>OY813001.1:8869428-10200678 GCA_963681545.1 Germaria angustata | reverse complement strand
TGTTTTGAAAAGAAAACTATTACATCGTTTATGTATATGGACGGCTTCTTCTCAAATCATATTGCAATATACTGCCGTATAATTTTTTTTATTGAAATTGTAGGAGTTAAATAAACTACACGAACGGCTTGTCAAACAGAGTAAAATCTTATATTCGCTCAAGTCATTTTTATAGTTTAGAATGCTGGTTTTTCTGTTTGTACATTCGTTTGAAGCTTTTTTAATTGAAATCCAATATTTGTGATATCTTTTGCGACATATTGGATATTTGTCAAGCCATTTGTAGTGTGTTGTCAAATTGCTTATAAAAACAAAATTTGTTTATAATGCATATTTCACGGAAAATAAAATTGAAAGAAGAAAAATTTTTTATTAGCTTAGCTTTAGCTCATTCCTAACTAACAAATTTGTGTTTGTACGTGTTATGCTTGTATAGTCTAGGTGCAAATGAGGAAAGTATGTTTGACAAGCTGTTTGAGCAGTTTATTTCGCCCTTTTGCAAACTCACGAATGCAATTACTGATTAACGCCACTATTTGCAAATAAACTTCAAGACGTTGCCACATGTTTTAACATTTGCAATTGTTTTCTTTTATGGTGTACACAGAAAAAATCAGACAAACATTTTGCCTAACATAAATTTTGTTTTCAGTCAAGCTTTTTATCGTCCCTGTTAGTTGGATTTAAAATATAAGAAAAATTATATTTTCTTTTCATATAAATTTGTATAAACTCGTTATCAGAATTTACACCAATTATTTGTAGGATTTCACACAAAATATTTACTGATTCAAAAGATTTGGTTACTGAAAACAAAATTAATTTTTTTTCTTTTTTTTGGGTCTGTTATGAAAAAAGTAGGGATGTAAATAAATCGACAAAGTACATATGTAAATCATCGATTGCATTTTTGGAAGACCCTAAAAAATCATCACATCTGGCAATCCTGGATAGCGCAAATAAATTATAGAAAATGAAAATAGAATGTAAATAAATATGTGTATATACATACATGCATATGTACGTACGTACGTTTCTATTTATTTACATATATGTATATGTACGTACGTTGTTTCTAAAAGCGTAAATTTTTTATTACTGCTATTAATTAAATAGTCTATTATGTTCAGAGACGTAATCATGCATAAGCGTGAGTTACTTTGCGTGAGTGTAAGCAATTGTGAAAGAACAAAAATTTTTTAGTTAATCAACTTTTTTTTTAATTTAAAAGCAAAGTACTTTCAAACATTTAAATAAACTAGTGGTCACCCAGTTCCCAAAATTTGATCGTAGTTGGAAAAAGTGTTTCTAAAATTGTTGTATTTATGACAGTCAAGCTCGACAATCCCTACCGTGATGGAAGAAATTCACATATGGAATGAATTCCATGATGTGATTTATAAGACTATGCTCGAAATTTCAATAGCCATCGAATGTTGATATCTGACCGATATTTGAATCTGATATCTGAACACAAAATTTCTATTTCATTTACGCGAGCGTTAAATCATAAACAAAAATAATGAATTACCCCTAGAAAATAGATTTTTTTTATTGACTTGATCACCCATGAGAAGTTACTCACGATCCCTTCTTTTGTTTAAAATAGACATTCGTCATCATTGTCATTATCTTCAACAATAACATATTGTTTTTGTAAACACGTAAACAACTAACAACCACAATGGTAAATGTTTAAAATCTATAAGTGGTTGGTATTTTATTAATTTCTATTTAATATTTTCCATGTCTAAAAATAAGTTCAAACGCAAACCAACAAGGGATTTATTTCTTCTTTAATTTTGTGGAATATTATCGTTATTAAATTAATACAAATTTCACAATTTAGGAGAAAATATATTACAGTAGAATCTTAAAAAAGTTAACCAAAATGTCCCAAGGGGTATTAACTTTTTCGAACTTTTAACTTTTCTAAGCGGTTTTTTTAGTCGAAAAAAGGAATAAATAAAGTATGTACATATGTGATATTTAAACAATTTTTTTAGATACCAAATGTTACATTTTTATTAAAAGACTTATATAATACTTTTCATTATTACAAAAAAGAAACTTAGGTTTAGTTTGTACTGGGTGTTCAATTTCACAGTCCCGCTCAGTTTTTTTGTTCGCATAAAAATAGTTTATAGAGGTTTAAAGAAGCAGTCAAGGCTTGTTTGTTTCTTTTCTTTTGTATAATAGCTCTTGATCATTTTCGTGCGCATATTGATTAGGTCTGACACATGATTTGCATCATTGTTGCTCTCAAACCATTTTATAACGCTATTGATGCTTTCAACTGCTTTCGAGAAACTTACTTTAGATGTATATGCTCTAAAAAGTTAACCGAAAAGTTAACTTTTTAGAGCTGCACGTGGATTATGAAAAGCTGTTAACTTATCCGCGTGTTTAACTTTTATGAGAGTTAACTTTTCTAAGATTCTACTGTACAATGAAAACTAGTGCCATATCCAGCTTTTTCTAACATAATGCAACTGGAAAATATTCACAAACAGTAGTTTAAAACGAAACACTAATTCGTGTATTTTTAAGGTCTAATGGAGCTCTTACAGCGGAAAAGATTTAAATTTTAAAATCAATATATTAGTGTTTCTTATATTCACTCAAAATTTTATATGTACATGACGAATATGG
Source organism: Germaria angustata (assembly GCA_963681545.1). Lineage (NCBI taxonomy): Eukaryota > Metazoa > Arthropoda > Insecta > Diptera > Tachinidae > Germaria > Germaria angustata. The sequence continues at coordinate 10,198,026 of OY813001.1, read as the reverse complement.
TTGACCTTGCAGGCTATGCTTGGGACTTTCCGCAATTATAAAGCTCGGTTTGGCAAGCATTTTCAAAGCATTTAAAAAACATATTTTCGAAATACATATTTGGAGAACACTTTCTTTCGAATCAATCAACGAATGTAGATGAAATTCAAAAAGTCTAAAAAGTAACGGAATTTAAAAAACCAATTCGACTGGAATATTCGAGTTATTTATAAAAAAAAATTGTTTTCGACCATTTTTTTTATCGAATCTAATCAAATTAGCCGCGTTATAAAAAAATTTTCAATTTCTGATAGATGACTGAATCTATCTTTTTTGAAATTTTTCGACAACGAACGAATGAAATTTGCGACAAATAATGTTATTTTCTCAAGATCGATGCAGTAATTTGAAATTTATTTCAAAAATAGATATTTCAGAAAATTTTTCTACAACTCAAAATTTATAGCATATTGAAAGGATTCATATTCACGTAGCATTTAAGTGAAGCCGACACCTTCAGAATGGTGCAGGCGCTCAAAAGTTATAAGGGGGTTACATATACACACATCATCTTAAAAGTGTGTCAGAAAGTTTCCTAAAGCTGTAAAACGCCGAGATCTGTTGAAAAATAGATTTTCGAACAAGAAGTCGTTTAAAATAATATTGTTTTACTTTTTAGAAAAAATATGTATGTATATGTAATCTATATAATATACTTATATATATATATATATACATATATATATATATATATATATATATATATATATATATATATAAATATTTATTTATTTATATACTCGTATGTGTGTGTGTGTGTGTGTGTTACAAAAATTGTGTTTTCATCATTTTTGTATACTTTAAATTTTAGCACCATTTTTATATATAAATTTTTAATGGCATTAGAAACATTCACATTCGTATAATAAAAAGTTTAAATGTATGTGTGGGATATACATGGCAACTATACATTTATCAAGGACAAGGTCATACCGGAATTCATTGAACTTTGAAATTGAAAAAAAAAATAATAATAAATGAACCAATACACAACAGTTTGAGCAACACATTAGGGAAAATAAAATGTGGTTTCTACAATCATCGATTCCTGAAAATATTTACAGAATTCTTTGGAAAAATATAATGCTTTTCATATACATACATACATTTTTACAGATGAGTTGATTTTCTGCTGTTGATGAATATATATATCAAAAAGTTTGCATTAAACTTTGTATAAAAAATGAAATTCAGTGTTCCAAAATCGATTTTAAAATGTTGTAAATCTATTCTAAGTTAAATAATTTTTTTAATTGTACAACAAGCTCTTCCAAGAAGAACGAGAAGATGTCGTCAACTGATGAAAGTATTGAAGAGGTGAAGAAAATTATGTAGGTGAAATGTCGTATCGTAATAAACTTCATATAAACTGCACACCAAACAATTTACATTCAATATGAATATATAATATTTCCTTCGAATATAAGTTGTTTGTTGTCCAGCTTGTATCATTCTAATTCTAATGTGTTCATATATTTTGTGATTTTCATACATGATTGAATTCTCATATTGTTTATCTTAATTTTTTTATAAACATAACAAGAGTTTAATTTTGCTTACACACCGTTTGAAGTTCCCTGATTTAGTTTCAATATATGAAATATCATATACCGATCTATGAACAGCTAAACGCACAACAAGGAAAAGCCAATTATTTAATTGATTAGTTGGCAAAAATGCCGAAATAAAAAATTTCAGTATTAATGGCCGTGCGCAAAAAAATATTTTACTTTGGCTATAAAGTTCACATTAGTTAACAAACACTATAAGGCCCACTAATATTTGTTAAGAAATAGCATGCATCACAAAACTTTAACTATTTTATGATTTAAGGAATTTTATTGGCAATGCAATCAAAGTTTATACTCGTAAAACGATTACAACTTCAATCGAGTTGTCAAATATGTGAAAGACTGTGTATTATTTTGAGGCAAAATAAATATCAAAAAAAATTATGATTATGAATTTCCCGCCTCTTAGCTTAAAGCGCAACACTGCTCCTGTCAACAGGCATCTGTCAGTTGACCCTCCCCAGAATTTTAACAAGTTGCGTCATTTAGTTTGCATTTAACAGCCATTGATAGCGGACTAACGCGTAATGTGGGTAGAAAATTCTGGGATCATGAAAAATAACAGTATACCGTGATACCGAATCCGGTCCTGTTTGGCATCCCTACTTAATTGTTATTGGCATTATTGTCTATAAAAAGTGCACGCAGAAAAGCTTAATTAAATTTAAACACTTTTTAGCGACTTTTTTTCTAACTGATATAAAGAAAAGAAAGAAAAAGTTTGCAGTAAAAAAAGAAAACTTACCAGTATTTTTAGAAGGATGCTGTTCTAATTTCTTAAACTAATTTTAGTAGTCCTGGAGTTGTTGTACAGATAATAGGGAAAGTTGTTGTATTGTTTGGAAGAAGAAGAATAACTGTATTCGTATCCGTATCCTAGAACGAAACTGTAGGCAAGTAGCAGGTACAATTGATAACAATGTTTAAGCAGTGACCACAAAACGTTATATATGTATATTTTATGTCTTTTTACTACAAATTAGTTACTTTTGTTATTTTTAAACCGTTTTTACGTTTTTTTAAATTTTATTTACAATTTAGTTACTTTTTGAAACTTATTGTTGAATTATTTATGTATTAATAGTAATTGGTTTTTCTTTTAAGTTATGTATGTATGTTTAATTTATAATTTGTTTAAACAAAAAGAAAATAAATACTTTAGGCACAACACAAAAATTGTGAAGCTAATTTCTTTATTTTGTTTATTAGATTTTGTAACAATTTCCATTTGTTTTTTTTTTTTGTATTTCACTAAATATTTTAATAAATGTTTTATTTAATTGTTTATAATTTTAAATTCATATGTATGTAAATATTTATTGGCTTTACTACGAGGTAAAATTTATTGATTTGTGTTGAGTATATTTTTTAGTTTTTTATTTGTGGCACTCAAATTTTTTTAATTTGTATAGACGTAATATTCGGCTGGACTTCATTTTGCAATTGATCTTCGTCTTTTATTGTTATTGTTGATGTAATTAGCTTTAACTGGCTTTTGTTAGCTTCTAATAGTAGCTATAACACATACACATATACATGCATACATACATATATTGTATGCGTTAAATATTTGTGTGGGTATTTTCCGATTTTAATATCTACATCGACAAATTAAAAACATATCGTTACCTGCAGTTGCAAAGGATCTAAGTTTACACAATTTGAAAATTAATATTTTTTTAATGCAGTACATTAGCATGATTCACTTGAAAAAAAAAGATATTTTATGATTATACAAATTGAAAATATAGTGAAAGTTTAACATTTTTTTTCTCCCCTGTAAAGTTTATTAAATCGGACTTGGCTCCGTTGCAACAGAAGGTGACGGACGATATATGAAATTAAATAGAATAATAAAATCAAAACTAGATTCAATATCAGTTTATTTATAATTATACACAATTTCTACATACAATTATGCATAACACGGCACACTTTCCTTATCTTTATGTTTTAAAAACATTTCTACTTTTTTTTATTAAAAAATCCCAATAGCTTGATTATGCCTGATTATACAGTCAATAGCCTACAAGATCCTAAAAAAGTATAGCAACAAATTTGGCAGTTAGAAAAATTTATACAGTCGCCTTTAGACAATTTGTCTAACCTCAACATTAAGTGAGCTCGCATTTTATATCTCAAGTTTTATTAAAAATAATAACAAAAACAGTATATTATTTTCAATTATATGTTGGCATCTAATTGTATATATTTTATCAACACCATTAATTTTAAATTTCCTAATGTATTTATAAAAAAATAATCAAAAAATTGTATGTGAAAAGTTAATCTTAAAATACACTTCACAAACTCAGATTAGGTTTCATGAATACGGGAGTCAATTTTAAATCAAGTACTCGCATGTAATTGCTGTATTTAGAAAGATTTCATTTAAAAACATGCATATTTAAAACTACATTCAATGAATTAATTTCTTATTAATATACATATGTACATACATACATACGTATGATATGGGCCTATTGTTAAAGTACAATTTATTCTTATCGCATTGTTTATATTTATGTGAACGCTTGTACTATATGTATTTTATAACACATGTTTATGTAAAGGGTGGTCCAAGCATAATGCACGATGTTAATTAAAGTAAAATTTTTTGCCCAACATAATTTGTCATTCCTTTGTTTCAGTGTTTGACAAATTTAACCATGGAGAGGTACACAATTGAGTAGCGCGTTAAGATTGTTGAAGCCTTTTACGAAAATGGTCGTTCAAATCAAAATGCATTTCGTGCACTTCGTGATTTTTTTGGTCAACATAATCGACCACACTTCAGAAATTAAGGCTATGAAACTCGCCGATATGTGGTTCCAACAGGATGGGGCCATTTGGCACACAGACAACAAAACAAGAAATTCATTGGCCGTATTATCTCAGGTCGTGGCGATATTAATTGGCCGCCACGATCATTTGATTTGACACCGTTGGACTTATTTCTTTCAGGGTATTTAAAAAATGTACATCATTAAGCCAAGAACAAGTCAATCAAGAGCTAAAGGATGAGATAATTCCGCACATTAACGATATTGAACCTCAATTATGTCTCAGAATCATTAAAAATATTGACCATCGGATGCCACCGAAGCCACCGATGCCATGGTGAGCATTTGGCCAATATTTTTTTTAACACATAATTTTCATCGATTCTTCTATCATAATGAAAAAATATCACGAAAATTCTCTGAAAACTTTTTGTTTCATTTACAATTAACATCGTGCGTTTTGGACCACCCAGTACAAGTAGGTGCAATATATTGTGTACTCATTTTTGTTTCAATAAAATTATTTAAGAAAAACGCAGACGCATATATATTATGAGAACCGGTTATTCCCTCTATAACCGTACGTGAAACCGGTTTTTTACAACAAGAAATTTTTTTAAAAAAACCGTTTTCCGATTTTTTTTAGAAATTTGGTTTTTTATATACTCTAGTAAGATATGAACTTTTTTTAATATCTAGTAAGATATTAAATTTTATAATACAGTTTTCGATTTATTTCACAAAAAGATTCTTTTTTATTTTTTCACAACAATTTTCGAATCACATATTCCATTAACCGGGATTCTTTTTTAACTCGAATACGTGTGTATGTATGGCATTTGGTTTATTTTATGGGATTTTTATTTTTGAAAAAAAAATATCCAAAAAAAAAATGGGGAACACATTTTACATGTTACAGACATCTTCACATTTAGAAACCGAAATATAGAAACTGCGGTAAGGAGCAAAAAAACTATATATAGCAAGAAATGTACTCCAAGAGTTTCTTAATGAAACCGTGACAGTGCTGAAGGCTAAATGCATGGTAGAGCAACAATAAAATTCAATTAAAAAAATTCAATTTCTTTAGAATGTTAATGGTCATATTAGAAAAATTGAGAGAGGCTGGTGCTACACTCTATATAGAGATGATGGACCAGGGAGTGCTTAAATGGAATATAATAGTGGGATAACTGAAATAATCTTGGAAGCTTATCAAATGTGGTTTGAATAAACATTTTCCTTTTTTAATTTCTTGGGAAGATTAGTGGTCATATTGGAAAAACTGAGAGGGGCTGATACTACACACTTTATTTTTTGGTCCTAGTCATAGTTCCTATATTTCGCCTTCTAAATTTGGGATTTTTGTCAACTGGTTAACACAGATCTGTTAACTGCAAAATTGGCATTGCTAAAATATATGGTTTTTGTCTATACTAGTTAAACTTAAATTTATCTTCACACACATAATAAGGAAGGATTTGAATTTATTATCAGAAACCCACCTCTTCTGGAAGAATCATTCAAATCAAAAGGGATAATTATTAACACAGCTAGAAACCTAATAGAAAGAGTTTTGAAAATTAGTCATGTACAATTTCATAAAAAGAATAACGAAGTAATTAAAAATATATTAGGTTAGGATAGGTTGATTGGAGGGGTGTGATAGCCCATGTCATACGACATACACTTAAGCCAGTGAAGGCTTGTTGTGCGCTCCCCTTAATTACCAAACACAAACTGCCAGAGTTCTGCGGCTCTCTGATAATAGTTTTTCTATAGAAATGACTTGTAAATTAATAAGACGGTACTCGTATAATGCAAAACTAAGAACAAATATTAATTCTGTACTTAATGTGCTTGGTTTATCAGAGAGATTGAAGAAATCAAACATATTTGATAGCAAAAAATATAGAATGTCCCATAGAATTTATAATACAATAGGTAGATTATTTAGTAAAACTAAAGACAGAGTTGAAAAGTTATAAGTGTCAAATGTGGCATACAAAATTCCATATAGAGGAACTTACTATGATCAATGTTCAAAAACACAAAAATAATATTTCTTCTTCCAAAACGGCTTTGTTAGCTGATTGTCTTAATCAAAACTATTACCAGGACTTTGAAAAAAAAAAACTATTTTAGATATAGAAAACGTTGGTTTTTTGTTAGATATATTAGAAATAATTAGTAAACCATCATTTAATTACAAGAGCAGAAACGGAAACTGAAGAAAATAAGAGTATTATCTTATTTTGGATTATTTGGAATTTTCTTAAATTTTTATATAGAAAACTAATTTTTTTTATTTATTTCCTAATTTCCCCACAACAAGTGCTGAGGTTCGCTTGACGAACCGTTTTAAAGAAAATTTTGCCTAAATGAAAACAATTGTTAAAATTCGAATCGACCGTATACCTTTACTCATAAATATTGAATTTTTTTTAAGACGGTGGGGGTAGCGAGACACACGCGATGGAAATGTTGCTTAAATGAAAAACAATTATTAAAATTCGAGTCGATCGTGTACATTTACTCATAATTATTGAAACTTTTTTAAGACGGTGGGGGTAGCGAGACACATGCGATGTGGCTAATATTTAATAAATAAAAATATTGATTTTTTAAGTCAATAAATTTTTCCTTATACATATATTAGAAAATTGTTGTAGAAAATTAGACACCATTTTTAGAGAGATGTATTTTTCTACCGACAAGGTTTGCTTCAATTTGGAACGATTTTTCGATCCAGTTTTTATTAGATTTATATATACATAAGTAGTTTATCTACGATTATTAAAATTTTATTTATATTAAGAAATCGTTTGAACTGCATATTTTGAAGGATTTTTTATTTTTGCAAGTTTACATACTTTTACACGATGTTTTTTTTGTTGAAGAAATTTGTTGCACGCAACTTCTTTTCTTCGTTAATTAAAGCAAACCCAATAACAAAACAGGCAGCCCTTGCAATTGCATACGATTTCTTACGACATTTTTCCCAACAAATTTATAAAGTTGACACATTTAATTAAACTTCTTCTGTGGTGATGACATGAACATATAAATACATACTTTAATAATAAAAAATAATAATTTTTTGGCGAAAGTTGACCACAAAATAATCACAAATATTTAAGAATTTGATTCTAAGATATGCGGACAAGAACAAGAAGTATTAAATCAAACACAACGAAAAGAATGTTAAACATGAAAATGGCAATTAAACATTTGAGCCTTAACGGGGAACTGAAATTTGCAACAAAGGCTAGTTGTATTGGGGTCTTCCAATAGGGATTTTGGCAGTTGATTTCTGGATGAATGTGTATGTCAACAAACAAAATTTCGAACTTGAGAAGATCCCAATCCACATGAGATCCAAAAGCGTCAAATTCATCACGAAAAAGTCACTTTTTGGTGTGGATTTTGGTCTGCCGACTATCGACTATTAACTTCGTTTGGTCTAAATTGGATGATATGTATGTACAACAACGACGTAAGGTTTTAGCAGGATGGCGCTACGTGCCATAAAGCTCATGATACTTGGACATTCTCTACGAGCGAATTGCTGATGGGCATGGTTACCTCACCTGGAGGTGATATAAACTGTCGACCGAGATTGTGCAATTTAGCCCGTTAGAATTTTTATTGTGAGATTTTTCTAAGTCGCAGGTCCACAAACCCCAGCGACCCTCAAAGCCAATATTAACACATGCCATCGGTCAAATTCAGCGTTGATTTACATATACGCCTTGATTTCTGATGCGCCCCACCTACCGAAGCCACGATGTTATACTTATACCACACTTAATATTAAAAAATTAACTAAATAACTGTGTCTATTATTTAATGGTTTTCTGTAAGTATTTAATAAAAACTATTGCGGTCATAAGAAATGTTGATGCTTGTAACGAAGCAATCAAAAATATATACATACATACATAATAAGAAAAATTTATCAATAGATATGCATGTACACTTTCATTTAGGGGAAAAAATATTTATGCCGGTTAGAAGGAACTTCCTCTGTAACAAACTAAATTGCCCGGTCCCGCATAGTTCCTTATAAACGAACTCCATTGAACTATGTAAATTCCCATTATTTTTCTACTCTGCCACTGTGCATGCAAATTACTTTGTTTTCTAAGAATTTTGTTATGGATGTTTCTAAAATTATGTGTACTTAAGGCTGGGGCACATAGAATCCGTCATCCGTCATCCGTCGGCTTTTTCAACTGACAGCTAAGTTAAAATACAGGTTTTGTTATGAGCTTGGTTACATACAGTACGTCTCCTTCAACGCAACGGATGAAAGTTGGGCAACTTTTAACTTTTGGCGTACGTTGAGTACTTTGACAACTATCAGTTGATTTTTTGGTATGTTTTGTTTTAATTAACAGTTGATTTTTTGGGTCTGACCAAAAATCTTCGACTTTTATCCATTATATCAAGACAGCTTGAGCTTTATAAAGCAAAATTATAATTAAAATAAACTCCGTAATTTCTTCAAAATCCATAGAAAATTTTTACTCTTTAATAAAAAGAAATGTTGCAAACATGTAAAAAAAGCAACTGATTTTCTACACGTTAACAAAGTACTCATTGTGCCAACCTCATCCGTCATTGCGTTAACGTCAGTTGAAAAAGTCGAAGGATGACGGATGACGGATTCTATGTGCCCCAGCCTTTATTCGTACATAAGTACATATATAAACTTATACCTGCATAAATACATACATAGGTACATACGTACGTATGCATGTACTTAAATATGCATGAATTTGATTAACTGAAATAAGCTGCAGTAGCAGCTTACAATACACACATACTTCTGTATGTATATATATGTTTAAGTATACATACATATTTTTTATTATTTTATGTATTATATTACATTGCATTTAAACTATTGAACAGAAATTTATATATGTATTTATATACTTATATACTTATGTATGTATGAGACTGTTTTTGTTGGATTTGTGTAGGTATGTGAAAATTATTTGAATAAGTTTTGTAAACAAATTATCCATTTACAAAAGCGTGCATGTCAACTGTTCATACCCAGCAAACACGCAGACTTGATTTCAAATTGACTGGAATAACATAGCGTTCACAAAAAATTGAGAAATTCATGTATTATAAACTTACTCTCAAATGTAGCTCTCAAATGTCTTTTAAATGTGGATTATAATTTTATATGGAATATAAATGAGCTCAAATTTTTATATATTTTTATTCGTTATTTTTTAATGCGTACACTAAAAACAAAAATTAAGTCATTCGTACTTAAATTAAGACAATGCGGTTTCAAAAGTGCGGTTAGTGCATATTCTTCCCAGTACGAAGTGTTTGACTGAAGTACGGATTTGGAAATGATTTTTGGCCAAGGCATAAATCCAAATACACTTCATTTATGGCAGAGATGGTATTGGAATTGAAGTTTAGCTTATAATCCAAGTGATATGCTTGCAGAATGATTTTTCTATTTCAATCCTTTACAAGCAGAAATTTTGAATACTTAAATCTTTATATTTTTCTTTTATTTACCAATTCGTTAATATTTCATAACCCTAAATTAATTTTATTTGATGTCGATCTTGAACCAAAAGCAAAAGTTTTTACTATGGTACATGAGTAGTAAGCGCAGTCAAAACATTATTTCAGACATTAAAAAGTCAATATACAAATAAGGCTCTGTTCTATCTCCTACCCTGTTTCTCATTTTTCTTAATGACTTACTTTGCAAAACTTCCAACCCTATCTACTCATTTGCAGATGACAGCAGCATTAGCCATTCTTACTCATTTGACCATAGGCCAAGTCCGTTGGAGATTAGGGCTATGAGGCAAAATATGGTCGAATCATTAAATCAAGATCTTACAACAATCTCCGAATGGGGTCATGCGAATCGGGTCGATTTCAATGCCCGGAAGACTCAGTGCTGTATGCTTACGCATAAACGTATGACCGTAAATGCTGCTCCATCTGTAATTATGGGTGATATAAATATTGAGGAATCAAAAGCTCTTGATGTTCTGGGCATGAAAATTCAGTGCGATGTTCGATGGTCTGAGCACATTTTTCATATCGCCAAAGAAGCATTCAAGTGCCTCGGTTTTTTAAGACGGTGTAAGAGATACTTCACCCCTTCTGATATCCTCACTATTTATACCACCTACATCCGGCCGAAAATGGAATACAACTCTCATGTATGGGCCGGTGCTTCAAAGTCTATTTTGAAGCTACTGGACCGAGTACAGGAGAGGGCGAAAAGACTCATAGGTGACAATAGTGTAGCCAACTCTATTGACTCACTGGAGCATCGTCGCAACGTGGGTTGTGTTACGCTGTTTTATCGTTACTTCAATGGACTGTGCTCTGATGAGGTAAGGGAACATATTCCCGAGATCCGCTCCTACTTACGAGCAACACGTTCCTCATTAAGAGCACATCCATTTGTGGTCGATATAACAGCGAATCGCACTACGCATTTCAGAAATAATTCGTTCTTTGATCGAACAGCTCGTATGTGGAACGAGCTCCCTGCAGATGTCTTTCCTGCCATACCCAGCGTGGAGAGATTCAAGTCGAATATCCATAAGCACTACTCCCGCTATCCTCCTCACCCTATCCTATTTTCCTAGTTCCAGCACAATGCACTGCATAAATAGGGGTCATCCCCTGAGTACTGGTCCAATTGCAAAAAAAAAAAAAAAAAAAAAGTACTCGTAGCTGAGACTTTTCGTATTTGATTTAAGAATTCAAGCACTTAAGGTTTTAAGCATGTGCGATTTTGTTAATTTTGTACCAATTTACATTTTTCCCAAAAGTAATGGTTGTCCGCATGTTGGCTTTTTTTTATAAATTTATTTTTTATTTATTTTTTTATTTTTTTACAAAATCGTATACAATTCCAATCGCCGTATCCATGTACATATTTATTACATTATCAACGGCAAAAATATCCCATCAGTAGTGCAAGTTTTCCGGGTTTCGGTGGCATGACAATCTCATCTTTACATATACATATCACTTATTTAATGCATTAAAAAAAATTAATATAGACTGCGCTTACATTCAGAGATTGTCTACAACCTGGTTGCTGCAACAAAAATCCTCTAATATACCATATAAGTTTCCCTCAATATCCTTCTTACATTTATATAAACAGAATTATATTATAATACATAAATATTTTTACTATTATATATATATATATATATATATATATATATATATATATGTATGTATGTATGTATGTATATATATATGTAAGAAATATATGAAAAAGCAAGTAGAATATAACTTGTTTGTTGTGTTGTTTATATGAAAGTTTTCTGCGACTGATGTTTATATTTCTTGTAATTCACAATTAGAAAAATATGATTGGATTTCATGGAATTCGCATATCATATTTGTACGGTTTTGTAAATATAAGCATAAGAGATTGAATGCTGTTGATATGGTTAGCACCAGTGAAATGCAACTACTCGTATATACAGCCGGCAAAAAATAACAATAAATTTTTCACCAATTGTTTTGGAGAATATCCAGAATAATAATTATAATAAACAAAAATATAATTTATTTTTTAAAAATGAAATTTATTATTTGGGATATTCTCCCCAACTAATCGTTAGAAACAATTAGTTTTTGCAAAATGCATAGAAAAAATCAAAAAATGTTTGTTGTGGCTTTAGCTCTTCATATGCAGACATTTCATTGGTTGCTATATAATATATGTATATAATTTATTTTTATTTTTCTTTAATAAAATCCTTAAAATGAAACACCAACTCACACTAGGAAGTTGCAGGCAGCTCTACCACAAATACGTGTACAACATTATAAAGACAACAGGCATTTTTTGGCGTAATTAAGTAGATCAGTTGTCAAAATTAGTATTGGAAAAAATAAAGTGTCACAAAAAATTGTTCTCCTTTTATAATTTATTTCATATACAATTTAAATAAATCCTATTAAGGATTAACAGTCTGAAAAATTCTGGGAAATTTGATAATTTGAGAAAATGAATATATGGTTGCTTTATATTACTATCAAGTTCTAATTTAATTCAGTAGTTGACGGAAACGGAATACCACGTTTCCTGAATTTTATCCCATATATTAGATATAAAAGATATAACTTGATTTTTTTAAATGTACCAAAGTGTCCTATAAAATTAAAATCCGTTAAATATAATTTCACATTTCTAAAAGAACCACCAGACAAGTTAAAGCGATCGTTTTTAACCCTATTCAGACAATTGAACAAATGCCTGATGGTCACATGATTTTATTAAAAGATCTTGTTTCTTTGCATATTTTTGATTCAAATATTAATTGGCAGAAAGACGCGTAAAAGATTTTACATTTGTCTATAGATTAATGCTTATTTTGATATTTATTATTATAATAATAAAAAGTTAACAATATAAAAGATTTTGTGACCCTATTTTTTCATCCAACACTGTGCATATTATGTAGATTCTAAAGTTTAGAATCTAAACAATAAATTTTGTAAATAAACAATATCAGAAGTGTAGTTTATTATCTCAGCTCTGCTACTGTCCGCATATTGTAAAATACTTAGTAAAAAAATAATTACTAACACTGACAAGAATTAAATTCCAATTGATTTCTAATTTGCGTATGTATTTGAGCATCATAACATACATACATATCTATGTTATGTTCAATATTCATAGCGAGTTGATGGCTAATGATTTCAAATTTAGTACATTCGCACATGTTTGACAACGAATGATTCATGAGAGACTACTGGTCATTCTCTAATACATACATACTTACATATGTACCGGGAGGCGTAAAAATAATGTCATATTTGATAGTAATAAAATTTTGACAGAAAATTTGTCAAATAAGCAGTAACATCATGTAGATCAAAGCACAGTGACAAATTATGATATTATTTTGTGCCACCCTATGCATATGTTTGTATGCTAATAAGATTACAGAAGTTCTTAATTTTTTTTTCTTTTTTGAAAAGTGAAAATTAATATACTTTTGTACATGGACAACAATAACACCTTTAATTCAGCTGTGAGCAAGATAGAGAAGGTGGTACATACGTTCTCCATCTTTCTCACAGCTGAATTGTAGGTTACGCGACAAAAGTTTCCGTGTGTGAACCAGGTGTAATATGCCAACTCATCGGTGGACTACAACCGTCACATTTGAAAAGCTTTCAAGCTCTTATACATACTTGTATAAAAAATAATATATGAATAAGAATTACAAAAATATAAACTTAGTCGTCTTAGAAATTTTTTTTATGTTAACAACATGTTTAAGGCGAATTAATAAGAAATAAATTCATGAACAACGAAATGATTGAAAAAAAGTTTACTGCTACGCTGTCAATTCTACCCGTTATGAATTCGCCTTGAACACGGTTATAGATTAATAATTCGTCTTCATCAGATTCATAATATTCTGAAAACATATTTTTTTCTAAATAAAACAAGCCATCTTGTTTTATAGATGAATCTTTGCCAGAATCATTCAGTCAATATTCTTCAGCTGATTATAGAAAGTTGCAATCAGAATAGCCAACAAAAATAAATATTTTCCAAAAAAGTTAAATATTTAAGATTTTTAACATTTTTAAATTTATTTTATTTATTATTCAGGCATAAAGTCTTTCTAATATTACAGTTAAATTAGTTTTCACCTTTCGTTATTCGATGATTATGAAAATAGTTTCTTGGAGATGATACATGCAACCTTTTTATTAAAACTAGTTTCTGCTTGAATAATATGTACATAAAATAAAATAAAAATCATGAATTTAAAAAACTAATTAAAGAAACAATATGCAATGCTTATTAAAATATCGTCGAAAAAGAATAGGTTAAAAATATATGGAAAGAAAGAAAGAAAGTCGTTTAAGGTGGTTTGTGGAAATTGACTTTTCCAACAAAATGCTTTTTGGGCAGGTTTATTCGAAAGAATGTATTGCACCGCTGCATCGCTTGAATGATTTCCTATAGCGTTACAGTAAAGTTTGGTTATAACGAATGATCGCCGAAAAGATACTAGTCTTTATAACCGTAGGAAGTGTTTATATTTTTTTCATTAAATATATTGTTTTTTTTTTCAATATATTTATAAGACATGAATATCTTGAATTCTTACAACGTCGGGAGAAGAGCACTGAAGAAGGCGCATAGACGAAACTGGTCTGTTTACAGGCCAAATTTGTTGTGGGATAACGGAAAATCATTCCAAATTTAAACAAACCCCATCGGAAGCAAATACAAGCCAACGTGTATTTAATTTATTTTATATATTTTACCACTTTGTCAAATACTTGTAAATAAACTCGCTATAACCATAATAATATTATAAAATATTTGTGCAAAACTAGGACAAATTTAATATAATTAAAAACATTAGAAAATGTACATCATGTCAATAAACATCCAAATTATCGTATATTGTGTTCTATATTCAAACATAATTTGACTGAAGAGTAATGATAATTTGGTTAGCGCCAATAAAATTCAGGCATATAATCAGCAAAGGCAACAACAAACCTATAACTCGTTAAATAGTTGTTTTGGAGAACATCTCAAATAATAAATTCAATAAAAAAATATTTAAAAGAACTGTTGGAACCGGAAAAGATTTTTGTTGCACACGATAACTCATTTTAGCGGATGTACGTCACAGCCAAATTCAATTGTATATGCATATTTATTTTAGTTTGTCAATAGCAAAGTTCAACGACTCATATGTATATATGCGCATGCTAACAAAAAAAATTTAGTGTTTAACATTTTTCTATTGTTGCTCTTGGCAGTTTATTATTATTATTATTTCAGTTTGATTGAAACAGGTGTTGTCAAGTACATATACTTTTGTATGCATCAGATCCTTCTAATCTTGCGTGATTTTTAATCATTACAGTGCAACCACACGGGCAATCTGTTGTGTCTTAATACTAGCAATAACGCCGGCAGAATTACGTCATCAAATTGCTAACTTTCAACATTGTTGTGTTGATGGCGAATATGTAAATATCTTAGAAAATAAATTTGCCAGTTTTTGGTAAAGAAGGTTGTGCGTGTTTTATATTATTGTGTGTTATATTTTTATACTGTTTTAAAAATGAGTTACCACAATGAGTACTTTAAACTCGTTCACCTCTGACCACTCCATTTCTTTTTTTAATGAACTGAAAAGTTTTTAATTATTTTTCCCTCCAAATATATGTTTGTACATAAACTTTAATTATGACAACTGAATTTGACAGATTGTGTTCAGAGATAATTGCTCAGCAATATCTTCTAGCAATTATTGCTAAACATGTGTTTAGGTAGTTACTTTTATTAATAACAAAATATGTGTACTAAAATTATTAACTAAATATTTTCACACAAGCATTTAAAGCAGAAATCTAATAAAAATCAATGGATAAAAACGCAAATTCAATAGGTAGAACCTTATGGTTCATCTAGAAAACAATCCACACATTATGTGGACATGGAAACGAATTGAAAATTTGTTTTATAAGAAAATATGTTTTTAGAACTCGAATTACATAATTTTTCATTATAATTATAATAAATATTTTTATTATATGACATATTATTAATTATAGTAATAATTTATTACTAAAATTTTGCGTTTCTAAAAATCAAAATGCTTATGCGGGACAAGTCATTTTTTCATAATAATTTTTCTTTATCTTTAGCTTCAATTTCATTATGTAATTAAATTTCTTTCTAAAAACCCAATTTATTTTATGCCGAGAGCTAGAAGCATCGAAATTAATTAAATGTTTGTAGCCACACATATAAATTGATGCGTTTGTTAGCCCCTTGTATTACTTTACAGCATATGGTGTATGTATATGTGGTTGTTGTTGGTATTTTTTATTAAAAACGTTTTTCAGTTCAGGCATTATACGAGTAGTTTCAGATTTGTTTTTACTTATTTAATAAACTATATTTATTAGATTTTGGCCTGATGCCGCAACGATGGTCAATTTTGTGTTTTTTGCGAAGAAAATAATTCCTTAATAAATCATTTATAAACTAAATTATAATAATAGTTTCATTAATATAACAAGAATTTCTTCAAACTCCAGCTGTTTTATTTTTATATAAATTAATTTCAAATTTAGTTTGTATTATTAAATTATCTCAATATTTAGGCATAATATTGAGTGGCATGGTCAGAAGGAATATTTTTTTTATCAAATTAAAAAAGTTTCGAAGAAAATTACAATTAATATACCAATAATGTCTTTATATAATTAAAAATAAATTAAGAAAATTTTTATTAAAAAGTATTTCTTAGAACTAGAAGAAATTTCCACAATTTTGTAGAAGTAATTTATATTACGATTTATTGATTGATTTTATCAACCTCCTCCGATACTTTGGAAGCATTGAAAATGTCATTCCATAAGCATATCTTCAATTTTTCTTTTCACTAGAAATTATTAAGTGTTAATTTAATCTTACCCTTATCTAGTTAAGCTTTCTGGCAACGCTGTCTGTGTGGCTGAATTGTGATAAAATTCGAATAGCAAAAGCTCATCCTAAAAACGAAATTGAAGAAACAAAACAAGAAGAAAAATTAAATATTAAATACACACATACAAATTTACATATGCATGTATATGTAGTAAGGGTGTGTGTTTATACACCTGTAAAAACACAAGAAATGAAATAGGCTGACACAAATTAGGCGCGTTTTGGCTGTGCGATGTACTTTATTTGTAATTTGATAAATCTAACTCGGATAATGGATAGTCATTAAAATATGTCTCAGTAAAAAATAACCTCCAGAGGACTCAATAAGGTCTACTACTTGGTGAGAATTCAAATCTTATTCAATGATTTTATCCAGTTCATTGGATTTAACTGAAGTCAGATTTGAGATGTTATGCAAAAACGATTTTTTAGAAGCAATTCAAATGCTTTTCCTTCCACAGTATGTTTTATATTGCACTGTTTGTGAAAATTATCCTTATACATTTAATTTTTATTCACATAATTTAAAATTTTTGCTGTTGATATTTCTATACCCAAACTTGGGAATATTATTTCATCATGACATGTTTAACAGTCGACGCGCTTTTCACCTCATCCACGTCAGCATATAAAACAGTAGCAGTTGTGAGAGAGAAAGTTGAATCTCAGTAAAAAAGAGTCGAATAACCTATTTACTACTGGAGGCCTTGAAATGTGGAAATATTAAATCTTGCCAATTTCTTTTTCTAATAGGAAAGTAATTGTTTCAGATAAACATAATCCCCCTTATTATGATTTTCGACGTAGACGTCACATCAAGTCGACAGTAAAAAACAGCAGTTCTGAACTCCTTGTAGACAATAATTAACTAATATAGATGGCCAATTGTAATTTTATAAGCCATAGTAGTAGTTACATATATCATATCAATAATATTTAATAGTTCTCGATAACGATCCCAAAATTGCCAATATATTGATGTCGACAATCGTAATAAGGGGAAATGTTTTATAAAAATCTATAAAAATAAGAACTTTTTTGATTTAATCAAGATTTTCCTAAACTCATAGTGTTAAATACAAAAATCTGACTGAGTATGCTTTTTACTGCCAATTTTTATTTGGGGTTGTATTCAAATACACATTTAAGTCACCCTTTCAAATGCTCTGCAATTATATGTTTGAAAAAGCTTAAAACTTTAATTACTCCTAGTCTTTCGCAATTGACTATTGCGACACTGCCACCAACCTACCCAAATGTTTATGTTGTTGATGTTATCGAGTGTTGAGAAAAAATACTTATACACACTCTCATGCAAAAACAAGAGCTCTTCTAATAAAAAATGGTAAGAGAGTAGCAAACAAAAAGTAAAAGCTCACAAATACATGCACTTGCAAATTAAAGTATACGTAAACACGTTTTATATATGTAAGTAGTATGAAAGTTCGTTAGTTAACATGACAATACATAAATAGTTATGTATGTATGTAAATAGGACATTCGGCTTAAATAAATACGTACACACAAAATATGTAACATATTAAGGGTGATTTATTGAACATTTGGTTTTTAAATATTGGAGAAATAGCAAAATATTTAAAGTTTTTACTTGTAAAAGAGAGAGGAAATTAAGAAAAATATGGAGCCTTAAATTGTAGAAGGAACGTTTATTTGAACTATGTACATACGTATGAATAATAATAAGAATTCGTTTCATGTTGCGATACAACTTCGTCACCATACAATTTACATATATGAAGCAAACCGATATTAGCGTTGACGTCACGTTATTTCGGTTTGCGCGATATGAAGTGAAGTTGCAGAAAACCAAAAAAAAAAAAATTATAAACTTACCAAGCTATTAAAGTTATATTTTTTGTTTGAAATTCGGGTTTCATTTACATATGTATTTCTTTGTTGAAAAATTTTTAGCCTTGTTTTCGCTGTTAATATAATGTTGTCTTCATTATTTGTCTGTCTTATTTGCAGCTTCGGCGTTAGCGCAAAGCAACATCGGGAAACAACCTTGCCCTTCTTCTTTAAGTTTATCTGTCAAGCCTCGTTCATACCATGACAGAAATTACTAGAGTTGCAACAGCGGCAGCGACTGTCATGTTGTGAACGAAAATACTGTCAAGGCAGAACTGTGGTATTGTCCTGCCACAGCACCAATTTGGGCTAGACATTGAGACAATGCTGACAAGGTCTGCAGCTTCCACCATGGTGCAGCTGTCAATGTCGGGAGCCAAATTTGAATGGTGGGCTGAGTATACTGTTACAATGTCCCATGTTATTTGCTGTCATGATGTCAATAGGGTTCTGTGAAGTTTTAAATGTCTATTTATAGAACAGGTTTCAAAAGAAACACAGCAGAAACTGTCAGACATTTTTTTCTAAAAGTCAAAAAATTTCGAAAGGATATCATCGCACGAAAAATCTATTTTATAATAAAAATAAAACAGAGTTTCATCCAGCTGGATGCAGTGGCTTAAAATTATTTATTTTTAAAACAGATCGAAAGCCTTAGATATGCAAGCAAAGGTCTGATTGAGGGCGAATCTACAAATTGGATCTCAGATGTTGAAGCTATTAATATTTCAAGCGAAAAATTATTAATATTTCAAAAAGTTATTAATATTTCAAGCGAAACAATTTGTTTGATTTACAAAGTCCTTAAAAAAAAACAAAACACAAAACAGCTTTGAATAATTAGACGCACAAGTAAAAAAGTTTTTTCCGTTGCTGTTCCAAAATATTATGTTCCTCTAAAATCGAATTTTTCCTTTTTTAAATGAGATTTACATTCATTTATTTAATGTTTACTGCTATTTTCTTATAAATTTAAAAGAAAATATCGAGCTTTAAAAGAAAATTTCAAATCTCAGAAAGTTCTTCAGCAATCGTTAACTAAGTTATTATATTTACTTTCAATTAGATTATTAGAAATGTATTAGATTACAAGGAAGCCAAGAAATGTTTAATAAATGTAAAAAATAAAATGTCAATTAAGCAATTTGCATCTAAATCAAATTAGAATGAAATAACAAGTCTAATTTGTGTTGAATCTGGTCGTCCATTTCCGATAGTTTTCTTTACTGCCATATGTATTAGTCATCTGCATTAATACACTCAAACAGCCTTTCGAAATACTCGTTCTTTTTAAACGGTTTTAAAAAAGGTGGAGGTTATCAATTCGTTTGAATTCTTTTTAAATTTTTTTATATTTTACATGAAAAATAAAATCTTTATTTTAAATATTTAATATTGAAATTCATTATCTCAGTTAAATGTTGGTCGATATTAAAAATAGTAATAAAATTAAAATGGATTCACTCTTAACACTTCTTAACACGAACTCCGAGTAAAGCCTGGCAAATCAGGAAGTAGTGAAACAAAATTGAAAAGTACATGCTAAAACAGCGTAACGGTATTATGTTTCCAAATAAATATTTTTAAACTAAATCAACCCTCGTACCATCTATCTGATAAAAAAAAACAATAAAAACCTTAATGGGGATAAACAACTGTTGCAATTGTAGAGATTTTATGTATATCTTGTATGTACCTACATATATGGAAGGTGATAAAGTACACCAAAAGAAGTTATCAAATACATACATACACACATATGTACTAAATACTTATATCGCATTCGGAAAAATATCTGTATGCAAATAATATTACACACACACGTAAATATTTGGAATTATAAAAGTAGTCCAGTTAAATAATAATTTAAGTCTGATTTTCACATTAAAGTTGCTTAAGTTTTAGTTTTCGTAATGGGGGGAAAGGCAATTATTCCCGCAACTTTGAAAATAGAAGCGCGACTAGTTTTTTGGAACTATTTCATGAACTGTAAAACTCTCTGAAGTAAATGTTTATGGCAAATTTCTGTACTAAAAAGTTATTGACGAAAATAATATTTTGGGATTTTTTTAATTTTATTTTAATATATATAATTTTTGTAATCAAGCGTTAGGTCTTTTTTTAAAAAATAATAATAATTTTATTCAATATTTCGACGCCTCTTTGGGCGTCTTCTTCAGGAAATTTTTTTATTAATATGACAATTGAAAAAATTTTTTTTTTTTTGAAAACTTATTTTACATACATACATAAATGAACAAATTGAAAAAATTTTTATGAACCAATCAAAATTTAATAAAGTAAAAAATTTTTTAAAGGAAACAAAAAACAAAAAACTAAACAAAAAATGTTTTTAACCTATGAAGAAGTGAAAAATCCTTTATACTAATTATATAATAACAATAAAAAATATTTTACATTCCTATTAGTCAGTTTAATTTACGAATCAAATGTCTATAGCATTGAGCAACATTATCTGTATCAGTTTTATAGTTTACTATCTTATTACTTGGAACATTAATAATGTTAAGCATCTCTATAAAACTGATACAGATAATGTTGCTCAATGCTATAGACATTTGATTCGTAAATTAAACTGACTAATAGGAATGTAAAATATTTTTTATTGTTATTATATAATTAGTATAAAGGATTTTTCACTTCTTCATAGGTTAAAAACATTTTTTGTTTAGTTTTTTGTTTTTTGTTTCCTTTAAAAAATTTTTTACTTTATTAAATTTTGATTGGTTCATAAAAATTTTTTCAATTTGTTCATTTATGTATGTATGTAAAATAAGTTTTCAAAAAAAAATTTTTTCAATTGTCATATTAATAAAAAAATTTCCTGAAGAAGACGCCCAAAGAGGCGTCGAAATATTGAATAAAATTATTATTATTTTTTAAAAAAAGACCTAACGCTTGATTACAAAAATTATATATATTAAAACAAAAAAGGTCGAAAAAATAGTGTTAATTAATTTTATTTTATTTAAAGTTTTACTATAAAGAAAATTGGTATGTACTTATGTACATACATATGTACATAAATAAGTATATCATACCGTTATAGCGAAAAAAGCTTAAGTAAAGTTATTTTTGAATTTTCACTTTTTCATCACAATCGATAATTCACGATCACTAAAATTTAATCTTTAATAATTAGAATTGGCAACACACATTTATATTTTAGTGCAAAGACAGTTAATAAGCTTTTTTGGCGATTAAGGCATGATGTGTTTCAGTATATACATACATACATATACATTCATAAGTACATATGTACATACATAAGTATATAAGTATGTACTTATGTACATACATATGTACTTACATACATACATATGTCTTTATTCATTAAGTTGTTGGCCCCATTTTGTGTGTTTTTAGTGCTAATAAAGAAAATATTAAGGTTTATTTGAATATTTCTGGCTGTACGTAAAACAATAAAAATGATCGTGATGTGCCAACATAAATACATATGTAAATATTAAACCATCTTTCTTTACATGAACGTACTTATTTATATAAGTACTTATGTACTGTATTTACATACATACATATGTACATATGTACATGCTTATGTACATACGGCGTGAACGACACATTAAGACCGTAACAACAGATACACTTTGTGTAACTGTTTGCTTTTACTTCTAATTAAATATGTATGTATGTATGTATGTATATTCTGGCCGCATCAAGGAGCATTTTCAAAAAACATTTCACTTTTGGTATGAGATGCTCATTCTATAATGATGTACATATGTAAGTATGTACTTATGTACATATGTATGTATGTATACATACATATACATACATATACATACATATGTAATGACACAAGTTCTATACGTAAAACCTAAACAGCAAAAAAAATCACCATATACATACTACGCATTTAGTTTTGATATTCTACATTAATATTTTATTCCACAGTTCTTGGTACAAAAATTGTTTATTTTGATACGTTTGTATGTACATACATACATACATACATATGTACTTATGTAATATGTCACTAAAGGCCATGTCACATACAACTTTTGCTTCGCGTTGCGTTACAGCTTCGCTTTGACATTTAAGTTGAAATGTACATACTTATACGAAACATGCCACATAAAACACTTTTAACGCAGCGTGACGCAAAAAGTTCGGCAACTCTCAACTTTTTGCGTGCTTTGACAATCAAAGTTATGTATGTATGTATGTATGTTCGAATATGATATGAAAATGTGATGTGATATGAAAAATACTTATTTTTTTATTTTTAAAATTTATTTTTTTAACTAATTTATAAAATAGTACCTATTTGCATGCTATATGTAAGTATATAGCATAAGATTATTTTATTGTAAAAAATCAGTGGTAGCGTATAATTAATAATATTTTACATTTTTATATGAATACATACATACATACATATACATATGTATGTATGTATGTTTTTGAAAATCCAAAAAACAAATGAATTGATGACAATAAAAAGCTTTATATGGTATAGTGGTGTATTTTTAATAAACTACAATAGGTGATAACAAAATAAACACACAAAAGCAAATAATATTTTGACTTTAATTTTTATAATAAAAATAATTAGCAAAATTCATATCCATCTTTTTGGTAAACACACAATGCGCGCGTTGTGTCAAAGTTTTCATTGTGTCATACACCTTTTGCGTTACGCTTTTCTCTCAAAGTTAAAAACGTCACGCAACGCTACAAAGTTTTATGTGACACGGCCTTAAGTTAGTGATAAAGCTCAGCCGTTAGCCAAATTACATATATGTATATGTACATATGTACATACATAAAAAGCAACACATACGTACGATAATCCCAGACGAGACGCGTATCAGATATCAAGGCTCAAATGTAATTTACTTGACCAATTTTATAGGCTATTTGGGTAATACTCACAATAATATCACGATTCCATTACATACATACATACATATGTACATTTATATACATACATACGTACATACGTATATATACATACATACGTATACATACTTACATAGATACATATGTACATAAATAGCAGTGTATGTGTGTCAGTACATAAGTACATAATTACATATATATACATATATTGTATACCATATACATACATACATACTTACATACTTATGTATGTATATACACCCATACATACATACATACATACAAGTATATGTATACATACATACATACATACATATGTATGTATGTATGTATGTATGTACATATGTATTCAGACTGCGCAAAAAGTTTTTTTTGAAAAAATACTATAAACGCAATTTTAATTAATCAAAAAAATATGTAAACTTAATTTCATTTTATTTAAATTAATTATTTCATTTAAAGAAATTATAGGGGAATTCACACCGAGTCTGTTAATCCGGTAATTTGTTAGTTGGTAATTTGTTAAAACACTTTACTGTGAACACACTTTTTGTTCTATCTCAGTAGTGCGGTAACTTTTGCTACAAAACAGATGATTTAAATTTATTAAAAAGCAAAAATGCCTCGAGAAAGTGCAAAAACAAAAATAGTAAAAAATTTAATTGAAAATTCTTTGGAGGAAATAAAATTTATTACTGGTAAGTATTTAAAATAGGTAATCAGAAAGACATGGAACTAATTTTATAATTCTTTTACCGAGTAACAAGAAAATTACCAAGCTTGCCAGACTGGTACTTTGTTACTCGGCAGTTCGATAATTTGTTAATTTTACAAAAACAAAATACACGTAAAAAACTATCGAATAACGACTAACGAATTAACAAGGCCGGTGTGAATAACCCTTATGTATATTAATATACATACATACATACTTACAGACATATGTACATACATACAGACATACTTACATACATACTTATGTATGTATGTATGTACTTACATATATTTATGGTATACATAAATATGTAAGTATGTATATATGTAAGTATGTACATACTTACATACATATGTATGTACTATGTAAATATGTATGTACTTAAGTATACATACATACTTACATATATTGTACCCTTAACGGCCAAAAAAGCTTCAGGCACAAACACAAAATTGTGCAGGAGAATTTTTTTATTAATTATCTTTGCACTAATTTGTATGACTACTGCAAAATTTATTTTGCACTAAATTTGTATTCCCAGTTCTAATGATTATAAGATTTAATTTTATTTATCGTAAATTATCGATTCCGATGAAAAAACGAAAATCAATAATTATGTTACTTAAGCTTTTTTCGGGGAAAGGGCGCGATATGTACGTACATACATACATACTTATGTATGTATGTGTACAGAACGAAAAAATACAAAGTCAACAATAACCACAATGAGTGCATAAAACATTTGTATGTACATATGTGTGTACATGCATATGTATGTACACAAATGTAACTATTTTAAAACATACAACGACATCAATATATGTACATACATATGTACATACTATATACTAAAAACAATGTCTAGACATGTAAGCACTATTTGTAAATTGAGGATGGTTGGATAATTTAAACAATAAATGCTTAGACAATGCAAATGGTATATACTTACATATGTACATATGGATGTAAGCACACACATACACTTTTTATTAAGTCGTATTAACATGTGCACTGCACAGTGGGACCAAGTATGGCAAACTACTGATTATATGGACTTAGACATAATGGAGTAAATTT
This sequence comes from Germaria angustata, assembly GCA_963681545.1. NCBI lineage: Eukaryota > Metazoa > Arthropoda > Insecta > Diptera > Tachinidae > Germaria > Germaria angustata. Next base: position 10,172,580 of record OY813001.1, on the reverse strand, counting down.
TATATATTTGTAGACATAATTACGAAATGAAATACGTGCATCAAAAAAAGCAGAATAAAAAAATTCTTAGAAAACCCAACAGAAAAATAATTTACCAAATTTGTTATTCAAGATATTCTACAAAATAACAATAAGCATTTCATTATCACCCAGAGGGCGTTTAAATGTTTAAAGGCGTAAAAAAGAAAAATAAAAAGACGCAAGTCGATTATAATTATTTGTTGTGTTGTGTTTGTACGAAAGCTTTCTAAAGCTATTATACTTATGTGTTTTTTATTGATTACAAATAGAAAAATATGATTGAGTTCTGTATGAATTCTCATATAGTATTTGTAGTCTGTGGCATAAGTATACGAGCTTGAATGCTTTTCAATCATGATTTGGCTAAAAGATATTGATGATTTGGTTAGCGCCAATGAAATGCAGGCATATACCTAACTAAGCCAGCAACAAACAATAAAATATTAAATAAAATTAATTTACGTAAATGCGGCCAAAATAATGCGGAATATCTTTTATGGGGGAATCGATTATATTAAAATTTCAAAAAAAAAAACATGTACATACATTAAAATATTTTAAGTTGATATATTTATAATTTAATTTTTTTACCTCAAAATATCCCTATTAATGCAACACATAGGGACTCATGTTGTATCTTAAATTAAGAATGGAAGTCTCAGCTGTGAGTGACGGCAATTATAAAAGGGTTAGATATGCAAATGTTTACTGTATTCAAATTAAAAAAAGAAGTTGTGAATTTTTATTTATTTATTATTATTATATTCTTTATTTATATGATACAAACTCAATATTTATATAATTTATTTTACTTAAAAATAAGGAGGAATTTCTTATATATTTGACTGACTACTCGAATGGTTATCATCGCTTTCTATATCACACACTACAAAGTGGTTTTTGTAATGGATAGTGTTGCCAGCTAAATTTGTCAAATCATGAGAGTTAAAGTAGTGATTCTAATGGCCAGTTTCTGACTTCGTATTGAAATAAGCATTTAGTAAATTTTTATTTAAATTTAAGTTGTATATGAATACAGTTTCAGTTTGTCATTTCCGGGCTTTTTAACGGGACGAAAAATCACATTCCCCGGAGAATGGTGATATTTTATATATTTTTGCTTATTATGTATAAAGAATTCGGTTAAATAAAGGTATTCAATGAACTAATAAGAGATCAAAGACGTACATAGTATGTACATATGTGTGTATTTAGTACATTTATATATATATATATATATACATTTATATATATATATATATATATATATATATATATATATATATATATATATATATATATATATATATATATATATATATATATATATATATATATATATAAATATGCTTAGTTATTCATAAAATAAGATTGGCATATAAAATTGCCAATAGTAATTATGATGAGGCACTCACAATATTTTTTTGCTAGTAAGTTATAAACAATTTTTTTATACTCGTATTCTACGAATATAATACTTAAGTAAATGGGCAAATATTAGTTATGATATTTTTTCTCTGCAACACACATGCAGTTCTACGTTTGTTTGTATGTACATACATATGTATATTAATGAGGCTCAGGGCACTGCTACACGTTCAATATATATTGAACGCGATCAAATATCGCGATATTTATTGAACGTGGAATATAGAACGCGGAACGTGGATCGCTTGAAAAATTTTAAACGTGTAGAATTTTCGTGATATTAGATCGCGATACGTTAATAAGAAGTAAAATAAAACATAAAATAAAAGACGCAGTGCAAAAAATTTAACAAATAAAAAGTAAAGAATTTTATTACATTTGTGTAAAGTTTCTTTGAATAAATTGTAATGGCAGAAGATAGTGAAATCGAGTGGGTTCTGCTGGTGGAATCGGAATTAACAACCGAAAAAATTATTTTGAAAAACTTTATTTTTAATTTGGAGGTATTGCCGGAGTTGTGGTACTCTTCGGCTAAAGCTTATTCCGACGAAATAAAAAGAGCGGCTGCACAGCAAAAATTATTAAAGATTTAAAAAAAATCAAGCCCACTGCTACCGTCGACTATATGTAGTGTGTGTATTTTTTTCGATCCTGCAACCACTTTTTGCTCCAACATTTTCTTTCCACTTTTCTCTTCAATGAAAAAGCAAGCAAAATAGCTAAACAGACTTCTTTTTGGTTTTCTCGTGACATTTTTTTAATAACCGATCTGCACTGCACAAAATAACGTAAATATTGACGCGATAAATATTGAAAATGTAGAATACGTTCGTGATCCATCAATCCATTAAAATGGATCGCGATCCAAATATCACAATATATATTGAACGCGTAGCAGTGCCCTAAAGAAAACAGACTTTGATCTTAACCTTGAATTTTTTATTTATGTTTTTCCTCATATTCTCTCAGCTATATATTTTAGTACTGCATATACATAAGTGTCAACTGCAATATGTACATAAAATAAATTTAATACACTTTTTGAGTGCAAATGTATTAATGAATGCAGAAGTGAAAAGTTCTATAAAATCCAATAAATAAGGTTAATTTGAGAAATCGAGTTTCTCGGGAAAATCTCACGGGAAATGGAATGTGCTTCATCCCGGAAATTCACGGGCAGGAATTCCCGTTACCAATACTCAAGTCCTAAATTAAAATTCCTATTTATATGATATGAAGATATGGCAGCACTACAAAGCTTCCAAAAAAATAAGAGTTGCAGTTTAGCACAGACATCAGAGAAAATGTTTTTAAAATATTTTAAAGACTAAAAACTTTTGGTATATGCAGTTAAAATCGTTTATAACGAACTCATTAGGACCAGTAAATAAAGTTCGTTATACGAGAATGTTTTTTTTTCTATAGAGAAATAAACTATCAAATATTTTTACTGTCTATTTGCATAAATTAAATGGTTTTACTATTGGTATTTAATTATCGCATGCATTACTGATTACTTTATTCATGAGTTAATAGTTTAATCATTTAGTAAAAATGTTAAAACGAAAATAAATGTATATTTTTGAGTGTTCATTATAAAAAAGGAAAATATGTTCATCGCAAACAAGGGATAGATACAAACAAGATCGCTATAACTAAGGCTAAAAATCGCACGACAGAGAATTCGTTTTAATCGAGTCGCAATGAATGCGCAAATGGAACAATGGAAAGGCATTTGTTATCACTTCAAAAATATGCCTACACACAGAAAGAAAAGCTCGTTCCAGCTTTTTCTTTATTCTTCTCACTTTCAATAAAAAGTGTGCTTAAGTACGAATAACACTAAATTTATCCTGGACACCGTTTCGCCTTGATTTAACTATGGATGAGTTGATTTTGCTTTGTTATTGTTAATTAGTTAACATTTCTTATCACAGAAGAAAGCACTGATTAATACTAAATATTGATAACTCCGAAGTTAATACTGGATTTCGCTATGGCTTTTTTCTTTAACCAAATTTGCTGCATGTATCTTTTTTAAATCCCGTAAAATCGTGCAAACAACTTTGTTCTTAAATGTTTTTATTTATTACTTTTTAATTACATATATGTAAAAAAAATTTACAACAAACATTCACAATATAAGATTATTATCAAAAATAAGTTTTTTACACTACTTTCATCTTATTTGTAGTTCACAATGTATTCGACACCAAAACGGTCTCATTTCCAAGATTGCAGCAAAAGTGAACCTCCTCCGACACCGAAAACTCAAATTTAATTTCACAGTCACATGTATAACCAATCAAGAAATAAAATTTACATTCTATATCAAATGCAATTTAAAATTCTTATTTGAATGAACTATATATGTAAGTGTACAAGAGCGGGGTGGGTAGCTAAAATTGCAGGATATGAAACATATTTTTTTTATAAATTTTTTTATTAAAATATTCCTTTATAATGATATCCTTGTTAGTGTTGAAAATCATTTCGTGTTCTTAAATTAGTGACCTATTATGAGTTTTCAAATGAAATATGTTAGTTCATCAGATCTGAAGTGTGATTGAAAGTTCACTTATTAATAATCTATCCATAGATATATAGCATGTCCATGTGAGTAATTTTAAATAAAATATAAAAGCTGTTCATAGCAAACATTTACTCATAAATTTTTAAAAACGTCTTTAATTATTGTTTGTATAACAATAGTACACGTATATGTTATACACATTATGTAAAATTATATATATATATATATATATATATATATATATATATATATATATATATATATATATATATATATATATATATATATATATATATATATTGTATATGTAGACAAATACATATGTACATGTGCTAAATATTTTATAAAATGTACGTAGGCAAATACAAATACTTATATATAGTATGTACATATACTAACGAACTAGAAGAACTGAAGCTCTTGGATGTGGCCTCAAGCTCTTTCAGCGGTTCGGTCTTCGTCTTTATCAATCGTTCCGAATTTCCGTCATTTTGTAGGTCTATTAAGTTTTAGAAGCAGGATAATGTCGCAGGGGTCCAACTCTAGTGAATATGGTGGCTGAGGCATGATTGCAGTGTTGAGTTTTGCTCATCCATATCTTACCGATTGGTTATAAATTACCGACACTCTTTTTCTCGCTCATACATATTGTTTTATAAAAACAGTTTGTTAAAAATTGTATATATGGAAAAATGAATTGTAATGAATTAAATTTTCAATTCTAATACGTTGTGGCCCCAGTATACGATGGGTTGAATTTATTGCATCTAGACTGCTTATCGGATATTAAAGCTTGAGTAAAACCTTGTAACCTTATATATATATATATATATATATATATATATATATATATATATATATATATATATATATATATATATATATATATATATATATATGTTATTGAAAACATTTTACCTTGCACTATGGGACAATTTGAATAATGTATGAGAGGATGATCGATAAGAACTTAGCAAAGATTAGTTGGAAACTAGAAATTTAAGCAATCGAACTTGGAGTGAATTTTTATCTTCAATCATGTCAGGGTTTATCGTTACTCCTTGACGTGGCAGAGTGAACATGTGTGATTATTTTTAAAATTTGGATAGCAAATAAATGCTATAGCTATTTCATATAGCGCATTTTGACAAGATGACACATTGCAACACAGCATGCACGTAACGCCCAACTAATTTATCAAATTGAAAATAAGTTTGAACAATTTACAAATGCTGCTCCAGCGCCAGCCTAACCAAACTGAATATCAAAGTCAATCGATTTCTGTGACTTAGATTGTCACAAAAGAAAGTATCGCCTCAAATCACAGATATTTAGCAACAATTTACATCAACTCGAGTATAATTAGTCTATAACTCTATGGTAGGTTCATGCCAACGTCTCATTATCAGCAACGCTGAAAATGTTTACAAACTTAATTTTGTTACAATTTATTTATTATCAACAATTGAAATTTTTTTGTTTTAAATAAATATTTTATTCTAAAGATTTTACAAAAATATAAACATTATTTTATTAATCTTTATAAATATACATATGTATATTAAATGACTCACAGGGAAAAGGGGTTTAGTTATAAAGCGTTTGCACCGTGGCACACTGGGCGAAACCACCAATTTAGCTCGGATTAATTAATAACTTCCTGAAAAATGGATCGATTTTCGTCAAATAAATTTTGTTTTACAGATTAAATATCCACAAATAAGAATTAGTGAAAAAATAATTTTTAAATCAGTTGGAAATTTTTTTTGGCTCTCCACATTCTGCACCTCGCTTATAACCAATTCAGCTGTTTCCTTTTGGCAAAGTAGTTTCAATGGCCTGCAATAACGAGTCGTTGATGGTTTCGTATTTTGCCAAACAACAGTAGATCCGAAAACTATTTGTAGAGGTACCAAGCAAACTGCAAACATGTATTGGTCGATCATGCAAGCATCAATATTATCAAAATTCTGTCGATATGTTGCATGGCCACTACTCCCATCACAACCCCATTTATAGTATATATGGCAGTTATCTCTGCTGCCTTATTACTATCCGTAATTTGCAGCTCTTGCCTATGCGCAGTAAACAATCTGGCCACTATATGATCAACCAAAGAATGTAAGGTTACCTCGAAAGAATGATCAGAGACTTGCAATCCATTAGCATAACAAAGTTTCTTTGCAGACCGTGGAACATCATATAAGGAAAAATGTTTGCATGTCTTTGTTTTGTGCCACACACCAAGTCCATGTAAACTCTCTTTGTGTAACCACCATCAATAAAAAGAGCTAAGGCTTCCTCTGCTGTATATTTAATAGGTTTATTGTCGTCAGATTGAATGAAAGTTTTGATTCTTTTAGGCATCTCTTCATCGGAAGCCATCGAAGATACCACCGTAGATGCATTTCTTTTACCGGCCTTATACAAGGCCGCTTGTGCTGGCTGCAGACATGAGCTCCTCGCACGGTATTTCTTTGACAATATCATATACTCTCTTTTTCTTCGCACTTTCTTGACAATCACTAAAATTCTTTATAGGCCGCCCAGCATTTGAGATCAAATCAGCCCAGCATTTGAGATCAAATCCAAATTCACCATCCAACCACATTTTGTTCTTTTTCTCAAATTGATCATTATTATTTATGGCTTTTTCTCCACCTTGTCGCCAATTTGGAGGAAAAGGTTTTAATTTTCGTGGAAATTTGAATGCATTTATCATTGTTGTAGTTAGCTCTATCAATAACATTGGCAAATACATAAGCATCCACACCCAAATTTCTGTTTGATGGATCAGCTTCCGCATGCCAAACCAAAAACAGCTCTCTGCTGGACACCGACATTTTTACTTAAAAAATTAATCCAGTTATTAGGTGGACGTAGGTGGATACAAATTTTGGTTTTTTCACATCACAATACATTATAAAATTTTTAGAAAACAAAATTAGAATGGCACAGGACGGCACTGGCAAGTTACAGTCCACGAAAGTTTTATATTTTGGTCAAAATACTGAATTTTAATTGCACCTTTAATAACCACAGGTAGACGCCACAAAACACAATGACAGGTCACGAAAACGACACTTTTAGAAAATACTTACCCTTTATGTTAATTATAAACACTCACTTTATTAACTTTTTTAGTTTAAATATTTTTGCACAAATTTGCAGCAGGCAGCCAAAAACGGCGGGAAAGCTTTTGACTGCAGCTGATGCAAACACCTGTTACTTTGACGCCGTCCAGCTGTGCGAATATCAAGAGCAAAACAAAACGAAAAGTGTTTTTGGCCTATCGGATATATCAGTAATCGAATGCAAAGCAATATCGGCGCCAATATTCACTTTCAAAATTGAATTAATCCGAGCTAAATTGATGGTTTCGCCCAGTGTGCGTGGGCCAGGATACAAATATTTTTCAACTAAACCAACTGTTTCAAGGCTGATCGTCACAAATTATATGTAACATGGCATTTTGAGAGTTTTTAAGACTAACAACTGATTACATCGAGTCTAGTTTCTGTAGTTAATGTACATATAAATAAAATCTTCAACTGGAAAAGCTGTCACATTTTGAATAAGAAAAATATAAGAAATTTTTTAGTAGTTTAGACTACCTTATATATTATATGAATTATATTTCAAAAATATAAATAATCCTAGTATTGAGACATCACAGGTTTACTGAAGGACCATCAGATTCCATGTCGAAAATTTTTGCTATAACTTCAGTTTAGTTTCAGATATCCTGATATTTCTTATATTTATGTATATATAAAGAGGATATTTTACGTTTGAAATTTTGCATTTATTTCTACACGCTAGAAACATGAAAGTTTATTGATTTTTAAATTTATTTCTACATGGTAGAAACATGAAAGTTTATTGATTTTTAAAGAAGAACAAAAATAAATAAACAATAAATTATGCACAGACACAAACAATATGAAATGTAAAAAAGAAATTGTGTCCAAATAATTGTCTGAACATTAATTTTGTTTCAGTTGAGGGTAAAAAGTCTCCACTAATGCTTATTACGTATGTATTTGTAATAGGCAATAAGTGTCAAAAATTCCGTCTATGTACTTCGTGTTTGCGTATCAGCAAACAGGGAAATTTCTTGAGAAATTTACCAACCCGAATATCCGCAATTTTTTATACGCTTATTACGTATGTATTTGTAATAGGCAATAAGTGTCAAAAATTCCGTCTATGTACTTCGTGTTTGCGTATCAGCAAACAGGGAAATTTCTTAAGAAATTTACCAACCCAAATATCCGCAATTTTTTTATACGCATTTCTTATAGGAATGTGATATTAAGGCAGAATTCCGGACGGGACTTGAAATGTAGGCGTAAGTTAAATAAATACAATAAATATTTACAATGGAAAACAGCGGTTTTATTATGTTTTAGTGTTTAAAAAACTCAAAGACTAAATAAAATACTCCTACTTCTGCGTAAAATGTGTTTTTTTTAAGAAAATCAAAAAATCATAATATGTATTAATATAATTTTTTTATATACATATGTACATATGTATGTATGTATTTATATATGTAATTAAACTTTGCTAATACTGATGTCGTTCAAAAAAATTATTTCTCAAAGCTTCTATAAAAATAAACTTACTCAATAAGCTCTAATGTACATATATTGCTGCTTATTAAATGCATACACATGCATACATAGATACATATGTATATAGTTTTAATAATATATGTATATCAAAATATCAAAATATCCCTAATTATATCTAAAATTAATAATTTATGACAATTTACATACATAAATATACGAAACGATATATTATACATACTTATATGTATATATGTATATTTGAAAAACGATAAATTTTCCACTAAAAAACAGGTATATGTTGCTCTAAAAATGTAGAGAGTTCATCTCTTGGTTCTTAATAGCACGTACAAAAATAAAGAGAGAATTTCGATCAACAACATACTTACATATGTATGTATGTAGTTCTTCTGCACTGTATCAAAGTTTTACAAATAGACAAAGCGCTGTCAGATATGGCGATTTCTCGCCAAACGTGGCGATGAAAAATTGTTTGTGGCTATGAAAATTTTGATATTGCGATTGGCGATATACTTGGCGATATTTGAAGTCCATGGCGACATATTTGGCTATGTTTTTTTATTTTTCCAGAAATTTCTGCCTTTTTCGCTTTATTTCCTTAGTCTAAAAAAAGCTGTCTGATTGAGTTTAGTTAGTATGGTATGTATACAAAGGCGAATTCAAAGTATTTACATGTGTGTCTATATTAAGTACATGGAAGATGGCAGTAAACTGTCATTGGTTTAGCTTAACGTTTGATGCGTATTACATATTATGCAAAATTTATATATTTATATGTATTTACAATTGTCAAACTAATGAACTGCCGGTTGTTTTTACTTGTTGTTGTATTTGTTGCCCAGATGCGGTTTTTCTTACTTTTTAATTTTTTATTTTGATCTCAGCACTGAAGCATTGATTAGTTTATTTATGTTTTTTGTGAAATTTTTTTTTGCAATATTTAACCAATGTACCTTTTACTATTTTACTTCAATATTTTTTAATATGAAATGTTTTTTTTTAATTTTTGTAAGGACTGTATTTTGATAATACAATAACTGAATTTTTATATGTACATATAACAATATTTGTATTAATAACATTAAAACAAAAAATTACCATCTATTATATTATGGCGATATTTGCCCGAATTTTGGCGATATTTGGTAAGGCATTCGAATGTTAAACTAAAAAAATGCTACAATTTTTTGTAATAAAAAAATAAAAATATATTTTATTACTTAAATTACATTCTTTGCGATTTTGGCGACATTCTACAACCAATTTGGCAATGAAGGTCGAAAAAAAAACTGGCATCCCTGAATAGACATATAGTACATATAATAAAATTTATAATAAAGTAATAATTGAAAAAAAAAATGTTTGTTGTGGCTTTAGCTCTTCATATGCCGACATTTCATTGGTTGCTAAAACCAAATCGTCAGTGAAGTTTAAGCAGTTTGAAAACATTCAACCTCGGATATTTATGCCACATAAATCAAATACAATATGAGAATTTCAATACTGCATATAAATTTCAACAAATACATAATCTTAGTAGGCTTAGAATGTTTTTATACAAACAACACAACAAACAATTATACTCAACGTGAGTCTATTTTATTTTTCTCTCAACACCCATACAATTAAACGCCCGTTGGTCGTTAATGATTGTATTCAGATAGGCAAAAATGAAAAATAAAATCTTTATTGTAAATACTTAATATTGAAATTTATTATTCGGGAGAATATCCCGACTAATCGTTAGAAACAATTAGTTTTTTGCAAAATGCATTGAAAAAATGTTTGTTGTGGCTTTAGCATAATTAGTATAATTGTTTGTTGTGTTGTTTGTATAAAAACATTCTAAGCCTACTATGATTATGTATTTGTTATAATTCATATGCAATATTGAAATTCTCATATTGTATTTGTTTTATGTGGCATAAACATACGAGGTTGAATGTTATCAAATTGCTTAAACTTCACTGACGATTTGGTTTTAGCAACCAATGAAATCTCGGCATATGAAGAGCTAAAGCCACAACAAACATTTTTTCAATGCATTTTGCAAAAAAACTAATTGTTTCTAACGATTAGTCGGGATATTCTCCCGAATAATAAATTTCAATATTAAGTATAAAGTAATAATAATAAAAATTATAACTGGGTATGAGAAAAATAAAATTATTATTCTCCTATAAAATTTAATTTACAATAATTATTTTACCTTTTCAAAAAAAAATTACATTCTTTCCATATGAAAATTATTTTCAAAAAATTTGCATTTTATTTATGTATTTTTTTAGACATCGGTTAAATTTTTTGCTATGGAACAAAACACTAAATCTGTATATACGAGTATAGTAAATCAGAAATTTAAAAAATAAAAAAATAAAATTGTATACTAAACAAACTGCAAAACATTGTCAGGCTTGTCTGCAGCAGAAGCACTCGCAAATCTTTGACATGCATGATTCGAAGCTCCGACCAATCTATCTATCTATATTAGGCTTGCCAGATGGCCGGGAATGAGCTTGATTGTCAAGATATTTTAGTGCATGTCAAGTTTCAAGCTCAAGCTATATTTGTCAAGCTGAAATTGAACATTTTCAAAATTAAAATTTGCGGTTGGTTACATCTAAAAAATTTCTTAATATTTTATCCCTGTACCAACACACATAATTTGACTCATCACTGTACTTAGTACGAACTAAGTCCATTTTTTTCCAAATTTAGTTTTCATTGAATTGAACTCGAACGGAAAGAATATAAAAGGTTTTTTAAAGTAGTATTATATTTTCTAAATAAATTTTGTTATCTCGTTTAAATAATATTAAGAAATAACTTTCTATTTTTGTTGCTTTTTTATTGGTTAAAACATAAAAGACATTTTTTGGCGCTTACTGTGCATACACCTATGTATGTTAAAAATATACAAACGTTCATTTATAAGTAACGAACTGAATGAATTTTATGTAATTTTCCTGTAAAGAAATGACTGAATTGTTGAACTTTTTATGTTATTTTGGTTTTTTTTTTTTAAGTAAACAGCCTTTATTTCTGTTTTTAATAAATAAAGAATTTTTAATAAATTGAAAAAATTGATATTAGCGCGTATTTTTAGTTTTTAAGCAAATATTTCAATTTGTCCAGTTCTCTTCATAAAATCAAGCTCATTTGCACTAAATGTCAAGTTAGTGCTCATATTGAATCTGGCAACCCTAATCTATATATATAAAATAGGATGTGTGTATGTATGTATGTAACGTAATGGCTCCAAAACGGCTGGGCCAATTTTGACGAAATTTTCAGGAAACCTTCAGAATACTCGGGCGGGTGACACTGTGAAGTCTGATTTTTGTTTTTCGGTCTGTGGGCGGAGGGGCGTGGCAAAATCCAATAATTCATAAAATGAGAACGGCTTGGCCGATTTCTGTAAAACTTTTTGTCAGTTGTTCGTATTTTCGAGGAGGTTTTTATGGAAGAAAATTTTGGAAAATCCCTCTGGAAAAGTCGGAAAATTGGAAAAATCGAAAATCGAGTTTTTCTATGAAATTTTGTTTGAAGTTATTCCTTAATGGCTTTTCACATGAAAAAATAGAAAGTTTGTCTGAAGGCGTAAAATTGGGGCGAGGCGAAGTTCGCCTGGTCCGCTAGTTGTTAATAAAATCAATTAAAGCTCAAATTTCAAAATTAAAAACATCATTTATTTATCAAACTTGTTATTCGAGATATTCTCCAAAATAACTATTTTAATATTTTATTGTTTGTTGTTGGCCAATGAAATGCAGGCATATACTATGTACCTAGCTAAGCCAACAACAAACAATAAAATTTTAAAATACTTATCATTTATCTTAAAATTGATTTAACCACAAAAATATAATTGCTACTATAAATTTGTTTACTGATGCAAATATAAAATTTTTTTTCATTTAATATCACGTACGATTACTTTTCAATTGAAATCAATTTTGAATAATTTTTTCCGTATCAGTTACGAAATTGAGCTTCAGACTCTTTTTGTGATTTTAATCGGCAATCAGCAAATAAAAGAAATTTAATAACGCAGTCTATACAATTAAAGAATTTGTTGTAAATTTATCTATGAAGCAGTATAATTTCCGAGATAATTAATTCTTTTGGCTATTTTTAACCATTTTGAGCTTATTTTTGTTAACTAAACATTTTAATTAAGCAGATGTTAAAAATAAGACGAATGATTATGGCAAAAAAATAAGTTTTTTTTTTACTTTCCGCTACAAAAGAAATGGGAAGTTGCCATTTACGGAAACAGAGTTTTCATCAGATTTATGCAGTTGTACATGACACAACGTTAGTAACGTTGCTTTTGGTGCGTTTATGTAAAACTTCATAACTTTTTAAACGATGAATCAATCACAACAAAATTAGTTTCATTCTGAAGATGTCCATCCCAGGTAGTATCGCATGAATATAAACTCATCGAAGAAATGCATTTTTGAAATCGTATTCATAATCCAATCACTTCGATTGATTCGTTTAAGATAGACATATACTTAGTATGTATATGTGTATATATACATAATTGTTGGATATTTTTATAAAAGTGTTTTTTATTGGCAGCATGTAATAGCATGTAATAATTCGCCAAAAACTGGGACACTATGCAATAACACTACAATTTTTAATATGAAAAAGAAATGAAATAACAACTTAGTATTTGGGATTTATTGTATCTGAAATAAAGCCCCAATTTTATGAATGAATTAAGGCCCCCATGGCCGTATTAAATAACATTCTACAAACGAATATTCCAATTAAATAGGGCCTAAAAAAATTTAATAACTTCCAGCAAAATTTTACGAATTAAGTCCAAATGAAAATGTAATTATTCCCTTAACTGAAAATGAAATCAAACCCACATGTTAGGACATACATATTTTCGTTATGAAATATATAATTCCCATACCAAAAAAAATAATTAAATAAGCAGCAAATAAAACCCAAAATAATATATTCCACAATGCAGACATACTTTAAAAAGAGAAGCCAGACTGGGACATATTTTTTTCTCTGTGAGAATTTATTAAAGTAAAGAAGTCCCAAATTTTTTTCCGATAAAATAATTTTATTTGTTTTTACTTCCGTTTAGGTATTTTTATAAAGTTAAATAGTTCCAAAAAGAGAAAGAAACTATTTCAAAAAAATTTCAAATAAATTCAAAAATGCAGTTATTTTATAATGCAATAACTCCCAAAATGTAGGAAATTTTTTCTGAAATTATTTCATTTCTATTTTGAACTGTTTTTTCTTTGAGCGTTATTTCATATAGCCAATTAGTTATTTTAGTTTGTTTGATGATTATAAATATTTTACTATAATCGGAAAGTAAAATAAGCTTCCAAACATTTCATAGGGTGCTATTTCGTTATAATATTTGGGGTGTTATTTCATATGAAATATGACCCCCAAAAAAGACGAGTGAATATAAAATAACACCCATAAGAATTAAAAAAGTCCCCATAAATCGTTTTTGTTGCCCTCTGTGCTTTTCTTTGGAGGTTTATTTATTTATCTTCTGTTTAGGCAGTTATTACTTGGCGGTTATTTCATGCCATTTCTTACAAAATCGATTTTATGGATTCAGCGAGGGTGTGAAGATAAATTCGTAAGTTAAATACGTCCCACAGCTATGTTAACTATATTCCACACCACTGTTAAGAAAATTAATTTTTTAATATACATATTTTTTAAACAAATTAACAAAATAATGAATTTTTTTTAATACAATTTTAAAGAAAACACTTGACTATTGTGATTCTTTAACAGAACTAATATAATATTGCATCATCTTAAGTGTTGTAGGCGTCTCAATATCGACATTTTCGGGACAGGATACGAACTATTTTTAAAGGACCTGCAAGGACTTGCTACATATTTCCTGAAAGCTTAAAGGTAGACCATTCCAAAAATGTCATTAGCATATTCAGTTGTTTCTCAGGGAAGCGGCTATAGTAGATTCATTGGGAGGTGAATTCTCACTCGTACAAATACTAGTATGTTCCGAACCCAAAATTTGCCATTTGGAATAGCCGTGAAGAAAATTTTTAGACAAAAATCAAAACACTATTGAAAGAAGGTTCTAAATCCGTTAATAGTGACTTCATTCTTTTCTCAGGAGAGGTGCTGCAACGATTTGAAAATAGAGGAAAATTTTACGGATATGTAACATGTTCAGAGCGTTATAGGAGCATTTCGGGAATACCTGCTTGAACATGCAATACATCCCTAAAAAGCTCTAAGGAAGCAGACTTTAAATTTATATAGCAAACATTCGATTGTTTCTCAGGGAATATTTTATAGGATGTGGATTGCTACTGTGTGATAGAAAATACTCATATTACTACTAAAATGAGTATTTTGCGCACATTAAAAAGGACCTACATGTAGTTTTGACACAGCACGCGAAAGCTATGAGGAAGTAGACCTCAAATATGTGCTTACAATATATAACAGGTTCTCAGGAAACATGTTATAGAGGGTGGAATATGGGTGGAATATAGAAAATGCGCACATCTCTATTGAAATTACTAAAATGTGCAAAATTAAAAACTCTTAACAAACCTGCTTGGGGTAGCGATATACCAAATAAAATCTCTAAGATAGTAGAGTTCAAATATGAATAGAGCATATTTGATTGTTTCTCAGGAAACATGATATAGAGGGTGGGATGCGGGTGGAACATAGAAAATGTGCATATTGAAATTAAAATGCGCTAAATGGGAAACTTCCAACATACCTGCTTAGGGAAGCGATATACCATATAAAAGCGGACAGATACTAGAGCTCAAATATGAATAGAGCATATTTGATTGTTTCTCAGGAAACATGATATAGAGAGTGGGATGCGGGTGGAACATAGAAAATTTGCATATTGAAATTAAAATGCGCTAAATGCGAAACTTCTAACATACCTGCTTAGGGTAGCGATATACCATATAAAAGCTCTAAGGCAGTAGAAATCAAATATGAATAGAGCATATTTGATTGTTTCTCAGGAAACATGATATAGAGGGTGGAATGCGGGTGGAACATAGAAAATTTGCATATTGAAATTAAAATGCGCTAAATGGGAAACTTTTAACATACCTGCTTAGGGTAGCGATATACCATATAAAAGCGCACAGATGCTAGAGCTCAAATATGAATAGAGCATATTTGATTGTTTCTCAGGAAACATGATATAGAGGGTGGGATGCGGGTGGAACATAGAAAATTTGCATATTGAAATTAAAATGCGCTAAATGCGAAACTTCTAACATATCTGCTTAGGGTAGCGATATACCGTATAAAAGCTCTAAGGCAGTAGAAATCAAATATGAATAGAGCATATTTGATTGTTTCTCAGGAAACATGATATAGAGGGTGGGATGCGGGTGGAACATAGAAAATTTGCATATTGAAATTAAAATGCGCTAAATGCGAAACTTCTAACATACCTGCTTAGGGTAGCGATATACCATATAAAAGCGCACAGATACTAGAGCTCAAATATGAATAGAGCATGTTTGATTGTTTCTCAGGAAACATGATATAGAGGGTGGGATGCGGGTGGAACATAGAAAATTTGCATATTGAAATTAAAATGCGCTAAATGCGAAACTTCTAACATACCTGCTTAGGGTAGCGATATACCATATAAAAGCTCTAAGGCAGTAGAAATCAAATATGAATAGACCATATTTGATTGTTTCTCAGGAAACATGATATAGAGGGTGGGATGCGGGTGGAACATAGAAAATTTGCATATTGAAATTAAAATGCGCTAAATGGGAAACTTTTAACATACCTGCTTAGGGTAGCGATATACCATATAAAAGCGCACAGATACTAGAGCTCAAATATGAATAGAGCATATTTGATTGTTTCTCAGGAAACATGATATAGAGAGTGGGATGCGGGTGGAACATAGAAAATTTGCATATTGAAATTAAAATGCGCTAAATGCGAAACTTCTAACATATCTGCTTAGGGTAGCGATATACCGTATAAAAGCTCTAAGGCAGTAGAAATCAAATATGAATAGAGCATATTTGATTGTTTCTCAGGAAACATGATATAGAGGGTGGGATGCGGGTGGAACATAGAAAATTTGCATATTGAAATTAAAATGCGCTAAATGGGAAACTTTTAACATACCTGCTTAGGGTAGCGATATACCATATAAAAGCGCACAGATACTAGAGCTCAAATATGAATAGAGCATATTTGATTGTTTCTCAGGAAACATGATATAGAGAGTGGGATGCGGGTGGAACATAGAAAATTTGCATATTGAAATTAAAATGCGCTAAATGCGAAACTTCTAACATACCTGCTTAGGGTAGCGATATACCATATAAAAGCTCTAAGGCAGTAGAAATCAAATATGAATAGAGCATATTTGATTGTTTCTCAGGAAACATGATATAGAGGGTGGAATGCGGGTGGAACATAGAAAATTTGCATATTGAAATTAAAATGCGCTAAATGGGAAACTTTTAACATACCTGCTTAGGGTAGCGATATACCATATAAAAGCGCACAGATGCTAGAGCTCAAATATGAATAGAGCATATTTGATTGTTTCTCAGGAAACATGATATAGAGGGTGGGATGCGGGTGGAACATAGAAAATTTGCATATTGAAATTAAAATGCGCTAAATGCGAAACTTCTAACATATCTGCTTAGGGTAGCGATATACCGTATAAAAGCTCTAAGGCAGTAGAAATCAAATATGAATAGAGCATATTTGATTGTTTCTCAGGAAACATGATATAGAGGGTGGGATGCGGGTGGAACATAGAAAATTTGCATATTGAAATTAAAATGCGCTAAATGGGAAACTTTTAACATACCTGCTTAGGGTAGCGATATACCATATAAAAGCGCACAGATACTAGAGCTCAAATATGAATAGAGCATATTTGATTGTTTCTCAGGAAACATGATATAGAGAGTGGGATGCGGGTGGAACATAGAAAATTTGCATATTGAAATTAAAATGCGCTAAATGCGAAACTTCTAACATACCTGCTTAGGGTAGCGATATACCATATAAAAGCTCTAAGGCAGTAGAAATCAAATATGAATAGAGCATATTTGATTGTTTCTCAGGAAACATGATATAGAGGGTGGAATGCGGGTGGAACATAGAAAATTTGCATATTGAAATTAAAATGCGCTAAATGGGAAACTTTTAACATACCTGCTTAGGGTAGCGATATACCATATAAAAGCGCACAGATGCTAGAGCTCAAATATGAATAGAGCATATTTGATTGTTTCTCAGGAAACATGATATAGAGGGTGGGATGCGGGTGGAACATAGAAAATTTGCATATTGAAATTAAAATGCGCTAAATGCGAAACTTCTAACATACCTGCTTAGGGTAGCGATATACCGTATAAAAGCTCTAAGGCAGTAGAAATCAAATATGAATAGAGCATATTTGATTGTTTCTCAGGAAACATGATATAGAGGGTGGGATGCGGGTGGAACATAGAAAATTTGCATATTGAAATTAAAATGCGCTAAATGGGAAACTTTTAACATACCTGCTTAGGGTAGCGATATACCATATAAAAGCGCACAGATACTAGAGCTCAAATATGAATAGAGCATATTTGATTGTTTCTCAGGAAACATGATATAGAGGGTGGGATGCGGGTGGAACATAGAAAATTTGCATATTGAAATTAAAATGCGCTAAATGGGAAACTTTTAACATACCTGCTTAGGGTAGCGATATACCATATAAAAGCGCACAGATGCTAGAGCTCAAATATGAATAGAGCATATTTGATTGTTTCTCAGGAAACATGATATAGAGGGTGGGATGCGGGTGGAACATAGAAAATTTGCATATTGAAATTAAAATGCGCTAAATGCGAAACTTCTAACATACCTGCTTAGGGTAGCGATATACCGTATAAAAGCTCTAAGGCAGTAGAAATCAAATATGAATAGAGCATATTTGATTGTTTCTCAGGAAACATGATATAGAGGGTGGGATGCGGGTGGAACATAGAAAATTTGCATATTGAAATTAAAATGCGCTAAATGCGAAACTTCTAACATACCTGCTTAGGGTAGCGATATACCATATAAAAGCGCACAGATACTAGAGCTCAAATATGAATAGAGCATGTTTGATTGTTTCTCAGGAAACATGATATAGAGGGTGGGATGCGGGTGGAACATAGAAAATTTGCATATTGAAATTAAAATGCGCTAAATGCGAAACTTCTAACATACCTGCTTAGGGTAGCGATATACCATATAAAAGCTCTAAGGCAGTAGAAATCAAATATGAATAGACCATATTTGATTGTTTCTCAGGAAACATGATATAGAGGGTGGGATGCGGGTGGAACATAGAAAATTTGCATATTGAAATTAAAATGCGCTAAATGGGAAACTTTTAACATACCTGCTTAGGGTAGCGATATACCATATAAAAGCGCACAGATGCTAGAGCTCAAATATGAATAGAGCATATTTGATTGTTTCTCAGGAAACATGATATAGAGGGTGGGATGCGGGTGGAACATAGAAAATTTGCATATTGAAATTAAAATGCGCTAAATGCGAAACTTCTAACATACCTGCTTAGGGTAGCGATATACCGTATAAAAGCTCTAAGGCAGTAGAAATCAAATATGAATAGAGCATATTTGATTGTTTCTCAGGAAACATGATATAGAGGGTGGGATGCGGGTGGAACATAGAAAATTTGCATATTGAAATTAAAATGCGCTAAATGCGAAACTTCTAACATACCTGCTTAGGGTAGCGATATACCATATAAAAGCGCACAGATACTAGAGCTCAAATATGAATAGAGCATGTTTGATTGTTTCTCAGGAAACATGATATAGAGGGTGGGATGCGGGTGGAACATAGAAAATTTGCATATTGAAATTAAAATGCGCTAAATGCGAAACTTCTAACATACCTGCTTAGGGTAGCGATATACCATATAAAAGCTCTAAGGCAGTAGAAATCAAATATGAATAGACCATATTTGATTGTTTCTCAGGAAACATGATATAGAGGGTGGGATGCGGGTAGCGATATACCATATAAAAGCTCTAAGGCAGTAGAAATCAAATATGAATAGACCATATTTGATTGTTTCTCAGGAAACATGATATAGAGGGTGGGATGCGGGTGGAACATAGAAAATTTGCATATTGAAATTAAAATGCGCTAAATGGGAAACTTTTAACATACCTGCTTAGGGTAGCGATATACCATATAAAAGCGCACAGATACTAGAGCTCAAATATGAATAGAGCATATTTGATTGTTTCTCAGGAAACATGATATAGAGGGTGGGATGCGGGTGGAACATAGAAAATTTGCATATTGAAATTAAAATGCGCTAAATGCGAAACTTCTAACATACCTCCTTAGGGTAGCGATATACCATATAAAAGCTCTAAGATAGTATAGTTAGTAGAGTAACAACTGTAAAAAGAATCATTTTTATTGACCTAAAACCAAAGAATTCTGCAAAAAGATGTGCTAATATACAACAAACAATTAAAAATAATGCATAGAAATAATACATAATAATGTAAGTACATACATAAGTATGTAAGTCTTTTCAATCCTAAACCTCAATTTGTAGATATTGATTTCAGTAAGTACTGGGGTTGTATCAAATTTAAAACCGTAGAAACTTCAAGTCTATTTGTCTTCTTTTGTTCTAAACATTTTTGGAACGTAAAAAAGTGGAATAGATTGAATTCCTGCTACAATTCTTGTAATATCTTAACGAAGTTCACGGTTAAAAAAAAACTGTCATAATTGCCATCTCTGCTCTGGCAGCCGCTCAAGTCGGGGAATCCCAGAATATATTTTTCTAAGCAAACGTTAACATTAAAAACAATATATAGAGGGTGGGATGAAAGGATCATATTAATTTTTTTTATTTATCTTATTTACTATGTACATACATATATAAACATGGTTTTATATTAAAGAGAAAACAAATAAAAATAAAAACAAAACGTAACAAAAATAACAAAACATAACAAAAATAACAAAAAGTGCAATTCTTATGCAAGCCATGGATATTTTTTTAAAGAAATTAAAGAATAACCAAAACAAAAAATATCATAATTCGTACATACATACAGTGTAAGTGTTTTTAAAATATTTAAACAATCAAATATGCTCTATTCATATTTGAGCTCTAGCATCTGTGCGCTTTTATATTGTATATCGCTACCCTAAGCAGGTATGTTAAAAGTTTCCCATTTAGCGCATTTTAATTTCAATATGCAAATTTTCTATGTTCCACCTGCATCCCACCCTCTATATCATGTTTCCTGAGAAACAATCAAATATGCTCTATTCATATTTGAGCTCTAGTATCTGTGCGCTTTTATATGGTATATCGCTACCCTAAGCAGGTATGTTAGAAGTTTCGCATTTAGCGCATTTTAATTTCAATATGCAAATTTTCTATGTTCCACCCGCATTCCACCCTCTATATCATGTTTCCTGTGAAACAATCAAACATGCTCTATTCATATTTGAGCTCTAGTATCTGTGCGCTTTTATATGGTATATCGCTACCCTAAGCAGGTATGTTAGAAGTTTCGCATTTAGCGCATTTTAATTTCAATATGCAAATTTTCTATGTTCCACCCGCATCCCACCCTCTATATCATGTTTCCTGAGAAACAATCAAATATGCTCTATTCATATTTGATTTCTACTGCCTTAGAGCTTTTATACGGTATATCGCTACCCTAAGCAGGTATGTTAGAAGTTTCGCATTTAGCGCATTTTAATTTCAATATGCAAATTTTCTATGTTCCACCCGCATCCCACCCTCTATATCATGTTTCCTGAGAAACAATCAAATATGCTCTATTCATATTTGAGCTCTAGCATCTGTGCGCTTTTATATGGTATATCGCTACCCTAAGCAGGTATGTTAGAAGTTTCGCATTTAGCGCATTTTAATTTCAATATGCAAATTTTCTATGTTCCACCCGCATCCCACCCTCTATATCATGTTTCCTGAGAAACAATCAAATATGCTCTATTCATATTTGATTTCTACTGCCTTAGAGCTTTTATACGGTATATCGCTACCCTAAGCAGGTATGTTAGAAGTTTCGCATTTAGCGCATTTTAATTTCAATATGCAAATTTTCTATGTTCCACCCGCATCCCACCCTCTATATCATGTTTCCTGAGAAACAATCAAATATGCTCTATTCATATTTGAGCTCTAGCATCTGTGCGCTTTTATATGGTATATCGCTACCCTAAGCAGGTATGTTAAAAGTTTCCCATTTAGCGCATTTTAATTTCAATATGCAAATTTTCTATGTTCCACCTGCATCCCACCCTCTATATCATGTTTCCTGAGAAACAATCAAATATGCTCTATTCATATTTGAGCTCTAGTATCTGTGCGCTTTTATATGGTATATCGCTACCCTAAGCAGGTATGTTAGAAGTTTCGCATTTAGCGCATTTTAATTTCAATATGCAAATTTTCTATGTTCCACCCGCATTCCACCCTCTATATCATGTTTCCTGTGAAACAATCAAACATGCTCTATTCATATTTGAGCTCTAGTATCTGTGCGCTTTTATATGGTATATCGCTACCCTAAGCAGGTATGTTAGAAGTTTCGCATTTAGCGCATTTTAATTTCAATATGCAAATTTTCTATGTTCCACCCGCATCCCACCCTCTATATCATGTTTCCTGAGAAACAATCAAATATGCTCTATTCATATTTGATTTCTACTGCCTTAGAGCTTTTATACGGTATATCGCTACCCTAAGCAGGTATGTTAGAAGTTTCGCATTTAGCGCATTTTAATTTCAATATGCAAATTTTCTATGTTCCACCCGCATCCCACCCTCTATATCATGTTTCCTGAGAAACAATCAAATATGCTCTATTCATATTTGAGCTCTAGCATCTGTGCGCTTTTATATGGTATATCGCTACCCTAAGCAGGTATGTTAAAAGTTTCCCATTTAGCGCATTTTAATTTCAATATGCAAATTTTCTATGTTCCACCCGCATTCCACCCTCTATATCATGTTTCCTGAGAAACAATCAAATATGCTCTATTCATATTTGATTTCTACTGCCTTAGAGCTTTTATATGGTATATCGCTACCCTAAGCAGGTATGTTAGAAGTTTCGCATTTAGCGCATTTTAATTTCAATATGCAAATTTTCTATGTTCCACCCGCATCCCACTCTCTATATCATGTTTCCTGAGAAACAATCAAATATGCTCTATTCATATTTGAGCTCTAGTATCTGTGCGCTTTTATATGGTATATCGCTACCCTAAGCAGGTATGTTAAAAGTTTCCCATTTAGCGCATTTTAATTTCAATATGCAAATTTTCTATGTTCCACCCGCATCCCACCCTCTATATCATGTTTCCTGAGAAACAATCAAATATGCTCTATTCATATTTGATTTCTACTGCCTTAGAGCTTTTATACGGTATATCGCTACCCTAAGCAGGTATGTTAGAAGTTTCGCATTTAGCGCATTTTAATTTCAATATGCAAATTTTCTATGTTCCACCCGCATCCCACCCTCTATATCATGTTTCCTGAGAAACAATCAAATATGCTCTATTCATATTTGAGCTCTAGCATCTGTGCGCTTTTATATGGTATATCGCTACCCTAAGCAGGTATGTTAAAAGTTTCCCATTTAGCGCATTTTAATTTCAATATGCAAATTTTCTATGTTCCACCCGCATTCCACCCTCTATATCATGTTTCCTGAGAAACAATCAAATATGCTCTATTCATATTTGATTTCTACTGCCTTAGAGCTTTTATATGGTATATCGCTACCCTAAGCAGGTATGTTAGAAGTTTCGCATTTAGCGCATTTTAATTTCAATATGCAAATTTTCTATGTTCCACCCGCATCCCACTCTCTATATCATGTTTCCTGAGAAACAATCAAATATGCTCTATTCATATTTGAGCTCTAGTATCTGTGCGCTTTTATATGGTATATCGCTACCCTAAGCAGGTATGTTAAAAGTTTCCCATTTAGCGCATTTTAATTTCAATATGCAAATTTTCTATGTTCCACCCGCATCCCACCCTCTATATCATGTTTCCTGAGAAACAATCAAATATGGTCTATTCATATTTGATTTCTACTGCCTTAGAGCTTTTATATGGTATATCGCTACCCTAAGCAGGTATGTTAGAAGTTTCGCATTTAGCGCATTTTAATTTCAATATGCAAATTTTCTATGTTCCACCCGCATCCCACCCTCTATATCATGTTTCCTGAGAAACAATCAAACATGCTCTATTCATATTTGAGCTCTAGTATCTGTGCGCTTTTATATGGTATATCGCTACCCTAAGCAGGTATGTTAGAAGTTTCGCATTTAGCGCATTTTAATTTCAATATGCAAATTTTCTATGTTCCACCCGCATCCCACCCTCTATATCATGTTTCCTGAGAAACAATCAAATATGCTCTATTCATATTTGATTTCTACTGCCTTAGAGCTTTTATACGGTATATCGCTACCCTAAGCAGATATGTTAGAAGTTTCGCATTTAGCGCATTTTAATTTCAATATGCAAATTTTCTATGTTCCACCCGCATCCCACCCTCTATATCATGTTTCCTGAGAAACAATCAAATATGCTCTATTCATATTTGAGCTCTAGCATCTGTGCGCTTTTATATGGTATATCGCTACCCTAAGCAGGTATGTTAAAAGTTTCCCATTTAGCGCATTTTAATTTCAATATGCAAATTTTCTATGTTCCACCCGCATTCCACCCTCTATATCATGTTTCCTGAGAAACAATCAAATATGCTCTATTCATATTTGATTTCTACTGCCTTAGAGCTTTTATATGGTATATCGCTACCCTAAGCAGGTATGTTAGAAGTTTCGCATTTAGCGCATTTTAATTTCAATATGCAAATTTTCTATGTTCCACCCGCATCCCACTCTCTATATCATGTTTCCTGAGAAACAATCAAATATGCTCTATTCATATTTGAGCTCTAGTATCTGTCCGCTTTTATATGGTATATCGCTTCCCTAAGCAGGTATGTTGGAAGTTTCCCATTTAGCGCATTTTAATTTCAATATGCACATTTTCTATGTTCCACCCGCATCCCACCCTCTATATCATGTTTCCTGAGAAACAATCAAATATGCTCTATTCATATTTGAACTCTACTATCTTAGAGATTTTATTTGGTATATCGCTACCCCAAGCAGGTTTGTTAAGAGTTTTTAATTTTGCACATTTTAGTAATTTCAATAGAGATGTGCGCATTTTCTATATTCCACCCATATTCCACCCTCTATAACATGTTTCCTGAGAACCTGTTATATATTGTAAGCACATATTTGAGGTCTACTTCCTCATAGCTTTCGCGTGCTGTGTCAAAACTACATGTAGGTCCTTTTTAATGTGCGCAAAATACTCATTTTAGTA
This sequence comes from Germaria angustata, assembly GCA_963681545.1. Lineage (NCBI taxonomy): Eukaryota > Metazoa > Arthropoda > Insecta > Diptera > Tachinidae > Germaria > Germaria angustata. The sequence continues at coordinate 10,147,505 of OY813001.1, read as the reverse complement.
GTAATATGAGTATTTTCTATCACACAGTAGCAATCCACATCCTATAAAATATTCCCTGAGAAACAATCGAATGTTTGCTATATAAATTTAAAGTCTGCTTCCTTAGAGCTTTTTAGGGATGTATTGCATGTTCAAGCAGGTATTCCCGAAATGCTCCTATAACGCTCTGAACATGTTACATATCCGTAAAATTTTCCTCTATTTTCAAATCGTTGCAGCACCTCTCCTGAGAAAAGAATGAAGTCACTATTAACGGATTTAGAACCTTCTTTCAATAGTGTTTTGATTTTTGTCTAAAAATTTTCTTCACGGCTATTCCAAATGGCAAATTTTGGGTTCGGAACATACTAGTATTTGTACGAGTGAGAATTCACCTCCCAATGAATCTACTATAGCCGCTTCCCTGAGAAACAACTGAATATGCTAATGACATTTTTGGAATGGTCTACCTTTAAGCTTTCAGGAAATATGTAGCAAGTCCTTGCAGGTCCTTTAAAAATAGTTCGTATCCTGTCCCGAAAATGTCGATATTGAGACGCCTACAACACTTAAGATGATGCAATATTATATTAGTTCTGTTAAAGAATCACAATAGTCAAGTGTTTTCTTTAAAATTGTATTAAAAAAAATTCATTATTTTGTTAATTTGTTTAAAAAATATGTATATTAAAAAATTAATTTTCTTAACAGTGGTGTGGAATATAGTTAACATAGCTGTGGGACGTATTTAACTTACGAATTTATCTTCACACCCTCGGATTCAGCTACATTTCGAATGCTTTGAACAATGCAAATTTCAACAAAATGGACTGACTCCTTGGAAAGAAATTGCAATTGAAAATATGTATTCAAAAACGGAGTTTTTTTTGGTTCTCAAATAATTCCTATAATTCTTGCCAAACCATTGTTAGTTGTTAGTTCTTCTACTTTGAAAATTATTATTAGAATTAAGCTTGATATTAGCGATAAAGTTCCAGTAATTGCAAATATGCAAGGTCATCCATACTTTTTATGGTATATTTCATTTTCTCATATCTTCTTATTTTCATTGCATTTGTGTTAATTCGAACAAATAAAAGCAAAATAAGAATAGGAGTTTAAATTCGTTGAAATATTTCATTTTAACACAATTTCGTTGTGCTAAAACTACGTCAGCAACTTTTATTTGCTTTTTATACCTTTGGATTTTGTATCACAATCGCAATAAAATTTTGTTTATACATACTTATGTACATATATACGAATGTATGTATGTATATATTTATATACATTCTTACATATACTACATATGCTTATATACTTAAATGTACTAAACACTTTATTTTGCTTATGGTAGTTGTTATGTCAAGTTCTTGGATTGTTTGCGAATTCGGTTGTTAACCAATTGTTTACTAATTACCTTGACTTTGTTGCCCTTAAATCTTAAAATTTTTACATTGACGAACGGCAAATGGCACAAAGGAAATAAACAATGTTGCCAACTTGGATAAGAGAAAACTGTTTCACTTAAAGGAAGTCAGCATTTTTAAAATTGTTCTTTCAACCGAAAATAGAAAGTATGATTCATAATGAAAATGGAATAGATTTATTCCGAATACTTATATATTAAAGTTAATTTTATACAACTGATGCGATTAATATGAGCCGACAGAGGCAAATTAAGCTCTAAACACATAGACGACAGCAGACAGCAAGCAGCAATATGTCAAAAATAAAATCCATGTGTTTAAATGAAAACGATTATTTTAACGGCAACACAGCAGCACGACTGCACAACAGCATTTGCTGCTGCTGCCAATTTAGGCTATTTTCTATTTTGACGGGCAGCATTAAACAAATATAGTGTTGCCATTATATATAAAAATTGGAAAAATAAAAACAAAAACTTTTTTTAATATTAAACATAAAAATACAATAAAGAAATAAATTTATGTGTTTTTTATAGTTTTTCGTGATATTATTAAATTTTTTTATCAATAACTATATATATTTTATTTATTATAAAATATATATTCGGCATCCCTGAAATTTGTATTGCTAAAATACACATCAGCTGATTATTATGCTGTTGCTGTCTTTAAAATAATTATGAAGCTGACTTCAGAGCAGCATTTGAAGTTGACAGCATTTGAAGCCGTGAAGTCGTGAAGTCTGCTGTCGTCTATGTGTTTAGAGCATTAAAGTTTTTTTCTTTTAAGTGATGTTGACTTAAACAATTTTTTGTTTGAGTGGTTTTTCTTCTAAGCGATGCAAAATGCCTTGAAATTTATCAAAAACGATAGTTTATATTTTTTTCAATTAAGCGATTTTTTCCTTTATATGGCACTCATTTATCTGTTGTATTTTTATTAATTTTTATTTATGAAATAAATAAAACATAATTAAATTTAATAACAAATAAATTAAATATCTACTGCTGCACTACATCAATATACCAATAAAAAGTCATAAAATGCAAAGATAAATAATCCGAAATGTATTCATATAGAACTCGGTAATTTTCAAACATTTTTAGTAAATTTAAAACCACCCTGAAATATTTTGAGAAAAGCTGATTTTTCGCTAAGAAGATAATTCAAGATAATATTTAACACCTTGTCCACAAAAAGTTGGCAATAGTAAAAATAAAATATTTATATTTTATTTAAAGTAATAAGGCTTAACGAGTGTGATAAAAAAATAAAAAATTGTCACAAAATTACAAGGTGGTCCAAATAACATTAAATAAAGTTAATTAAACTTAATTTGTTTTGGTATATTATGACTATTAGAAATAACAAACATTCAGATTATTTACATAACACGATTTAATTACGGGGACCTATATTTCGGCGGGTGCTATATTTCGGCCAAAACTGCTTTATAACAAACGCACAGTTTTAGCAATACAGCACCCATTTTGGGTGCATAAAGCTACACAGTTTGGTCCAAGGAGGTTGTATGCTGACTAATAGACAATATGTACATATGATTAAAAGGATACTTGTATTTGGACTACCTGTTATACACATACATACAATATGTATATATGTATGTGCATACCATCACCTAAAATCTAAGCGAAATGGGAAATTTCTATTTTCCTTCCTGATTCAGTGTCAGTAAAATATTGAGGTTATTTTTAGCAATTTTTATCGGTAAACCATACATATTCAGATTATTTTTTCATTGTTTTTTACATTGTTGCACTTTTTGCTTGAGCGTAAAGTGACCCTTTGCTGTGCTGAGCACTCGCGACTTAAGAAAAATTCAAGCCATTTTTGATCATTATTAACAACTTTAGTAATTTGAGTTCATTTTCTACGAAGTTCAGACGTTATTTAGGGTCCTAACGACTTTCCACTACGACCGGAAATCAATGTTATTTATCTCACCACCGACTGTTTTATCGTGAACAGTGCTAAGGCGTTTTTATTCCAAAAAAAAGTGAAGAAGCCGTCAGTTTAAATAATTTTTGCTTTAAAAAAGCTTTTCTGTACCTTGTCAGCTTGTTCTCATGTAAAATTTAAAGAGTTTTTCAAATTATAGTCTGAGTAAGAAAAATGTCATTTTCAAGGATTAAAATTTTTATTGCTTCCAAAGCATCCGTTAATCCATTTTCCAGGTGGAATTGAAACGCAGCTGATAATTTTTTTCTAACTTTTTTCCTTGCTCAACGTTAAAATTTGTCACTCGTTTTCATTATTTGCTTTCTCATTTTGGTCTGCTGTTTGAGTAAACAGAGAGTTTATTTTTTGCACTGGTGAGTTTACCTCGTATGAATTCGCCTTGAGAACAATGTTCGTTTCGACCGAGTTTGTTGATAAACATCCCTCTTCGTTTAAAATAAACTCACTTAAAACTAAGACGATGAATAAAACAAAATTAAGGAAATGCATACTGCTAATTCTCAGTGGGGGCAAATTAGTTTAATTTGCAGTTGAAAACGTCTAGCTGAGATAACAAGTTTCAAATTATAATTTCACTTGAATTAGCGTCAAAAAATGTTTAAGAGCTCCGCAAACTTTGTTTAAAAACAAAGTAAAAATTTTACTACGTCAGCCATTCCAAGTGATAAAAAAGAAAACTTGCTTATATTTCTGCCTAATAATGATCTTTTAAGTTGAATTTAAGTATAGTGTTTCAATGACTATTTGTTATTTCTGTTGATCTTATTAATTTAAAATTGAATTGACAATATTGTTTTGTTTTATTTATTTATTTATTTAAAGACAATTTCAAAGCACTACTTTATACCTTTTATACGTACAGTGGAGTTCGCATATAATACACATCGGCTATAAGAAGCTTTCATTTATAAATATTTCATCGAACGTATATAACGAACTTCAGATGTATCGAACTATCGCTTATAACAAACTCTTTTTTAAGTACCGAATACAAAATGTTTACACTGGTAGCGAAGAAAATTAAATCGTCAGGTTTTTGCGCTGTTTTCTAAAACGTTAAAGTAAATATTTGCCATTATCTAACAGAGTGATAAATAATAATGGAATATAACGACTAACGACTAGTAATTTAACGACTATACGTATTGATATTCTTCAATATTCGCCTATTTCAGGACATTCGGATTCATTTTGGCTAAATTAGGCGAATATTTTCGTCCAAAATATAATAATAGATTTCCCCCACTAAATACAAAAGATTCACAACCAAAAATCCAAAACAATTTCAAAGGAAATTGTTTAGATCATTAAAGATTTCTTTTATGTTAACTGATTTGGGAAAAAAGCTATTTATGATTATTTCGTATTTAGCATGCGATATGTTCGTTAAGTAAATGGGTTAAAAGCATATTGATTTATGATAATTAAAAAAGCTTTCTTTTGTACTTAAAATCATAATCGAAATTAATTTGTCTAGCTCGAATCATATTACTGAGTATATGAACTCAGATTAATATTTTATTTTTAATTACATTTATTATGAAAGAAGGAGAAGCCAATTATTACACTAGCATTAGAGACAGTACTGTTTTCAATGGTTGCCATATCATCATCACTAGCGGTCATGTGTCAGCCTTTTACCACTTATTATGTTTCTGTTCGTAATTTTAGATAAAAAATTACATACATTCAAATAAAAATATTCTTAAAGTAAACTAAAAAACTATGCAAACGTTGTGGGAGTGCAACACTTAGGGAAGTGCTTTGAACTTACGGAATGTTGTAGCCTGTTGGTATGCCGGTATGTCTTAATACCATAAAATATAGCAGTGCGGTATTTTTTTCCAAATTATTGTTACTAAGTATGCTGGAGTACTTTCTTGGTAATAATAATCCACTAACTTTATGATATAAAAACGAGTATGTATGTATTTTGCAAGTGCATGGACGCAAGACTTGTTTCAATTAAATTTTAAATATTTCATTTTGCAGATATAAAATTCGAGTCATATACCTAATAGTCAAAGTAAATATTCATAAATTGTGTTTTGTTTCTGTTACAAAATTTTATCAAAAGTTATTGAATTTTTATGAGAATCAAAAATAAATTTATACAATTTTTCAAATTTTGTTTTTGATACATATGACAATTTCACTTTGGTGGCGTGATTTATAAATTTAAGTTCGTAATCTATTTTAATGTTGATCACTTGTATTTATCGAAAGAAAAATAATATTTACTCCCATTATTACGAACTTCGCCTATAAGCGTCTAAATGATACGGCCCTGCAAAGTTCGCTGTAACTGAATACCACTGTATTTTGGAAATATTCATAACAAAACATCTGTTGTTATTATAATCCACTAAATTTTAAATAGAAAATTTGACTAACCTCAATTTTGTATTCTATTTCTTCTGAATTTATGGTATCCTCACTATTAATTTGTCATGAACTATTTACATAAGTATACATAAATATGCATAGAAGAAATGAAAGTTTGTTGTGGCTTTAGCTCTTCATATGCCGACATTTCATTGGTTGATAAAACCAAATCGTCAGTGAAGTTTAAGCAGTTTGAAAACATTCAACCTCGGATGTTTATGCCACATAAATCAAATACAATATGAGAATTTCAATACTGCATATAAATTTCAACAAATACATAATCATAGTAGGTTTAGAATGTTTCTATACAAACCAACACAACAAACAATTTACTCAACGTGAGTCTATTTTATTTTTCTCTCAACACCCATGCAATTAAACGCCCGTTGGTCGTTAATGATTGTATTCAGTTGGGCAAAAAATAAAATAAAATATAAAATAAAACCAATAATTTTTCCCCACTTCGCGTTTGTGGCATATGCGCCATAACGATAATAAAAACATCGGTTTTTATGGTAGTTTTACTTAAAACTCAACGATTTTGAAGAAGTATTTTTCCTACGTGGTTTGTTCTTTTGCTGCAAATGTAACAAATTTCAAATATTGTATATAAATTTGTATCTAAACTTCATTATTGCGTTAGTGAAACATAAATACACTTACACGTTCATTTGAACAGATTGCATCTTATGAGTTAATGTTTCACGTTGGATGTTTGAAAGTAAACCAAATTTTCTTGCAAAAATTTTTTTTGGGTTTGTGGTTTTGTATTCATAATTCACCCAACATTTAAAGATTTTTTTTTTTCATTTTGTAGTAAAATATTTGAGATGTTTCAGATTTTTTCAGCCGCAAACAAGCAAAATAATGGGTTGTGAAAAGAAGAAGAAAAAAACTAATTCTTATTGTAATTCTTCATTGAAAGTTAAATTCCACGTAAAAACTCTTCCTTTGAAACATTTATTTGACAAATCGTTAGTACACACACATAGGTACATACGTATTTGCATATACGAGGGTAGTTTGATAACTTAGTGATTTTTTGGATAAGAAACTTTTTTTGGCAAAGAAAACGTTTTATTTCTCCACATAGTCTCTTTTCCAACACTCGGATACATTTAGTCCTTGATGTCTTATTTTCTTTATTTCCCGCATATGGTAAGTTTTCTCAAAGCCGTCAATGTATTCGTTTGTATCACCCAAATCGCATACCACTCAGCGATTTCTTCAAATTTGGAAACAGGAAATAGCCACAAGATGCTAAATCTTGAAATTATACAGTATGTGGCAGCAGTTCGTTGCCTAATTGATTTATTTTTGCTACAGTGACTGCACACGTGAGTATCCACGCATTTTCTTTTTGGAGCAACTCTTTTTTCTTCGATTGCTGAGGTCGTTTTTGCTTCAAATCGATATTGAATCTATCTAAAGGCTCTGAATTATATTCGCCCTTAATTGTAATTATATTCGAGGGTAATTGATATGAAGGACACCATGTGCATCTTTAAGACCTAAGAGCTTGTTGTCTTCTTTGATGTAGGTCCACAAAAAAAAAACAGTGCTATGATTGTTTTTTGGTCTCTGTTGACTTGTGATTGATCTATGCATGTTTTGTTCACAGTTACAAAGCGGCGCAAATACTAGTTCGAATTGCATCTGAACATTGCCAAACCAGATTTTGCTCCAAAAAACATCACATAAAAATTTTCAAATATGAAATGTATAAAAGAGAAAAGTGACTGAAAAGCTCCAGCTTAGTACGGGTATTGCTTTGAATTCTATATAAGGAAACTAACCCTAGCTCACGAAAAAGTTTTGGAACACTTAGAACATGTAGAAAGAACTAGTTGTATCTAAAATAATAACAATAACAATAATAATAATAAGTATTAAGGGAACAGATAGGCGATTTCACTCCTGCCAACATAGTTGACAGAATGCTGGAATGCGAAAGCAAATGGAGCGCCGTGGGAAACTTCATCGAGTCTGTTCTACGCAAAAAGAAAAAAGACCTCGATGCACCACGACAAAATGAGCCTCCACCTATGGATAGTCATGACAGGTTACAGATATGACAGACCCAGACGTGGGTGAATATAGAAAATAGCGGTACCGGGAAGGCAATCTCTCAGAAACCGAGTGTTTTAGTGGATACACGACACAACACAGATGACAACGGTCACTGTAAGTGCGAAGACATTTTAAACCCTACCACACCCGCCAAAAAAATTATAATAATAATAACACTGTGATAGTCGAAAAAATGAACTTTGATGAATCCTTTTCGAACTATTAGGGGGGAGTCCCCTGAGTGCGAAAGTACATTTGGAAGTGTCAGATTGGCTCCAGTTTTTGAGAAATCGGTATATATCCATTTTTCATGGATTTAAAAAAAATTTATTCGACTGTATTAGTTTTTTTGCCCTCTTAACTTTCTTTTATAGAATGTTTTGACTTTTTTTTTAAATTTCACGTAATTTAAACTATTAATGTCGATCAAAAGTAACGATTTTTGACCATAGTGCGTCGCGTTTTTCTTAATTATGTAAATCAATATGTTTTATAAAAAAAATATTTTTGCTACTATATATTACTAAATAAGTAATACAGGCAGACGTCACTTAACATGTGCTTCTTCTTTTAACACGACCTCGGTATAACACGATTCGCTTCTTGGGAAACATTCTCGTTTAACACGGAAAAACTTCCTTCTTTTTTATGTACTTTTAACCAAAATTGATTTTTGCCAGCGGTTACGTCAAGACCAGTTGAAATTTCCAAAGCTAATAAATTTATGCATGAAGTACACATCCATAATGAAGAATATTTTAAACAAACGTACATTACATGCGATTTTCCATCATGCCACACCAACATTGGTTTGCAAAATTGGATTTCCGCTATGTGACGGAAAATCGTTGCATATTTGAGCAAACCCCGTCGGAAAAAAACACAGCCCACTACACTACATAAATTTATACTAACTGGTGCATGGTTTTTTTCTTTGTTCGTCAAGTCGAAAAATATATTTTAGGTTATTGTTTAACTTATTCGTTTATTGTTAAGCTTATTGAGACAAGTGTACAATTTTTATTTTTATGTAGACATATCTATAAGCACACATATATATATATATATATATATATATATATATATATATATATATATATATATATATATATATATATATATATATATATATATATATATATGTATATATAGATAAATGTATATATATATATATATATATATATATATATATATATATATATATATATATATATATACAGTAGTTTTCCTGTTTAACGAACCTTCGATTCTGCGAACATCGCATTTAACGAACACACAAGTTTGATCCATTGATTGCCTTATATAGCGAACAAAAAATATTTTTCTGTGCTCAATTAAGCGAACAAATAAGATTCATAATTTTAGTTTAAAAAAGAATAATGTGAAGCAAAAAATAAAAAAGTACCGCTATTGTGGGTTTTGTATATGTAGCATTTTTGTTTGATTATGCTGCAATGATCAGTTACGCATGTTCTTTGGTGGTGTAAACCACAGAATAGAATGGAGTTCGTATGCTGAATTCAATTTTTCCAAATGTAAGCTACATTTTTTATTCTTACGGCCTTATTCATAAAAAATATTGTATGTTTATTAAAGGTTTATTTGACAAATATCCCATATAAATTTGTCAAATAAGCCCTTAATAAACATACAATAATTTTTATGAATACAGCAGTTAATGTTTAAACAGTGATCAAATTTAAATAATCGTTTTCATTTAAATACGTGCATTTTATTTTTGACATATTGCTGCTTGCTGTCTGCTGTCGCCTATGTGTTTAGAGCTTTACTCGACAATTTTTTTATGTAAAATTTTCAAGAAAATTAAAAATGTATTTGAACCTGTGTATTTTTCATTAAAATTATTTTAGGTTTTATGCTACCAGTGTAATGAATTGTACCTTTTTTAATTTTTTTTAATATATTATACAGATCTCAAAACATGTTTCAAAATAAATGACAAATAATACAGTTCTTGTTATTTATTTATTCATAACTTGGGTACTGGACATAAGTATGGCATATAACGAACTTTTCAGTTTAACGAACAGGCCTGGCAAAGTATTGGTTCGTTAAACCGGAAATCTACTGTATATATATATGTATATATAGATAAATGTATATGTATATATATATATATATATATATATATATATATATATATATATATATATATATGTATGTATGTATGTATATATAGATAAATGTATATATATATATATATATATATATATATATATATATATATATATATATATATATATATATATATATATATATATGTATGTATGTATATATAGATAAATATATATATATATATATATATATATATATATATATATATGTATGTATGTATATATAGATAAATATATATATATATATATATATATATATATATATATATATATATATATATATACATATATTAAATAAAATATTAACATTTTGCAGAGAACGGCTGTTTTTAATCGTGGAACGTAACCCCCTTTTTCCACTGGTTTCTTAAATCGTTTAAATGTTAAATGATTCTGTGTAACAGAACAAATTCGAGGAACGTTGCTCACCTGCTAAAAGACGTCTGCCTATATTTTATTACATTTTCACATCAAGATAAAAATATAAATCAAAAATAATTTCAAAGTTGATTCTTATATACATGTATATACATGTATATACATACATGTATATACATATACATACATGTATATACATATACATACATGTACATATATAAATTTTTGTCAATAAGAATCTTTTTTTGATTTTTGTTGTTGTTGCTAATAAATATTCAATCACATTTCATAAGTATATATGTACTGTTTATACCTATGTATGTGTATACACTTGAAGTTTATTTACTATTTGTTGTTTTAAGATAGTAGATACGTCTAACCATGGTATAAAAAATAGAAGATACCTCCACTCTCAATTTATTTTTTTAATAAGGATTTTTGAAGTTTGTTTTTTGAGCAAAATTAAAATAGCGTTGCAAGACAAGGAAAAAGGAAAAAATATTCCTGGAATTCTTTTTACACAAATGTGTAATGAAGTGTATTATGTTATTGATATTTTTTTGCAGTGCAAATTTACTATAACACGATGAAAAACTTTGGATTAAGTTTACTTATTTGAAGAGCTGGACAGTATTAAAAGTATCCAATTCAAAAAAAGAGTGCAATTTAGTCGAGAACAGTATTCCAAATAATAAAAAATTTCATTGTATTTTGGAAATAAAACTACTTCATTTGCAATTAATTAAGTTTAATTTAATTGCGAAATAGTCTATAGTGTAAACCGAAAAGTTTTAAAATTAAACCTTAACGTTTTACCGTGCAAGTATTGCACAAAAAACTTCTGGTACTTAAAAAAAACAAATATTAAAAGTTTGAAAAGTATACTTCATTTACTTTTACTTTTGTGGAACATACTTGATTGCAACGAATTTCCGAACGTTCAAAAAATTTAATGTTCACTCATTCATTACGAAATAAAAAACAGAGCTCGAATCGTAATATCCGTGAACGTACAACTCGTTTGTTTTTATGATTGCTGATCCGTTCCATCCATACCAGACTGATTTAGCTTTACAACGTAGTTAAGTTATAATTTTTTCATCTTTTTATTTAAACATGTGTTTCTTTTTTGCTTTAAATGAGAATTTAAAAGTCTTATTCTGAAAAATGTTCTGCCCAAAAGAAATTTTTGTACAACAGTTTTATCTAAGTTAGAGGTTGCTAACTGTAATAAACTCGCAATATAATTCTTATTATTATTATTTGATTTAATACTATTTGTTTATTGTTTGTCACAATTTCAATATTATTTTTAAACACAATTTTAAATAAAACGAAAAACAGGATATATAAATAACTAATACGGTAGCACAATTTTATAGAAAATGTCACAATCCTTATTCTTGTCAGATGGTGAATGTCAAGGCAAAATTGAGAGAGTGGATGTACCTTCTATTTTTTATACCATGCGTCTAACTATATTTCGAAAAGTTAAAGAAAAAGAAAAAAAACACTTGCATGCTTATCATATGTATATAAGTAGCTGAGAATTTTGATAACATAAAATAATAAAAACTTAAGCAAAAACTTTATTATTCGATTTAATTTTATTATATGTATTCATACATTAATTGTTGAAGGTAGACAAATAAAATGAAAGCAGAAGTTTCCAAATGTTATGCATATGTTCTTATAAAAGTCCTAACTAATTATATATTGGTAATATTTGTGTAAACATACAACTTTTAAATTTTTCCATAATATGGTTAGAGGTTACTGTGAACTATTATATGCACTGGCGAAAAGTTAGTTTTGTAGACAAATTGTTGCACGCAATTTGCTTGCAATTTGAGTGCCTTCGTAGACTAGTCGCTAGTGTACTAGACTGGTAGTCCGAAGGTCGCAGGTTCGACTCCTGCCATAGACTCCGGGTGTCTCTGCAGATAAGCCAAGTAGCTTCGCAGTTTGTGTTTGTTAATTAATTAAAAAAAATAAATAATTTATTCGCTATCGTTAAGAACATTGTTGAATTTATAGAACGTGCGATAATGACGATATTTGAATTTATTAAAAATTTCACTCCAAATGTTCAATATCGATATTTGGTTTTATTGTTATTATTATTACGAATGAAAAATTGTTAATAAAAATTTTAATTGTCATATTTGTGAATTTACATCAAGCATATAATATCGTAAACTGGCAACACTGCATATTCATCTTACATCCGTACGTACATACATACATACATATACTCGTATTTTCCCATCTGAAATGATGGTGAAAAACACTTGTTACTTAATATTTTTATTCTTACTTGGTAATGCGTTTATAAATGGTAATAAAGATATAACAAATGATATTAACAAATATTATTTATACATACGAATGTTAGTTTTCTTTTTATACTTAATAATTAAGACAGAATGCCTGTCTTTTTTCATTCATATACTTATGTACATATTTATTATTGATATAATAAAAATTGTTAATCTACACTCATACACACATACATATCCAAATACTAGTACATAATTGATATCGTTACTTTCGCTTCACAGCCGATTCTGACTACAAATCTTAAGTTGAATTCACCCATTCGTTCTGAACGTTCCGAACGATTTTTTTATGTAGTTTGACGTCTCTATTTTCAGAAAGAGAGTAAATTTAATGCGGAACAACAACAAAAATTTCGTTCAGAACAAATGGGTGAATTCACCTTTAAACGACGAGTTAGTCGACATACATATACTACATATAAGAATATGCATTAATAAATACATAATTATATCTGTATTCATGTACATATATATACATATATATATATATATATATATATATATATATATATATATATATATATATATATATATATATATATATATATATATATATATATATATATATATATATATATATATATATATATATATATATATATATATATATATATATATATATATGTATACACACACATATGTATATATATATATATATATATATATATATATACATATATACATATATATATATATATATATATATATATATATATATATATATATATATATATATATATATACATATACATATACATATATATATATATATATATATATATATATATATATATATATATATATATATATACATATATATATACTTATATTTATATATATATATATATATATATATATATATATATACATATACATGTATATATATATATATTTATATATATATATATATATATATATATATATATATATATATATATATATATATATATATATACATATATATATATATATATATATATATATATATATATATACTTATATATATATATATATATATATATATATATATATATATATATATATATATACATATATATATATATATATATATATATATATATATATATATATGTATATATATATATATATATATATATATATATATATATATGTATATATATATATATATATATATATATATATATATATATATATAAGTATGTATTCATCTAGTCGGTAAAGGAAAGAGAATTAATAAAAATTTTGATTTGTTATCAGTAATGTCATTTCGGTGCTTTTGCCTGTATTAAATAAGCGTTTTCCTACAACTAATGCAATTTTCTTTTCTAAAGAAAGTTCAACATTTTATAAATCAATTTATACAAAATATATATATTTATTGTGCACTTTGTAAAGAATATTGAACTCACTTGTTTTCTTTCTAATATGTTACACTTTTTGGGAGAAAAGAAAACGCCATAAAAATTTTTTTAAACGTAAAATCCACCTGCACATGCATATAGTTTTCGTAGCAATTACTTTTTATACTTTTTAAATATAGATACATATAAGTGAAAATAGTTCACCATTTCGTTTTCTAGAATTTACAAAAAGAAATTTTTAATGAACAAAAGTTGTCTATGAATTTTAGTTTTTTACAGAGCTAATCGTTACTTAGTGATTTCTAACAACAAAAAAGAGATAAGAAATATGAATTAACACACAACTGAGAATCAGAAAAAAGAGGATTTCTTAATAACACACAACAACTTCAGAGATTTGCTTGAAAGAAACAGAGAATTTGTAAACGAAGTTCAAAGTACAGGAGAAATGACAGTAACTGTTACAATTTCAAATCATTTTATTTTCGACATCGATGCATAGATTTTTTTGTAGTTTTGAGTGAATAAACTTAGTTCTTCATACACTTTTATAATTTTATTTTAACAGAGTATACTATATTGTACTATTTGATTCCATTTTTATTAAATGAACCGTAATATTCAGGTATATGATGGAAATATATCGATTAAAAAACAACCGTTTTGAAGTGGTGTGATGAATTTCGATTGGTTTTGAAAATTATTGAATTAAAAAATTAATAGAATTTTAACAACAGGTATGTATTTTAGAAGATAATAAAATATATTATTTTTGAAATTCATCACATTTCAAAACGATTGGCTTCCATCACATACCTGATTATGCTAATTAATACAAGTACTTCATTCCGAATCCCATATTTACTAGTACTTCGAAACCAAAACTGTTTAATGATATAAAATATTTTGACTTTTTGTAAATTGCTTACTTTTTTGTTAACACAAATAAAATATTTTTAAAATTTTATTTGGTTTTCTCCTCAGTTCATAATTTTTGCATGTTGTACGCATTTTGGAACTGCTTGCAGTTCTTCCCTATTTCCTATAGATAGCAACACTGTTTTTTGTACATCATACACCACTTTGAACTCATTTCTGTACTCAAGAAAATCAAAATAGAAATTTTCTTTGGTTCCACAACAACCAACTAGAGAAAGGGAATTATACGACATTCGTTGGTTAAAGTCAGGCATACGTGTGTATGTAGAGATGAATGTACATATATGTACATATAGATATATATGTACATGTACACAGTTAATCACATATTTTGTTTGTTAATTTATGTTATAAAATATTAATTGATTGGACTATTATACTTTTCAAGTTTTTGTTATTTTGTACGTACTTAGGTAAGTATATTCATTTGTTTTCTTTTTATAACTTGTCTCTGACATTGCCGTTGTTGTTTCGAAGCAAATGTATAGTTTTAAACCATTGATGCTTGCATACATACGTACATACATCTATACGTAAGTACATATAGTAATATTCCAACAAATACAAAATAATTTCTCACGCACACACTGATATACATAAATATACTATTGTAATAAGTAGTTATTAAAATGTATAATTTATTAATTAATTTATTTCATTATTCCTATTAACTTTTTCTTTTTTTCATATTTTCAAATATATACACCAATACATACATACATTAAAATGTACGTGTATACACTACATTTAATATTATTTTTATTTAATTATCATCTATATTCATCCACGCGATGATCATCAACCCGATTTGCTTTAGCACTATAAAATCGATCGATCGCTTTAAAACAACAACAATTAATTTAATTTATTCTTGAAATAAAACGATGAAAATGAATTAATAAAACGCCAAATTCAAGAAAAAGACGTAGAAAAGAAACCAGGTAAAAAGAGCTTTTTTATTGCAAATGTTTTTTTTAATAAACATTAATTATTTATAATTTTTGATTTTTAAGCAATCACTTTTTTAATAACCATCACAAATTAATACACATTTTTGAATAAAACAAACAACCAACCAACCGCCTTATTTTCATCTCTCCCCAATTAATTTATAATCAACAATAACATCATCAGCGTAACGCTCATCACTAAATTTCAAAATTCCACACAGAAACACGGTCGTTTCAGGCACGCCAACCGAGCACGACAAGCAAGTGTAACAAACTAAATGTGAATTCGTTTTTTTATTCGCAGGGAAATTCTGCCAACATGTACTTTTATAATTAAATACGAATGTTGTGTGTGTGCATATATGTATGTTTTTGTTCTTAGCTCGTTCGTTTTTATAAAAGCTGCTGAATATAACAAAATCTAAATTTTACAAAACTCGTACACATACATATTTAGAATGAGCGGAAAAGCTTTTTTCTTCTTCTTCAAAGTAATCATCTAAAGGTCAATATTTTGGTCTGCTTAAACTTGAGGTTGCCATAAGAAATTAAACATGCTTGAATATACACACATGCTTATGAATGCATGCATGAGTTTGTAAAATAAACTGAAATTCAGATTTGAAAACTTTTCAGGTCATCTTCCGTTTGGTGGTTGAAAAGGAAGTTCATCGGAACTCAGAGTGCCATAACAATTAAGGGAAGGCAGAGCTGCCACTATTGGGAATTCGCTCTTGTATCAATTAATTAATCAGATTTTTTGTAGACAAGTAAGAAATTGAGAAAAACAATATTAGCCGGCATAAAGCCTTCATTGTCGAATAACGTCAGCAAATATCAGATAAAAAACAAATAAATGCTTTGAAAAGAGAACAAATGTATAGACACCGGGATCTATAATATATAATTTAAAATGGTTCACATGTACTATGGTATATATTGATATATACTAAGTTTAGTAGAAAAAATTCCATACACCAACTGGAATAAATATCTTGAAACAAGGTAAGGTAAGGTAGTCTTTAAAAGAACGTTATAAAAGGTAAAATAAAAACGTTAAGAAATAGAAACGTGTGACTAAAATGTAATATTTATATTGTAAAGATTTATTAAAAGTAACCAACTTCAATTAATATGTAGTAATTATAAAAAAAAAATAAATTAAATGGGTTACACCCTTGCTCCCAAGACTACGATTATATTTGGCTTAAGAATATTTTCCATGATGTATATGGTAAGAACATATTTATTAAATAAACTACAATTGGAATAGATAGAAAGAAGCATTATTACAGCTCACCGGTGAAATAACGATAACACTTATATTAAAAATATTGAAATTAAATCTAAATGAAGTTGTCAATCAGTGCAAAATATCTCTTTTATGTGCTATTTATATTGTTATATGGGATATATGGGTATTTTTCTGATTTGTTAGGGCACAAAGAAAATTCAGGCTGGCAGCTTTATTGACGGCCTTTCCACACACTGATGTTCTGCCACTACAAGGAGGTGTATTTATATCATATTACAATTTATATGCAATTACACAGGCAAATCACATTTAATTGAATTTTAAAAAATTTAATTTATAAGCGATAATTCGTGATAACATCTCTTTGCGTTGTTACAAATTTACAGCTTTTAGGTAAATCAAAAGGTGGTAAGGTCTTGTTATTAAATTATATTTATCACAACCAGATGGCGCTAACTCAATACACACTATATATATATACATATATGTGCTATTAAGTTTGTGTATGTATAAGGTACATTGTACGTAGAACGGATTTGCTGCAACAACATCATAACTGCACGAAAACAGTGCTTTTGAAATCAATTTAAATTCAACTTAATCGAGAAGTAGAATAACATTACCCTCTCAGGACATATTTGCATGAAATTGTTATGCAATATATTGAGAGATATTCTTGACTTTTAATATAATAATACTGCTTTTTATCGTTACTTTGATGCTGCACTAAAAACTACTAATACAATACCTGAGAAAAATGAAGCCTAACACGCAATTTAGACGATGATTTAAAATCATGAGTAAACATCGCGACTTTTTTTTGGATGAAGAACGGGGTAGAGAAGAAAGCGGGGTAGTAAGCCTCAATTTAGACCATGATGTAAAAATCATGGATGTTTTTTATTTACTTTTGAAAACATCTTCTGAAATCTTCTTGCATTTATACCATGATTTTTGCGTCGCGTATTTTTTTCTTACAAGGTTGATTTTTAATCGGTAAATTCTTTTTAATTGTTCATTCGCATTTTTATGTCAGTGATTTGTATACCACAAAATATAAACAAAATTTATATGTTCTATTTTGTTGACCGTTTTTGTTTAATTAATAAACTTTTATTTTATTTTTTATTAAGCTTAAGGTCTTAAATTTTTATTTTAAATTATTATCGAAATTTCGGTACTCATCAAGTACCATCGTCAGGATATTTATTATTTGTTTGTTTTATATAAATTGAAAAAATTTTTACATTTGAAAAATAATAATAAAAATTTTTTTGTCATTTTTGAAATACTAATCACATACTTATTCACAAAATATTTAAAGTAATTATAATATATGTATGTACATACATTTGTACATTAAATAACAACATTAAAAAACGCATGTACATACATACATACATACATATGTAACACAGAGTACTCAACCAGAGTACTCAACTTTGACGCATAAAAAGGGTCCGAATCATATTTTGCATATTTTGTATAACGTGCATAAAGTTTGTGTGAAGAGATATCTATATAAAAACAACTAGATTAGCTCTCCCTTTCACACAAACTTTATGCATGTTTACAAAGTTGTCGAGTCTAGTTCTAGTTTATGATATGTAACAAAACATACTACATGTATAGAAATACTGCCGCTTCATTTCACTGTTCAAACACTTTGACAATAGAAGAAGAATAAAACATGACAGACAATAACGAAAATAAATGTAAAAGGAATTACAAAAAAAAATCACGGAAAACAGAAATCGTGATGTTTTTACTACCCCGCTTTCTTCTCTGCCCCGTTCGTCTACCAAAAAAAAAGTCGCGATGTTTACTCATGATTTTAAATCATCGTCTAAATTGCGTGCTATAAGAAAAAAATACGCGACGCAAAAATCATGGTATAAATGCAAGAAGATTTCAGAAGATGTTTTCAAAAGTAAATAAAAAACATCCACGATTTTTACATCATGGTATAAATTGGGCCTTAGATATGTACAGATTTTGGTTGTTAAGGCTGGGGCACATAGAATCCGTCATCCGTCATCCTTCGACTTTTTCAACTGACGTTAACGCAATGACGGATGAGGTTGGCACAATGAGTACTTTGTTAACGTGTAGAAAATCAGTTGCTTTTTTTTACATGTTTGCAACATTTCTTTTTATTAAAGAGTAAAAATTTTCTATGGATTTTGAAGAAATTACGGAGTTTATTTTAATTATAATTTTGCTTTATAAAGCTCAAGCTGTCTTGATATAATGGATAAAAGTCGAAGATTTTTGGTCAGACCCAAAAAATCAACTGTTAATTAAAACAAAACATACCAAAAAATCAACTGATAGTTGTCAAAATACTCAGCGTACGCCAAAAGTTAAAAGTTGCCCAACTTTCATCCGTTGCGTTGAAGGAGACGTACTGTATGTAACCAAGCTCATAACAAAACCTGTGTTTTAACTTAGCTGTCAGTTGAAAAAGTCGACGGATGACGGATTCTATGTGCCCCAGCCTTTAGTTCATGCGGCCTCCTGCAGATTGCGATATTCACATTCGACAGTTGAACATGGTGATGACGATATTACATAAGTACCTATCATTGCTTAAAATGCTTAAGCAATTCATCAAAAGAGAAAATATTAAGAACTTTATAATACAACAAAATGAGGAAATACATCGAACTTTATGACATATATACATTTAGCATATATGTATGTATATGTAAATAAGTATGTAAGTATTTTTGTATCTTCGTAAATTTATTATTAAAATTTTAAATTTAAATAGAGGAAACGTTGACATTAATATAACATTTTCATTAATAAAATTCTCCAACATACATTTTTTGGTACTGGCAACAGTAATACTAAATATGTGGGAATATCTTTTAACTTACTAGTTGATCTGCTCTTTTTAATTTGACTTTAAGGCAATGGCAATTTATTTTCTCTTTCTCAAACGCCTGTGAAGAAATCATACCGTAAACAAGCCGTTTTTAACATACTTTTGCTCTCAGTTGGAAAAAATAGGAGTGTCATTAAAAAAGTATGTAAACACGAAAAAAGGTATTAAAATACACATTATTGTAACCCTGCTAGCTAAAAAATTTCAATTCCATGTTGTTCCGACCTAAAAATGCCCAAAAATATGCGAAGAAATCTTAACACTAATGAGTGACACAATTTTAAAGATCTAACAATAAAATATAAAAATATCTATATAAAACTAAATAATTGCTTTTATATATATTAAAAACTAACAATAATCCCATATTAAGCATATATACATGTTTTATAGTCTATAAAGGTGAAAAACATACATAATACTTAATATACATATAGACATTCACCGAATATATAAGAAAGTATGCTGGTAAATAAAATCAGTAAATCAAACGGTGCCTTAAATGTTAAAACTGTTTTGGAAAGCTAAAAGTGTCCCCAATCGCCCCATAGGGTTGTCACTTTTGGAATTTTAGCCGTTTAGAGGGTATCCCCTACTCAGGTGAAAAGTGCCCATACCAAAATACCAAAGTATGCTGGTGAATAAAATCAGTAAATCAAACGGTGCCTTAAATGTTAAAACTGTTTTGGAAAGCTAAAAGTGTCCCCAATCGCCCCATAGGGTTGTCACTTTTGGAATTTTAGCCGTTTAGAGGGTATCCCCTACTCAGGTGAAAAGTGCCCATACCAAAATACCAAAGTATGCTGGTGAATAAAATCAGTAAATCAAACGGTGCCTTAAATGTTAAAACTGTTTTGGAAAGCTAAAAGTGTCCCCAATCGCCCCATAGGGTTGTCACTTTTGGAATTTTAGCCGTTTAGAGGGTATCCCCTACTCAGGTGAAAAGTGCCCATACCAAAATACCAAAGTATGCTGGTGAATAAAATCAGTAAATCAAACGGTGCCTTAAATGTTAAAACTGTTTTGGAAAGCTAAAAGTGTCCCCAATCGCCCCATAGGGTTGTCACTTTTGGAATTTTAGCCGTTTAGAGGGTATCCCCTACTCAGGTGAAAAGTGCCCATACCAAAATACCAAAGTATGCTGGTGAATAAAATCAGTAAATCAAACGGTGCCTTAAATGTTAAAACTGTTTTGGAAAGCTAAAAGTGTCCCCAATCGCCCCATAGGGTTGTCACTTTTGGAATTTTAGCCGTTTAGAGGGTATCCCCTACTCAGGTGAAAAGTGCCCATACCAAAATACCAAAGTATGCTGGTGAATAAAATCAGTAAATCAAACGGTGCCTTAAATGTTAAAACTGTTTTGGAAAGCTAAAAGTGTCCCCAATCGCCCCATAGGGTTGTCACTTTTGGAATTTTAGCCGTTTAGAGGGTATCCCCTACTCAGGTGAAAAGTGCCCATACCAAAATACCAAAGTATGCTGGTGAATAAAATCAGTAAATCAAACGGTGCCTTAAATGTTAAAACTGTTTTGGAAAGCTAAAAGTGTCCCCAATCGCCCCATAGGGTTGTCACTTTTGGAATTTTAGCCGTTTAGAGGGTATCCCCTACTCAGGTGAAAAGTGCCCATACCAAAATACC
This sequence comes from Germaria angustata, assembly GCA_963681545.1. NCBI lineage: Eukaryota > Metazoa > Arthropoda > Insecta > Diptera > Tachinidae > Germaria > Germaria angustata. The sequence goes on along the minus strand of OY813001.1, from coordinate 10,125,789 downwards.
AAAGTATGCTGGTGAATAAAATCAGTAAATCAAACGGTGCCTTAAATGTTAAAACTGTTTTGGAAAGCTAAAAGTGTCCCCAATCGCCCCATAGGGTTGTCACTTTTGGAATTTTAGCCGTTTAGAGGGTATCCCCTACTCAGGTGAAAAGTGCCCATACCAAAATACCAAAGTATGCTGGTGAATAAAATCAGTAAATCAAACGGTGCCTTAAATGTTAAAACTGTTTTGGAAAGCTAAAAGTGTCCCCAATCGCCCCATAGGGTTGTCACTTTTGGAATTTTAGCCGTTTAGAGGGTATCCCCTACTCAGGTGAAAAGTGCCCATACCAAAATACCAAAGTATGCTGGTGAATAAAATCAGTAAATCAAACGGTGCCTTAAATGTTAAAACTGTTTTGGAAAGCTAAAAGTGTCCCCAATCGCCCCATAGGGTTGTCACTTTTGGAATTTTAGCCGTTTAGAGGGTATCCCCTACTCAGGTGAAAAGTGCCCATACCAAAATACCAAAGTATGCTGGTGAATAAAATCAGTAAATCAAACGGTGCCTTAAATGTTAAAACTGTTTTGGAAAGCTAAAAGTGTCCCCAATCGCCCCATAGGGTTGTCACTTTTGGAATTTTAGCCGTTTAGAGGGTATCCCCTACTCAGGTGAAAAGTGCCCATACCAAAATACCAAAGTATGCTGGTGAATAAAATCAGTAAATCAAACGGTGCCTTAAATGTTAAAACTGTTTTGGAAAGCTAAAAGTGTCCCCAATCGCCCCATAGGGTTGTCACTTTTGGAATTTTAGCCGTTTAGAGGGTATCCCCTACTCAGGTGAAAAGTGCCCATACCAAAATACCAAAGTATGCTGGTGAATAAAATCAGTAAATCAAACGGTGCCTTAAATGTTAAAACTGTTTTGGAAAGCTAAAAGTGTCCCCAATCGCCCCATAGGGTTGTCACTTTTGGAATTTTAGCCGTTTAGAGGGTATCCCCTACTCAGGTGAAAAGTGCCCATACCAAAATACCAAAGTATGCTGGTGAATAAAATCAGTAAATCAAACGGTGCCTTAAATGTTAAAACTGTTTTGGAAAGCTAAAAGTGTCCCCAATCGCCCCATAGGGTTGTCACTTTTGGAATTTTAGCCGTTTAGAGGGTATCCCCTACTCAGGTGAAAAGTGCCCATACCAAAATACCAAAGTATGCTGGTGAATAAAATCAGTAAATCAAACGGTGCCTTAAATGTTAAAACTGTTTTGGAAAGCTAAAAGTGTCCCCAATCGCCCCATAGGGTTGTCACTTTTGGAATTTTAGCCGTTTAGAGGGTATCCCCTACTCAGGTGAAAAGTGCCCATACCAAAATACCAAAGTATGCTGGTGAATAAAATCAGTAAATCAAACGGTGCCTTAAATGTTAAAACTGTTTTGGAAAGCTAAAAGTGTCCCCAATCGCCCCATAGGGTTGTCACTTTTGGAATTTTAGCCGTTTAGAGGGTATCCCCTACTCAGGTGAAAAGTGCCCATACCAAAATACCAAAGTATGCTGGTGAATAAAATCAGTAAATCAAACGGTGCCTTAAATGTTAAAACTGTTTTGGAAAGCTAAAAGTGTCCCCAATCGCCCCATAGGGTTGTCACTTTTGGAATTTTAGCCGTTTAGAGGGTATCCCCTACTCAGGTGAAAAGTGCCCATACCAAAATACCAAAGTATGCTGGTGAATAAAATCAGTAAATCAAACGGTGCCTTAAATGTTAAAACTGTTTTGGAAAGCTAAAAGTGTCCCCAATCGCCCCATAGGGTTGTCACTTTTGGAATTTTAGCCGTTTAGAGGGTATCCCCTACTCAGGTGAAAAGTGCCCATACCAAAATACCAAAGTATGCTGGTGAATAAAATCAGTAAATCAAACGGTGCCTTAAATGTTAAAACTGTTTTGGAAAGCTAAAAGTGTCCCCAATCGCCCCATAGGGTTGTCACTTTTGGAATTTTAGCCGTTTAGAGGGTATCCCCTACTCAGGTGAAAAGTGCCCATACCAAAATACCAAAGTATGCTGGTGAATAAAATCAGTAAATCAAACGGTGCCTTAAATGTTAAAACTGTTTTGGAAAGCTAAAAGTGTCCCCAATCGCCCCATAGGGTTGTCACTTTTGGAATTTTAGCCGTTTAGAGGGTATCCCCTACTCAGGTGAAAAGTGCCCATACCAAAATACCAAAGTATGCTGGTGAATAAAATCAGTAAATCAAACGGTGCCTTAAATGTTAAAACTGTTTTGGAAAGCTAAAAGTGTCCCCAATCGCCCCATAGGGTTGTCACTTTTGGAATTTTAGCCGTTTAGAGGGTATCCCCTACTCAGGTGAAAAGTGCCCATACCAAAATACCAAAGTATGCTGGTGAATAAAATCAGTAAATCAAACGGTGCCTTAAATGTTAAAACTGTTTTGGAAAGCTAAAAGTGTCCCCAATCGCCCCATAGGGTTGTCACTTTTGGAATTTTAGCCGTTTAGAGGGTATCCCCTACTCAGGTGAAAAGTGCCCATACCAAAATACCAAAGTATGCTGGTGAATAAAATCAGTAAATCAAACGGTGCCTTAAATGTTAAAACTGTTTTGGAAAGCTAAAAGTGTCCCCAATCGCCCCATAGGGTTGTCACTTTTGGAATTTTAGCCGTTTAGAGGGTATCCCCTACTCAGGTGAAAAGTGCCCATACCAAAATACCAAAGTATGCTGGTGAATAAAATCAGTAAATCAAACGGTGCCTTAAATGTTAAAACTGTTTTGGAAAGCTAAAAGTGTCCCCAATCGCCCCATAGGGTTGTCACTTTTGGAATTTTAGCCGTTTAGAGGGTATCCCCTACTCAGGTGAAAAGTGCCCATACCAAAATACCAAAGTATGCTGGTGAATAAAATCAGTAAATCAAACGGTGCCTTAAATGTTAAAACTGTTTTGGAAAGCTAAAAGTGTCCCCAATCGCCCCATAGGGTTGTCACTTTTGGAATTTTAGCCGTTTAGAGGGTATCCCCTACTCAGGTGAAAAGTGCCCATACCAAAATACCAAAGTATGCTGGTGAATAAAATCAGTAAATCAAACGGTGCCTTAAATGTTAAAACTGTTTTGGAAAGCTAAAAGTGTCCCCAATCGCCCCATAGGGTTGTCACTTTTGGAATTTTAGCCGTTTAGAGGGTATCCCCTACTCAGGTGAAAAGTGCCCATACCAAAATACCAAAGTATGCTGGTGAATAAAATCAGTAAATCAAACGGTGCCTTAAATGTTAAAACTGTTTTGGAAAGCTAAAAGTGTCCCCAATCGCCCCATAGGGTTGTCACTTTTGGAATTTTAGCCGTTTAGAGGGTATCCCCTACTCAGGTGAAAAGTGCCCATACCAAAATACCAAAGTATGCTGGTGAATAAAATCAGTAAATCAAACGGTGCCTTAAATGTTAAAACTGTTTTGGAAAGCTAAAAGTGTCCCCAATCGCCCCATAGGGTTGTCACTTTTGGAATTTTAGCCGTTTAGAGGGTATCCCCTACTCAGGTGAAAAGTGCCCATACCAAAATACCAAAGTATGCTGGTGAATAAAATCAGTAAATCAAACGGTGCCTTAAATGTTAAAACTGTTTTGGAAAGCTAAAAGTGTCCCCAATCGCCCCATAGGGTTGTCACTTTTGGAATTTTAGCCGTTTAGAGGGTATCCCCTACTCAGGTGAAAAGTGCCCATACCAAAATACCAAAGTATGCTGGTGAATAAAATCAGTAAATCAAACGGTGCCTTAAATGTTAAAACTGTTTTGGAAAGCTAAAAGTGTCCCCAATCGCCCCATAGGGTTGTCACTTTTGGAATTTTAGCCGTTTAGAGGGTATCCCCTACTCAGGTGAAAAGTGCCCATACCAAAATACCAAAGTATGCTGGTGAATAAAATCAGTAAATCAAACGGTGCCTTAAATGTTAAAACTGTTTTGGAAAGCTAAAAGTGTCCCCAATCGCCCCATAGGGTTGTCACTTTTGGAATTTTAGCCGTTTAGAGGGTATCCCCTACTCAGGTGAAAAGTGCCCATACCAAAATACCAAAGTATGCTGGTGAATAAAATCAGTAAATCAAACGGTGCCTTAAATGTTAAAACTGTTTTGGAAAGCTAAAAGTGTCCCCAATCGCCCCATAGGGTTGTCACTTTTGGAATTTTAGCCGTTTAGAGGGTATCCCCTACTCAGGTGAAAAGTGCCCATACCAAAATACCAAAGTATGCTGGTGAATAAAATCAGTAAATCAAACGGTGCCTTAAATGTTAAAACTGTTTTGGAAAGCTAAAAGTGTCCCCAATCGCCCCATAGGGTTGTCACTTTTGGAATTTTAGCCGTTTAGAGGGTATCCCCTACTCAGGTGAAAAGTGCCCATACCAAAATACCAAAGTATGCTGGTGAATAAAATCAGTAAATCAAACGGTGCCTTAAATGTTAAAACTGTTTTGGAAAGCTAAAAGTGTCCCCAATCGCCCCATAGGGTTGTCACTTTTGGAATTTTAGCCGTTTAGAGGGTATCCCCTACTCAGGTGAAAAGTGCCCATACCAAAATACCAAAGTATGCTGGTGAATAAAATCAGTAAATCAAACGGTGCCTTAAATGTTAAAACTGTTTTGGAAAGCTAAAAGTGTCCCCAATCGCCCCATAGGGTTGTCACTTTTGGAATTTTAGCCGTTTAGAGGGTATCCCCTACTCAGGTGAAAAGTGCCCATACCAAAATACCAAAGTATGCTGGTGAATAAAATCAGTAAATCAAACGGTGCCTTAAATGTTAAAACTGTTTTGGAAAGCTAAAAGTGTCCCCAATCGCCCCATAGGGTTGTCACTTTTGGAATTTTAGCCGTTTAGAGGGTATCCCCTACTCAGGTGAAAAGTGCCCATACCAAAATACCAAAGTATGCTGGTGAATAAAATCAGTAAATCAAACGGTGCCTTAAATGTTAAAACTGTTTTGGAAAGCTAAAAGTGTCCCCAATCGCCCCATAGGGTTGTCACTTTTGGAATTTTAGCCGTTTAGAGGGTATCCCCTACTCAGGTGAAAAGTGCCCATACCAAAATACCAAAGTATGCTGGTGAATAAAATCAGTAAATCAAACGGTGCCTTAAATGTTAAAACTGTTTTGGAAAGCTAAAAGTGTCCCCAATCGCCCCATAGGGTTGTCACTTTTGGAATTTTAGCCGTTTAGAGGGTATCCCCTACTCAGGTGAAAAGTGCCCATACCAAAATACCAAAGTATGCTGGTGAATAAAATCAGTAAATCAAACGGTGCCTTAAATGTTAAAACTGTTTTGGAAAGCTAAAAGTGTCCCCAATCGCCCCATAGGGTTGTCACTTTTGGAATTTTAGCCGTTTAGAGGGTATCCCCTACTCAGGTGAAAATGCTCATATCATAATACTGATAAAATCAGGTATTATTTAATAAAGCAGGTAAATTAAAAATAAGCAAAAAGAAGATTGCCATGAATTCGAATTTATATATGAATAAACATCATAAAATTTTATAATAGCATATTTGTCTGTTCAAACTGTTTTTCTTATAAATAATTTTTTCCTGTGTATGCTAGCACGTTGTTTTATTCCACTTGTTCTTAATGAAACTGGTGGCAGCACATTGTCGAACAAGCATAGTTGTATTTTTTAAATATTACATCCCTGGCTGCTTTGACACCTTAACTTTATGCATCGGGTTTATATATAAGTTTTTGTTCCGTATTTATTTGTAATTATTTAGAGTTTTAGTTTTAATATGCTTTCGTAAAATTTATTATACTTTTATGAATAATATTTCAGATATTTTATGCAGATCTTTGACTATATTATGCTTATGTATAAATAATTTTGTGTATTATTCAGAATATTGTCTCGATTTCGTTAAAAAAAATTTATTCTTCGCTCACCGTAGAAAGTGATTGGTATAGCTTAGAAAATTATTATTTAGTTATGTTAACGCTTTTAGTTTTGTGAAAAATCTATATTCATAAATACTATTTGTGTGATTAAGCAAGGTTCCACTGTATATTAAAAACTATATATATATATATATATATATATATATATATATATATATATATATATATATATATATATATATATATATATATATATATATATACATATATATATATATATATATATATATATATATATATATATATATATATATATATATATATATATATATATATATAACAACACAAATAATATTATTATAATAATATATTATAATAATAATATTATAATATTATATAATATATTATAATAATAATATATTATTATATAATATATTATAATAATAATATATTATAATATAATAATACATTATAATAATAATATAATAATAATATTATTATAATAATAATATTATTAACAACACAAATAATATTTTTTATAGCATTTGTAGTATTATCTTACATCGTAGTGTATAAGGTAAATACATATGTATGTACATACAGTGACCTCTCGGTAATGTGAACTTCCAATATAATGAACTATCCAGTAATGTGAACACCTATTTTTTTATATGGACGCTCTAAATAGTGAACAAAGTTTAATGGCTCTAAATAGTGAACAACAATTTTTGCGATTTTTGTTTGTTTTCTAATTTTGGAAATCGCCCGATTGAATAAAAAACTGTAAACTATTGTACTTGCACACTTTGAGTTTTGTTATGTTTCGTCACGCATAGAAACCTGTGTATTTACAAAGATGTCTAAGAATAACAGAAAGTTTTCAACCATTAGTGAGAAATATGAAATTCTTCAACTTTTGGAAAAAGGGTCAAGTATTACAGTGTTAAATATAATGTTGGGAAATATACCATTTATTCGATGCACAATAAGAATAATAAAATTTATGTGTGTTAAAAATACGTATTATAGACCAGTGAAACGTAAAACTACGTATTTCAGAGCTTCCAATGATGGATAAATCTCTATACAAGTGGTTTCTTAACATGAGAGGTAAAAACCTTCCAATAACAGCGAAACAGCTTCATTCTAATTTTAATAAAAATGAACACGACTTTAATGCCAGCTAAGGGTGGCTCCAAAAATTTAATATAAAACGTGAATTTACAATTTAAGAAATCGTTAAGTTTGCAACAAATTACATTTTATGTTAAAAATTCCAAGAGTTTCAATATTTTGTAACCTTTTTTAGGCAAAAAACACAATATGACACCACAAATTTTTACAATCGAAAATGTGAACAAATTCGATAATGTGAACTACCTTGGTTTTTATTAGTTCACATTATCGCGAGTTCACTGTATATGTGACTATAATTATGAAAGTTAGTCTTTAGGCTATACATTTTAATTTAGAATTTTATTGGTAAAATTTACTACACAGTATCGTGACTCACTTTCATAACTATTTGCACATATAAGAAAAGTTTTGCATAAAACTTGAGAAATGATGATGGGTTAAAACATTAAGAAATACTTTTGTATTTAGCATGAAATATAATAAAAAAATAATAAACCCAAATACAAAGATGTTTTTGTATTTCGCATGAAATAGAAAAAGTTATAGAGATACTGCCGGAATAAAATGATTGCATGAAAATTCCAGATTAAGCGATATACATACATACTTATGTATGTACATATAGAAAAACAGGCAAAAAATCGCTTGTGATTTGCATGAATTGGTTAGGGAGCTAATATAAAGTATTTTTCATTTCCAGGTTAGCAATATAGGTATATATATATATATATATATATATATATATATATATATATATATATATATATATATATATATATATATATATATATATATATATATATATATATATATATATATATATATATATATATATATATATATATATATATATATATATATATATATATATATATATATATATATATATATATATATATATATATATATATATATATATATATATATATATATATATATATATATACATATACATATAGGTATATATATATATATATATATATATATATATATATATATATATATATATATATATATATATATAGGTATATATATATATAGTATATATACATATAGGTATATATATATATATATATATATATATATATATATATATATATATATATATATATACCTATATGTATATATAGTATATATATATATATATATATATATATATATATATATATATATATATATATATATATATATATATATATATATATATATACCTATATGTATATATAGTATATATATATATATATATATATATATATATATATATATATATATATATATATATATATATATATTCATTGTTTATTGTTTTCTTTTTCTTCATTATTAATAGTTTCTTGTGCCGGAGACATTGTTGTTGAAATCGGGGAGAAAAAGAACACAAAATACGATTTAATTAATGGGGGTTATTTTAAACACTTTGTATATAAAGAAAACATAAATAAAATGGGATAGTATAAAAATACATATTAAGATTAAAGAATGCTTCAAATGATATTTCTCCTCCATGACCAATATAAATTTGCGAAACGAATAATCGTTATTTGTCTTAATAGCGGGCCTGGGATTGATGTTTCCTAATGGTGTACCTATAGTGTGTCTTGAATAGACATCACGATTGCATAATATCGGATTTTTGGAAGGAGTAATTCTTGTTGGACCCACTGAATGACGTATTGGTGTGGCCTTGAGATTTTCCAAATTGCGAGCAAATTGGCTTAGAAATGGCGCCTCAATTTCTGTAGTTGGGATTCTTCGACCAAAACAACATCATCCTCTTCGTCATAGTAGTCATCATCATTCATCCCAACTCCATATAACGGTGTATCACTTCTGAGTATATTGTACCCGGAAGATGATATATAACTTTTACGTGCATAGGTTGATGACAAGTAGTTGCGTTTGTTGTAACTACGGGAATCCAATGAACTGTAACGTGTATTGGAACTAAGACTTGTAGTTAAGGCTGCATGGGTAGTAACGTTTTTATCCAAAGCTGGCACATAGCTAAATTTAGTAGGATTGCTTCGTATCTCCACCTCTTCTACAATTTCATCAATCAAATCAATCTCATCAGGAACAGCATAAATCTTATTAATTGGAGTAGTTTCCTGCACGTAAGAAGTAGTGACGACGCCCGTTTTACTTGATTGCTGGAGGCTAGGAGAGTGTTTCTTTGCCGGTAATTTGGGATAAAGTTTAGGTGGCTTTTCTGGAGTCATCGTTTTAGCTCTGGTTCTACACGGTCATATGAAACATCTGAGTATTGGTTTGGAGACATGCATTTTCGTCCGACGGCTAGTTTTTGTAGGTATTGCAGTTGCTGGTTTACCCGACATTACCGCCTCTAAACGAATCGGTAACAGGTAAATTGGGCATACCAAATTCAATGTTAATTTCTTTCTTGAACAGTCTCTACTAAAATACACAAGGGTCCTTTTGGTGTTAATACGGATACTAAATCTAAAAAAGAAATAAAATATGAATTTAAGTTAGCAAAGAAAATAATTATAATAATAATAGATAAGTACCCAATATAGAGATTTCAGCAAAAACAGCCCAGGCAGTCCATTCTGGCAAATATTTTATAAAGACCAAAACCATTATAGTATAAGCCTGCTGCAACTTTAAGGGACAATGCCAACGTATGGCTATCATTTCCATAACTTCAAAATTCCACAATATTAATAATGTGGTAGGATAATCCATAGCCAAACCAAGAAGAGAGCATAGATTTACCACTTCTGGGTACATTGTACCCTGAAGATGATATATAACTTTTGCGTACATCGGTTGATGACAAGTAGTTGGGTTTGTTGTAACTACGGGAATCTAATGAACTGTAATGTGTATTGGAACCAAGAGTTGTACTTAAGGGTGCAATGGTAGTAACATTTTTATCCATAGCTGGCACATAGCTAAATTTAGGAGGATTGCTTAAGGTTTCCGTAACTCCTCTTCCACAATTTCATGAATCAAATCAATCTCATCATCAGGAACAGCATAATCTTATTAATTGGAGAAGTTTCCTGCACGTAAGAAGTTGTAACGACACCCGTTTTACTTAATTGCTGGGGCTTAGGAGTGTTTTTTTGCCGGTAATTTGGGATAAAGTTTAGGAGGCTTCTCTGGAGTCATCGTGTTAGCTCTGGTTCTACACGGTCAGGTGAAACATCTTTGTATTCCGACGGCTTGTTTTTTAGGTGTTGCAGTTGCTGGCTTACCCGACATTACCACCTCTAAATGAATTGGTAACAGAGATATTGGGCACAACTTCAACAATATAAATTCACGTCACAATCGTTATTTTAAAGAAAATTTTAATTTTTTGCGTGGTACAAATGAGGCAAACTGGAATGAATTTCAAAATTATTTTTTTTTATTCTTTTTTTTTTTTACTAAAAGTAAATGAATTTATTCTTAGCCACAATGCATTTGATACATACATGGCGTGGTTTGCCGCCATGATGAATAAAGTATTTTGTGATGCCATATTTAATTTAAGTAGTAACTCATTTCGGAACAGTAGAAATTGAAACATACACGGTGAATATTTTTATTAAAAGTGAAATTTTATTCCAATATATTTATTTAACTTGTTTACGCATGCAAATATATTTATTAAGATTATTCTAGGTGAAAAAGAACTTTTTTTAACATTATATTAAAGAAACTTAGTTGTTTTAGTTAGATTAATTTTTCTCCATTAATTTTGGTTGCAAATAGTCGTATTATACCCTTTTTCAATACTTTTTACAAAAAAAGTATTTAGTACTGAAGTCCTATAAAATGCAACTCTACAAGCGGTATGTTACAAAAAGTATGTTTTCTTCACATCGATCTTTCTCAATACCTAATGAAGTGCCACCACCAGGGCTGCCGTTTTTGGTTATTTCTAACCAAAAGTGGTTATTTTTTCTTTAATGTGGAGATGTGAATATTTTTTTCTGATTGGTTACTTTTTGCCAAAATAATTATATATATGTACATATTTTTAATGTTATACTTTTTAAGCTTTTATGTTCTTCAATTTTTAGTATTGCTACCAAGGCAACTGAAAATAAAACTGTTGTGACTAAAATCGCTAGTGCAGCCACCTGTTATAAATTCGCCTTTATCGGCCGAAAATTTGAACTATGGATGGAACAACATAAGTTCTCACACTTGGAAAAATATAAAATAAAAAAATATACAATCTTTTTATATAGAACTATTGAAAGAAATTTCAAAACGTTTTGATTTTTCACGAAAAGACTTTAAAATTCTTGATATCATAACACCACCTCAAGTGTTAAGTAATTCAGAAATAAAAATTGAGCCGTTATTGTCGTCTTCCCCGAATTTAACGGATAATAATGAGGAAAAAATATTACATCAATGGAGACTACTAAAGTTTTCGAATATTGCTGTACAGAGCGATATGGATATTGTGGAATTTTGGGATAAAATATCAATGTACAGAAATGGAGTCAATAAAAAATGTTGCATATGTAAACATATTTCTTTTGCTTGTTGTTATTATTATTACATGTGAAATTTCACTACAAAATGCAATGAATTTTTTATAAGTAAATCTATGGTCTCAAACTATTATTTTGTGAACTGCAAGTTTTGTTTACTTTATATTAAAAAAAACTGTTATTTTTTATATACATACATGTACAAGCGTTAACTTATTACATACATACATACATACATACGTAGGTAAAAGAATTATATTTGTTTTGTTATTATTATTATTAACTGTATTCAAATCACACGCGTTACATTATAAATATGTATGCATTTTAATTGTTATTTAATCAAAATACTACATATTGAAATTTGGTAATTTTTTTTCTCATTTGGTAACTTTTAAAGCGAATTTTGGTTGTAAAAATTTTTTGGTTGTGGCAGCACTGGCCACCACATGTTCTTATCAAGCTCGTCGATATAAAAATTGTTCAATAATAAAAATTAAAAGAGTATTTGTTACAATAACTTTCTAATATATTATATTTTATCATTAACATTTATAACTAAATATATTTTTTATAACAATCGAAAAAATACAAAATTTGCTTGATTGGGTATATAATTATAGCTGGCAGTACCATAACTTGAAATATTCAATTCGTTTATTCTCTCTTCGGTGGTGTTGTGAAGTGGTTGTATATTAAATAGTTCGTAGACGAATAACTGGAATCAATAATAATTTTAATTTGAGAATTTATGCATACATATATATCTGCAAAACACATAATAGTTTAAATTAAGCAAATAAGTATATAATATTAGATTGTTGTGTAACGAAAATAATACATTCATAATTAAACTAAAGGAAAACTTGAAACATGTCGGAACAAGAATACCAAGAAACTAATGGAACTTCTAATGGCGACGTGCCAGAAATTGAATTGATAATTAAGGTTTGTACTTGAAATATATACGTATGGTATGTACATACATATATATAAATAAAAGTTGGCTTTTCTCTGGATAGTATTTTATATAAAACTTAAAACTAATATTCTGAAGATTATATACATACATACATATGTACATATTATGTTACGAAATTTTTCTGTTTTTCCTTCCCTCGCCCTTATCAGGAATGAATCTATTTTTTTATTGAGGAATTGTATTATTATTTTAAATTGATCACATTTTATGTGTTAAAAGAAAACAAAACGCATTTACAAAGCTTTTCTATTGTGGTTCTTTTTCGAATAGTTAAGTAAATAAAACAGGTTTTCTGTCACTCCAAGCTACGCTTCGTTTATTCTTCTGACTGCCATCGTCTTTAAAAAAAGCTATTAATGTAAGCAGTTTGCATTTTGAGTTGCTCCGTGCTTTTGCTGCTCCAGCTGACTGCTTGCATTTCGTTACCAACTATGCACCCTCTGGCCACTCAAAGTCATGTCTTCACTTTTGACTGAGCTAACGTTCAGTAGGAATTTTATATGAAGAATATCCTTTTTTATTTATACACACTATTGATTTAATTTCTGTTTTTACTATGTATATCTACATCAAACAAGTTGCAAATGTACAAAATCGTTAATAAAATATAAAACTGACCCATCCCTAATTAACATATTATCAAGGACAATCTAGTTTATTAAGTAATCAACTGACTTTCGCATTTGTTTTATTGGTTAAAATGTGATTTACGACTTTATAGCTAATTTTAATACTACGAGTATATTCTCGGTAAAAACCTGATTTTTCATATAAGTATGTACACAAGTATGTATGTAGATATATAAAAAACATAAATATTTCCAGCGATTGCTTCTTATTGTTGTAAATATCTATACAATAAATTTAATAAATATTCGTCCTTGTAAACATATTTTAATTAATTTTCTGATGTTCTGCCAGAATAAGCTATTCTACAAGTGCAAGAATGTATGTACATATTTGATATGTGAACTTTATTAGATAAGAAAATATAATTTTGAGCACCGCTATATACTAGTTAATTAGGCAGTTTGTAATGTTTATATAAAGAAATGAAACATTTAATTTAATATATATGATTTAAAGATTTTCAGCCAATTGGCTATAACGTAGTTTTATTTCAACGAAAAACGTATGTAATTTAAATTTTGGAAAGTGTTTTGTTAAACGATTTGAAAAAATTTGAAACTTTGCTCTATTCCTAATGGAATTTATGGTAATTTCTCAAGTTATTGGAGTTCAAAAAGTAATATTTTACTTTTATTTGCTCCCACTGTTTAGTGTTTGTTTAGATTACACACACATACATAAAACATTTTTGCACATACATACTATATATTTCATAGATGAATTAGTTTTTTTAGTAAACTCGTTTTCATCTTTAGCTTATATATGAATTGTTTTGGCCAATGTTTGTTTTTTGCCGTTTTTTCTCTTCTCGTTTTTCTACTTGTTTATCGCATTTGTTGACTTAGCGTATTTTTGATGCGTCATCATTTGTATGCCGATATATACCCGTTTGCGTAAAAAGTTAAACGTTACATCGAAACCTCTCTTAAATACGAAATTCTTTTCAGTCAATAGTGAATTTTATTTTAAGACCATAATCAATCAGCTTATATGTGTTGGCAATCTTTTGGCCTAAATTGACATCAATGTTGCCGTGGTAAATAGTTAATAAAATTAAATTTAAAATTTTTCCGACAACAATGAGTTGTGTCAATATAATTGAAGTGTCCTATCTACAAATTATCTATTATTATCTATTAAATGCAAAAAGTTTCAACTAAATGATTTGCACCATACTGGCTAGGATGTTTTTTTTATTGCCTGTGGCATATGTCATTGTCAATTCTTCATCATTATAGTTGTCAAGAAGAAAAAAAAACATTGACAAGAAAAGATAATCCTTTCATTTCGATAACATATTTATTCCAAATTGATTTATAAAGTAAAAACTTCCCTAAAATATAATAAGAAACTACTATAAATATATTATATATTAACAGCATATTATGTTCTTAAAATATTTATATAATTGCAATTTTTGTTTTATTCAAGAATAATTTACAAAAGCGAAACTTGTTTTTATATGTACATATGTCTATATTTAAAACCATTAGTTTAGTGAGTCTTTTTTTTTTAACCAAGAACATTTTTATATAGAAAGTGATTTAATAAAAAATTTTTAATGATTTTAAATAGAAATGAAGCGTTTTGCAATGTTTTCTATTAATTTTTTAACTACATATAAAAATTTCAATGAATCAGAATTTTATAAAAACTACTATTATTTATTATTATTGTTATTATGGTAGTATTTTATAAAATAATACCATAATATTATTAATTTTTTACAACCATTTATTTTTCGATATTTCTAACCTTCGATGCTTTTCCTGAGGAAAAACTCATTGTAAAATAAATATACAAAAAACAAAAATATACATTATTTAAAATAACACATTTTTTTATACTTCCTTCTTTGTTTACAATTCAACCACCGGGTACAAAGCTATTCATGCAGAAATCGGCAACACTGGTTAGAAGAATGTACTATAAAATGAACGCCAAATATTGTTTACGCTCTTGAGTTAAACAGCTTATCTGTGTTTAATGCTTATGACTGTTATGCAGTTCGTGGAGTTTGACCCAAATATGCTGACTGGCAATGCAATATATTCCAAAGTATACACAACATACATATGTACATTCCTGTGTACATGCCTTAAGTTTCTAATGTTGTTTTCAACTTTTTCTTGATTCGCTCACATTGTCACCAAACAAGTTACAGCCTCACAAAAAAATTGTTCATACCATTTAACGAACGAGAGAAAGTGAAAGTTTTTAATAAACCGTGATAAGAAAAATTTTTATGTACATTTATGTATACATATGTAGGTAATTAACTATTTAAATTCTAGTTGCATTTGCAACTGAATTTCTGCAAATGTTAATATCTTTTGTTATACATATGTATGTAACTTTCAAGTAGGAACCAAAATCGTTAATAATACATATATTTTTTAAACAATTTTGAAACTATTTAAATATACCCAATTCTCATTTTACAGAAAATTGTTTATACAATTTCTTTGGGAACGTATTTATCGTGTAAAAACATAAACTGAAAATGTCCTTAATCAAAAAATTAATGATTAAAGAAACATTAAGATCCATCACAGATATTTTTACTCTGAAACAATTCGCTTGTACTATGCAAAAATTCAAATTAAGTGAAGAAACGACAATAAAAACGTTAACCACGTAAATTTTATTTATTTTATTTCAATATATTTCAATACATAGAAAGCCTGCGATGCCAATTATAATTTATATATAGTCACATTTCAATACTTTTCATCTTAAAGTGAGATACATATGTATATATTTGACTAATGTTATGATTATATTAGGCGAGAATAACAAGTGGCTCCCCTCCCATATAATTATCAAAATCAATGAACAATAAGAGGCATTAATAAAATAATGCCAAAACTAATGATTTTATATTACCGCAGGTATACATACATAAGTATATTAAGCAGTTATACACATGTATGTATATAAACCCGTACAAAATATTTTTTTAAGTATAATTGGAATAAGATAATATCATTAAGTCATCTGGTAGATTGTTCCAGATACGACAGGCTAAATAGAGAAATTTTGAATCTGAGTATTATGAGTTGAATTTATAAATGAAAATTTATTTGCAATGAGAATATGTCTTATAATTTTTTCGAAGTAAATAAGCAAACGAAATTTAGGTATTCATGGAAGTAACAACCTAAAAATACTGAACTAGTTCAGTAACACGATTACTATCAATTACAAGGTACAAACTAATATATGTGTATATCAATTGACAGGTTGATTAAAAAAAAAAATCCCAGAATATTATAGTTTGCATTTTCAAACGCTTTAGTGATATGAAGAGAGATCATAATGGACTTTCATGAACAGCATAAATATTATATGTATGTATATGACAATGCAAAAAGGAGGACATAATTAGAAACATAAGTTGTAAGTGTTGAAGATCTGTATGCAATGCATGTAATTTATTCTGTATATATCTTTATTTTTGTTTTGTAATATTACTACAGAAATGAATAAATGAGTGATTGATGGGAAAAAGAATCATCCTGCTAATCCAATTGCTATAAATCGATCAATTTATAATTAGAATCATAATTGCAGTAAACACAATTACAAATAATACATATGTACATATATATTTATACATACATATATATATACGGGTATTTGCAATTGTAAAACTTCAATTCGTGAAAATTTTAATGTTACTAGCTACTCCAAATTTGAAGTTAAATCATTCAATACTTTTTTATTTTTTTAATAAATTTTCTATTATCCACGCAATCCGAAATAAAAAATAAACTAAAACTCTATCTGTAAATATATTTCGACTATTTAACCGAAATGCACGCAATAATCACTATATTTACTTTTATTTTATTATTAATCAATGAATGAAAGTAAAACAAAGTTGTTTTCATTTGTTTCTTCACAATTTTTATCTTAAACTTTATGTCTATTGTTTTATTATATTTGTTTTAATAATGACATAATGTTTTAGCAGTTAAATCTTTGTAAAGAACGATACTCAAAATTCAAAATAGAGAATAAAATATTTTAAAAAAATTTCTAGACATTTTTTTAAATTTCCACAGGATTTTAGTTATGGAAAAAATAAATATTCAATATTCATAATTTATTGAGCTACATTAAGTAAATTAGTTGAATATGCAGTTTTTGATTTGAAATTTTCTTTAATTTTTCCCTGTCGATAACAATATGGGCCTTGCCATATAAACGCATACGTTATATATTAACAATATTATAGAAGGTACCATCATTGTTAATGGTATCATCCAAAGAATGAAATACTTCGCACAATCAATTCGTCTTTGTATGAAATAACCATGCTTCCTAGAGCTCCTTGGTTGATTTTAGTTAGAATTTGATTGATTGAATATGACCATAAATGTAATTATTTCACTCGGAATAAAAAATCGCTTGTAATTTATATAAATATACTTACATGTATGAATACATACATACATTATTTTTATATTCTTGAAAAGAAAAAAGAACTTGCTATACCTACTCTGTCATATACTTATTTCGTTAAAAATCTAGAAATGATTTAAAATTTTACAATCTTATCGTAAAAACAAATATGTCAAAGAATTTGTAAGATGGCTACATTATATATCAGTTTACGTCTTTCTCTTCTGAAATTTAATTTATTAAATTAAAAGTCTTCACTTACAATACAATACATGGTTTGTTGTGTATAAATGAAATTGAATGTAAGTACATACTTATGTACATGTTTTTAATTTTCTAATTTCATTTTCTTCAACAAATTTTGTTCATTTAATTTATAAGTCTTTGGCCAGGCATATAAATATACCCGCTTTTGGTGACAGCAAGTGTTTCCCCAAAAATTGTAAGTCCAGCGGCTTTTGATAATCCAACACTAAAACTATTCCCAGCAATTAATTCGTACGAGCCTTGTGCCAAAAACCGATCGGAATCTATTATTTATTGAAGGCCCAAAATTAATTAAAATTAAATTTGGTTTAACCAAGAATACTTAGTAAATCCATAATGAAATTTTTTTCGTACTTTGCAGGTCTAGAGCAGAGCTTCAGAGAGTAAATAAATTTCTAAAACAATGAACAAATGCGAAACAAAACTAATTTTATCAGATCCTCTTTAATTTTTAATAACTACCCAATAACAATCCAATAAAGTTCAAGTATCTTTGGCTTTTATATTCGTCATGTTATTCTGTTAACAAAAAGCAAAATGCCATAGAAAAAACTTTTCAAGAATATTTTTAATGACATCATCGCAATAACTGTTGCTATATCAAGAGTATTTAGTGTTAAATAAGAAGAAAGAAAAAAAGGTTATAAACTCGATAAACTTAATTATTGTTGTGTATTTGCTTTTTGTATTTACATATATACAGTGGGCTCGAGATATCTTAAACTAATTTAACGTAGATGAGCTGAGCCTTTAAACGATCTAAATGGATGTAGAAATAAATTCAAAAACTGCAAACGTGAAATTTTAGCTTTACATGTGCAAAACTTATCAGACAGTGGAAAATATAAGCGAAAAAAATTAATCAAATTATATTTTTTTTGCCATTCATAATTCGAATGTATGTATACGTTTAGTAGAGATGCCTGTATGTAAATATATGTGGGTATTTATAGATATTTAAGAGATGCTATTCATGGTGTTAAATTTGTTAATTGCTTTTAATTATCAAGATGAACTTAACAACTCCAGCAATATTGAAAAATATAATTTATTAATAATTGTTATTGCTTTCTTCGACTAGATTTACTTACAAACAGTATAATATTTTTTCGCGATCTTTATTACGTTAAACTTTTTATATGAAAAAGCTGGTCGGCATTTGAATAATAGTATACAGTCAATTTCTCCTACAAAATAAAAATCAAAATTTCGGCTTTAATTTGCAAAAAATAAGCATTGAAACGAAATTTAGTTTTCTAATATTATATATATAATGTACCATTAATTACATCAAAAAAACTTTAAAAATTAAAATTTCTGTTTGGTATGTACTATATACATAAGTATGTACATACATAAGTATGTACATATGTAACATTGTACAGCAATTCAGGAAAATTAATGTGACCATTAATAATACCAGATTGAATTTTTCGACGCGACTCCAAAGTACGTAAGACTATAAAGAGGCATTTAAGTTCATAGGGCACAAGATGAGCAGCATATTCTAACTTAGTTTTCAAAAAAGACGTACTTACATATGTATGTATGTACTTATGTATAAATATCCTTGTGTGTAAGGATTAGCAAGTTCAGAATAAGGAAAAAGGATTTTATAAGTCTTCGGAAGTGTGTACTCTACACGAGCTACGAACGATAAAGTGCTATCAAGTACCACGTTCATATCTAGTTTATAATTGAACATTTTTAGATTAATACCGTTAATATTAATAAATACCAAAACCGTGAATTTAAGAGATCTATAAAGGAAGTATGCGTATGCTCACTAATATTCAACCGTAGACTGTTAAGGGTCACCAGTCACTTAGATTATCAAGCTTATTTTGCATAATATGCGGATCATTCATTGTATCCAATTTCATTAAAATATTAAATAATCGGCATATAAAACATACATGGATTTCATAAGACAGACACCAATACATACTTAGTATATTTATTGAATAAATTAAACAATAAAGGTCCAAGTGTGCTACCCTGAGATACACAAACACTAGCGTGTGACAGCTTCGTAGGACTGTTTGTCGTTGTTCAACCGCAATATGGACGAGTTGTTGCAACTATTCGTAACCCGAAACGTAGATCCACCACAGTACTCTAGAGGCCAAACAGCGATCAAAATAATGTGTTTTTCGGTGTGAATCGGTGACAAAGAGGGAAAGGTGGGTTTGCAAGCCAATAAAGTCATGAAGACCGTTTTTTTTAATGCCCGGGTTATAATTCACATTGACTAATATTATATCAACTTATTAGGTCGATTTAATGAGGATTTCAAAAAACGAATGCACTTGGCCAAGAAAAAAATTTCAGCAGTACAATGCAGTTTAGATAGAAAAATTACATGAATTAGGCTACCAATTGCTCCCTAATCCACCCTATTCCCCGAGTGACTATTTCTTGTTTCTAGACTTGAAGAAATGTCTAGGCGGAAAGACATTTATCTATTCTGATGACCACGACAAATCTTAATTTTTTGAAGGGATAACAAAATTAGAGAAACGTTGGACAAAGTGCATAGGACTCTATGTTAAAAAATAAAATGATTTTTTATTCAAAAACCTGTGTTTTATTCAAGAATTTAAGGACTTATTAAACTTGCCTTCGTGTGAAATTATGTTAAAAATAAAAAATAAAAATACTTCAAGAATTCATTAGTATAAATATAAAACCCATTTTTTACTTTTATGTCAGTAAAAACAATACTTTTCGTTTATCACGTGATATTTCACATTTGATTTGTATTCGTTGTACATATCTAAGTACATATGTATGTACTATATATATATATATATATATATATATATATATATATATATATATATATATATATATATATATATATCTTATATTTAACAGAGGATATACATATGTACATACTCGTAGGTAAATATGTATGTATACATACATACTTATGTATATAAGTACATACATATATGTATATATACATATTCAGATGTCTTTATTCCCAATAACTGTATGCGATGTCATATGATAAATATTGTGCAGGCACATAAATGTGACAGTTATTTTTGAATATTTATTTTCTTAAAAAAGTTTGTTTTTGTTTGAATGCAAACTATTACTCTTTCAAGTCGAAAACGGAGAGACACAAGAAAAGATGTTACTATTACTGACTTATTAAGGAAGGTTGCATCATTTTGCGATGGTTACCGTACACATGGTTGATATGAATCACTCGTAATCGTAAACAAAGTTTTATTTTTTTGTCATTCAAGCATTAGTGACTGTTTCGCGAATGAAAAGCTACGACATGTAGTTTTAGTTTTGAATCGTTTTTGCTGATACTCCGTCAATTTGCAGTTACGGTATAAATTGTATTTCTAGCAGTAAATAAATACATACATATGTATGTATGTAAGTATGTATGTAATTAATAAATTTCAACGGCCATTTTTAAAAATTTAATTTTCTCTCGTATATGTACATACATATGTATGTAGTTACAACATTTTTAACATTATCACTATTAATTATATTGAAGTTTAAAATACACGTAATTAATCTTATGTAGCTATAAATAGTTTACTATTCTACTCAAAGATGGCAATATGTAAAAAATTATAAAATAAAAGAAAGGCTTTCCTATATAACATTTGGTAATTATGTAGCTTAACTAGGCATTACAGTATTAAAATTATTTTAAAAATAATGTATGTATGTATGTACATATATCAAGATACATAAGTAGATCTCAATTGCCTCATATGTATATGTGCATAAGAATGTACATACAAGCATTTATGTATGTTTGTAGAAAAAATTTACCCTCAATAGTTTTTGTCAATAATTTTAATATTCAGATATCATTAAATTTGTAATTCCTTTTAGGCATCAACAATCGATGGACGTCGCAAAGGAGCATGTCTTTTCTGTCAAGAGTACTTCATGGACTTATACTTATTGGCTGAATTAAAAACAATTAGCCTTAAAGTAACGACCGTGGACATGCAGAAGCCACCACCAGATTTTCGCACTAACTTTGAGGCAACACATCCGCCAATTTTAATTGACAACGGCTTGGCCATACTTGAAAACGATAAAATCGAAAGGCATATAATGAAAAATATCCCTGGCGGATATAATCTTTTTGTGCAGGTATAGAATATTAATATAAGGTGTATATATGTATATCGCACACACAATTAAATAGAACTTTTAAAGTTTCGGAAAAATAACCTATTGTTATAACATAGTTTTTTAAATTAACATATTCAATAATAGTACATTTTTAATTGACTAATTCCAGGACAAAGAAGTGGCAACATTAATTGAAAACTTGTATGTTAAACTTAAGCTAATGTTGGTCAAGAAGGACGAGGCTAAAAATAATGCTTTGTTGGCACATTTAAAGAAAATCAATGATCATTTGGCCAATCGTAATACACGTTTCCTTACTGGCGATACAATGTGTTGTTTCGATTGTGAATTAATGCCAAGATTGCAGCATATAAGAGTAGCTGGCAAATATTTCGTAGATTTTGAAATTCCAGTAAGACAACATATCAGTGGACTAAACACATGAAATCATGAAAGAAAAACTAATGTTTTCCCCTTATTTTTAGACATACTATACGGCTCTGTGGAGGTACATGTACCATATGTATCAATTAGATGCTTTTACCCAGTCCTGTCCTGCCGATCAGGACATTATTAATCACTATAAGTTGCAACAGATGCTGAAGATGAAAAAGCACGAAGAGCTGGAAACACCCACATTTACTACATCCATTCCAATCGATATTTCGGAATAAGAAGCTTATGTTGTAGCCCACGAACCGGTTATGCAATTTGCAAACTTTTATGTGTATTTTAAGATTTTTGTTTATTATTATTTTTTAATGCCCCACCCACTTTTTGAGTAGTGCAAACATTAATTTACATAATTTTAAAAATGTATACTGGTTTCATTTTTGTTTAATATTAGATTTTTAGCGACCTTAATTTTGTTTATATTGCTATATATATACATATTCATTTATATATATATATATATATATATATATATATATATATATATATATATATATATATATATAAACATATATATATATATATATATATATATATATATATATATATATATATATATATATATGTTTCGCGACGATTTCTTCTTAAGTCCAATGTTCCTTCCTCTTATTAGCTCAGTTTATTGCTACAGGCCCATAAGATTGGTTATTTTAACCGCCTTTGTTTGCAATTCGGTATTTTGTAGTCTCTTACAAAAACGAAAAAGATTTCCTTTGCGTGAACATGACTACAATTTCTTAAATAAATGCTTTCAACGTGGAGATATTGTTACTCAACCGAGCAACAGGAAACTGATAACAATTTTGTACTAACAAAAAGTGTGTTTTTATCACATTATTTAAAATATATTCGCATATAATATTTTTGTATATACACGTACAATCACAAAAACTACAATAAAGTATTTCTTATATTTGATACTAAAATTTGTTTTTGATTTGGATAAGTAAATAAAAACCGTTCAAGGTCCAAACTCTTCACAACATGCAGGTAATAATATCAACTATATAAAAGTTAACTTAGCGAAGAAGAACAAAATTGCATATAACAATCGCTATATGAAAGATCTAAGAAATTATAGTTATGGAAGGACCACGATTTTATTGGAGTTTTTATGGTTACAGAAACGAATTTTGAAGTTATTTTTTTTAAACCCAATTGCATGCATTTTCGACCCCTTGAATAATATATTTGATTTCTTGGTATAAAGGTGTGCGTTTATCCGAGATCGACAGTATTTCCAAAATTAATATTTTATGTGTAATACATAATCCTCTTCATACATTTAATAGCTAAAGATTTATTTAGTATTTACATTAAAATATTTTTTCCAATCATGAAAAAAATCAATTTTTGTAATAAAATTACAATTACTCATTAAAATATTTTTCATGTTACGAGTAAGGCTTATTCTTAAAAGGTCTTACAAACTTAACACAGTTTCGAATGTTATTAAATTCTGGTGGCAACAAACAGTTCAAAAAAACATGCGTTATAAATCCCGTGACACCCCAAATACGCTTATTGTCAACTATATACACTGGTGAGGAGTATCCGCTTTTAAATTGGGTATAATACGAACTGTGCGGGCTAGCTAGCTTTTTAATATGTATTACAAAAGCTTCCTCCACTTCTGCATAATTTAACGACAGTTCCCTTTCTGAGTAGTTTCTAACTACACCAATAACTGGCATAATGGCAGCTGTACGCGGTGGTGTTATGAGATTCCCTGAACCCCAGATTTCTACCCGAGTAGGAGGTAAACCAATTTCCTCTTGTGTTTCTCTTAACGCGCATTGAATAAAGTCTTCATTATCTTCTTTTATGCCACCCGGAAATGATATTTGTCTCATATGTCGGCTTAGCAAATGGGACCGCCTTGTATACAAAAGAGATAAATTTTGTCTATAAAAAAAGAAAAATTAAAAGACTGAACTTGGTGGAGCATTTCTACTTACATACTCTTTTTCATCTGTACACAAAGCTATTAACACCGAGGCAAATTTATTTTCGTTTTTACTTCCTCTTAACTTTATTCCTACTGGAGGAGACCGACACATTTTTTCCATACATCTTTGTCGATTTTCCGCAGATAATAGCAAGTTTTCGTCTAATTCATATTTTACTGCTATAGTAGTTTCCCCTCTGGATATGGAGAATTTGCCATATGTTTTTCTGAGAACTTGCTTCCTAAATAAAAATGTCATACCCTGTTTTGTGTTATTCAATACCAGCAACGCTATGCTCTCCAAAAATATTCGGTTGCTTATGAATTTTTCAACAGCTGTCGAAATTATCAAAAATCGACAAGGGAGAATTAAGGCAGAGATGTTTTCACCGTGATGCCACACGTATAATGTGTATGTTAACGTTTATTTTCCTGCGAGGTCATGGGACATGTTGCTCTTTGTCCGAATGTACCGAATGTACTTCTTTAGGGAGGTATTAATGCATTAATATCTTTTACTTCGGCTCAAAGGTATCCATACCAGTGTTGCCATTAGGATACGAAAGATACATTTTTCGTATCTTTTGAATCTGTACGCAAAATGTACAAAAATAAAATATTAAGCTTTCCGTCTCTGACAAAGTTTTATTGGCATTTCGTTATAATTTACAGATCATTATCCAAAAAAGACAATGTACAATTTTAATGATAAATGGCTGTTAATAAATGAGTACAATGGATGGTTAATAAAAAAATTAAATATGAAATAAGAATGTTATGTTAATAAATGTTAAACGTTAAACATGGATTTAAATTTTTTTTTTTCAAAATGAATCTTTTTGGGAAAAAATGTATCTTTTTGGAAACTAAAATGTATCTTTCTGGAAATTTCACTGGCAACACTGATCCATACATTTGCAATACTATTCTTCAATAATTGACATTGTGCAATAAAGTTGCCTGTGTGTTTATCATATAAGTAGGTCGCACAAAATTTAATACAATCAGGTCTTTGTTTACACTGTTCGTGTATTCACAGCATCGAACGGAATGATTTTCCACCAAAATAGGTTACAACATTTTAGAACTATTTTAATTCAAATTGTTTAATTTGCTTAAGTTTTTATATATCACGAAATATTTATTTTATAATTTGTTTAAACTTATTGAGTAGCCCAAAGCAATACGGCAATAATAAAGATAGACAAATAAATACTAAATGATTTTGCGTAGACCAAGGGTAGCTTAACTCTATATAGCATAGTATTCACCCTATAAAACAAAAGAAATCACAAAAAGTGAAAAAGAAACATGATATTCTCTTAAATATAACTTCAATAGATAACATAGTAGCTAAAACAAAATTATGCACACGAATTATTTTTCACCTCTAACTGACATTCAAGATCTCTAATCCATATCATACATATATATGATTCTCAAAGATGTTGTTCTATATTATTAGCAAATGGTAAACAAATAACAACGCATTTTCTTATTGTACATCGTCAACTTACCGTTAAAATTTATATTTCCCTTTTAATACCCAACACTAGCCAGAGAGAACTGCCAGACTAAACTAGGTAATAAAAAAGTGACAGGAATAAGAATAACAAATGTTATAATAAAAATTTGATAAAAAAAAGGGATATTAATTGAAAAAAGATTTAAAAATTTAATTTTATTATGAAAATTTATACATTGAAAGGACAAGCGAAGAAAGAATTTATAACATCGGCCTAATGTTGCCCACAAACATGTTAGTGGGTGTGTATTTAGTATTCACATCTCTCTGTACACTTTTCAAAGTGACTAACTCCAGGACATCAACAATGTGGAAACTAAACGATAAAACAGGAAAAATTGAAAAAATGGATTATTTATTGGGTGATAACATAAACAATTATGCTTCTTTTGATGAAAATATACTTTATAATTTCAATGCTATGGCCCAGGTATACTCAAGAGACGAAACATTTTTTACTATTGTGTCCTCCACATTTATTGACAACCGCAATGGCTGGTTACGCCAGTCAGCTGAAAATTCTTTAGAATTATTGCTTGAAGAAAGAAAGCTAAAGACTAAAAATCAATACAAAAATTCTTTTGGAAGGAACACCAATGCGACAAATAAAGCAGCACTAAGAACTAATTCTCAAAATTTCCATACGTTGGACTGTGGTCAACCGGTAAATTACACCAACTATGATTATATTGTAAATTTAGGAATTCAATATAAACATAAACAAACGCCGATCATGCCTGAACCAGATGTAAGAATATACTAAAGCATTCGAAAGAAAAGATATTCATTTTAATCTTATTGTTTTGCAGGTGATATATTACTTTTTGACCTCTCATGACCAGGAAGAATATAATAAGTTTAATGTGGGAGCCTTGGAAAAACGTTTAAAATATTTTAAAAACCAGAATCCATTATCTGCTGAAGTTTATCATCATATTGGCAACTACTGGCGTATTATTGGGAATCCCGTGCAGGCGATCAAATGTTTTCGTCGTTCATTAGATATATCACCCTCAGCTTCAGAGGTTTTGTACGACTTGGCTAAAGTATTATACAATCTACAATATTTAGATGACGCCTTAAATATGGCCCGCAGGTAGTATATCACCTTATTGTGTAGTCTCTAAAATATAGTTATATATCCAGGTCTATTGAATTCCAAACACCACCCTATTCAGCGTGGCGTCAGTATTTACTAATTGGTGATATAATGAAAACGTATGGGGATTTACGAGGTTCTGTTCATTATTATCGTTTAGCTTTGGAACTGAATCCAACGCAAGAACTTGTTTTAAGATCATTAAATGAAGCTGAGCAAAAACCAGCGGCAACATTACATGTATACACCGTTGTAATAATAGTTGTATTAGTAAGTATGCAGTATTTAATTAGAAGCAATAAAAAGTGAGCTTTAGATCGTTACTTTTAATTTAGAAAGGAATTTTTTATATCTTTAATAGAACGCTGTTTTTGGAAATACTACATCCGCACATTAGCGCTCGTGATGTCAGCTTATATACAATTGCAAAAAAATAAGCATAAGTTAGTTTTTCCCTGTTTTTGTTCATACATTTACCCCTTTGTTCTCTTCTGCTTTTAATATAAAAAATTCCTATCGTAATCATAAATAAATAACGAACTAAACTTTGGATTGAGAATCTAATGACTGAAGAAAAGTAATTCCATTAACAAAAGTAGCATTCTTCCTACAGGTTATTATGGTTTTAATCATCATTTTATCGTCCCTGATAATCGACGTAAGAGGTAATGACCATTTTGCAAAAGGTCATGGTGTCAGTAATACCGATATGTATGATGTCAAACCACAGCGTCATTTTAATCGTGCCATGGCTATGCGTTCTTTGAAGGGATTATCAACTTCACGCTCTATGCGACAACGTAAATATTAAAAACCTGAGAAAACAAAAATTTTGCATATATTGTTTAAATATTTATGCTTTTTATATCCTTTTCATTTCTTTTAATTTATATTGACTGTGATAGCTTTAAAATTAATATTATAGTTTTCAATTTCGTTTTAAAATACGTATATATAATACACATATGTAATAAAATAACAAACCAAAGAGATCAAATCCAATATGTATATTTCAAAATCTTTTTTTTGGAAATGTTACGTTCTCTTACTTTTGTTAAAATTTACTTATAAATCACTCTAACTAAACAGTTTAAAATATCTCGTATTTAAGTTTAAATCAAAATGTAAACGTATTATACTTTTTTATTATTCACTTCAGACAAGGACAAAATAATTTACGCACAAAATTAAGAGCTAATAAAAAAGTTCACAAAGAAAAGCTCAAGGTTTTCAATACTTAATAATATTTATTAAAAATTATTTAGAAAAATAATAGAAAAGCACTTAAGCAGGATCATAAGGATTTGTTTATGCTGAATCGTGAATATTCAAACGGAAGATATCATGGGCACAGAAAAATGTCCCACCCAGTGGTCTCAATACGAAAATTTGGGAGAATGCATGTGGAGGGTCATCATCACACTGCAAGAAAAGAAGAATAAATGAGAAATTGAAAGCAGGTCAAATGATTTAGCAATAATTTATTTCTTAGGTTAGAAGCGAGTATGGATATCAGTATCGATGATGTAAATTAAATGATGAATTATGATTATGATTGTTATTGCTATTAAAGCATGATAATTAAAACTATCTATCTTTTATTATGACAAATTGGGCTTTATATTAATATTTATTTATAATTTACACGACAGTTGTACATTATTTTGTGGATCTCAGGCTGTAATACTATGTAATATTATGATTTGGCCATGTAGGCATCATATTACAAGCAAACTAATTTATATTCCGCTAATTTTCAAATGGAGTCATATAGTATTAAAACATAAAAGCTAAAACTAACATAGTCGGTGTGAGTTTCGTATAACCACATGAAAAAAATTTTAAATTTTTGTAAAAAATCTGAATTACGAAATAGAAATTGTTATCATTGAGATAAAGTTATTTTGGTTACTAGCGTTAAAATAATTTAACTTCGGTCAGTTTTCGTTATTTTGTTTGACGTTTGAAAAATAATTTTAAATCATTGGGTATTTTTGGCTGAACATTTGCTTTAAACAAATTGTCTTTCAATTAATTATATAGAAATACATACTTCTAAGAATTTTTCGTTTTACATATTCCTCACTTGAGAA
Source organism: Germaria angustata (assembly GCA_963681545.1). NCBI lineage: Eukaryota > Metazoa > Arthropoda > Insecta > Diptera > Tachinidae > Germaria > Germaria angustata. The sequence continues at coordinate 10,096,813 of OY813001.1, read as the reverse complement.
ATTTGTTTCATTTTACATCGCTGCCAATTGTAGCTCATTTCATACTATAAACAAAATTTTAAAGAATATATTTCAAATACCTATTGCCTATCAAAAACCCAATTTGCCGAAGCTATTAAAAGACACATGACCCTATGATCCCTCCAGGAGTGAAAGGAACACACACACACACACACACACACACACACACACATATATATATATATATATATATATATATATATATATATACATATATATATATATATATACATATATATATATATATATATATATATATATATATATATATATATATATATATATATATATATATATATATATATATCTGTGTCGTTTTATCATAACATCTTAAGTCCTATCTTAATATATTAGACTTAAGATGTTATGATAAAACGACACAGATATATATTAAAAGAATGCTTAGCAAATGAATTTACATGATAACCGCTAAGTATTTAATATTGATATTTATGGGTATTGTACCCATAAAATATTTGAAAAGTTAATCTACAAGTAATGTATCTATATTTTTTTTACCTCTTTTATAATAATCCGTTTTCTAATTTTCAAGCTTAAGGTCCTTTATTTTTTTAAAAAATTTAATTAAAAATAACTATCAATATTTCGATACTCATTGAATATCATCTTCAGGACAATTCTCATTTTTATAAATAATAAAATTAAAAAAAAAGAGAATTGTCCTGAAGATGATACTCAATGAGTATCGAAATATTGATAGTTGTTTTTAATTAAATTTTTTAAAAAAATAAAAGACCTTAAGCTTGAAAATTAGAAAACGGATTGTTAATCTACAAGTTTATTAGGAAATGAATAAGCAATATTACGGAGATTAATTTTAGCGCACCACTTAAAGAATGAGAAAAACTTACTTGCAAGCGTCCAAGAACATTAATAAGAACACCCCCATCATACATTGGTTGGGAGTCGACAGCTGTTATACCTCGAGTAATTTTTTGAAACGTAAGGCTCTACGAAATACACGAGACAATAGAGACAAATTACTTTATATCAAATTTGATAATACACAAATTTAAAACAAACACGGACTTACATTTAATTTTTCCATAATTTTTGGTGCTCCCTGAATTTGTAAGCCCTCAAAGGACATAAAGGAATCAGTGGCCTAAAAGAGATAAAAATATTGTTGATTTAAGTTCTCAATAATTAATCAATAACTTGTGACTAAATATTTAAATTTTAATAAGTTTCGGACACAGCACACAGCTCTATTGGATTACTTACGCTTATTTGCCACAACTCTCAAGAAACACGTAAATGCAAATTAAACGATTTGGAAACAAGAACTGATTCCAACAAAGCAGAGCTAGTTTGAATGTTATATTCTAATAAATCACTTAGTTATTTTCATAACCCTTTATGAATGACTACATAGTATGCTTCTGAATTCCCAAGTATATTTGGAAATAGAAATACATATGAACATTTCTAGGCGGACGAATAAAGCCGACCACACCCACGAACAATTGATTTTAGTATTGATTTAACTATAAGTTTATTATATTCTTTTGAATCATTCATAAAAGTTTTTGGCTACAAGGGTACTGATGATTTGGTTAGCGTCAATGAAATGCAGGCATATACCTAGCTAAGTCAACAACAAACAATAATATATTAAATAGTTATTTTGGAGAATATCTCGAGTAACAAATTTGATAAATATTTTTGGTTTCCATTATATATGTATGTATATAATATAGTATCAAAGGTAAATCTTCGTGCATGAATCTGGAACCATTTTCCCTATGTATGGATGCATGTACATACATACATATTTATGTTGAAACTAGTAAGCTTTTGTGTTTGTGATGACAGCCGAAAAAAATTCACTTTGAAAATAAATCTCCATTTATATTTATAGGAATCCTTTAGTGGACTATATGACAAAAAAAACTAAAATATTGAACATGTGTACTTGCGAAAATGTATACATAATGTATGTATTTTATGATCCTACATACATATACGATCTCATTAAATTGATATTCAATTAGACTATTTATATTGTCAGATAAAACAGTTTTATCCCTTTTGTTGTCTGGCTATGCAAATAAGTTCACTAATTTTCCATTTTTTTAAAAATTGCCCTTTTAAGGCATGATTTTCTTTTTACTCACGCTATAGAAGTTAACCACATTTGTTCGTTGCAGTGGATCGTCAAATAGAGCATAGTACTGTTGGACAAACCCTTTTCCAATTTCCTCGTACTGTGGATTCAAGGCCATTATATTTATAGACTAATATTTGGGAGATTGTGGAAATAGTTAAATTAAATTTTTTTCTTTTTTCTATCGCACAAGTAATGAATAGTAGAATTCCGACAGTTGCTTGCACGCACACACGCACACACACGTTCGTTCCCCCGGCGAGTTGTATTATTTTGCAAATCGGTTCATTTATGGCAGTGTAACCATACTATCAATTTTTTATTAGGTTATTTATTGGCAAAGCGGACTGTCTTGGCATTGGTTACTACTGCAGAGATAGCTACTGGTAATAAAAACATAATCAAACGTTTATTGGTGGAGAATTTTTATTCTCTTCAAAATGTTAATATTAAAATAAAAAGATCTAATTATTCAATACAATGATTTTACATATTTTCTTAATATACTACACCAACTAGGAGGTTAACCACCTAAGGAAATACGTAAATTGAAATCGTTATTATTATTAAATCAATTTTAGAAAAATCTCCAAATGATCATAACATAACCTCTTTCGCTTATTGGATGGATTAAAACTTTAAACAGATGGCAAGTTTAATTTATTTTCCGAAAGGGGATATAAAATTACTAATTTTATTGTACAACGGTAACTCTGATCTCCATAAAAAAGGAACATCAAACTGATTAAATATATCGAAATTGTCAATACATACAACAAATGGGCAGGAAATGTTGAGTATTATTAAACGCATGGTGTGAATCATTTCATAAAGTAGTTGAACTCAGATAACAATTTGGTTTGCTTCGTTTCATTTATTATAACTGATAATTCGAGATGCATCAACTGCAACCGCAGCTTCCGAAAGGCTTTACTTTGCTGGAGAATCAAGTGGCTGGCCATACTTTCTCATCCGAAACTCACGCTTTGGGAATGCTAAAAGATGAATCAGTTGGTTGTGTATTGAAACCAATGGGTAAACCGCAGTGCGGTGAAAGGGAATTGAGTTTTTACGAAACCGTAACAAATGCCACTGACCCCGTATTGGCGAAAGCTCGCGATTTGGTCCCAAAGTATTATAATAAGCTAAAGCTGCAAGTGAATTCCAATGAACATACCTTTTTAAAAATGGAAGATCTCTCACATGGAATGGTGAAACCCTGTATTATGGATATTAAGATCGGCAAACGAACTTGGGATCCATTAGCATCGCCGCAAAAACGTCAAGTAGAGGAGCAAAAATACTTCCAAAGCAAACAAGTTTTGGGTCTTTGTTTGCCTGGATTCCAAGTTTACAAAAATGGTATTCTATACAAGTATGGTAAAGATTATGGGAAACAATTGGATGCAGTTGGATTACGAGAGACAATTTGCAAATTCTTGAATGCTGAATTTAAGGTCTGTTATCCTTTAATTCGAGAGGTGCTAAAACAACTGTATTCTATACGTGATTGGTTTAGACAACAAACTGCCCTGCACTTTTATGCAAGTTCCTTGTTGATTGTTTACGATTGTGAGGCCTTAGAATTAGTACAACATGCACAACAAAATGGCACTTTATTCACAAATGGTGCCATTGAAGCTCAACTTAAAAGTTCCAATCATATAAATTCTAACCCACCAAATGGCGACAAATGCCTTGATCATTTTACACGCAATAATACTCAATCCACCAAATTTGAAGATATTGTTAAAGTTCGAATGATTGATTTTGCCCATGTATTTCCTGCCGAAGATGGACAGTTGGATAGTAATTATTTATTTGGTTTGGAAAACCTCATCCAGATCATTGAAGAAATTAATGTTTAAATAGTTTTAAGAAAAAAAATCTACTTGGCTTTGCAGCCTTTTAGTAATCACTTGTTAAATAAATCAAGCAATCAACATTGTTAGAATTAAGCTTGATTTCACCATTCCATTTGCATCCAGGCTAATAATTTCATCATCATCTTTAATACATATGGTATTTATTTTGTAATTAATTTGTACAATGTTTATTATTACCAAACAACAATAATACAATCGTGGTAAAAGTACATGTATATTAAAAGATTATTTTAATTTCTGATAATCATCTATGCTGTACCCCCAAATGGTTCGGATCACCCTTTTATATTCAAATGTTTACAAAAGTTTCATAATTTTCGCTGTACAAATTACCTCTTTTTCAGAATATCTCAATTCTTAAATTTTACATGATACATATGTATATCCACATCTTGTACACATGTACATTAATTTTTAATTGCAGAGAATTTTAGCAACAACGGTGAAGATCTCAATATACGAATTAAGATTAATGCCGTTGAATACGAATATATAAAATTTTATAAATAAAAGCAATAATTTACAGCATTTTCCAACGATGAGTAAATAAAAATTTACCCGTAATTATTGAACAAACCAAACCAAACCAAACGTTTGATACTAGTTCGTACTGTAGGAATTGTTTTTTATTTATTTAATGTTATGAATCAATTCTATGAATTTTATGTTGACTATGCGATTTTGTTCGACTTTTATGCGTTATTTTTAAATCAAAGAACGCATCCATAATTTTATAAGACAGTGTATCGTTTTATGCGAATTCGCTTTGTGCTATTTTTAGCAGAACAGAGGTTTGGGTGTATTCGACTTGCTATTAAATTGTTCGTGGTCAACAGCTTTTTTAAAAATCGTTTTAAATAGTTGACATTTCCCCATACTATTAACCACTGGCTTTTTTATCACTATTAGGGCACATGAACGCTGATGATGTGACGACCACCGAAGACAGCTGAAGACGAAATTATTAATCTGAATTTTAAAAATCAGAAATAACTTAAGATAGATTCACATTTCAGTTTATCTAAAAAAATACGTAAAATAAAACAATTCTTTTCAATATTTCGCCACAACATCGAGTAGCATCGTCAAGAACAAATTTTCTATTTATAATTAACAAAAATGGGAAACTTGTATATTTACGCCAAACGAACCAACTACAATATGAGAATTCTATATTGTATATGATTTTTACAAAATGCATAATTATAGAAGGTTTAGGATGCATAACAACAAACAATTGTTCTCAACATGAGTCTATTTTATCATTCTTGCAACTTGTATACAAATTATACGACCGTTGGTCGTTAATGATTATACTTAATCAGGCAAAATTGAAAAATAAAAACTTTATTTTAAATAATTTGGTTAATATATTAGTGAAGCTTGAGGTCTTATTTTGTGGTTAAACAATTTTATTTAAAACTATCAATATTTCGGTACTCATTGAGTATCATCTTCCGGACAATTCCGTTTTTTAATAATAAAATTAATAAATTATTAAAAACAGAATTGTCCTGAAGATGATACTCAATGAGTATCGAAATATCGATAGTTTTAACTAAAATTGTTTAACCACAAAATAAGACCTCAAGCTTCACTAATATATTAACCAAATTGTTTATAAAAAAGGTAAAAAATAGATATATTTTATTTTAAATATGTTCTTAATATTGAAATTTATAATTTTAGGATCGCACCGTAGGCCCTGGTAGCTAGTGTGTTTTGTAAATTAAGTTTAATATTTTATATTATTCTAATAAATAATAATAATAATAATTTTAGGATATTTTCCTCAACTAATTGTTGAAACAATTAAGATTTTTTACAAAATGTATTTTTTTGTTTTTTGCCTCAAGTTCACTAACGATTTGGTTTAGCGACCAATGACATATCGGAATATGAACAGCTAAAGCCATTTGTAAAGCATTTTGTAAAAACTCTTCAACAATTAGTTGGGGAGAATATCCCAAAAATAATTAATAATAATTTAAATATTAAGTATATAAAATATCAAAACATCTGTTATAATTTTTTTGTTTCCTGACGATACTAACCAAAATTTAGCGAAATATGGAAAATATAAATATTTATATGAAAAAGAGACCTTAAACTTGTAGAAAAAAATATATGTATGTATGTAATTAAAATGCTCCAATAAAACTAAATAACTAATGAAAAGTTCGGTTATTTATTTTAAAGTTTAATGTAGGTTTATGCGACCATCTGTTATACTCCTTAAAGTGTATAATCAAGTTCATAACGCTCATATTGATTTTTCGGATCATTTGTAATGCGTGGATAACCAGCTATTAAAGCATCTTGTCCACCAATGTAAAGAGAATTGTAAATCTTCCAGTAGACATCTCGCACTTTACGAGCAGGATGGAATAGACCCTGTAAGGTGTATTGTAAAATTTTAATTGGGCCTAAAGAAACGCGCAGACCTTCAACAGCATCCATAAAAGCTTGAACCAAATGAGGAGAGGTTTCAAATATATTGGGCCAAACATAATTTAGCAAATGAACGAGGGCATCTTCGCAGCCAAAGCCATAAACACCCAAAGCCATGTGTTTGATAGCAGCGCAGGCTGTTTGTCGATGTACCAAATCGCGATCCATAAGAGCATCCTCTAGTAAAGGACATACGGCATATATATAATCTTTACCCATTTCTCCAATGTATTCGAAAAGAAATGATAGCGATTTAAGCACACCATTTTGAACATTCAGTTCTGGAACACGATATTCGTTCATAAGAGCGGGTAATACAGTAAAAGGTCGACAAGTCTCTGCTACAATGGCTATCGCCACTGTAGTACAAACACGATTCTGACGTTCCTGCACTTTAAGATTGTTGAGTAAAGTGGCCAGCACATCGTGAGGACCAATGGCCTTGGCAATGTAGCCGAATGTATTTACAGTAGCTCGTCGAATTGCCTTTTTGTGGGCCTTTAACAATTCCAGCAGCTCAAAACAAATACGCATCCACTCCCTAGCAGACACATATTCTGGACCTCTGTCTGCAATGCGGCCCACCAAATCAATACAATTTTCTTGAACTTTTTCATGACGATTTTTTAAAATTGGCGTTAAACGTGGTAAGAGGTCCTTAATTGGTGGTGTCATTTTGGTCATCCCAATGACATTGACGATTGCTTTAAGAGCACCAAGAATACTGCCCAATACCTCTGGATACTCTTCACCAAGATATTCATAGAGCACTACGCCCAAATGACCCATTAGCTTTTCTTCTTGACATGTTTTCATTACAATAGCTATTCTGGAAATTAAATCAGCTGCCTGCTGCCTCACTTTGGCTGACTTATTATTTAATCGCCAAAGTATGGTGCCGCAAATTTGTGGCAAGTACGGTTTAACGCGTTTGCCTAGTTGATTAACGATAGTACCAAAACCATTTAACATTACTACATCCTCAGTGGTTTGTTCTTGAAAAGCGTATAGTATGCCATCTATAAGTTGTTCTTCTAGGCGAGAATCTATGTCAGCTGCTCCCAAGTTACCCATTATTTTTTCAATTGTTTCCATGACCATTTTGCGATATTGTTCGTTTTCATCTTTAAGATCGTCTACAATTCGATTAATAATTTCCGATGCTCCGACCTTGTTAGCTATTTCTACTGTTGTATCGACCAACTGCCGGTAATTACGACGATCTAAAGCCATTCGGTGATTCCAAAAGAATTTGAAAAAGTGGGGCAAAATTTCTTCCTTTATGTATTGAGCTTCTACACCATCGGTTGCACAACATTGTTTTACCACTTTTAATACAATTTTCTTCATTTCCTCATCCGGAGACTGAAACTCACGAATTAATATAAGCATTACTTCACGCGTATAATAGTTAGCGTACTCGGCATCCATTAGGGGAATCAAATAGCCAATAGCCTTTAAAAAGGCAGCCAAACCTTTACCACGATGTGTGCGTATACCTTTCCATAGGGGTTTTAGAACCGAATCGAACGATTCAATACCATAAGGCGTGGCAGCTTCAGCCAAAGCGGCTATAGCTAAGGCTGTTATAGTACGAACTTTCTGCTGTTCATCTACCAAACCATGTTCTATAATTTCTACAAGAGCCTTTAGATGAGGCAAAATAGCGCATCCCATTAGTATAGCGATTTGTTGTACAATTTTAATACCAGTATGACGGGCCTGCCAGGATTTTTTTGATTTGCATACAGCTTTGAGAAAAGGCAATAGGGAGGGTATACCTAAAGCTGAGGCGACGACTGCAAATGCACGAGCGGTTGTGTTACGCACATATTCATCAATATTATCTATATCAGGACGCATAGTGGAGATCATAGTTGCTAGACCGGCGGCCTTCGCAAGATTCGATATAATCTCACGACCCTCAACACGAGCATAGTAATCCTCATCGATCAGTAAAGGTTCAATAACAACAAGAATCTTGTGTACATATGGCCTTACTAAGTCATCCAGTTTGTATAGCACACGATCGATAACTTTGACTAAAAGATGTCTTTCTTGATCTTCCAAAGTCGGAGACATGAGCAAAGGTAAGATTTGATTGAATAACGGTCCAGCACCAAATTCTCTAGCTTTATCTGTAATTTGTCTCAAAGCTGATTTGCGCATTGGAGGTGAACCATTCTTTATAGTCAATAGGAGTTTCATTATTTTACGCTCCTTTATTTCCTCTGGAGATAAAGAATCTTCATCAACATCTACTAGCAATTTATCGAAGTATTGGGCATCTTCCGGTTTCATAAATGGCAAATTTTGTCCTTTTGGTTGATTATCCATGAATTTTGCATTTTTATCCTCCACTTGAATAAAGAACCCTGCAGGAGTGCCTGCTATAGGTGTTGGCGTAGCCATTAGTTTGCGACCAGGTGTACGAAGTGGCACATAGCCAGCTGGTGGGGGTAAAATCTTATATCCCGGAGGAAACATTTGATCTAGTTCTTCATCAGTAAATGGACGATTTCGCTCATCTATTTCTTTTTCCCACCGATAGGCTTGCAATTGTTCGGGTGTCATGGCAGCCAATGCTCCAGGAGTTGGTGTAGCCATGGCCATTGCTTTTACTCCTATTGGCGTAGTGCCACCAGGAGTTAACATTGGTGTTACATGTCCTGGTGTTGCATGCGGGGTCATATTTGGAGTCATGCTCGGTGTCATGGCAGATGGTGTTGCATTAGAAGGTGTCTCGTCCCAACGAGATCTCCTTTTAGAAGCTCCTGGCGTAGACTCGGCCACTACATTATCACTTGTGCCTCTGTCCGGCTTAGGAGTCTCTGCCCATCCACTGTGACCGGGAGTTTCTCTTTCGGTTTTCGGAGTCTCATCCCAACGATTACGTCTTACAGACTTTTCGTGCCCTGGCGTCTCATGGCCTGGTGTCATTGAATGGGCTGGGGTAGCATCCCATATTCGCGTACTTACCCCTGGGGTAGCTCCCGGTGTTTCAGATCCCGTTTTGTGTGCCGGAGTTTCATCCCAACGATGATCGGCTGGCGTTTTCTAAAAAAAAAAATACATGATTTTAATGAATAATAATAAATAATAATACGTTTTATTATCGAAACCACCTACCTCTTCCCATTGCGGGGTGGCGGCGCTACTTGGTGTTGCTGCTACTTTAGCTGGAACAAAGCTGTCACTTACGGTCTGGTCCCATCGTCCACGTTTTCGCCCACCCTCTTTTGGTGGATCTGGAACAGTTTTTAACAAAGTACCATCCTTAGATTTTTCTATAATTTTACGTCGCAGTTCACTTTCTTCGCCTTTTAACATTTGTTCTCTCATGATATCAGTGTATGTACGAGATCCGATATCTGGAGTTTTTCCACCTTCCGCGAAGGGATCCGCACGTTCGGGTGATATAATAACACGTCGACGTTTTTGCTTATACTCATCTTCACGATCCGCTATAGTAGGACGCCTACGGTCTGCCAAAGGATCAACATCTTCCTTTCCCTGAATAGCTACAATTATTAAGACTGCACATAATATATTATATTTATATAACCTACCTGAGTTACATCGTTAAGAATAGATTTAGGGGCCGTGTAAGTGGTACGCTTCTGACCTACGGGAATGCCTTCATCTTCATCTTCGTCAGCATCATCATTCGTTGCAATTGAATTGTGATAACCGTCATATCGATTTTTACTCTTGCCTCCTTCATCGTAAAAATCCGTATCATAAAAGTTGCCGGTATCCAACAAACCTACGCCTTCACTAGCGCTCTTTTGCACATCCTTCTTTTTTGATTGAATATCGGCAATTTGAGCCTCAATGTCTGCAAAACAAATTGATGTATGTTTACAAATTTACATAAGCAGCTTTGTTTTGTTTCCACACGGAAATATTTCTACTTACCCTCATGTGTGCGAGGAATATTTTCCATTTTTTCTTAAAACGTTGTTAAAAATTTATTATCAAGAATGTCTCAGACTTTACCACAAAAGTACTTTTGGATTTATGTACATGCATTAAAAAAAATTATTAGTGATGCCTGACTAAAAGTCGAATTGAGCCGCCAGACACAACGATTTGTAATCATTTTGACGACTGTTTTCCCGAAAAAGATTTGTCAATAGAATAGTGCAATTCAAATAAAGGTTATTATATGTTTTAAGCCTATATATAATAGTAATTGATGATATTTATAGTTTTTAAGTTTATTTTATAAATAGTTTGGAATAAATATCTTGTTTTTATACTTGAATTCTTATTCAAATATATTAACTTGAGTTGCCGTATTATATTTGTTTGGATATATTAAACAATGGGCTCCTCAGAAGACCAAGTCAGCAGTTCTTATACAAAAATTTGTTCCTGAAATAAATTTTTCTACTGTCAAAAACAGCTGCTTTGAAAGTAAAGAAAACGTGGAGCTTAAAAGTGTTAACATATATAAAAGAGAACAAGAATGGCGACCAAAAATGCAAACAGAAAAAAAGTTGTCACATTTTAATATATACATACAAAATGTAAGCAAAAATCATCTCCTGTTCTCCTGCGATCTTTTGTATATAGATAGACCTTCAGTATAAGTAAAAAAAAATCCGAAGATGTCACTTGTGGCATATGAATAGCTAAAGCCACAACAAACAATGCATTTTGCAAAAACTCTAATTGTATTTAAAAAAGAATTAATTTAATATAGAACAAAGTTTATTATTTAAGAACCTGTACTATAAATCCATGTCTCATATTAAAAAATAATTAAAAAAAATCCGAAGATGTCACATGTGACATATGAATAGCTAAAGCCACAACAAACAATGCATTTTGTAAAAATTCTAATTGTTTTAACAATTAGTTGGGGAGAATATCCCTAAATAACAAATTTCAATATTAAGTATTTAAAAAGAATTAATTTAATATAGAACAAAGTTTATTAGGTATGTATGTATGTATTTATTTATTTAGCAATATTTTGCTATTTAAAATAATAAATTTTTACAATTAATAATTTTTACAATTTGTATACGTAGTTAAAAAAATTCTCTAACATAATCTGTAGTTTTACGCTTAAATACATAAAAATTGCTTTCGGTTTTAAGTTCTAACGGAATTGAATTATAGAGTTTAAGACCATTATAAAATAAGAGATTCTGATAGAAATTTGTTGTGCTAAAGTTTAATCTAAAATTATTGTTGTTACGAAGATAATATGGTTGTACATCAGCAACATATACCAACTGATTACGCAAATAATTGGGCAGCATTCCATTTTTAATTTTATGTATAAATAACAGTACATTCAATATTATCCTTTGGATGACTGTTAGCCATTGCAACTTATGCAACATGTAAGCTACGTTTGTTAGTCTATGGCATCTTAGTATACATCTCATGCCTTTATTTTGTAATTTTTGCAGTCTGCTCTTCATTTCTTGACTGCCGAGAAACAGTAGTGTAGAACAATATTCGAAGTGCGGTTTTATAATAGTATTATATATTCTTATACATGTTATTGTAGATACTTTGTCACGAATTCGCTTCATAAACGCTATTTTTTTGGAAATCTTTTTACAGATGTAATTAAAATGCAAATCAAACTTCAGTTTGTTGTCGAATATTACACCAAGATATTTAATTTCTTCCACCTTTTCTATTGTTTCCCCATCAATTAGGATATCTTCATTTGTACTTCCATTTATTACCATAGCTTTAGTTTTCTTTGTATTTAATTTCATTTTGTTCATCTTAAGATATAATTCCACGTCCCTCAGCTCACCATTGAGAATACTGGTACATTCATTAACATCTTTGCCGCTTATATAAATAAGGGCATCATCCGCAAACATGCACACCTTAGCTCTTTTTAGCACTTTTCCTAAGTCATTAATGTAAATTAAGAAAAGTAGTGTTCCTAAGACTGCTCCTTGAGGTACTCCTGTATTGACATTTTTTATAGTTGACGTAAACTCTCCACATTTTGTTCGTTGCATTCTATTACTCAAGTAGCTATCGAACCATTTTAATTCAATCCCTTTTATACCGTATTTATTTAATTTATCCAATAATATTTGTCTATTAACCGTTTCAAATGCACGTTTTAAATCCAAAAAAATTGCTACCACATATCGTTTGTTGTGTACTTCAGTCTTCCACTGCGATATTACCAAGTTAAGAAGTGATTCACAACTATGTTGATTTCTAAATCCGGATTGGGTTTCACTTAATAATTTATTATTTTCCATATACTTATTTAGTTGAGAGTGTACAATTTTCTCCAAGATTTTGCTAATTGTCGTCAGCATGTTCACTGGGCGAATCTCTTGAGGATCGGCAGTATTTTTAACCTTTTGTATAGGCACAATGCAAGATTCTTTTAAGCAATCTGGGAAATTTCCTGTCTGTAGAGATAATTCAATAAGGCGTTGTAACTGCGAACCAAGTATGTCATAATTGTTTAAAAGCATCTTCACCGTTAGATAATTTTGATCTCTTTTATTGTTCATTGTTCTCATAGTATCTTTTAATATTCTACTATTTACACTCTCAAATTTAAAAATTATGTTTGCATTTTCCTCTATAATATTTTTATATTTAATATACGGAATGCTATTTACTATTTCTTCAACACTTGTAGTAAAAAATGAGTTTAATTCATTAGCTATTTCTTGTTCCTCTGATATGACTTTGCCAGCGATTTTTATTTCTTGTATTTTAGAGTTTTCTTGATTAAGAATGAGAGATTTTATTGTTTTCCACATAGCCTTTTGGTCTGTACAATTATTAATTTTGTTATTTATATAATTGTTTTTTGCCATCGATATTTCTGTTTTATATCTATTTCTAACCGCTCTATAATTGCTCCAATGGTAACCATTATTGTACCACAATGCTTTTTGGTACATTTGCTTTTTTATTTCTTTCATGTGTTTCAGACTATTCGAAAACCAGAGGTTTGTAGAAGAAGTTTTTACTATTTTATTGCATATCATCGGAGCAAGTGCGTTGTTTATGCCTGTAACAAATTCATTAGCCTTTTCATGGTAGTTATAGATATTGTATACATTTTTAATACTTTCATATATTAGGTTGTTGCGAAAAAAATTATTATCGTATTTTAACATTTTTATTTTCTTACTAGTTATATCTTTTATTTTTTCTTTTATTGGGATAATAATTTCTAATGATTCGTGATCACTTATTTTCATATTTATGTTATTTGTAGCGGTGGTCTTATCTATATTTGTTAAAACATAGTCAATTAACGACGATTTTGTAGATGAAATCCTGGTTGGATGTGTTACTATTTGTTGAAGATAGTTATCACCTATTATTTCTTCTAATCTGCTTTTGTATATGCTATTATCTAACCAGTCTATATTAAAATCACCCATTATAAGATAATTCTCATCAGCATTTATTTTTTCCATCTCCCCTTCAATAAAATCAAGAAAACCACTTTCTGGCGATTTTTGTTTATCTGGCGATTTGTAAATTCCCATTAGGTAAAATTTATGACATTTATTTTTAATTTCAATTTTTAGCCACCAGTACCTTGTATCAATGGAGTTACTCTCTATTATTTTTATTTGCCAATTATTCTTTATGTAGAAACATACTCCACCTGTATGCCTTGACGAACTGTCACATCTTATCATGTTATAGTTGCTTAATAATAATTCAGCATTTTCAATCCTATCCGTTAAGTGGGTTTCTGTTAAACATATAAAATCTGGCTTTTCTTCAAAACAAATTATCTCCAATTGATCAAAATTTGTCGTCAACCCTCCTATGTTAAGATACATTCCTTTAATAAATATTGGTTGCTAGTAAGCTATTCTTTCAGACTCCAATCTATTTTTGCGTTTTAATACAGGGCAATCTCCGCTTCTGCAATCATGTCTTGTATCAATATCATTTAAATTTAAACGTTCTTTTGCCTTAACACAGTTTATACATTTTGAACAATTGTTTTTACATTCCTTGTAAGAGTGCCCAGCTTCACTACATTTCGCACAAATTTGGCTATCATTATTACATTTCATTGCTGTATGATTAAATCCCCAGCACTTGAAGCATCTCAGCACGTTACAACTTTCATAAACCGTGCATCTATCCCATTCAATGTTTAGTTTATTCTTTTTCATTATACTATCAAAACCATTTCCATCTGTTTCTATAATTGCATTATATACTCTAGGGTTTTTGTACGATTTATATACTTTGACACACTGTAGGTAGTTACATTCAATCTCATTCTGTTTTTTTATTGCTTCTATAATTCGAGTTTTTTCTAGTTCTTCACTCATTCCAGTTATTAGTATTTTTGGTTTTCTCATTTTTGGAACTTGTATTTCATATTCATTTCCCATCTTCTCTTTAATCTCTTCAGCTAAAACGTTGCGATCAATATCAGTTAGACATCTTATAGCAACGGCCCCATCATTTCTTTTTGTAATCCCTTTTACATGTAAATTAAGCGATGAAGGTTTAACTTTCTCTTTAACTTCTTTCTCTGTTGATACACTATCTTGTTTGTTTTTGGGCTTAAGTATAACGGGCATATTATTTGTTGCAGCTTTTAACTTACTGGCATATGTCTCAGTTCCAGCTATTATTTTATTACTTTTAATTTCTTTTACAATCTCATTTTTTACCTCTTCCACTCTGTCTTGAACCAATTTATTAGTTTTAATTATCTCTTTAGTAATTTTTTCATCATTCTGTTTAACGATACTTATTAAACTTTTATAATTCTCATTAGTAATTTCAATGAAGTTTAAGCAATCATCACAAAAGAAATTAATATTCCTGTGTTTGAACATTGTATCACATTCATACTTGGACAAGTTGAAGCACTTCAAATGAAAATATTTTTTACAAAATCCGCCACACTGCACACTATTTGAATCCCTGCATCCAGAGCCACATCTTCCACAGCTTAGGTCCATTATGCACCATGGACGTTATCAAATTTATGGAAATATATATTACTTTATTATCTGTATACTTTTTGTAAAAAATTTTCTGCGAGAGCACTGAAATAAAACGTCTGCTCTGTTTGAAAGTTCAACTTTAATCTTATTAATTAATTAATCTTATTAATTAAGAACCTGTACTACACATCCATGTATCATTTAAAAAAAAAACAAAAGTGGAACTCATTGCAGATAAAACAAAAATTATTTTTACTTTTGTTAACTTCACACACTCAGACAATACAACTGTCAAAGAATAATAATATTGCATTTCTCTTGGAACACGTAATTTGTTTTTTACAATTGTAGAAAGGGAGTTAAAAATGTATTATTTTGGTACCATAATTTACTTAAAAATATATTTAAATAGTGGAAACATTTGCATATATATGTATAATAATATAAAAGCCTAAAATAGAAAATTATAAAAAGTGCAAAGAAAACAACGTAATAAAATCGTACTCCCCTTTTTTGTCGCCGTTTAGTCATTTGAAGTGGGAGCCTCTCATTTCTGTTTTTATAAATATTTATAATATAATAATGAAACCAGTTGATTAGAGAACTTTGTACAGTGCATTCGAAAAAACGGGAATATAAAGGAAATTCGCTAAACAAAGAAAATATAAGAAATAGATATTTTAGCCAGGCTTAAAAAATATATTACTATAATGTTTAAAATTTGCCTAAATGTTAAATCTTAAGTGATAAACAAAAAATAGTACGTGGTTTACATTAGAGTTAAGTCCAAACATTGAATTCATTAACAAAGAAAAAAGTGATATTTAAACTGAGTATTGTGAAATTAAGTTAACGCCTTCAAAAAACTGCTTATATTATAAAAGAATTTAATAGAAAAGTCATTAAAGTTAAAACTGGAGAAGTGGAAGAGAACTCGCTCATCTACAAAACGCATGGATCATTCTAATAAAGGAGGGGGAGGAGGTAGTGGTTTAGGTGGAACATCAACATCTGATAAACCATCTATTTTGGAAGGTACATATTTGATCTTTACTATTTTTGGGATTGACTGCAGTAAAAATTTAAACCGTTGCCAAATGTACATAAAGGGTTTTAAGAGCTTTCGGACTTCATTTAAAAAATATATAAACTTTAGAAAAATGTATGAAATCTTTATTTGAGTCGATAGAACGATCTATATAATTCAATGCTTAGAATTGATTTCATGTAAATATTGTCCACGGGTCCAATTTTGGCATACTCCTCAATATTGGCTTCCAGTTCCTTTTTAAATTTCAATAAATAATGTTTGATTAAAAGACTCGTTTGTAAATACAATAAAAATGTTTGTTTTGGCTTTAGGTGTTCATATGCCAACATTTCAGTGATCGCCAAACCTAGTCGTCAGTGAATTTTCTGCAGTTTGATTACATTACATTACGTTATTTATTTGGTCCAAAACTTTCAATTACATTGTTTTCTTACAAACTGCAATTATTATTCTATTCTCTTAACGTATCTAATGGATACTTAACTGACTACTTAACCATTAAAGTACAAAATATATACAGTTTTGTTGCATGCCTTTTATAAAGTGTTCAATTGAATATTTAAAGAATTTCCGAAAAAAAGGATTAAAACCGGAAATACTTTCTTACAAGCTAATTCTTAACCCTAGTCTTATATACTAAAACAAATACTTAAAGCTAAAAACAATAACAAGAAAATTAACAAAACAAAATATAATCCAAATAGAAGGGTATACCAACTGTGATGAGCTCATATATTATTGGTCAGTAATGTAGACTAGATTGTTCAGGTCCACGGTGTTCAACCTCCTGTGGTAGAACAGAAGATTGTCATCCCCATAGGGGATCTAGTGTTAAAAGATCCTCAGGTGTAAGGAACCCAGATCCATCGAGTGACTGTAAGTTGGTGTACATGCGGAAACAATTTGCGACCAAACTATTGTTCAAGAAGGATTCACGTTCTAAAAACTTGATGGCAGAACCCACCAAGAAAACCTCGATCCTCCCGAAGTCTATGGCACGATAGATTGCCCTACATGATGGACTCCGAAAGATACCATCTGGGCTCATCACGCACAGAGGTCCTAGGCAGGATATTAGTATCCGCCTTTCCCATATCCGCAGAATCTTCATCTGATGGGACGAGATCCTGAACTGGAAAGGTGAATGATATGAGAGGTCGGATGATCTGTCTATATAAGAGCAGCCTGACCTTAGTGCTGAGCCCTGTTCGTCGCCGAAGCAAGTGGAGGTACATGAAGTAAACTCTCTTCACTTTTTCCAGTATGTAATCCACATGGCGGTGGAAAAGAAAGTTTTCGTGGAAAATGACCCCTAAATATTTCATCTTATCGGAGATCGCTATCGACCTACCTCCTATGACCAATTCCGTGGTAAAGCGCCTTAGGTTGCGGTAGAGAAGACTACGTTTGCCCTTGATCATAATACCTTCCGTTTTCCCCCATATTTAGTCTAAGACCCCATTTCACAAAATATGAGTAAAGAATCTGTAGATAAGAATTCATTTTCAGATTAAAGATGTGCGCTCTTGGTCCGCAAGCAGATGTCAGGATTTCATACGCATACATCAGCAGAAGGTCATCATCTGGTGGCTGCGGTATGTCAGAGATAAAAATGCTATATAGGATGGGACTCAGAAAGAGCACTGCGTAACTCCTGCCGCAATAACGCGTGAAATGGAGAGAATTTCTCCCACCTTAACTCTGAAACTACAATCATTTATAACACTTGCTATCATACCGCACGTTCTCCTAGAGAAACCTAGCCGTAGCATCTTGTATACTATATCCTCTTGCCATACAGTATCGAATGCTTTTCGAAATCAAGACTAACTGCTATAGTTGCATATCTTTTGTTCTTGAGGGCATGTGAGGTTGAATAACCCTTTTTAAAACCAAATTGACAGTCTACATCGATGTCATATTCCGCCATACACTGCCGAATCTCGGATAAGATGAACCATTCGATTCTGCAGTTTGAAAACAACCTGCTTATGCCAAAAGAATCAAATACAATGCGAGAATTCTGTATTGTATATGATTATTATTATTTGGCATAAGCATTCGAGCTCGAATGTTTTAAAAATAGTTAAAAATCACTAACTCTATATTACACGTATTCCCTTATGACCCGTCTACAAACCTATTAAATTCACAGATAAATACGATTTACATACATATTGAAAACTTTTCACAAAAAGTCGACTTTGCATCAAAAGAAAAATACATTCATTTTTATTCACATCATGCCACTACGATATAAATATGATTTAATTGCATTTTCTTTTCTGAAAAGAGAATAACATTTTGTTATAAAAATTTAACCCCCTTGCAGGATTACATGTTTTTTCCTCATAACTTTGCATATATTAAAGAACACTTAATTTGCGATTCCTTCTTTGAAAGGGAAAACAATTTCAATCTTTTTTAGAAAAGAAAATGCTTTAAAATAAAAGTTTGTTTCATCATTTCTTCTTCCCAGTGAAACCACAATATTTGAGAAAAAATTTTGTACCAGTTTTTAAGAAGCAAACCACTCTAATATTTGGTAGCCTTTTGTTGTTGTGCATAAGGTCGTTCCTCACAAGCTTAATTGGTAACGCACATTGCTGATGTGTTGGTCTTCATGTGTTTGGCGTTATTCGAAACAAGGCACAACTCCACATAAACAACGAACGAAAAATGAAAGGCATTTCCTAGTGCAAAAATGTCTATACGCTCCTAATAATTCTTTCCCTCTCTTCCGAAAACTCAAGACTTTACAAAGTAAACCTTCCCTGTGTGAATACAAATATTAGACTGCCTCAATCTTATGTTATACGTTTGTACTCCTCGTGTGTATATAACTTTTACTTTTACTAGCATATTATAATATTTATCAAAATTAAAATTGGCAGTTATGTACGTGTGTGTACATACATACATACAAGGACTGTTGTAAACATGCACGTATGCAGATATGGTATATGTAAATATGTATGTACATACATATGTATGTAACTTTCCTGTTAAAAATTAGGTATTATTGATTTTTCTTTACTAATGAAACGATTTCAACCTGTTGCGTAGTGCTAGTACAATTTCATGGCGTCATGGTGTCGTGAAAATTAAACGAAGGTACTTTTATTTACATCATTCAAACAAAGCACAGGTTTAATATTATGTAACACAATAATAAATCCATTAGTAAATTTTTTTATCCATAGCCGATCGAAACTACCCCCATTGGCACTACAGTAGTGATTAAAGTTTACTCACTCTACTCGTAACACTCAAATTGAGTTACCTCCAATACATTTGTCAATTCAAGAACATTTTGTTTTATATAAAAGTTGACCGTATTTGGAATAATTTGCCTATTTGACTTAGATTGCTTTAATTTTCCCAAGATACGTTAAAAACGAATTTTTGTGAAATTCTTTTCTACATTTTAAGGTTTTTGTACCGCTTAAGCCTTCTGAAATAGGATTCCATTTATGCACTTTGCGTTTTATTCTGTATATATATACATATTCGCGTTATATTCGCAATAAATTTATCATTAGCCATTAAAACTTTTATATATTGAAATAAATAAATAATAAAAAAACTGGTCCTGTGATGGGTATATCTTTTCTTATGAACTTTAGTACTGGAATTTCAACTCAAAATGAGAGGTTCTTCTTCTGATATACATACATATGTTTTCCAATAGGATTTATTTAGTACAATAAATGTGAAATTTCAGTATTCGCCAAAAATCTGCTTAGGGAAAACGTTGCTGTCTACTTAACAGTCAATCAAATCATTCAACTTTTCGGTGCCCATGACATAAAGTCCCACAAGCAGACCCGAAAAATTCCAGAAAAAATTTAAAATATAAAAACTTGTGTGCCTCAAAAAATCAAGCAAGTAAGCTTAAAATTCTTTAAAAGCTTTATGTTTCTGTATACAACACTATTTAACAAGCTCTTATCGAAGCTACATAAATATCAAAACTAGAGCAAATAATGAAAATTATAGCCAAAATATATAGATCAGTTACACATGTTCGAATCTATTGTCAAATCAATACTTTATGTTGGGTTTTAAAAAAAGGATTTCTATGTAGACAATTTAGAGTAAACGATTCCATTTGGATTGCCGAATGTTCAATACTGTTTTATAAATTAGCGAGATAGGATTGA
The DNA here is from genome assembly GCA_963681545.1 of Germaria angustata. Taxonomy (NCBI): domain Eukaryota; kingdom Metazoa; phylum Arthropoda; class Insecta; order Diptera; family Tachinidae; genus Germaria; species Germaria angustata. The sequence continues at coordinate 10,076,171 of OY813001.1, read as the reverse complement.
GCAGCTATCCCTAAATTAAAAAATATACATATATTATTTTCCATGGCAAAAATTTAAAAATTATTGTGTACGAGTACCACTTACAGTTCCACTTTATCCAATGTACAATTTCTGCACAGCTTAATTGGAACAAATTAAAAAAGACTGGACATTGTGATAATGGATGGATGCAATTTCCTTTTAAAAATTAACAAATACTTATGATTTTTCAATATTATAAATTTTTACAAAGCTTTATTTCATAAATATAAAACGGCTGTTTAAATAATTCCTACAAATAAATATGTTACTAGTAACAATTTTATTAAACTTTTATGTCTATAGATTTCTTACGTCCTCTTTTCACTCAAGTGAAAAATTTTTGAGTACTTGAAAACTTTTTAGTTAAAACTAGTAACAATTAGTAAAAACTTTCAGCAAATGAACAGACCTTAAGCTTTCGTTAAAATACATAACATTTTTAGTTTTGATCGATTATATTCTAATAATTACAAAGAATGCCTTTCATTTATTAATTTATATAGTAGCAACCGAGACGAAACCCCTTCTCTTGTTTCAAAGAGAAATAACACTCAGGCAATTAATGTCCACTACGTACAGCGCCCCTGCTGTAGAGTAGACGCATTAACGTTCTTCAGTTGTAGCAATTTTATAATTGTTTTACTTCGCGGGCAAGTATGCTAACACTACCGACGAAGGAGGACGCTGTGTTTTCATGTAGAATCCCTATTAATTTTGGTGAGCTTAATAAATATCATTTCAACGAAAAGTTACTGCTTTTCACTACTAAGGCACCATAAGTAGCCATCCTCGTATTATATTTAAACAAATTAAATATCAATTCAGTAATGTTATTCGATATAAAAAATGTCATGGTTATTACATCTGTAAATATATTATTATTACATCTATAATATGTATATGTACATATGTATTCTGATTTAATGAAACAATGTAATTTCATTAATAAGCCGTAGATCAAGGTCCTATGAGAGGGAGAGGAAAGCGGAAACTGCATTTTATGTTTATATTTTTCTCCCTATTTCTCCTACAGAAAGTTACTCGTACACTAGTCTTAATAATATAATCAAATGCTTTTTTTTATCAGTCGGTATGTACGTACTTATGTCTATACATATTTGTACAACAAATATTTTCAAACCGCAAGTGATTCGCGAATTATTAAGTTTTTAACTGAGGAGGAGGTTATCATATTGTATGTATTTTTTTACGTTGTATGTTAATGTTTGTACACGCAATTTGCACCCTCGAAATATTGATTATCGCATAACTCCACAATATGGACCAATTTTGAAAAAAATTAAAGAAGGTATTGCAATCTTTCCTGAAAGTAAAATATAAACAACAAATCGATTAGATCGGGTTTTAAACCATCCCATAGTTGTTTTCGAATCTGTTCGATTGGTTCTTTGTATTCAAATCAAGATTTTTTGCCAGAATTATTGTTTTTAAAATTACGAGATCAAATTCCTAACTATATATTCATATGATTTATATTACCTGTAAGGTTTCAGATAGAATTGAATGTAGTGCTTTGGTTGGGTCGAAGACCAAGTAAAAATTAATTTTGTATACATACATATCTTAGTTAGGCTTAGATGGACAACAACACTTGAATACCGTAAACGATTTAGTCGTTGAAAGTTAAAGAAAAGATTTCCACAGAATTATTAAAGTTAAGCTTCAAAAACCCAAAAAAATAAATTATGAAAAACAGCGAATAACTTAGTTTGTATATAAACTTTGGCGGCCACTTAACAACACTTAATAAGTTGCAAATGAGCATAATTAGGCCGGTGAGGACTACTGAGGATTGTATAAAATATTGTAATTTTCACATATATGACTCATGAAGGAGTGAAATGGCTGGGCTTAAACGTGTATCATGAGCCTGAAATACATTCTTCAAGCTAAATACTTCTAACGGCAAGTTTTTTGGATTACAAGATAATTCGCTTGGCCGCATACAAATTAGAAATAGGTGCTAACTCTGGACCCTTCACTAATCCCAAGTCTTCGTCCAAAGCAGCAGATGAACTCACAGGATCACAAATTTCAATTTAATATGTGAAATCCAAAGACCATTATCAAATAGATTTGGTACGGCGTGGATAGTTATTTTACAATTCATTTTGTGTGCGACTATCAGCCACGTGAAAAGGACTGTTAGTACCTGCATAAAAGATGAGAATTCAAACAAATTCTAGCCAAAACTGTATAGTTCTTAAAATGTATTTTTGATTTCTCTTTCAAATTGAAGCTTAAAAGTTTTGACAGCATCCTTCAAAAGATCACCCACATAAGAGGCATGCGGACTTATACAACCCGGCATGTGTGTTGATTTGTTTAGAAGCCACTGCTTGCAATACTACTTCCATGATGACTTCCTCACACCATGTGGGTTTATGGCTTGCAAATCTCCTTGGTTGTCTGCTGCGTTAGCGCAGAGGAAACAGTTTCCACAGAGGGTGATTTTTGCATGACATAAACTGCATACTTAATGTCAGCATCAATGATCGCATCTGTTTTCAGCAACAGATGGTTTTATATGTATCTCTTTCGTGCTCAATCCCGTATTCCTGCTGAAGTATTGCCATTATACCGTCATATGTAACTATTTCTGCACCTCTCAAGCCCAAAATTAACTCTATGGCCGTTTCATCAATGTAAGATCCATTTTGATGGCAATTGTTTCGAATGGGAACTTAAACATTTGAAACGTTAATTGATATCAAAACTAGGGGCTTTTATTCTGCTCGAAGCTTGTGTTACGATTCGCATCGCAACCTCTTGGTTACATATTTTCATATGTAATCGAAGAAAATCCTATAGTAAATACTTTCTTTCTATTCTGTTAATAATGATGTACGATTTATTCGTGGAAAAATGCTCACATTTCACGTATGTACTTATATCGCATGAGCTCGGACCTCCACTAGTTCACACAATCCGACTTTCGCAGTTGCTGTCGTGCTCTAAAGACACAGACTTGTTTACTATTAGTTGCACTTTTTAATAAATATGAGTATTTATCATACGCATGTAATGTTACTTTCGTAAAAGTAAACAATGGCAAGCAGTTGCATGCTTCAAATGTATTAAACTGGTTTGTGAGATTTCTTTCTTTGGCATAAAAAATAAAAATTAATTTGGATTCAGTTAACAACAAAGTGTTAAATAACAAACTGAAAGTGTTGAATGGAGTTACAAAAACTCTTACAATGTCGATTTTATGGTAAATAATAATAATAAGTGCGAGGGTAGGCCAATAAGTTAGTAATTTTTGAATTTCTCTCCTCTTAACTCAAAGGGCAACACTGCTCCTGTCAAGAGGCATCTGTTAGTTGACAAAATTTTACAGCTGCGTCATTTAGGTTGTGTTTGAAAACGTGATTTGAGAGATTGTGAAAGCCATAGGCATAAGAAAGCTTTCCGAAACATGAGTGCCGCATTTGCTTACAATGCAAGGGAGCAGACATGTGCGCTTTCCATTGCGAAACACAGTGCTCTCTAATCTACCTTATTCTCCGGACTTAGCCCCGAGTAACTATGTTTTTGTTTACAAACCTGAAGCAACAGCTCGGCAGGAAGAGATGTGACTCCAGCGATGAAACCATCTCACAAACAAATACCTATTATTACAATTTTTTGGAAGGTATAAAAAATAAAAATAATGGAGAAAGGTTGGACAAGGTGTATAGAGCTCAAAGAAGATTATGTATTAAATGTTTTTTTTACAAAAACCACTGTTTCATTCAAAATGTCAAGGACTTATTGAATCGGCCTCATATTTACTTAAATATAAGAAAAAATTTGATTATTTTCGAAACTTTTTAGCACTAAACAACTTCTTTCTAATGTACTGAAATAATAAATATGAAAGTTTTCATACAGTGGTGTTGAAAAATGTATGTATATTATTAATTAAAAAAGTATAAAAAAGGATTCAAAATGTGATGCGAAAAAAACGAATGAAAACAAAAAAAAATTTGCAGTTTAGTTTTTTTGTAAATCTATCAGATGAAAGTTCAACCTCCAAATATCAATAAGTAAATTATGTTCGAAAAGTAACCGACACTAAAATGAGCGGAATTTTCAGATTTATTTCGATACTTTGATGGGCTTAATCTTTTAAGGCACATTGAACCAAGTTTGTTACCGTTTGCGTCGGAATTGTCCCTATACTATATATTTTAATACAACACCCATTCAAATGGTTTAAAATCTGGATTTGCGCCAGTACAATTCAAGCTCTTATTGTGTTCTTTGCATTATTCCCATTGAAAACAGGTAGACTGTTGCATACTTATCTAATATTGTTATTAAAGTACCATACATATATAAAAAATATGCCGCATGTAATCATGTAAGTATGTACATATGTATATACGTATTAGTTGTAAAAAATCACATATTAACTTATAATTTTCATTTAGTATTACATAGTTTATTTTGCAATTCCAATCAGTCTCTTGTTTTTGTCATAAGAATTCAGAATAGAATCCGAATAGTGGACAAGAATTTTAGCAAACGTTGAACTCATATTGAAAGCAACAAAATTTTAATAAATCAAATTTGTTTTTTAACGGTGTCTTTAGATTTTGCGAGTGTATTTATGTACATCTGTGAAAATACAAAATTAATATTATTGGTGGTTTCTGTGCAAACATTTTGATCACCAATGTGTGCAGTACTTGCTGTGGTGTAGTTTGTTTCTTGTTCGGATTTATACTATTATGCAAATGGAGGTTACACACATACCACGTTGTGATAAATAATAACGGACAAAGCAACACATCGAAGCAGCGTATGACATTCAGTTTAAAATAGATACTACTAGGGTTTCCTTAGCAACGTCAAATACATCAATACACATACATACATACATATGACATATATACTGAGATGTTATATGAAAAAAAAATATTTATTGATAAATTCACCATTGTCAGATTTTGGTGTTTTTAATTAAAAACAATTGTATAAATGTTAATATTAATAAGGGTATCGTTGAACTTATCGTGTGAATATGAATGGATTCGATGTGATAAATTTTCCGATTTTTTCATAAATTTTTCACGAAATGTAAATGAATTTAAGTCACTGCTTCGATAGAAGCCACCATGTAATCAGCTCTTGACCTAAACAACGGTTAGTTGCCACAAATTGCTGATTGATTCGTTCGCAAAATTTCGGAAAATAAGCCTTTTAAATAACAAAATAAATCCTTGTCAATTCGATTTCATATATTCAAGCTTTTTTTTATAAATAAAATTTAAGTGTAAATTATAAAAATCAATGATAATGAGATTTTCCGTTGAAAAAATACTATATTGTAGTTTATCACGTGATTTCAAATCGCACGATTAAAAAATTATTGTACGTATCGGAGGATGTAGTTCTGTCCAATTTAAGCTCAAATAAGACGTTTTCAACGGAAAAAGTTTGAAAATATCTTAAAAATGGTTAATAACTTACTTGCAACTAAATTTATGTTATTAAAATTAAATTATTAAAGATTTTTCACATATGTATGAATGCTGATATTCTCAAAACGGAAAATATATTCCAAAACTTGCTTTTTTATGAAAATGGCGGCTTTGTCGTTCTTTACCGTTTGAAAGTCGAAGAACATTGTTTTATTATAATTGGTGCTTGCGCTCTTAACAATTTTTGAAGAAATCTAAACTTTTTGATGTGCCTACACACATTTTCAAGAAATTGCCTTAAATTTACCTGCGTCCGTGTAAAATTTCATTGAAATTTCTTACATAAATGCTTCATGAGATAACAAATTATTTCCAAAATAAAAAGTTTTGAAACCATTATGCGTCGATATATTATATGTATGTTAGCAGAACCCCGTAGTGATATAATTTTCGAAATTGATTTTCACACACACACACACACACACACATACACGAAATTTTTTTTTCGAACACAAATTGGAAAATATTTGCAGTAGCTACTGTATGAAATCAAACAAATAAAATTAATAACTTGTTAATATTTAATATTCTTAATAAAATAAATGCAATGTTTAAGGAATGCTTCTGGGAAATGCAAATATTTCGTTGTACCTGAGAGTAAACAACTCAGTTTATCGCTTGATGGACAGAAAAATTCCTTTTCTGGACAATCTTAAATATTTAGGTATTCACTTTAACAAGCTTTTTAAGTTTAACCGTCACGCCAGAATATTTCTTAACAAAGCCCGTGTAAGATTAAATTTTCTTTTGGGAGATTGTTTAAGAGCAGGTATTTACCAGAAAAGACAAAATTGTTAATATATAAGGTAAGCATAAGACCGGTTCTTTTGTATGCATTTTCGATTTGGTTTTCATTTTCCCCTTCAGCAATTTGAAATTTTTGAACGTAAAATTCTTAGGCTTTGCATTAACAAACACTTTGAACGAATTCATAAAAAATTTTCCAATGAACATATTTATAATTTAACAGGAGTTAGACCCTTAGCCTCGTATGGTTTTGATTTAATGAAACGCTTTATTGATTCTTTGCATAATCTGGAAATACCAACTACTATTCACCCTTAGGTTATGTAGAACATGAAGTTGCATGTATAAATAATTCACTGCCCAAATTTTATATTTCTAAAATTCCTGTCGCCCACAGAGGATAATATTTTTTGTTTATTCCTTTTTATTATTTTTTTTAGCTTTAAGTTTAGTTCTAAGCACATTTCTTTTACGATTTCAAATTGTTGTGCCGGGAGCAAGCACTTTAATCTTTTATGTTAGTATTTTTACACAAAATATGATAAGTTTGTTACTGTCAACCAATAATTTTCATTAATACAAAACATTATAGTTTTAAGTTTTCTTTGTAATTTGTCTTTTACTTCTCTCTTTGTATGTATGTTTTTAAAGTCTCAAATAAACTTAACTTAACTTAATATTCTTAATAATTTTATGACAGGAGTTTTAAATAATTTGTTTGATGGATTATCGGATAAAGATGAAACCGTACGGATAGCCATACAATCGGCGTTGGTTAAAATTTTTGAAACGCATCCGCTCAGAGCAACGGATATTCTGTTAGAGTACAAAGAGAAGCACCCCAAAATGAGTGAACAAACTATGGCAATTATTTTAAAGTACGTACAAAATATATACATAAAGAGATAAGTACATACATTCATATTGTAGTAATTTTTCTAAAGAATTAAACTAATGGAATATATACATACTTTGTCATCATCATTGCAGTGCCATTGAAAAAGTTGTCGAGTCCGAAATATCAGTACCTTCGGAAGCTCATAAAAAACTCATCAATTTGAGTTTAGAAGAACTGACACGATCCTCAGAACATGTTCCGAATATACAAAATCATGCTTTATCGATTTTGGTTGCTATTGGACGAAGCGATGATTGCAAGATGGTTATGGAAGCTCTTATAGGCCATACGAAGGAAGGTGCGGTTGCACATTTCATGGTTATGCAGTGTTTGGGTAACATAGCCTCTTCAAATATACCCGGTGTGGTGCCTTTTATTAAGCCCATCTTGTCTACTATCCTACCCAGTATGAATGGCATTAAATTAGATCATGTGAAGCAAGCCCATGCATATGGTAATTGAGTGAATACAACACAAAGGCGGATTAATCGTTTTATATTTCCATTTTCAGCTATTGGTCGCTTTAGTGAAGCACTGTTGGAGCATTCTTCGGCTAATTCGACCTCTGCATCACCCATAAATGGCGAAAAGAGTGAAATGATATCACCTACAGCTGCTGAAGTTGAAGCTTTAATAAATTGCTCTACCGAAATTTCGGTAGCTTACGATGTTCTTTTCAACCAATGGTTGCAGTCCAGGGAACCAAAAGTGTGTGTTGAAATTTTACAAGCACTTTCCTCAATGTTTCCACTGCTTCCAGTAGATAAAATACAAGATCGAACACCTCGTCTTATACCCCAAATCTTAAATTTATACCGCCGATCGATAGAACGGAACTCAGTGACACAATTTTTGTCAGCTGTGCTGAAAACCAACATTTCTCTTCAGCCCTCAGTATTAGATTTAGTTGCTGAACAGTTAATATCAAATCTGTTCGACTTGGTTTGTGTTTATCCAGACTATGAAAAGCCTCAAACCGTAAAAGGCCATTATGAAGTCTTGCGATGTTTTCATTTGCTGTCCAGTGTATATGCCACAAAAATAATGGAAACCTTGCTGATGCACTTAAGGAACAACAGCGAAAGAGAACGTGTTAAAAGTTTATTGATATTGACTCATCTGCTTAACACGTCTACGGTAAATATTGAAAATAAACTACAATCATTTATGGAATGTTTGAAACAGATGATTACCAGCGAGAAGAATGTTAAGATGAAATTGACTTTATTGAAGTGCATAGTAGCGCTTGCGCAAAAGTCTTTAATTAAGGAGAAAGAATTCGTGTGGTTTATAGTGCGCTACAGTTGTAAATTTGTGAAAGTCAATCAGGAATATGGTTCCCTGGAGGAACATGCCAATTTCGTGCTTTCTTGTGAGAATTCCTTATTTATGTTAGCTTCTACTGTGGGCACAATGGATGAATTGCTAAAGAGAGAATTATTGAATTATTTCGTTTTGCTGGACTATACGGACATATGCTCCAATGTGGCTAAATGTTTGGCTAGTCTATTTGCTAAGTCACCTAATATAGAATTTGAAGTGGCACCGGAGGAAGAAGAAGCGGACAGAAAAGAGGGTGCTGCAGCTACAGAAGAAAATGCAGTGAAATCGATAGCTCCAAATTTTGCTAAAAGTGGTAAAATTGTGGTGCCATCCCCGGAAACAATATATGGTAGATGTTTGGCTTTGTTGGGCAATTATCATTGCATTAAAAGAGCCACCAATATTTTGTCGTTCCTAAAATATTATTACCCTCATTTAAATCCGGAACTAGCTAAGTTGTGGGACAAGAGTATTTCGGATTTACTATTAAACATAAATAAGGAAAGTTTATATTTTGCAAAACTCACATTATTTGTTACGGAAACCAATGAATTCTTAACTAAACATGATGAACATTTTGCTGAAAGATTTGCAAATAAAATGTCTGAACAAATGAATATTTATCCTCTGGTATTACCTCACAATGAGTACGTAATTCCAACATTAAACACTGAGAGAGGTATGCTAATTAAAGCCATTGCTTTGACTTTATGCCATGTCAATGACCCCCAAATTGTCAATGCTAAAATAGATTTAATCATTAACTCAGCCCGACAAGAAAAGCTGGACAAACATACAAAACATGCGGAATATGAAGAAAAAATAGTAGCTTGTGCTTTGGCCATTGGCTATATTTCTCGTAAACATCTTAGCCTTTTGATAAAAAAATTGGCCGAATTGGCTCATATTGGAGGAAGAAAACACTCAACAGGATTCTTTTCAAATCTGCATTTCATTAAAGACACGCACAAAGAATTGGAAAATTTTAAGACCAATTTGTTGGTGATAAAAGCATTTGGTAATATAATGGAAGAAGCCGATCCTCTGGAATCATTGGGCAATTTAGATGATACGATTTTGAATTTTTTAATTTTGCAGCTGACAAATACCAAAGACCAGTGCGTTATGTCCGCCATTTTAAAAACGCTGTTGAGTATTTGTAATCAGATGATAAAAACAAAGGAAAAAATTTCATCGCCTTTGAAATATCGAAAGCAAATAATGGAAGCCGTCTTTAGCATACCTATAGAACAACCGTTTGATGACTTACCACTGTTGCCCTCCATTTTGAAATTGGGCACCGACTTTATTCGAATAGGAGGATCAGAAGCCGCCGAATCTGTGGACAGCGGTGTCATATTTGAAATTGCCTGCAAAAACTTTTTCTCGTGTGCTCAAAATTTGAAAATGAAATTCGACTCTCAGGAGGAGGATGATCGTAATAGTTTTCTGGCCAAATACTTAAACGAATCACTACCAGAACTCAATCAACTTGTTAAAGTTATAATTGAACAGGACCCTTCGCCCTCCACGCTGGATTTGATCATTTCGATTTTAGAAACGTGGATAAGAGATAAAAATTCCGAAGTGCGCATATGTGCTAGTCATGTCTACAACAATACATTGGACGTCTATATTAAGTCAATGAAGATTGGCTGTGAGGCGCCATCGAAATTCAATCAAACTGGTCAAATGCTAGGTAAAATCGTTCCACGTTGCATCGATTCGAATGGAACAGTACGGCAAGTATCTGTCGATATTTTGCAAAAGACCTTAGAAATTGCCTGCATTTATGAAACCCTTACAATAGCCGATAGTTCAACAGATTGGATTAAAGAGATTGAAATAGTTAAAGATCAAATTATAACCGATGATCCAAAACAAATATATAATCTTGCTGGCGAGATTGCTAAAATTATTTCTTTACGTATTTCCAATTTTCAATATTTGCAATTTTGGTAAGTGGTAAAATCGTGGACATCACCATGTGTTCCTTTAATCTGAAATATCAATTTCTTCATTGATTTTTAGTAAAACTTTGCTACACAGTCTGAAAGACCCTGAACAAAGTTCTGCTATTGGTGCTTCAGTGGTTTTGAAATTTTTCATTCAACAAAAGGGTTCGGAGTTGTTTCACGCAATACCAGATCTTGTCAAAGAAAGTTTATCGGTATGTAATTAAACTTACGTAGAAAATATTTAAAAAAAGGCGAACATTAAAAAATTTTGCGGTTTTTTTTTGCCAGTGTCCAAGCAAAAGCTATGTATGTATATGGTTATATATTTTTTTATTTTAGGCTATACATGGATGTGATGTAAATCGTGCTAAATCTGGAGTACTTAAAGCTCTGGTAGCTTTAACCAAGCATCATCCTAAATTAGTGTCATGTGAAATGCTTGCCCAGCAGTTACCTTTCGAAGAGTGAGCACGTGAATTTTTGAAATGGTGATACATTGTTAAATGACTCTTGTGTAATTATTGTAGAAATATTGTGGAATATTGGCACTTGATATGTACTGATAATGATTTAACTGGTATTTTACTGGACCACTTTCTTCAAATACTATCTTCATCATGTTTATACGAACCGAATGAGCCCTGTGTGGAAAGACAAAAGATTGCCAGTGTTCAGCCTTTTGCAATATTTTGTGCTCTACATAAAATGATGCCATGCAAAGATATAAAGGAGGTAAAACTAATTACATAAATTGATTATACAATTTAATATTAACACGTATATTTATAATTTTTTTATTAGCAATTGAAATTAAAATTTGCGGAATTGTTTACTATGTTGTTAACTTCTTTGGCCGCATATACAAATCTTGCAGCTCCCATGAATACGGGCATCCGTAGCAATTCACCCACATCAGCATCGACTACAAGCAACACGTTGACATCGGTTACTAAAACGAAATTCGGATTTGTACCTAATAAGGAATCTGTGAAACTTAATCCTTGCCAAATTATATTGGAAACATTTCAACAGTTTTTGGACAGTTTGGAGATGGAACAGATTTCTACTGTATTAACTGTAAACACTCATTTAGCCTCTAGCACAGATCTCAAAAATTTTATTGAATTACTAACACCTATAGCAATAGGGACATCGAACCAAATCGATATTAGTTCGAATATAATGAAAAATGTTGTAAACACTCTAAGTAAGTATGTATCATCACCTTATGATGGTCAACGCGTAGCGGCCGTGGGATTATATTCCCGTTTCGTACCGCTTAAACCATGTGGTGATTTATCTTCGACTATAATGAATCATTTGACATCTGCGTTAAGTGATCCAAATGCAGTAGTTCGTGGCTTAAGTATTCAAGGCATGGGCTATGTGGGTTATTTGAATGAAGAGGATATTGAGAAATACGATGAGGCTGCCATAACAGCCTTGCTTAAGGGCATTGATGATACAGTGAGGTATTTTTTGCTTTTAATAGGCATACTTTTTGAAATTTATAAATATGTTATTTTTCCAGTGATTGCTTGATAAACATACCCCTCGAAAGTATGCGCGGTTTGGCTCGTATTTTGCAAAATTTACCCAGTGACCGTGTTGAATCTTTCCATGTCTCTTTGGCCATTCGTATACGTCCATTTTTTGGTAGTTATTCCTTGGAAATACGTGAAGCAGCCATCATACTTTTTGGTGATTTATGTCAATCGAAAATGTCTCTAAATGATGGAACTGTGTCGCCTAATTCTTCGAATGAAGCCTTAAAAGAACAATTAATTGCTAATCTCTTTCCTCTGCTCTTACATCTAAGCGAAGGAGAAGCCACTATCATAAGGGTAATAAAAGCTTTTGATAACAATTATATTGCTGGTTTTAATTAATTCTTGTTTATCTTTAGGCTTGTAAAGGTACTTTACGCAAAGTATGCAGTTTATTACATTCTATTAAAATCAATGATTTGGCTCAGCGTCATTTATTAGATCATGGCCAACTGAATTATAACATGTTTATAGTCGATTTTGTGAAAGTTATTGTAAGTGTTTTAAGGTTTTGTATTTTCACTTAACTGACAGCGAAATATTTTCTTATTTCTTTAGGCAATGGAATTAACCGACCACATTCAAGATTTTATAGACTCTTGCATACCTAAATTACGTAGTCAATGGCCGGAAGTTAGAGGCAGTGCTGCTATAGTTATTGGTGAGTATGCATTAAAGAATTGAGTGTGCTGTTGGCTGAGGTAGTTAGCGCGATCATTACAAACCAAATTATGACGGAGAACGTGAGTTCGATCGCTGTTCAAGACAAGTATTAAGAATATCATAAATTTTTCTAATGTACATTAGTGTGGCATTGTGTTAGTTGTTGTTGGACTTTTTAAGTGAAGGCATAGCACTTCGTCGGTAATCTTCGGCGAAGTAAAACAATAAATGAAATGGCTACATACACATGCTTCTACTTAACACCAGAGATGCTGCGACATTGCTATAAAAATTTATAAAACACGCAGTAATATTGTCGTAAAAAGAATTAAGCTCTGTCTTCTCACTTCACCAACTGCCCTCTCTACACTATCCCTTTCCCAAAGAAGTAATACGTTAAGTATTAATTGCCTAAATGCTAAAAATCACCTTTTCAATATAAAATTACATTCAAAAGAAGTACTAGAGTAAAAATATTAAAATTTTTCACAAAAGCGTACGCAATTGAACACAATTTGATAAATTTTAAATCGAAAAATCATAACATCTAAGTAATAGCTTTTGGGTTTACTGAGTAAACCCAAATTGATGTATGTCGCAGACACGTACACTAACAAGTTAAACTTATAACACCTCGAATTTTTTATTTTTTTCTTTTAGGTATTTTACATAACTTCCTTACGGAACGTAATACACAGACCGAAGCTGTAGGCAATAAAATAGCTGTGTTACTTAAAGATGAGAATCATTTTGTGCGAGTCAAAGCCGCCACAGGATTGGGTTATTTCTTTGGAGATATTTAAATAAAAATATAACATTAAACATTCATCCTTATCGTATATAAAAAATCACGTAAAATGTTCCCTTTTCCCATAATTTTGATCAGCAATTTTGTGTTATTGTTGCCTTTTTGTAAATCACTTGAAAAATATGTTCGCCTTTTATGCACGACAAGTGTGATAAGTTCTAGTGTCCGACCACAGGTAATTTTTAAGATCTAATCCAAAGCCGGAAACTAATTTAAATAATCTTATAAAAATAAGAAGGAAATCATTGATGGAAATGTTTAGTTAAGCATTATTACAAAACAATTCATTATTTTTTTGTTTCATCGTATAAAAAAATCGAATGCCGATTGATTTTTTTTTGGCTGAAGCCTATTTCTTATTTGTTAATGAATGGACTTAAATTATGCCAAAACTTTATAAATTTAATCTAAAATTACTATAAATTTCAATTGATACATTTAATATATATGTAGGTGCATGGTGTGATGTTTTCTTCCAAATTATTTTTGTATTTTATTCTAAGCACTTAATTAGAACACTATTTACTTTTATAATTATTTAAATTTTTAAAAACCTTATAAAAACTACACCGTAATGTGCCCCCTGATAACCGTATTTGTATATTTTTAGGCTTCTAAACAAACTATTATTATCTTTTCTAAAATATTAAATTTCTATAAAACTAAGAAAATGTTATAATAGTTTCTATAAATAAAAGGAAGTGACATATTTGTTAAAAAATTATTTTTATTATTGCGTTACACAATTTAATCACTGTTGCAGTTACGTTGATATTAAATAATCTAAGTTAATAAAAACAACTCATGTTTCAATTGCTGAAGTTCCTAGTATTTTACATATTGAGAAAAGGAAAGTATTGTACACGACCACTGGACCATCCTATGGTTAAAACGGAATCTGAATTTTTACGATTTTTATTTTGAAAACAAATATACGAAGGGTACTCATCACCGCTGCCGGTAAGAAAACAAGAAGGTGATATACTTAGGTTAAATTTGTGTATACATGTGGAGAAAACTGCAATGCAATTAGTGTCTTTGAAGGTAATTGCCAAATAAAGACCATTTGGATCCCAAGCTATGGACTGAGGATGTCCACCAACTTCTCTTTGGCCTATCAACATTTTTGTTAAGTCAGCTACGGGTAGCGCCTGTTTGGGAGCCGAACCATCTGTAACGTAAATAAAATGTAAACATCTGTGCAATAATTTTTATGTCATTTGGAATCATTTGTGGGCAGCATTATACAAATTATTAGCGGTACTCTAGCTAAAATTCACCTGTAGCTTGCCTTGTAAACTATAATTTTTGATTTCGGCAGTTATTTTGATAAACGTTTTAAAGAAACTCAACACACTTTATTTTTAAGCTAGTGAAGTTTCTACTGCCTTCATGTTTTTTGTTTGTTTTGTTACACTTACTTTGTTTGTGACACTTACTTTGAAAGAACTGCTCTTCGGAAAACTGTAAACGATATAATATGGGCTCTTCGGATGTTACAAAGAAGAGAAAGCTGCCACATGGTGACCAGCAAGCTGATTGTATGGTACCAGCTGTTATGGTCCACCTTTCAGCATGCCATTTCTTTTCACAAGACCAAACACGAAAGACATTTCCCACTGTCGATGAAAATAAACATGAACCATCAGGAGACCACTTTAAGAGCGAACAGGGTGGCCCTACCCTTTTTAGTGCCGTATTCTGCATCTTGTCAGTATTCCATATTAGAACATCTGGATCACCAATGGAGGCCGATGCCAATAGAGTTCCATCTGAGTTCCATTGCAAGGAAGTTATAGGACAATGATTTGCACTTTAGGAAAGGAGAGCATTGTTTGTTTATTATATTTATTATTGGAATTTATTCGAAATATTCTGCCAACCAAATATTCAGATAATTAGTGTTTAAAAAATTTGTTATTTGTTGTGGGTTTAAATCCAAAATAATAAATTTTCAAAACATTTTTTTTCTTGAAATACAGACGTACTTACCTTTTTAAAAATACCGCCTGTGAAGTTGAACGTGTTATATTCATATTATTATCCATAGTCCAGAGACAAATGCCGTGTTGGCAACCCACTGCTAGTTCGGCAGGAGTGTAAGGACGCCAGGCCATTGAAGATATCCATTTTTGTGAAGCACTCTATTATATACAATTGCAAAAAATTCACTAAAATTATTTCAAACTGTCAGCTAGTAATTTATGTTGTAATTTAAGTTTCATTTTGTTATAAATAAAATAGCTCTGTATTTGCAAAACTTTTTTAGCATCTGCCTGTAACGCTCACCATTTACGGCGTCTTAAAAAAATAATAAGGGTCAATCACTTTTTCACTGCCAAATGCCGCACGGAACACTCACTTTTAGGAGATGCATTGGCTTTTCATGCATTTCAAAAATTGCCTTCGCCCCAGAAATGAAAATTTTGCTTGTTAACAACAGACTTAAAATTTTTCGTTTTTGAGGTGTTTAGTGCTCTATGGCTTTCTCTAACTAATTCTCTATACATCTATGAATGTCTTAAAAGTCAAAGCACAATAACATTGGGAACCATCTGGAAAAATAGCAGGAATAGCTTTTCCTTCACGTATTGATGTATTAAAAAAACTAACAACAGCTTTACAAACCATTGTTAAGCAAAGCACGTACATACTTTAAGTCTATTGTAAATTTATATGTAAGTATATTAAAAAATAATTTTTACCTCAAATATCGATATTAAAGCTAGCAGCAGGACCAGAAATATAGGGATGGCACACCAGCACAAAAGACTGATTTAACCACGCAATCTTTTTATTCAAATCGCTAGCCCGGTTTTGAAAATATATCATTGCCAAATTAAAAACAAAAAATTAATTCCGAGCATTTTGACTTCACGTGGAATACAGAACTTATTTTTTAATATAAATAGTAATTGCTGGTGAACTGTTAGCAAGATCAGATAAACATATAATTTAAAAGCCTGACATTTTCAATATGTATTCAGAAAGACAAACTTAATTTTGAAGTAAAAATCGATTGCCAGTTTAAAAAACGTTTTTCATATATGTACAGATTATAAATGCAACAATTTCGCAATCAATTTTGTTAATCAAGTTGCTTTTTATGGGCATAGGTTTTCGCTATCATGACCAATAACTATTATAATCAGACGAGCTGCGTGCATGAATTACCTTTAGTACTGGTACCAATATTGGTTCATCTGTATAAATACGCACGATGTCATCCAGTCCAGCAACAGCAATTTTAAAACAATTTGGATGCCAGACAATGCAACGTACATATGATCTTATCCAATTCCTAAAAAATGCATTAAAGTTAAAAAATTTAGCAACAAAAAGAAATAATTTATATTCTCTACCTAGTTTCCGTATGTTTCGCTATACTAGCTATACCTTGTTCTTTCATGTGTGGAAATACTTTTGACTTTAGACGTCTTAAAAAATCTATTGCACGATATGTGAATTCGGCTGCTGACGATATCATGGGATTAGAATTGGCAGTCTGACTGTCTCTTGCCTCGTTTAGAGCCGCACTAAAACCACTTTCAAAAAATGTGCGTATAATCCGTTTTAACACACCTTCGTTGACTGGCACCATGACACTGCGCCAAGAGTCTGCGCAACTGTTAGATAACGAAGAGCCAGCTATAGAAGTATTATTGAAAGCATCACAATTTATATTTATTTCTGGATAGTATTCTAGCTAATGAATAAAAATTTTTTTTCATTATCTTTAACATCAATTTAATACAAATTGGTATATGTATGTATGTATATGTATATACCACATAGGAATTTCCTTGTATTTCACGTTGTGGTAAAGAGCATAGACGTCCAATTCTTTCACAACCTGGTGTAGAAGCAGGTGAATGCAATGTAGACATGTCTTGTAGGGAAACCATTTCAACCCAAATAATTAATACGAATTTTCCAAAATATTTAAAATATAGAACTTCTGAAAGAGAATAACAAACTCGATAAAAATTGCCGGTAAATTTTTGGTGTTTTGTAAAAACTGTTGCCAGACTGACCACTTGTCGATGACTTAAAGTTTAAAATGTTGCCGATTTTTGCACCATTACCAGTATTAGCTAAGCTCTACATCATGAAAATATATAAGCCCATGTCATGATGGATGTTAAATTTGATATTGATTTTAAATGATTTTAATAAAATTATTGTGAAAATATTAAAAAAAGTTATTGTGTAAAATGGAATAGCATGTATATGTACTTAAACGACATAAACATATATAAATATATGTAAGTATGTAATATGGAATGTCACTTTTGGTATAAATGTTTTGTGTTTGAAAACACTAACGCCATACACATGTGGGTAAAATTAGGAGATTTATTGCTTAAACAGATTGTAGCAGATGGTTTCTTATACCAGTTAAACAAATATTTATGTGAAGATTTGTCTGGGTATATACATTGCAAACATGTGCTTGGGATTCAGGGCCAAAAATATTCGATTTATGAAAAAACATAGAAATGATCATAATTTTTTGAATCTGGCAGCTATAATTGGGAAACGTTCGGAAGTGTATTAACTTTTTCCTAAAAAGTGCTCAAATAAAAGTTGCCAGCTCAATATTTTGAGGTAGATCATTGCACATCCTCTCATTTGATTTGAAGGTTTGCCTGAAGACTTCCTCCCGAATACAGATTAACTAACATTAATGAAAATGAAGTTTCTTTTCTTTTTGCCATGACTATAGTCAAAAAAGAACCAATGTTCACATAAACATATATATTTATATGATTAATTCAGTTGATTAGGTTTGTGTAAAAGCTGCGTAGATGGTATAGCTGTCAAACTTAATTTCCCAATCATTTTCTTATCTATATTTGCAATCGAATTACTTTGGAAGATTTCAAGGTTCTCTAAGAAGTCCTTCAGCGAATTTGCAACTCTGTTTTCCTTAACTTTATCCGTGCTCTTGCATCTACTTTATTAATGGAGTTCGATATAAATCTTACTCCGTTAATAGCAGTCAAGATGAATTGAAAAGTTTAATTCAATGTAATTACAAAAATCCATATGAATTGACTACAAGGTAGCCTCAGATTGCAGCCCCATTATCCTAGACCTGCTACAGCAGACCAATCATTTACTTAGCTGGAACAAGAACCTATTACCGAAACTGATGCAATGCATAAAACAAATAACAATGCGAAAATAACTGCAACAACAACCCGTGTAAAGATGGATATGCTTTGTAGAAGCCCTATGCTCCCTCCAGGAGTGGAAGGAAAATATGCTTTTATACAAGGTAGCCTCATAACGGCAGCAGTTCGGAAATTAGTGCCAATGTTATAGATTTAAAAGGCAAAAAATATTTTTTTGCATAGAAAACACGAACGCATTTTGATAAATTTATTTATTTATAATATATCCATTTGGATCAATAACACCAGAACTAATATTATATAATGAAAAGACTTAAACGACTTATAAACAAAATTTGACAAAAATCAGCAAAAAATTGTCACCTGAGTTGTCAAGAATACCTGGTTTGAATATGTTTTTTCTTTAGATTGCTTAGCGTGGAATCATAAAACGTTATGTATTAGCAACTCTGTTTCTCTTATTTTCTCTTCCGTTATTTCACCTTTTGTATCTTCATTTTATCTTTCGTAACATTCTCTCAATAATTCTATGGTATGAAAACGTCAAAAGTTTTTCATGAATTACCACCAGACAAAAATTTAATTTGGTACAATAATTTGGCATTTAGTTAATTTTTAAAAATAGACTAGTTTTAGTAAATGTTTAGTCTATTTTTCATTTTAAAAAATTGTAAATTAGAATACGTGTTCTAACTAGTCAATGAAATTTCAAGTTTGTGCAAAATCTCCGAAGCAGATTTGTGTATATTGTATCTAGTTAAATTTTTTAAAACGAAAAATATGTAATAGAACTTCATGAAGTACATACATACTTATGTACGTACATATGTGCATACTATATTGGTAAGTGAATTTAATAGATTTATTTCTCTTTAAAGTACTTAAAAGTACACAAAAAAAACCTCCATTAAATTGTATTGTATGCAGATCTGAAGAACAAAAATTAATATTAGGGACATGTTCCTATTCTTTATTTAAAGAAAATACTTATATAAAAAATTTCTTAAAACTAGAAATTGAATATTGAATTACCAATAGCAAACAGAACCTAACGAAGTAGTACGAAATTAATGACCTGCCTTTACGAAATTGATAAAGAAGTAATCAAATCGTATCTCTTCTAAGTAGGTCAGCAATATACTTTATACTTGACGTGACAAGAGTCACTGGGGTATTCCCAACCTTGAAAAAAGAAGTAGGAATGGCTACATCAATTCATACTTTTTCGTATTTAAATGTCTATGTATGAAGCATTACACTTTATACCTCTTTAACTTTCAATTAGTTTCAGAAGGAAAGTGTAAAAAGTCATCACATGTTCTTAATTGTTAGTGAACTTAATTAAGTGTATCTTTTTCGCGGGCAATAATGGCGGGAGGTGCTGCTTCAGTATTACGTAATAACACCGAGCAACGTAACAGTACTTCGACAGCAATTAATGGTGATAACAATACATCCTCCTATTCACGCACACAACAGCCAAATTTTATGTTGACTTCTCATTCAGAGGCTCTACTCCAGGGTCTTAACGCACTACGATGTTCAGATAAACTGTTTGATGTTACTCTAATTGTTGAAGGCAAAAAGTTTAAGGTAAGTCAACTTAATGTTATTAATTTTAAAACATTTTTAACATTTTCATTACAAATAAATTCATTATTACCATTAAAATTTCATTCAAGATAGTCTTCGTTGGAAATAAAATACAAAGCATATGTCTATCCTCGATTTCATCATGCGAGAATTTTCAAACTTGATTTTTAACAATTTTATTCACAGCCATTAGGCCCGTGTGGGTCGGAATTAAAGCAAAATTTTACTTAACCATTTTGAAATATCGCATGTTTGATTCCTAATTAAAAATGTTACAAACGTCCTATTAAATTAATTCTCCCGGTCTTATTTATATGTATACGAATGTTTGAGGTGGATAGGAATACTAAATTTGAAATTTAGACATTTATCTATGTATGGCTCGATTTATATACATACATGTCTGCAAAATATGTATTTCAAATTTACCTTAAAAAAATCGTGTGTCAATACTCTTGTTCGTGTACATTAATTATATTTGTAAAAATTAATACAAAGTTTTAATAGACGTGCTCTATTACTTCAAAATACGTTACTGATATACCGGAAAGTACTTTCACATATATAATTTATATTAATATGTGAAAGAAACACCACGGCTGGCACCCTTTACCCTCAAACTACAGTTTTGATTTGTACTAAAAATGTATACCATAATGTGTGCACAATGTGTGTTTTATTATTTCCGTCTTATCTTAAGAGTTATAAGCATTTCGAATTGTTACTAACACAACCATAAGATACTTAGCATCATTTTAAATAAAATGTTTGTTAATTTTGACTGAAAGTTGTAAATATTTGTGGAGTGGCACTGTATTTAACATTTTAAATGGCGCTTTCGTTTCTACAAAAAAGTGTACATTTTTTTGCCCTTTCAAAGTGTAAAAACGAAATTTAGTGCTTTTCAATAAACTCATTAGGAAAGAGATGAATAAATTTATCAACAAAATCTTTTACACTTCTTCAGAAACGAAACCGGTATAAGGCCTACCGATATTAAATACCTTTCGTGTCTTTCATAATCGACATCATTTGTTGTGATTTGATCTGTAAACATGCGTATGTTTGCTTCATATCCCAACTTTTTAACTACTGCTGACTGCTTTCTGATTCATAGCGAATTTTTATAGGTATCACATCTTTTGTTAAGACTACCATTTTAAGTTCAAGATAAAATTTGTTTTTATTAAACATTATTAAAAAATCAACAACGTTCACCAAATCATCGGTAGTCTTCAGTGAAATCATGTTTGAAAAGCATTCAAACTCATATACTTACACAAAAATCAACAAATATTGCATGAGAATTCAATAGAATTCAATTTAATTAGTTCGTATTATAGAAAGCAACATGTAAATTTCTAAGAAGAAAAAAATGAATATTTTGTATGTAGTTAGGAATTCGGCTTAATTCTCCTAAATTATTGTTGCACATTTGTCTTGCAACCTTGACCGAATTTTTACCTTATCCACAGTAAGTCGCATGCAATTAATTGGAAACCTATAATATACATTTGAACTTGGATTTTTTAATTAGCAAACTCAAATTATATTTAAAAGAAATGCAATAAAGAAAAAATAAATTTTTACTTCTTACAAGATAAAATACCAAAGGCAAAACGGCTGATTCTGATTTCCCACTCCCTTATTTACTTATTCTCTGAGTTATTAGTTTGATCTGGTTTCAGAGTCATCAACTCATGTCACCAATATTCAATACGAAGGACCTTAGGCAAGTGACAATTGTTGTCTCTAATTTAGGCGTTAAAACAGAGTTTTTGAACCATAAATTAACTATGTATATATATATATATATATATATATATATATATATATATATATATATATATATATATATATATAGATATATATATAAATGGAGACTATTGTATACTTATTAATCTTCTGCTTTTTATTCAAGGCTCATCGAGTTGTTTTAGCGGCATGTAGCGATTACTTTTGCGCCATGTTTACCGATGCCATGCGGGAATCACGACAATCTGAAATAAAATTAAATGGCGTTAATGCTCGAGGCATTGAGTTATTAATCGAATATGCTTATACCTCTAAGCTTGAATTAGATCGTAATAATATTCAAGATGTGCTCTCCGTTTCGACACACGTTCAAATGAAAGCGGTTATTGAAGCCTGTTCTAATTATTTAGAATCTCAGATCGATTTAGAAAATTGTGTAACTATAGCCGCTTTAGCCGATTTATATGCATTAGATGTTTTAAAACGGAAAACTTATCGTTTTATTTGTGCGCGTCTCGATGAGTTCTCACAAACACCTGATTTAATTAATTTAACATGGGATCAGCTGGAGTATATTTTATCATGCAACTACCCAGTTGATTGTTCAGAGGAGAGAGTGTTACAAATAATATTGCAATATTGCTTCGATACAAAACTTAAGAACGAATTAAGTAGAATGCTGTTTGCTAAAGTTCGTTTCAATCAAATCGATGTTAATGCACTAAACACTTTACTATTAAATGCAGCAGAAGCTGAGAAAGATATGCAGCCATATATAGATATTGTAAAGATCGAAGTCATTAAACAGAATCAAATAAAAAATCATACTCCTGAAAGTGAAGAAGTGATATCTTTAAGTGTCTTAACAAATTCGCGCGGCATGGAATTAGCTTTAGTTAAAATTGGAGGTTTTGAAACGAACGGTTTAACTAACCAAATAAGTTGCTACTTACCATCTGTTGGCAAATGGGAAGATTTAACTGTGATTCCTCACATAGAACAATGTAATTATTTTTTGATATATAAAATATAATGAAATTATTGTTAGCAATATGAAATTTTTAGGCAATTATGGCACAGCAGTTTTGGGTAATGATCTTTACATCGTTGGCGGTTCATATGACGTTTGTTTGAAGGAATATATACACCCATTCGGTTTTCGATACTGCCCAACAAAAGATAAATGGAAAACTATTGCCCCAATTCAAGCCGATCGTTGTCGTTTTTCTCTAAATGCCATGGACAATAAATTTCTATATGCTGTTGGTGGAGTTTGTGAGCTAAATGATGTTGATAGTGATCACTATATCAATGAAATGGCCACATCAAATTGTGAACGTTACAATGCCAGTGCAGATCGTTGGGAATATTTACCCGCTTTACCCGAACATCGCAGTCAACATGCCG
Organism: Germaria angustata; assembly: GCA_963681545.1. Lineage (NCBI taxonomy): Eukaryota > Metazoa > Arthropoda > Insecta > Diptera > Tachinidae > Germaria > Germaria angustata. The sequence goes on along the minus strand of OY813001.1, from coordinate 10,052,824 downwards.
GTGTTGTGCTGGGCGAAAAATTATATATATCAGGTGCGTTTTATTCATAACTTAAATTTTCTACACCTACACCCTACTTACGATAAAAAAAAGTCGGATTATAGTAAGGGATATTCATTTCAAAATTACTTAAATAGAACAATTTGGTATTTTGTTTCCATATTGCAGGTGGTATTGATCGTAATACGGTATTGGGCTCTCTTTGGAGTTTTGATACGAAAAATGAAAAGTGGATCAAATTATGTTCAATGCCAACACCAAGAGCTGATCATATACTAATTGCATTAGATCAAAATATATATGCTTGCGGTGGCTGGTATGAGGAGGCTATAACTGAAACAAGAATCTTAGCGGAAACGATAGACGTTTACGATGTCGAAACAGATACATGGTCTACTGAAACAAAAAATCCAATGCCAAAATATTACACCGGAGTGGCGGCAGTTAAAAGGCGAATTTATTTTATTGGAGGACTACTGTCGACAAACACAATTAATCGGGCAACATCTGCGGTCCAATGCTATGATTTAGATACTAAGCAATGGTCGTTCAATGTTGAATGGGAATATCCCAAAGAAGTATGGGAATGTACATGTGCAGCTTTTTATGTACCACGAGAACGTGACGATTTTGTAATGTCCCTTTGTGGAATGTAAATGGATAAATATTATCAAAAGAAAACGTAATCATTTTGTACTTTTTATATAAAAAACGCGGAAAATGTTAATATATTTTAACACTTCTAATCTCTATTTCTTTTTAAAAAAGTATTTGTTAATATATTAATGAAAGATAAAATACAATTCTGATGGAATATATCTTTTACTCATTAGCATTACTTCTTAAAAAAACTCAAAATACAAAATAATTAAAGTATTTGCAGAATCTCTGTTGTATTATAAAGGAAAGTATGGAATGTACTTTGTAAAATGTAACGCGAGTAGATGTTTAAAATTTCTATGAAGGATATTTGAATCTTTTCTATACATTTCTCCTGAAGTACGACGTTTTATTTTATAAAATAATACTCTCAATTAAAAATTTATTAAGAAAATATCATTTAAATAGGTTTATCACATGAAATACATATTTTAGTCTTTTTTATGAATACATATATATTTTTTATATCTTTTAATATTAAATTTAATTCAATTATAAATTTTAAAGCAGAAGTAGCTGTTTTGGATGAACATTGTTTTTTTAATCATTACTTTACGTCTTGTATCTAAAATTTCTACAATATTAAAATAATAATGTCATAATATATTTACATACATACCTAAATATCCCAAACGTTCTTTCTACTTTTTTACATTTGTGGCAGGGCCATTAGAAAAATATGTATTAAAAATGTTTAACATATATTTGACATTTTCTTATTACCATGTATAAATAATCAAGCTTGATGCCAGTAGTTTTTAAATTTTTGCTGATATGTGTAAAATATCGCGATATAGGACAGACATATCGACTTAAATAAACTTTTCGTAAGAAGCCCATCTTAAGCTTGATTAATTAAGCATAAAAATTTCAACTTAAACAGAACATGTATTGAATTTTTTCTCATTTTGTTTTTATTGTGAAAAAACTTTGTTCAAAACATTTTAATTAATTAGAAATCTTTTAATAAATACAATGAATTATAAAAAAAATATATAAAGGGTTTTTTATTTAACGTATATACATATTATTTGTATAAATTTGTATAAAAAGAAATTGTGCAAACAATAAAAAACGTTACATAAAAATGAGAAAGTACGAAAATTAATGGAAAATATAAATCTAAGCAGTTGCACAGAACATATCGCTCATTAACTGCAATAACGTCATAACTAAAAAAGAAAAAGAAACAAATTTTGCGCTGAAAACGCCCAATAATACGCCATAATCTTCTTCATACTGTTTACATACATATTTCATACAAATATCTCGCGTAAGTATTTAATTATTCTATTAAGTTGTGTGTAAATTGAAAAGCCTAAACTCATTTTGTATTAGTACATATATTTTAATTTCATAACATTCCACTGCGGTAGAGGTTAAATATTGAAACGCTGGGGATAAAGTGAATGCTCTCCCTATGTTCACTTATGGGCACTTTTTAAAGAGAAAAAATCGCTATTAATGATATCATTATGATTATTAATGATATCATTTTCCGATCGGTTTGCCGACTATTACATGAATACGAGAGACATACATATAAATGTGATAAAAGTTCAACAAGGACAAAGTTAATATCTGAATTTTGTCAGTGTTTTAATTTTCCGCTTGTTTTAAATAGAATTGTGTAGCTTTAAAAATTTTTAGTATCAGCATCATTAGTATCATTCAAAGAAATAGGAAAATCCCCCAAAATATAAATTTTTGTCTCCAAAACTTTTCTCTAAAAGAGAAAATTTTTCTCTAAAAATATATTTACTTTTGTCCTTAAAAATTAAGAAATACTTATATGTTCAAACAATTCTTACAAGTAGAAATTTTATAAAACTTTTTTGTTTCTCAATTCCTTACGCTCTTTTTCACTCTAACCTAACTAAATGCGGCAAGAGTTGCATCACATGCCGCCTAGCGCTAACGTTGAAGCGGCATGCCTAAATAATACCGGCAACACTATATCAACAACGAAAATATTACCGTAAAAAATATAAAAATTTTGGCAAATGTTTTTCTCGCACATATCGATTTACCAAATTTTGAAAACAACAAAAAAAAAATATATCAGTGACATCCGACCTTTAAACAAAAACAAAAATTTTAATAGTTGGGAAATTTTATTTGTTGTTTATCTAGTTTTCTCGTTTTTTGCGCCTAACTTCACTTCTTAACGCTCCTTCAAAATTGTATTTTCCAATCTCATACCGTTGACGCCACTTTATATAAACTATATGGACATGGAAATTTTCGACAGGCTAAGAAACGCTTGTAGCTCTTGTTTAGTTTTGTTTGTTAGTAAAAACTTTCGGTAGTTGAACAGACCTAATGTAGCTCAGACCTAATTATCTGTGATATCTGTAATAAGTAACTCACTTCCAATATTGGCATTTGAAACTATTTTAAGAAAAACGAAATTAGTTTGTTTGATATTGTATATTGTATATGGTATATACTTTTTATTAATTTTCTTTTAATTTGTTATAACTTTTTATTGTGGCTTATATTAACTGTCTGTTTCTCTAAGTGCGAAAGAAAATCTCGTACGAAAATTTGATCGAAGACAATAATAAAAAAGTAAATTTTTTTTGTTGTTTGCACTATAAATGATCGAACGAAAGATACATACATTCGCATTTAGAGGAAGAGGCAGAGTTAGTAAAATAAACATCTTGTTGAATTGTCATTGATCGTTACGATTCTTTTTTTTTTAAATGAAAAAAATATACATATCAATAAGTTTATTTTACAAAAAAGCTTTACTCAGTGACTTTTTTTGTCATATACATACATACATACATATTACATATTATATAATATATTAGTACATATGTATGTATATTTACTTCATTTACACACTGTTTCTTCATACATTTATTTATGCATATAATAATTTTATATTTGTTTGTTTTTATTTTATTTAGTAAATGTCTTTATTTAGAAGTCATTTTTCATATTAAAAAAAACTGTATGATGACGTACATACACACATACATGCATTTATTACATCTAAGTATACTATATAGTAAAAAGGGTGTCTTCTAGTTTAGGCCAATTTGATAGAATATTAAAATTAAATAAAGTCATGCCGGTTTGTACGTTATTCAAAATCATTTGTTTTATGTGATTATATAAAAAAATGATTTATTGTTAAAAACAAAAACATTAAATAAATTGTTAGGAAAACTCTACAAATTAATCATTTTGTAAAGCAATTCTTAAATAATTACTTTTATGAATATTTGGGATATTTTTGCAATTATTAATTTTATTTATTTTTTATAGGTCTTAAGTTAGTCTGGTGCTTATCACAAGTCATCAGTAGACCTCTAACGGAAATATTAGTGTTTAATTCGACAATTATTCAAACTTAAGACGTGTTTTAATAAAAACATTTATTTTCAAATATTCTCATTAATCTCGGAGCATAATTTTGATTTCATTCAATTTTATTTCACTTGAAATCAATTCTTTTTGTCATCAAACATTTGGAATTACAAGTTGTTGTTTTCAATATAGGATTTCTTAGTATATAATTACTATATAATTAAATACATTAAAATTATTGGGAAAATTCTCCTAATAAGTTTTTTTTCACTTTCTTTAATTTATTTGTGGGTTAAGCTTGATCTACGGCAACTAATAAGTTTTTAATTTTATAATATTGTGCCCCCACCGCAGAAAAAGCTTCAGTAGAATAATTTTAGATTTTCAATTTTTTATCGCAATCGATATTTTACAATCCCTAAAATTAAATCTTAAATAATTTTATAATCTTTAGAAATGGCATCACAAATTTAGAGCGAAATAAATTTTGCAAAGGCAATTGATAAACGTACTTCTTCTGTAAAATTTAGATTTTGTCCCTTAAGCTTTTTTTTTAAGCGGTTAAGGCACGTTATAACAAAATATTAATACCGTGTAATTTATTAAAAAAAGTTTTTACTGTAATGCTTAAAGTACAAATAAGTTATTGAATACTTTAAGGCTAACAAACACAACTTATTTTATTGACAATGGAAGCGAAATTTATATTCAATGATGTACATAAACGATTACAGTTTCAATCGAGTAGTAAAAAATTATTTGTTATTTTGAAGTAAAATAAATTATTATTAATGTATCTATATTTTTTGACCTTTATTCATAATAATTTGGTTAATTTAATATTTAAGCTTGAGGTCTTTTATCGTTTAACAATTTTATTAAAAAATAATCGATATTTCGATACTCATTGAGTATCATTCGATTATTTTTTTTTTTGAAAATAAGAAATTTTTTTTTTCATTTTTTTCAAAAAAAGCTCATCATAATTTTTGAGGAAAAAAATTTTTTTCGTACTACCCCCAAAAAAGAAGAATCGAATTAAAGCCAATACGTTTATCTATCAAACTCAAAAGAAATCAAGTCGATATCTTGAAAACTAAGCAAGTTATGACCAAAAAGGTACCCAGTTATACTACTGCCTCTTTCCGGCCACTTTTTATTAGAATTGGTTACTTTGCTTAGTTTTCAAGATATCGTCTTGATTTCTTTCATGTTGTATGTATGTTGGAGGACATTTAAGTATATAAAGTATATGTCTACTCCTACATATATATTTATATATACATGTTTCTAAATAATTATTTTTTTTCGTTTATATGTATATGTATTTTCAAAAAAACTACTTATTATTGCGTACATGTGTGTATATTTTTTCATATATGACACAAAAATTTTCTCTTTCTTTAATTTTTTTAAATGTTAATTTTTTAATTTTATTATTTATAAAAAAAGAGAATTGTCCTGAAGATGATACTCAATGAGTATCATCTTCAAGACCTCAAGCTTAAATATTAAATTAAAGTTAATTCGAAAAAAAATTTTTCCGAAAAGGAAATTGAGAATTCATTAATTATGAATAGGGAGGGGTTAAGTTATATATGCAACAGTAGGAAATACTCTTCTGATGACGCATGAAGTAAATTGAAAAATTCAAAAACTATAGTTTTGAAATGATGTGGGGACTATAGGAAAGATTTTGAGAAACACCTTGAATCTAATTTCAAGATTAAGATTTTGAATTAAAAATAATTCAACTAGTAATCAGAAATCAATTTCAATCACAAAACAATTTTGTCATGTTTTCAAGAAATCAACAGGAACTGAAGAAGTAATTCTATTGACAGCTTGTATATTCGAAATTTCGAACAGAATTTGTATTTTTATAGTTTCACATAAAAATCTGTACTCTATTAATACAATTTTAAAATGAATTTTATTCAAAGAGGTTTGGAATAATTTTAATAAATATTAATTAAAAAAAAAAAAAATAAAATATAATAAATCATGAGTTCAATTAATAAGGGGAGGTACTATTGACTAAGTCTTTAGATCTAAACTTATTGCAGTTGATATGAGAGATGGTATATATGCTAGAAAGTTTTAATAATGAATTTATTTTATTTACGTGTATGCTTTCAATGGTGATATTTTATAGTAGAGTAGGGAAACATAATGTCCATAATTCATTGCCTGAGACCTATTTATAATGTTGTTAAAAAAATCATACGTTAGGCGTTAAGAGTTCCACTGTTGCATATTGGACAGGCTTGCTGCATTGTGTAAAAGGGGGGTGTCCTATTCTTAGACGAATAATTCCTTGTAAATTAAGTTTAGAGATGATTATGTTTAATAAAATTTGTAAAATATATTTTTTGATAAATATTTATTAACAGTACTTAATATTGAAATTTATTATTTGGGATATTCTCCCCAACTAATCGTTAGAAACAATTAGACCAAATAAATAAATTAAACCAAATAAATAAATAAATTTCAATATTAAGTATTTAAAATAAAGATTTTATTTTTCATTTTTTGCCTGACTGAATACAATCATTAACGACCAACGGGCGTTTAATTGTATGGGTGTTGAGAGAGGAAAATAAAATAGACTCATGTTGAGTATAATTGTTTGTTGTGTTGTTTGTATAAAAACATTCTAAACCTACTATGATTATGTATTTGTTGTAATTCATATACAATATTGAATTCTCATATTGTATTTGATTTATGTGGCATAAAAATCCGAGGTTGAATGTTTTCAATTTGCTTAAACTTCACTCACGATTTGGTTTTAGCAACCAATGAAATGTCGGCATATGAAGTGCTAAAGCCACAACAAACAATGCATTTTGCAAAAGCTCTAATTTATTAACAATATTAAATAAGAATTGTATTTTGTGCTTTCCTAATTAGTAGAATCATTCTCATCTAATGTACTTAAACATTTTCGTATATGCATATGAGGTTGAATGCTTTGCAAAAATAAACGGTTGAAGTCGACTGATAGACAGCTAAGCCCACAACAAAAAAAAAATTTTTTGATATATAGATAAATTTTATTATTTATTTGATAATTCTGAAATTTCATTCACATCTCATTTATTTATAATGAATTGTAGCAGTTTGTTGCACACTAAACGTCACATTTCATATGGAAAACATAAATTTTCTTACATGCAGTGAGTGCACTTCGGTTTTGACGAACTACGGTTATAGCGAAGTTTCGTTTATAACGAACTATTCTTTAAGTACGAAATCGCAAACTTTTTCACTATTCTTCTAAGCAGTTAAAATAACTATTTATCAGTACATATTTGACAAAATGATAAAAAAACATATGAAACAAATGAAATTTGAAAATGTTTTATAAACATTATATCAAAAATAGTAAAGAAAAAGAAATTAATATAAGTACATATTTAAAAAATATATAAATATTTACCCACGATTATAACGACCTTTGTCTGTAACGAATTAAATTGACCGCTTCTGTTTTATCATTATTGTTTTTATCAGCGTTGAGTTTACAATTTATTAAAATGCGAAAGAGATGTTTTTGTAAAAACTATTTTAAATTTGCAAAATTCCAAAATCCTTTAATTAATTTATTGTGCATTTTTGAAAATTCGTTTTTTATTTAACTTTTGTTTTGATTGCTTTACAAAATGAGTCTCTCAAATTAAATATCTAATTACATATTATGTATAATATTAATCTAATTTCAAGCGAAATCAATAAATGGCTTAGTTTTTTAATCAATATGTCATAAATATATGTATTTTGTAATAAACTAATAAAAAATAAAATAAAAATAAGACTCACTAAAAAATAAATAACTGGTCGATTTGTTAATTAAATTTTCTAAGGATTTGTTCGTTCGTTTTGTTTTAAATATGTATTTAAAAGTTTTTGCATTATTTTAAAGGAAAGTTTAATATCACATATATTTCGTAAGAAAAAATTAAATAAAATGAAACGTAAACGTAAACATTTGTATAAAAAACATAAAATAAAAATAATTCGTTTAAAACACAATTGTTTTGTATTTGTTTGAATCGTTATATTTTCTTGTGGTATAAAACAAGGACTAGCTTCGTTTTGGTTTTTATTTTCTCTAACTTAAAAACAATTTCAAAATCTGTATGTATATCGTTATTAAAATTATATGCAAAATAAAAATAATAATTAATCATTTATATAAGGAAACATACTAATTTATGTGCGCTAAGTAAAGTAATGTCTACAAAATTTATATTCTTGCCATTTTGAAAGCTACAAGTACAAGTAACAGAACAATGAACATAATTGTTTTTGCCAAATGCTTTTTCAATTATAAATAAACTACAACTATTCATTTAAATGCGATCTTTTTAATTTTTAATTTAAGCATAAATTTTAAATGTGTATGTACTTCCAAATTTGAAATTGGTTTTCTTTAGGCCAATAACAGTTCTTCGTGCAGGCCTTCGGAATCTAAAGATTTGTTCGATTTGAAGATGTAATTTGAGTCTCCCTGGCTGGAGTTTTGAGATTTGTTACTAAATGACATATTGTAAATGTCATCGAGGTCTTGACTCCGCCTGAAACTATAATGAAATCAATTGTATACGTATGCGTACTTAATCATTGACTCATTTATTAAAATAAAAATATCTACCTGCTCACTGGGCGACTATATGTAGAATTGGCAGGGCTAGCAGGATTATTACTATTATTGCTGTCATTATCGTCACTCTCTTTATTGTTTTGATTGGTGTTGTAAAGATCGCAATTGTCCAAATATTCACCTCGTAAGTAGTTGTCCAAATCGTGCTCTTCGTCCTCTTCATCATTGTAGCTTTCGTTATTGTCTTCGTGCTGTTGTGATTCCACCATACACAACCATTGTGAATTGTGATTACGGAATTTTTCCAACTGAAAAAACATTTTTGATTTGAAAGTATGAAAGTTAATAAATTGAAGAACATTTTTTTCAAAACGACTTCTTCGAAAAAATAGCATTCAAAATTAAGTAAATTTTTTAAAGAAAAATTTGTAAGGAATTATCTTCAAAAATTCTAGAAGGCAATTTTTACAAAATACACTTTAAAAAAGAATTTCTATAAAAAGGTGCAGGCCTTTAAAATAAACACGCTTTATAAGGGTATGTACCAAAATTGTACCTTAAAAAAGTTGCTTTAAAAAGGAACCCTTTAAAAAATGCCTTTTAAATAAGCCTTTAAAAAAAGAAATTTTTTAAAAAAGTACTTTTAAAAAAGTTTTTTTAAGAAAGTAGATTAAAAGTACCTTTTAAAAAGTAGGTTTTACAAAAAGTACCTTTTAAAAAAATAGCGTTTAAAAAAGGTACCTTGAAAAAAGTACGTTTTAGAAAAAGTACTTTCTAAAAAAGCAACTTTTAAAAAGAACTTTTCAAAATAGTACCTGTTAAGGAAGTAGCTGTAAAAAGGACATCTATAAAAGTACCTTTCGAAAAAACAGTTTGCTAAAGTATCTTAACACAAGGTGCCCTTCAAAGAAAGTACCCGGTAAAAAGATTATCTTTAGAAGTAAATTTAGAAGTACTGCCTTCTGAAATAAGTTCCTTCTAAAAAGTACTTTTTAAAAGAGTATCTTTTGAACGAAATACCATTCTTTAAAGTAGATTATAGGAAAAGTACTTAAAAAAATTTAATTAAATCTTATTTCAAAAATACCTATATATAAAAAGTACTTTTTTAATGTCCCTTATTTGAGAAAGTTGCGTTTTTATATAGTTTCCAAAAAAAGAACATTTTAAAAGAACTTCTTTTTTTGAAAGTAGCACTTAGAAAAGTACTTTTCCAAAAAAGTACATTTTAAGAATGTACCATTCTAAAAAAGTACATTTTAAGAATGTCGTTTGGAAAACTTTTTCTGATGCAACTGTTTCAAAAAGTATATTTTAAAAAGGTATGAGAATATAAAGATTTTTGCCTTCGTTCAGTTGTTACAACATACGCACCTTAATACGTTTCGCCCATTCGGTATCGCTAATAGCGATTATGTCCAGACAATAATCACACACTTTACGTATCTCAGCATTTTTATCGTGCATCAAGTCTATGAGATACGCCGGTGACTCGGTCTCCTTAATCATGTACTCGCGTGTACTTTCATGTCTTAAAATCTGCTGGAATACAAAAATAATTTGCAAAACAATTTCATCATCCTCTTGTTTGGCCTTCAGCAATTCAATTAAAGAGAGCACAACGTTGGCGCGACAAAACAGCAGGGCACATAGTTCATCGTGAGCACATGTGCCTAAATACACGATGGTGTCTAAAACGAGGTCATCCAGTTTCGCACCCGGTATTAAGATATTTCTTATCCAGGGTATCAACTGGAAATTTTGCAAAATTTGTGAATAGTCCAAGTCGGCCATCGACAGGTTGCCTAAAATGCCCAAACATTCCACCATAAACGACTCGTCATCGCAGATCGTAAGTATGCGCGCCAAGTCGCCTACATAATCAATAAAGAGGGGCTGTAAAGATTCATGCTGGGAGAGGTTGCGCAGTAGTTTCATCAGTAGCGCATCCTGATATTTAAAAGCACGATCCATAAGGCTGTGCAGACGGTTCCCTTCGACCATGATTTGAGCATTGCGACGATTAAGGGATAGATTAATGCAAAGGGCAATCAGGTCCAAGTCAACCTTGGAATTCAAATTCAAGATAATAGCATCTGTGGCCATTTGAACGCATTCGGTGTGAGTAAACATAGCCTTAACCTGAAATTTTTTTGCAAATATGTATATGAATTGATTTCCGGCGATCTCCATCATTTGCTTACCTTATCATCCAAACTCATGTGATATAGAATTTTAACCACTATGCCATGATGCTTCTCGTCGTTAATGAACATGACCAAGAGCGGTAAGTAGCCGGCGACAATCATTTTTCTACGTATCTGACCATCAAACGATAAATTAAAAACCAATTTCAAGGTTACTTGCACAAGGTCCGTATGACCGCTTTGGAAGAGTCTGGGTAGTTTCGATACAATGTTCAGTTCACTCATGTCATCTTTGTTATCGCCTACTATTGAAAGCTTTTTCAAAAATGTAGTAACTAACATTAGCAAGTCGATATTCTGGCGGTCTAAAGCTTTAACCAACATCTTGACAATGTTCTTGCGACGCATTTTCTCCTCCAGTTTGACATTTTCGGCCATATTGAGTAGCAAATAGAAGGCCACCCTTAAAAGCTGTTCCTGTTTCTTAGCAAAAAGTTTCAGTTGTTTGTTTAGACGATCGATTTCTTCCTTTTTAACTTTGGGATCATTGTGATCGAGAGCCTCATTGCTGGTGGCTTTCATATCGCCATTTGTTGAAATACCTGAGTCGGGAGTTTGAGCTCCGGCTGAGAGAGCTTCATGATAACTGCTGTTCAATACTTGACTTTTCATTAGCGACGACGACATGGAACTATGAAAACTGGACCAATTACCCGATTTGGGACGTTGTTTTAACTCGGGTATGCGACGACGAGGTGGTTCCATCTGAGATAAATTTATTGACAAATTTTCTTTTTAAATGAATGAATACGTAAAGTGTTTCATTCTTACCTCTTTAGGCTTCTCTTCATTCATGAGATCTAGAAAATCGTCTGAACTATTATTTAACTTTTCTTTGCTGGCTTTAGCGGACAAGGGTGCCGAACCACCAGGATTTTTGCGAATATCCAACTCGTTACGCATACTCTCGTAACGACGTAATTCGTAATCGATAACGTCCATACATAAAGAACCAATCTAAGATTATAAAGAGAGCTTTTCAGTAATTAATTAATTTATAATAAAATCTTAGAAGGACAATTTCAGAGAGGACGAAGTGTCTCAAAAAATGTCACATGTTATAAGAATGAGGTAGTAAAACAACTCAGCTGCAGCTCAGATATTATCGCTTAAATTGGATTAGATCGACTACGGTTTTTTGGTCATCTAGAGTTTTCGCATCTCACACGTGTATGATGCAATAATGTGCCGTCGCCCAGTGGTTTAAAAACTTTTTGTGATGGAAATAACTCGGTGTTTTGTGAAGCATTCAAGAAACTTTATACAGTCTAGGGCTGACTCGCATGAAAGTGTGAGACATGCCCCTAAAAGTTGATCATGTCCCAAGTTTAATTTCTCAAAACAATATTGACAAAAATTCATTTATATACCCAAAAAATTTGTTTTTTCATATTTAGATAGTTTTCATAAAAGAACAGACTACAGTGAGCTTGTACACGTACGTCTTCCAGATATGAAATATGTACCCAGTACTAAATAATTTAATATAAAATTATTTTCGTTGCAAAAACAAAAAACATAAAAAGTTAAATTTTCCCAACATAATTAAGACAGATTCCAAATCGGTGAACAGTAATCAGAAAACAGAACATCCGTATTTCCGAATCCTCATCTTAGCATTTTCATGACTTGTTTTTGAAAGCTTTGTCTTTATTGGGATCGAAGCAAATAACGGCATTCGATATAGATTAAAATAGCTTTCTAAATTCCGAATGTCGTAATAGCATCTTGGAAAGAGAACTGAATAAAAAAAATACTCTTTGTATTTACATATATAAATTTATAGACGACCCACATTATGGTATATAATTTATATCTTACCTTATATTGAACTATAACTGAATGGAATTTCGTATAAGTCGAAAAACAAAAGAATATATATATTATGTTCGTAGATAAATCTAAACTTTTGCGCCAATCTTCACGCAAAACACGCGATAGAGCACTTAAACAAGATTCTGTGAAAGAAAAAGAGAGGGAAACTTAATTCATTCAAATTCATCACAATGAAAATCACAAATTTCTAACCATTTTTTTCTAACTCCTCTAAATTGTCGGGATTACGTGCTACTTGTAAGATCATGGCCGAGCCTCGTATGCGTTCGCACAAATCTTCATACAACAACTCCACATATTCGTCTATATGATTAATGGAAACATCTGAGGAATCTGAGGATTTCGAATGTGTTGAAGATGACAGACTCGAACTCATGGTAGTATGAGGCCGTGCCGACGACCTGTGCGAAGCTATAGCAGAACGGTGATGATGACCCATATTGTTGTCATGCGTATCTGGAAGATGATAATATTGAAGACACACCATATACTTATTTCTTATTTTTCATTATTATATTTTACCTATACCAGCACTATCCTTACGATTTTTCAAATAAAATATTATTTGCTCTACATCGGCCAACTGAGACTTGTGTATTAAATCGCATTTGTCTACAACTTCACGTGCAAGAGCTGCGGGATCTGTTTTAGCACTTAAAGAGCGTAGCCGTATAATTTTCTGACAGTTCTGTAATAAAAGTTTATAAAACAAATTAATAAATCAATAATTAATTAAACATTTAAAGGTCAAGAGCAAAAGTAATTACTGCATGTAGAAAGAGTAAAACAAATGTTTTTGGAGTAAATTGTTCTCAAGAAAACAACATGTCCAAACACGCACATAAAGTCTCTTGTTGTGGACATTGTACTTAAACACATACTTCTGTACATGTGTATGTGTGTATATATGTATGTACATAGGACATGTACATACATACTCGTACATGTATACATACTCAAAAGTATTGAAAATTTCAAATAAAAAATAAATAATATTAAAAACAAATTTATAATCTATATATAGCACCAATGATTACCAATAGATAACAAAAGGACTACGAGCAACTAAATAAGTCTTCGCATACTCGTACACACACGTACTCACATACATAAAGTGGAGACCAACAACTGGCCAAGTAAACTTTTATTATATTATTTATTTATATTAAGAGCATTAACTTGTTTAACCCCACACAACATTAACCAAATAAACAGAAGAGATCTTATTAAATTTGTAAGATTACGTCTTGGACACACAAAACTGTCACATGGACACCTACTAAAAATTCATATACCACAAGTTTGCAATTGCAACATTACAACACCTGAAATTCTAAAACATATTTTATCATCATGTCCAAAATTCCAAAAACAACGACAAATAATATTCAAAAACTTATCTAACCCAATATTATTACTAACAAATCCTAGCATTGTAAACATAACTCAAATAGTAACTTTTTTAAAGAAAACCAATCTTTATAACCTTATCTAATTTAACGTAATTTTACTCTATTAAGTAGTCTTAAATTATTCTCTTAACTCTAAATATAAGCTGGCCCATTAATATTAATATTAATATCAATATTTGTTAAATACTCATAGTATTATATAATTATCGAGCCTAAGGCCAAGTAGCCATGGCCCTTATACATTAGGTTGTAATTTTTAATTATCTCCTAATGCTAATAAAAAAAAAAAAAAAAAAAAAAAAATCTTGTTTAACCCTCGTCGAGCGAAGTGGGCCAAGTTTTAACTAATTTTTAGCCAGATACGATGGTTTCGTTTAGCTTCATATACACATACTCGCAAGTAATTTTGCGCAGCTATACAAAAATGCCCTTAAGCGATATTCACATAGCAGCATCACATGTGCACTTATCCGGTTCACAAAAGTAGTCAGACATATTCGTTCATTTTAAACTTTAAATTCTATCTATCTAATCGTACGGTCGATTTGCCCTCCCCCCGGAAATATTTATTATCGCATAACTTCTTCCGCCGTTTTATGGATCGATTTGCAAATTTTCTTGTGGTTTGGTCACATAGTTTATTTTTCAGACATTGGACGGTCGCATAACTTCTGTATTTATGGAACGATTATCATAATATTATTATTTTTTTTTTTGGGTTGAAAAGGTTTGCTTCAGTCACATCATGTATTTCGTGAAAATTATGCGGCCGATTTGCCCTGACCCCGAAATATTGATTATCGCATAACTCCCCCATTTATGGATCAACTTTAAAACATTTCTTAAAGGGTTTGCTTATAGTGTGTTCACATAATATATTTTTGCATAATCGGACGGTCAATTTGCCCTACCCCCGAAATATTGATTATCGCATAGCTTCTCCATCTAGGGACCGATTTTCAAAATATTTTTCTTTGGCTGAAAGGGTTTGCTTTAGTTACGGACTGTCGATCTCATAACTTTTCCGCTTATGGACCGATTTTTAAAGTCATTTTTTGTTTGAAAGCAATTGCTTGTACTTTGGTTCAATAATTTTTGTTTTAATCGGACGGTCGATTTGTCCCTGCCCCCGAAATATTGATTATCGAATGACGGACAGATTTTGAAAAAAAAAACTTTAGTGAGAAAATATTACAGGTATCTTTCCTGGGAGTCTCTCAAGAAATCTTCATAAGAATATGTATGGGCACATGATGTGACACCTTTGTGATATCTGTGATAGATGGCAGAGAAGAAAAATTAAAAGCGTTTGAGTAACGAAGACAGAAAGCTTAAATATCTACGAGTCCTCGAGTCTACGGCAGCAGCCAGACCACCGGCCCTCCGACTACTAGTATAGTACACCAGCGATTAGTATGCTGGAGCCAACGACAGAGCAGAGAAACTGTATAAAAACTGAATTCTTAAGGGCAACCAACCATTTTATAATTCCCTTTTTACATACTGTGAGGTGTCAATAATATTTTTTGTATGAATTTAAATGATAAAAAAGTGCTGCTATCCGCTTTGTCCTTCAATGGCATTTATAGCGAATATTATTAAATATATTGATTTTTACTTGACACCCTTAGTTATTAATAATAAAAACTTCTTAACAATTAATATTGCATGAAAGTTAATGCAGGGAGGGTCAATTTCTTGTTGTACCAAAGGAAACCTTGACCTGCAAGTAACAATTAGAATTGCTATAGTTCGTAGTTGCATTTCTTTGTTATTTATTTCTAACTCTTTCATTACTCTTATCTAGCACGTAATAAAAACTTAGAGAATTGTGTTCAATTTGTTTTTGCTTCTTACACAAATCGTTTAGTGAACAAACGTATAGAAATTTAGGAGTTGCTTTGTCTATCAAAAGTTTTAGAAATTGTTTAAGAAACAAAAGCAAATTTCTACAATTTTAGAAATTTTGCTTTTGTTACCCATATAAATTTCACTTTGGTGACGTGATTTGCAAAATTATACCCTAAATTGTTTTAGTTTTAAGTCGTTAATGAAATCATTAATATGTATGTTAAACAAATTCGTTATTTTTGGGTGAAATGAAAGCATTCAAGAATTTTCAATTCAATTAAATTTTTGGTGAAATTAATGCACTCAAAAATTTTCAGCGTACGAGTATAATGAAATAAAAATTTTAATTCATTTAGTTAATTTTTTATTCTATCATGAATTCATTTAAATTTTAACTCAATAATTTTTTTTATAAAATAATGCATTTAAATTTTTTTTAAGAATAACGAATTAATTGGAATTTTAATTTAATATTTTTTTTGTAAAATAAGTGAATCAAATTCCAACTCAATTAAATTCTTTGGAAAAATTTAGTGCATTTATTTTTTAAGGTGTAAAAAATTTATAAATTTTTTTTTGTGAAATAAGTCCATTAAATTTATTTTGGTAAAAGTATTACACTCAAAAAATTTTAAGGTATAATATAAATTTATTAAATTTAGAATTTAATAGTTCTTTATAAAATAAGTGCATTAATTTTTTAGTTCTTTATGAATTCATTTAAAATTTATCTCAATTAAATTTTTTGGTAGAATCAATCATTTAGAAATTTTCAAGGTAGAATGAATTTATTCAAATTTTATACCAAAAGTTTTTTTTTTAATAAACGAAATAAAAATAATGAATTAATTTAATTTTTCATTTTTTTTTTGCACAAAACGAATGTATTCAAGACTTATTAATACATTATGATTACATTTATGTTTTAATTTAATTTTTTTGTCAAAATGAATTCATTCAAAATTAATTGTTGAGTTTAAAGTGTTCTTTTTTAATAAACAATATATTTTTTTTTTGATTTTTCAATATTTCCACACCATGTGTAAATATTTTAAAATATTTTTTCCTGAATAAGACACCCTCAGGGTGTTGGAATATTGAAAAATCAAAAAAATAAAAAAATATATTGTTTATTAAAAAAGAAGACCTTAAACTCAATAATTCAATTAATGTAAAATAAAAAAGGTCGAATAATATCATCAATTTATTCATTCAAAATATTACAATACAATGTCTGAGCGCAGTTTCATTCTTTTAGAGTTCTGCTCAGTTGAATGCTTTTCAAATACCTTTTATGTTCTGAACTGGGGGCAAATCACGGCATTCGATATCGATCGAAATTTCAATACAATTTTGTTTGAAATTTCGATCGATATCGAATGCCGTGATTTGCCCCCTGATCTTTTTTTAAGTAACATACTCGTACTACCAAACTTGAATTTAATACTAAAGAATTGTAATTTGTTTTTTTTTATCGATTTCAGTTTTCATTAAAAAGGTTTAATTTAATTTAATTATAATGCCAATCTTTGTAAAAAAAATCGGAAGACACTGTCTAATCATGCACAATGTGTAGTGAGGCGAGGCCACACTGTTTATTTGATACTCCCCAAGTTATACAATATAATAAAACCAATATTTGAATTTTTTTATTAATATTTGTGAATTTAACAATATAATTAAGAGAATAGAACCAGTTGGACCAACAAATTTAATCAAATCATTTATTATACAAAGAAAAAAATTTTAATTTTTATATTCTTTTCCAAAAATCTAAAAATTTTATGTGCAATAGTTCTAAATAATTGCCTCAATTTGTATTATATTTTTCTACAAAATGGTTAAATTCCTTTATAACGTTAAAGACGGAAATATTTTCTTTGAGTATTAATTTCGCTTAACAATAAAGTTTATATCATGGATATAATTGAATATCAATTGTACATATTTTGTTAAAGAGCTCTTTATAAAAATTAACACAATTGTTAATGATGCTAAGTTTTGCTATTTCATAAATTTGTCCTTCTGACATAATTTCCTGAGTAAATTTCGTTCATCTTTTTAATCTATTAAACATTTTCAGTCTTTCACGAACTAAATTTTGAATATTACTCATTACCATTTTCAATAATTTCTTTCACTTGAAAAACAAGAGAAATTTGGGACAGCAATTGTCAAATCGTTCAAATGCAATTTTCGGGACCCTAAATCGGGCTGTTATGAATAAATAACTTTCCTAGAATCGATGATTTTTTTCGAATGCTGAAAAACTTAAACTAGTCAATTGGTTTAAGAATAATTTCGAAAAAAAGTTTTTTTTCCTTAGCGAAAAATTCCAGGGATGACCTGAAAGGTCACATTTTTTTGTTTCTTAATTTTGGTTTTGAAATCAGGAGAACGTATTTACTATTTCATCTACAACATTTAAAATTTTGACAGCGCAATCTCAATATAAATAAGAAATTCATGACTTCTGATTCGAGAATTCCAGCGTGGTTTCCTTGGAGTTATTCCGTCTTATAAGTGCAATTTCATATTATTTGTGTTTAAATTTTTAAGCACGATTTCCACCGAAAAATAATGGCTAAAAATTAATATATAATTTAAGAACTTAAATTTAAGGCGAATTCAATTTGCCTTGACTTAAATTTATGCTGCTCGCAAATCTCATTTGCTGCATAATTAATTTATTTATGTTTCTCGTTTAGTAACATTTAACATAAAATTAGCATTTTTTATCAAGATAATCCCTTTTTATGTTGTTTTTGTTGCCATAACGACCATTTGTTGCCACCAAACACTCAAAGCAGAACTTTATAAGGGTATCGCCTAAGAAGTCATTGGCATTTTACGACACGTAAAGACAACAACATCAACAACAGCAGCAACAAATAGTAGCAAAAAGCAAGGGAATATTGCTGCTTCAAAGCTGCCTCAAAGGCCATAGAGTGCTTTTTATTACAACATTTGCATAATAGGCAAACAAGTAGAACTTTTTAAAGTATAAAATAATCATAATAAAGTAAAAACAAACTTACATAATACTAGAAATAAAAAAAAAAAACATTACGGATATAATACCATACACAGATAAAAAGTGATATACAGAATGGCGGGCAGACGGATTCACATAAATTACTTTCTTAATAAAGATGTTGACAGAACATGTAGTTGACCAAAGACACTGTTAAATTAAAGTGAGTAAAACGTTTTTATAATTAAATATGGGGGCATTTACAAAAGTTCAATTAAGGAGATACTCAGTCGTACTGTTTGGCTTTGAACGACACCCCAAAAATAGACGGAGTGCTGCAGTATTGAATGAAGGCATAGAAAATACATCCAGTTTGCCTGCAAGTGAAGTTTATGAATACAAAATTGCTTTTGGTGTTGGTACCAAGAGTGTTGACTTTAAAAAAAAAATCGTCCAATTCAGTAAATAAAATCGTCAAACCCATCAAAATTTTTGAGGGAATTAATGAAATAAAAAGCATCGATACTTATCCCAAAATCAAATGTTTTATAAAACGTAGATCAATATTTTATAGAAATAAAACACTTTTTTATTTAACAGGCCACAGCGGGTAAATAAATTACGAACAACAGACAAGAATCTCAAGGGACTGAAAACCAACATCCAGAGGAATAGCAAAAGCGAAGAAATAAATAGAATAGGTAGTGGAAGTACGATAGGGATGTAAGAAATGTGTACATTTGCAAACAAACAATATAGAAAAATGTCAAGTCCAAAAGACTTCAAAAAGGAACACGAATCAAAAGCTTAAATCGATCAAAATCATAGCAACGAAGGCAGGCTTCGGTATTGATCAGCAAGGATGAGTTTATTGCAAGAATAGAAAAAATTACTTAATGTTGAAAATTCATTATTTGGGATATTCTCCCCATCTAATCGTTAGAAACAATTAGAGCTTTCGCAAAATGCATACAAAAAATCAAAAGTTTGTTGTGGCTTTAGCTCTTCATATGCCGACATTTCATTGGTTGCTAAAACCAAATCGTGAGTGAAGTTTAAGCAGTTTGAAAACATTCAACCTCGGATGTTTATGCCACATATATCAAATACAATATGAGAATTTCAATACAATCATTAACGACCAACGGGCGTTTAATTGTATTAGATTCTGTCAATCTAATTTCCTAAGAATTAAAAAAAATGTCGACTTTCTTTTAATTTTCCCTGCGATTGTAAAACCATTTAAAAATAACAATAATTGAATTTGTTTACTTTTTTTCCAATCCCTTCTGATCCACAATTCGTTTTGTTAAATAGACAAAAACAAAAATAATGATGTTGGCACCCGCATGGAAAGCACTTTTACAAATTCAACTGTTTTGAAAACATAATCAAGAGCATTCTCTCCCTCGCTGAGGAGCCACCAGAGATAGAACTTTTCGCATGTTATTGTTTCAAGCAGAAAAGTATACACTCGCATGTAAAAATTTATTATTTGTTCTTATATGTACATTCAATAAACAAGTGTCATTTCATTTAATTTAAGTTTTATTTAAATGGTGACGATTTATTCGTGTACGAGTATTTGGAAAAAAGTTTATAATAAAAAAGAGTTCATGTTAGGATTAGAATAGGAAGCAAAGTACATAATCGGTTTTAAATGTACTTTCAAAGAACCCCGTACATATTTAGTGTGAGATTTAATTTTAATTTTATATTTTTGCAAATATAATCAAAAGTACGAAAGCAGTATTAAAATGCTTCTTTTACAATGAGTTTATGTAACACATTAAGGAAACGTATGTATATGAGATGTACTTCATTTATCCGACGTAAAAAAGGAGAAGGTTACCAACTCGCGTGTATGTTTTTTAACTTTTTTTAAGTTTATGCATCCATTTTTCAAAAAAAATTTTTTTGAAGGGAGTTGCTTGCAAGTTTGTCCCATAATTCTTTTTTACGTCAGACAGCCAATTGATTATCAAATAACTCCTCCATTTACTGACTGATTTTCAGAATTATTATTCTTGTTGAAATAATTATTATAATATAACTCCGCCATTAATGGACCTATTTTCAAAATTTTGTATTTCAGGTATATTTTCTGGGAGTAAAATATAAACTGGAAATGGATTACATCGGGTTTTAAACTAAGCCATACTGGCTTCGGTTTTGTAATCTGTTCAATTGGCTCTTTGTGCTAAAGTCCGCTTTTCTGCCAGAATTATTTTGAGCAGTTCTTTATAGATGTGTTAGACAACCTCATTGTTCAATAATAATGACATGTGGGTACCCACTGCCGAGCATTTGTATTTTTTGATGAATACTCAGTACTAAAATGTGATTACTCGTTACCTTGAGCGGCCCTATGCTCCTTGCAGGAATGAAAGAAGTAAATAAATATATATGTATGTATGTATATTGAGTAAAGTTGAATGGAAAATTTAATGGCTAAAATAAAAATGAAAATTTCAACACAATGCAACCGTGTGTATGCTACAATATCAAATTAACTATAAAAGAAGAAATGCCGAATATACAATAGGTCTGTTTCTTAACTTTGTTTTGGGATCATAAAGCGTTCTTCATATTTCGAAATTGTGTAAATGAGAGCAGCTTTAAGAAAATAAAAATATTCTTCGTTTCGCACGAAACAGCTCCAACTTTTCCTTTGAGAAAATTGTCAAACAGTTGTAAAAAATAAACAAACAAAAAAGTCAAACAAAAAATGTTGACTTCCTGAAAAAGTGTTGTGAAATAAGATTGTGTTAATTAAATAAAAAAAATTAAGTTTTTGGAGAACAATAAATGGTCAGTGAGGTAAGTATTTTGGAATATATATCTTTATTTTTTCTTTAAAAATGGCGCAAACTTTTATTGTTTTGTTAAAACTGTCAAAACACATTGACAATTTATTTTGTGTTAAAAGTTTGTTTATTTTGCATTCCTGTAATTTTTACTTTTTGTGAGAGAAATTTATTCTTGCTCTCATTTTTCTCGATGGAATTTTTCTTATTCTACTTATATATGTACGTTGCAAATTCAAAAATTCGTTAAGAGAATCGATTAGTATTGACTACCCAAATGCAAAGTATTGAGTATTACCGAGTAATGGAAAGTAGCAGAATTTGTATAAACAGCATAACATAGGGTATCAGGGATGGTAAAACTGTATATTTTTTGGCATTTCGAAATATGTATGATAAAACTGAGCATTATTTTCCTTTTTTTTCAAACAGACGAATACTCAATGCACTGTGCTGCTACTTACAAAATAGTAGCGAATGGCAAGAAAGACATCTGCAGGGAGTTCGTTAGACTAAATAATGAATTTTCTGTGTAATGTGTAGTGCGATTCACTGTAATATCGACCACAAATAGATGTGCTTTTTTTGGAGATGATTTTATCCACGATAGTAACCATAAAACAGTGAAATACATCAAACGTTGCGTTGATGTTCCAGTGTGTCAATAAAACTGGCTACAGTGCTGTCACCGATGAGTCTTCATACATTATAGTAACTATAAAACAATGAAACACACCCCACATTGCGTTGATGATCCAATGTGTCAATAGTGTCACCGATAATTTTTTGAGATATGATTATGTTGCATTAAAGGAGCGATGTAATTTCCTGAAGATAAATTAAAATTTATTTTTTTTACCTAATATTAGTCTCATATCCCTTAATGAAACTTCATTTATATTCTCTAACTTCAAAATTATTTGGCGGAAAATTATTATTGTGGACTTCTTTAATTATTATGAATAATTATTTGTATTTTTTTAGTTTTTTATTTACTTCAAATAGTTGATTATGTGCAATATTTTTTAAAAGTTGACATAGTACATAAATTAATACATACATAGGAATACATATGTATGTTTATGTGTAAATTCATGCTTATGCCTATGCTTCAAAATGTTCGTTCTACTCCAATAAATTATTATAACAATTTTTGCATCATCATAAAAATTATGTCAATTAAAAATTCAGTCTTTGCGTTGTTTTGTAGTCGTTCCTTTGAAAGGGTATTTTTTCAAGAGTCAATTTTTATAGCAAAACATGAAAAACATCGAGGCTGTCGAGTTTGAAATTTTTTGCATTACAAAATTTGTTGAACTTTATCTCTAAATTTTTTTTAAAGTTTTTTAATAATAAAACAAAAACAATTTTCTGAAGATGATATTCGAAAACGAAATATCGATAATTATAAATAAAAATCGCAAAGACCTTGCGAAGAAGGTAAATTCAATTTACAAATATATAAAACTTATCATACCTATTTTTTTTATTTTTAATTGAAATTTTTATTTGTCCGGATTGAGTTCGGGTTCTGAATTTGTTAATTCAGATTAGAGTTTGATTAATGAATTTGTCAATACAGATAATTATTTTTTTTCTATTTGCATTGAGGAAGATGTAAAGGGAAGCCAATTATATAAGCAGAACGGAGCAGTACTGCTTTCGATGGCTGTTACAACATCATCATCAAGGTTCATGTGTCTATTTTTCTCTTGTTGTAGAATTTTGGTCTATACTTATTAATATCTTGAAGTAAATACTTCATATTACCCATTATAAAGGGAAATTTACAATATGTAGATGGACTCGTGTCGAAGATGATAACTTTCTTAAACTGTCAAACCATACGGACATGTCAAGAAATGGTTATTAATAAGATCCATTATAAAAGTTTATGCAAGAGCGGAGCTTTCGGAATTACAGTGATATTATTAACGATTTCGCTGTCGCATTAATCGACATTAATCGAGTGAGTCAGAAAGAAAAAATATTGAGTAAAATATACGGCCATCTGGTATTATTACTTTTAATACACAAAAAAACACCATTTTTTGTTGGCAATTATTATATCTAACTGTCGTCGGTTGTTTGAAAGTTTCTAATTTAATATTCTTTATGCATAAGTATTTATAGAATTTACACATTATTTGCAATTTTACACATGGAAAGAAGACAAAAACTCAAGGAAAAAACATTTAATCAATCACATGTCAATCGTGGGAAGTTTACAATCAAATTACAATCTCACACATCCACACAAACAATCAGAGACGTTTATAAAACACCAGTGAATACTGGCATCCGTTATGACAAGAAATTGCCATAAAATTGACAAATTTATTTTGCAACCTCTTTACCTTTCAACAACAAAACTAATAGAGTCACCCACCCTCTATGTAAATTAATAGAGGGAAGTAATTCCGATTAGCATTATAGGTTTAGAAAACAGAAAGTTTTAGAAAATGTTTAATGAGAAATAAATACTCAGCTATTTTTCTTAAATAAATTTTTAATAATAAGAAGTCTGTTACAATTTTTCAAACAAGCTTTGGCCCCTAGTGTAAACATATTGAGCAGATATTCCAAACGGACCATCGTGAATATGTTTTATAATATTCCAAAACTCATTAAAAGCAGTTATATGTGGCAACTTACAAAACCTTTTAGCGTCACAAGGTGAATGCCAGTAGGTCATCTGGTTTCGATATCCAGGGATGACAAGTAATGTTTAAATAAATCTGATAAAAAACCGACTTCAATGCAAAGAGCCAATCGAATATATTACAAAACCGCCTCAACTATGGGTTAGATTAAAAGTCGTTGTAATCCATTTCTTAAATAAAATTTTTTGAAAATAGATCCATTAATAGCGGCGTTATATTATAATCATTATGCGAA
This sequence comes from Germaria angustata, assembly GCA_963681545.1. Lineage (NCBI taxonomy): Eukaryota > Metazoa > Arthropoda > Insecta > Diptera > Tachinidae > Germaria > Germaria angustata. Next base: position 10,028,249 of record OY813001.1, on the reverse strand, counting down.
AAAAATATGAGACCAACTTGAATCAAACTCTTTCAAACAAAAAAATGATTTTCAAAATCGGTCAGAACATGGGGAAGTTATTTGATAATCGGATCTTCGGATTTTGAAAAAAATTATGGGGCCAACCTGCAAACCAATCCCTTAAAAAAAAATTGGAAATTGGTTCACAAACATAAAAAAGTAAAAAAAAAAATACACGCGAATTAATAACCCCCTCTTTTTGAAGTCGGTTAAAAAGCATCACATAATTTGAAATGCAGAGAATCGTGGGATGCATGGAAGCAGTCAAATGCGTAGAACGCGGTCAACGTACAAAATACATTAACTTTTTTCATAAGATTTTATAAATCTGGAATTTGGCTTTTGATATGGGTAAAGTTCATTTTATTTTCGTTTATTTTTATTTCATTGAATAGTTTAAGAAAAATCCTGTCGTTTTTTTATATTACAAATATTTATTTGCACAGTGCTGCCCACTGTGTGTATCCAGTAAGAAAGAAATAAAAACTGTCACACAAGTGCTGAGATTAACATACAGGAGTAGTGAAAATTCGGATCATATCCAATGATTTTAACAGAAGCTTTTTTCATACTTATTCACCGGTTTAAAAGCTGTCTTTGTATTACTAAATACGTACTAGTATAAATGCATATTCAGGAAGATCTCTGTACTGTGCTCTTATTGAAAAAGCCTTTATTATGAACATGCACGAATGCACTTATATCTCTAGCGCTCATTGTTTATGGTTTAACCAATATTATCATTTCCTTAGCATTTAACATTCCTTGTACTCGTAATAGGAACAGCAATAATAATTTAACATCATTATTAATATTATTATAAGTGTGTGTGTGTGTAGGCATGTATGTGTGCATGTATGGATGTGTGTAGATTCTTTCTCACATCATAATCATTGCTATCGTCCTTATGATATTCATAAGGACTATTGTGATGTTTTGTGTACCAGTTGGAAGGAAGGAAACAGTCTCTTGTGTATCATCAAGAAATTGGGCATGTTTCCAAAACAGTTTTATGCTTTTGGCATCATGCTGATTTTGTTCTTCTTTTTCTTTTTATGGCGTTTGTATTTGTTTCTTATTACTGTTGTTGTCTTGCTGGGATTAAAGAAAACGAAATAACAAACATTTGAGGAACCTTGAGTGATGTCAACTTAAAACATTTTAATACAAACAAAAGATATTTCATTTACCAACAAAAATATGTACAAGCAAGTAAAAAATATGTATATTATTTTCAAATTTAGGTACATACATACAGACACACCTACATACATACATACGTATATATATTATACATGCATACAAATGTGTGTATACATTTTAAAATAAAATATTTGCCCTGCGTATAAATATGTATCATATACATACATATTTAATTATGTCAAGACAATTTGTATAAACTGTGCTGTCCTTTTCTAGAATCATTTCTTTTCTAATTTTGTTTTATATTTTTTTTTTGTAATATTTGAGCGTTAAAAAATATTATTTCATTTATAGAGTTTTCTTCTATGATAAAAATTTTTATATAAATCTTGCGCTTCCTCTAGGTTTGTATTGTTTTCTAAAAAAAGTGCATTAATGCAAACAAGAATATGTTCTTTTCCAAATAAATTGCACACTAAACATGTCTTTTGGTTTAAATGTAATAGCAGACGACAATAGCATCCTGAAGATCACAAACGCTTCTATTTTTGTATTAACAAATTTATCTTAACCCGAATTGATACATATTAACAGGTCTTTTATTAAGCGCATGCTATCTTTAAATTTGAATGAAATAAGGTTCGTATGAGATACCATTAAAACTTTTTATAATATATGTATGTATAACATTGTGGAAATATCTGCCGCAATTTTGCTGGGTGGTGCGTATCCGAAATGTGAAATTTTTTATGACTCTGGCGCATAAATCAAGCCGAATTCGACGCATAGCATGGAATATGTTTGTTTTGAGGAGCATTTTGGTTTGTGACTTATTAATGTAGAACTACGATTAAGGAAAATCCCACAAAAAAAGTAAAATCTCACGACCTTGGTGGCCAATTCACATCACCTCAAATCACTTGTACAAAATGTCAATCTTCATTTCATCATCCAAATTAGGCCATTGCAATTGGTATTCATAGACCCATAGCGCTCACGGTTGACGATGATGGCCTGGCCACCGTCGTTCTCAGAGAAGTATGGACCGATGACTCCACTACTCCAAAATCCATATTAAACAGTGAACTTTCAGGGATGCTTTTGACTAAATCCTTGTGAATCTCATGTAGATTCGTATCGTTTCAAATTCGACAATTTTGTTTGTTGACATACCCATTCATCCAGAAATGTGCCTCATCGATGAAGATGATTTTTTGATAAAAAGTAAGCTCAGTTTCAAACTGATCCAGGACCCATTCAACGAGCATATGTCATTGTCTGTGGTGGTTTATTTTCAGCTCCTAGGTCAAGTTGAATTTTTTCACGAGTGCAGGCCCAAGTCATGACGCTAAGTTTGCCTCGGATTATCCTGCATGCTTTCACGGACAGCGGCGATGTTTACGGCAGATCCTGCGTTTTGTCGTTGTTCGTATTATTTCATTGTTAACTGAACCATTGGACTCAGATTTATTCACCACACACCTCGATAGAGCGATTATGACAACCGTACATAATATCCATTTTGATAAAACAGTTGTAAAGGCGATACCTGGACATAAGAGAGCGGGGTTAGGAATTGCGGCTTGCTGAGATGGGTAATTTTTCGAAATTTTGTTAAAATTTTTTAAAATTTTCTCACAAATAAATTTGTCTAATCTTTATAATAAAATTTCACGTAGTTATATAAATGATATATTTATACAAAATATATTGACAGGTTTGTTTATCTTTGAAAAATCTAATCAAAAACTACCAACAAACAGATAAGGGAAATAAATTTAAGAAATAATTATCAACTACTAAATTACGAAATAGTATAACGTATACTCTGCCGCAATACTACGAGTAGTTTCACTTATTAATAAAAAAGGACAATTTTGATCCTTTAAAGTATTTATTAAGTTTGAGCTTAAATCAGTTTTATTTCATTTAAAGCAATTGCACAAATCCTTGTCATCGTTTATTTCATTATACATACGTACACGGATTTGTCACTTAAATTTTTTTTGTTGTATGTTGCAACTGACAATGACATTGACCCATATTGGCCTTTCTGCCACGTACGTATGTGGCCTAAATGAAATTAATTGGTACTGCTGTGCTGTGTTTTGTGCAGCTACAAATGAGGTTTTTAACAAAAATAATAAAAATGCAGGGGAGAAAATACATTAGTTTTCCAATTTAAAAGACGTAAGTACAAACATCAGAAATGGATATTGGGTTTTTTAAATTAAAGTTGCTTAAGCTTTTTTTATTTAAAATTAAACTATTTGACGAAAAATGAATAACCACACATGGGACTAGAGATTTTTCTAGGTCGTGTGCGAAGTTTTGGTGGTGGGAGGAGGCTGCCAGCCTTTAGCGAAGGAGAAACCTATAGAATGAAGATAGAAGGAAAAAAATTCGTTGCGAATAAATTTCATCTGACAGACCTATTTACACCTGTGCCACACAAGACCTGTCAGGTCTAAAATTGTGATTAATTACAAAGGGTAACACTTCCTAATTTTCTAAATAAAATGATTATGATTTCTTAGAGTATTTAGTAAAATATTTCTTAAAATGATCCTTTTTAAATTTAATTCATAGTACCTTATCATTAAAAAAAGTCTCATCATATAAATCTTATTTTTCAATAATGCATTATGAGCAAATAATATAAAAAGTTTTGAAATTAAAATTGCTTAATCTTTTTTCCACATGTTTAAAAATCGAAAAATAATATAAACTTTCATAAATAGTAATACTGCTCACAAGTCTCTAATTTTGCACACCGATTTACCATCCTTGATATTAACGTGCATACAAACATAAGAGTATATAAAAAATATATTTATGTATATATACACACACATACGAAAACATCTCAGGTGTTGTGGACACTCCTTTACACTCGTTTCGAGAATATTAAAATGTATGGTTCCACTAAATTGCGCATTTAATGTTCATGGCTGCTGTTCACTTTTTTCTTTGCATTTCCTTTTTTCCTTTCATTTGGTCCTTTTTCACGATGGCTTAAAGCAATTTTTTATTTGCGAGGCCATAAAGTGCAGAGTATAAAGTAGTCAAATTTTTTATTTAAAGAAGGCAATAAAATTTGATTGTATTTGTAAGATATTAAGCACATTTCGATTTATTTATCTTAAATTTAAGAAAACAAAAAGGCGGTTCTTTGCGGGAGAGGTAAAATTTTTAAGTAATTGTTTTAAAAATGAATGGTAGAAATCGGTGATAGTCAGCGGTGTGGAAAGCACAAGGTGCTTTCCAAAAAATGAGATAAAATATAGAGATTATGATCTCAAGGTAATGCAAATTATCATTGAAAATTTTATTTTTTGGGGCCTATTCTCTGAAAAGGAAAAAAATTATCATGATACATGGTTTTCAATGGAATAATCCAATAATATTAATTATTATTTTTTCCAAACTTAAACTATTTTTTAATTTAGAATAATGTCTTAATATTTAGTAAGGAAAGAAAGAAATTGTAAGAGATTTTTTAGCGATATATTAAAAATGAAAATAAATTACTTATATAAAAGAGAGTTAGAGCTTGTAAAAGCTAATTGAAATTTATTTAGAATGGCAAATAATAGAAAATAATTATATATTAAAGATATTTAAGCAATTCTTATTTATGGTAGCTACACACGATCCAACCTGTCGTGCAATGTGTTAAATAAACCTAAATTGGTTATTGAACTCAAATGATTCTAGCATTTACGTATCCAATAACACAAAATCAAAATCTTTGTGTACATATAATTGTACACATTTGGAATTTGAGTACAAACGTATGTCTTTCAATGAACTAGGTCAACATAAATAGTTAAAAAAGATACGTACGATGCAACCTTTGCAATTGCTGATATAACATGAACTGATACATGAAACAAAGCCAGACACGAAGCAACCTTCGATGTAAAATGCCTAATTTAGTTTCATTAAATGTTACATCGTGCGTAGCTGCCCAGTAAAAAATTAAAGTTTTTCTTACGAAATCGCATTTGCATTGCTTCCAAAATATTTGTTTGTATATTTTTCCAACTTCCTAGGAAGTTAACTTGAGAAAATATATTCATTTTTTTAGATTTACATGAAAACAGTATTTTCTTAAAATTTGAACTTGAACCTAATGATAAAGAAACTGTGACCATTAAAAAATGTTTAACCGTGCAAATGTTTAACCAGTTGTAAATATCATAATGTGCTCTAGATAGCTTTATAATTCACTTCAGGGCTTTCAAAATTTTGTACAATTTTGTAATGATAAGCTTTCATTCATTCTACATTTCCATGACATCTTAGGAAGGTCTTTTTAACTATGTGTCTCTTAAAGCTTTTATTCTCACAGCTACCTACTCTCTGCATATATCTATTAACTAAGTATCCACTGAGAAAAATAGAAGTTCTTGGTGAATGACACTTTCATTGCTTCTAAAGTTTCGGCTAGGGGAATTTTTTCGACCTATTATGAAGTTAAGTTAGGGAAATTTTGCTTCAATTTAAAACAAATACTTGTTTCTTCAAATTTAGCAAAAATTAATATATGTATTTCTTAAATGATGATGTTTTATATGCTGACATGTGCGAGTTGGTACGCCTATTGACTGTTAAACACGTCATGATGAAATAATTATTCCCAAGGTCAAGTCAAAGACTAGACGACTAAAAATATCAATAAGAAATTATATTCTGTGAACAAGATATGTATGATATGTTTGAAATACGTCCAAGAAATCCAGGGAATCTTAAACATGACTTCAAATTCAGTAAATAGTTTGCAGTAAAGAGAATATCTTGCAGTGGCATGCCTATATTAAAGTCATTGAAAAAGATTCGTATTTTCATAGCTTTCGGATAACAAATTGTGGATCTTATTGACTTCTTTAGGAGTTTTTTTTTTAGTGGGTACTGTTGTAAATATATGCTCATGTGGCAGATGTGTGTTGACTGTTAAATATATTATGATGAAATAATATTCCCTAGTTCATGTCGATAGAAATATCAATAAGAAATTAAAATGTGTGAGCAAAAATTATGTGTAATAAAATTAATTTTTATATACAAGTATAACGTAAAATATACTATAGGACAAACGGCATTTGAAGAACTTTCAAGAAATCTTTTTTTCTAAACATCGTGAACATAACTTCAGATCCAATGAACAGTATCCAAAAACAGAACATCTTCAAATGACAAGCTTATGTTAAAATTATTGGAATGGATCCGATCTTTCACTACCTCTTTATCCTCCTAACGTATTGACTCCTTTGGAAATTATTTTTTTTTAATGGATACCATTATGGCAACACGTATTTCAATGAGCGGCAAAGCAATATTCAAAGCAACATGCCTTCTTTGGTTTAAAAAATATCCCACCTTTACTTAAAATTACATTAATTTTTTTTATTTACTTAGAATTAAATATATACCTAGAATTGTTAAGGCTTTATAACAATTAAAATAATCTAAACTAATTTCATTTATAAATTTTTGTTCCAAAATAGAACATTTAACCAAAATGTTGCTTGGAAAAAAGGCTGTAATGTAATAAAAAACTCTTTGCTATAAATTCTAACTGATTTAAGCCATTTATACAAAGTGTTATTGTACTGTTGCCATAAAAGAAGGAGCAACAAAGGATGTGATATACCAAACATTTCCTTTGTTTTATGTGAATCTAATTCTTTTTCAAATTAAATAAATTCTGAATGCTTAAATTTAATGCCTAAATTTTTAAGTGAAATATTATGAAAGAACTTTATCCATAAAATATAAGAATTCAATTAATTTTGAATAACTTTAAATCCTTGTGACCTTACGAATATTTGCTGAATATTTAAAATGCAAAAATATGTTTGCAATTTATTGATACTCGTATAACTTTTTTTGTTTGCAACACATAAATTTTATTTATTCGAGTACTTTTTTTCAGCAATTGATTTTATTTCTTCTTGCTTTTGTTGTTGCCATTTTCCTGTAATCACAAAAAATATATACATACATATATTGAAAATAAAATTAATTTTATGCCTGACATGTGTTTAATATGGCACGTACTTATACCCTCGGAGTCGCAGTCATTTATTTATTAAATAAATGTTTCATTTTCAGCAATAAATTATTTAGAAAAATAAACACTCATGAATACATAAATTAAAACAAGCGTTTGCTTGTGTTTTGCAAATTACGATTTTTAACACACCAACTTGACTGTTCATTAGAGATGGAATCGTGAGCAACTTTGCGCTTGTAGTCATTAATATACGAGACTTTTACTGAAACAGCCAATAGCTCATAGGGACCAAGTGAGGGAAAACCTAATTAACCTAACAGCACACACACGTGAATATAAAAAATGTTTACGAATCACGAAAAGTCGTTCTCAGTATATGCAAAAAAAGAAATAAAATTAATTGAATTTACGAAATCATTTTATCACAAACGTGTTTTTTAACGATGTGTGACGATGTGCGACACTAATACAACTTTTAGAGGTTTCCAATCACTAAATAATGATGACAATTTTTTTATTTATTTTTTTATACCACGTCTCAGTTGCTCTCAAATAATTGAAAGAAAAACTCACCAAAATCATGTACATACTCGTATGATCACGTGAGCCATGGCCTTCTCTAAATCAAATTGAGAGCTTTGCAAGTTCCCTAAAAGCTTAAACTATATCCTTCTGAAGATAATGAAATTTTTTATTGTCCTTGCAGATCTTCTTGGTCGTTTATCCTGCTGTATTTGACAATACAACGCATAGTGGGATAGATTGCAAAGATATTGATAATAAATATATGTATATGAAATTACTGGTTCGATTGTTAAATGAACAATCAGAAGTTCAAATAACCCCCTCGAAATGTAGATTGCGCGTAGAGGTTAAACGACTTGAATTTCGAAATATTTTCATAGTCCATACAATTAGAAATATAAACTAAATACGATGAATATACCAGACAATGAAAGTGTCACAATGTACAGACTGTAGATGTACTTAAAGTGATATACTCGAGGGTATACTCATGATCAGGCGTCGGATTCTCATGAAAATGCATGTCACTATTTTGTTGAAATATAACAAGGTTTCGACTAATTATCTATCCGAATTATCAAATTTTAAGTAAAATGGTATTAATTGGTAGTTGCATATTATGATAAGACTAATGAAATAATTCACAATGTGAGATGACCGGTTGCGCGGAAGAGCGGTCTCATTACTATGAAAAGTTTTCGAAGCACTTGACTCAGGTTAAAGTAATTTAGAAAGACATCTCTCTCCGCTGAAAACATTCTTATTTAAATAACGCAGTAGTTTAATATATAATTGTTACCGGAGACTAACACCAGTTTCGTACTAGTGTTAGTTTTGAAAATCAATAAAAATCATTTGTTTATATAAAAGAAACTGCTACAAGGTGGCGCAGAGTAATAACATAATTTTAACCGGCTGTCATTTTGTAATAAATAAAAAATAAGCCCTGTTTTCATAAAAAGTTTATTTGAAAGTGTAAAATTGAGGACATTAATTGGAGAAAAATATATCGCTCAAATGGCCACCACTGAGTTGATGCATAACTGCGCTCGTTTTACGCATTTTGAATTGTTGCTCGCAAAATATCTGGCTTCCAATTGGGGATTTTTTCTTCAATATTAGCTTTCAAATCTTGGTTTGTTGTGGTAAGCGTAAGATTTTTAAAATTCCCAAAGGAAGAAGTCTGGTGATGTTAAATCTGGTGATCTAGGCGGTCAGTTCAAATCCCCAAAATGGGATATAACTCGACCTTGTCTCAAAATCTCCATTTTTGCCTGAGCTGTATGAGCGGTTTCTTGGTTCTGTTGAAACCAAAAACTATCGAGACCCAAAGCAGCAACTTCGTTTAGCACCTGCCTGTAACGCTCACCATTTACGATTGCGGTGGTGCCATCGATGTCTTAAATAAAATAAGGGCCAATCAGTTTTTCGCCGCAATTGATACACCAAACAGTCAGTTTGTGGCGTTGCAATAGCTTTTCATGCATCTCATGTGGATTTTCTGTAGGCCAAAAAGTCAAATGGAACACGGCGACGAGTAAACCGAAGACGAAATTTACGCTGCGTTAATATAAAAGACAAAAAATTTATCAAATAAGCAGTAATAAGAATTTCACGTTCTTGAGGTGTGTATCGCCCCGTGGCTTGTTAACATCTACATCATAAATATCAAAGCACAGTAAATTTGGCGCCATCTGCAAAAATTACAACCAAATCAAATTATGACATTACTTTGCGACACTTTCTATAAATGGGCTTTATTTGCCTGTGAAAAATTTAGTGATTTTTTGTTCCTGCACTATATATATAATAAAAAAACTGTTCTAAAATGGAAAAAAGTAGATGAACGCTTTGTTAGTAACAATTTGTAACTTAAGCAGCTGCTCCGCTTGATTTATAAAAATTCACAAGAAATTTCTTTATGAAAAAAATTCATTTATAATTTAAGGAAACTTCCTACTGTCCCCAGGGTACAATATCCTGCACAGTTTATTTTGAATACATTGGCATAATCTAGAAATTGTCTGTGATATGGGATACGAGTAAAAATAGTATATTTTTTCAGAAAAATAATTAGTTTTGTTTTTAAAAATTAAAGAATACTTATATTTTTAATATTATGAAATATCTTAAAACCCATTGTTTTTAAAACCAAAACCAGCTGTTTTTTCTTCCCCAATTTCAAAACATTCTTATTATAATCTCTTTGTATTACATGAACACTTTCCAGTTAGAACTAATAAAAATTACTAAACATTTTTAGTACATGAAAAGATCTTTTATTTAACAATATTTTTTTATTTTTTCTCTAATATGTAGATGTGTAAATTTTTTAATTTTGGTTACTTTTTTGAAAAAAAAAACTAAACAAATTCCCTAGATATGCATTTAAGCTTAAAATATGCAAAATTATGTGCTTGCAAATAAAATTCAAACTTCTTAAAAGGTTATGAAAACTATAGATATCTTTTCTATGGCTCCATTTATAACCAGGTATCCCTGGTCGGTATTGCTCGTGTTTCATAAAGTAAATTAAAATCGTATAATTACAAGGCGAATTAATACACATGACTTAACTGTGAGACGCCTAAATAGAGGTTAAAAGCACTCACGATATGACTGTTTCACTTTCAAGTGTTTCTAAACGTCTTAACAGAAGCAAGACAAAAAAAATAATCAATACACAATAATGTTTTTAAAACAAAAGCAATAATGTAATACTCATCAGCAGATAGAAAATAATAAATATTAAATAACATGTTTCTTACGCCAACGCAATTTTATTTTACTACATTTAAACAACGAGACCAGACAAGAATACCTTTAAGACGATCATTAGTGGCACTAATTATCGTCATCGTCATCCAGTCACCGATATCAGCAGCACTTCAAGTTCATTAACTTATTCATTAAAAAAGTGTAACTAAAAAACCAAACGCATGGCCAGTCCAAATGTGTCAGCTGAATAGTCGTTCATAGTGGCTTTTAACAAAAGCCTGTTGTTTTTTTTTTCAATAAATGTAAGTATTTTTACAGAAAAATGTCTAGTCTTTATATGTATATAAATAAAATGAAGCGAGTGAATAGACGAATAATGAATGAACCATGCAACGATTTCATCGCTCGTACAATAGTAGTTACTTGTCATTACCATTTAAGTTTAGGTCTTAATGATGATGCTATTGTTGTTGTTATTAGGCTTGTTCGTGTACTTTGTTTACAAACTATTAATAAGCTTTAATCATACGTTCCGTTTTGAAAGTTTGTAGCGAGGAGGCGAGAGATGAAGTATAGTGTCAGTGAACAAAAATTAAAGTTGTTCTCAATGAATGACATTTTCATTGCTCCAAACGATCCGATAGTGCATTTTTTGACTTCTAGAATCCAATTGACAAATTTGAAATTATAATACTTTCACAATTTAGGAAAATCGATTTAAAAACACTTATTTCTTTAAATCTACATGAAAATTACTTTCACATGAGCAAAAAGAAAACGGAAGCAATAGGAAAGTTGTGCCTTTTTTGATCCTGTAATATTTTAAATTTAAATACATAGGAGTACTCGTATGCGTTTATTAAATTTTTTTATGGCGTGATGTTTTTTTCTTTGAAGAACTAATAACAAAATGTAAAAATCAACAAACAAGGGTCTATCATTAAGCGTTTCTTATCTTTTAATTTACATAAAGCAAAGTGTATGTAAGATATCAGTAAAATGTTTATCCATTTGAAATATTTATTGATGCCATTATGTGTGGAAAATGTCTGTTGCGGCTTTGCTTTGTCACATTTTGAATTTTATTGATGGCATGGGTTATGTGGGCTAACGTGCTAAAATCACATGATTTCAGTGTCCAGTTCACATCACGTGTACGTGAGGTGACCATGACCTCAAATTTCTCGTGCAGAATGTCCAATGTGGCATGAGCTGTATGGCATGTAATGCCGTCCAGTTGAAATCACATATTGTTGGTGTCCATATCATCAAATACAGGCCAAAAGAATTAGGTAATCACTGACCTGTAGCGGTTCACATTGATAGTGATGGCCTGGCCATCACCGTTCTCAAAGGAATATACTATATCAATCAATGATGTCGCCTGCCAGAATTCTATACCAGACAATGACTTTTTCGGGATGCATTAGAGTTGATCCCTCTAAATATCGTGTGGATTTGTCCCAAATTAAAAAAAAAAACTTTTTCATCTAAAAATGGGTCCCATCACGGAAGATGATTTTAAATAAAAATCAGAGTCAGTTTCTAACTGCTACAGGGGCCATTCAGAGAAAATACGTCGTTGTCTATGGTCTTTAATTTTTAGCTCATGGGTCATTTAAATTTTGTACGGGTGCATGCACAGGTTACAATGCAAACTTCGCACATATGGTCTGTGGTCTTCTGAGCGACGCGAGATCGTCTACCTCGGATTCTCTTCTCTTTAATTAATTTCCTAACGAAACAACTTAAACCGGTTGTCTGCTATATTTGGATTCAGGAAAAATGTTTGCTTAAGTTATTTTTTTCCCAGAATTTTCGCATTTTGAATCACTTTTAAATTTCTAATATTTCTTTTTCATAAAAGTTTAATTGAATTTTATTAATGAATGAAGATAGTTTCAAATTATTCCAATTTGGAGCCAGATGTTTTGCGAGCAACAATTCAAAATCCCAAAAAACGAGCGCTATTACAAATCAACTCCGGAGGTGGCCATTTGAGCGATATAATTTTTTCCAATTAATGTCATCAATTTCACACTTTCAACTAAACTTTTTATGAAAACAGGACTCGTTTTTCATTTATATTACGACTACTTATGCATCACCTTGTAACAAACACATTTCAATAGAAATTTTGTTTTAAGTGAATAAGTTGACGAACAAACTTATTGCTTGTCTGCGCTTATAATATTTTTTCTGCGTCATTATCGCGTTGTATTGTTTTGGAAATAGAGCTGAATGTAACGTTTTTTTTTTTTTTTTGAAAACTCAGTTTAAAACGTCAATGGCCACAATATAAAAACTAGTGAGTCATGTGTTAAAGAAATAAATAAAAATATATTTATGGCCTCTCCCTCTTGGAAGTATTACAGCAGAAAATAGAATTTTTCATTTAATTTCATATGTAAAGAATTGTACAACATTAATTTTATTATAACATCAAAGACAGAGAAATCCTGCCAAAAATATTTGAATCGCGAAGGCTGTTTGTAAAATTAATAGTACTAAATGTAGGTAAGGTGTCGAAATTTTAAATTGTTTTGCAGATTGGGATCAGAATACAACGAAATATGAATGATATTTTTAATTAAAATATTGTAACAATATTTAAAGGAAATCGTGTAAAGAGAAAAAAAGGACTTGATTGTTCAACTTCATCATTAAGAGTTCATTATTTTCATGTATTCCTTGTAAGTGGAGGTTCTCTTCTAATATGAGACAGCTCAAATCATGTTGTCCATTAACACTACTCCCTTTTAACTATTACGATATAATCTGTTGTCCCACTTCTATCTTAATGTAGTTCTTGGGCAGCGCTCATTCCCTGAGAACTAGACCAATTTAAAATAATAATTGTGACAGAAAATCCAAATTATTGCAGTATGTATATGTAAATAACTACTAACGAATATGTACAATAAAATTATATGTGTGCGAGTATAATGTAAAAGTACAGGAAGCTAAAACACACTGCTTTTAAATACAGGACTAGTCCCATTCAAATACTTTCTTCATTGTGTGACTAAAAGATTAAACTAAAAATCAATAAAATACTAATAACAATTACAAATTATTTATATGAAATCAAAGCTAAAATTTAATGATTTTAATCGTTTCAAGTACATAAAAAAATACAACACAAGTATGGCTCTGAGCAGACCTTTAAATACATCTGCTTATTTATGCTGAAGTTGATATGAGATATTTTTATGAATTTTAAAGCTGTCCAAAGACAAATTATTATATTGTTGAAATGCATGTAGATATTGCTAATCATGAGCTCAAGACTTTTCAGACTCCATTAGGGAATAATGTTTATTAATTTTTAATATGTTTCATGAGTAGAAATGACTGAAAGGGTATGTTTAACTATTAGCTGGGAGAACATTCGCACATTTTCATTGCTGCCACATAAGAGGGCATATCAACAATTCAGTACTTTTTGAATTTCTCGTCTCTCGACTGAATACGCAATACTGCTCCTGGCAGGAGGCATCTGTCAGTTGACTCTTGTCAAAATTTGAACAAACTTCGTTTGTTCATTGAGCATAATTTTTTGCGGAAAAAAACAATCACTCAAACCAAGGCTATGCTTGATAAATACTATCATCAATATCTGATATCTGCATCATCAATTTTAGTGCTGAAAACGTGATATATTGAATTTGGTAATGGCCGCATTAGCACGGAAAATGATGAACGTTCTGGACGCCCAGTTGAGGTCTAGACACTTGAAACAATTGAAAAAAATCGCGATATGGTATTTGCCGATAGGAAGATTGTGGAGGCCTTAGGCATATCACATGGATCAGTGGTTTCAATTTTGAATGATAACTTGGAAATAAAAAAGCTTTCGTGTGACAACTTCACAGGAGTGTTTGGCGTTCTTTAACCGCAATTGTGCACACAGCACATCAAACACCAAATATTAGTTAAAACACTTGGTTTCTCGAGGTGAATCCACCCCAATGTAGGCCACATCGGATTTGTCAGTCAACCGACCGTTTTTTGGGATGCACGTGGTATAATCCACATTTATTACATTCAAAAGTGTAAAAACAATTAATGGCGATTATTATGCCAACTTATTCGGCCGATTCAATGGAGATTTGAAAAAAACTTACCGCTTTTGGACAGTGCAAGGGTGCACACATGTGCATAAATCATGGACAAATTCAGTGATTTATGCTATGAAATGCTCCCTTATCCGCCCTATTGTCCGGATTTATCACCGAATTACTATTTCTTGCTTCCAAACCTAAAGGGATACGTAGGCCGAATAATATTTGGCTCCAACGATGAAATCATCGCACAAACTTTTACCTATTTTGATTATTTCGACTTATCTTATATTTTGAAAGGGATACAAAAATTTAAGAAGACGGCTATTTTGAAAAATAAACATGCGTTTTATTCAACCGAACACGTACTTGTTGACCTGACCTTGTATGTACCTCATTAGCTTCCGAGTCTACCACTTTGGCAGGCTTTTATTCATCATTACTATTTAAAAGAAGTTTTACTGGAATAAGAATACGAGAAATTTATATTCTTAATGAACGAAGTTTGTATATTCTGCCAAAATAGAGGAGCTATTTCTACTATTATTTCTACTTATTATATATTATCATATTAAAGTATCTCTTATGGTCTATGATCCATTAAAATTTACTTTTCCAGTCATTTCTAATCATAAAATACCTCTAGCCCATGAAGAAAAATTATATTCATTTGGTTGAAAAATAATTACACATTTATTTTTTAGTTATTATTGTTATTTGTTGTGTATGCGCCTGCATTTCATTGGCGCTAACCAAATCATCAGTGCATTCAGCCCTAATTTTTGACAGCATTCAACTTTATCCACTACGAAGAACAATAGTTTTTTAAATAATTATCTTGGAGAATATCCCGAATAATAATTTTAAAGAGTAATAATTGTGGTGACGTGGTGTAGTGGTTAATTTTTTTTGCCTACAAAACCGAGTAACTCTGGTTCGCTCCCTGGCAGAGGACAAAAATTTTTCACCATGGTTTTTCAAGTTAAAAAAAAAGTGGAAAAGAGGATAACATCATTACAAACAAAGGTCAGACAAAGCCACCACCTTATGGGAAAAAATGATAGGAATCAAAGATTAGCGAATTCCTCACCACTACACCAAAAATACAGAGGGGACGTTTTTTCTGGCAACGACAAATGGCGTTCCCATAATCCTAGACCTGCTACAGCAGACCAATCATGTACCGATTACCGAAACTGATACAAGACAAAAAACAAATAATAACAATGCGAAAAACAACTGCAACAACAACCCGTGTAAATATGGATATGCTTTATAGAAGCCCTATGCTCCCTCCAGGAGTGA
The DNA here is from genome assembly GCA_963681545.1 of Germaria angustata. Taxonomy (NCBI): domain Eukaryota; kingdom Metazoa; phylum Arthropoda; class Insecta; order Diptera; family Tachinidae; genus Germaria; species Germaria angustata. The sequence goes on along the minus strand of OY813001.1, from coordinate 10,012,454 downwards.
AAGGAATATATATATATATATATGTATATAGTATATATATATATATATATATATATATATATATATATATATATATATATATATATATATATATATCTAATTTTTTATAATAAGCAACTCTCTGAATGCCCCTAATACGAAATTAAATGAATAATTGTCTTCAACATTTATTAATTTATAGAAATTTTTGGCATCATTCCATTTTACTACGTTAAACAAAAATTAACAAAGAAGCAACAACAAGATACTGCCCACACTTTAAGAATTAAGCGAAAGCTTTGTTGTTGTTGTTGCTGGCAATAATATTTGGTTGTTGCCTTGTTATTTATTGATGAGTGTATATTTTTTGTAAATTATTAATTATGCGTCACTCTTTGGAACTTTTTTAAACAAGAATCAGAGTCAAGATGGAATCTACAGTCTGAATATCTTGAATCCATGAAATTCTTGGACGAATGTTTTTCTCTATTCTTAATTTTTGCGTAGCGTTCTTCTGGTTTTTTTTTTGTTTAATTTTTTTTAATATATGCATGTACATATATATGTATGTACATGTAATAATTTTTAATAAAACAGTAATCCCTCTTAAAATTTATTTTTGTTAAAAAGTTTTTTATATTTTTTGCCGGTTTTTAAATTTTTTAAGGTAATAAATTATGCAAGTTTTATGAACAAAAAAACTTAACTTGTTTCAGTCAGACTAATGATGTAATAATCAAAATTTTATAAACTCGAATTTAATTACTTTAATTATTATTTAGAAGTTAAAATATCAGCTTTCCTTTAATAAATAATTAAATAAAGAAAAACAGAACGAAATCACATGTTACTGTTAAAAATAAATTATTTTTCAAATGTTTTGGGAATACATTAACATTTTAAAGCGCAGTTAAAACTTAATTATTTATTGAAAAAGAAATATTTATTTCATCAATATAATATACTTTTGGCCTTGTGCTATTGTTGCACCCAAACAGCCCAAACATTCAGAGAGATTTACTTAAGGGACAATGTGTTTAAATATCATTTAAAAGTCTCCTAAACATAAATACTAAATCATTTAATAGAAAAAATTTTAATATTCGGAGAGTATGACATCAAAATTATCCTATAAATTATTCAGTAGAAACATTTTTAAAATTCGGAAAGATTTACTTAAGTTACAATGTGCTTCAAAATCATTTAAGTCTTCTAAACACTAATACTAAGCCATTCAAAAGAAAAAATTTAAAAATTTGGGGAATTTTACATCAAAAATCTCATAAAAATGCCGCAATTGGAACATTTTTAAAATTCGGAGAAAAGAGAGTTGCAATGTGTTTCAAAATCACTAACAAAAATAAAAGCTAAGTCAAGAGAAAAGTTCATTCCGAAGCTCAAATAATAATTAATTAAGGGTTGAAAACTATTTGCAATTGTAATAAAGAAAAAAAATCAGCTTTTGTTAAAAATCGACAAAACTGCAAAAAAAATTCCGAAAAGAATTTCAGTTTTTCAAAATTTGATAAACAAATTTTAATTCGAAAAAATCGTGTTGTTGTGGGCTTAGCAGTAAAGAATAAATTTTTTAAATAAACTATATGTAATTTTTTGCATTTATTTTTATTATTATTTATTAAATCCTCAATTTTTTTTTATTAATTTAAAATACGAACTTTATTGTATAAACAAAAATTTTGTAATTAATCTGGTTTGAGTTAGAGTCCTAAATTTGTCATTAAGGAAGAAATAAAATAATTTGAGAGAAATAATTTTTATTTTACTCGAATTCATGAGACACTTGCAAAAAATTAACACGATCTTAGTTTTACTATTCATATAAAAATCATTAATATAATACATTTCTCGATAAGTTCGAAAAGCAGGAGACTAGGTCTGGCTTGCAAGGGCTGATAAGAAAGAAAATTATTAATTATTTCTTATGATCAATATTACTAAAAATTTCTAACATAATGACACACGAGAATTTAGCAGCGCAATGAAACCAAAAACAATTTATCAATTCATTAAGCAACATCCAGATACTTCAGTATTAAATTTAAATTGCAAATAAAATAAAAAAAATAAAAAGAAATATAAAACCAAAAATTTTAAACTTACCGCTGCAGGTAATTTGCCCATTATGGCAAGAATATATTTGAAAAAAAAAAAACACAAAACACAAAACGAAGCTAATGCTGGGATTGCATAAAACGTTTTCTTATTTTTTTTAATTTGTATACGAGTATTTTTCATGCAACAATTTTGAACGCCATCAGGTGATAATTATTTTGTTTTAGAATTTTAGCAAAATATCAAGACAAGACACACAGACAGCTTGACTTAAAAAGGTTATCAAACAAGTGCAGTTTTTTCTTTTAATTCCAAGTTTTAATAAACACACAACAAAAGAAACAAAATTTGACTCTATCATCCACATTTGAGAATTAAAATTTATATAGAATGCATGGATTCATTCCATTTTAACTAGTTTATGATATGACATCATTTGTGTTTCTAATAATTTGAATAAATTTTTAATTTTTTTGTTGTTGTTAAATTTTACAAGTGTTAAAAATTAACGGCGATAATTACACTACATTTCTACAATATATAAGTATGAATATATTCACACGCACAAACACATACACACATACTAAATATGTACATAAGATTGCTTTCAATAACTCAATTTTGTGATTTGACACCTGCTTTCAACGGTTAGTAAAAAGGGAGCAGACACAGCAAAATTATTAAAATTATATATATATATATATATATATATATATATATATATATATATATATATATATATATATATATATATATATACAAGTAATCTTTTTAAAAATGAAATGAACTGTGGTGACATGGCGATGAATTGTATGAAATGTTGCGGCGTCTTGCTGAAATTAAAAATTATTCAAGTTCCTTCCAATTTTCCATTTAAGGCAATAAAAATTCCATAATTATGGTTTTGTAGCAGTCCTCATACGCTGAAATAGCGTTTCCAGCAATATTCTCGAAAAAAATCTATGGGACAATGATACCACTTGTCCAAAATCCACACTAAACAGTCACTGTATGTGGATGCATTGGCCTCGCAACAATGACGTGAGGCCTTTCCGATCCCCAGATGCTCCTAGTCAACAACGATGATTTGCTGTTCGATTGTTTTGCAATGTTTCTCAATGTTGTTCAAACGTAAAGGGATTCACTTTGGTGCACAGAGGTATCATACTGACTGAAAGCCAATATTTCGGACAGAAAAAATCTATCAGTCTCAAAATAACATATGATTTAAAAAGATACTTGTACAGTACAACTCCTATACTGCGGACACTCGCTAGTGCGGACTACTTTCGGACAATTTAGTAATTTTACCTCTATAGTATGGACAACAGGGTTTTTTCCTATTAATAGCGGACCGTTAGTATACCGCTAGAAACAACACACATTCATATATGAGCTAGAATTAGGGAATTTTGAATAAATTTGTTTAGTAAAATTTTTGTGAAATCGATATTTGGGCAAATGTGTGTAAAGTAGTTCAATCGGTATCTTTATTAAAGACCTTAATATATTTTTTCTTTTTTTTGAGAAAATTGAAAAAAATGTATCAAGCAAATGACAAGAGATATTTTATGGACCGAACAAACAAAGGCAACAGAAAAAGAAATTTTTCTCTAAAAGAATTAAAAAATTGAGCAGACAAGTTGCATACAGATATGTTTACTAATCGTATTTTAAGCAATGGAATTTTTTAATCATTTTCAGTTTAACTTTTCTGTAAATTAATGAAATGTTGATGAATTTTCGTTTTGCTTTTTAACTTAATTTTGAGTTTAAAATTTTTAACTTTGTTTTGAATTGAAATTTTTTTAGCTGTAGTCCGGAAGATTCAATAATACAAATAAAGGCTGAAGATATATCTGTACGGGTTAAGGAGGTTTTACTGTATTTATATATGTATGTGTGTGTTCATGCGTGCAATTATGTATGTACATATACGAGTAAGCATGAAAATTTATGTATGTTTGAATGATTGCATGTCACTAGGTATGAACAATTACATTAAAAAATTTTTATTACATGGTATTACGTATTTATGTATGAAAATTTATTATATTTTAATTACAATTATTATATTTAAATTACAACTGCTTTCAGTTTTGTTGTAACACAATTGCCATCACTTAAAAAATATAAAAAACAACAACACAAAAAACATAAACAAAACGATAATCATTAGCGTAACGTAACGTGCCTGTGTTTATGTGTCTAGTCGTAATCGCGATAATTCGTACATAAAACTACCGTAGCTTAAGGTGTTGTTTACTCATACTCAGCGATCAACATACAATTAACAATACAATTTTTTTATACGTTAAAAATCGTCTGCTTCTTCTTAATTTTCTTGATTATTTTCGCAAGTATGTATGTTTTCGAGTCAACAGTTTATGGGATACTGACTTAAAAACATTTTTTTGAATACTAGTTTTCCAAAAGTAATTCATAGTGAAGCCAGCAGCAACTTTAAACACACACAACACTTGAGAGAAGATCAACAATTTGTTTGTTTGTTTTACTTGCAAAAAAGAATAAATAAAAATATATAGAAAAATATTTGTCATATGGCCGCAATGCACACATACACACAGTGTTTTGTCATATACACAACAATTGTAAAAAATATTAATAAAAAAATTATAAAAATATATATTAACCAATAATAGAAATAAATTCTCTTTTTCTCTGGGAGAATACGAGTATATATGAGTGATAAAAAATTTGAATTTTAATTATTTAAACAAAATAATAATAACAATATGAAAAAAAAACCATTTTCTCTAGCTCTGACTGAGCTGTAGTTATAAATATTTAGATTTAAGTAAGTATATATCAGCAAAAAAAGAACTTCTAATGAAGTCAATCAGACTAGAGACATTTGATGTGGAAGAAGTGTGAGTTTGTACCATTTATCTTGATTTTGACATTGCACAAGGTTTTCCTACTTTTTTGGTCACTATTCTCTGGACTTAAAGTCATGCTTAAAATGAGATTCAATATTTTTTACAAGTAATTGTATCAATTCAAATAAATATTTGCTATTTCATCTTAGTTCTTTATTGTTCTCAGAAGTTATTATGGATTGTTATGCGATAAAGTCCGTACGATTGAACCAGGCAGAAAAAAGTTTGAGGCATTGTAAATATTTGATCTCATCTACATCTCGTATGAATCTTACATCTATTCGACACAAGGAGTTTTAAGATTATAAAAATAAAATTAAAGAAATTTAAGCTACTGCTTCCATCAAACCTAAAACTTAATCAGCTGCTAACTTAAGAAAACAATATGGGACGACTTTCCGTCATCCCATTTCGAAGTTGATTTGTAAACACACCAGTTTCGCCTCTGTACCATGGAACGGACGAAAAATTCTTTCATTTTCAAACAAGCTCCGTCGGAAGAATTATACAAGGTGGCTCATAACTCAAGTCATAATTTGAACTGTTTGCCATTCTGTTATGATTAATACAAAGCTCTGTTTTCATAAAAAGTTTATTTGAAAGTATAAAATTTATAACACTAATTGGAGAAAAATATATCGCTCAAATGGCCACCTCTAGTGTTGATGTATAATTGCGGTCGTTTTGCGGCATTTTGACTTGGTGCTCGCAAAACATCTGTCTTCCAATTGGCGATTCGCCATATCCATGACGTATGATCAGTAAAACCCATCAGCTTCAAATATAACGGTCCAATTAAAATTTTCCTTCCATACACTTTCAACAACTCCCACACCCTCTAACGTTTTGCTGTGGTGCATTGCTTTATGAAGACGAACCACTGTGCAACGCTGACTGACTGAGGAAAAAAACAAAAACTGGTGTCTTCTATATATGCCTGGTGTTTATTTTGAGTTGAGCTGTAATACTGGTTATTCAATGCGTTTAAAACTGCTCATAAGTCAAGTAACAGATGCCCGAACAACACAAAACAATATTCACTGCGGCAACATTTGGGAAGGAGCCTTACAAATTTTCAAATATTAAAATTGATATTTCTGCTGAACTATTCATTTAAAAAATCATTGAAATATTCTCACATGGACTCAAGATCAACACTGCTAAAACCAAAACACTGCGAGTTAATGCGTTGTCTCAGGAATTATTCACAATAAGAAATGTCCAAATAGAAGATGTCAGCCAGTTTTGTTATCTTGGGAGCATAATTTCCAAAAATGGCGGGTCAAGTGAAAACATTGAAAACCGTGCACTGAAAGCGCGACAAACTTTCGGTCGTTTAAGACCTATTTGGAATTCGTCTTCACTCTCTCAGCGCACAAAGTTAAACATTTTTAACACAAATATCAAGACCACTCTGCTCTACGGTTGCGAGACATGGAATGCTGCCCCTCGAGATATACAGAAGATCCAGGTATTTGTGAACCAATATCTTCGCAGAATATTGAGAATATGCTGGCCTAGAGTGGTGTCCAACAGCAGGCTTTGGGAACAATCCAACCAACAACTCACGGCCACGGAAATAAAAAGACGTAAATGGCGCTTGATTGGATACACTTTAAGAAGATCAACGAACGACATCGCAAGAAATGCCATAGACTGGAACCCGCAGGGAAGCCGAAGAAGAGGACGTCCAGCTCATACGTGGAGAAGGCAAATCGATGTAGAATTGGCTGCAATGGGTAAAACCTGGGGCGAAGTGAATTTTTGGCACAAGACAGGAATTTGTTCAACCAATTCATTGAGGCCCTATGCTCCTTATAGGATCGATGGGAACATATATATATATATATATATATATATATATATATATATATATATATATATATATATATATATATATATATATATATATATATATATATATATATATATATATATATATATATATATATATAGTGTCTATTTTTGTTCATGTTGTGATTCAGACTAACTGCAAACTGTGGCTGCTACAAGTATTTAATTTATTTTAATGATTGTATATAATATATTATTGCATTCATCATAAACATTTTGAGGTTTGTTAGATATATTAGATATGTTCCATGAAACATATTATGTTCCTTAAAATAAGAAATTAAGTAAATTTTTTGTATTCAAACATAAGTACATACATATGCACCAGAGATTAACAATGACACATCCCTATTCCATCTTTGTCACAAAATAAACCATCTCCATACAATTAAAGCAAAGAATATACGAATTTAAAAAATGTATTGTGACGGATGGTGATATGTCATGTACGATGGTGCGTCATCTTCTCCAAGTTCATATGTTCCATTTCGCGTCATAAAAAGTCCATAATCATGGCTGTATAGTGCTCGCCATTGATCGAAATGGCTCACACCAAATTGTGGATGCATCGGCTTCTCGACAATGACGTGCGGGTTTTCCGGTCCCCAGGTACAGTGAATTTGTTATTTTTTCATACCCGCCGAGATGAAAATGCTTTTTGGCCAAATTCGGTGTCCCATTAATTTGCAATGCATATTTCCCAAAGTTGTCCACGCGTAAAGTGACTCATTTTAGTCTGCGAAGGCATGATACTGACTTATAGTCAATATTGGGGACAGAAAAAGATGTATATGTGCCTAAATAACATATAAATTAAAAAGAAACTTGTATTTAGACCATCCTTTATAAGTAAATTTGTAATCTTTGTTTAACGTCTATTAGTGATTATATTCATGACGTTCTTATATGTGAAATTTGCACAGTTTCATATAAGTATGATTTCAACTTTAACTCATACGTATTCATGTTTAACAACAAATTATTCATGAATGAGTCCTTGTTACATACGCATCATACACACATACATATTTCTTTAGTTTTTTTCATACTTATTTTGTCACTTACAAATATAAGTAGAAATTGAACTGATTGTAAAAATATGTCCTTGTTGTAATAAAAATCTGCTTCTAATTTCTTGCGGTATTGACAAAACTATCATATTGAATATTTTAATTGTAATGACCACATAGTTGTGTAAAATCATATTTTAAATGCTCAACTATTTTCATTATTATGTATTATGTTCAAATTTATTATCTCAGTTATATATGACAAAAACAAAACATAAAATGATCGCAATGAGCATTTATCACTCATAATTTTTTTTGTTGCTTTTTACGGTCTCGTGTTGAAATCTCATTAGCGGACTCCATCAGAGAATGATGTTTATCTATTTTTAATGTTATAAATTTGATTATAAAATTCACTTTTTCTGCCATCTACATACATTAAAAATTAATAATAATCATTCTCTAACAGAGTCAGATGAGATTTGAACTCGTGCCCGTAGAGAAAAATTAACTGACTACACAATCAGTTTAGAATGCTAAGGCGGCAACACTTAGTAAAAATTTAATGGAAATTAAACAGCTAAAAGTACTCACAAGTTTTTGTCTGCTACTAACAAAATGTTAGGTTAGGTTAGGTTGATTGGAGGGGTGTGATAGCCCATGTCATGCGACATACACTTAAGCCAGTGAAGGCTTGTTGTGCGCTCCATTTAATTATCAGACACAAACTGCCAGAGTTCTGCGGCAGGATTCGAACCTGGGACCCTCGCACTACGAGTCTAGTACACTACCTACTAGTCTACGAAGGTCAGTTAACAAAATGTTACTTCTTAAGAGAGGTTTTAATGAACTAGTCATTACACTAGCTAAATGGCACATTTCTATTCTCGGCGGTCCCCACCATCACCATCATGAGCATTCATATGTCTATTACTTTACTGTTAATATTTGGAAATATCATCTATTTAAAATGCTTTCGTATAAAAAAATGCCATTAATAAAAAAGTATATTAGAACTGTATTCTGTTCCATTTTGATAGTATTGGCTTCTCAATACAATATCCTTAATTATTTGGAAAAATTATTAATCTGAATTCAGTGACGGAACTTAAGTCAGACTAATTAATTTTAAAACTATTCACTTTCATAAACATCTTGAAGATAGCTTCTAAATGGACATCAAGAAAAGAGAATTTTCTTCAAAAAAGATAAGTCTATCTATATTCAAATCATTTGATATGAACCGAAAATTTACTATTTCAAAGATCGTTAAATTCCAATTTTCATAACATATTTGGAAGCTGTTATTTTACTGCGTTTGGAATAACGATTTTATAGACAGACAATTTTATCATTATTCTCTCTCGATTCTTAATCGCGTGATTTATAGAACAAAGGCGAATATGTCATCATCATATACGCGTATGTTGAACGCGACACCATTTCACATTACAAGTACATGTGCATTTACTTGTATGTGTTTTTGGAACCAACAAAATCACTTCAGTGATAATTATTTCATTTTTATGTTTTTATCAATTGATAACACATTTAAACTAATTTTATTTTAATAATCAATGATAAGAAAGATTATTGTTTTGTTTTGAACATTAGAACGACAAAAGCAAGAAGATTTACAAGTACAATTTCTGGGAAATTTATTTATTAATCATTATTTCTGATATTATTAGTATCCTTCCCCACTTTTTTTATTATTTTAAAGCCAAACTAAATGGTTTTGAATATTTTGGATGATATTTATTGTTGTTGTTTTGGTTTTGTAACAAGTGCACTCGTAGTTGGTGGCAGACAACAAAACGCGAAACAATATACAACTATGACTATAGAAAAAATGAGGTGCTGTCTTCTCTTACAGCTTTTATTTGAAAACTGCCATGACGAGTAGTCGTTTAATAAAAGGAAATATATATTTTATTATTATTATTTTTAAAATTTAGTTTGAATACACACATACACACACACACTCACGCATATGAGTTAGTTTGTATGCAAATAAGCCAACCAACCCACCAGCAACAATGACAGCATGAATAACAACAGCCAACATACATATGTGTCACTTATGAATGAAATGAAAAAGAACTTTATTTATATTTCTTTATTATTAATTTTTGCTGCAAAATTAATTAAACATAATGTATTTTATTACTTTATTCATTTTTCATGCAACCTCCCTCCCGCCAGACGCACACACAAACGCCTGTATTAGTAATACACTCTCCTTTCCACCCAGAAGTGTGAGATAGAGCAACTGCTTGATTTAGCGAATGGAAAAGGGTTGAATATATAAATGAATTTTATGCGCACAGTTCAAGTTAAAATGCACACAGAGAAAAAGCAAAGTTGTCATAAAAAGGCAATAAAATAAAAATAATAAAATCCAATTAATCAACTCAATACAAACTAGAAACAGTGGAGCTGAATAAAGAGTGAATTGGTTAACAATCAAGTAAAAAATCTAAATTTGTATAATCATGCTTGCGTTTGTTGTTTTAATGCAGCGATAATTTCGTCGTCATTTTATACGTCGTTTTCTATGTACATAATCGTGTTTCATTTGCTCGAATTATTAAACGTTTGGCTCGGGCACAGAGAAACCACATAAAATTCATGAGGAGCCATTGTATCTGTAGTGAAAATGTGATTGGCCCTTTTAAAGACCCCGATTGCGTCACCGTAACTGTAAATAGTGAGCGTTAAAGGCGGACGATAAGAGTTTTTATATCGCAAGTTGTTTCATTGAGCCAAATCACTGCTAGATTCGGAGATTTTAACTAGCCATCCACATCGCCATGTCTCAGACTTCTTCCCTTGGAGCTTTTTAAAATCTCGAACATTCCAAGTTTTGAAAGCTCACATTGAAGAAGTGACCTCCAATTTGGAGCCACATGTTTTGCGAGCAACAATTCAGAATGCCGTAAAAGGAGTGCGTGCAATTATCCATCAACTTGGAAAGTGGCGATTTGAGAGATATAATTTTTTCCCATTAATGTCATAAATTTTGCACTTTCCAATAAATCGATTATGTAAACAGAGCACTTTTCTATATTTGTAAGAAAATGATGATATTACTTTTGCGTTACCGTGTAGCAGTTGCCACTGGAAAAGTATATGAAGTATTTCAATGTACAAACTGACCTTCGTAGACTAGTAGGTAGTGTACTAGACTCGTAGTGCGAAGGTCCCAGGTTCGAATCCTGCCGCAGAACTCTGGCAGTTTGAAAGGGAGCGCACAACAAGCCTTCACTGGCTTAAGTGTATGTCGTATGACATGGGCTATCACACCCCTCCTATCAACCTAACCTAACCTAACCTAACCATTTCAATGTACATAAGATTCACGATCGAACACAAAACTCCCATAACTGTGGACTTATATGCCAGGGCACTAGTATATATATTATTCGTTAAAATTTCTTTATCATACCACTGTACTTTAGAATAGCAAAGTGTTTCAAAAAGTAAATGTTAATACAGACGTTCATCAATATTTGTTTGCCAAATGCATTAAATTTTAAGAACTTTTTTCTTCTTTTTTTCTTCAACAAAGTGCACAATATAAAGTTTTTAAAAGCCTTGAAAGTTTGTTGTTCGTAAACTGACAAAAACAATAAGAAAAACCTTAAAAGTATATTGAGTAAATTAAAGAACTTGAAAATGGTTATGGTACTTATTTTTAGTATGTACATACACCCAGCTCTCTTGTTACACGGTCTTTTATACATGACTTTTTAATAATACGGTTTACCAATATGTAATTTTTCTCAGGAGCTTTTTGTTCTAGCATAAACCCAAAATATTATTTTTTATAATTGGGCTGTAATTAAAGGACTGCCGATTAATACCCCCCACATACTCGTATGTGTGAGTGACTTCGTCTACATTAATAATTGTTTATTTGGTATTGTGGAGTTATGGTGAGTTCCCAAGTTTTTAATTTTTTGTTTAGAATTAAACTTGAATGCGTCATTTTATTAATCAATATAATTATATTTAGTTTAGTGGTTGATGTTCAAATTATAATTACTATTTCATTCGATGGTGAAATTTCTTATGCGTGTAATATGTGTTGAAGATAATTTTTTACTATTAAGGGGTTAATATTATAGGAATCGTGTTTTACTGGTTTATATTAATAAATGACTAGATATACTCGGCATTTTTTGTGGTTTCAAATTTTCGATTTAAATTTCGAAATTTGATTAGGGATCACATACGATTTTCCTTTAGTTTAGAAAAAATTGGTATGTGAAATTCGCTCAACCACATTAAGACCATTTGTTTTATTTTTCAGCTCATAAATTTTTGCATGATTCATTCTATTGTGCACCATTTTCTTATGGTACCTTTAGTAATAAAATCCCTATCAATGAAAAAATATTTCGAAGAGACAACCAAATTCATTAGAGGCTAAAATAAAAATCTTAAACTGTCTAATGAGAATCGTAGGTTTCAAATCTATCGGCAAAATGTTTGGTTTAAACGGTGCGACTATAAGAATTTTTATATGTTCTAAATGTTTTTTTTTTAATTTTAATTTACTATTTTTTAATAAAAATTCTTTTTTTTTTATTCATATACACATATGTAATATGAAATTCATTATTGCTTTTTTTAAACAATTTTTTGGAAATGTATTTAGTTTTTGTTATTTCGCACAGTTTTTTAAAGAAGTATAAATATATATGTATGTATTCCCAAATTTACCATGTGTTGTAAATATTTTTACATAGTTTGGTGCACGGTTTCTTAAGGAACGTATTTGCCGTGTAAAACAAGAGTTGGGTGTACTTTTTTTATCTTAAAAAAATTTAAATTTAACTCAACATAAAAAGTTTTGTAAAAATAAGCACGTTCTTATTAACAGAATTATTGTTTATTGTTGACTTGTCTGATTAAGAATAGTAAAACTAAGAAAGAAAATTTGAAAAATATGTAAATATGTGCATATGTACTCGTATGCCGTGAAAATATGGTTGTAAAACGATTTCACATGTATTGAAAAACCAAACGACCTTTCTGGGAAAGAATGAAACAATGTTGCAAAGCGAAACATTAATCAGGGCGGCCACTTAAAAAGTTAGTAACAATAAAAAAATAAATAACAATAATATTAATAAAAAGTGAAACAGTAATAATAATAAAACAATAATAATAATAAGAAATAATAGCAATAGTAAAAAAAATTGTAATAATAATAATAACAATAATAATAATAACAATAATAATAGTAATAAATAATGAAAAATTTGAAAATTAGTTACACAGGCTCTCAACTATGCCAGCCCTGACCATGAGTAATAGCAATTCTGATTAGGTTAGGTTAGGTTAGGTTGATTGGAGGGGTATGTTAGCCCATGTCACACGACATACACCTAAGCCAGTGAAGGCTTGTTGTGCGCTCCTTTGAATTTAACCATAGCATATTGACCCAAAGGTCTAGAGAAACTCCGTGTCACTCACAAAGTTCCTTAGTTTCCTCCAGCATATTCCCCGTAATCGGCTTATGTCCGGTAAGATATCACCCCCAAGATATCGGGATCTTATTTGTGAGAAGGCGGGGCATTGGCACAAATAGTGTTCCAATGTTTCGCTCTCCTCCCCACATGCTCTACATTCATCTCCTCCCGCTATTCCGACGCGTTTAAGATGTGCCAGTAGTTGAGAGTGCCCTGTGACAACTCCCATTATTCTACATTCTGATTAAATATCACTAAAATTATATACCTGAAACCATTTTGGATATTCAATATCCTTCGAACATGAATTTTTGTTATAGCTTAATCTGATAATCTTAGAGAAATTTTCGTTTTTAAATATTTGTTAAGAACAACAACAAATTTCAGTTTTTTATTTTTAATATGAAATTTTTCGTTCAAATCATAAGATCGGCAATATATTTTAACTCATTATTTTCTTTGAGTGTAAGCGCATAAAAAACTGGAAGAAATCTCAGAATGTCTGACATCACAAGTAAATCAGAAAAATAATCAAAATTAATCGAAATTGATATGTATGAAAGTTCATTGATGGCTCAACTCGAAGAAGTCGGGTACAGAGTTGGGAGTCAGATAATTTAAGAATTTAAGTCGAAGAACTGAAATTCTTGAATTTCACAGAGATTAGCAACTTGCTTTTATTTTGTTAACTTTTTTGCTGGGATACTAGTTCAAGTATTAGATGGATACACAACAATATGTTTCTATGAGAATGGCATCAGAGACGGGTTTACTTTACACTCATTTATTTTGACTTTGTTTACATCACACGTACGTGTACTTCCTTTGAAAAGCTGTTAAGTTTGTTGACTAATTCAATATTTTAAAAATTAAATATGGTAAAGATGTGTTGTTAATGAAAAAAAAAAATGTAAGTGTTAGTGCTCATTAAACTCTATTCTTTACACAAATATAATTAATAACCGGTAATCACTTGGTAATATACAAATTCAAGACTCATTAATTTTGACCTTGTAACTGGTGTTTTTTTACTTTGTTTGAATTTTAAGTGTTTTTTATTTTTTAATATTTTGTTTATTAGTAGTTAAAAAAATTGTCAGCTAAATATTGACTATTAAGTGATATTTGATGTATGTGTTTGAGTCGTCTAAAGTAAAAAAGCTTAAGGGAACTTGCGATACCATCATGATTACCATGATAATAATTTTTCAACTTTAGTTTAATCATTTTAATTGCGACGTGTCGCGTATTTTTTTTTTAATTTTTATTTTAATGTCGGTTTTTTAATTAGGGGGATTTATAATAGGATAGGAAAATGGAATTAAGAAATGTGATTTTGAGATACAAGCGACTTTTCAATGGTTTTTTTTTTATTTTCTAGGTATAATGATTTTCTAGGTATAATGGCTTTCCTATTAACACACTTTGGTATCGTTGCTAAAAAAATACAAAAAAACATTTAGTTTCTTTCTGTATTAAGTATTTTATATTATATTATATATTTAATTATACGAACAGCAGCGACATGAAAAGTGCTATAAAAATTAATTAATTAAAACAAAATATTATTTAATAGTAAAAAGCCTTTCAAAATCAAATTCCACAAGACTCCAGCGTAAATGTTTAAAATAAAACTGGGATGGGCAAAACTTTTGTTCTTTCTACGGACATGGTGTAATTAAATATTGAAAAAAATTCTTTACACATAATTTATAAATGTTTGTTTCAATATACTATTTATTTGTCAATATACTATTTAAATATATTATGATAAATCAAGAATATGTTTAAAATCCTTCAACACTTTCAAAGCTTTCGAGCTTAAAAGAGAAAACTTTAATGCATAATTTAAGGAATCTATTAACATAAAAATGTATTGCATATGCACACATGATTGAACTCAATATGTTGCCAGTACCTTTTCCATTTGCATTTTTATTGTATGTTTTATTTTAATTTTTTATTTTTGTGAACATTTATTGATTTTTCTCGATGAATAAATAACAATGCACACAATAAAATAAAATTGTTACAATTCAATTGTTTGTTTTATTGTGCAGCAACAAAAGCAACTGAGTCAGTGATTTTTCAAACCCCACAAAATATTAAGGAAAAAATGCTCAACCTAAAACAAAACCGAACGAAAACTAAACAAAATGTTTAAACAATGCACTATGGTCCATAATTTATTGTTAGCTGGGAAAGTTATTTGAGAGCTTTATCGACCTACATAGTTCTAGCTCTAAAAGTCTTCCAAAGACTACAAGAAGTTTGATTTCCCAGAGTATATCACTCAGTCCATTATTTGTGTAGTGTTTATAAAATCATATCACGTTATATACTTTTCTATCTATTTGAACGGAACAGCCATAAGACAGCCAGGAAGCTTCACATTAAAAGATTAAAATTTGTCAACTGCCTTCTATAACAAAATAATAATCAATTTTAAGCCTTATCTTACCTCTGAGTTAGCTTAAATTTTGTACAACTAAATTTGTTGTTGGGACTACTGTGCAATGGGTGGAGAAGACAATCGGTTAGTTGCTATTTGGAAAATTCAAGTGGTTACATGCAACATTATCTAGGCTGCAACATAAGTAATAAAAGTAAACAAATCATTTCCCTCCTCTTTCTGTGCACAAGTTGGATTCAAAAATGTTGTTGCCAGTGAAAGAGTGTGTGGCCAAAATAGGTGGTAAATTGTTAACAAAATTGTATATGTTTGATATGTATTGAAAGCAAACAAACATTTTAACTAAAAATTTCGTCATCATGGCAACGTAGCGTTAAAAATGAAAATAATGCTTCCAAATTACTTTTATTACCAAAGAAAAATAATGAAAAATAAATACGATAAATTATGTATTATAGTATGATGTTTTTTTTAAACAAAAAGCTGTCAAAAGTTATTAACATCACAAAAGAACATTAAAGTTTTGCACTGAAATAGATCATACAGGTTCCTATAAATAGTGGTTATTTATAATTTACTATACGAGTTGCAAGATATTGAAAAATAATGAATATTAAAAAAATTTAAAATCTTAAATCGGTGGTAGGAAATGTAAAAAATTTCCTACAACCGGGATGCTTTTTGGGTAAAGAGTCGGGGAAGAGGAATTAATCGGTCAATCACAACGGTAAGCGTACTTCGGTTAAAAAATGTGTAAGTCAGCCCAGCATAAAATTTTAATTGCGTGGTGTAGTGTTTAAAGTGCTTGCCTACAAAACTAAGTACCCCAGGTCCTTTCCTTGGCAAAGGACAACAAATTTTCACAATGGTTTTTTAAGTTTTAAAATTAAGTGGCTTCAACCGCCCTCCAACAAATTCGTCCTAAAAGCTTTCCTGACCACCCTCTCCCTGGAAAAGGGGATAACATCGTGACAAAGGTCAGGCAGCCACCGCTCCCTGGGAAAAAGGTAGGACCCAGAGATTAGCAAGGTTCCTCACCACTTCACCAAATACAAAAAGGGGACCTGCTACGGCTACATAGCTGGAACAACAATAGATTAACAAAGCTAGTACAAGGCAACAATAACAATGCGCAAACAACTGCAACAACTCGTGTAAGATGGAGATGCCAATGCTCCCAAGAGGGAGGGGTAATGGAGAAAAAATATGTTGGAAAGAAAAAGTGAGAGGATGTTATATGCATCTTGTGTGAAGGAAGAACTTTGGCTGTTTTAGGTAATATTTACGAAATGTGCTAAATAAATGTCCACCAATGCAGTTATAGTCCAACAACAAATTCAAAAAGAATTCAGGACTTTATAAATTTTTTATTTTTTATGATTATTGACACACAAAAAAAGCTCAAGTGAAACTATGAATTTTGAAAAAAGAAACCGAGAACAAAAATGCCTTTATAATGCAAAAAAAAGTTAAACAATTAATTTTGTCCATTAATAAAAATAAAATAACGTAAAATAAGAACAACTAAAAATATAGCCCTGAGTAAACTTTTGATAAAAGAATAACCAAGTACAAGTTAATAATTATAAACGATTAGTTATTGTTTTAATTTCAGTTAATTTTGATTTTTTGCTTCGATTTTTCTCTACAATGTTGGTCATTGTTTAAACGAATGAAAATGGATGGATTTGACGTGTATTTCTTAATTAATTTAGGCACATTAATTACAAAGTTATGAGGCAGACATATGGTTTGTTTTTCACTTTTATATACAAGTATATACAAGTACATATATAGTATATAATACGTAAGTACATTTATATTTATATATGTATTTCACTCAATATACTCGTAACCGTATATAAAATTCGCCCAAGGTTTTCCAACTCAATTGTTTCTTTATAAATGCGGCCAAGTATTAAAAGCCAGTACCCTACGTGCAGCATTTAGTTTGAATGCAGTTTGAATTTATTTAATTGTATCATATTCCTGTGCAAATGAAAAGTCCTAAAATACCCGAACAAGAAGTGCCAATATGAACATGGGGAAAAAGGATTTTATTGCTCTAAAATGGGAGCAATATTTAATGTTATTTGTATTACGAATATTTATATATTAAATATTTATATATATTAAATTAATATAAATATTTATATATATTAAATTAATATAAAACTAAAAGGAAAATTACCTTAATGAGGGAGAGGGATAATTTTTGTATTCCTAGTGCCTTAAGTTTAATCGGTTTATGCATCTGACTTTTTTTGTTAAACAAATCAAAATTTATGATTTGTAATAATGAAAACCACAAAGATTTAATAAAAGGAATGTACCCAGTAGAAAAAAATTAAAGGTGTTTTTAAGGAATGACATTTTCATGGCTTTCACAGGATTCCTTAGTGCATTTTTTCTAAATCCTAGGATCGAATTGTCAAATCTTAATTCCAAATGGGAACTAGTTTACAATTTAGGAAAATTTATTTGAAAATACTTCCTTTTGATACAAAAAAAAAGATATTTGCTTCTTTAAATCTACATAAAAAAATAATTTTTCTTCAACTAATAATAATCAAATTATTTTGTAAATAAGAAAAAAAGAATTGAATTTTTGGTGAATTTGTTGCAAGTAAACATTCCTTATTTAATATAAAATAATTTCTAAGCAAAAGAAAAGAATTATAAAAGGATTACTTTTTACTTTTTTACATAATGAAAATAGCTGCCAAATCGGAGAATAGGAATGAAAGGCTTATTATAAAATTATTGGAAATGATCCATGATGGATCCAAATCACAACATTTTAATGACTTTCTTTGGAAGTTTTTTTGCTGGGATGTAATTGAAGTAATTCCTAATTATATATTTGAGATTCCCTTGAGTAGATTTTTAATCAAAACAAGCTTTCACCCAGTGACCAAAAATCCAACACTTTTTACATTATTTATCAAAATTTTCGTAATATTTACAATTTCTGCAGGTCTTTTGGAGCTCATTTAATTAATTTTAGTGATTGTTTAAATTTTTCGTGTATTTTCACCGTTTTTGCCTTTAAAGGGTCTTTCAACAATTTTAGCAAGTTTTACAGAATTTTTTTTATATTAACAAAATATGCATTGTCCATCTCTGTAAAGAAGTACATTTCAATCCATATATCCGTAACAAAAATATGCACAATAGCTTGAGCGCATAAAAGGGAGCCATACATCTTCCTTTTCTTATTAACATATACGAGTAGAAGCCACATACAGGCGGACAGAGAGACAGAAACACTTACTAAATATAAAGCATCCCTTTTTTACGTCGGTCATTAAAAATAAACCCAATATGACTTTTCGGGTACACTCAGAGGCCATACGGCCATTGTGATGGCCAAGACATCCTATTACATCCTACGCATCCTTACGAAGCTCCAAGTTCCTAATGACCTGAGAACGTCCCTTAAGGCCCACTAAACTAGTCAGTGCCAATTGCCTGAGACAGTCCAATACCTTCATAAAACGATTGCCTACATATCGAAGCCTACGATCCTGCTAAGTCGGGCGGTCACATAGAAAGTGTTGAACCGACTCTTCCTCCTCTGCGTCGAAGCAGCTCCTGCAGTGATTATCATATTGGAATGCTAGACGCACCGACATGCAACCTATTGCACAGCGCCCACCAGGTGTGCCAGCTTCTATTTCCTAAGCGCTACGAGCTGCTTTGTCCCACCAACACTCATGACATGAAAGAATTCATGAGTTTAACAGCTTTTTAGCAAGAGCTTAGTAGCTCTATAGCTGAGTGATATTCGTATCCTCCTGCAAAAAGCTTTCGATTTATTTGAAATGTAGGGTGTCCTGTAAACAATTTTTACACGCAATTCTTAAAATATTGTTTCAGCAAATCGTACAAAAATTTTATTGGTCGTCTTTTTGTTTGTTTCTTACAGTATTTTTTTAAAAACAAATAATAATACTCATTAGAAGCAGTAAGCAGAGAGTGTGTCTGAGTAAGTGCCTCCGTAAATGAGTCATGTGTGCAATAAGCAAAAGTCAGCAGTGGTTCAGTGTTGCATGGAAAATGCGTAATGGTTGCAATATTCGTTATATTATACAATACATTTTGATATCTATTGTCTGTTAGAGTGTGTGTATTATTTTTTCAATATATAAATATTACGTTTTATTTGTTTTCAATTTATATTAACAAATAATCAAAAATGAAACAATAAATTGACAAAAGTGAACTAAATTTGGTAAATAAAAATAAAACAACTTTGTGATAATAATTTTATAAAATTATACGATTTTTATGACTTTGATTGCACCAATATTTTACAATATTATTACAAAACATCATATTAAGAATTTTGCCACTTCCGCTTTTGATTTATGGCCTTTTAAGGAACATTGTTGGAGGTCAATTTCTTTTCATATTTCACGGAGTGCTAAGGCACTTTTAGATTTTATACTTTCATTTTCATGTCAAACTGCCATTTTATTTTATTTGTATTTTGCTGTGGATTTGCTGCCGCTCAACGAATACAACGAATACCAACTTCCGGTGTGTACTTGCAAACTTCTTAGTTTTTAATTTTCCGTGTTCTAATTTACCTCACCCACCCACATTCATATGAAAAACTTGAATTAAAATATTTTTTAGGATATTTTTTAAAAATTATTTTGCTTAAATTTAGCAGTAGACATGTGAAGGTTGTGGTGGAAAAACTATTTAAGGTTGGTTACTGTAAAATAAAAAGGCGAACTGAAAAAGTTGACAACAGAGGCAAGCAACTACTCTGTAAAGTTTTGGAAAATGAAAACAACCAATGGCGAAGCAATTTATCCCTCTAATTTAAAAAACTCAACCTCTTATGGGACTGCGTGTTCTTGTGCTACAAGATTTAAAGCCGCATATGCATGATTATACTTTCGTGTGATCCTTTTATTGCGTACGTAGCAATGTCACCACCACAACTTCAAAATGTGGCATAATCCAGTACAATAATACAGCATAAGAAACCCAATCTTTCTTACGTCGACTTAGACGACTGATGCTTATTGCTACAGATATATGTATATATATATATATATATATATATATATATATATATATATATATATATATATATATATATATGTATGTATATATATATATATATATATATATATATATATATATATATATATATATATGTATATATATATATATATGTATATACATATATGTATATATATATATATATATATATATATATATATATATATATATACATATATATATATATATATATATATATATATATATAAATATATATATATATATATATATATATATATATATATATATATATATATATATATATATTTATATATATATGTATATATATAAATATATATATATATATATATATATATATATATATATATATATATATATATACATATATATATATATATATATATATATATATATATATATATATATATATATACATATATATATATATATATATATATATATATATATATATATATATATACATATATATATATATATATATATATATATATATATATATGTGTGTGTGTGTATTATACATATATTATATATATATATATATATATATATATATATATATATATATATATATATATATATAATATATGTATAATACACACACACACATATATATATATATATATATATATATGTGTGTGTGTGTATTATACATATATTATATATATATATATATATATATATATATATATATATATATATATATATTATACATATCTATATATATAAAAATAAGTCCGTATATGTACGTCGCCGAACTACTCATAAACGCGTCGAGCGATTTCAGCCAAACTTATACACTACGTAGGCAGTGGCCCATATATGGTTTATATGAAGTTTGGTTAAAATCCGATAACGCATGTGTGTGCGGAGCGTATGTGAAGTGAGTGTGTTTTTGGGAACAAAACCAACTTTATGAAAAACAAGTGTGTTTCTTTTCTTATTTTGTTTTGCCGTGCAAAGCAGGCAACGGGCCCGCTAGTATATTATATATATACATATATATATATATATATATATATATATATATATATATATATATATATATACATATATATATGTATATATATTATACATATATATTATATGTATATACATATATATATATATATATATATATATATATATATATATATATATATATATATATATCATATATATATGTATATATATTATACATATATATTATATGTATATACATATATATATATATATATATATATATATATATATATATATATATATATATATATATATATTTATATATTACATATATATATATATATATATATATATATATATACATATATATATATATATATATATATATATATATATATACATATATATATATATATATATATATATATATATATATATATATATATATATATATATATATATATATATATATATATATACTAGTATATATACTCAAATTAAGCACATATAAATGTAATTCAGACTTCCAAGATCTAGCAATAGTTTGCAACCACAATGCCTTCTGCCAATACATGTACACATATGTACGTATGTATGTACTTATATCTAATAACTTTCTATTAGTGCCTGGGTACAGTGATTAAAGCATAATATGACACAAAATACCATTTGTATTTATTACTTCCTTGTTAGTAGAATATGGGGTCAAAACTACAACTTCATCCAAAATTTACTCTTTGTTCAAGTACAAGTGTTCAAGATTAATTTTCGTGTTTATTTAAATTTATAAAAGTTGATAAGTAATAATATGTTTATTATGAGCGATAGGAAATAATCAAATTTTAATATTTTTGTATCTAAACATACACATGTGCATGCTATTCATAACTGTTGTTTGCAAATTGCAGGCACATACGCACTCACACTCATATACACAATCAATGCCGTTTCATTCCAAAATAAGTACATGCGAGTTTAGTTGAGGAGGAAACCCGTTGTTATATGTATGTATGTTTAGTCTAGCAAACGCTGACAAATATCAGAATTTTAAGACACCCAAGATCAATAACCGTTTGAAACTATACGAACACAATATCAAATACACAATCATACTCGTAGATAGATTTATCAATATGCAAATAAACTTTTTCCATGATCTAAGTGCTAAATAAATATTTATTTTTAACATAAATTAACACCCAAGTGCTGAATTGATGTCCATGTTCTCTTTATGGTCATTAATAAATGAAACAAACAAACGCACTCCACTACAAACTCTCGACTCAATGCAAAGTTTCGCCCAAAAGAAAACAAACGGACACACAAAAATAACTTTAACAAAATTCACTTTCAAAATCATGTTCAAATATTTTTTTTTCATTTTTATTTTTGGTTTATTTTTTTTTAAATCAAAAGTGTTTATACTCAAAGCGTTAATTAATTGGCAAACAGCAATAGTGATTATTATTAAGAAAATAAGTTTGCACGTTTTCCTTTCTGCTGATGTTGGTCGTACGTAAAATCATTATATTATTTATTGCTTTAAAAAGTTCGTTTAGTTAGTTTTTGGAGAGAATTTTTTGTTCTTCAGGACCGCTATAAGAACAAATTATTAAAAAAAATAATTGCTCCAAAGCTTTTTAGTGTTTATTTCAATAATTAATAACGTCAACTTCTTTGTTTTGCAATATGTATTTAAAAAAGTTAATTTGTGCATAGAATTCAATAAAAACATATACATATCTTGGTTAACCGCCAAAAAAGGCGAAATCTTATTACTTATTATGAAATCTTATTTACTGCCTTTGCACTAAGTTTAATGTCTACTGCAAAATTAATTTCGCTTCAAATTTGTGTTGTCCCTTCTAATGATTATAAAAATTAAAGGTGTAATTTTAGTGATCGTAAATGATCGATTGCGATGAAAAAGTGAATCAAAAATTATGTTACTTATGATTTTTCCGTGGTAAGAGCATGATTAAAAAAAAAATTGGTGAAAATTACTCTTAGGAAACTTGGAGATCTAGCAAGAATAGGATTTATACTACAAGATTGATTTTCGGTAATGTACAGTTTTAATTTTCAAACTGCAACTAAAAACTTATAATTTTTCACAGCTTAGGCATTTTGAAGAATATTAACCAAAATTTAATTTTGCAAAAACTAATTCTTACAACAGAACCTTATTGTCACTAAATTTGGTATTCGTCTATTTCAGTTTAGCGGCAGTAAAGCGCTCACAGTATAACAAAAGAAAAAAATAATGTACATAAATATTTATTGTTTATTGTGGCCTTAGATGTTCATATGCTAACATTTGGGGAGAATATCCCAAATAATAAATTTCAATATTAAAGCTTTGATTTATTGTAATCAAACTTCACCAGCTCGATTCAAGGCACTTTGGTCAATCGAAGTTTAATTTGAATTCTTTAAACACCAGAATATTTCGTTATATTTGGTTTATAAAATGGAGTTTCATAGTCATATTTTCGAAATAAAATTTTATAATAGATTGCCTTAAAACTACCATCCTTCTTAAGTTTGAATATTCGAAATGAGATTTTTCAAACTTTTCACTTTTGCCACATTAATTTCAGCTTAATCAACACACTTTTCGAACTTTTGAAAAATCGATTCGATTTCACTTTTGTGTTAATATAAAGCTACCGTAATCTTTGATGAAAAATCAATTTGAAATTTAAATACAGTCAGATTCGGATAAGCGAAAATGGAAAACTTTAGCAAAAATTTTTCATGTATGTACAATTTTTATTTAAGTGGACTTCGGACAAGCGAACTTGTTTCGCTTAAACGAACTCAGAACTTTTTTCAATTGTTTTTGAACCGAAGTCAAAGTTAAAAAATTTTAAATCAAAATTCAAGGAAATTTTTTTTAATCTAATATGGATGAAAAAAAGTGGGTGTCAGCTCCGGATTCTACACTTAATGAATATAAAATAAGAAAGGGCGTTAAATAAACGCAACTCATGTAATACTAAATATCGTGGGGGAAAATTTCAAACATCAGATGTACAGATATGCACCTTCTTTCGGAGTCTTGGAGGGAGGAAATTTACGATTTCTTAACTTTTGCGTAGCTTATATGTAATTCTAAACGTAGCTTATACTCGTACAGCAAATTTTAGTCTCCTAGGAGTTCAGGAAGTACCTTTTCTTTATGCAAGCCTTTATGTAACCCTTTTACGAAGCGATGGAAGAGTTTGCTCTTTTTCAATTTTTTCATGCTCTCTATGCAATTCCAAAATTTCAGTCTTCTATAGCTTCAAAAAATACCTAAAATTTTTAGATTTTTCGTTTTTGAATTCATAATTTTACTCCACAAGGTCATAGTTTGAATTTGGAGCCAAAAGTTTTGCAAACAAGAATTCAAAATTCCGTAAAACGAGCGCAGTGATGCATCAACTCAGGAGGTGGACATTTAAGCGATATAACTTTTTCCAATTAATTAGATACATAGTTGAAAGTGAAAATTAAATTAAAAATTTTAGTATCAAAAAGACATATTAATATTTAGTATTCAAAAATAGCGAAGATTGACAAGATTAATGGTAACATTGTGAATAAATTTAATAAATTATACTTTGTAATAAAATTGTATTTGATTAATTTAAAACAATTAAGTTTGATTAAACGAGAGTCTGCTAACAGAAAAATAAATGTTTTCCATTTTATAAAAAAAACTTAAATAGTTTTTAAAATATGCACACCCGCATTTCCTAATAATTTTTCTTCACGTCTCTTTTCAATTCCACAATTGATTGTTTTACCAAAGCATTTATTTCTACTTTAAGGGACGAAGTAAAAGAACCAAATCGTCTAAGAAAAAAAGACACAATGTCCAAGAACAAAGATAAAAAATATGTCTGCAAAATTCATTAAAAATTTAGTAAATTATAAAAAACTCACAAAAGCGAAGAATAAAAATATAAATGAAAATAATAAATGAAAATTTTTCATCGTAATCCTACATACACGTACTCGTGCTAGAGGCCATTAGTCATTTTCACTAAAACGAAACATTCAATATTAAACCATGAAATAACTTAACAATTGTTTATTCTACCATAAGTAGAGTAAACGGTGGGTAAAACATCAAAAAAAGAAGAAAATTTTTTAATTTAAAAAATTTATTGTCAATTAGGAAATATTTAAATTCTCTAGAGCCAAATCTGAAAATATAGTTTTTGTCGATAGAAGATTTTAAGACATAATATTAATTTTAGACTGGCCTTCGTAAACTAGTAGGTAGTGTACTAGACTCATAGTGCAAAGGTCGCAGGGTTCGAATCCTGCCGCAGAACTCTGATAGTTTGTGTTTGATAATTAAAGGGAGCGCACAACAAGCCTTCACTGGCTTAAGTGTATGTCGTATGACATGGGCTATATCACACCCCTCCAATCAACCTAACCTAACCTAATATTAATTTTAATTCAATTGTCAAACATTTTTCAAAATACTGCAGTTCGGATTTTTAATAACCGATAAACCAATTTTTCATTTGTTTTGTTAAAAATAAGAATTTTTAAATGTTTAACGGCAAGAGGAAATTTGCTTCGAAATAGTCAAAGTTTTAGAATATTTTAACTGTCTGTTTATATTGAATGGAAAAATTCGTTTCGTCTATTCGCATTAAAAACAAAAACAATTGTTAGTTTTTTATTGTTGTTTTTAATACAAATAGAGGAAACAGTTACTGTCAGTTATTATTGAATTTGGGGCGATACCAAACGATATTTGAATTTTGGACTAGCGGCGTCATCGACCCATATTTGTTCGAGAACGACGTTGACCAGTCCATCACCGTCCACGGTGAGCGTTATAGTTCGATGAGGTTACAACAGGACAGTGGTACGTGGCACACACATCATGCCACATTGAATATTCTGGGCATGGTTACCTCATGTGGAGGTGACGTCATCTGACGACCGAGATTGTGCGATTTAACCCCGTTAGATTTTTTCTTGTGAAGTTTTCTTAAGTCGTATTTCTACAAACCACACTGGCACTAAAAGCCAAAATTATCCTATACCCAACAAAAAGTCATGTAAAATTGGACATTTTCGATGCGCGTTACTTAACAAAGCGGCGACGGATATTTGCACGATGTTATATTTCATGCATAATGGCATCAATAAGTCTTGTAAGTGACTAATTTTTTTTTAATATCTTCAACCTACTTTGTTTATTTAAATTAGAAAGAGCTTAATGGAATACCATTTATATACATACATATCAAAAAATTACAGTCATCGCCCATACTGGCGAAAAGAAATTTATTAAGAGATTCCATATAATAAAACGTTTTTATATAAAAATATCAAAGGAGTTAAGTTCTTCAAAAAATGTGTCTCCCAAAGCGTATACAAATGTACATTCTTATGTATGTACTATATACATATGTATGTATGTATGTAGTGTTTGAAACCTTTATTGATATTTTCATTACCTACGACAAGTAATTTAAGAAGAGGAGTGAATACAATAAATGTGACTAACCATTACCACCAAAGATAAAAAAGTTATATGTACATATGTATATACATAAGTAAGTACTTATATGTATGTATACATACTTATATGTAAGTACATAGTATGTATGTATCTACATACTTATGTACTTAAGTATATGTACATATGTACGTGTATGAGAGCATGTGCTTACAACCAAGCGAAGAAAGAAATTTTAAAAGTAAACTCACCTTTTTCTCTTCCAACATAGGATTATTGGGATCACCAAACACTGTAGCCTCCAGTTGATAGTTGACGATTAAGGCTTTATCAGTGGGATGAGGTTCAATACTGCCACCTTTCCAACGTCTGCTTTTATCAAATTTTTGCACAGTTTTAACATTTGTTTTAATTTTTTGCATTTTTCACAGGAGGTAGCAATTTTAATTAACAAAAATAGAAAAAAATTTTAAAGACGACAAATTATTTGGAAAAAAGGAAGGTTAAAACTTTTTCTAAATTTGTATACACTTTCATTTCATACGCCGTTCTTTTCCGTTACACACATACATAAGTATAATTTCGTTGATTTATTTATTTTTATAACAATTTGTTTTTTATATTATTTTTACGTTAATTTGTTTAATGGATTTTTTGCAATTTTCGTTCTTGAATGAATTTTCTTTTATTAATCATATGGATAAAATAAACGACTACATACCGTTATATTTCAAATGGTTTGTGTTTGAAAGAGTGTGCAATCGTCAATGTATGAGTAAGCACTTGTTTTGTATTTGTTGTTGTGTATGCATTATACAGTTATAACTTATAATATATGTTGCCAGATTACTAATTAAGAGAATTGGGATTAATAGTGATTTTCAAATATGCTGACTTCCTAAATGTATATTTACAATGTATCAATACAGTATTAATACCAAGTTGATACATTGTGTATATGCTTTTTTAATACTTTGCATACTGTTGATTTGCAACCGTTACATCGTTAGAAACATTTATATGCATTAGATATATCATTCATAATAAAGCGAACAATGGCAGAAGAGCATATTTTATTGCAAAAAGAAACACGGGTATCAAAAAGGATACCAAAAACAAGGCTTTGTGCAAACAATTGATGCAGTAAATTTTTTTGCTAAGCTAATTTATTTTAATTTTTTAGAAACTTCTGTGTTTGTTAAATGGTTCACACAAAAAACATTTTTTTACTTTAATAAAAAATTAAGATAAATAAGTGAACATAGAAATATGTTAAATTATAAGAAAACCGCTTACTCGTGTTCTGCGTCGCCATTGTACCTCGTGTTGTATTCATTTTGCATCTATATTTTTTTGGATGCTTTTCTTGCTTTTTCTTGCGTATTAACTACAACAGTGATGCAAATAGGAACAGAATACATTGTAAAAATTTTTACGGTTGCATTTAGGAATACGCTGCAATGTATTACTACAAAGCAACATGCGTTTAGGAAGTCAGCCATATATTTTGGGCTTCTCGGAGATTATAGTTTTATATTGAGTCGTGATTAATTAATTTAATAATATAGTGTTCGTAACATTTTTAATTAAGAAAGAATTATTAAAGAACTACTCTTTTAGTACACATACATATATACATAGTACATATATGTTAAATGTGTAAAAAAAATATTTATTATTTCAAAGTAAAGTATATATTTTTTGAAAATTAGAACCTTAAATAATGAGTTTTCATCATGACAGTAAAGCACATAAGTTTTTCTTTGAAATAAATATACATATCGCACTCGTTCAACAATACTGTATTAACTCAAAATTTCAAAATTTTCAGTAGAGGCAAAAAACTTTTTGATTTTACATTAATCATATATGATAAAACAAATTTTAAGTCTCCATTTTTGTATGAAGGAGTGGTCAGTACAATGGGAAATTTTTCTAGCAGGTAGATATGGACAGCGTTAGTCGTTTTTTAGCAAAAACTGAAAATTTAAGAATTTTGAGTTAATATATGTAATACAAATATATTTATGTATTACAAATAGATATGTATTACAAATATGTTTATACCATTACATATTTTTGTATATGTACATTTTTTATAATTTCTTATGAAATTTATAGTACATTTCGATTCAATTGTGTAATTTAGAAATATTTTTCATCAAATGAAAGAAATTTTAAGCTCCCGCTAAGATCTATGACTTCAAGTTATGATTTGAAATGCAAAGTGAATTCCTACAGATGATTAATGTAAAAGAAAATGCTTTCAACTTAGAATCTTAATGTAGGCTTGAAAATATTAGTTTGTTAATTTTAATATAAACAAATATTTTAAGCTTAAAATAATACGGCCGTGTGTATGAAAATATTATTCTTTAGCTTTAAAGTTCACATTTATTAATAAAGACTTTAAAAGTTACAAACATTTGTTGAGAAATCGTTTTTTAATGAAATTTGTTCACTAATAGGAGTACCATTGAAGCAAATAAGAAAGCAAAAATTGCAACACTTGAAATGTCATGCATTTCATAATAACTTATTTTATACCACTTGCCTCTTAACACTTCATATTTCAAGCGCTATCATTCTTGATATCCTGAAAGAAGTCCTATGCCACAAATTTCATGAAGAAATTCGTAGTGTTCTGTATCTAAAGCAGTTACATGCAACTTATTTTATTCAATAATAGGAGAGATATTGATGCAAAAATAGTAGCAAAGATAAAACGAAGTTTTACAATTCCTGACAAACTTTTTGAATGCCTTCTGACTTTATTATGTTATTAGTTTTGTTTTCGAAATTTTAAAAAAAATTTATATATGTATGCTTTTTACTGTCATTATTGTTAAGATCTCCTCTAGCAAATAATCAGCCTTTTATGGCCCATGATGCCCTAGCTCTTCTGTAATTGTCTTATAATTTTAATTGTAAGCTAATTAAATAAATAAATAAATAAATAACCAGCCTAAAATTCTGGCAACGTTGTTTGAATGGGTGGCTGACTGCGCGGAAAATATATTGTTCGTGTACATAAAAAAATTCATATAAAAGGAAAATGGGAAAATCGATAAAGCTGGCGACAGACACGGTACAATACATAGAAAATATCAAAAGAATTTTCTTTTTCTTCGACACATTTTTTAAAATAATTTTGCACACTTGTTTAAACTTTAAAAAACATATTTTAACCCAATACCGGCTTTTTATAGATTTTCTTAAATACACATGCTTAAACAAGTATTTGTATGTGTATTATGTATTAAATTTTCTTTATTTTTCACTCACTTTTTAATAAATTTAGCATCATCTGAAGTTTGTTGCATTTCTTGAACTTTAATTGGAATTCTGCTGAAATTCCTTTTTTCGTTGGTCTCAAAGGGCGAATTGGGATTGTAATCAACGGCAATAGCACCGCACGTTTCTTGCAATTGTTGTAAGAATTCTTTGGTTGTTAATAAAGTTTGAAAGAAATCGCGTATGATGGCATTAAATATGTAACTTAAATAATGCAATAAAAATATGAAGAGTGCTATGCCCGCAACTACTTGAAAGAAAAGTAGCAGCACAACTGGCATGCGACACACGAAGCAGTCAAAGCAAATTTATATTTTGTTGGTATAATTTTTTGCTTTTCTTCCTTTGCCGTTTGATGCGATAGTAACCGTTGTTGTTTTACGCTTTGTTTTTTCTGTTATAGTTTATTTTTTCACACTATTCCATTAACCACCCAAAAAGCACACTAGTTATTCCTTTTAACTGCCACATTAATATACATATGCGTATGTGTGTGTGTGTGTGCATGGGCAGCTATAAAAAGATTTGCAAATTGAAGAAAAACATACATATGTACATATGTACGTATGTATGTATACAAATGAGAGAGCAGACCCTTTATGAATCTTTTGTCACTTCCTAGTTTTTTTATATTTCTTTTTTTTAATTAATTCCCTTCTTCGTTCACTATTTCACACATACAACAACCGTTAACTGCAAAAATTTGTTATGGTTTTTGATATTTTGCAGTTGTTTATTTTTGGTCTTTGCTACCGCTTGATGTGCGATGAGTGCTTATGCCGTTATAACGGTCTCGTCTATAGCACGTCTCGTAACGTTCTGATAGGTACTATTATTTTCGCTTTCCTCTGCTAGTTTGTGTATGTTTATGTCTGCATTTCTGATTAGACATTGGTATTTGACATTCGTTTTTGGGTTTTCTTTTGCATTTTATGTTTATTGTTTTCACTTTTTATGTTATTATTTAGTTTTTGTTTTGATTGCGCTTTTTATTATTTTTGTATACCTTATTTTGTTCATATGTCGTTTTTTGTTTCTATTTTACTCCTCTTTTTGTATACCTTTGTTTCTATTCCGGTTTTGTTTTGTTGAGCAGTTGTGTGATGGCAATCAACTTGGTACTACCCTTGCTAAAAAGTGCCTCCAAATTCTGGTTCTTCAAGTAAGCGTTGCCATATGTATTTCCTTAGTTATGGAAATGGGATTGTACGTTACATTTCAAATTGAGAATATAATAAAATTTTATGTGTGTAATGCATTGTTTGTTGTTTTTAACAATTAGTTCGGTAGAATATCCCAAATAATTTCAATATTAAGTATTTTATGTGCGTTGCAATAATTTAATTTTGTTTTATCTGCGTACACATACATTAAGTGTGGTCGTGACTCTTAAGTGCGTGCATTAGATGCTATGAATATGTTTTCGAATTAGTAGAAAATAAACTTTAAATGCCTACTATTTTGAAGCATATTTCTATTGCTTACGAAAAAATAAATGTTTATATATTGGTAAAAGCATAAAAGTTAGTTCCAAGTTTAAACAAAAAATCAATTTGGCTTCAATATGTAAATACTTGAAGAGCGAAAATCATGTATATTGAAATTTCATATACTGATATGAACGAAATATATTCTTTCTTCAATTCATTTATTACATTTAAAAATCTCAAAAGCTCAAACACATCTGGAGTAGCAAAACTCTAACTGATTTCTTAGAGGAACTTTACCAGAATGCAATGCGTAATAGTTGAACGTCTTAGAGTTGGTAACTGTCAGCATTTTTAAATGCAGTACTTGTCACCAAGTAATAAATGATCGTCACGTTTTAATGAAATGTCCATTATCAAACAAAAAAAAAAAAAGCTTATTAAGTACAAAAAATACTCGACTGTTCAGTATCTCATCATATAATAGAAATTCTACAATCGCTTTGTTAACACAACTTCTGTTTTTTTCTTTATATTATTTATTCATTAAGCTTTACTTTTATAACTATTTTTTAAATTAACAAAGAATATCGTCTAAACACATCGCGCTTTTATTTTAATATATTTTATAAATTAGTTAATAAGGTATATTTATTATATCTAAAATAAATTCAAACAATATCGAAATAGGCCAAACAATCTCTTTTTAAGTTAAAAATATACAGGCCTGCTCTGAAAATTATTTTCACCAAAGTGATTTGAAATCACTGAAAAGGTGTTCAGCACACAACAATAACTTTTGTCAAGTTATGATTTAAGCCCGTTCAACTAAGTGACCGTCGATTACAAACTACTTGCTAATTTTTCATAAATATTTCGTTTGGTTTTTTTTGTCTTATATGAAGTGTTTTTTATTTAGTTTATCATGTCTTTTGCACAAAACCATCGTGAAATTTAAAAATTTTTCAAGACCGCTCATTTCGCTGAAACAAATTAGTTTCTTCCTAAAATGTTTTGTACGAAATTCCATCTAATGTTACTAGAGTTACAAAATGTTAAAGTCTTGTGAAATATGACTAATTAAAATGTTCAGAACGTTTTAAAATGGCCAATAATTATAAATTTTGTTGAAAACAAAATCATAAAATGTAAATAAATGGTAACAAAAATAAATACCTAAGAATTTTGGTAATTGTGGATTTAAGTTTCATGTAATTGCTTACAATTTCAATTTGTTTTAATTGGATTTTATCAGCTTCGTAAGAATCGTTTTTGATGCGATCATTACTTACTTCATTATTAAAGTAATATGCATTCCTTTAAACATTTTAATTTTTGTATTTTAACTAGCAAATATGTATCTTGCCATTATGTGTAAATGCCTAATTTTAAGCAAAATAAATCAGCTGTGTAGCCGTGATTTTAAAAAGAAGAAACGCAACCCAAAAAATTTTAAATCGGCTGACTTGCAGCGCACCATAACATTCATTATCAACATAATTTTAAAATCCTTCATAGTTTAATGTCATAGTAATTTCAGAACACGCCTGATAATTTCAAATTCTCGAATTGAAAAATAAACGATATTCCTATCAAATATAAAAAAATCTAGCGATTTCATAAACAATAATTTAATTTCAAATATAGTCCAAACTCTAAAAACAAAATAAAAATATAGAAAGAACACATGTTCTATTATTAAATAGGTTTTTTTTAATTTATACAATTTAAATCAAATCGATCTGCAGAGCCGGGCGAATATCAGTCCTGCTGCTTAAAAGCTCAAAACTGCTGCATTCAACTTAAAAACTATCTATCATTCGTATTATTTTAATGAAATTTTTAGTAAAGCTTAACAAAAAGTATCAGGATTTTATTATTAAGGAAAACTTTTATATGAAACACCCCAAGGTTTTATATTTGAATGATATTAGAGTCTTGGTTACAAAATACACTATTTACAATTGATTACATTAAGCTGTTTAAGCTTCTTCTTCTCATGGGCCATTACAAAATTAATTACAATTATCCATAATTAATTTTATTATAATGATTTCTTTCATTTTTTATAAGGTTTTTAGATCTAAAATCAGCTTTAATATAATTTAATGCTTTAAAACAGACTTTATTCATAACTTTTTTTAACGCATATAAATTATTTATACATTATTATTTTTGTAATAGAAATACACAAATGAAAAATAAAATATTTAATATTATTAATATTTCCTCAACGTTTTACTAACTACCATTTTCCTCTTTTACTTCCTTTTTTATGGCATTTTTACTCCCGGTCAAATTAACACCCAATTCTCTTAGTCCCGAACCCCATTCGACCACGTTTTTGAAAAATTCATCATCTAACAATTCAATTATTCGCACATTTTTTGGATTTTTATCCACCTCCTGCAAATGATCCAAAACCATTTGGCCACGTGTATGACCATTTAAGTCGACCACACAATTCCACAAACTTTGTTTTAGAACAATTTTAGTGTCGAAAAGAAATGCCGCCACAAGCATGGCATCACAAGGATTCCACGCTTTAAGACCAGGCGGTAAATATTGAGCAGCTTCGACCAGATTTAATATATCGACGGCAGGATTTTGACAGGCTTTTGCACCGAATTGCTCCAGGCGCCATTTCTACAGAGAAGAAGGAAATCGATGCTTTTCTTTTATTATGCATGTGATTTATCAATTTTCAATTATCGGGTGTGCGATGCGAATCGATTTCGAGATATATAAATCTTAGACCGTAAGAAAAATGTTTCTCAAAATCATTCGAAACTCATCAAACCTCGATCGAGATTATATCAAGCATATATAGTATGTATATAAGACTTACTATGCATATAAAAAATCTGTCGTTCATACAGGGTTCCCACGGGAGAACGGTAATGGGACACTTTGATTTTGTTAAAACAATATGAGCAGATTCAGGATCAGCATAGAAATTGAATTCAGCTGCTCGGGAATAGTTGCCAACACCTTGAAAAGATAAATACCAGACGCTTAAGTTTATTTAAAACAAAAAATATTCTCATAAGTATGAGTTTTAAATATTCGCCCTTATTGCGGTTGGTAATTTTTGACAGCTCTCAAATGTCTTCTTCAATCTAGTAAGAAAAAACTCGACGTCGACAGCGATATTCGTCAATCACAATAAGATGCTGCTTATGTTTTCATATATTCTATATATATTTTCCGACTGGGTTTGTTATACGTCAATTTGGTTTTTAAACTGACCGGTTACGGCTATGTACCATCTCCAATAAGAAAACAGCACTGAAGATGGCAAACAGCCTTTCTCACCCACTTGAAAGTTTTCGAAAATTCTCCTTAGGTTGGATGCCAAATTTAGTCAAAATCTATCGATATTATACTCACCCTGATGATTACCTCCCATTATATATAAATCTTTGACATTATAAGAAAACTCTTGGCCATACATGGAATAGCATAGGGCTATATTTGTTAAAGGACCAACAGCTATTATGGTAACTTGTCTGGGATTCTAAAACCAAAAATATAATATGATAACCAAATATAAAATTGATACAAAAATGAACACACCTCCAGACAAAATTGATTTATAGCTGCCACTGCATGCTCACCCTCGACCATTTCTTGAACATCTATTTCTTCGTCCTGGGACAAAACATCACCAAAGCCATCTTTGCCATGGAACAATGGTCGCTTCACATGATCAGCAGTTTCGAGCAATGACTCAGCGGCACCCAAAAATATGGGTATCTAAAAGTTTTGAATCAAAACAATTAGACGAAATTAATATGCAGCAAAATCATTTATTTATATTTATACTTCATCTCGGCCACAAGCCTTTAGTATTCTCAACATATTGTAGGCCGCGTTGTGTAAACTTGTATTACCGCTGCCACATATTGTTATTCCTAAGATACTCAAATGATTTTCTGCTTCGGCTTTAAGTAATAATAATAACGCCCAGGCATCGTCACTTCCACCATCACAGTCTAGTATCACATAGTTTCTGGCCGACATTTTTGACTATTGTTTTATCGTTGTCTTAGTTTTGGTTTTGCAATAAGTCTAGTCTGTAGTCCTGGGGGCTGAAAAAAATAAAAACAAAAAGTATATTTTTATTAGTGGGATTATCATACTTTTGACTATAGTTACATCTAGAGTTTTCATGAATAATAACATTTGTGTGTATTTTGAATATTTTTCATTAATGATTCCAAATTATTTTATTTAGAATTAAAATTTTACCTAGAAAATAGAAATTGGACTCAACTCCTTTCACGAAAGGAAACGAAATTTCACAAAATATATAAAATTAAAAAATTTCATAATTTTTTAAATAAATACCAAAAATTCCAATATTCAATAGAAGAAAAACTTTTGAAGAAATATAGAAAATAATAAATATAATCTACTACACAGGGCGAATTCACTTACCAAGTGGTGTTATCACAGTTGACCTATTTTTCGCATAAGTGTATGCCCATTTGTCAAAAACTTTATTTAATAACGAACAAATTGCGGATAAATTTAAAGAAATTGCGAAAATTTGTTTGAAAAGAAAGTAGAAGAATGGTGCTTGAATTTACAAATAAAATGATTTGACAAATTATCAGGTCAACAAAGCCGAGAAAGCCATTGTCGAGCTCCTTATAAAAAAAATTACTGAAAAATATGTGTATAATTTTTATGGAGAGTTTGGCATTCGTCTTATCTATCACCTGGGCTGTTGCATAGACCTTATTTAACGGTCCGTGATTTGAATTAACAAAAACTGACATACGAGCAAACCAAATAACGACATTGTTGTGATTGGCTAAGTGAATTCGCCTTGCTAATACACGAAAAAAATATTTAGGCTCATATATTTAAAGATTATTCTTTCTTTAATTATGATAAATGGTTTAATTTTAATATTCTTCACCTATTTTCTAAGTCCACAAATCTAATCTGCCCTTATTTTGAATCACACTGCATATGAATTAAGATGCATCTAAAAGAAGTGTTGCCAGAAAAGCAAAGAACTTTTACTAAATTAAAACATATACAAAAATTAAC
This sequence comes from Germaria angustata, assembly GCA_963681545.1. Lineage (NCBI taxonomy): Eukaryota > Metazoa > Arthropoda > Insecta > Diptera > Tachinidae > Germaria > Germaria angustata. The sequence continues at coordinate 9,975,490 of OY813001.1, read as the reverse complement.
ACATAACTAACCTACATACGCGTATGTATGATAATAAATCTTTTTCTACTAAAATTAAATTTGTATATTTATGCTTATTCTTTAACATTATTTTTTTTTTTTAATTTGGAATGATTCCCTGTCACCCCACGTCAAATTTGGATTGTAAACAAACCGAATTCACCTATGTGCCCTCTTCGGTGTTCTTTTTCTTACTAAATAGTTTTCCTGTTGTTCGTAAGCTTAATAAAATAGGAAATACGAATATAGGAATGAGCTGAGAAAGGGATTGTGAGGGAAGGTACATAGATTTAAACACAGGTAGGTGAAACACAGGAACAACGAAGGGGAGAGCGACACGAAGTAGATCGGCTGGTATACTGAGACACACGAGCGGACATAATTAATCGTGATATAAGGACAACGAACAGTATTAGAAAGATTTAGTAAGAACAAAAATACTGAAGATGTCACGTAGCCGAAACCTGACTGTTTACAAGCCATATTTGACGTGAGCTTACGAAGAATCAATCCAAATTCAAGCAAACCACGTCGGAAGAAAGACACAACTCTCCATTTTGTAAACTTTAGTACACTTTCCTATTTTTATGTACATATGTGAATCTTTATTACGCCTTTTCGAATATTTTTCAAATCAGTTGAAATCCTTTTAAGTTCAGTAAAACCATTAGAATTATTTTCAAAGCATAGCCCTTTCTAAAGCTTTTCTACATTTTTTTTTATCAGCAATGACTAAACTTTTTATATTTATATCATTTTTAAAAGTTATTTTATCTACCAGTTTCTTATTCATTATTTAATTTATTTAATGTTTTAATTTTAGAATTTTTAACTAATTTTGTTTTTTCTTTGTATTTAGAATTATAAAAATACGTGTATGATATTTGTGCACCTTTTTTTAAATTTGCAAATATTTTAGTTATGGTTATCTAATTTTAAGGAAATACATTTTAAGTATTTATTTGTTCACATTTTTGCGATATTTTTTAAATAATATTTAAAATTGTTAGTAGCATTTCGAATAACTTTTTTCAAATTTAATTTATTGATATACATGCCGAACAATCATTAAAATATTTTACATACATACATATGTAAGTTTTTAAAAATTAATTTAAGAAAATTAGCCATACATTTGCGTAAAAATACCATTGTATATATGCACTGCCCACCTAGGAATGGCTTGTGCCTCACCTGTAATTATTCGTTTTTATTGTTTTATTTTGTTCTCTTCAATTTTAACCAACAAAATCCAGTATTAACTCTGTCTCCATTAGTGTTTTTAATGCTAATAAACAATTGTATATCTAATTTGAGAATAACACATTATTTACAATTCAAAATAACCAATATGGCAACATTGATCTAAATTTATTAATTTGAAATTTGCACATACAAATAATGTTGTTGTTTTTTATAGTGGGCACAGGTGTCACTGAGTTGCCACTGTATTTGGCGATTTATTTACATCACTGTTATTTTATGAACATACAGTCTACATGCTGTAATACTTATTTCAGCACCGAAATTTCTAAAATAGATAAGGTATGTGTGATTTTTGTTGCTGTTGTTGTTGCAATTTGTGTTTCACAATCCAATTTTTTTTCAAGAGATCAGATATTATATATTAAATATATATGCATATGATTTTTATATAAATGAGCTTTAGATCTTTTTTATAAAAATTATTTTTATTATTATTCAATATTTCGACGCCTCTCTCTCTCTTTTTCATTTTAAAACAATCCCAAAACTCTTCTACGTTTTGGAGAAACGTGATTTTATATGACCAACAATTTAAATCATCCTTATTGCGCTTGGCGATGTTCATATCCAAATTACATTTTGTTTTATATTAAAGATAAGAGCAAAAGTTTTCTTTTATCTCTACATATATAAAAATTACGTGTATGTTCGTGATCGCTAAACTCATAAACTACTGCACCGATTTTGACCAAACTTTATATACATGCTCTATGGGGCGTGAGGAGTGTTTCTGTATAGTTCGACAGATGGCGCAATATTTAGTTTTTTTATTTTTTACCCGATAGAGATTAGAGCGATAAGCCTATGTTGTTTCCCTGAAGGCGTTGGGTCCTTAATCAGCGTGTATTGGCGTTAATTAGCCCGATACCGGTATTTGAACAATAATTGCTATGTCGATTTAGTGCACCTTTCATTCTTCTTCGAAATATCAATCCGCCATGACTTTGCAACGAAACCAGACTTGCAGTGAAAATAAAATTTGAAGGCAAAACAACGTTTGCCCGGGTCAGCTAGTCTAGTATAAAATGTTATAATGGCAATGATCGCCAAACGCAATAACTTCTTTTTGAAAAAAGGATAGATAACGTCCAATATGAAAACTATTTACATGTTCAAGACTCAAACGCTGAAAACTTTACTATGACGCTTTTGGTTTTGATATCAGAAATTAAGTTAAATACAAACTCATTTGAGTCCACCTTTGTAATTCCTGAATATAGATATATTCCGCGAAGAAATGAGTTTATTAATACCGGATGCGGGCATTATATAATTGCCTATATGACAAATGAATTATTTGGTCATTTCTCTATCCTCCTTCTCTTTTTAAGAACTTCTATTGAAGTCATTAAAGGGACTTCTTCTCCTAGCATTTAAATCTGTAAGAAATGTATCGTCAGTACTGCCACCATCATTCGTAGCTGTTTCCACGCATGTTTCTGTGTATGGCTATTTACTGTTAAGAATGCCCAAAATTTAAGAAAGTTCGAGTGCAAATATCTCAGAAATTGAAACAGATATTTTACATATGGAGTGGATATTTTAAGAAACTATTTAAACATAAGTAGTTGGCAATTTATCTGCGAGTTTTTGAACGTTTTTAAAAGAAAATAAATCATTTGGCCTGCTACCGATGCCTAGGTTCTCATAAGCACATCATTCTTCTCCGTATACAATTTCATTGAAAGTTTTCAATAATTCACGAGATACCAAATTATTTGCAAAATAAATCGTTTTTAGAGCAAAAATATGGTTTTGTTTTTTATGAAAAAGTTAATTATTTTCTTGTGGCGATTTCTTTCGAGTCTTGATGATTTTAACGATTTTCTTTCCAAGATTTCACGATTTTTACTACAAAACTTCTGGCAGCACTATAGGTCGAAACTATTACATTTAGCCATACATACATACTTACTTACATACATACATACATGTGTATGTTTATAACAAACACATAATTAAAAAAACTTGTCCAAAATATTTAAATATTTCACTCACCCACAAATTAAAGTTATTTTTTACTTCCACTCAGCGATAATTCACTTATTTTTTTAATAAAGAATGAAGATGTAATTCTACATTAAGCAGATGTAAATTTGTAAAATGTTTGTTGGACTTTGAGAAATATCCGGCAGTTCTAATAAAACAATATCACGTTTCGTCTCAATATCTAAAGGAAATTTGTCCCATGAAATGTTTGTGTATCTATGATTCTATTTCAGATATTTTTTTTACTAGATTATGCACAAATATGTAAGTATATGAATTAGTTTAAAATATTACATATAATGCTTATCCAAAAACTAATGAAAAGCACCGTCTAATGGAAGTACTTCCACTATTATGCCTGAAGTACAACAATGGCTAATCGAAATTAAATAAAAAATTAGGAGTAGAAAAACAAAAATATGAAAATTACAAAAACAAAGGTATACCACAATAAAGTAAGTAAGTACATACACATGACAGGGGTGGAAAGTTCAGTGCCAATGTATTTTTTCGGTAGATTTTTATGTACATAGTTCCAACAAACTCTTCGGATATAGGAAGTAGGGCGAATCAAGGGCAGATCCATTATAATAACCATATCGGACGCTTAATGAAAAAAATAAAAAATAAAAATATACATATGAAAAGTAACTAATAATGATAACATTTTTGATACATACGATTTTTGATATACATACTTATCTACAAAAACCCTTGCATGCGTGGAACATATCTCGGAGATACAGATTGGCGTTCATTTCCTTCTTTTTAAATTTTCGACACATCAATTGAGTAATTTTTTTTGGTTCAGTGTTAAAATTATATAATATTTAATATTGAAATTTATTATTCGGGAGAATATCCCCACTAATTGTTAGAAACAATTAGTTTTTTTTGCAAAATGCATTGAAAAAATGTTTGTTGCGGCTTTAGCTCTTCTTCACTGACGATTTGGTTTTAGCAACCAATGAAATGTCGGCATATGAAGAGCTAAAGCCACAACAAACATTTTTTCAATTATATAATATTCTTAAAATATGTTTAGAATACATTAATAGCAAGTTGTAACATATAAAAAAGACTGAAATTTATCTGTTCTTTTACAAAAATCATATGATTTTTTTTCATATATGTGTATATTGAAACAAATGATTTCTTGAACATATTTTCATCGTTTTACAACTTTTGGTGTTTAATTAAATTTTATGTTGAAAAAATAGTAGTGATTTAAAAGTTGTACCAGAGGAGACGGTTTTGTGTAATTTGGCAGAGTTTTCAGAGCCTATCTTATAAGTTCAAAACTGATGATACGGCATTAGATATCGATCAAAACCATAAACAAAATCTTTTCTGTGATTTTACAATATCTTTTTTTGCGATTACTGTATAATTCTACAAACTTTATCAAAAATAATGTAGAATATATTTTTGCAAGGCAATAGTTGGATTCGTTTGCTTGTTATAAAATGCGTAATTGAGAGTTCAACGATATTTTCGAAGGCCACTACAAATACACAACAATTATTGAAACAATGCAACTCTACACAATGAATTATAGTCTATAAGCTTTAACATCTCTGACGTAGAATATATCTTTGGCAAAGAAAGAGTTGGTTTTATTTTATAAAATGAGAAAATTGAGAGATTAATTTGTGTACTCATCCACAACGTTGCCGTTTTAGTTTCTTTTTAGCTTAAATTGATTTGTTCTATACGAACTTTGTTTCTCTTGTGTACGTATGTACGTACATATTCTAATTAATTTTATTTTCAAATTTATTAAAAAAATAAATTCGTACAAAAATTTATAAATAGTAATGAAATTCACTACTACACACACATTGTGTTCACGTTGCAATACTGTATTATCACTGGAAAGGTGTGTTCTGGAATACAAAGTTAAAACTTACTATAGTTTATTTAAAAATATTATAGTAATTCTTAAGAGTTTGCAATCTCTCTGAATTTTTTTGACGAAGCAACTCCACGACTAGAAAAATGTCTAATTTCTTATAAATCTTATTTTGATTAACAATTCAGACTGAAAAATTGCATTCTATTGGATTCTCTTGTTTGCATTTGGGGACTTGAAGTTTTCGCTCAAAGTTTTTCTTCTTTTATTGAAATAGAAATTGAAACAGCGGACAATCAAACCCACGAACTTATATGCATATTTCTAAGTTAGTAATCAATCTAATTGTGTGCAACAGGAAAATTACAATCGGTGCCAAATGCTGATAAGATATCAAAGTGCAAGACTGAAAACAAAGCAATTGTTTTAGTAAATATTAAATTATTATAGAAAATAATCTTAATATTATAAAAGTAGGCTAATATTATAATAATAGTGATTCAATTATTTCTATATAACAGAATGAAATTAGGCTATGTAGAATGAACTTTGATGATGATGAATTTTATGATGCTGGATTTAAAAATTATACAGTCTACAGCAAAATATATATGATAGATAGCATTTGGTTGGATTATAAAAAAAGCAAGTCAAGTGGAAAAACAAACGCAAAATAAAACATTATACTCTTAACTGAATCTACCCAACCGAATGGACAACTGTTGCCTGCGGTACAACAAGTTTCTTTTTACCACCGACTTTTAGTATAATCCTCCAAAATCATTATATTTATGAAAAATATTTTCATTCTTAATAAAAAGTGTGACTTTAGCAAACATATACAATTATTAGGCTATAATAATAAAAAAATAAATATGGTTAATTTTAATTGAATTAAATTAATATATATATATATATATATATATATATATATATATATATATATATATATATATATATATATGTATACATATATATATATATATATATATATATATATATATATATATGCATATATATATATATATATATATATATATATATATATATATATATATATATATATATATATATAATTTTTTAACTTCGGCAAATTCCTTGTACAATCAAATATTTTATTTCATATTGAAAAATAGATATATAAATTTGAAAAAATAACTATTAGTGTCATTATATTTTTATGATTAGATATAAATTTGTATGTTGTACGAGTATTTGTAAAATATGTAAGAACACATCCAAAAAAGTGTTTAAACATTGAATTGAAAGTTGAATTACGAACTTTAATTTTTATTCCATGAATAGCGTACATTGATATAAATAAAAGTTTAGTTTTGTTTTTCATAGACACATTTTGTTTATTCTACTATAGTTTAAAATTAATAAATAAAATAAATAACTTGGGCCTATGTTTGATTTTTAAAATTTTGATAGGCCAAAGGCTTAAATTTTAAACAGTATTTTTTTTTTGTATTGGAAGGTACCCATACATTTGAAATATTATTGTTCAATAATTAATGTTGTACGATAAAATTGCCTCTGTGTATGTTATATTAGAAGGGGTATAATATACATATTTAAGAAAAGCAAAAGTGTTTTGATTTATATTGCACAAAAAAGAATGTTTTTTTTAGATATTAACAGCGATAATTTTCTTACATATGTCAGTCACTATACAATATCTTTAATTTTTTGGTTATTCAAGGCAAATTTGTTCTGTTGCATACAATATATAAGTAGCTTCTGTTTAATATGTATAAGTAGCTTTTGTTTACTTTTACATACATATTAAGAAAAGTTGCACCACATTTTATTTAAAAAGATTAAACAACTTATTAGGTAATGTGTCGCGCAAAACAACAATAATAAAGTCATTAAAATGCCCAACATTTGAGCAGTCTACCTTAAAAAATATTATTGTGACTATAAGAGTGTATGTTTATGTATGTGTATGTTTAGTCAATATAATTTAAATGTAAAATTTAACGCATGAATGTCAAAATATATTACGGGTAATATTATAAAAGGTACAGATCATTTTATATAAAATACAGATCATTTATAAAGTATTGTGTATAAAGCTGTCTGATTGAATTAGTATGGCATGTCAAAATCGTGATAATCATTCTTATTATATACTTTTTACTCAAGTTTTCTTCTAAAAAGTTCCACACCGCAAGCTGGTAGCACTGATTCATATTTGTTATTGAAAAGAGAGGGTCTTAAGAGATTGACCCTAAAATTGTTTTTTATATCAGCAGAGCAACTTAGACTCTTAAGAAAATTATTCATGCAAAGAATTTTTCCAGCGTGATTGGTACATCGCAGATACATAAGTACGAGGTATGATGCGAAATTCTCTAAAGAGTCAGCGGTTATACTGTCGTGATGCCAAATAATTTTAGTTTTGGTATGCCCGGCAAATTATGGCTGTAATAAACAAAGAAACCCATATAAGAAGTATGTAGTTATAACTGTGATAGATATGTGTAATATAATCTACAGTGGAATCCCACGAAATTAAAAAATTTAATTTAAAGAGGTTTGTCGATTCTTTCTATTCTTTTTATTTTGTCCGATTTTTTGTAATATTTCTTAAATTTTTCTTATTACTTTGAAATGTTTCTTTATTTTTATTAACTTTTTCTTGTTTGCCTTTTATTGATATTTTTCCGCAGATTTTTTTTTTATTAAATATTTAAACAATTTTTTAAAATTAATATTGAAGCTTTGCGCGAATATAAAAATTTTTAAGCTTCAGACCTTTTTAGCATATTATATGATCCAATTTCATTGTATTAGGAGTTTGACTTTGTGATGATATATCTGGTTTAACCGACATTTTTAATAAATAAAAATATATAACAGTCCATCATAAAGGGATTCATGTTGCATCTTAAATGAAAACTGGAAGTATTATGTGTTTGCTCGATATTTGAATACTCTCTTCTGTTAATATGTAAAATAATGGAAATGTGCTAATTTTGTGCACAATTCTGTTTTTTAATGCTGGTTCTCCCATAAACAAACTTCTTCTCATTTCGACTTTCATTAATGGTCTTTAGGCACGGCTGCCAGATTTGACGATTTATCGTCATTTTGACGATTTTTCTTTCAAAATTGGATAATTGACGATTTGACGATTTTTTTTTTTTAATTTGACGATTTTAGTCCTTTGAACAGTGGCAGATTTAAAGCATTTCTTTATGTTAATAAAGTGTTTATCATTTGGTATGTTGTGCGCATTTACTACCATATTGCTTCAAAAAAGATTAACCATACAAAAGTAAAGAAAAAAGGCACGACGAAAAAGTTCACGGTCGTTTTTCCTTTGCGGGTATACATAAATGTATGTATGTGAAAATGACTCGGTTGAAGGTATCCTTTATTCCAAAGACTATTTAAAAATAAATAATTCAAATTGTAATTAAACCTGACTTAATAAAAATGTTAAGTTGAGATATTTAATTGTAACGCTTTTAAGTACATCATTAATTTTTATTTTTGTGCATATGTTTGTATCTATGCGATACAATTAAATATTTGTGGATATGTAGGATTGAATTGTTGTTTTTTATTGTTTTTTAATAAAAATAAAAGTGTATAAAAATATTTAATAGCCTTTTGCAGACTTATCGTATACATTCATTCGCACAGTTACATACATTTAAAACAAGAACAGAATTTTGAGTTTTGATTTCAACGTTATTATGCGAACGAAAGAAAACGTTCTTAAATCAGAAAAAGGCAATAAAATAAGTATGATTGATTTATTGTTTTTGCCCTATTGTTTTTTTAATAATAATAAAAAGTGTTTAAAAATTACATTTTTACAAGTTGCCCGATTTTTTGACGATTTTCAAACACGAAAAAGACGATTTTTTTATTTTTTCTCAGCAAATTGACGATTTTTCCACAATTTTTTCTTTAGGGTTAATAACAAAAACAATGACTTAAAAAAAGAGTGGCATTTTGATTAATAATTTTTTATGAGGGAATGTATTGTACGAGGAGAGATTACACATGTGGAGAATAATTAACACACACTACGAGTATTTAATAGTAGACTAGTTTTAATAGTAGACTAGTTTGACGGTAGAGCTTGACGGAGGTCTGTCCGTTTGGCTACAGGTACTATTGGAACAATTGTATCATATTTATTTCGTTCACTAAACATTTTAATACACGTACATATACATATATTTTTAATCTTATAATTTTAATTTAGTTTTAATTTTCGAGTGAATATTTTTGTATTTTCTTATGAAATTTTGCTGGATTTTGCCAGGTGAGTAATTAATTTGTCGTGTTTATAATGAAAAATTTTATGTAATAAACATTAAAAAATTTAGTTGGTAAAATCAGCAGCAACAACAAAATACGCCGATGATATTAAACATAAACAACAAAACAATAAAAATATATTGCTTTAACCCCAAAACGTGTTGAGAGAAATTGAGTAAAATAGAACAAAATAAAAAAAGACTTAATAACAATAACAATGCCATCTGTTGGTGGTTTTGTGATTTATGACTGTGACATTGGAATTGATGATGCCTGGGGTCTTCTTATGCTCATCAAAGGTGAGCAAATGTCGCGCAAACTCGCACAGAGCGCTAAAATTGACATGGACAAGGAGAGACTACCGGATGTTTACAAAATATTGGCAATCACCTGTGTACATGGCAATACAGATGTTGATAATTGTGCCAAAAATGCTTTAAGAGTCCTAGACACTGTGGATAGATTGGATGTAAGTACAGGCACAGTGTTCCGAAACGGAAAAATTTTATTTTAAGAACATCTGTTACATAAATACATACATACGTAAGTATTCACAATTTTTTTTCGATTTTCGAAAATCATGGTTTCATCAGATGTCGGTTTTTGAGGCGTTGGAAAGCTATTTCAATTATAATTGCTAGAATATCCATCTACCATATATATTCGAGGTTGGGTATGTGCATATCGAGCTTTAACCGCAAAAAAATGTAAGTGCAGGTGAAACTTTTTATGAACTGCCTTTGCACTAGGTTGTTTTTATTGAAAATTTGATTTTTCTGTATTGAAAATTATTGAAAATTTGATTTTGCTGTTATTTTAATGGTGATGAATTTTCAATCGCGACGAAGAAGTGAAAATCGGAAATTATGTCGGTTACGATTTTTTTTGGCGGTCGGAAAAAATTTTTGTGGCAGTCTGCAGGTTTTGACTCACTCTCTCCTGTGTATGTGTAGGGAATTTTGCAAAATATTTCAGAAAAATGTATTTTTTAAAATAAATTTTAAGCGACAACTTTGATCCAAGCTGAGATCTTCAAAAATTCTTTGCATAAGTTTCACTAAAATCGATTGATTCGTTCGGGAGATATCGTTATCGAACACGGTATTTATTTTTCTTCAAAAATTTTTTTTGACACATCGTTTTTTATAGATTCTGATTTTGTACGAAACATGGAAAACTTCATCCATGCTACAAGTTTAATCAAAATAGGTCTATCCGATTGGAAAAAATTGGAAAATTTCGAAAACGGTAGTTTTTTTCTAAATATCTCCTAAACTTATTTTTTATATGTTGGCTAAATGGGGTAAATTTAATGCTTTAAATTTAATCTCAATACGTTCGTGAGATGTTGTCTTGAATAAAAGTTAAACAGTGTTTGCTTAAATAACTCCTATTTTTCTTATCGGAATCGTAATTTATCAAAATTTCGAAACCCACTTCGAATTTTTCATATATTGCATAAGAAATAAAATTCATTATTAATAAAAAAAAATAAATTTTTTTCCTTAACTATTCCAGATTCCTGTTTATAAAGGCTGTAATAATCCCATATTACCCCGTTCATGGGAACGTTTTAGTTATTTCTATGGTGTTGATGGTTTTGGTGACATTTCTGATTTACCACAGGTAGTTGCCACACAACCTCAAACACAACATGCCGTCAATATCATGTACTCCTTGGTTTGCACGGTGAGTTGTATTGATTGATGTTTAAATGAACCCTATTTAACTAATTTTGTCAGTATCCCTATATGATTGATTTTATTTTGGTGGGCCCATTGACGAATTTCGCCATGTGTATCAACATGTATGGCGACGAGTTTCTGAGTAAAGTGCGCAACATATATGTTATGGGTGGTAATTGTAGAGGTGAGTAAGAGCGGCTGAATTAGATCAGAAAAGTTTAGAAATTGTATGTGTCATATTTCTAGGTAAAGGTAATATAACAAAATGTGCTGAATTTAATTTTATGATGGATCCCGAGGCTGCCCACATTGTTTTCGAAAATGTCAAAGAGCACGTCATTACCATTTTACCCTGGGAAACTTGTATAGATGGTGATATGAATTTAGAAATGGTAAACAAATATTATGAAATTGTCAATGACATAAATATTCCAAATACTTGCCTCATATGGACAGGATTGGCGCATTAACGAACTGGGCAAAGTCGATTCCAAAGCGATGCAATTAATGAATACAGTAGAGTGCGCGGTGTATTTGCCAAAAGGTTTTGTCAAATGGATTGTTTGTGATGCCATACTGGTGGCGGCGTATTGTTTCCAAAAATTGGCCATAGCAAAACAACGTTTATATCATGCCACAGTCGAACTAACCGGTACACATACGCGCGGCCAAATGGTTCTTGATCATTTGCGAAGAGACACTGAAAATGTTCAGATTATCATGGAAATTAACAAGGATGACTACAAGCAAATCATATCTTGGACAGGTGGCCTAATAGATGACACGGATATGGAAAAGTGGGTGTTGGCGAAACTGCAAAATTAAAACGTATAATTTTGGAGTTTTTACAAATAATCGGTTATATGTCTTAAACTGACTTCAGGAGAAAAAACATTTTGTTCGAAACTGTGGATATAGTGAGAGTGAAATTTGCCCAAAAATACTTCTAGGTAATCGAAAGCTTATAATTTTGTTCTTATTCCAAATTCACTGTGGTGGTCGAATTTAACTATTCTGAAAAGTAGGATAACTTATTGCAAAGCCAACTGGAAAGGAAAAAGGGCTGGTAACTGTGGAGTATAAACTCCATTTACTTACCGCCCTATTGACGCATTGAAGGTTTTCCTTCGTTACTTCATCATTATTGTAATGAAATGAGTTCTGGGCAAGTAACAGAAAGGATTTGCGATACCTGCACTCCATATAAAATAATATAAATATAAAATATAAATTTGCACAAACGTGCATACGATACACTCTTAATTTAATTTAATTTTTCGATATTAAGTTTAGAAGCCAACACTTTTATTGTGTTCAATGTTGTAAAGTCTCTTTGAACGCCTTCTTCAGGAATATTAATATTAATGCAACAAATCGAAATTCAAGTTACAAAAAAATTAATATGAATAGGAAGTTCGAAAAATTTCAATAAATGCACTCTTATTTAGAACTCTCCCTTAATATCAAACTCAAATCGCTGGAAAATTTTGACGTTTTCGGAGTAGTTAAAAATTATTTGAAAACTTTCGACAACGACATCAATCAAACCATTTAATCAATTTTAATCAAAATTGTGGCAATCGCTTAAATTTGTTGAGTCCAAAAAAGTAAAAAGAAACAGATATCTAAAAATTGGTACGGCGTAATCGGTGAGAGAAAAATTTTCGGAGTAGCTATAACTCTCTCGAATGAATTTTAAGATTTAAATAAAATTTACGTCTTTCAATGTAAAAGGACTGAATTTAGAATTTAGAAAAATGATTTGACATAAAAAATTGTTGACAAAAATATAAATTTGAAATGAATCAAATAAGAAAGTCAATTATATAATATACATACAACATGTATTAAAAATTAAAATATTGTTGTATTACAAGTTTAAATATTGTACGTTTTTCACAAACGTTAAAGTTTTGTACTATCAAAAAAGGTATAATTTCAAACAGCAGAAACAAAGTAATTTTTTCCCAAAGAGAAACTTTTTTTGTCCATAGTACTTTGCTACCATTTCACACGCCCCCCTAACATGTATCTTTCAAGAGAATAATCCGATTTTGATTAAAGTGGCTGCATTTGAATTAGTTTTGCAAATTTCAAAAAATTACCGAATTTATAAAATCGACTTGGTCAACAATTTCGACAATTAAGGTTAATTTTTAAATTAAGGGATGATTAGAATTCTCAGATTCAATCGAAGCGGTAGCTAGCCTAAAACTAACATTTTCGAATAGTTTACTTTCGAAAAATCTCTAAGTCGAAATGTATCATATTCAAACTACATTTAGGTGGAACTTAAACATTCAAAATACCTAAAATTTAGTTCCGAGAGGATTATATAATACTCACATACACACAAACGTATGGACGCCTTCATCAAAACAGGAGAGATCTGATAAAAATTCGATTTTCGAAAATTTGTATAAATCAACAACATCCTGTTATTTCTTGCAGCGTCAAGTTAAAGTAAAAAAATTCATAAATTTGGTAATTTTAATTCCATGTACAGGGTGGTGCAAAAGTAATATCATAATTTGCATTGAATGCCACTTTTGCAGATGGCACTAAACGTCACTGTGATGTCCCTGTGATGTAGATTTATATCTCCAAATCTCTTTTACTAAAGGATATAGAGAATTTGTTGTCAACAAGCCGTGGAGCGATACACACCTCAAGAGCGTGGAATTATTGTTGCTGCTTATTTGACAAAATGTCGGTCTGTTGTTTTAACGCATCGACCATGTCGACTATGTCGATTGAAGATTCGAACTGGCCTTCCAGATCGCCAGCTCTAATAGCACCGGACTTCTTCTCTGAGGCGAAAATTGTTTAATCCAATAAATATGAAATATTCCCAAAATTGAGTTTGAAAGCTTATTTTTTGTGTTTAAAAATTAATTTCATAGTACAAAAATATTATCTTAATTTTATTATTACTTATTAAATCTTCAACATAAATTGAACTAAAAATACTCGTAAGTAATTAAAATTTAATTCTAAAATTATTGATTAAATTAATTCAGTTAATCCCGAAAATAATAATAATTTACTCTTCCTGTCATGAAATACATTGAAATTAATAAACGTCATCTGTTCCGGAGTCTGATGAGAATTGAGTTCGAGCCCACAAAGAAAATTTATTTTCTTAAATATAGAACTACTTTTTTGCTTCCTTAGAAAAAAATTAGCCCCTCATAGCAATTACAAAGAAACATTTGGTTTTCGTGAATCTGAAAAATTTCTTCAGACGCCTGAGGCGGATTATATTGAAACGATTATTGATGAAACGTTTTTAAACGTTTGTCTCCGGGCTATCGATTTGAAAACAGCCATACCCTATTTTTATTTCTAGGTTGAGAAATTTCTATTCTCAGAAACTTTTCCTGACACTTCCCGGGAACGAAATCTTAGTCGGTCATCTTGTGGCTTTTTTAAAAAAAAAGGGTTTGAATTTTTTACACTTTCAAAGAGAAAAAAAAGGAAAGGAATTTTTCTTTATTAAACACAAACTTATTAGAAAAGAGTCCACAAATTTTAATTATAGCAATAAATAGATTTTTTCTTCAAAGTTGATCAACGAAAATGTTGCACTTTTCAAAAAAGAAGACGCCATTAATTTTGTTTATATTAAAATAAAATAAATGAAATGTTTCTGTTTTCATTCGCATGTAATTTTCTTATCAAATCAGTTCTAGTTCTTTGTATATTTTTATATTTCCATTATTAAAGTGCAAAACCCCATTAGTTGAGTGTGCAGCACCTTTATTTATTTAACCCAAATTTTTCTAAAGTAAAGACGACTGAAGTGTCAACTTATTGAAATTAGTAGAAACTTTAAACAAATAATTATTAAAATATAAATAATTAATCAACAGTTAATTGTTTATTATTATTTTGGAAAAAAAATCTCGAATAATGAAAATATATTTTCATTGTTCTATATACAAAACGTTTCTCATAAAATATCGCTGCATTAAAGTATTTTATAGAGGTTCGTAGTTTAAATATTAAGAGAAACATTTTTGATTTATGATATTTTTTGATATCGCTATCTTTGGAATAAAGCAACTGATTCATATAAAATTTACAACATTTGATCCTAAACATGACTTAATTTATGAAATCGATTTGCAAGGAATTTTCGGAGTTATTTAGAAAAATATTGTTTTCCAAAATTTTCAATAATAAAATTTTTCCAATGAATGATTTGTGTGCAATCTAATTGCGGCAGAATTAAAGAATCTCCATAACCGATTTGATAAAAATTTTTTGAGTGGTTAAAAATTTTTTTTCAATTATTTCTGATAACGACATCTCTCAAATAATTGATAAATTACAGTGAAATTTTAAGTATCTTTAGATTAAGTATTGATTAGATTTTGGGCAGCTTAAAACTTATTAAAAAAAACATTTCTTTTCAAAAAGTTTACTTTATAAAAATTACAAAATCAAATGGATTTATAATCACACGACACAGTCAAAATCTTACCTTTAACCGGTTCAACCGTTCATATCTACATCCATTCATATGGACTGTACAAGAGTCTTACAACTTTGACCCTCTCTGAAATGAAACTCAAACGCGAGCTTTCAAAACTCCGATTCAAGTGAGTGTTTTTTTGTACCCTTTACCAGAAACCGTAGTCGTAGTCTTGCTTATTCGAAAGAAGCTCGATTTTACCACTTACAAACTTTTTAGTTCCTTAAAATAAAATATCATTTCATATATTTGGCGATATCAGCAGATCTTTGCCACAAGTTTTAGTCGTATTGTTGAAATGGACTCGGAAGGTAAGCGGGAAAATTTTAAAACCGTTTAAGAAGAGCTAAAGCAGAGAATTAATTCTATGTCTGACACAAAAAAAGCTAAATAGACTAGACTGGAATTGAGATCGGGGCATATTTTCCTCTACGTATTGATATTTAATATCATTTAAAATGGATTTTTATTCGATTCCAGTCATAATATCTTTCGATCACCTGAAAAACAGTTCCATACCATAATGTTGTCGACGCCAAGTATAATCTCTTATATTTACATTTGGAGTATAGTCTCTTTCTCTAGAGCAATATTATAAATGGCCTTTCATCAGGGCCTTATAAATCATATTTGGACTTTTCTTAAAAGAGGGCAGTATTCTATTCCCGTTGAGACCAGTTTATGTGTTCTAATCAATAGTTTCACATTTTCTTAATTTTTTAATTAATTTTTGCTCTTGTAATATAATATCTCCGAAAATAGGACTTGGCGAAATGCGATGAGAGTTTTTTATCGAAGCTTTTTGGTATAACTTCGGTTTGAGTTCAGACATAATTCTGATTTTTCTCAACATTGATAAACACTTTCCTTCAGTAACTACAAAATGCTTATGATTATTTTGAAAATCAATAGATTCTAACTAAATACTAATAACTGCGATAACTTTAATACTCATGCACAGATGTAAGTACGAATATGGACAAAAAAAAATCAAGATAATAAAAACAAAAATTATTTAATTTACACATTGAAACTAAATACTAAAAATTTAATATCTATTAAATTTAAACTCCATGTGTACAACAATAATGTGCTGACATTCAGAAGAAGAACAAACAAAAAACAACAACAACAACAATAGAACTAAAAGGAATGTAAATACACAAAAGTATACATACACTGCCATACAGTAAATCCACCCAAAAATATTGGGGGAAACAACAAATGACGCCAACAACAACAACGACAACAACAACTAAAAAGGAACTTTTATCAGAGCCAGACACTAATGCAGATAAATGAAAGAGAAAACGCAACAACAACACGTGTAGACATACAAAAACAACAACAACAACAACGGCGACATAGAATAGAAATAAAACTACAATGTCATACAAAATACTGGGTTGGATACCGAAAAATATGGGGTTTAATACAGCAACAAAGCATGCCTTCATAATCTGTAGTTTGTATATCATAAAGTTTTTCCTTCATGTTTTTGTAATTTTAAAGGAAAATTACAATGTAAACGATTGTCCACAAGCCACAAGTTCACAATAACAACCGTTTTGATCTGTACAATGAAATTGAAAAATTTAATGAACAATAATTAACTGTAAATTTTTATAAATTTAAAAGAAAATTTCGCTGGAAAATTTGTATTGAATACGGCGATAAAAACTCAAATTTATTGCTATTTTCAATATGCATAATAATCGAATGATTTCGTTTTTTAGTTTTCAAAATCAATCAGTGAAATACTCGTATATTTTCGATTTAAAAAATTTTATTTGTAATTAAAGAGGATATTACTATCGGTTGTAAATTGCTTTTGTAGACCTTATGGATCTAGGTTTTATTTGTATGCGACGGCCCTGGGAGGTCTAGAAAAAATTATCTCTGATATTATGAATATGAGGGACTCTTAGGAGCTTTAATGTGGTTATGTCTTGACTCACCTAAATTTCACATATAAATATAAAGAACTCTTCTTAAATGGAATGTTTTTAAACTTTTGAAATTTGTGAGAAAAATACTGGAAATTCATTTAATATTAGAGTACAAATTTCAAACGCTTAGAAATGTTTTGTTTCAAAAACGAGGCACAAAACGATACGTTTTTGTTGTTGTTAAAAATTGTTTAAAGAAATTTTCTTTTATATTTACGTATGTGAACAGACGGTTATTAAAGTTTATAAAAACAGAAATTAATATTTAATAGAAATTCTCACTTTTCGCTCTCATCCCACTTATATCAAAACGACATTTGCGGCTTGTCGCCCTAATTGCATTCCCTTTTAAGACAACCATGCAACCAAAGCTCAATTGGAAAAAGTTGCATCCAACTTGCAAATAGTTCTTCCAATTAAACGAACATGAAGGAAAGAAATATCACACGCAAAATTCTCTTTCAATTACAACAATAACAAAAGCTGGCAAATGCATGACTAATTAATATTGCACATGAAGTGAGTCAGTCGGTGAGTGAGTAGTACTTATATAAATACTTCAGTAGTTTCACTTGTGAGAGTTTGGTGGCTTTTTGTTGCTGGGGATATTGTTTATTTTGTTAGGAAAATGGGCGTAGATGGGTTTTGTTTGTTGGGTTGTAGGCAGCGTTTTAAAAACGACGTTAATGTTTGTCCGTGTTCGTAAGTATATGTGTGCAAAGTTTATTGTATTTTTGCGGCGACTTCATTTTATTTGAGTGTGTGCGTTTATTTTGCCGTTGCTGTTGTCTGGTTGCTCGCTTTTGTTGTAGTTATTCAGTTGTTGGGAGCCCGTTTATAGTTGAATTGCAAGTTTGACGTTTCATTCGTGAGTAACATTTGAGCCAACAAGACGTGCTAAACGCGTGAAATAAAAAAATAATTTTTAAAATCAAATTTAAATTGAAAAAACCGTTGTTTTCTTTTAATTGATTGACAAAATTCATAAATTACATTAAAAAATTTGCAAAATCATAAAAACATTGTGTGTGTATGTGTTTGTGGTCTTAATTTGTTATTAGTCCAATTTGCTGTTGTATCACTTTTAGTTTTTTTCTTTTAAGAATTTAAAAGTTCTTTCAATTATTTCCTTTATTTTAAAAAAAATTTCGTTTCATTTCACTCGCCTGCAGTTCAGTGTTCTTTTGCTGCCTCCTCTAAATAAATACTTTGGTGTATTTTTTTCGTTTAAAATAAAATCCATCTGCATATGTGCATATAAAAAATAACGCAAAAAATTCTTTATAGGAAAAAAATTTAAATAAAGGAAAAATATCGTTCCCCAAACATCAGTTTTCCCCACTTCTGTTCCACTGAAGAAAAAAAAAAAAACAAAGAGACACACATTGTGGCCGTGTGTGCTAAATAAAATTAAGAAAAAAAAAACAAAAACCGGCATTGTAACAATAAAGCGGGGCTCTTAAGGCCATAAAGAATCAGCGAAAAACGTACGACCAAAACGTGCAGCATCTCAACATCATCGTCGTCTGCCTCATCAAGCACTGGAATCAGCCAGTAAAAGAAAAATACAAGTAGTGAGTGACTGAGAACAGTATTAAACTAAAGTTAAAATAGCCTTCAGTTAAGTGCAATAGCAGCAACAACAACACCAACAACAAAAGCAACTGTAACAAGATGTCAGACGGTATTGAAGTTGAACAAATGGTTGAATCCAAACCAAGAAGGGTAAGTGTTCTTTTTTACATTTCTCTTCTTACATTTTATTCATATTTTTTATGTTTTGTTTCTTATGTCCTTGTTTCTTATTATGCCTTTTTATATTCAACTCCAGTTTGCTTTTTCTTCTTCCTTATAAAAAGTAAATTTAGACTTGTCTGTCGTAAAATAAGCTCAAGTACTTTTTCCACCTTAAAAAAAGTTCAAAATTAAATCGTTTAAGGAAGTTTTAATCTCATTTGCTTTAAAGTTTCGCTTGCACTTTTATTGAAATTCCTACGTATACTCCAACAAAATGTCAAGTAAGAAAATGAGGAAAACTCCGTAAATAACTATTTCTGTAAAATTATACACTGGGATGATATTAAATTCTCTTGAAATCAAGATTCTGTTTCCTATTTCAATAAACAAAAAATGCGAGAGAAAACGGTGAAGATGAAGAAGGCGTTGGAGGATCAACATGAAAGTTGCCCGCGTCCCGTGGTGAAAAATGCAAAGCCTGTAAAATTATCTTTCTTGTTTTCACTATGATAGAGTAGACACTCATTACCAAGGGGGACACTCAGCCTTCTGGCGGGACCCGTGACTAAAACCACCTCAAAAGGGCCTCCACCATTCACACGTTAACGACAGGGCAAGAGTTTCTATCTACTTTATATTATCGATGATGGCACCAAATCCATGCATGTCCTTGAGGCTTACATTTGATATCAGATATTTTTATCATACACATCTGGTACTGTTTACCTGTCAGTTCCTAGTTTCTCTTGACTATAGGGGTGCTAGTTACACTGACGGTTTACAGATGAAAGAGGGGGCGGCAGAAATCTATGCAGTCAAGATGGCTGCATTATAAGCTCTTACATCTCAAACCATGAACTCACTCGTGAATTTTGTATATTGACAGTTAAGCGATAAACAAAGCAATTGTTGGTAATTGCCACCACTCAATGATTGTACTCATGTGCAAGGATGCCATAAATGCATTATGTGCGGGGAGGCAGGTGATGACATGAGAGATTTGTTACAAATGAGATGGTGGATGCACTATCCAAAAGCGGTGTTACTTTACCACCTGAAGAGGTTCATAGACCCTAGTTTGAGGGATAAAGCGGATAAAGTCGTCCGCATTACCAGAACTTTTGAAATTTCTAGAATCATACGAGTAGAGCTCTCATGACCCTAAATCATCTCAGTTTCTTTCATCACTGAAGGGAAGTGACTGCAGACTTCTTGTGACACTGTTGGACAACTATGTATGCTGCAACAGATATAGGGAAAAAGTCAATGGGACATCTACTACAACCCAAAATCCATACCAAACTGTGACTTTTTCGGGATGCATTGGACGCTATTGGATCTCACGTGGGCGATACTATATCGTCCCAAATTCGACAGTTTAGTTTGTTGACATGCACATTCATCTAGAAAAGGGACTCGTAGCTGAAGATGATTTTGCATGTGTTGTTAAACGCTATCTTTGTCTACGGTAATTTGTCAAAACAGGTTGAATAAATGACAGCTAATTTGACAGACGTAACTTCCACAATATGGGAGCTATCAAAATTGAAAAGTTCCTATTGGAAGGCCCATTAGTTAAATAAATATTAACAATGTTTTAAATTTAAACAGCTTTACCTGCGTGACTTTTCGAATGTAGTAAAAGTAAAATGATTTTGCAAAATCGGTTTAGATTTTTTTAATGAGGACATATTTAGTTTATTTTTTGGATTTGGGCTTTATGTAAAGTTCACGCAAACAATTTTCTTTTTTCCTTTTTGACTATTTTGCCAGGGCCGTTCCCCAGCCTAAAGCTGCCTTGACTTTTTAAATGCGTTTTGAATGATCATACACAATAGTGTATCACTCCCGTTTATGGATTGATTAATCTAATCTTTTTGTGCAGTTGTATCATATTTTTCAACGAAAATCAATATAAAAGGAGCATAAACAATGTCAGGGGGGTAGCCAGAAAGAGGCTAATGACATTTTCAAAAAAAAAAAAAAAAATAAATAATAATAATAAAATAAAATAAAATAAAAAATAAATAAATAACATATAACATATGTATGTATGTTGCCTTACCATGCAGGAAGGGCAAAATAAACGCGTGCTCTTTTCTAAAAATATAAGCAAAAGTGTAAAAATACATGTTCTTTTCTTAATATTTTTATTTTATTACTATTATAAATGATAGTGCTATCAACATTTACATAATAATACATTGTAAATCGCTTCATTAAAGAAAATGCACAAATCTTATTTTTATATTCGAAAGCATCAATTTTCGAAAATGTACTTATATAAAATAAAAGAAAAACATGTTCACCCTTTTTAAAGGCAACAATTTTTTTTCCACAAGAGAAGATCTATCACTAAAAGCAATCAATGTGCCTTCAATGTACTGTATGTATGTATGTTGTATGTGTACATAAATTTATACATACACTTACATATACATATGTTTACATATATGTATGTAGTATGTGCATTTAAATTTCAATCT
Organism: Germaria angustata; assembly: GCA_963681545.1. Taxonomy (NCBI): domain Eukaryota; kingdom Metazoa; phylum Arthropoda; class Insecta; order Diptera; family Tachinidae; genus Germaria; species Germaria angustata. The sequence goes on along the minus strand of OY813001.1, from coordinate 9,953,765 downwards.
ATTATTAACAATCTTAAACAAAAAGCTTCAAATTAAAAATTCTCAATGAACAGATAACAAACATTTGTTTTAAAACTTCAATTTGTTTAATTGTTGCCAAGTCTTTTTTGTTTTTGTTCGCGATTCTCTTGACACAATAATTTCAAATTCTTAGAATAGATTTTATCAAGAACGGGGAGGGGAACAACTCAAGATATAATAATGTCAAGTAAAATGGAAACAATAAAATATTGTTTCATATACCTACTATTTGCATTTCAACAAAAACTAACATAAACATAAGAATTATATAAACTGATAATATGTATGTGAAATAGAAATGCTGTTATAAAAAATAATATTATTAGATCACGTTCTTTTAGAGACTGGAACGTAAAACGTAAGAAACAATATTTTCTTGCGATTTTTCGTCTATCTTCTCGCTTTAGTTGCTAGAAATTGAGATTAAATGAAATGAAATTGTAACCATGATCTATTTTTTGTTTAACAATTTGAAAAGGAAATCACGGGTATAAAAAATATTTCTTCAGACATGATTTTGATGATTTTCTTTGACATTTTTAAAGATGTGCGCAATGAAGAAATAAACAACGATCAATTTATTTTAATTGCATATCACAGAAATACAAAAAAAAAACATATTCACTGTAAAGAAATCTGTTTAAAACTTGATGAAAAAAGTTGATAATTTTTACAGCCTTTGTTTTGGATCCATGATGAGAATTTATAAAATTCAAACATTAGAACAATTGTAGAAGAACAAGGTTTTAAAATACGAGCCAGTAGAATAATATGAAAATAGATCTTCGCAATGGGTCTGTTGTGATTCCGTTCATACTGGTGTCTAGCTTGGGTTACATGACTCATAATATTGTATTTTACTCCTGAACAGATATGGTAGTAGCTGGCTAATGGTAATCATCAGTACCCATCTAATGCTCAACCTAATCTCAAAATATTATGGGCAGTTTCGTTTCCTCGTAACGCTCATAAAATAATGAACTAAAATTTAGGAAAATTTTAATAATATTGAACTTTTATCGAATTTCATTTTCGGCTGCATCAGGAATGTCAAAGAACATTTTGGTTCCTTGCTGTAAAAAATAATAAACAAAGTTTTAGGAAGGACTACTTACTCAGTTTAATCTAAAAATGGTTGAAGTGTGGCGGCTAGAGTTTTCAACTATTCGACATAGTTCTAAAATCGGTTTTCGAATAGTTTGTAAAATCAACTTTTTTCATAAACCGGTTTATGGTTTTTAAAAATTAAAAACCGGTTGGAATAACCGGTTCTATCGGGTTATCTTTCTTAAATATTTAAATTTTTATACTTTTATATACTTGTATACTTTTATACATATAAATACGCGATAGCCTTAAACAACGACCCATCTCGATATAAATTTTAATGAAATTAGCTGCAATTAATGTCGTTCTCTTCGATAAAGAGATTTTCGTTACGATATACATATATAAAGTTAAAGTGTATTTTAAAAATATATTAAACGAAATATATTTTCATAAAATAGCAAAATCTACCACATACAAGTGGGGACCAGTATGCCACAAATTAGACATGTTCAAATCGTTTTGATACCCCTGTTAACTTCTATGACTATATAGCTTTCAATATTCTAAGTAAAGGGTGATTTTTTCAAAAAATTTCTTTTTGGCAACACTGTTTTATCAGCTCAGCTGTTTTCGTTATTTGTTTGTTATTGTGAAACATGATCAGTTGGGTCTATAATTTAACCATGAATCGACTTACAAAAGAACAACGATTGCAGATTATTGAATTTTATTATCAAAATTCATGCTGAGTTAAGAAAGTGAAAGTTGTGTTCAGCGACGAAGTTCACTTCTGGTCGAACCGATACGTGAACAAGCAAAATTGACGTATTTGGTGCGAAGAGCAGCCATAAACATTGTTGGAACTGCCAATGATTCCCGAAAAATGCACTGATTGGTGTGGATTATGAGCCGGTGGCATCATTCAACGGTACTTTTTCAAAGATGAGGAACGTTACTGTGAATGGCGAGCACTACTGTGCGATTATTACACATTTTTTGGCCCAAAATAGAAGAGCTGGACTTGGCTGACATGTGGTTTCAACAAGATGCTGCCACATGCCACACAGCATACGAAACAATGGCCCAATTAAGGGGCGAGTTCGGTGAACAGCTTAATTCACGTTTGGAGCCGATCAATTCGCCGTCTAGATCATGCGATTTAACGTCTTTAGACTATTTTTTGTGGGGCTATGTAAAGGTTCATGTCTATAGGTACTAGCGCGCAACGGTGGATGCGCTGGAAGCCAATATTCAAGAACTTATTCGTGAGTTACCGGCCAATATGTTGGAGCGTAGCCGCGGTCAACATTTATATGAAATCATCTTTCAGCATTGAATTACATATATAGATCGTTCTATCGACTCAAATAAAGATTTCATACATTTCTCTATGTATTTTTTAAATCAAATCCGAAATCTCTTTTGCAGAATTATTTCAATAAACGTTTCAAATAAAATTTTCTATTGCCTCATTTAACTTTTTATTTGAATTTTATTTATAACACAACCACTGGTAACAGTTGAACAATTTATAAATTTTTCGTCTTTTTAATTCATAAATTTTTCCAAATTTGTATGATTTTGGTAAATCTGATTTGTTTTCAAACAAATTATTACAAATTGTTGCATTTAAATGTGCATATTTTTAGAAAATATTTTTAACATCTTCCTTAAATTAAAAATACTTTCAAATAGAAATTAATATTCGTACTACAATTTCACGCCCATTTGCAACAACAACAACAAGAAGAAGAGACAAAAGACAGCTGCAAACTGTTTACAAATGTTCCACCTGATAAAACTGAAATTTGACTTCCATATTTAAACAGATTTAGATTAATTTCAAAATACATATTCGTACACTGTCGCTAATATAAATTTGACAAAAAAAGAAAAACATAGAAAATGGGTTAATATCGTCATTATGTTGTTGAACAAAAGTAGATTTAATGACAAACAAAAAATTTTGTTCTTTGGAAAGGCGTTTTTTATCGCAATCATTTTCTTCTTTCCTTCTGCAAATGGCCAAAATATAAAACAAGTTATTTGCTTTAATAATACGATTTTTAACTTTTGGCAACAGAATTTTTAATTTATAAAAGCAAAATATCTCCGAAAATATTGCATATTTTCAATTAAATTTATAAAACTGTACATTGGACGAATTCCCACAATTAATTACACTAATTATTTAATGTTAAATAAATATTAATAAAATATTATAAGATGACATGAAACAAGCAAAACTAAAATAAGTAAACATGTCATATGAGACCTAGACTCAATATTTTACATCAAAAAGTCATTTAGATAAAATGTTAGTCAGTGTATCTGTGTCTCTGTATCTCGTTCCTCTTTCCTCAAGATACATCAACCGTATCGTGTGGCTCATTTGTTGCATCTTATACAAATTTCTAATTAACTGACTTAAAAATATTTCAACTACCCCCTGCCTTAAAAACTCAAACATGAAAAATAAAATCCAGAATAATAAGTATCTGCGAGGAAAAATCTAAATTCATTTTAAAATGTGTTTTTATTAGAGCAACAACACAAGCAACTATTAAAGCAAAGTGTTTCTAATTTAAGATTTTTTCCTATTTATTTCTTTAAATTTGGAAGAATGTGTTTAAACAAATTCCAACTTATACATAGACGTTGTATATACATATTAAAAAAATATTTATATAATTTTTTCGTTTCCAATTTGTCTCAAGGAGGGCTACAACCATACAAGTGATTGTATGTATTTATATAATGAAATTAGATTTATAGTTGGCTGAAAAAATGATGTAACAGTTGACAAATTTATTTTAAATAAAGTTTTAAAATTAGAAATTTTTTGTTGAGGGCTGAGCTGCTTGTTGGTGCTAACCAACTCATCAGTAGTCTTCAACCATCATAATTTAAAAATATTCAACCTCGTATGCTTATATAAAAACTTCCAAATACATAATGACAATTTTTAAAAAATTCAATTACAAAATCATACAGCATGAGGGTTAAAGTCTACTGATAAATTGGTTAGCGCCAGCGAAATATCAGAGATATCGACAGCAAAGCCTACAACGAACAAAAATTTTTTTAGGTAATTAATAGAATATCTCGAATAGTTTTTAGGGCCTGTCGAATGAAATTCGAATGAAATTTTCATTCGAACATTTTGTATATTGAAATCGAAAATTAAAATGAGCCTCTTATTGTATTCAATACAAATATTTGTGGGGAATTTTCTGTTGCATATAATGATTATTGATTTAAGTATTTTTTAATTTTAAAGTTTTAATGCCAAAAACAAAACAATAAGAATTATTAATTAATTTATTGACCAAGAAAAAACAACTTATGCCTAAAATTTATTGGTCTAATATTTTATGAGATTTTCAAATTATAATATTTTTCATCTAACATTTACGACAGTTGCGTGCTATGAAAAGTTGTGCCGATTTGTTGAAATTTTACCGATTTTTTCACGTTTCAGTGTGAATTCACACAGAAAACAGGATTTATTAGTTTTACACATGTGATGCTTCCCTTTGACCCACTGTAGCACCGATTGTGCTTAGCAGACAGTATTCTGAATGTCTAATTCTGTTGACATTTCAAGTTATAAATGATGTCAGTAGTTTACAGATTATAAATGGAATCAGTCCGTATATGAAATTACCCATATTGCATTGTTCATAATAAGTATGAAGTATTTATTTTATATTATTATTTAGTTTATATATATGTTTTAAGCCAAATAATCCATTATTTCTCATCTATTCACTTTAATATTTAATAATAAAAACACATTTTAGTCACCAACTTCTTTCTCGCAACACTCTTTACAACAAATAATTATGTTGTTGCCACAGAATGGAAAGGAAAACGCCTTAAGCGTTTATCCACCCAGAAAAGTTTTGAGATGCCTTTAATTTGTTGTTGTTAAGGTGTTCATACTAAATGTTTTACGTTTCGTTAGAATTTGTATTCAAACTCAACAACTTATAAAAAGTTTTATATCTCAAAAAAAAAAAAAAATAAAAAAAATAATAAATAAAATTCTCACAAAAGTGTTGCATTATACTGATAACACACATTTGCGATAAACATTTGCCAACTAAACAAATGTAGAAGCGAGAGGTAAAGGGTTTTCAAGAGATAAAAATATTTAATCAAAATTATATTGTTTTCTGCAGGTCATAAAAGAACCCGTGATTAAATAAAACAAAAAGAAAAAAGCAAGAAAAAACTTTATTTAATAATTTCATAAAACAAAACTGTTTATATAACATAACGTACATATACAATCTGTATTATATTTATACAAACATTATTGTAATCGTATCAATAATTGATTTTAGGAGAAAAACAAATGAAACTTTAATGATAACTGAACGTACTTTTACAATGAGGGCGAAAAATTATTAATAAAGAGTTTTCAAATAAGTGATAAACTGTGTTTAATGTGAGCGTCTGTCAAGTACGTTATTTATGATTTAGGTAAATGATCATGGCAAGTTACACGACTGAGCAGAGTGCGCGAATGCAAATGTTGGCTGTCATTTTGCCCTCCTCTAATATTTGTGGCCGAATTTAAGATGACCGATTTGGTAAAAAAATCAAAAAACACCTCTTTTTTACAAAATCTCGTCAGATCCCTGTTGTCCACGAGAGTGAGCCATTAAACACGATACAATCCATCCCTGACTTCAACTTGGTAAGCTCCGCACTATGCCCTTACAATGTCCACCCAAGTGATAATCAAACTTAATGACCGTAGACAAAATCATGTTATTCCTGACTAGGCTTTGGAGAGTTAAGAGTAGAACCCCAATTTCGGTCGGAGGGCAAAGTTCAAGAAGGTAAAATTCTCATTTACCTGATTAACGAGGTCTGTTCAATAGAAAAGGTGAATTTTCATTTTTCTCAAAAAATATTTATTTATTCATCAATTTCTATTTCTTATGTTATTTTCATTAGATTTCTAACACAACCGCGTCATACATTTTTAAGTAAGAACTATAACAGAATTCGTATACGATTCTAACTTCTCTGACGACGTTTCATCTAGACTCCTGACTGGGGTTTTTTTTTTTTTTCTTAAATAAAATTTCAAATAATTCAATTTTTATTAGAATTGTTTCATTTAATATTTTCAAAATAATTAAATAAAATTTCTTTTACTAATATTTTTTGATGATTTTTTTCCAGTTCTCATTTAGTTTCAGCAGTTTTTTTACCATTAAATTTTCCTTTAACTGTCTCAGATATACTGATTAATGTCAGAAAAAATTATAGACAGAATTTGAAGAATTTAATGATTTGATCAGAATTAATTTTTTCTTTTTATGAAAACAAATTTTATGATATAAATGGAGTTTGATTTTCTTCCTTTGCTTTCCAGGTATTTTTGTACCAATTTTTCTTACTATTATTTGATAAAGTTCAACAATTTATTTTTATTTAGTTCAAATATTGCTTTCTTTAAATTTAAAAAATATTTTAAATAATTTTTTATTTCAAGCGAATATTTCTTTATTTAATAATTTAAAAAATTATTTTCATTCATATTTTATTTGACTCAAATATTTTTTTACTGAACTTTTAAAAACATTTAAATTATTTTTTAGTTAATAATGGGTCTTCCACTAAGCGCTTTCTATCTTTAAATTTAAATAAAACAAAGTGTGTGGGATGTGGCGTTATGTATGAAATATAACATCAGTCTGAATTTGACCCATGAGTTGGATTACAGCTCATTACGCATAATCCTGTGACTTAAGAAAACCCCACAATAAAAATATTAAGCGGGTCAAATCGCACGATCTCAGTTCCCAGTTCACACCAGCTCCACATGAGATGACCATCTCCTCAAATCTCTCGAACAGTTTGACCAATGTGGCACATAGTGCCGTCCTGTTGAAACCACATAACATTGTTGTCCATATTAGCCAATTCAAACCAAAAAAAGTTGGTAATCATGGACCTACAGCGATCGCCGTTGACGGAAGTTGGGCAAGCAATTCTCAACGAAATATGGTCTGATGACGCCAGCGGCGAACACCAAAAAAATTATTTTTCCGGGATGTAATGGACGCTATTGGATCTCATGTGAGATGATATCGATCCCAAGTTCGACAATTTTGTTTTTGCCATATTTATTCCTGCAGATATGGGACTTGTCGCAGAATATGATTTTTTAATGAAAATTAGGATCGAACAAATTTCATTATTTGCACGAGCTGTTTTACGCTTTATCCATCAGTGATTATCTCGCGTAAGAGATTGAATAAATGGCAGCTAATTCGACAGTTGTAGCCTCAAAAATATAACCGCTATCAACTGGAAGATCTATTACATAAAATATTTGAATAATAAATACAACTCTTGCATTTTTCCAAATTAATTCCATTAATTTAATACCCCAAATTTCATTATTAATTGAAATCGAATTATTTCTTAATCAAATCAAAGAAAAATCTGCATGGTGGCACATAAGTATATCGCTCGGAAAAGCAAACAAATTGCAACATCAGCCCGTTTTCGCCAGAAAACCCGCTACTTCAATACAATCTGCGTCATTTTGTGGTGGTACAAACACTTTCGCATTGACACAATTTGATTAAAAGAACTCCATATTTATAATACAACGAGTACACGAAATAGTTATTTTTCTTAATTGTCTCATTTAAACAATTAATTAAAAAGGTCTGGTTTGTTTATTCTCCATCATGATCTTTAAGAGTGAAGCAACATTTTTATTTATTTCTTCTGAATGAGGGTGGAGGGAGACGAACGCTTAAAAAAGTTCATTTCATATAATTATGTTCTCTAGTCATAAATTTCAATAAAAAGAAAGAAAAATTATTATTCTTAATGAAATGCACGCATTATTATACCATTTGATAAAAATCATACAATTTAAATGCCTTAACATGATCATACACTGTTTTCAGTTTAACAGTGACTGCTATAAATGATCGTGCATTAAACTGATATCAATACGAAAAAAATATGGAAAAATGATTTAATAAAATTGGGTTAAAATAATGAAAAATGTGTAAAATTTTCTTGATGAATTTGTAAAAAAAATCCATTTATCGCTCGAATTTGAAAAAGTTCAGTTGTCTGGCAGGAATTCGTGCTCTTTCCTTATAGGTTGGCGCTTATTAAAGAACACTAAATTCCATTTTTTCCGCTTTCAAAGGGCAAGTAGTGTTGCACTTTTTTTCTAGAAACGAAAACACCGTCAGACAGGGTTATTGAAAACTTCCCCTTTGAAGTACTTTTTTATATTAAAACATGATTTTATATTGTCATGCAACATGTTCTATTCAAAGAAGCACTTATTGCCAAACAACAAGAATTCCTGGCTTAACGATTTCAATCGTTGACCTCCGGTTGAAACGAAGGGTAGTAATATAGACCGATTTGGAAACTATGCTCTTCGCGTATGAACTAGTTACATATAAGAGTTTTGATGCTGACCCTCACGGATCATTAATGACTTCACACTTTAGCGGACAGCTAAAGTCGCTGTAACTTGAAATAATGTGTTCACCGAAAATTTCCCGCAACAACTCCTTGCTGATCAATAGTGTACCCTACCATTCTTGATTTCTCAAGTCTTCTTTTCGTTTTACGGAAAAAGAAAGGAAAAATCATAGTAAAATAATGAATTCAGGTTCATATGTCAAGAGTGCCATGAGGCGCCAATCTTCGCAAGACCCATCATGAATCGATTTCAATGCTCGTAAAACTCAGTCCTGTTCGCTTACGCATAAACGTATGACCAATCCTTGGCTTCTCTGGGCTGCCCTCTATACCTTATAACACATACACACTCAATTTTATTGTACAAATCAATTCCTGAGTAAAAATATTGGTTTTATTTATTAAGTTTTTTCTTCGCCAACTTTAAATGTGATTATTAGGCTTTCCACCATAAAACTTGCAGTCCATTTCTTTAGCTTTCCTTCCCCAGCAAAATTTTTGGAATTTTTAACCATTTTAAAATGCTAATCATGCTGCATGTATTATGTATGTACATTCATACGCACTCAAGTTGCATGAATGAAATGATTGTGTGGTGTTGATAGCCATAGTTTCGTCTTTAATTTAAACTTGTAGTAGTTGTAATTTTCGCTGTAATTTGAGAAAAAATTATCAACAATCGCACGTTCGCGAAAAAAGTGCGGCTTTAGTTTTAATACGAAAAACCTTTTTTTTTTTCAAACTTTTTACTGGCAACCTGCATTAAAAACAAATACTTTTTAGGTTTTATTACTGAAAGAAATAATAAAAAATTAGATTGATTAATGTTTACTTTGCATTTTACAACAACTGAAAATAAATCTTTCGAAAAGTCGATTAGCAGCGGCAATAGTGAAGCCTAAGACTTTAAAAGGGCAACATCAAGTGAAATTTTTATTTAATTTCGATATTCGCAGGTAAAAATTATATTCATGTAATATGACGTTTACATATTATATCTTGCCCTGTGTGCATTTTTGTGTTCTTTTCTAAACAAATGTGCAATAGTGCAAAAAAGACTTAAGGAAATAGGTAAATTTTTTCTAACAAGAGAAAGTATTTTCAAGATTAGAGCTTCACAGATTATGCGGAAGTAATTTTCGTTTTAAATCAAAAACTTCTTAACTTCCCAGGAAGTTGATTAAATCCACTATTGGAATTTTCAGAAGTAATAAAAATGTGGTTTTTTAGGAACAGTTTCCAATTTTGTTCACTGCGGTGTTGCATGTAAGTGTATAAAAATTGTTGCACTCAATTTTATTTCAGAATGTTGTGCTTTTTTTAGCTGTATTAAATACCTCATTTATACAAATAAGGGCTTTGTTTCAGTTTCGTTAACAAAATATTTGTTTTTATGTGCAAAATTAATATTAAAACATTTCTTATTTCATTAAATACTGCAAATATTTTCGCCATCTGATGGCGATGAAAAGTTTATTTTTTATTATTATAAATGATCAGTGATGCAAGTTTTTTCTTGCAGCATATAATTATATTTTGCAGATCGTTTCAACAGTGTAAAATTCTGGCTAAATAATGCACAATTTTTATTCCACATTCGAAACGTTAAATATAACATCAACCAACTATTTTTGTTCTATTGTTAACTTAAAAAAGGCATTACTTTAAGAGGGTGAAGGTAACATGTTAAACATTGAAATATCATTAAAAAAGACGCCATCAAAACAGTTGAATTTTTTTACTTAAACAGGCTGACTAATGGCATTTTCATTGTGGACACAAATTTTTACATATTCTGCCCCTTCTGCATGATTTTTGGTTCAAAAAAATAAGCAGTAGTGCAAAAAACACAAGTTCTTTTCTAAATAATGTTGCACATGTAAATATTTAACATGTTATTGCACTTAACTTTATTTCTGGGTTCGATAATATAATTTTTTTGTTAACTGTGTTAATTACTTTGCTTAAGCAAAGTAAGTTATCCTATTTTCATTTTGTGTGTAAATTTTTTCACAGAGTTCTCGTATGGACATTAAATATTTCAAGCAACTATTTTTGTTCTATTGTGTTGAAAGAATTGGGAAAAAGGATAGAGGGTGTAGTTCTTAAGGCATTTGACTTGAACCTTGCCACACCAAAAGCGACAGGTAAAAACTATGTAGTGAATTCATCCCACATACGAATTGTTCGGCCATAGAGCGAACTTTTACTGTAATGGGTGGTGCGTTTCACTTGCACCACAAATTCCACAAATGGATGGGCTTTCCATGAAGAACGAGTTGTTCGTGGAAAAGACCGGGTTTCGGAAACAAGTTCCTTGATTTCATTAAAGCACATTCCATTACAGGATAAAACTGTGAAACATAATCCACATTGCGTTAATGCTGCACTACTACCACCGATGGCTTTTTTCGCCCTCTCCTGTACTAGGTGGAGTGAGTTCAAAATAGACTTTGAAGTATCGGCCCATACATTAGAGTTATATTTTATCTCCAGACGGTTAAAGTTGGTATAAATAGTAAAAAGATCGGAAGGTGCGAAGTATCTCTTACATCGTTTTAAAAAATCCAAGACAACTGAATGCTTCTTTAGCGACATGGAAAATGTGCTCAGTCCATCTGACATCGCACTGGATTTTCATGGCAAAAGCATCAAGAGCTTCTAATTATTTACTGGAAGCACCACGTTTGACTCTTGGGTCATGCGAAGATTGCTGCCTCATGGTATGCTTGTCATACTGTCAAATTAAAATGAATGGCACATGCTGCTGAAATCTGCAAAATAGCAGAAGAGCAGTTTGACATAGAAGATCATTAAGAGAAAAAAAGAAGAAATAATGGAGCCTTGCTGCACTCCTAAGATAGTGTGATCAATGATCCCTGAGAAAGCTCTGTATAAATCGATAGAGTTCACCATCACCAAAAGCAATAAGTTGTGACAAAAGAGCTTCATGCCATACTCTGTAAAATATTATCATCTTAGTTTTTCCAAAATTTTTAACGAAATGACGCTCTTTATGTGAGAGGAGTGCTAGTAGATCACCTGTAGCTCATACCTCACGGAAACTACACTGGTGGTCGTTAAGTTAAGTTGTTGGACTTCAAATACTTCACAAGATGGAAGTAAAGTATAGTTTGTATTGACTTTAAAAAGAGAGCAGAGCGAATTACAGGTGGGCGGTGAATTTCGCTCTCTACTTTTTTGGGGATTAATATTTTATTAACTGACCTTCGTAGACTAGTAGGTAGTGTACTAGACTCGTAGTGCGAAGGTCCCAGGTTCGAATCCTGCCGCAGAACTCTGGCAGTTTGTGTCTGATAATTAAAAGGGAGCGCACAACAAGCCTTCACTGGCTTAAGTGTATGTCGTATGACATGGGCTATCACACCCCTCCAATCAACATAACCTAACCTAATGTTTTATTAGCAACCATCCAGTATATAGGAAACTCACGAGCATGGTACAGTATACTAAAAAGGTTGGCAAATGGACGCGTTGCCGTCGAAGGACACTGCTTCAAGGAGAGTGCTGGAATTCCATCCGTCCCAGGAGGCCAAGAGACGCTCGAATTCTTCCTCATTTTTGCCATAGTTAAAAATACTCATTCGAGTTAGGGCAGTGATTGATTACTTTCCGTCAAGCAGGCCTACTTGCCTTTCAAAAATTTTACACATTTTTCTTAGAAAAGAAACTGCCATAACTATTACTTTTGCTGAAGGGGGCTGTAGGGTACCCAAAGGCGAAATTAAAAATAATAAGCACACAAAATTAAGCATTTTAGCTTCGAAATGAAATCATGGTCCAATGTTTTTTTCTTCTTTTCCTTTAACTACAAACACTTTCTTTTAACTCATGTTTGAAGCGATTACCAATTTAATCGCGTAGATAAATACATCATCAAGTGGATGAAACAATAACAACTGTTTTTGTACTGTTCCGTTGATGATAAGAAAAGATTAACCCTCCTCGTGTATATATTTAACCCACAAAAATTGTAGTAATGATGGATATTTAAACACTTTTTGTTACGACAATCAAATTGAATGAAACAAGGCTTTACAAAGTCATGGTTATTTTGAAATGTTTACAAGAAAGACAGCTGCAATATACAACAACAACAGCAGCAGCAGCAGCAGCAGTAGCAGTAAAAAAAAGAAAAGAAATTTCAGTCATAAAACCGGAATGGTATTTACGTATGTACGACTGGTACAAATAATTAGAAAGTAATGATCATTTATTATTCTACTGAAATTAAATGTTTCACTAACCACCAGATGATTTCGAATCATTAGATTTGCAGAGAATAAACGTGACAAAATCAAACTGAAGCAAAACAAGCAAAAAAGAAGTTAAAAAATTAATAAATTAACTAAAAATAAAAAAAATGCATATAAAGTAAGAAATACTTAGCTTTTCGAAAATTTCTAATGCATTAGTATAAGAAAATCAGTATTGAAAGTTTGGACTACAGAATATAAATATACAGTCTATTCGTGGTCTATGGTATGGATAATCACAAAGTAAGTCCTTGAGAAGACCTAGTAGCACAGCTGCCAGATTTGACAACTGATTGTAATTTAAGCTCTTTGGACCCTAAAAATAGTATTTTGAGGATTTGATGATTTTTGTCGTAAATTTCACGATTTTTAGAAATCAAAAGTGGACAACATTTTCTTTTTATTGTGATACTTTAAAGCAGGGTGTATTTACTTTACAAGGTAGCATCACTTAAGCAGCTGACTATTTTGTCTGGTGTACACTTCTTGTCAGCCATAGGCATATTGCATGGCTCGGTGGTTTCAGTTTTCCATGTGCTTCCCGTATGATGGGTGCAGAGTTTGCTCACAATCGACTACAAAAGCAATAGTGCGACAACTTTGCAGGAGTGCTTAACATTGTTCAACCAGTATATTGACGATTTTTGCGCCGTTTAATAATCGTGGATGCACCACAACACAGGAGAGACCTAACAACAGTCAAAATAGTCGGTTTCTGGAGGGTTAATCAGCGTCAAAGAAGGCCAAGGTGTGTTTGTCAGCCAATAAAGCCATGGCGTCCGTTTTTTGGGATGCACGCGGTATAATCCACATTGACTACCTGCAAAAGGGTAACAAAATCAATGGCGAATATTATGCCAACGTCCGTATTTGGCCAAGCAAGAAGTTTTTTTCATCAGGACAATGCAGGAGTGGAAACATAAGCAGTTTCCATGGCCAAGCTCCGTGAATTAGGCTACGAATTCCTCCCTCATCCGCCATATTCTCCGGATTTAGCCTCGAGTGACTACATCTTATTTCCAATCTTGAAGAAATGGTTCGGAGGAAAGAGATTTGACTCCACTTCGATGATAATTGGAGAAAGGTTGGACAAAGTGTATAGACCTTAAAAAGTCACAGTCAAGTAGAGCTGCCCTTTTATGCAAGAAAGATGTGCATTAAAATTGAGACTTTAGACAAGATCGCTTGCATTTAGTGGTCTAAGATGGCCCAAAAAAGATTTCAGAATTAATTTACCTGTTAGTCTTGAACCACGTGATTTTGGTGACCAATAAAAAAATGTTTTTTATAAAATGTTTAAGTCGCAATTGTTCTAGATTTTCAGACTTTTCATTTTTCGTAAATTTTTACCACTTTTCCCCGATGGTTCCCTTTCAATACAAGGTGCCTCAAATTAATCTTTTCTCTATTTATCCTTGAAAACTCTCTAATAATTCTGGCTGAAACAAGTCTCTTCATTACAGCAATTTTCTAGTCATCCGGTGTTAATGGCTTAAGGGTTATTGCTCTTATTTGAACCTGATCATAAATGTTTTATTAAATGTGTTAACAATCTTATTACAAATCAAAGTGAAAGCGTTTAAACAATTTCATTTGAAATTTAATTCGTTTTCCCAAAAAAATTTAATGCGACAATTTTATTAATTTATTTGCCACAAACCATTTAAACCGTTGACAAACATTAAACATGTTATTTTCTACAGCTTTGGATTTGTTACAACTTTTAAGATGTATTTTTTCAAAATTTAATTAATTTGCTTTTTATCTCTTATGAAGGAAGATTTTTATGGAAACGTTTAATCAATTACTTTTAGGCACATGCATTAGTTTAAATAATTGCTTCATTAAAACAAATGAAAAAACGAATTTAAAACAAATAGTAATAAAATAATAAATTAATGAAATTAATAAAATATTTTACAGTGGAGTTTGGTTATAACGTTCAGCGGTTATAACGAATTATAACGTATAACAAAAAAAACTTCTTCGACCCCAATAGTTTTATACAAATATTTCATAGAAATTATTAGGGTCACAAGGAACTACGATTATAGTGAACTTTCGCTTATAACGAACTATTTTTTATGCACAAACGAACAAAATTTGTCCACTTATTTTTTAAGCCATTAAAATGAATTATTTAGCAGAAATTGACAAAGTAATGTGAAATATAGAATAAATCACATTTGTGTATAGATATGCGCACATACACGTATTAAGCGAAATGCTACACAGCTCAATATTTCACGTAAATTTTTGGGTTTGGGCACATTTGTTTACAAAAAATCGTTATACTCATACGTCGTGTGCAATATTGAAGTTCATATTCTTAAATATTGCACACATATGAGTATGGTTTTTGCTTTTCTTCAAAAAATATTGAGACTGATTAACGTAGTGTGGCACTGTCATTGTCAATTTTCATTTTATTTTGTGTGACTGTCAAGTTAACATTGTGGAATTTTTCATTTAAAAAATTTATATTTAGTATATTATGCTTGATAGTAACGAAAAAAAGTGGCCTTCAGGCTCAAACATTTTTAATTTTATTTTTACGAATAGTGAAGAAATTTTTTTTACCGAATCACCATAAAATGCTTCTTGGCGCCTTACGACAAACAGTTAAACTTAAAAGTGGGCAAAATTCTAAATTTTTGTTGAGTGACATATTGTTTATTTCCAATCCTCTGTGTTCTTTCCTAATGTTTAACCGATTTTTATCGATTTTTTTTTTTAATAAAAAGTGAAAATCCAAACAATATTTTTAAAACCATGACCTGAGCAGGAAAATCACTTGAAAATATTTTCATTCATGTGGTCAATATTTCAGATTTTTTAAAATTTTTTTTCATCAAGTGCTGGTTTTTTCTTATCTGTACCAGTTATTGTTGTTGTTGTTGTTGTTGTTGTTGTTGTTATTATTAATGTTTTTAATTGTTTATTTAAAAAATGATGCACTTAAACAAACGAAAATAAATAAAAGCCAGCCACAACACCAGCAGCAGCAGCAGCAGCAATTAAAGATGTTTTATTTAATTATTTAATAGTTCATTGCCACTTAAACAGAAATTTTCATTTCTCTTTATACTCGTATTATTTGTATGATTTGATTTCTTTATTTGGATTTTTTTAACTTAATGAGCGAGCGGAGGTTGTTTCGCTTTTTTGTAAAGTTTTATGATTCATACAACTTTTCGGTTCAATGTAAAGAAACATTAAAATCTGTTGTTTTTAATATTGAATTTCATTTTAAATTTCTTGCAAAACAAATCGAAGCGCTCCCTCTTGGTGTGCATATTAAAAAATACATGCATTCGGCTATGAAACATTTGTAGCTCATAATTTTCCAAGTTGTTGTTAATTTTAAGGTTGTTAATTTTTTTTTTTTTTGAAAATTACTTGTTAATGCGTTTTTTGCAAAATAAAACAATAAAATCACATGGAAAATTCTTTAAAGGAAATGTGTTCTGAAGTAAATTTGCATGCTCGCAAATAAATTTCTCAGTGTCAGTATTAAATTTCATTTAATTTCCTTCCTTCTATCCATTCAATGTCCACTTAACATGCTAAACAGGGGCGAGTCCTGTCTGTCATTGTCTGCTCAACTCTCGCAGGTCATATGAAATTATGAGTGATTTCCTCGAGTAACGTTGCAAAAGCTTATAACTTTTAGCTTGACTTCGTAATAAAGGATCATTAAGGGATATTTCTCCTTAGGTCACAAAGGATTTATTTTTGCAATGAAAAATAAATAAAGAAAAATGGCTTAAGAAAATTTTTGAAGGTGTGACTGAGCACTTAATGGTATTGAAAGCAATTTTCTTCACTTTGCCCCACACGATTTCAGGATATTTTATTTGATTATTTAGTAGCTCCCTACACACACGATTAAAGATATACATATTTATAACAATTGTTTATGGAAAAGCACCAGGTTGTGGGCTTGTCTTTGACCTAACTTAAGACATCAGCCGATGGCCTGGGCTGCGAAAGAAGCCAAAAATCAATTGGTATAGAAAAAGCCGTGAGAAATAAAATTTCAAAAATAATTTTTTTATCGCCACATTTTTCATTGAAATAAGAAAAAGTATAGAAAAAGTAGTGAAAAAGAAAAAAAAATTTTTTTCCTTAACATTTTTTATTGTCACATTTTTCATCAAAAAATAGCAAAATTTTCATGCAATATGTTTCGTAAAGATTATTATCGTTTAAATCTAATCAATCGAAAAAAACTTAATTCACAGTAACCCAATTCGTATTGAATTTGAAACCAGAAATATTTCACTTCTCCCAAGAACAAAAAAAAAAAAAATAGATAATTTTCATTATCACTCTAAAACTAAGATATTTGCATTAAAAAACAGATGTATCCAAGATTAACGTTGGTAGCACCTGCTTTTGGCCCAACTCTGCGGGTTCTTAACACTGGGACAGACCAACACGTCCACTGCCACCCAGCGTATGCGGTTGCCACTCCTCGTGCAGGTGACAATTTTTGTACATCACAGTTACAGATCATGCATAAGCTCCTTGCTATAGAGCTGGAGCTTTCTAACCTCCACCGCTTGTAGGCAGCGAGGTCTATTATTGTTCAGCAACAGTATCTAAAGGTCTAACGGAGGGTAGCAGGAGAGCAGGAAGCAATTAGCACTTGCCCGAGACCCCAGCATTTAGCCAACAAACTTTAAGCCGTAGTCATCACGTGATCGCCGTAGGGGCTTCACCAATAACCTGCATAGGACAAGATTATGAGATATTGGTTCCTGTGGCACCATATTGGTGTCCGGTCTGCCATAATTTGAGGGAAACTCTATCCCCCAATTTCAGCCCCGTTGCTGCCTGAGGTATTGGTAGCACCTCATTCCTGGACGAACAAGCGCAACCTACTTTTTTACCATTATTATACGCATGTCCGTTAGCCTCTCATTTTAGAAAGCTTAAAAGTTTTTGGGATTGTCAGAAAAAAGGCGTAGTAGCCATAACATCGCAATGCCGACGAGGGAGCCCAGACTTTTCACCACCTAACAGTAGCGTTAAGCCACCAGCGGATGTTTCAAATTGGTATCTTAATAGAGGTAAGACATGTGCATATGCGATGGGATTCAGCTCCTAAGTGTCCCCCATGCAGTAAAGAGCAACTGTAAATATTCCATGCATACTTTTAGGAGAAGAAAAAATTTTTATTTCATTTATTATGGCTGCCAAAAGAAGTCCTTTTGCTCACAACTTTTTTATGGAAATATTGTAACTGTTCAATACATCGAGTCGATTTAAATCGAGAAAAATGTGATAATTCAGCTAAAAGTAGAAAATTTTGGAAATCGAATTTTTTTTAATCAGATCTCGGCGTTTCGAAGTCTCAGAAAGCTATTTTGATTATTTTTTAAATTATGCCCATATGGATGTGAAGTGTTTTCCTTAACGGCTCCGAAAACACTTCTCAAATTAAACCAAGGGTACCGGGATCGCCAGAAAATTCAACAATATTTTTCTCATATAAATATGGAATTTTATAACTACAAGTTTTACAGGTCACTGGCTGAACTTAATTAAAACTTCAGTTTTAGCTGTAAGCGATTTTTCTTCCACAAGAAAAGAAATTTTCTAAAACTCTTTTTTAACCCTTTCAGGGGCTCTGTGACAAATAGATAACAAATAAAATCTGTATTTGCCTATATTTATTGGTGGAAATCTACAGGAAAAAAGTTAATTCTTGTATGACTCTGCGTAAGGATGTTGGTAAGATACTTATGAAGCATATGGACGAGGGGACCAGTAGTCTCAATAATTGACTTGATGTTTCAATAAAACCAACGATCACTGAAACGTTTATTAGAATTTAGATTTTACCAGATTGTTAAGCATATTTTCGAATAGGATATGCTCAAACACTTCGGCTGTTACAATTGCGCTAAATATTGAAAGGTTTTCTTAAGATGGCAGGATTTCGATTATTATAGTAGATCCCTGTATGCAGCCAGAAAATGATGTTACTGGACTTATGGAATTTTAGGGTTTGACAAATAGTTCTTTGCTCACATTTGGAAAAGCTAATGAATTTTCTTTCTTACAACTACTAAGAATTCCAATGGGTTCAGTGTTATTGCCTTCATCAAAGCGTTTTCCTGGGTGATGTAATCAAAAATGTTCTGAACATTGATTTGTTCATTTAATATCTCAACTTCATCGGTAACTGATTCAGTGTCTGATGAAATCTCTGCCAAATCAACTTCATTGTTTATCGTTTCCCATATAAAGGAAATATCAAAGTCTCTTGATTATTTCATTCCGAGGGTACTTTAAGAAATTCTGTATCTACTCATATTCTTCGTTGCACATGAAATATATATTTTTAATATAAAATGTAAATAAAATATAAAATTAGATATAAAAATGTATTTATTACTCGTACCATAGCAATACGCACAAAAAAACTAAAATGTTTATAGCACCGGCCCAGAAAGGGTTAAAATGCACACGAATAAATCTCTTATTAGAATTATCAGTTCGTGTCAATGTTTCTTTACGAACAAACGAGTTCAGTTCGAATACAACAATGATTTCACTGTTTAAATTTGATTTGCGCTTATCGCAATGACTTTTAACAAAAAACTCCGTTTTGTTGGAAATAAAATTTTTAATTTATAAATTTTCAAATATAATCAAATTGCATTTATAATATAAATTTTATATACATAATCATATCTACTCGTATATGCATACATATGTAAAATATTTCTATATACATACATACATATGTAGTTACGTGCACATACATATATCCCCCGCTTTACACTGAGAATAAGTTCTTCACAACTTCGTTCGCTTAGGTTTTCATTCGAGATTGTGAAACAGGCCATAAGTTCTTCACAAATTCGTGCCAGCCGAAATATTTATTTTTATATGGAAAAAAACGTCTGAACGAAAACGACTATAAATAAGATTTTTTCAAACGAAATTATCATAAATAAAATGTTTAAAATATGGTTGTATACAATGGTAAAATTCGTTCTGTAGCTCAAAAACAATTAATTCATAGATGCATAAAATGTTGCTTTGCACATTATTATTATAAATATTTTTATCAAAGTATCAATACCAAACAACATCTTAAGCGAAGCGAATTCATAACAGGTGGAATTGACAGTGCAGCTGATAACTTTTATTTATGTTTTATTACTGAATGTCAAAATATGCTCATTTCTCTTTGAATATGTGATTATTTGTTTTGATTGCTCTTCCATATTTTTCTTTGCTTTCCTCTTTTACTCCTATTCTGCTGTTTTTCAAACATTGTTCCATAAGACACTTGTACTGGTGAGTTTACCTGCGGGCTACCGCGTATTTCGATTCGAAAAGTAAAAGTTTTCAACAACAATTTCCACATCGAAAAGCCAACTGCACAGCATAAATCAATCAAATGACGGAATAGTCGTATTTGTAAGCAGGTGTGGTAAATTGAGTAAGAAAGGTTGTTAGAACTGCAACTCAAATGCCACAATTGACAAAAAAATATTACGAAATATGATAAAATAAAGTAGTGAAAGGAAATAAAACGCAAAAATTGCATTTTATGTACAAAATGTTTTCTTTGCCCTTTTTATTATAATAAAAGATTTCGTTTCTTTACGAATTAAAGATCATTCGATTCAAGAAAGTTAAAATGTATAAAATACACAGGTCATGTTTAAAGAAGTGTGTGAAGGATGTCATTTGGTTTTCTTATTCATTTGGAAAACCTGCTGATGATATTATGTATGGAATACAACACTGTGGATATGTTCACTACCAGCTTCGCTGGGTGGAGCGCATTGGACTCTGATGCGTAAATGAAGCTGAAGTCGACCGATAGCATGAGTTGTGTCGATTTTAAGAGATACTGTGGCTTATTCACATAGACTTGCGACTTAAAAAAAACCCAAAAGAAAAAAGTCGAACAGGATCAAATCGCACGACTTAATGGCAAGTTCATATCACCTCTACCTGAGATGACAATGCCTTCAAATTGCTCAAGCAGAAAGTCCAAAGTGGTATGATCTCTTTTACATGTGCTGTTTTGTTGAAACCGCATGTCGTTTATCTCCAGATCATCCGATTCGGTGCAAAACAAGTAGGTAATCATCGACCCATAGCGCTTGCCATTGACAGTGATGTCCTCGCCAACGTCGTTCTCAATGGAATATGAATCGATGACGCCGCCAGCCCAAATTGCCCACCAAAGAGTGACTTTCGCAGGATACATTGTTGATCTCATGTGGATTGGTATTGTCCCAAACTTTTTTTTTTGTTGACGTACTCATTCATCCAGAAACGGGCCTCATCGCTGATGATGTTTTTTTATGAAAATTGGGTTCAATTTCCAACTGCCCCACATCCCATTTAGCGAACACACGATCCAAAATTTGCAAAGTTGTGGCCTTCGAAAGGCCGACGTGAAAACGACTATCTCGGCTTTTCCTGCACACTCTCACGGACAGCGGTAATATTTTTGACAGATCTTGCGTTTCGTCCTAGTGCGGGTGGGTTCATTGTTTACTGAACCAGAAGACACAGACAGAAAATTTATACACCTAACTTTCAATAGTCCTCTCGGTAGGACGATTATGGTGACTGTAAAATGGGTGAAACGCACGGAACGTTTAACGAACAGAACACCCGTTTTGATAAAACAAATTCATCACTTGAACGTGCTGTTAAACGTTATTTCTATCCATGGTGATTTGGCAAATAGACTGAATTAAAGGCAGCCAATTCTAAAGATATAGCTTCAACAATATGACAGCTATCAGCTGTCAAAGTTCGAAAATCCCTATAAGTAGACCCATTGCGAGTATAACTAATAAACTTTGACAGTTTTGCAACAAATAGTACGAAAATCGTACTAGGCAGCACGAATCGTTCGAATCGTATTATGCGGTAACTCACACCCTGGTATGAATTCGCCGTGATCTTAAACCTTACTAGTAAATCGTGTCTGTAACTGATGTGAGGGCTCAATGCCTACTAATAAGGTCTATACAACACCCCAAATTGTAGGTAAGATGATTGTCAGACTCCATATAAAAAAATATACAACAATTTTTTCAACTTTTTTATAAGGAGTCTGGCAATTGGTTTCTCGTCTTTGTTGTAGTCGATTCGCCTTGCATAAATGGGTATTTTGAGAGATTTTAGAATCACAAAAAAATATTATCATCCTGTAATAAACATGCTGAAAAGGAAAGAACACTAACACTTTTAACACTTTTCATAGAACTGATTTAGTTGTTTTATAAATAATTTTTATAGATTCGAGTAAAGTGAGAGTTAGTCATTTTCTA
Organism: Germaria angustata; assembly: GCA_963681545.1. NCBI lineage: Eukaryota > Metazoa > Arthropoda > Insecta > Diptera > Tachinidae > Germaria > Germaria angustata. Next base: position 9,931,615 of record OY813001.1, on the reverse strand, counting down.
AAAAAAAATTTCTTTTTTAATTTTTGATTTAAAAAAAATTCAAAATGTAAGACGAGTAGCGTGTAAAACGGGGTGTAGGTGTATAAACATATCTACATAGTTCGCATACATGAACACATATGTATTACACGAAGGAAAATATTGCTGGCAGTGAATTAGTAAATGAATGAGCATGGAATACATTTATGTATATGAGTACATGGAGGAAAGTATTTGTCAGTCCATCTGTATGTCCAACATCTGTATTTGACTGTCTGATGGTCTGTCTATATTTGCCTGCTTTTGAGCAAACAGCACAACGCAAACATGACGCGCTTTCGTTTATTTTTTTTTCTTTCTTCAATTCATGTCTCTATATGTTTTCCGCTCATTAGCAAGTTTTGGTGACCAGCCTTTAAATGTTTGCTTGACAGTGACAGGATTGACTCACCTTTTTTCTTATAGAGAAATTTTTAGTTTTTTCACGCTTTTTTTCTTCTCTTAATTTAAAGGAAATAAAATTTTGAACAATAAAAAGAAAACCATTTTTGAAATTCTTTGAAACATTTTCTTGCAATGAGTAAATTCTGCAAGTGGAGTTTTTTTTTTGTTGCAAATATGTTGTAGATTTTTGTTTTTTATTGCTACATTTTAATTGTGAGTCACATTTCCCCGTTTACTCATAAAATGCCAACGAAATGTTAAATTGTCCGTCTGGATATTTTTTATCGCTTATTTTAATTTTTCTTTCCTTTGGCTTTTGTGTAAAATGTGCAGTTTGTATTGATTGCATCGTTGCCAGCGCGCTTTGTTTAGTTTTGGCAGCAAGACAAAATAAAGTAATATTTTTTATTATTAATAGTGTATTAGAGATAGTTGCTGTTTGGATGTTTGAAAAGTACCCTATACCCATTGGAATTGTTCAAATTCCTTATCATTGTGGGGATTACAAAATATACATACAGCCCAAGCGTCCATTACTTTTGTCCTTAAATGAGAGCAGTACGTTCAAGCAAGAGGTATCTAAATAACAGAATTCAGATATTTTCATGTGTGAGCGCTAAAATATGATCACTTTTGATGATATTTCTCATAAATGAGATATGTAACATTTTTTATGTATTTTTCATACTCACAAGCCAGGCGCAAAATATTTTCGATTGAGGTCATCACTCTGCAATTTCTTCTATGATCTTTACATTTGTGATAAATGAAAATTCTAATCAATTCCGTCTTCTCATTTTTGTGAACTTTTGAATAAAAAGTAACTTTATGTTGTTTTATTTCACTTATTAATTATTGAATTAGGCAATCGATATGAATCGATATGAAAAGGAACTATTTATTATTTTTTGAAATCGCTCGACTTAAACCGATTAGAGTGGAATTCAAAACGAAAATTTTCACTCTCCCAGGAATTTGTCTCCTTCGATGCAACAAAAAAACACTACGTGCGTTATTCTTATTAGAAATAGTGAGAATTTGCACTTCTTCTGGATCACTATCTCTCTATTTTCATGACCTTTTTGGAAGCTCTTTTTCTACAGCGACGTTTACTGCACTAGACTTTTCATTTGTTAAGCCCCAAGACACTTGCAGCCATTCCACGAGCCATGGGCGCAGTCATCATATACTGACTTATTCAATGCTTACAGCTAAAAATACATCAAAACGCCAACGATTTAAAACTTCAATGAACCCCCCAATTCAGTGTAGGGATACTTGTGAAAAGATGGAGAGAGAAAAAAATCCATGCAACCCTATAAAATGATGCGTGTGAGTTAGTGAATGCATGTCGTGTATTTGTTTATTTCTTTTAGCATTTTTAGCGCATTATGGTGAAGATTTATTTTTAAAATTCAATGCAAAAATATTAAAAATGAAAAATAAAAAATATACAAATGTACTCGTATGTATGTAAATAAATATTTAAGTATAAATATCATCATATTGTGTAGTTAACATGTATGTATATTTATTTATGGATTTCTGTATTTCTCTCCTCTTATTAATATTTTTCCTTCTGCTGTGGTTTTCCCTGATATGATACTCTAACGAACATTTACGTTGGCAGCGGCAGCGATGTCGTTTGTCTACTGTTAAGATGATGTTGATGTTGATATTCCATGATTCGAAAGTTTAAACTCTGGCTAATGTGTGATTTTGTATGTATACTTTTACATAAATTCATCATATTTTATTTAAAAACATGTAATCAGTACTAAGCATTTTTATAAACGCTCGGTCTTCTTATTTCTTTTGCATTATTTTTATAATCCAAATCAAAATAATATTTTTATACCGGATACGGATGTGATATATGAAGATTTTAGAATTAAAAAGAAATAAATGTAAAAATAAACGCTCACTGTCGGTCGCATAAATAAGGAATTTTTTATTTGCCCAACGATGGCACTATGTTTCAGTCGATCACTTTTTTCTGGCAGAACTATTTGTTTTATTTTTGATATTCTCTTTTTATGCATTTGTTAAAGCAATTTAGTAATTAATTATAAAAAGTTACTCAAAAGTAATGTCGTAATTTGAACTGGGTGTCATTTTTCATAAACGAAAAGAGGGCCCTGTTTTCATAAAAACTTTATTTGGAAGTGTACGATATTAATTGGAAAAAAATTATATCGCTGTAATGGCCACCGCCCAAGTTGATGCATAATTGCACTCATTTTACGGCATTTTGAATTATTGCTCACAAAATATCTGGCTCCAAATTGGCGATTTCTTCTTCAATGTCAGATTTCAAGACTTGCAAGATTCGTGGTTTGTTGTGGGAAATGTGAGGTTTTATAAAGATCCAATAGAAGAATTCTGATGCTGTTAGATCTGGCGATCTGGACATGCAACACGGCGAGGAAATAAACTACGATGAAATTCACGCTGTGTTAAAACAAGAGACAGAAATTTTCTCAAATCAGCAGTAACAATAATTCCACGTTCTTGAGGTTTATATCGGTCCATGGCTTGTTGACAACCGATTACATATGTAATCATAAATGTCAAAGCATAGTGACAGACCTGCACTTGAAAATGTGTCCGCCCATATGAATACCCAGATAGACATTTTCGTAATTCTCACGTGCGAGTAGTTGCTTTTTCTTTTTTTGCTTTAAGTTTCATATATGTATGTTGCTGTATGTCGAAAAGACAAAAGAAGGAGGAAGAAAAGAGGAACCACTGAGTTACCATGCATTTAGTTCAAATAAATCCGTGTTTTCCGATTTAAAAAATCTTCAACTTTACATTTTGAGAGGCAATATGCGTATAAATCTGCACTTATGGAGACAGTGCGTGTTGACGCAGTCTGAGCTGTTGAAAGAATCATAGAATCATACGTTTTTTAAATAAAATTTAGTTATTGAGGTTTTATATGCAATTGAAATATTTACTAGTTTAAATATAATTATCTAAGAATTCCTATATGTATTTGATTTCAATGACAGATGTCGTTGCGAATAAACTTCGTAGGCGTTGCTCCTAGAATGTTTTGACAAACAATAGACTCAGGGATACGTTATTTTTAACCGACTTTGTGTGTATTTTTTTTTTCTTTTTTATGTTTGTACACGCATAACTTTAACATCTGTGAATTGAATCGCAAAGTTTTATTTGTTTGAAAGGGTTTGCTTGCAGGTGGGTCCCATGTTTTTTTTTCGAAAATCGAACATGGTCACCCAAAATTAAAAAAAAAAATATTTTGTTGTTTGAAAGAGTTTGCTTGCATATTTTTTTTATCGGAAATCGGACGGGCACTTTGCTCTCCCAAAATATTAGTTATCGCACAACCAACCCATTTATGTACCCATTAAAAAAATTTGGATATTTAAGTGGAAATCGGACGGACAAAGTGGCCGCCCGAAATAATGGCTATAACATACCTCTGCCATTTATGGACCTATTCTCAAAGATATTTCAATCTTTCCTGGGAGTAAATATAAACTAGAAATGAATTATATGGGGTATGTTGCATCGTAACCAGAAAAGAATCGATATATCACAATAGTCCCATCATTTTAACACACGAACATTTTATATCTTTCTAGTTTGTTCGATAATTAAAAGTATATTGTCGTATTGAATTCATATAAAAATTCTTACCCGCGATTGACTATTTATTACACATTTTAAATTTATACAATTTAATCATATGAAAACGTAGAAAGTTTTAAGGGCTGGACTTTTTAATGTTTAAAAAATATAAAATATGTTTATACCCACATATTTACTCGTATAGTTTTCCTTAAGGCGGTACTTTTCAAAAAAGTACCGCCACAAACAGACACACAGCAAATGTGGAATATTTCAACTTACATACATATTTAAACGAAATTACTTTAAGAATATCAAATGACCTCGTATACCAACACCATAATTTTGAATAGAAAAAGCTATAAAGTTATAAACTTGTACATCACTGTGTATTATTGTAAACGTATGCAACACTTGCATGATACGATTTTTAGTCTTAGAGATATGCACAACTGTGGAAAATTGAAAATTCATGCACCATGGTAATGTCGAGGAAACTGTAGTATACCACATATCCTAGACTTGGTAGATCTACAACAGCAGTTTACAATCTAAAGTGAATTCCGCTTATAATTTCCAATTCAAAAAAAAAAAAAAAAATACACCTCAAGCTCAATAATAAACATTGATGAAAATAAATCCATAAAGGTCGAATATATAATATTAATATATATGATCTATTCGTTCGGACCAACGAAGTTCATAGAAACAGAAAGTATAAGTTTAGTAAAACTTTAGCACATACAACACATACAACAACAATTGCTACGTACAGCCTTGCAAATTCTTTCTTGAGGTTTGATTACTTGCTCTCAATATAAATTAGGAATGTTATTAAAACATGACTTTAAATGGATCTCTTTGACATATTTTGTGATATTTTATATAAAAATTTTATGTAATAACATTCAATATTAACACGCAATTAAACATGTTTAATATAAACTAATCATTAGCCATAATTATAAAAAATACATAAATACAAGTAATTAAAAATGCAATTATAATTTTACTTCTATTACGAAATAGTAGGTCTCCTAAAAAAAACCCATGGATAAAAGAAAATGTTCATTTGAATGCTTCAAATAATTTAAAAACGCTGTAAATTATTAAAGAGTTTTCCCACAAAGGTGTGTAGATACTGATATAGAATGCATTAACATAGTGAAGAGAAGGACTTCTAAAGAAGTCAATAAAACTCAAAACTTAAAATTCAATTAGTTTTCCCACAAAAAAAAAAAAAATAAAATGATTCGGAGAGAAAAGAACTTCCAAGGAAGTCAATAAAATTCAGAAATGAGTAAATTATTGTAATAATTGAATCGCCAGATGTTTTCTATTTTTCTTTATCATACAATTCAATGAATTTGAAACTCCAATAGAAATTTTAAAAATCATGTTATCCCATCCCATAGTATATAAATAATACTTTCTTATGTACATACTCATACATACATATGTATATGAAATGCATCCTTATTCTAAAACAAGGAAAAGTTTGTCAGGTCCGTCATTCACTATTCAATTCGACTAAATGAAAATGGAAAATTATAGGAATTGTTTCTTACTTCAGTAGGATTTAAACAAAATTTCGTGTAAGTGAAAACCGTTTCGCTTTAATGAACTCAGGTAATTTGAAAAATGTTCTTTTAACCGAAGATAGCAAATAAGATATTCAATATAAATAAGTGTCCTGGGCCTTGATGGAGTTCCAGCACTGGCCTTGAAGCAATGATTTTCGTAGCTAGATGGTCCATAAGCCTGTCTTTCCAGTATACTCTACCATGCTGGTGAATTTCCTATGTGCTGGATGGTTGCTAATACATCATCAATCCCCAAAAAAAGAGAGGCGAAATTCACTGCCCCAATCTCAATTCGCTCTGCACTTTTCCACGTATGTATATAGAAAGTATACTTTATTTCCATCTTGTTAAATATTTAAGGCCCAACAGCTAACTTTATAACCACCAGTATGGTTTCCGTAGGGGTGAGCTACTTGTCTCCTCTCGGGGAAATATTGTCATTCCATTCACCATTTTGGCGAAAGTAAGTTAAAGACTCTAGCTTTTGAGAGAGGCTTTTGTTGTCGGCATTGACTTCTCTCGATTTTTTACGAGTTCAAGACTAATTCAGGTGTACCACAAGATTTCGTCCTTTCTCCTACAGTATTTCTTATTTTTTAATGACCTATGTCGAATCCTTTCTACTCTTGCGGTTGACTGCATCATTTGCCATTCAAATTTATTTGGCTGTAGGCCTAGCCTTAAACATGACCTTGTAAGAACCTGCAAATGGGTCATGCAAATAGGGTCGACTCAGAACGAGCAGGCTGTTCCATCTTTAAATATAGTATACTTAAGTGTTGCAGATATTGATTAATTAGAAGTAAGTGATGTTCTTGACATGAAAATCCAGTGTGATGTTTGATGCACTAATCATAATTTTCATGTCACTAAAGAAGCATTCAAATGCTTTAGTTTTTTAAGACGTTGCAGGTGTATGGTGATACATTCGTCCCAAAATGGAATATAACTCTTATGTATGGGACTGTTGTTTTATCGTTCCTACAATAGAGATTAGAGAACTTGTTCCCGAAAGCCACTTCTTTTTACGAACTACACGTACACGTTTTTCATTGAGAGCGCGCGCATCCATTCCAGGTCGATGTACAAGCGCATCACACTACGCACTACACAGAATTCGCTCCGAATAGCCTTCTGTGACCTTCAGCGTGCAACGTGCAGAGACACTACTTCCTCTATAGCTCTTTCCATAAGTTGTTTTCCTAATTCTAGCGCAATTCATTGCAGCAGTACGGGTCTTCCATAAAAAGAAAATGATACTAAAAATAAAACACCTGCATGTATCAGGGAAGTAAAATTGATTTTTCGATTTTTCACGTAAACAAATTAATTTCAAAATTATGCATATAAATAATAAATAAAGGTACACAGAAGTACATAGACTTCAAAATCTTATTGCATTTATTATTGTCGCTTTGCTACACACTATCCAATAAGTTGGTTAATAATTTCATACCAGATAAAATAATATAAAATTTTACAATTAATTATTCGTGAAATATGAAACTTGAGCAATTTTGCATTATATAATTAAAAAAAATACACAGATAATGTTGACCTTTATTTTGGTGGGAAATCATTATTGTACAATGTTGACAACACATTACACAATATTACTTTTTGCGCAATATAAATCAAAAAAAATATTGCTCAATATATTGTGCCACCTACTAATGTAATATTTAAACAGGCAATTTTATTATACTTATGTTCCCATCGGTCCTATAAGGAGGTTTCGTTAATCATTCCTCCTCGGATGGCTGCCATCTAAGCCAACAGACTAGCTGAGTGTAAAACACATTTATATAGCGAACCGCTTAGTATAACAACAGACGTCCGCTTACAGCCGCCCCAACTATGAGAACAGACGCCTCTCACAATTCGCCGATGTTTGACGGATGTCAAAAACATCGCCCAGGGACCACCACGTGGAGGTTTGTGAAGCGACTTGAAGTGTTATGGATAATGATCACTCTGGATTCACCAAGTAGAACTAATCAGAACTTTTGCCTTATCATTATACCTCATGGCTCCCAGGCAATTTTATTGTACAATATTAATTATTGAATAATAATATTGAATGTGTGTGCGTATCTTGAGAGTCAAATTTATTTAAGGATGAATCTATTGAAAACTTGTAGTCCATTTAACTATTTTATTTAAAACGGCTGTTGAATGTGGAATAGATAGAACTCCTGCTACAACTCTTGCAATATTTGGGAACATGAAAATGGGCGTGAAGTTGGCTGCAAGTGCCAACGAAATTCACTCTTAACGAAATCGATATTTAACAAAATATTAAAATAATAAATTAAAGAGAATACAATTAAAATTAATTTATATTATTTTTTGGGGCGTTGTGTTTTTATTTATTATAGTATGTTGTTTAAATTATAGGCTGGCCGGGGGTATCTTCTTTAGGAAGAACTTAACGCTAAATCCTTATCCTAATCCGACTGTATTTGGATCTCTTTTTTATTTGAGGAGATGTAATTTCATATTGATAACGTTTAATTTTTTTGGAAGAAAAAAGCAAACGTGTGTTCATTTATTATTATTGGAAAACTATGAACAAAAATCGCACAAGTATTTATTTTCCAATGGTTGAAATTGATAACGAAAGTTTATGTTACAATAAAAAAAATAATAATAAATAAAAACACTTTGTTAACAATTGCTCCAAAACAAACCACATGCGATAAAAGAAAAACTCGAAAGTAAAATTTAACAAACATGCAATTTTTATTAAAACACAAAACATTTTATGTTTATTTAACGCCAAATATGAGTTTCGAACAAAATAATTTTGTTAATCATGAACTTTTTTTCCGTCGAATTTGAAACAAACACAGCAATTAAGGAATTTAGTTATTTTTTCATACAAACAACAATTCCTTTTATGGCCTGGCCACGAAATAATATTATTAGCTTTTGTTTTGTAAATTTTGTTATTTTTTTATTCAAGTTTACTTATAACCAAATTGGGGACTTGAGGTTTTCTGAATCATTTATTATTATTATTGTTTTTTTTTTAATTTTATTAGTAAAAAATCATAAATTATTCTCTATATAGAAAAAAGAAGGTAACACCAACCAACACTAATGCAAATTCCAAAATAATCGAAAAATTTTTTTGAATGGAGTTTTTCATGGTGGCGTATATTTATTTCAACTTCATGAAGTTTTCAAGTACATCACGTATTTTTACAGTCATTTGACTGACTTGACTGCTGGCTGGCGTTTTTAATATCAATAGCAAAATTTAGGTGTGATGCGTTTCAGGAAACATAAATCTACACATGATCATAAATTGTTCATCGCAAGAAAATTAAAATGTAATTAAACTTGTAATATTTATTGACTCTTATTTCTTCTCCTCTTTTTCGTTACCACGGAAGTCGTTTTACCGGCAGTGAATTTTCAAAATTATTTTATAATCTTTTACACAATTAATAAGAGTATTACGGCCAAATTGTCTGCGGTGAAAGAAGATAGAAGTGAGATTAAGAGGTCATAATGCACATAATGCTAGAGACCAGCACAAGATATCATGCTGGATCATGGTGGCGTGTTTAATGCAAATTTATACTAGAAGGCATAATTGAAAAATAACTTTCTAAACTTTTAAAGAGTACTGAATGAAGCCCAAGTACATGCTTAGTAGAAATACATTTTTTTCAGAAAGTGCTTTCCAGTCAAAATAGTCACAATTGACGATTTATCCTCATTTTAACGATTTTAGGCTCCAAAATTACTATTTTGGCAATTTGACGATTTTTGCCCTAATTGTGAAAATTTCAAAAAATTAAATATGTAAATTTCCTTTTTCATATTGAGGCTTTCGAAGCAACTTAATAAAAATAGCAATAATTGACAATTATTGCTTTTGCAAATATGAACTAGAATCATAATTAATAGGCCATGTTCTGACATTCACAAGATTATCAAGTCGCATTTAATTTGCAAATCGCCAAACTTATTCCTCCATGTTCTGAAACTCACGCGTTTTGTTTGCGATTTGATATTTTTCGTAGTTATATTTGAAAAACAAAAAAATTTAGCAGAAGAAATTTTTAGGAAAGTGCCTCTAGTGCAAAAAAACCGACTTCAATACAATAAAAATGTTTAAAATAGCTCCATAAATTAATAATTATTTCGGCCGGCCAGTTCCTCCGTCTGATTTTCAAAAAAAAAAAAAAAAAAAAAAAAAAAAAAAAAAAAAAAAACCATGGGGCCAACTGTAGTTGGTAAACCCTTTCATACAAAATAATTTTAAGAAACAAGTGCGTAGCCAGGATATGAAATAGGGTGGTGCCACGAAAATTATGATTTTTTATGAATATGATTTTTTTATGATTATTACAATTTCGATCTATTTGAGGAGTAATCTGCGTGGATCTTCTGAAAATTTTGCTAGAATTTTTTCCAAAAATTCGTCCTTCTTCTCGGTTACCAATCTTCGGTGGACGCTTAGCATACATAGTCCTGCAATATACAATATACTTGTTTTTTGATAAGTAAAATTGCATGTTTGACGGGTGCAAACAATGAATTGCAAACCCTACCCTATTCTCTTCATTAAATCTTCTGTCCAGTGATAAGGAATGTATACAGATCGCTTCCAGTATTCAGCGGGTGATGAAAACGGGGGACTTGAACGGTGCGTTGGACAAGAGACTATCCTTGGAACAGACATTTCTATTCCTAAATGGGCTGTGTTTTCTTGAATAGAAAAAAGCAATCCGTCCACAATACCCTGTGCATTTTTGAATAATTTTATATTGCATGCATGTAAAAAAAATTGTTATAGAATTAGGTGGGTACCACGGCCCTCTAGGCCCATACCTAGCTACGCCCATGTTAAGAAATATGTCCATAATATGGCGTCTCGGGAAACAGGCATACTCGCTAAGTTTGCTAATGATTATTCACCACACGAGGCTGGTGGCTTAGATGGCAAACCCAACAGCACCAGCCTAGGAAAGCTATGGGACAATCACCTATTCTTTTCGAAATTGAAATGATTACTGAAACCAAGAGGTTCTATGTTCCATTGGGAATCAAAGGATTGAATATACTTAAGTGCTACCATTGTAGAACTTTTATTTATGCCACGCCCTGCATATCTTATGCATCTTCAACTGTTGAACTGTATGTATTGTTGATTTTTCTTTCTGGACTCGAGTTCACATCTAATCAGATTCCATTAGAGAATCATGTTTATTTATTTTTAATTATTTTATGATTAGAAAAGGTAGGGAAAGTAAATTTGACTACCAGCTAGTATACAGGGAAATATAATTCTTTATTTATGTACTATATTAAAACAATTTTTATTTCTCTTATTTTAGATGCCGATGGCCACTTCATTAGACAAAGATGCCATACGTGAAGCCTATGAAGATGTACGATCTGATCTCACTGACACAGAATGGTAACAAATCAAATGATTATTATGAATAAAATGCTCACGTACAATGAAATTATGTATCTTACTTAGGGCCGTCTTTAAATTCGATGGTGCGCAAATAATATGCTCCGCCCGTGGCCAATGTTTTGAAGAGTTTCGCCAGCAGTTCGGTGATAATGAACGGGCCTTTGGTTACATACGCATACAGATGGGCGATGAAATGTCTAAGAGAAAAAAGTTTATATTCTTGACATGGATCGGCCAGGATGTGGGTGTTATACAAAGAGCTAAAATGTCCACGGACAAGGCTATAATTAAGGATGTCTTAAATGTATAGTTTTACTCTAAATATTATCATTACCAAAGATCAATTTTTTTCTAATTCGTTTGTTTTCAATTTTAGAACTTTGCTGTTGAACTGCAGGCAGGCGCTGATACTGAATTGGATATTGAGCTGTTCCGTGATGCTTTAAATCGTGCCGGCGGTGCTAATTATGGTACTGGTGTTCGCAATTTCTAATTTGCCAAACAAATTTTTTTTTCAAAGTTCCCACAAATAAAAGTCTTATTTTATTCAATTTAGTATTTGATAACAGAAAAAAATCGAAAAGCAAACAGAACCAATTTTTAAAATGCAACTTTTCGTGGTAAAAAAAGAGCAAAATAGTTTTGTCGTTTTAAATAATAAACTTTTTTAAGCATAAGAGAGCAAAGTGTTGCAATAAAAGTCCTGATTAGCTACTAAGTGTATTTAAGACATTAAATTTTTAAATGATACATTTTTACGTTTATGTTTTGTTTTGAAATAATTCAATATTTTTTTACCATTCTTCACTTCGCCATTCTTCTCGTTTGTTCTTTCTTGTAACTACTAATGACTGGTTGATTGATTGATAATAATTCGTATTGTACTTTTCACAATTTTAAAAATTTCTCTTTTAAACAAAATAATGTATTTTTATAAATTAAGGCAAAAAAATAAAGTCAAATAAATTCTATCGAAAATTTTGGAGTAATTTCTTAATTTCAATTCTGATTTAAATGATTTAATAATTTTTTTTCTTTTGTAATACTTTCTTTACACATGCACCTTAAATGCGGCAATTAATTTTTGTTTACATTAAGTTATCATCGACTTTGGTGTTCATACATGTCTAGTTTTGCTTACTCAATTAGGTTTTGACAGCTGAAATTGTTTTAACTAAGAATCTTAGTCTTAATGTTTTTAATAAAAAGTTCATCTGATTATATTAATTTTAGAAATACATATGTATATTTCTAACAAGTATATTTTTAATTTCATAAAAAATATTTTTCATGATATTTAATTTTGTTATTTCTTCTCACTGAACAGAATTCATTCCAATGGTTGCATAGGGAATTTAACTATATTTGTGATGCAATTAGGTACTAATTGCTCAATTTATTAAATTAATTCTTGTAGTGGATCTCAATTAAGGCATTGTAGGCTTAAATTTCATAATTGCGCAATTAAGGTACATGTCTGAACATAAAACGAAAAGGCAAAACGTATTATTTATAAAAAAAAAAATTAAAAATATAGGTGATGGCATGAAATAACTGCCTAGGAATCAAAAACTTGCAGCATTATTTCATATGCAACAACACATAAATTTTTAATATGATATAAGGCCGAACGAAATGAAATAACATCTCATTATTAAGGCCTAATTATATGTACATATATGAAATAAACCCAATTTTAGGATTGAAATAACTCCCGTATACAATAATTAAGCAAACAATTATGTCATTTAATTAATCAATATAATTTTCTGGGATATTACTTTATTAAAAAAAATAATAAAATAAAATTAGATCCCAAAAATTAAATAAACCAGCGGAAATCGTTGTTTTTGTCCACTGTGCTTTTATTTCATATTTTCTTATTTAGTGCCGTCCACATATGCAAATATGTACGTATGTGAATTTCCACAAAAAAAATCGGAATAATTTTTAAGGAACTATTAACTTTTCTGGCCCTACTGTTTTCGAAAATTTTCGACGATACTTTCCCAAGCGATTTAACGATTTTGATTTAATAATCTAAAGTTTACGAAACCTATTCGAGAAAAATATTAGCAGCTGTTTAGAGGAAAAAAACACTCCGCTTTATCGTGTTTGGGGATTTTCGACTAGAAATTCAGCAGTTTGTACCAGAATAAATATCGAGCACAAAATGTCGAAATCTTAGGCGAAATTCGCTAAACACGATAAGGCCTATTATTTTCACAGATTTCCGGCAACGGTTTCGTTTCGTTCATGTATGGCATTCGAAGCAGTTCTCTAGCATGCGAAAAATTACTGAATTTATAAAATTAATTTGACTAGAATTTTTGGAGTTATAAAAAAGGTTTTTTTTGCGAGAACAATATCTCTCGAACGAATCAACCGATTCTAGTGAAATTAGCGGCAATTGATCTGTTTTTAGGTCAATGGCTGATTCGATTATAGGATCGATCGAAGCGGTAGCTTACATTTTTTCGAAATGTCTGAAAAATTACCATGATGAATCGATTTATGTATATTCACACGACATCTAAGTAGTGAAAAAAAAAATAATTAGAGTTACGGGAAATTGGTTAGAATAGCTTCTGAGGCCTCAAAATATCGATTTGTTGATTTGGAATATTTTTAGTATCATTTTTATGATCTGTCGAATTTGCAGACGGAAATCGCCATACAAGATAAGTGGGAATATTTAAGGCAACTCGCAACCGAAATGAAGTTCTATAATCGACTCATTAAATATTTCCAAATCATAATCAATCATAGTTTGATCTTGGCCCCACCACTACATACTGGCATAGTTTATAGTGTGGCATAGTTTGTAGGTAGTAAGTACATGAAGGAGACCTATAAATTTGCAATTCTTCGATACAATAAACTGACACACCGATTTGCTGTCTAAACTGCAGTGACTTTTATTAGTAACCATCTGGTGATTTATACATTTTTAATAAATACTGACGATTACTTTTTGACATGTCTCATTTATATTATATGTATAATTAAATGCCACAAATGTTTATAAACATTATATTTGTTTAAAGAACTGCCCTGACAGTTTTGTGCTTTTCACACAAGGATTATCCTATTATTAGCTCGATAACCAATTTTTTAAGTTTAAGTTATAGTTAAATAACGCGTATAGTTTATCTTTATCCCAAAAACCAGACTGTTATAGATCCCTGGAAGAATATATATGAAGACCCAAATGTGTATCCACTGTTCGCAGAGTTTATCCTTCAAGATGTTTTTAAGTTTCTTTTGTAAATTTCACAAATTTTTACGTTCAAAATACATATTTTTAGGAGCACAAATTTCTTAACGAAAATTTACTGCTAAACTTCTAATAAATAAAAAATTTAGAGTAATCTTATTTTTCAAACAATTAAATTTTTGTATTAATTTTTTATTGTGAACTTATAAAGCAATAAAATTTTATAGGAAATTTAGGTCTGTATGATTTTTCTTTAAAAGAAGACTATAGCAACCAATTTGGCAAGATATATAATGGAAAACAAATCAATGAATTGTGTGAAACATATTAAAATAGACAAATAAAATTAGTATAAAATATAAATGGAAAAATCTTCTACAGTTTTAGTTGTAAGATTAGAAATTTTATACTTTAAAATATTAGTTATTAGATATTATTACGAAATCGCTAGTCTTTTGGGGTAAAGTAGAATTTTTATTTAACTTAAATCTTGCATTTTATTTAATTTAAATGGATATTTTGGTTATATTATTGTTTGATAATTTATTTTGTTGAAATTGTTCTTCATTATTTGCAATTTTATTTAGCACTAATGACGGCGAAATAGAACTTTGTGTAGAGCATCGATATCAATTTCTAAGGGAGTTTTGTTTGATGAATGTAAGCTGTAACGATAAAGGAAAAAACGTAGACTACGTTAAGCATTTGTTAAATTAATTGAGCATACAACCTGGGGCTCACCTTGACGAGCGTATTGCAGGCGCAGTTGGCTTATTAGATGCTCGTGGATTTACTAATAAACACTTCATGGGCTGTCCATCTAACTGGCGATTGTGATAAGTATCTACAGCCTTTTCGGCGTCAACTAAAGACTTGTAAATTACTTCAGCTACTCCTGGCCGAACTATGCGGGAATCGTACAGTTCGCCAATATCTTCAAATAATTCTTTAATATCTGCCTGGGTAACACTGGTGTGCAAGTTGCTTACGACTATGCGATAGCCAGATGACGATGTTTGTGAATCACTCCCTAAAGATGACGGTGATGGCTTAAGAGGATTCGCGAAAATACCCATTGATGCGTGAGGATCTGGGGCGCGTTCTAATCGGGATCGCATTTCATATGAGAGATGTGAGGTTTGATCAGATTCGTAATGTCCAGAATATGAATCTGGACTATGTTCTCTTAATGAGGTGGAACGTATAATGCCTTTAGCAGGCGCGCCCGTCAAGCCGGGAGACATTCGGCGTTCATGACGTGTCGAATATGGAACCTCATATACATCGAATGGATCAAAATGTTCATTTGATATTGAACCCCACGAGTTCAGCCGTCTAGGAGCTGGTGGTGCTATTTCATAGGCCATGTCATTTTGCACTGTGCGACTTAAACGTGAAGCGGCAGCATATTCTTCTAAAAGACGTTTAGATATTTAAATATTTGTTACCATAGTTAAAGAATTAAACTTCGGAAAGACACAAAACTTTTAAATGAATCTAAGCATACGTTCCAAGTTAATATAGATGATTGCTAGTTGCAAAAGCTGGTTTGACGCAAGTTAGGTTGCCACAGGTGGCCAGTTCATAGTCAGGTATGAACTGCCGGAAAAAATATACTTTTTAAAAAACGAAAAAAAATGTATTGTTTGTTGTGGCGTTAGCTCTTCATATGCCTACATTTGCTAAAACCAAATCTTCAGTGAAGTTTATGCAGTTTGAAAACGTTAAACCTCTGATGTATATGCCACATAAATCATTCATTTTTAATTAATGAACATAAATCAAATACAATACATTTTTTCAATGCATTTTACAAAAGCTCTAGTTGTTTCTAACGATTAGTTGGGGAGAATATCCCAAATAATAAATTTCAATATTACCTTTTTGAAAAACAACACTTCGAATATTCCTCAAAATAATTTCTTACTCTTTATAAAACATAAATAATTAGTTGCCAAAAAATTAAAATTGTACTCGTATACACACTATTTTATAAAAAACGGAAAATTACTGATTTCACCTTTTATGTCTATATGACTGCATTTGTGTGTATAACTTTTCATTGGCTGAGTGAACCTGCAGAAACATTTTTCATCTGGACATTTTGACTTCACTTGTTTGAAATAGCAGATTTTGAGATTCTCCGAAAAAGGTATCTTTAAAATAAATTTCAATCCACGACTTCGATAGAATCCAAAATCTAACAAGATCTAAATATATGACAAAAATCAAATTAGTCCTTCGAGAGAATTTTTTACATTCATTAATTTTTCGATACTTGATATGCGTCACGTTGTCGAAAATTTTCGAGTTGTAAATTTCTTGCAAAATCTGTTTCTAAGTTTCGTCAAAATTTTAGACTTGTAAAATCCCGTCGAATCGCACAATTTGTTAATTCTTCTTTGCATAACGAAAGGAAAAGGCGAACATTATATTTCCCTGCAATTTGTTCTTTTTTCGGTAAAACACAAAAAATTTCGAAGAAAAATTTATCGTTTATTATTTCCGAGAAAATGTCAAATAAATATAAATTCTTTACTAAATTTTGTCGTATGCAGTATAATTGTTTTTATATATCTCTAACTAAGGCTTCCTAGATGAAGCATTAGGGGGCATGTATTTAATCAGACATGTTCTGACACACGCATTTCGCTTATCATTGCATTTCACATGTGATTTGCAATCTTTTGTCAGAATTTGGTCGAACAAAAAAAAGTTTAGAACTGAATATTTATAAAGCTGAATAACGAAATATCCTTTTGTGGTGGTTGCACCGTCTGCTGAAACATTGGGGTACAAGCATTCAATAATTATACCAAACCAATATATGCCAATCATAAAATTGCCTCTTAATATGAAAGCTGTTACTCTGGATATTACAATTGTTCAAACTAGTTTAAAAATATTCCCCCTTATCGTGTTTGGCGTTTTTCGACTGCAAATTCGACAGTTTGTAATAGACTAAAGATACCGAGCAACATTTTTTTTTAATCTAGTACTAAACGTTGAAGTCGTAGGCGAATTTCGCCAAACAAAATAAGGCCCATTATACCAGATATTTAGACCTCGATGAAATCTAGCTATTCTGTCTGTTTTTTAAATCTACAAAATACATATAATAAAGCATTCCAGCTTTGTTATCCTATACTAACCTTCCTCCATTTTCTCCATGTTGTCGTAGTCGACATACCCCCTTGGTATATCAAAATGATTCTCTCGCCTCCTAGTTGACGACAACGAACTCTTATAATGGGAACTTTTTGTTTTTAACCCTCCAGCTGGTATTTTACTTCTTCTAACTTCAAAACCATTGACACCACCACTACCATTTCCAATTTTATTGTATTTGTAGCCGGATATTTCCTGTTTTTGCATTAATTTCTTGCGTATGTCACCATTACTTCGTGTAATTTCAGCCAATTTATCCCGAGCATCTCGAATCTTGGAACGATTTTTCTGAATAATTTTGTACCTGGCGTCAGTTATGCGTCTAGATTCCCTAAAAACTGGTTTTGTAAAAGCTTTCCTCAGGTGCTGTGAGGCTGGTTTGTTGAGGGCACTGGAATATAGAAATTGAAATACATTGAAGTATGTATATGCAATATTAATTGAAATTGCTTTTCATTTCAACGCCATCTTATTGAAGGCTCCTTTTCACCAACTTACTACTTTTTTGAGGGTGCTAGTGTTATTCGTTTACTTTTAATTATGTCATCCAAGCTCATATCCATTTTAACGCCAGCTTTTTATATTCAATTATGCTGGAATATGTACGTATTGTTTTAATTAACACATTCAGAATTTATTCTAATTAACAAGAACCACTAAATTTTTAAAGTATTTGGAAAAAAGTAGCGGTGCTTGCGGTCTTTTTTTGTGGAATTTGTAATAACGAAGTTGGTTGCAGTAGATGGAATTAACCTTACCAGATGTAGAAATAATAATAAGACTTGTCACAATAGTGTCAATATTAGCTGGATGCTCTTAAAACGTCAGGCTCTACTTAGGTACCCGACCACACGACAATCTGATTGGCAATTATTGCTGTGGCAACTGCCAAAGTCGATTTCCGACACAAGACATTTGCGTGTGGACCACACTAATATGTGTTTAAACACATGTTTGGCAATAATTGCTTGAAGATATTGCTGAGCAATTATCTCTGAACACAATCTGTCAAATTTTGTTCTTATTATTAACGTTTATGTACAAACATATATTTGGAGGGAAAAATAATTAAAAACTACGCTACAAATGTAAAAATTTTTACAAGAAAAGTGCATATAATTATAAAAAGGTGAATATATAAAAAATGAAACTGTTATTTGCATTTACAATTTTTAGTTCATTAAAAAAAGAAATGGAGTAGTCTGAGGTGGACGTGTTTAAAATAAAATACTCATTGTGGTACTCATTTTTAAGACAGTAAAAAATATAACACTCACAATAATACGAAACACGCACAACCTTCTTTACCAAAATCTGCAAATTTATGTTCTAAGATATTTACATGTTTGCCAGCAACACAACAATATTGAAAGTAAGCAATTTAATGACGTAATTCTGCCGGCGTTATTGCTAGTATTAAGACACAACAGATTGCCCGTGTGGTTGCACTGTAATATCAGTACCAACATAAAGTTATTTTGGTAACAAATGAAATCAATGAAAGCAATTATGTGTTGCTTTTCAAAAAACCCATACAAAATTCATACAGTTCCACCGTCGTGTTGAAGGAATATCTTGTAAATAAAAATTTTATTGCGGCACAATTATTATAATGAGCGCAGTTTAAGAAGTAATCAATATTTTTTTTATTTTATGTACATGTTTCTATTCCTAATTAGCATATAATAAATAAAATGTTTATGAAAAACTGAAGATGTATGGAATGGTACATAATACTAAAACTAACGCATCACTCATGAAACATACGCATTATTAAATAGAAATTTGTGTTATCGCATAAGGAGAAACGTATCGTATATTGAACGTAAAATGAATATATAAACCGCAAATTGGGAAAGTTCTATGATCTGGTAGTTTAACCCATTTATGTTTATTTTGAGGTTGTCAGCACTGCTGTATGTAAATTTGGCTGTGTTTCATTTATTTTATAATGCTGAGAAAGAGTGAAAAACAATATTAAAATTGAGAAAATAGTGCAGAATAAATAATACATTACATTTAATATAAGTATTATAAACGTTAAAGCTATGACTTTAGATTGATGTAAGCTATAAAGTGTGAAACTGGAGAAAGGCATTTGCAAAAAAGAAAATAGTGTTGTGAAAAAACAAAAAATGAAATTTAAATACAATAAAAGCAAAAGTTGAAAACAAAAAAGAATATTGTTTTTCCCCAAAAATAATAAAATTAAATGGGCAGTGCTAATTCAAGAAATAAGAATTCCACAGTATTTGAGAAGGAAACTCCTAGGAATTCCACACAATTATCTATATTAACAACCTCAGCAGGCACGACATATCCGAAAGAGGAAAATAAAACAAAAGTCGTTGGAGCAACAACAACTGCTGCTGCTAACACTTTTGAATGTCCAGCAGAGGTTATAAATTCTACAACAAAAATAAACAGAACATACAAAAATACCCAACAGGGCCAAGCACAATATAATCACAAGCAACGACAACAAAAAGCAGCTGATAGTTCAGCAAACACTGCAGCGACTGAGCAGCACCGCTTAAAACAGGTAGCGTCACCATATTTTTTTGTATGTGTATTGCGTTTTGCTTTCTTTCATGTAAAATATTGTTATATGTATGTGAAAAATAAAATTAGGTTACCTCTTAGTAAAATTCTAAAACTACACTTTTAAAGAAACATTCTAATCGCTGTTGCAATGGCTAGTTAGTTACACCAACAATAAGATAAAGGAGAAAAAGGCAAAACAGGAACACAGTACAAAGGGAACATATACTTAAATGGTCAGTAAACTTTAAAAACCTTTGAGTTTTTTTTCTAATCTTTATTTTTGTGCTGTTAATGCAAACATTGTGGCAATAACAACAACCCTTGTTAAGAATTTATGCTCTTTTGGCGAAGTTTAAGAAAGTAAAACAACGTCAAGAGTTTATTGGCTTCAGTATATTTAACTTCTCTTTTTACGTAGCAAACCAAAATAGACATCACGACAGTGCCACCCCATACTTCCACTTAATTTCAATTGTTGGACGTTTTTGTTTAAGTTTTTGTTTGGGGGTAATCCTCATAAAAAAGTAAATTTCGTCTTATAAGATTTTTGCTTGTTTTTGAGTAAATAAATAGTATGACTTCATACATGCTGTTTGCATACATGTTGCTACGTTAAATACATTACCTCATACATAAGTAAATAAGCATGTATGTATATACAATACATATGAATAAATTAATTTTAATATTTAAATAAAAAACACTACCCCTCCCAATTTTGCACTATAGGTCTGTTCGTTTAGTTTCCCAATAAAAACTTGTAACGAGAGAGTAAACAAAAAATATAAAAATATAAGTTGTATATTCCTGAATGTCAGAATGAAAAAATTTATCAGAGCAATTTGTAACGTAAGGAAGAAGTTTTAAACATCTTCTTCATGTGTTATACCAGAATTAACAAAAATTTTCGGAGATAAAAAAATTCACCTAAAATATTTTCTCCGTGATATCTACCAGAATTGTCCAATGACTAAAACTATAAAATCGTTTTGATAAAAAATTTCGGAGTTATTCAAAAACACTACGGCAATGATCTACCACAACATCTCTCCAACGAATAAATAGATTTTAATTAAATTGACATTATTTTCGCAGTTTACGAACAGTTATAAAAAGTTATGGGAGGTGTACATATATTTTCGAAAATATAATTGAAATCGTTAACCTATATTTTTTAATGCGGGATATTAAAAAATTAAAGTGCGTTTTCCATAATCTGGACGGTGCAGTTGAGTAAAACCATGTATATGAAATCTTCTTTTTTTCTGATTTCTATACATTTTTTTGCTCAATTGGAGAATTGTGTATTTATGTATGTATATATTTTGTACAAATATGATTATATCGAACTACGGTTATTGCGAAATTTCGCCTAATACTAACATTTTTTTAATTACCATATAAAAAAATGCTAGTAAGTTTTTGCGCTCACAAATCGCAAATTATATAAATATAATTAGACTTACAATAATTTCTTACCAGTATTTGAAAAAATGTTGGAAATATAAAATGAATGAAATTTTTTTATGTCTTATAAACATATCTAGCTAACTTTTATTTACTCCAGTTACAATTAACTTCGTAATATAACAAGAGGAATTCATGGCAGGTAAACTCACTAGTAAATAAAATACAATTTTCTAATTGTATAATTTTAAAAACAACAGAAAAAAAGCGGAAAGCAAAATAACGTACTCAAAAGTAATGAAAACAAATAAATAAGCAAAGCAAATGAATGAATTTTGACATTTAGCAACGAACAAATAAAAAAAATGTTTTCAGCTGCTATGTAATACTAAATGTGAGCTGTCTTGCCAGGAGGCCTTAATTCAGTAACAAATACCACAATGTCGTACTTTAGTTTTTTCGTGTGTCTTTTTAATTGAAATAGATTTTATTTGAGTAAATAATTCGAATATTTAGTACAGGCACCATTTTTTAAGTTTATTTTCAAAAAATGTTTACACTATTTTTTAAATTTCTCCACAAGTTTTTCATTATTAAAAAATTTCTTTGACAAACGAGCATAAAATTATGCGAAACAATGTAGTTCAACTGTGTTATTAACTGTCCAGTGAATTCGCCTTGCGTACTAGACTGCATACATATACATCTTGATACAAGGGCCATTGAATTGATCACTATAAAGCCTAGAACGCAATTTTCGAACTCCTTATAAAAAAATTGAGGGATAAATTAGTGTGTAATTAAAAAAAATATCTATTTATTATTTGTCGTTGGCTAAGTACTCACGGTCAGAATCATGCATTGAAACTCATACTTATACTTATACAACAACCAACAAATATATACCTATGCTAATTCTGAAGAATTCAATAATATTTTTGTAAATACTTATGGGTTAAAACATATAAGTACATATGTAAGTATAAAGATGTAACAAAATAAAATGTCGGAAATCGATTATTGTTGTTTCTTGTGTTATGTTTGTATGGAGGTTTTCTAAAACTATGTATTATACTTATATGTTTTGCGATCGACATATACTATAGAAAAATATGATTGAATTGTACATACATATACAAATCTATATAGTTTGACATTCATCATATCTATCACGTGAACCCTGGCTGTATCAAGGTGAATTCATAACAGGTAGAATTGATAGAGCAGCTGATAACTTTTTAAAACATTTTTTGGTTGCTGAATGTCAACATTTTTCAATTTGTTTTGATCATTTGCTTTGAATATCCGTAAATATTTTTTTCTTTTATGCCGTTTTTGGCATTTAGTAATAAGAGAGTTGTATTTGTTGTAATGGTGAATTTGCCTGATGTGGTCTTTATGGAAATAAATTATTATCACATTTGCTTTTTAAAATATGTGTATATTCATATCTTGTTTTTCTACTATGTATGATATTCGTGTACTGTATATTGGGTTCGTTCTTCACTTCGTGTCATTTTCTCTCTCCTTTGATTACGCATAAATTTGTAATCTATGAATACATAATTAATAACGAAACATACTTACATATGATTGTGGAGATAAGAATAGGCTTTGCCTAATTTAGAAATGTTAAGTTGTTTTTTACATTCATACGTGTGGCCGAAACATATTCTAAGAGATGGGATAATGTTCTGCATACAGTAGAGTTCGGTTATAACATACATTGTTTATAACGAATCATCGTAATGCGTATGCATACGATCCCAACAAATACGCATATTATTACTGTGTAACAAACTTCCGTTAGAGCAGCATATTTTAAAAGTACGCAGTACAAAAGTGCTTTTAAACGTTTAAGCTTATAACAAACAAAGCATAATGGTAAATTTTTTCTCAAATAGTATTTTAGGCGGTTAAAGTAAGTATTTTTTTAGTTTTGGGTAAAGTGTTATATAACAGTTAAAATTTGTGAATATGTGTATTAATGTCTTATAAACGTTGCTTTCTTTTTATGTATTTGGAAAAATAAGTATAAATATATACTTGAATTATAACATACTTCGTCTATAACGAACTAAATTACCTTGCCGCATTTAGTTTTTTATAACCGAACTCCACTGTAAGTGTAATATTTGTAGAACAATACGAGTATTTTAATTTTGTTGCTCATATCTTTATATTTATGTATGTACATAAGTACATATGTATATGTGTATACGAGTATGTATGCATCTACAAGTCGCTTTTTATGAGAGATCTCAAACGATCATTCAGTTATACAAAAATTACAATATCTATCAAAATTATTATCATGTATAAAGCATGATGGTCAAATTCTATTGATGATTTGGTGTTCGTTTTAATGAAATGCAGACATATAGGCAACTTAATCAACAACAAATAACAACTATTTTGAATAAATGACAACAAGTATAGTATTTAAAAAACTTTCTTGAAAATTTTATCATTCTGATTTTCTTCTTATAACAAAATATTGAAATTAATCAAATATCTCAGACAATCGATTATTTGATTGAAAAGAAAAGTTGGTCTTTCAAAAGCGTGATTGATAAATTAATTTCAAATAAAATTATTCATGATTAATCAAAATCTTGTATAATATTTTTATCTTTTATGTTAAATCATTATGTATTTGTATTAATAATTGAAATTCAAAATATTAGATTAGTAAGTATGTTAATTAATTTTATTAATTGATTAATCGGTATGTACTTAGAAACTTCCATTAACCGATTGAACCCACTTCTCTAGTTCTATGATGCAAATACAAATTATAATAAAAATTCTGTGGAAGTGTGGTTTTTTATTATTATTATTTTTTATTATAATTCTTTTAAATGATCGGGGGAGTATATGACCTCAGCTATATCATGTGTTAATATCTTATTTAGTGAGACATTTGTTTCTTCTCTCAAATTTTTTTACTTTTAAGCAGCAACACAGTGTAAATCAGGTATGGAAAATTTGATTATTATTATTTTTAAACAAATATAATATTGCTGCTGTAGTAAACCCAGTAAAAAAGTCAATAAGATACACTACTTGCGATTCGGAAGTAAGCAAAATTCAGATCTCACCCAATGCTTTTAATAAAGCTTATCATTCAAAGATGTTCTCTTTAAAAAGAGTTTTAAAGAAGTCATGAAAAAGCAGCGATTTTGATGCAGAAAAAATTAGATTTTAGCATATTACGAATTAACTTTAACATAGAGTTTTCATTACAAAATTATGTCTTTTAATTTTTTTCACTGAATTATAAGCTATATTAGATTTTTGTTTTTTTTTTGCGAAAAATAAATAATATTGTAGGTATTAAATTAAGAAAACAATTTATAATATTATTAGAAATCGAAGTCGGAAAAAATCAAAAACTTGCCAAAAGCCACAATTTATTTTTTCTAACGTGAAAGTAATACATAATTAGTTATAATTAAAAAATTTAATAAAAATACTTTTTTCATCTAAAACTAAAGAACAAAATTTAAAAATTTGAAATATTTAAATATAAGCAAGGTTTTTCAATTTAAATTCCTAAGAAGTCAAAAGGGTGTTCAAACAAATACTTTGGAAGCAATGAAAATGTCACTCCTCAAGAACAGCTTCAATTTTTTATACTAGGGTATTTATAACGATAGTTATTTTTTTTAAGAAAAATAACACCACATTGCCAAAACCGGTATATTTATAAGTTAAATTTGACGTGGTAGGACGGAAAAACGTTAAAAATTCAAACAGACCTCGTGGTTTCAGACTATATTAAGAAATATAATGCATTTAAAAAAACAGTTGTTCCATGCATTTGCTAAGACTTATGAAGGCTATGATTCGTATCAATATCTTAGGAACAAAAGCTATTTCCAAAAAGTATGTTTTTAATGGTTAAACAATTTATTTATTTAACTTTGGCTGTAAAAAGAAAAGTATGATAAAAAGTAACTTGGTTTTTCGAATATAGTATTGAAGATTTTATGGAAACCAAAGCATTTTCACTTAAAATATTTTGGCAAGCGAGGACTATTTTATATGTAAACATTTGGAAAAGAAAATTTATTGTGAGAAACTTTAAGCAAGTGTGTGTAGTTCAATACTTAATTGCCTCTTAATAAAAAGTCTGTGCTGTATAAAGCTCATCTTAACACTTTTTATTTCCTTGTTTTTCTTAGATTCGATGTCTGTCTGCTTGTTTGTTTGTCTACATAGTTCTCATAAAATAATTGGAATTACGCACTCCTAAAGCGTTTTTGGTTTATTTCCTTTTCAAATCTTAGTTTGTTATTTAAAACGCTTCAAATAATTTTAAAATCCGTAATAGATCATTGTGTGAAATTGTTCATTATCTTCTTATTTTGTACTATAATTTGAAAACGAAATTCAATATTACTTACTTATTCCGGACCTCTTTCTACCTTGCAATGTATAGGTTTTTGCAAAGATTTCTCCACTTCAATCTATCTTGTGCCGCTGTTTTAGCAGTTCTGGGCTCGATTTCTTTTTCTGTCAGAATATTGTTGATAGTGTCCTGCCATGTTACTCTTCTTCTTCCTCTGTTTCTCGTACCACTCGGTCTTGCTTGTAAAACTCGTTTCGGCAGGCGGTTCTCTGTCATTCTAGCCAAATGTCCAAACAACCTTAGCTTATTGCGTTCGAATTTGTTGTTCAGGGGTTCCGTATTAAAGCAAGCTCGTATAGTGTCGTTCCGTATTCTGTCTCGTCTTGATTTACCGCACACACGTCTTAAGTATTTCATTTCTGTTGCCTAAAGTCTGCTTTGATTTTTTGTTGTTAGCGCTCCATGCTTCGCAGCCATATGTAAAGGTTGGTATATATGTACATACATACGTGGAATTGTATACAGCAAGTTATGTACCCGATGAAATTTTTGTTTAAAGCGAAGTATAAATTGGCAGTTGTGGCTATTCTGTGATTTAGATCCCTGTCCGCTTTTCCATCTTCGCTAATTGTGACACGGAAGTGTTCAATTTGTTTCAATGCTTCGGATCCTATATAAATTTGATGATGATTTCTATAGCGAAGCTTATTATCATGGTTTCGGTTTTTCTTGTGTTTATACGGAGGGCTCTCCTGGTCATTTCGTTGACAAAAATATTAAGGTTTTGTTGGAGACATTCCGCTGATTTTGCAACAATGGTCACCTCATCTGCGTATGCTAACATTGAAACTTTCACCGGTTGCATGTTCCAATTTCCTATCGTCATTGGGATAAATGAATCCCTGCAAGATTTCATTATGTTATCCATCAGTATTTTAAAGAGATATGGACTTAGTATATCGTCTTGTCGCACACCTTGCGTTGTCAAATAATTCAATATACTTATGTCATTAAAATTTTTTCATTTACAACCTATCCTAATTAAAATATGTATAAGATTATTGTGCTCCAACGAGAACAACCACATTGTAAATGTCAATACATTGTAGAAAAAAGTCGAGTTTTGTAAAACCAGAATAGTAGCACGAATTTCAACTTAAATGTCAGTTCTTCTTAATCGTCAAACGATAATACACATGTAACAAAAAAAGTGCGAGAAGAGATCTACTTTTTACTCTCATACCACATCCTTGTAAATAATACCTAAATTCATTTGAAAACAAATAATTTTATATGACATACATACATACATACATATGTACATATGTGTAATATAATTTCTTACTGAAAACATAACAACGACGTATACAATTAAATCAATTCCGCATTATCTCTGTAACTGTAGTGATTATGGCCGCCACACTGATTAGGCAGGTAATGAATCAGTGGCTTATAAAAAGGAGAAAAAAACTTGCTGCGAAATGTTAATTACGTAGATACTATTTCACAAGATATACTCGCCCAATATATTATGCATGATTGGTATAAAATACTCTATATGTAGTATTTTACATTAAACTACGATAAAAACCAAAAAGTAAATATTTGATTTAATGTCATATTCATACTTATGTACCTACATATTATCATATCAGTTTTTTATAATTATTTCCCTCATTTGGTCTAATTCCAAAGACAACAAATATTTATTTATATTTAATTTATACTTGCTCTCTTTCCGTCTCTTTATTTCTTCATTTATTAGCTCCAATAAGTAAATTACGCACTCAAAAATTTTACCTTAATATTTAGTGTTTGTAAAGAATACACATACATACACTTGCAAACGATTTTTTATCGCTTCAATTTGATGCAAAGGGTGTTTTTTTTAACAAATTTCTTTTTGGCAACACTGTTTTTGGCAGCTCAGCTGTTTTCGTGTAACATGTTCAGTTTGTTCTATAATTTAACCATGAATCGACTTACAAAAGAACAACGCTTGCAAAATATTGGATTTAATTTTTTTTATCGAAAAATTGTGTTCAGCGAAAAAGCTTATTTCTAGTTGAATGGATACGTGAACAAGCATAATTGCCGTCTTTGGTGTGAAGATCATCCAGCAGCATTGCAAGAACTGCCAATGTACTGTTTGGTGTAATTTTTCAAAGACAATGAAGGCAGGAACGTTACCGAGAGCTACCGTGCGATGATTATAAATTTTTTTAGAAGTGCTGCTCTTGACTGACATATTTATGGTTTCTTGACTGACATATTATGGACGGTGCCACATGTCACACACCACGCGAAGCAATGGCCCAATTGAGGGGCGAATTCAGTGAACAGTTTATTTCACGTTTGGGTCTGGTCAATTCGCCGCCTACATCGTGCGAGTTAACGTATTTAGACGGTTTTTTGTGGGGCTGTGGTGAGGCTCATGTCTATAGGAACAAGCCCGCAATGGTTGAAGCACTGGAAGCCAATACTGATTAATTTATTCGTGAGATTCCGGTCGGTATATTGGAGAGAGTATCCCGAAATTGGACCTAGCGTATGAACCATTTGAGGTGTAGCCTCATTGAATTATATAGATCGTTCTATCAACTTTAGATTTCTCTAAATTTTATGTTTTATAATCAAACCCGAAAGCTCTTAAAATCACCCGTTATAACATCCGTGTTGCTACTTGTGTGTTCAACACAAAATAATATTTTTTAATGGACGAACCGCCATTATAATTTTAAAAATAATACAGGAAGGAAGGCAAATTTGCTTTATTCAATTTTATATTGTTAATGCAACAATAATAAATTTTAATTTATTATGTATTTGAAATGAAAATTTAGTTTTTCGCTTTTCATAATAAATGCAATCATTATTGGCATGCAAAAGGGGTCCATATGCATATTGGAATAAAAATAAATTAGATTCGAAGCCTACTATGATTATTTATTTAGTAATTTTTTTATATGATAAAGCGTTTGAAGTTCAATGATGTTTTGGTTAACACCAATGAAATAGCGATATATGAATAGTTAAACCCACAACAAACAAAAGACGATATTATTCAAATGATTTGTTGGGACTAATGCCGGCATGATTGTTATGATATAATTGTAAAATTTTCAGATTCGATAATTGTTAACTAAATTTTCAATCACTTATTTTCAGATGAGGGAAAAAGTTCGGAAACATACTTTTTTATATCTTATCATGGGGTTTAAAAATGGATTAGTTGACTTCAAATAGGAATGCTATTTAAAATTATAATTAAAATTTTTGAAAATCTTTTTCTTGT
Source organism: Germaria angustata (assembly GCA_963681545.1). Taxonomy (NCBI): domain Eukaryota; kingdom Metazoa; phylum Arthropoda; class Insecta; order Diptera; family Tachinidae; genus Germaria; species Germaria angustata. The sequence continues at coordinate 9,902,587 of OY813001.1, read as the reverse complement.
ACTGTCGTATTTCGGCCAATTGGCAGTCGACTAACCAGTTTTAATTAATTTCGTAACTTTAATTTTATGAATTTCAGTCTTATCACAGAAGTTGTACGAAAATAAAAATTTACACATATTTTAAATTCGTAAGTTCCATTGTAGGCCATAAAAATATTTTTGTAGCAATTTTTCTTTTCCTTCTTTGAACTTGCATATACGTTCAAACAAAGAAATTTGTCTTGCACTGGTCTAATATTAATGCATACATGAAGGAACAAAACGAATATCAAGTACATACATGTAAGTTCTCATATTTGTCCCTCTTTCCTTCCCTGTTGCAAGAAAACATTTCATTGCCTGAACACAGTCTAACATTTTCGTTTTGTCTATTTAGCTGGTAATATTTTTTTTAGAATAGTTCCGCCACAAACATTTTACATACCCAGATGCGCCGCTTTAAACTTTTTTAAGACACAAATGAAACGCTTAAAATGTTTATTTGCCCTTTCTAAAAGTATTAAAAATATGTAATTTAGAAATCATAATTTTATTATTATTCTATTTCGAAGTGGAATTGGCAACGAAATTTATTATATTTGCTTAGTCTAGATTAATAAAATATTATTGGTTTTGTTTTTTTAATTACCATAAGAAAGAATTAAACATATGTAAGTTAATGTTCCAAAGGCAACAAGAAAAATTCAGCCTTGATTACGATCTACACACCAGGTCATAACACGTTGTTAAACAAGGGATACCTGTATTCAACTTTAGGGTACAATAGTAAGAAACTCACATGTTCAAATTCCAATCAAAAACATTGCGAATGCCAGCTAACGCGTCTTGATAGTTACATATTCATATAACATCCATATATACGTATTACATACGGATTCGGAGATTTCCTGCATTAAAGGAGCAGTTATAAAATTTCGAGAAGGTACCTTCATGGGTTAAGCGATAATGTTAATTCATTGTCAGGTGATAGTGAAAAGCGTTCATGTTTTAGACATAAATTTTTTTATTGTTGCCATTTATTGTCATTTGTTAATTATTTATTTTTTTCACTATTGTTATTTGCATAAAATAATTAATTGGTTTGTATAAAATAAAATTATTATCATCTATTAGAATTAAATTATATTACAAAAAAATTATTATATTGAAAAAAAAATACCACAAGCTTTCGTTTTTCGAATTTTGAAACATTATCATATACATAATTTTATTAAAATTGTAAATGAATAAAAATTTACTATTGCGATCAAGGATGAAATAAATTTTTAGATTATTGATCAAATTATCAAATAATACCAAATTTAATTAATTGAAATGCTGAATGAGATATCTTTGAATTTAATGGTTTAAATTTTAATAATTTATTCAATTTTAATAATTTTATTCAGTATTATAAAAAATTGCTTAAAGAAAATTATATGTATTGAATTCAAAATGAATAAAATACAAAAAAAAAAATATTAAGAATACAGTGGTCTCCCAGTTTAATGAACATTCATTTCTGCGAACAGGCTATTTTTGTCTATTGTGTAACTTACATAACGAGTACCGAGTTCAACGAAAGAAATAATATATACATAGATGATGTATTCATGTAACTTATTACTTTCAATTTTTAATTAATTGAATTCTGTTTTTGAAAATAATTTCCTGATGAAGACACCCACAGGGTGTGAAATAAATACATTGTTTTTAAAAAAAGACCTCAAACTCAAAAAAATTAGTCAATTAATTAATCAAAATAAAGGTCGAATAATATCATTAATTTATCTTTATTTTTATTATTTCAAAATTAATTAATTTAATTTAATAATAATTTAATAATTTAGTTAATTTAATTTAATAACAATTTACATCTAGCAAACAGATGTGATATTTAAACTATATCGTTTATATATGTAGTTTGGGTCCTTTAAACAAATCGACCACTGCGTTTCTTTTGTCGTCATCCTGTAGTCTTCGGTGTTTCCCAGTTTATATGGTTGCATCTCCCCTACGTGGTGTAGTAAATCTGTTAAATAGGCAGGAGCATTTGCCATCTTATTTTTTTTGTATGAATATTCGAGTGTTTCGTTGTAGTCTCTGTTGTATATTTAGCCATCTCATTGTATCGATCATTGTTTGTATCGGTGTATATCTATTGCCTTGTAGTATAGCACGCATAGCTTTGTATTTTTGTGCAGCAAGTGTATAGAATCTTCCAACCATATTCGAAATGTGTTTATATAATTGTATTATACATGTTTATTGCCGTTATTATAGATACTTTATTTCTGAGATTGAATTTTGTTTTCAAAATTTTGTTTTCAAAATCACCTTAATTCTAAAATGAAATCCATAAATGAAATTGATTGCTGCAATGAATCTATATGTATCATAAATGAAATAGTGTCATTGATTAATAAAGTAAGTCCATTAATGTCACGAATAAGTTTCGTGAAACCAATGGCGAACTTTCATTAGTTCAATCGATAGTCTCATTCCATTTGTTACGTATATATGAGCATCATAAATACAATGAAACATTTTTCATTAATAGAATGAAACTCTTCATTCGCTTTTAATGACAAATTCTATTTATGTTATGAAGAAATTCACTGTCAGTAAAGAAAGCTATAGTTCACATCCTGTAAAGCGACTTTAAATATTGAAATTTTAAAACTATGGGACCAGAGAATCATTCCGTGTACGCAAGCTGTCGGTTATAAGAGTTTTCACTGTGTGCAAATGCTTCTGGGGACCTGTAAAAATTAATAATCATAAACAATGAAAAATAAAATCCAACAAACTGCAAATAAAAAAAATACGTAATTTACCTCTAATAGATTGTGAATATGTCCGTACGTCTATTTCCATATATAAACAAGCTTCTCTCACCGCCTGTCCACTTCTGTATTATGTGATTGTTATCGTTATCATATTCATTTGTTTTGTCTGGCATTTTATTTATATTTTATTGTACTTTTTATTAAGTAAATGGTACTGCGCCAACGTTAGTTTAGTACAAATTTATTGCCCTTGCGTTCTTACCTTTTGCCAACTTTTATTTTCATTTTTGATTTTTTGATTTTTTCTATTCAATATTCTATACGTTTTCTAATATCGCGTAGTTTGTATATCAGTCTGTTATTTTAATTTCGATATCAACACGTTTTTCGTTGCTTTAATTTTATGAACCCAGACACATGTGCCGAACAATCTTCAATTAAATAAATAAATTGTTTTTTTACACAATTTCTAACACATTAAAAAAAGCATACATACATACATACACTGGACGAAAAAAATTAACATTGATTTTGATGAAACTAACGATCTCTTATTAAATTAAATGAAATTAAAGTAATGAATTGAAAGTAATTGCCTTCAATCTAGCGTTCTTTAGGCTCAGTTATGTATTTCTTCAGAACGCTAATTTGGGCTAATGATGAGCGAAATTATGGCCTAATTTCAGCACAGGCCTAACTTTTTTTAATAATTAGATGGAAAAGCCAAAATTAAAAAAAAAAAATAAAACGTTATGTGTCTTGAGTCTATTAGAGCTACGCTCATAAGCAATAGGTGTAATATGTACATTATATATCATAACAATTAATATATTATTACTGCAACTAAAACTATTCATATTGAATTTTTTTATTTGCGATATTCTCCCCAACAAACAATAAGTTTTTTAAATTATTTATTTATATTCGAAAAGTTCTTCCATATGATTGTTAATATTTATAAAAAAAGTAAATCAGTGCAAATACAACAACAAAACTCAAAAAAATGAAAAAGTGTCGGTGTTTCCGCCCACTTTTATACGCCCATTAATTGCTCTCTATAAAGAGGATAAACTCTAGTAATTAAAAATAAATAAATCAAAGTTATATTTTTGGTATATTGTTTACACAACCTTTAAGTTGAAGTAATATATGGATGGTATATTCAGGTTAAACTGTACAAGTTCACTGGGATTCTACAAGAAGTTTTTGTAATATCTAGATCAGAGACCTGCAACCGGTGATTAAAAAAAAATCAGATTAATCAAACACTCGAAAAACATGTCATTTTCGCTCAAACGTTCAAATATGCCTTTATCAACATTGTGTCTATTCTATTTTATGCTAAGCAAAATAAGGGTTGTTTGCGAACATGTAAATTTAATCTGTTGCCGCATGCCAGCTATTCAGTTTGAGTGTTTAAAAACTGTGTGTGCATGAATTTTTGGACAACTCTTCAAAGCACACATTTTTATTTAATCACATTCATGATCGAAATCAAAAACTTAGAGGCATTAATGCAAAAAGCATTAATGTGAAAAAGGCAAAAAATCAACAATTGTACATTTATGCACAAGGTGCTGTGTGTTTATAGAATGGTTAGGCAACACGGTTGCCAGACTTAACAGTTTAATAGCATTTTTACGACGATACGCTGAAACAGATAATTAATCAAGAAATATATTTTTAAAATGATCCCGATTTTTACAATTATCATTTTGTAATTATATAGACATGTGTGTATATGTGTATACATGAAGGAGGTTATATTATAAGCAATGCGTTTTGTATTCTTATTTTTTGTTAAATACAGTAAAGTATTTTAAGCACTTATATATTAAACACTCTCACTGTCGCTCACAAAAATATAAATTAGCCTAAATCTACCACAGCTACAACGGTGGTCGTGTAGCCATGTAGCCGTGTTGTCGTGAAAATAATCATTTTCATATAAACGTGTAAAAATTTTGCGCTGTTGAATAAAATAATGTTGAAACGGGTGTATTTTATTGTACAAAGATTTTTTTCTCACACTGAAACAAATAGATTTGTGGAATTTGCTTCGGTGCCGCCAAAAATTAAAAAAAGCACCGAAATTTAAAAAAAAGCGCACCGCGCTCAGAAAAATACACTTAAAGACCCTTCTTTTTAAGTAATCTATGTACCAAACCAATAAAGCGGTATTATTCTTGGGAGTTAAAAACGACTTTAATTTCAGTAAAATTCAATAAAACAAACAAATTTGGCAAGGTTGAAGTATTTCTTATAAAAATAACAAGTTTTTTTTGAATGAGTAAAAAATAATCCGATCTTTAAACGATTTTAAACCGAAAATTGCGATTTTTAAAGTTTATTGTAAAACCGACGTTTTTTGGTAACTTCGTATGGCATCCTTATTTCTCAACCACAATGTTTAACAACATACATACCTACACACTCAAGATTATGTGCCAGCATATATCATTGCATGATTTTTCTTAATATTCTTTGCAAAGAAAAGGCATGTTGAATAAATGCCATTCGTTTTTGTGTTTAATCAATGCAAACGCTCAAAATAGCTTCTGTGTTAAAATCTTGCTTGAAAAATTCATATAGGCATTTTTGTATTTGCCTTCCTAATGATTAACACAAATAAAGATTATGAGCGTACGCGCATGCTTGCTTATGTGTTTGTGAATAATTGGACACAAAAAAGTTATGCATGAGTGAAGGCATAAAAAACGTGATTTTTGCCGGTCTCTGATCTAGATAAACACATTGATGAAGTCACCCGGTCCACACATTTGGCTTGCCAACTTCTAATAAAATTAACTTATCACATGATCTTTAACACACCCAGTTACAGTTACAAACGCAATAAAAATTATTAATAAAATTTTTATCAAAAGTTCTTTTTTCAATAATGACCTAAAGACTGTTTGAAAAAAATACATATGTCTGTATCACTATAATTTTAATCGTAATATCTAAATTGATAACACATTTAAACGTAAAATTAGAATGGTTTGAAGTCTTACACTATGTTCAAACATGCGCAATTAAGGCCTTTATTGAACTCAATTTACCACACAAGATCACAATTAATTAATTGAGTCAAACTGTTTATGCAAACCTTGTGAGAAGAATGTTCAGTGAGAAGAAAAAATTGTGTACAGTGACAAAATTAAATGTCATGAAAAATAATATAGACCGCTTTCAAATATATTTTGTAAAAAAAAATTGCTAAAATATACTTTCTATAGCCAATACAAGCATTTGATTAAAAAAATTAAAATATTGAGCATATTTTTTTTGGATATGTGTGAACAACAAAGTCTATAACTCAATTTAAAATTTTATTGCCTCAATTAAGCTGCATGTCTGAACATAGTATTATGTATCAAATGAATAATTTATGTTTTTCGCAGACTTTTTCCGTTCCTCATCTGGTAATTGTAACATTTTTTTGTATTAAAAGCATGAAATAGAATTGATAATGATTGCTTTTGTTTAGTTCTATTTTTATTATAAGATCATGTTTCTTGTTTCTACTAAGAACATGATGTTTTCCGAAAAATTGTTTCAGGAAGTACGAAAGTACTCGTACATGAACTATTTTAGTTTTTGCCCCACTGTACATATTTTACTAAAACTACTGAAAATAAAGCACTTGACATTTAAAATTAAAAGCTCGCAATAAAATAATTTACTTGATTATAAATTAATTCGATTTTTTTCAAAGAATTGTTTAATTTATGAAAAATTCAAATAGTGTTAATTTATTATTGAATTTTTTTATGAAAAATATTGGTTCTTATTTGTCAATGATAAAGCCAAATGGGAGTTCAATTAGTTTAGAAAATTAGGTTATATCTTGTTAGTTGTTAGGTTAATCTGGTGAGTGGCAAAGAGCATTTAGAGGTTTTAGCTGGTGGCATACATATGCATACACATACATATATGTGTATGTTACTCTAGAACAGGGAAGAACTTTTGTATATAAAATCCCTGTACTCGCCGTTTGGGTTTAAACCACAGCGTGTGATCTACGAAGACTTCTCACTCACAACCAGCTTCCTGTGCTATTAGATAGAAACCGTGAGAAAAACTACCATTTATTTATGATATTTTCTGTTTAATCATGGCTGTTATATAAATTTTAATGAGGTCTGTGAGGGCTAAGCCCATAGACTATATATCGTCCCTATCATATCCAACCATCGAATGTGCAAAATGCAAAAACTTTCGCTTTTAGAGATAGTCACAAGCCTTTTTCAATTCTACAGGAAAATGTATTTTATTATAATTTATTCGGAATATTCTCCCACTTAATATAAAATTTTTTGTCGTCTTTTTTGTATTAAAGCGATCTGAGTAGACTTTGGTTATATATTTTTATCATTTTCAAATATGATTGAATTCCCATTTTGTATTTGAAAACTTTTATATGAGTATATGAGCTTGAATGCTTTGAATATATAGTGGTTGAAGTCTACTGATAAGTTGGTTAGCGCCAGCAAAATATCAAATATAATTGTTATTAAAAAAACAATTGTTATTTTTAAGTAAATTTTTATAAAATAATTTTTGATAAATTATCTTTCATAACAAAATTTAAGCCGTAGAAGTTTGTTGAATCAATAGGACTTCTTCTGTTTGATACAAACAGAAGAAACTGTAAGAAATTTGTGGTCTATTTTCCTTAGATTTAAAATTGCTTTGGAAAGAAAACCCACGTTCGACATTCGTTGATCAATGTATAATAAATAGAGATTCTGTTACAACTGTTGTGATCGTGAGTTTGTCTACTTCTAACGAAATTAATGGTTTTATTTAGCAGATACGATACTACAGTAATCAGTTGAGAGTTTAAATTGAAAAAAATAGAAACACAAAATTTTAAGAGAACATCATTAAAATTAAGATTTTGAAATTGTACCAAATAGTCGGGGTAGTCGTAGTACTAAGAAGGTGCAAAACGTGCCGCGATTTCCATTTTCTTCGAGAAGATTCTAATAAATTCTCAAATAATCAGCTGTTTCTTCATTGATAAATGTCAACAATGGAAGAAAAAAATTTTAATGAACAAAAATTTAGAACAAAAACATTTTGTGTTCACAAAATGTTTTTAATTAAGACAGAAAAATGTCTAGATTCACTAAAAATATAATTAAATAAATACACACGTACATAAATACGTATACACATATTAATATTTGCAAACAATGAAATTTACACATATTTTTCACAGAGTATTTTCTTTTCTCTTGTGACCAAAAATTTGGTTTTTTGCGTTTCCGTACTTTTATTGCATTTATGCCTGTTGGTGAAATGAATTTCATTTTACGCTCATTTTATCGAACTTAACCCAAAAAGTACGGCAAACATACATACGTAATATTTGCAAAACGTTTTACTTATTAAATCGAAGGGCAGTGGGTTAAACAATAAAGGTGCTTTTTAGTTCATCTAATCTAGTACGGGTGTTCACCACTGAATTTTTCTTATTAAATTTTAAATTACACATCATTGATGTCAATGAAATTAATAAATTACAGTGAAATCTCTTATTTACAATGGGTCGTCCTATTAGTACTTTCAAACTTTGACAGTTGATAGCGGCCATATTCTTGAAGCTACATCTGTCAAATCCAAATAGAGGGATACAGCAAGTCACAACTGGGCGAAATTTGCGTCACAACTTGGGCTTGCACCCGTACAAAATTCAGCTGACCAAGAAGCTGAATGTAAATGACCACAGACAAGGACATTATTTCTCTGAATGAGTCGTGGAGCAGTTGGAAACTGACCGTAATTTTCGTCAAAAAACATTTTTAGCGACGAAATTGTCGAAATTGAGACGATACCAATCCACATGAGAACCACAAAGATCCAGTCCAATGTATTCCAAAAAGTCACTGTTGGGTGTGGATTATGGACTAGCGGCATCGTCGTTTCATATTTCTTTGAAAACGATGTTGGCCAGGGTATCACCGTCAACGACGTTCGCTATAAGCAGATAATTACCAAATTGTTTTGACCTGAATTGGATGATACTTGTGGATGATACGACATGTTGTTTTAACAGGACGGCGCTACGTGCAACTCAGTTCATGCCACATTGGAAATTTGAGGGCATGGTAATCTCACGTGGAGGTTATGTGAACTCGCTACCGGTATTGTGCAATTTCAGCCCGTTAGTCTATTCCTTGTAGGGGTTTCTTAAATTTCTGAGGTCTATACGAATAAGCTATAAACCACAGCGGCCCTCAAAGGCAACATAACCTATGCCATTGATTAAATTCAGCCTGATTCAGTGTGAAATTGAAAACTTCTGATGTGCGCCACCTACCGAAGGCGCAGTGAACACTTGCACGATGTTATGTTTCATATATGTATGTACATATTTGCACGATATTATATGGCATCGTTAGGCCGTCCAAATGTACTATATAAAAAATTTCAGTGATATCTCACAAACACTTTGCTTTATTTAAGTTTAAAGATAGGAAGCGCTTAATGAAAGACCCTTTACATACTTACACTGAAATTTGTTTGCTTTTATGACTCAATTAAATAAGCACCACCACAACTACCACAATTTATTTTCCCTCTCTAATACACTCGTTGTCATTATAAATCACATCGTTCCCCAATTATATTTCTCGATTGTTCAAAATACAAATTGTAAAAAAATGTGAAACGTGATTATATTTCACATTGAATTAGTGTTACATACGTGTACATACATACTTACATACATATAAATATATGAACTGACATGTAAGAAATTAGTGACGTCACTTTTTGGAATAAATAATTCGTGAGTTTTTTAGGTTTTACACAAAATTCAAGACGTTTTTTCCTCCCTAAACTGCTATTGATGATTGTCAAGAAGCAGCCACGAGTATTAATTATATATTGAACTTAGTTTCAGACTGGTCGGTCCGCCACAAAGTTAACTTTATGCCCCGATTATGGTTTACAACACTTAAATGTTGTGTTGTTTCGCCTATAACACATTAATTAAATTTTTTGATTATGGTTTACGACATCTAGGTGTTGTTTATGTCACAGTGTTGCATTTTATATGTAGTACATATTTCCGTAAAATACATACCTGCATGCCAAAAACTGTTAAAGAAAGATTAATGAGGCGTATATTTTGTTAGAGCTGTTTCACACACGTCAAGTTTTCTTGATCAAGTTTCAATTCAGCTGGGAGAAAGATAAAGGAAGGAATACATACTCTCCCTATCGCTCTCCCTGCTGAATTGAAACTTGATCAAGAAAACTTGACGTGTGTGAAACAGCACTTAGTCCCCTTTCACACACATCAGGTTTTCTTGATCAATTTTCAATTCAGCTGTGAGAAAGATAGAGAAGGTAGTACATACGTTGTCTATCATTCTCACAGCTGAATAAAAACTTGATCAAGAAAACCTGATGTATGTGAAAGGGGACTTAGAAATAAATAGAAGAATAAAAAAAACACACACACACACACACACAATTGGCACGTATCCGAAAAAAATCGGGACAGTTCAAATCCATTGGAACTACCATATATAGAATAAGTATCACAAAAGTTATTACAATGTCTTAAATACAATAATATACTTTATCTATCTATATAATATAAGTTCACAAACAAAACATTTTTAATAACTCTTAATTGTTTTAACAATTAGTTGGGGAGAATATCCGAAAGTAATACATTTCTTATATAAAAAAATTATATAAAATACTGGGTTATTATTTCCGGGAAAGTACTCAAACATACCTAATAACAAAAAATTGGAAAAAAATACGCACATACTGACAATAAATCACTTTCGTATCTTTCATATCGATAACATTTGTGGTCATTTGATCTTTGATCACTTTTTTTTGCCATTTACTTAATGTTTTTATACTTTTTTCGGACGAAAATATTCGACTAATATTCGTTTAAATTTGGCAAAGACGAATCCGAATTTCATAAAATATAAATATTAATATTGGGTAAAACGAATACGAATGCGAGTACTAATATTAGTTACATCACTATTAGAAATTGCAAACAAATTTTAAAACGAATTAATTTCAATGCATTTAAATTGACAATGTGGACATGTAGTCTAGTTAGTTCTTTGTTTTGAAATTTAATTTTCATTATTAAATATCATTATTATATATTGCAAAAAGTTTTTATTTTTCTTTATCAGTTTTTTTAAGAACCATTGCCCTAAAGGTTAAAAAAGTTGTGTGTATTGTTGAGTCACTGACTTCATCCACGTAATCTTCGTTAGCAAATAAATAATGTTTTTTTTTTAACAATAACGAAATAATTATTTATAATGAATGGCGAAAAACAATTTACTATAAAATATATTTTGTATGTATATATTATGTATGTACATATGTAATTCATTAACTTATAACGCGCCTTTTTTTATTCATATATCACGTCAATTAATTCCACTGAAGCTTAGTTATTTCCATTACATTTATCTAACTTGTAGACATTAAGTCTCACTGCAGCCCACATACACGTTGCGGTTAATTGTGCAATTGAAATGGAAATTCTCGTTACAAGTTGTTTTTTTTTAAATTTTTATTCGACATTGTTTACAAATTGCTTTTTGTACGAGTAACATCAATATAAGTTCAGAAGTTCAGGCATTGGCTTATATATATTTCTTTTTTAAACTTTCCGTCAGTCGATCAGCCGATCAGTTGGTGTGGTAAATTTTGTGAAAATTAACTTTTTGAAAATAGACGTTTTTAAAACAAATTTTAACCTAATAGACAATGTTTATTACCGAAATTTTCATTGTAATCGATTTATTCGTTCCGATATCCTTGAGAAAATCCAAAATTTTTGCCAACATTTTATTTTTATTCTATAGATTCCATCATTTTTGGCATTCCGACATTTTTCGAAACATTGAAAACCTCATCGAATGCCGCAAATTTTATAAAAATCGGTTTTATATTGCCGGGCGGATATTTTCGAAAACAGTATTTTGCTTAATAATTCATCTGTCATCTGTCATCTTTTAACTTTTGAAACTGCTTCGATTGCCATAGCATTTCCTATAAGTCTGTTAATTCTTTCGGGGGATATCGTTGTTGTGTAATTTAAAAAATACTGGTTTTTCTTTAATTATTCCATTTTTTTATTTATTCTATAGATTCCGTCATTCTTGGCATTCCGACATTTTTCGAAACATCATCATGTTTTGAAAATTAGTTGTCCATTTCTAACTCACTGGTACGGTCAAAATAGAATTTAACATGGATAATCACATATCAAAAATTTTTATAGACTAAAAATGTAACAATGAAAATGGAAAAACGCATTTTCATTGGTGAATAGTATTTCCAAAAGAATGAAACTTCAGCTTTGCAACTTCATACAAAATGTGCTGATAATATTAATTTGCTAGGTTGAGATCAATCTCGAAAGGAAGAGAATAATAAACCAATAAGAGGATAAAATAAAAGATTAATGTGAAAGTTCGGGAATAGAATACGAATTAGACCGACCGGCAATGTTTAAGTCTTAGGAAGCAGACGGAGAAGTTAGTTAGGGAGTAGCGTGTAGGATGATAGGACGTTGAAAATTGAGCGAAAACTCATGCTGCAGTACCTCATGGAGCTTAATTTTGCCAGCTAACTCATTATTAATTGTGAGATGATAAATAAACTATTCAAATGATAATCTCGCTTATTTCAATTGTCGTCATCGTCGTCACATTAAGTCAACATTAAAAAAAATTTAAGTTCTGTGCTCGATGTGAGCAACAATTGAGTGTTAATGATGACCACTTGCCATTTTTTAAGCCTTAGGAATAGTAGCAGCTTATAAATAATATATAATTGTTATCGACATCGGTCCTACAGTTGTCGAAATATTGGTGTTGACTTCGTGTGACTTCGACAACGACAAATAGAATAAGGGGGAATATGTGTTTAAACAGTGCATGAAAATGTTGATAGAAGTCCAAGAACCCAGTTCCTTTCACTTAAATTGAGTGAAACTTTATGTGAACAACATGTGGTTAAAAAAAGCTTTATACAAACTAAAAACTTTGTGTTTATAAGTTCAATGAATGTATGTATGCAATGGATGTATGTATGCATTTGTGGCAGCAAAGCCATGGAGATTATTTTCCAAGATGAGCTATTCCAAACATGTTTCATGTTTCAATAAAAAAATTACTTCGTAAAAAATCTCTAATTTGTGTAAAATCTGTTTTGTCATTAACCAAAGGTTTATGTTTATAATTCTCATTATTATATAAGCATTGAAGGCGTTCTAACTCTGTCAAATTTTTGGGTGAAGGTCTGCTAATGAACACTAGTGAAATATGAACATGCGCATTTGCTTTGTCATAAACTCGAAAAAATCGAAACTTAAATGAATTTTGCATTAATATTCCAACACATTAATACATATTCTGCATTTTCAATGGTTTTAATTTTTTTTTTTTTTTTTTTTTATAAGAAAATGATTTTTCAAAACTGATTTTTTTTATTAACTAAGAGTAGATGTTATCAACTAATTTTTGTAATCCTATTTGACATTAAGATTGCAGCTTTCAATGAAATATACCCATAAATAAATCAAATAATTATTTTAATAAACATTTTTGTAGGCCACTTCTTTTTGGAGTTTAGGCAGCCTTAATTGGAATCTATCGTATTCTGGTCGTAATTCATATAAACAACGTCAGAAATCGTCTAGAAAGGAGTAAGTTAATGAATTGAAACTTTTTAAATGTATATTTCTTTATAAATATTTACTTTCATTACTTCACAACTTAATCACTTCCTTGTGTCGGTGTGTTTGTTTTTTTTTTATTTTTCGTAATAATAAAATTAATTTTGATGTCATTGACTCATTTGCAGTTATAGTACTTTACAATATCAACGCAAACGTTCTAAAACACAATGGCATAAACCCTTAACAAATGCCATTTTCAGTTCACACTTTAAAGAGTCGAGTCGTAACGAAGAAATTCATATTGATCAGTTGGTAGCTAAAGGTGCATTTGGCGTCGTTTTCAAAGTAATTGAGAAGAGATCTATTAAGGATGAGCAGCATCAGCATCACCATCAGCAACGTGAAGTCCAACAATTGATTACAGCTACAACATCTTGTTCTCATCCTCCGGCTTATGCCCTCAAAGTTATAAAGAAATCAAAAGTATATTTAATTGAATACATTAATTGAAATTTATTTAACGTAATCTCTTTTTTTCATTAATAGGTTATCAGTGAGAATAGTTTACAGCAAATTAAAGACGAGGTTGATATACAAAAACTCTGCGGCCATCATCCGTTCATTGTTAAACAATTTGATTTGTGGCAAAATCGTTACAATTTACATATACGTGAGTAAATGGTTGATTTTATAATATTTCGCATTGCCCAAAATAAAACCATCTTTAATTCATTGAGGAGCTAAATTAAAAACAGTAGGGGTCAAATTATATCATTCGATATCTATCGAAATTTTTAACAAAGTTCCTTTAAAATAGATTGAAAATTCATTCGATATTGAGTACAATAACATGGGACCTGATCATGTTATATGCTCAATTTTATTTTTTCAAATCAGAAACAATCGATGAAACACTAGGGTAATTTCAAAATTTTTCGACACGGGTTGGATTTTCAGCCCCTCTGATTTTTTTAAGAATAATTACACATATTCTTCTCCTGTCTGCGCAATTCATTATGCATAATAAAATTAGTATCGTGGGAAAGTGTTTGACTCTTCCTCTTTAAATAAATAAAGAATTTTAAAATTAGAAAATAAATATAAATTCGTTTTACAGAAAGTAGACAACTACAACTACAACTTGACGTGACCTTATTTTTCAACATAGACACCATTCACTTTGTCCAACATTTGTCCAATACTTCTATTTGTTTGTGAGATGATTTCATCGTTGGAGTCAAATCTCTTTCCGCCGAACCATTTCTTCAAGTTTGGAAACAAGAAATAGTCACTCGGTTCTAAATCCGAAGAATAGGACGGATGGGAGAGCAATTCGTATCTTAATTCAATGAATTTTGCCATGGAAACTACTCGTAGAGATGTGCATACTTGGTGGAAAAGAAAATTTTTCTTGGCAAAATGCAGTAGTTTTTTTTCAAATACTTTTTAAATGAAACCAAGAAGTTGTCATAACATTCACCATTGATTGATTTACCCTTTTGAAGGTAGTCGATGCGAAGTTTTCACACGATTGATTTTGTGGTCAATTGTGAGGCAATTCGGGATCCA
This sequence comes from Germaria angustata, assembly GCA_963681545.1. Taxonomy (NCBI): domain Eukaryota; kingdom Metazoa; phylum Arthropoda; class Insecta; order Diptera; family Tachinidae; genus Germaria; species Germaria angustata. The sequence goes on along the minus strand of OY813001.1, from coordinate 9,887,563 downwards.
TCTTGCCGAAAGCTTTCTGATATCCAAGTGATCATTCAAATTTTGATCCATGTGATATGTCTATGGCTTTTTTGTTTCAGGTGTAGAGATCTCGAGTGGGCATTCAAAAATCTTCCGTACTTCTACGGCCACAACGAAATTGGCTCCATTATTATTCTCCCTTCAGTACAAACTGTAGATTTAAATTTTATTATATGCTATTAAGACAGCAAGTTTTCAGGATGAATCTGTTATGCTTACAATTCGCAATGCATTTGAGCGCATCCTCATCCGTTTATAACATCAAGAGTCCAACTCTAACATCCTTTATCGTTCTTTGATCTCTTCTGCACATACTTAAGACAAACTTGTTCCTTGCAATGTTTAGTTTTATTTGTATTTAAAAGTTTGGACTTAATTAGAATTCTTATTTAACGAAAATACAGTTTATTTTACAGTGAGAAAAGTCTTAGTTTAGAATTAAGAATAGTTAAAGGTGAGGAAAACCATTGCGCAAATGAATGTAAAGAAATTATTAAATCTTTCATAAAAAAATATTAAAATACTTTAGGCTGTAAGTGGTTTCAAAAATTAAATTATAAATGTGGATCCATAAGTGGAAAAGGCATTAAAGATCCATCATGAAGTAAACGATATTTTTAACGATATCAGCAGATGTATAAAGAAATTTAAAAAATCCGCACCAAGAAGTCTGTGGATTAGTCTACAAACATTTTCATGTTTTCGAATTACAGTGTAATCGAACCTGATAATAAATTAATTCCAAGCAGAGGACAGCCAGCTGCAATGAAAAAATGTCCATTGATAAACAAAACCATATGCCGGATAAATTATTATTAGTTGTTTGTTCTAGTGATGGAAGTGAATTGAAATATTTTAGCGAAATTTTACGGTTTCTATTAATTTGTACCCATAGACTAGTGTTATGCGATTTCGATCATCATTTAACAGAAACATCAATTTAAATGTATGCGATGTTTCTAAATTAAGGAACGCATCCATAGATTTTATAAGATGCTAGTGTTCGCCTAATTCGAGTTCTGTTTATGCGATTTCTTGCAAAACGGATCCATCGCATAAACCCATGTTTATACATATATACATATAATTTAATATTAATTTGTTAAAATAAGTGTAATTAAAAGTAACTATGACAAGTTCTTTTTCATCATTTGCAGTTTCCGAATACATACCAAACGGTGAACTTTTCTCTACAATACGTACATTTTCTTTAAATCTAATACGTTTGTATTTGGCGGAAATAGCTTTAGCTTTAGGTAAGTAAACATTAATTAAAAATAAAAATTTTAAGTTTGACTTTTATAAATTTTGCTCTAGCAGATTTTCTACATAATGCTGGCGTTATATATCGTGATGCAAAACCCGAAAATATATTATTAACGCAGGATTATCATCTAAAACTAACAGATTTCGGACTCAGCAAGTGGCTGAAGTTGGGCTCAACGACAAAAACGATGTGCGGAACGTTTCAATATATGGGTACGATTTAAATCAATATTACTTCTACTATAAAATATTTAGAATTAGTTGAAGAAAACAACAAAGTGATAAATTAATTATTTAATAAGAAAGTCACCATAAAGAGTAAAGAGAAAGAAAGAGCTAAAGAAATATATTTGTGTAAAAATGAATGCCCGCTCGCAAGTATTCGATTTGACCATGGAAGGTCGTCAAGTGGATGAAGCTGTTGCTAGTATTTTTCACACGGTGCTATTTCATCGATGCCTTGGTAAATATATGTACACTGGTGATGCCCAATACTCTATTGGCACAGTGGGTTACACCGATGTTGATTGTGATTTCATTGACTTTACATATGTATGCTGCACTTCCGACAGTCTACAGCGTACCGTCAAACGGGCCATCAATGTATTTAGCGAAAAGTTACGCTCAAACGAAAGCTGCGGCTCGGGTCAGATTAGCTTGGAGTTTTTCCAGAAGAAAAAATCACGTTGGCCTTTTACGGCCGAATGTATACCGTGGGAAGTGTGGACAATACATTTAGATCTAATCAAACATGAAAACGAGGATGAGCGGCAGATGTGCCGTGAAAATGTTGCCGATCTGCTGACGGAGAAAGTCATTTATATTACCGAAATAATGAATAGACACGACTATGTACCTAAGACGCCAAGTCAAAGTGAATTGGATCTAATATTTGACACCACTTATCCCGATGTTCAGCCATATTTATTTAAATTTGTATCATCTACATCCGATACGGCGGCACCCTCTATGGGCAATACCGTAAAGAAAATCATCAAAGAGACGCTTGCATTGTGACGCGCTGCAAAACCGTTAATTTTAACGAAAACTCCTCAAATAAGAAGCCCTGATGTAGGCCTTCAAACGTTGTGTCTACTAACTGATACACGATATTACAACAAGTCCCAAGTTTATTATAAGGTCTACACAAAAGTTCAAAATGATATTGAAACGAATAAGGATGATGGTGATTATATTAATGCGGTAGAAGAAGACAATGTCAGCTTATTTATATCTCAGTCAAAGAAGAAAAAGTACATGATTGTTTACTATAATAATCCCCCCAGAAAGTTAACTTCTTCTTGCCAGCGGACCGGTAGTTATTTTTTACAAAATATGGCTTATAAATTTATGTTTCTTTGCTTTTGTCCTGCTTATCATCATTATCCCTCCAGACGTTTGGGCATGTTTTAAATGCTAGTATCTTTCTAATTCTAATACACTTGTTTCAAACGGTTCTGTATCCCACGGAGAAAAGCAATATTCATCCTATTATTCATTATTGAAACCTATTTATTAGGTTTGGAACTGTTTCCATAACATAACGTTTTGCCTTAATTTAATTTAAGTTTCATCATCTTAAAAATTCAATTATATTATACAATTTGCAATAAGTTCTTATCCATTAAAAAATGTTGATAATGATTTCTTTTATATGTTTTTCAACGAAAGCTAAAAACATTAGAATGTCTTTTTTGTTAGAAATTTAAGCAGCATATTAAAATATCACAAAGAAAAAAACTCATAGCTTAGTTATTTAAGTACCTTAAAGCAAAATGAGTTAAAAATAAAAACTTGATTGTCTATTCATAAATTGAGAATATAAAAAAATTAAAACACCAAATTTTAAATGGATCATTTTACGCCACATCTTTAATAAAATTCTTTAGTACTTTCATTATAAACTTATATGTGCATAAATTCGAATGAAAAACTGCCATATTTTCAAGCAAAATATATATGTGTGCATATAGTTTTGAATGTAAATTTTTCAATTTATTTATTTTTTATTTGTTTCAAATAATACGAGTATCTAGGAGTATTTCAAGATTAAAAACATGAAGAATGGTATGCATTATTTTTTAAATCATTTTTGATCCTTCACATCGAATTCGTTTTTTCGAATGTAGTCAAATCTATGAATTTGAAAAATTTTATAAATATTGAAATTAAGCATACCATTTGGTCTATAAAATTGAATTATCCACAAATGTTAAAATGTCTACATTTTTCAAAAATAACCGCAACGTATTTTGTGTTTTTTTGTACAAAATATTAATTTTTTTTTAATATAAACACTATTCTAATTGTAATCTTAGGCCATAGAGCTTACATTTCATTTAAACTCAATTGATTTTTAAAATTTATAATATTAGTAACTACTTAATGTTTTCATAGGGTACTTAATAATAAATGACCTGTTGAAATATGTTTGAGTTTGAAATGTTGCGCACAACTGAAACCTAAATCTCAGTAGAGTTAATAAGCAGGACACTACTGTTATATTTCAAATTTATTTCTCTTACAATCGCTTTTGCTTCCCTTATTTCATTGATTGTTTCATTTCACTTTAATTGCTGTGCAGCAAATCTAAAGAAGAAAGTATCTGTACGCACATTAAACGACAACGATTTAAAACCGAAAACTGACACATTTGATACCAAATTGTGTAACACATATAATATATTTAAAAGCCACAAATCTCTTGTTTAAATTCTTGAAATACTAAGAGGGAATTTCAAAACTCTAATATGAAACATATTAATAATTTTATTACATTTAGAAGAGCAAACATATGTATATGGAAAAGTTCTTAATATAAAAGTGAAACTACTTATTGAATATAAAATGTAAATAAATAAGAACAAGAATTTTTAACACTATTCTTAACTAAATTTACAAATATTAAATTTGTTCCTCTTTAAAATATTCTATATTGAACACATTTGCTCGTTTAACGCAACAACGGCGTATCTCAAAAATCTAAATCCTCAATATCCACTTTTATGCGGGAAAAAAAATCATAATCATAATTGAATACCGAATAGCGAAATATCTAAGTGTCCATATGGCAACTAAATGAACATATTCTTAAATGTTACAAAGTCAAAATTTTTTGTTTGTTTCAAATAATACCCAGGAAAATATGTTCCTCAATATTCCTCCTTATATGCATGAAAAAATTCAAAACTATTTACATATATCTGAAACTTAACCGATGTTATACCAAACAGTTTCGATGTGGAAATTAAAATTTTAAAAACTTTAATTGCATTGTATCAAGTGCTGGGTTTCTTGGGAGACGTCTATGTTGCACTAAAGGGGCGATATTCAAATACTTAAAGGGGTTTGGTATAGTACTCATTGTTATATTCGCTGCATTTTCCATTAAATTCGAATAACGAAATTATGTATTGATTTTTGGGTTACTAAATTGACTCCTCGACAAATTTCAAAATTAATTTCGAAATTTCGAATGTAATATTTTTTCAATTAATAGCGACAAACTAGTACAGAATCCAACCGTCAAACTCTATAAAAAAGGTTGCAAACAAACTTTATTTGTCTTCGCCATCAGGCGGACTCTTGCATAAACCTGAGTAATGAGACTTGATAAAAATTATAATATGAAAATTAGTTTTTTGAATTGATATTCCTATTTTCTCACACAGCACTCTATTCCGATCGAAAATGGTAAATTGAGTCTTTAGAAGACAAAAAACGAAATTTTTTTTATGAATCAAACCACTTTTAATTTTCGAAATGGAATTGACAAAGCCATTTACTTCTAGTTTAATTAATAAACAAAATATATAATGATTTGTTATTGGATTTTGACAATCAAAAGGTTGTGGCTTTTTTCTATCAGCGAGATGTATTTTTCAAAGGCGGTATTTCATGATTTCTCAAGCTGCAAGGAATTGTGCTTTTAATTCGCCTCTTTTATATTTATAGGTATATAGTGTGAGCTACGACATATTTAGTCTTAGTCCTGTTTCACACACATCAGGTTTTCTTGATTAAGTTTCAATTCAGCTGTGAGAATGATAGAGAACGTATGTAATACCTTCTCTACCTTTCTCACAGCTGAATTGAAACTTGATCAAGAAAACCTGATGTGTGTGAAAGGGGACTTATTACGAGTGTCGCTATCGTATTTCGACTTCGACATTTTTGTCCTAGATTAAAGAAGAACATTGCATGTTATCTTTAATCTGGTACAAAACTGTCGAAGTCGAAATACGACAATCACACTGTTAATAGAGGTGATTAACTCTACCAGGTGTTTTTTTTTTTTTGCTTGGAGACTACAATTCATTTCTTGGACTTCTCAGCAACAACAACATACATATTAAGACGAATTTACTATTTAGTTAGGTTAGGTTAGGTTAGGTTGAGTGGAGGGGTGTGATAGCCCATGTCATACGACATAAGCTTAAGCCAGTGAAGGCTTGTTGTGCGCTCCATTTAATTATCAGACACAAACTGCCAAAGTTCTGCGGCAGGATTCGAACCTGGGACCTTCGCACTACGAGTCTAGTACACTACCTACTAGTCTACGAAGGTAAGTTACTATTTAGTTAACCCATAGCAACAAAAATCGTCCATTATCTCGTTAAACCGTCAAAATACATGAATACATGAAAAATCTCGTTATGTTTTTTCATATGGAGTGTTGTCAGCTGTTGACTTGCATCGATCATATTTAATAGGACTTGAAATGGTATTAACGCACCTTAGTTGAGAGCACCCTTTTATTCGCTTCAATTTGTCATTGCTACCACTTTCTAAAATGAATTCGCCTTAGCCCATGTTGATATGTTTTGTTGAGACTTGCATTTCGAGTTTTGATAATTTTAGTCCCAAATTAAAGAATGTCTCCAAGGCTTTCTCTCTCTCTCTCTCTTTGTCCCCTTTCACACATATCAGGTTTTCTTGATCAAGTTTTTATTCAGCTGTGAGAATGGTAGAGAACGTATGTACTACCTTTTCTATCTTTCTCACAGCTGAATTGAAACTTGATCAAGAAAACCTGATGTGTGTGAAAGGGGACTTTTTTCTCTCACTTTAATGTATTAACTTTCAAACTCATTAATATTGATAGTAATAAAACCCAAAAGAGAAGTTAAATTTAAAAAAATTGTAGTTTTATTCAGATTTGTGATGAAATTCGATTTTACAACAAAAGTTGACACAAATTTTTTTATAGAAACAATTTATTTCTAAACAGTTCAGATTTATTATTGCTTGTTGTTAATTCAGTTTATATTGAATATTCTTTATAAAAACTTCAAAAAAAAAATCTGTAACATCTACAGTTTATTTTGGTTGCAATCGCCATCATTGCATCTACATAGTTCAATAGAAGATTTTTTTTTGGAATTACCATTCATGCCTTAGAACGTTTCCGGGTTTTATTACTTTTACAATTACAAGGATTCTTGATTGATTCTCTTGCTCTGAATTGATTAATTGAAATAAAAGTATTTTTATATGCAAATATTTAGTTTCGATTCCTCACATTATCCCGCATAATGGATTTTTAAAGAAACTCCTGTTACGTATTAAAAAAAAAATAATAATAATAATTTGGCTGCGATTTAAAAAGGAAATGATTGTAGTTGGCGTACATACTTACTTTCGTCTCCTTTTTCTAGAGAAAAACAGCAGTTACAATAAGGGCGAATGAATAAATGTGATTCATGCCGGATTGTAACTCCAAGAAAGAAGTAATAAATAAATCAATATTTTAATCAAAATAATTTAGTATATTTTTTATAAATTAGTTTATAATTTACTGAATGAGAAGAACGTTTGTTAAGCATAAAGTATTTAAGTTAATAATATTAAGTAAAAGTGATTTAAATATAAATTACATTATTATCTCGTTATAGTTCAAAATAAGTAAGCAAGTTTATTTTTTATCAAATAGTAATTATTTCCTAATTTATAATTTAAATATAAAAGCAGCCAACAAAATAATTCCCTTAGAAAACAATTGTTTAATTGAAATGTGTACAATAGTAATAGTTTAATGGCTTTTCCAATAATTAATATAAGAATGTGCAGAATAAAAAGAATTTTCATTGTGATTTGCTTGTACATCTTAAAATAAGAATTAATTTAATTGAAATTAAGCATAAGACAAAAAATATATAATAAAAATAATAATAAACAAAATCAAATAAGAAACAATACATTGTTAAATGAATTTTTATAGAACAACCCATTATCAACTATATTTAAAAGTTTTTTTCTAATAGTAATTTAAGTAAATATTATTAATTTATATTAACAAATTAATTTTAAACAATACAAAAAACTGATGTGTAAATATTTTTATTATATTATAAATGTTTGTGTAGATTTGCAAATGAAAATACAGCAAACAATGAAATCAATTAAAAAGAAAAACAAAATGAAATCAAAACTTGTGTGCAAAAGATATGGAAGTTGTGTTTTATTTATGTACGAGTATATATACATAGATGATTTTATTCATTTAAATTTATTATTTGACTTTTTGTTCATTATTTTTTTTTAATTCGGGTAAGTAAAGCATTTTCGTTTTGATTTCTATTTTCAGCTCCCGAAATTTTACGCGGTGAGCCATACACTCATGCTGTCGATTGGTGGTCATTGGGTATAATTGTTTGTCAAATGTTTGTTGAGAGGGTAAGTCCGTTTATGTACGTACATAATTTTCTGAAATTGGTCTAAAGTAGCGATCAATTTATAATTCTTGCTCGAAATACCAATTTCGTGCAAATTAATTCGATAACCGGTCCTAGAATAGTACATTTGCAGTAAATTTCTATTACAACATTTAGCGATTATAACGAATTAGCGCGTATAACGAACAACTTGTCTAGTACTAACAGTTTTATACAAATATTTCATAGAAATTATAATGGTTACAATGAACTATATTTATAGCGAATTTACGCTTATAACCAACTCTTTTTTTTAAGTACCCCATACGAAAATGCCTGTAAATTTGAAAGTGAAATTTTTTATATTTTTCAAAGTTGCTTACTTTTATTTATTGTTAGAAAGAGTGGTTATGTCGTTTATAACAATCGTTCCTGCGGAGTTTATTATAACAGAATTTCACCGTATATAAAAAAATCTATATTGGCTCATATTTATTTGCAATGAATAAGTTTTTGAAAGCTTTCTATAAGTCCTTAAAAAATCCTAAGAAATGGATTCACTGTGAATGTTTTATTGCCATTACTAGTTTAACGGAATTTTTTGTTTTCTTAGACAGATTTTTTCTCTGATCGTTATAAAGATTTATGTAGGCCGTTAATTTTTTCAGACTGTCGTGACTGTCAGGGCCGAAAATTACTTTGTCAGAGTGATTTCATACATACTTACATAGGTATATATTTATTTAATAAAGAAAAACTCAGTACACCAAGATGTAGGGTATTTTTTCCCAAACGCATGTTGCTTTTCAGTAATACATACTTACATCGCAACTGATTCCTAAACGTTGTGCCTAAAATTTTTACAATTGCCCTTGTTATGATTGTCGACGTCACACTAAGTCGACATCAATATATTGGCAATTGTGGGATCGTTATCGAGAACTACTAAATATTATTGATAGGATATTACTACTACTATGGCTTATAAAATTACAATTGGCCATCAATATTAGTTAGTTATTGCCTACAACGAGTTCAGAACTGCTGTCTTTTTTAATGTCGAATTGATGTGATGTCGACGCGACAACCATAATAAGAGGGAATATATTCTATTGCCAAATGCATACTGTTGTCATCGATGCTGCAATGCAAGTTGCGTCAAACTTATCGAGCCTTAACAGCGAGAAAACGAAAGTGAGAAAGACATTATGTTCGAACTAAGTTGTAGGGTTATTGCTAATTTAATTTTGCTGTAAGCTTCTTGTTCCACTTTTAGTGGTTAACAGAATTAATTTCAATGATGATGAATTTTCGATTGCGATCAAGAACTGAAAGTAGAATGCTATGTTCGGTTACGGTTTTTTGACGGTAACGGTGCGATATGTACAAGTTCTTTTTTTTTTGGTTTTGCTTTATTTCTTTCCCTGTTCTCCTATCCAATTGATGACCTGGCTTCGATCCCTGTTCAGGGCAAGTTATCAACATCATGAGTTTTTCTGATTTACTTTAGTGTGATATTGTGTTAATTGTTGTTGGACTGTTTAAGTGATGAAGGCATAGTACTGGTCACCTAACAGCATCGGCAGAATCGTTGGCAAAGTAAAACAATTAATAAAATGGCACAGATACAGCTTAAAGAACTTAATACGTCTCCTTAACACCACATAGTCAGATTTGATGCTTAACATATGTATGTAGCTCCAAGAACATCTTCGTGGGTAGCATAAATAAATTGTAAACATATGTAGGAGACTATTGATTTACATTATTGGCTTAATTACGAAAATCATCTGTGGATTTATTATAAATGAAATGTGCTCCAGGCATTGGTGTGCTGGCAAGCTCAAACGAATTTCGCTTTATTTTCTTTTTGAGCAAACAGCTGATTGAAACTTTTCTCCATTGAATCTTAATTTTGCAATTCTAATTTTCGAATTTAGTTCCCTTCTACAAGTTTTGAAAATATTATAAAGCTCAGTAATTTGAAATCTTTTTCCATCTGTTATATGCATTGTTTATTACGTCAACTGAGACGTTCAATGAAGATCAATATTGTTTCATTTAATGTTGTTGTCATAAAATCATAGGATATATGTAATAATCCAGCCATGTTTTTAAAATACAGAGATGGAAAGTTGATCAAAGAGGACCAATCGTGACGAAGAATTTACTGAAATCATAACAATGGCATTCATATCATCCATCAAACTTCTGTCAGTAAGAATATTGGCATTAACACCACCAGTTAAAACAACATCTGTGTAACCAAGAGTAAGAGTGAAAAAAGTAAGTTGATTTATCAAAGGCTGGAAATCAATTTTTTATTTGGCCTCGAAATCGTACCCAGCAAAAGTTTTCGGTTTTTGTTAAGTATGTGTGCATTTCAAGAAACAAGTATTCCAGTATCTGAGTATTCGATGCAGGTTCATCACTGTTTGCTTCCCTAATGTTTGTAGTTAAATTTTCATCAACGATTTCCTCCACATTTTTAGTAAAACAATTTCTTTTTAATTCATTAGTTTCCTTTGTCATTTCTATAATTTCATTCGCGGCTGTATTTTTTAGTTCATGCACAGTTTTTTTTTCAATATTCGATACTCTTTCAATTATATTGTCTAATTCAGGGGTTCCCACCAAATTTCTGTTCACGAACCACATTTAAAAATTATTTTTGTCGCGCACCCTCTGAAACCTGAGATGTGTTTGGTTTTTAATTAATTTAAAGAACAAAAACATATTTTTGATTTTGTTTAAAAATTTTATTATAAAAGTTCATAAATATGAATATACTAGCTGACCCGGGCAAACCTTGTTTTGCCTTCAAATTTGCACTAAATCGACATAGCAATTATTGTTCAAATAAAGGTATCGGGCTAAATAACCCCACTACACGCTGGTTAAGGACCCAATGCCTTCAGCAAGACGCAGCATAGGCTTATCGCGCTAATCTCTACTGGGCAAATCACAAAAAACAAAATATTGGGCCATCTGTCGGACGAACTTCAAACTACACAGAAACACTCCTCACGTCCCATAGAACATGTATATAAAGTTTGGTCAAAATCGGTGCAGTAGTTCTTGAGTTACGGTGCAAAAACACACACACAAAACTAAGTATTGCGCCATCTGTTGGACGAACATCAAACTACACAGAAACACTCCTCACGTCCCATAGATCATGTATATAAAGTTTGGTCAAAATCGGTGCAGTAGTTCTTGAGTTACGGTGCAAAAACACACACAAAACTAAGTATTGCGCCATCTGTCGGATGAACTTCAAACTACACAGAAACACTCCCCACGGCCCATAGAGCATGCATATCAAATTTGGTCAAAATCGGTCCAGTAGTTTTTGAGTTTAGCGATCACGAACATACACGTAATTTTTATGTACATTTATAGCTGACACCGTCAGCTCAAAATATCTTCGGAACTACATAACCGATTTAAGAGTTTGATATCTCGTTTAGAAGAACATAACAACGGCTTTCCAAAAAATGTAAAATAAAATAAAAAAAGCACAAAAAATAAATATATGTATATGTCATTGGTGGTGCAATATGAAAATTGCATTTTGCCACGCCCCTCCGCCCACAGACCGAAAATAAAAAATCGGACTTCACAGTGTCACCCGGCCGAGTATTCTGAAGGTTCCTTGAAAATTTCGTCAAAATCGGCCCAACGGTTTTGGAGCCATTACGTTACATACATACATACATACATACATACATACATACATACATACACACATTCAATTTTATATATATAGATATCAAATATGTTATTCGAGATATTCTCAAAAATAACTGGTTAATATTTTATTGTTTGTTGTTGGCTTAGCTAAGTATACGCCCGCCTTTCTATTGGCGCTAACCGAATCATCAGTACCCTTTAGCCAAATGATGATTGAAAAGCATTCAAACCCGTATGAAAAAATAAAAAGACCCAAGTCGTTTATAATTGTTTCTTCATAAATATGCTATGGACCCCCATTTGGGAACCGCTGGTATATTTAGCTCTTTGTATAACTCAGTTAAAAGGCGATCTTCACATTCTTTAAATATTGTTTATGTCATTGTTTCTAACCTTTGAGTTAATTTATCGAAACGTTTATCGATTACCGGAATGAACTTGAGTGGTGAGTCAGTGTTTGTTACACGAAGAGATTCTGTGTCAAGAAAACGTGGGATTTTCGGAATATTCCCAATTACTTCTCTTAATCGCCTATTCGTAGGAATGGACATGCTTAGCAATAGTTGCTCTATAATATGCTTTTGTTGTTGTTGTTTGTTAATTTTTTGTTTTATTATTGTTGATGTTTTTGCTTTGATTTCTTGGTTTGGATTTATACATTGGCAATCACTATTTTTTAAAGTTAATTTTGTAATTTGAAACTACCAAATTAGAAATTTTATGTTTTTACAATATTAGAACTAAAGAAAAAGTTTTTAGCATTCACTTAAATCGCAAATGGCAATATGTACATATGTATGTACATATGTCTGGACCGATTTGCTTATCTGCTAGGAAAAACAAGTTTTATTGCTGCTTGTTAAAAAAATTTATATCATTTTTAAAAAAGGAGTTTTTTATTATTTACATTTATTTACAATTAAATAATAAGCTAATTTTTTTTTAAATTTTACATATAGCAAAAGCGTTAAATTCCATTGAATTTAAGAAAGAAAATTATGTTTACATTTAAAATACCTTAAATTATAAGTAAGTTATTGCTGCTTAAGATAGAAAACGAAGATCTAATATACAAACATATGTATGTACTTATGTATGTGGTCTTTTTAATCGTCTAACTTCAAGACTGTAATCAAGGAGCGCTATAGCAGGGATATTGTCATGTTTACTAAGTTTGTTCATGTACTTTATACTAAATGTTTTTATTTCTTCCCTAACATTAAGAATATTAAGGTCATTATGTATGTACTTATGTATATTAGTATTTCTTACAAACCAACAGGAAGCATTTACGATAGGTCTCAAAGTTTTCGACTGATATCTGGAGATTTTAATAAGCGCAAACTAATTAGGAAAAAAGTACGCAACCTTAAAGGTAGTTAATTAGTATACGAACGTTTATTTTATAAGAATAAAGCAGCTTTTTAAATAATTCTCAGAAGTAAAAATCTTACTGATAATAATTTTGCACAAACTTTTTGTCTCTCTATGTCTCACGCTTTTTTCATTTTCTCGTTACAAATTTTTTGAATACGAGAACACTTTCCCCTAACAACAAAATTGGAAAATTGGCGTTTTTCCTGTTGTTGTTGTTTTTGTCGACTTTTAAAAAAAGATGGTGAAATATTTGGCTAATTTATGTTCTAATTGAATAAACTTGTTGGTTGTCATATGTTCCTGCCATTAAAAGTTTTTGGAGCAGTAAGTGGAATTTATGTAAATATAATTTTTTGTTAATAAAAACTGCTGAAAATTATGAGAATATTCAAACCACTTACAATGTATGTATATTACATACTTATGTGACGAAAAGATAGGCTATGTTTATACATACTTGCAAGATTGATCGTTAACAAAATGAATCACTTTTTGATCATGTTAACGCATGAAAAATCCACGAATAATTATCTTCTACAACAATAATTTTTCCATAAAAAAATTGTTAAACGTTTATGTCTAAATGGTATCAATATAAGTATGTACATATAGACAACTGGCTGATCACGTTAAGCTCAGCTATAGATGTACATATGTACATACGTATGTATGTATGTACTTATGTGACTCTTTTAATCTGTTTGAAAGCAATAGATTATGGAACTGAGACTAAAAGAAATTTATGCAATTACATAGATCTAGGGCCACATCATGTAACGATTTTGAAAGAACTTAAAAATAAATAATGAATCGTTTACCAAGGCAGACTTTCTGTAATTCAAGATACTTTAGTTCAGTTTTGAAGATACAATAAATAAATATTAGCGTGAAAAAAGATACGCTAAAGTAGCTTATACATACATACATATGCACTAAAGTCTCGCCGGATAAACATTAGGATCAATGGTCATTAGGATCAATTGTCAGTTTTTTATATACTATATTTATACCCATATGTAAAACAAAACTTTTAGCAAGTAATTACGCTGAGAACTGTTTCATAAGTTGTTTTTTAAATTGTTGTGCGTTACTTGAAACTTGCCAGCTACATACATATGTATGTACATATGTATATGGGATCGAGTTCCAGAGAGCTGTTGCAAGTACATATGTGGAAATGTCATTTTGACATAAGGCTTTTGTACTCAAAAGATCATACCTCTGCAGTTATCTGCGCAAGCCAGTCTATTGTAAAGATGTTCTGGCTGGCGCGCATAAGAACTAAAACTCGTATGAGGCCTGATTAGCTAAAAAAAAACAAGAAACTAACGTATTCAAATCTAACTTGTCCAAAAGAGAGAAAAAAACAACACAAACTGGTTAAGATCATCAAAAGAAGTTCCGTACATTTGATATGAAAAAAATTAATATCATAGACCGTTTATTTAAACCGTATAACGATCATTATAGGCTTGCTTGTGGAGTCACAACTAGTGAAAAGCTCACATCCACACAGTAAAGTAGGAATTAAATAGGTTTTTTTTTAGGAATTAAATAGGTGTTTGCTTATTTTAATTTGGGGTGTAGTACTGAAATGACCATATACATACATACTTATGTATGTATGTATGTATGTACATAAGTAGTTCTTAGCATAGAGAAAGGACGTCCACAAGCATTATTGATGTGATCAGACCAAGTAAGGGATTTATTGAAATAAATACCTACATCGATCTTTAACAGATGACACAGTATCAATTTTCTGATCACTGATATAAGTACATACATACATACATGCATATGTACTTATGCATGTATATACATATACTTATATTGGGTATAATAACCTTAAAGTTGTGCTATATTAATGGGAAAAACTATTTTAAAGACGAAACACTAACAAATTGACTAGTTTTTTTTTCAACTAACGCAATGGGGCAGAAACTTAATTTCAAAGAAATGGCTTCCGACACTCTTAATATGTTAATTGTTCTCAGTAGCAACGCATGTGTAGTAACTACGATCTAAGTATGTACTTATGTATGTACATAAGTGTGTATACCGAAACTCGTACGCGGTGTGAAATATAGTATGAACTTTAAGATGCATTAATTAGAATAACTAATTATATTTTAAATAACATTTGCTCCATGCGTTTGAGCCGAAAATATGGCAAAAGATTTACGTATGATATTAAGAAAAGTAAAAGTAAAATGGGCGAGGCTCATATTTAATTCCTCTTAGATGTTTATTTATGTATGTATCTATGTATTTATGTATAATTATTTAAAATAACTATGTATACGAGTCACTTTTTTTAATTTAGTTAATATAATATTCAAGCTTGAGGTGTGATTTTATCTTTTTAACAATTTTATTCAAAAAACTATCCATATTTCGATACTCATTGAGTATCATGTTTAGGACAATTCTGTTTTTTTTAATAATAAAATTAATAAATTAACATTTAAAAAAAAAATTTTTTTTTTTTTTCTCTCATTTTATTTACAATCTATCCAAGGATAATAAGTAAATTTTATAAAATAAGGAATAATAATAAAATAACATTCATTGTTGAACTCCAATAAGAACAACAATATACAAGAACAAAAATTGTTAAAGTTATAGTTATTTCAAAAATTTGTAATACATTATATAAAAAAAAAAAATCTTAAAGTTTAATCTATATTAATATTTACATATATGTACACAGAATTTTTTTTTTTTTTTTTTTTTTTTTTTTTTATGTATAATTGATTATGTTCTAAATGGCAAGTCTAATACGTGGTTCCTTTTCAGTCTTCTTACTTCGTTTGTGTCATCTAATAGCATTATTGCCAATGGGTTACAATGGTTACTCAGCCTCTCCAAGTAATTTTCGCTATATTTTTTAACTTCTTCTTTAACCATCGGAATTGATAAGTCATCATGAATTGTTTTGTTTGATACAAACCATGGAGCGTTGACTAAGGACCTCAATGTTTTCGACTGAAACCTCTGTAGAATTTAAAAAAAAAAAAAAAAATGAAAGAGAAATTTTTTTTTGTGTCATATATGTAAGTACATATGAATAAAATTGTTAAAAAGATAAAATAAGACTTCAAGCTTGAATATTATATTAACTAAATTATTATAAAAAATGTCAAAAAATATAGATACATATGTATGTATATTAGTACTTTTTTAATTTACATAAGTATGTATGTATGTATGTGTATGTATGTGCATGGAAAAGTAAACATACTTATGTACATACATATGTATGTATGTCATAAATAACACATTTTAGTTTTCATTTACTTATGTAGTTACATATGTACGTACTTACATATGTACATAAGTATGTAAATACATACATATGTTCTTTTCGGACATTTACATACATACATACATATGTTGCTTTTTATTAAATGAGTTTTGTGAATAATACTCGTATTATTGTTAGGCCCCGCATAACATTTGATTTGAACTGGCTGGCATTTTGTTATGCTTATAAGTAAGTATACATATGTATGTATGTAAGTACATACTTATGTAAGTATATAAGTACATAAATTAAAAAAAAAACAGCTCTGAAAATATCTATCTAATTATGTACTTATATCCTATACATACATGTGTACATACATACATATGTATGCATATCTCTATATATCTAACAATTCGCACCACTGCAAAAATTGCAGCCAATTCAAAATATTGCACATTACCTTTGTCCCATCGTAATATTGTTTCATATTATTTTTTTAAATTAATTTTTGCATTTTTGCTCATATATTTCACTTAATAAACTTTTGTTGTCCATTAGTCCCACTGTAATTACCGTTGTTATTATTCTTAATATTTGTTTTTCACTAAAAGAATTTCAGATTTTATGTTTTGTTGCTGTCGAAAAGAATGCAATAAATTTTTACTCTATATTTTCTTGTTGTATTCAATTACGTACATATGCACTTACATATGCACTTACATATGTACGTACATATGTACTTACATACATACAAAAGTATGTACATAAGTACATACATATGTATGTAAGTACGTGCGTATGTAAATAATAACAATTTGAATTGGTATTTTGGAAGTAAGAAAGAAATAAAACAACAACAACAACAACAACGATTGCGGATCTTACACACCATATTGTTTTTGGTTCAAATCAAAGGATTTTAAATAAAGAAAGTATTCTTTTTGTAATGATGGACTCAATACTGACTGTCCAACGAACATTTTAGTGGCATATACATAGTAAATGATTTAAAATTGTTGAATATTTCTACATATATCGCTGCATGTAGGGAAAAAGCTCCTCATCCTACATAAAATTATTTATGTATGTAAGTATGTATGTATGTACTTACATATATTTTATCAAAAACAAGGATTTTTTTCTGCAGATTTTCGACGATCTTTTTCTTTTAAAAAACCCAAAAATTTGTTTTCGATTTTCGATAGACGGTGGAGATGAAAGAAAATTAGATATCGCTATTAATAATTAATAAAATGTTTTATTTAATGAACAGAGGCAATAATGTTGTTGTCGG
The DNA here is from genome assembly GCA_963681545.1 of Germaria angustata. Lineage (NCBI taxonomy): Eukaryota > Metazoa > Arthropoda > Insecta > Diptera > Tachinidae > Germaria > Germaria angustata. Next base: position 9,870,009 of record OY813001.1, on the reverse strand, counting down.
TTTACACGTATTTAAGTATGTACATACTTACATACATATGTACGTACTTATGTATGAAAAATTTTTTTATGGGTAGAAAAATCGCCTTAGCATGGTGTTTTAATTTTTGTTTTTTGTTTTTAGTCTCTGATTTTTCGGCATTTCTACAGTAACATCCAAAGCCTTAGGCAAGAATCGAACCGGTGACCCTCAGACTACTAGTCTAGTACAATATTTACTATTTTACGAGGGCAGCAACTTTGGTGGTGTAAACATTATTTATTCCTCTTCCATATATTTTTTCAAACAGCGCATGTATTTAATATGCGCTTTCGTTTACTTTTGTTACACAATTGTATATTTACGCTTATCTTAGATTAAATTTTCGCTTAATATTCATAAATACATACATACGTATGTATGTATGTATGTACACACATACCCTCCGTAAATTTAGACGATGATATTGCCAAAAAATGCCTAGATTGGAACCCTCAGGGAAGCAGACGAGTCGGGTGACCAGCGCATACCTGGAAGCGGCAACTGACAACAGAACTTTTGAGAGTGCGTATGAAATGGAACGAAGTCAAGCACCGAGCTCAAGATATATATATAGATATATAGCCGAAGATATATATATATATATATATATATATATATATATATATATATATATATATATATATATATGTATATATGTATATATATATATATATATATATATATATATATATATATATGTATATATATATATATATATATATATATATATATATATATATATATATATATGTATATATATATATATATATATATATATATATATATATATATATGTGTGTATATATACTTATATATAAGTATATGTATGTATACATACATATGTACATATATGTATGTCGTATCATATTTCTCTAAATATTTAAATCGAATCTAAGGCCGTTTTTATGGCCCTATGCTCCTTATAGAAGTTTAGAGGAATATATATATATATATATATATATATATATATATATATATATATATATATATATATATATATATATATATATATATATATATATATATATATATATATATATATATACATATATATATATTATATAAGGCCGTTTTTGTACCACTTAAATGAAATGTCAGTCATTTGGTTCTGCCACTTGATAAGTAAAAATTCGTATATACTTACATACATACATACATACTTATGTATGTATTTTTCTTTGGGGAAATTCAAATACTTTTCTTTTTATCACTCCGACAATTAAATTTATCTTTCTGAAATATAAATGTCGTGAAGGTAAATTTAATAGCAAATCTTACGTTTAGTAACGTGATTGGATTAAATTTGCATCTACTTAATTTTTAAATTTTTTTATGATTACCTGTATACATATGTATCTACATACATACATACATATATACCATAGAATAACAGTTAGTGACTAGGTACTGAACAAACTGGCGTCCTACATGAATTAAAGCTTAAGAGTTCAAGTAATCGTACGCATTTAGGTTAAATTGAAGAGAGGAGAAGATTCGTCTTAGGTCCAAAAAGACATATGTACATAGGGCAATAAAAGGCCTGTTGTGTGCTACCATGTAGAAAAACGAAAAATTATAAACCTGTAGGAACTCCTTGCTATGAAGATGAGTAATGTCCGGTATAGTGTCATCAGCAAAAAAAAAAAAAAAAAAAAATCGGGATCTCGCATGTGCAAAAGCTGGGCAATGGCAGAGGAAGTGTTCAATTATGTCCTCCTCCACAGCGGCGATCCGGTACAGATGTGCCCGTAAGTTGGACTGTCCCGTCAAGACGTCAATCAACTTACTTAGCTCGGGCTTCCATAGTCTCAACAAGCCCGTCGTTTTATCCATATCTGTGTCGCCACATGATATTTCAGTCGCACTATCTGTAGTTCCGCTATTAAACAGTGTACTATTACTCGGTCCCGCAGCCTCAAAAGGCTTCGCATTGATCAGGGCCACTGTCTGTAACGTTCTGGGCCTGATCACCAGGCTGTTATCTTCCAAAATGTACATATATGTATGTATGTACATAGATCCGGTTGCATATAGCGTAATTGTTAATCATATTTTTGCAATCCTAAATGGTCCTAGAATTAACCCTCTCAGGCTCAATTGCCCTAAATGCCGATTGGCTGCCCATGAAAATGCTAATCTCCATAGGACTAAAGTTTACATTGTGCCATCTCACGCACTCCGTAATCGAACGGACTTCTGTCTGGAAAATCGTGTTGTGGTCAGGCAGACAGAAGTGAATTTCGGTCTCCGATTCTTCTATAAGGTTCGCTTGACCCAAGAGTGTTTTTAAGGTATCAAACAAAGAGAAAGAAATACATATGTTAGTATGTACATACATACATATGTACATACATATGTATCAGATTTGTAAACGAATCATTCATTTTTGAATTAATTCGCGAATCATTCATGCACTGAATTGGTAAAATTTTGAATTAATTCTTTTCGTCAAAAAACGAATTGAATGAAATTTGAATCAATTCATTTGAATTTAGCAAACATGAATTGCAATTCATTTTTAATTCAAATGAATTGATAAAATGAATTAAAAATGAATTGCAATTCATGTTTGCTAAATTCAAATGAATTGATTCAAATTTCATTCAATTCGTTTTTTGACGAAAAGAATTAATTCAAAATTTAGCTAATTCATAATGAATTGAAATCAATCATTCTCAATCTTTCTCTCAGCTGAATTGAAAGTATAGCAAGAAAAAATAGTATATGCGGACTAAGTATTATTTTTGTGTTATTGCTAAAATTTAAGTAACACCTCTTCATATTGGGCAATTTTGGTTGTGCAGGTTTTACTTTAGCTGGGAGAAAACTAGAGAAAGGAAATACTTATATTTTAGATTGGGCAATTTCACTTGCGCAACTTTAAATTTAGCTGGTAATAAACTAAAGAAATAAATAATTACTTTCTACGTTTTTTTTCTGGCTAAATTACAACATGTACTCCCAATTTTTCTTTATTCCAGCTGAATTAAAACTTGCACAATTAAAATTGCTTAATGGAAGAGACGTGTAACTGTATGTTGCAGTTACTAATTGCCATTCTCTGATTCACACTCAAATATACTTACATATGTAAGTATGTACGCACGAGTATGTACTTACATTTGTACATACATAAATATTTGATATGTACATATGTACATATGTAAATATTTAAAGAAATTTCTTTCATTTTTCACTATAAAAGACATAACATTTTGAAATAAAAATTTAGTGTGATTATTTTTCTCTAGTTGTAATGTAGTTCTGGGTTGGGGAATACATACAGCATAGTTCTTGTGTCATTGTAATGGACTTGTTTTTTTATCATTTGGCCTTTAAGTCTTTTGCGTCTCTGCGTTTTGTTTAATGTATGGCCTAAACTAAACGTAGGTATGTTTAAGAACTGTTTTCATTTTGGAAGGATCAATTCTTGGAGCAATCACAGAAAACATGTTTTGGAATCCTTTTCGAAGCCACAGCCTGCTGGAATTCTCGGCATGAATATTGACTGGAAGATCTTGAGAGAGCTCTTATTGGAATTGTAACTTACCATGCAACGTAACTTTAATAGTTTGTGATTATTCCTGAATGCCTGTACAATTGTAAGTGATTTCACTAGAAAACTAAATTTACCCATTCATGTTAATATACGGCTTTGTTTTTGCCTCGTGTTCATGAACGCTTTAATTATCACATTCACGAAAATTTCCTCTCATAAAACTATTACGCAGTAATATGGTTGTACTAAAAGGTTATCCCTCAATTTGAAAAAGTTTTCCGACTCTTTTAAAATATGAACTTTAATTTTTATCGACATTTTTGGAATAGTACAAAATATTTGCAGAATTGTGAATACAAATTTCGTAATTGTTAAAAAATCTTAAAATTTTTTTTAACGATATCTATCGAGCGAATAATCCTACAAGAGTAGTGAAATATATTCGTCAATTTGACTAGATTATCCCTAAAGGTATATTTGATGTTTTTGTTATAAGGTAATTTCGTATCATATTATGATCATCTGGGTATATATTAGATTCAAATATACGACGGTATATTATGTGTTGTAGTATTATGTCATATTTGATAATTATATATCTAAATTATTAGATGTTATTTTTAAATTAGACAATAATATGACAGACAGTCTTGATTTATTAATAATAAGATTTTGCTGCAACCAAATAATTCAATCATAATATGTTGTTTATGGATTATGAGCGCATATAATTTTGCTTAATAATTATGCGTAGGGAGATTCGTGTGACTTACATATATAAATTGGACTTATGTAGAACGATATATCGTTGTTGTGGCTTATGACTCATGGTGCGGCAATTAACCACCACTGGCACTCATGTGATAACAATGGATCTTAATTTCAACAACCATATTCACTTTCTACGTGTCTATCAGTGAACCTCTTTTAAGTGGGACTTATATCTCGAAAACCTTAAAGTAACAACATAGTTGAAATTAAAAACAATTATCCTTATTTTTTTAATATATATTTTTTTTATTTTAAAATTTTATTCATCTTCAGTCTATGTAAAAAAAATCATCATACAAAAAATATTAATTTACTTTACAAATTCATTGAGTTCTCAAAATATACAAACTTTTGGCACCTTGTATCGCAGCAAATCGATATTAAAAATTTTGTCTTTTTAGCGATTTGCAATAACGTTTTTCCAAAAAGTTCATACATTAAGAAGTCTTAATGGAATTTGACAATGAATATAATTAAATTAAACGAATTATAAAAGTGTGAGTTGTGGTGTCACAAACAAATTAATTGCATACGCCAGCAGAGGATAGAAACTTTACACAAAAATACAAATTATATAATTAATTATTAATCATAATTAATACAAATATAAGGTATTAAAAATTAATTATAGTGCACAAATACAATTACGAAAATTCTGACAATAAAAATTTCTTTTCTTTTTTGACATTAAGATTATAAACAATACAGTAGAATACAAACAAGACAATTTGAGACTGGGGGACATACATATTTATAATTAAATTTTAATTTTAGCAGTAATTAACAGTTATTTATAAAAAAACTATAGTTATTTTTTCGACTTTTTCTTGTTTTTATTTGTTGTTTTATTTGTGTATAAGTATATTGCTTGTATTTTGTAAAATATTTTTAAAAAAATATGCCATCATATGCGTTTGCACGTGTGTCTCTTCTTTTCTGTGTTTTTTCTTCCTTTTCTTCTTTTTGCTCAGTGTTCAGTGTTTGTTATATTAAATTCTTAATTGCAATAAGATTTGTCCTCTTTAGATTTTTTGACTCTTTAGACTCGTTGGGTTATCCAGGTTTCTTTTCGCCTTCGGGCTTAATGTCGGTTTTGGGTTGGCTCTGTTCATTCGGTTTTTCTTCAGCAGCGAAAGTAAAAGGTTCTTCAATCCTTTCAATCGTCAGTTTCGCTTGTTCGCCCGCAACAACACTTCCACCTTGAGCTACGGCTGGAATGGCAAAAGAAGGTATTTTAACCTTATCTTCTTCTTGTTTGTCTGAAGCGGTTTGTTGTTGGCGGACTGGAAAGTCTTTCTTTAGCTCCTCAACCGGCGATTCGGGTTGTGATCCTTCAGGCTTGAATTCAGGCTCAGCTGTTATAACGGTGTATTGTATAAGTGTTAAGTGTAACTGTTGTAAATGTATGTATGTTGTGTTTGTGTTATTTGTATTATTATCACTGTATATTATTATCTAAGTGCTTGTTAGATTTTCTATATGTTTTTCATATGTTGTCTATTTATATTTTCTACTTGTTGTTTTTCTTGTATTTATATTTTCTAAATTTGTGATGTTTTTTTCTTGGCGACTCCTTTATTTGTTCGTTATATCAGCTTCTCACCTCAATGTTTTCTTTTATAATGTCTCGTTTATTAAGCTTTTTGTTTTAATTTTACAACTAAAATAACTAACTTATATATTAACTCAAGAATTTTTATCATCTCCTTGTTTCTCTCTGCAAACGTTAGACCATTTCCAAATGTGTTGACAAACAGAGATAAAAAGGACGAAGATATTGGGATGAGTGGGATTTTTTTTGTTATTTTTATGTTTTTTTTTTTTGGAGTGGTTAGGGTGATTTTTTTTGTCGTTGTTAGTAGTCGGAGGGGAAAGTTAAGTGAACCTTAAGCGTTTGTTAAATTAAATTCCTAATTCTAATTAGATTTGCCCTCTTTAGATTCCTCGGACTCTTTTGACTCTTCAGATTCGTTGGATTCTGCGGGTTTCTTTTCGCCTTCGGATTTGGATTCGTTGGCTGAGGCGTCCGCTGGCTTACTTGGTTCGGCTCCATCAACTTTTTCGGCTTCGGGTTGCTTCTGTTCAATCGGTTTTTCTTCAGAAGCTAAAGCGAAGGGTTCTTCAGCCTTTTCGGCCTCCGGTTTCGCTGGTTCGCCCGCAACAACGCTTCCAGCTTGAGCAATAGCTGGGACAGCAGAAGAAGGTATTTCAAACTTATCTTCTTCTTGCTTGTCTAAAGAGGTACGTTCTTGGCGGACAGGCAACTCCTCCTTTTGCTTCTCAACCGGCGATTCGGGTTGAGATTCGGGTTGCGGTTCAGCTTTCGATTCGGATTGCGACTCAGGCTGCGATTCCACGGGCTTAATTTCAGGCTCAGCTTCTACAGAGAGCTCCTCTTTCTGTTGTTCAGCTGGAGCAGACTGACCTTCAGGCTCAATATCTTGTACGGCTGGCTTATCGGTTACTTCTTTGGGCTCTTCGTCAAAACTGGCGGCAATGGGTGCTGCTTCTTCAGCAACATCTCTACGTGTTTTCTCAGCTGGAATCTCCTCTATCTTTTTTTCCTCCTTGTTGTCCACGTTCTTTTCGTCATTGTTAGCCTCATGCTCGGGCGAAGCTTGAGGCGATTCGGAGTCTGGTGCGCTGGCTGGCAACGAAATCTCTGTCGGTTTAGCGGGATCGAAATTGCTTTCTTCCTCAATTTTTCTCGATTCCGGCTTTACAACTTCGGCCACCGTGTCGTCATTATTTTTTACGGCTTCAGACTTCACTTCGGCCACAGGCTGTACAACCGGCGAGACTTCCTCATCCGGCACGGGTAAAGCGAAGCCGCTCACCAAAAGGACGGATAAAATGACTAATTGGAACTGCATGCTAAAATAAAAGAAGTAAAAATAATATTTAATAATTATTTAACATATGTGCTAATTAGCTTTTTATTAATTTAATTTAGCTCTTCCCTACCAAGCATTTCGAAAAGACGTTGAACTTCAACTTGTGGGAATGAGGTGATGTGTCAGTTAAAACTTTTCATTTCAATTCAATTACAAAGCTCCACAACAATTTAAATAATTCAATACATTGTAAAAATCATAAACAAATACAAAAAGAACTTCCGCCAAACAATATCGCACTAACAAATGAAAGCCAGATGATCACTCGGTCAATTCGCAATAAAAAAAAAGAATTTAATTAAATCAACGGCATGACAAACAACAAAATCAAATCCTATTTCATCTCAGAATTTCAACTGATGAGAGGAGGAGCTCGACAACAAGAGTGGAGATGATGATTGACCATAATGTTTCATTGCTGCAATATTTTTAACAGTTCCTCCAACGAAGACAGCAAATTTTTATTTTTTATCTCTTAGTTTTTTATTATTTATTATTTCATTTTATCTTATACTGTATATGTAAAAATGACAACCACATTTTTATTTATTTTTGTCAACATAATGACAATGATTATTTATGTGGATGGTTTATAAAAACCTAAAACCAACAATGACTTACAAAATGCCAGTCAGTAAAATCTATTTTTCTATATGCAATTTATTTTTTTTAAATCTTCTATGACCTCTAGGAGTGCAACTTAAATAATTGTGCGAGTATATGTATGTATCTTTTTTTGTTTAATTAATTTATTTCTTTCATGACTACGATCACCACGGAATGATGATGATGATAAAGAAAAAATTGTGTAAAAATTTTAAATTGAATAAAAGCCACAAACATTTCAATTTCAGAACATCTTCCAAAAGAATGTTTGCGACTTTTACGAGTATTGAAAAAAAGTTTTTTTTTTTTTTTGAAATTTGTGTTCGCTTTTTCGTTCATCTGACGAATTTTATTCCATTACAATGAATAATTGTAAATGTATCCAATATTGATTACACATTTGTTTAACTATTTAAAGATGCCAATTTCATAGAAAATTTCATTTTAATAAATACAATCAAATTTTTAAGGTTACTTTTTTTTGTAATGATATAAGTATATGTATGTATGTATGTACATTTTTTTAAATTATTTAATTAGGCAACAATAAAAAAAGAAAAAGATAAAACCAGCTACAACGTATGAGCCATTTATTTAAAAATGTGAGCCAAGTCCGTAGATCAGAAAAGTCAAAGAAGTCAATAAGCTGTTCGTGTTATTCAACGATACATGTGTATGTATGTTTAAATAAATACATTTGTATTATATTACAAATTATTATATTATCTTGGCAATATGTTTATTGAGGTGTGTTGAAATAACTTTCGATCAATGCGAATAACTAGCAGCAGTTATTTGCTGTAAAATTTTCCTAGGAGGAAGGAAACCAACATAATCTTAAGCATAATGATTCACGATCACTACTTTTACAATTTTCGTTTGGGTCTTAGTGCAGTTACTGGAGCTGTTTTAATGTCATATATACGATTTTAATAAATGAAAACCTAAGAAGATTTTCCAAATTTATTTTATTATATGGAATTTTTGCCCTAGTAATTTTGCTGAACCGTAACGAACAGTTTTGTGTGGACGGATCAAAATATTGCCGGACCCAACAATGGCAACCAGCAGCAATGAGTTCAGATTATTTGCTCGACATGGACTTAATGAAAGGATTTGAAGCAGAAGAAATTGGCATTTGGCACTCTTGGCTATTATGGAATTAAATTCGAACTACGAGTGCCATTACATATTAATGGTGAAATATGCCATAGAGGGCACTAATGGAATTATGCATGTGTGAGTGTGAAGCTTTAATTCATAAATATAAACAAATGTTAGGTGTCAGTGTTGCCGTAAAGTAAATTGCAGAAAAAAGTGCTAAAACAGTCCACAGTTCAAGGAGAAAGTACTAAATGGTTGAATTTTGAATACTTTTTAAATGTTATGAATATTGAATGCAGTGATAACCAAGGCGAATAGAGAATTTCTATGGATGAGAACTATGCCATGTATTAGAAATTCTATAAAAAGGAAAAAAGAATAGATTCCTTTAGTCGCCGCCAACCTGGCTGGTTAATTTTGTTTAAGAATTATTACTAATCTAACATATTTTTTTTGTAAATAGAAATAAGAAGTTAGTATGCAAAATAATGTAGTCACTTTTTCACGTTTCCAAATAAAGTTGTGTACTTTGATGTTTTTATTTTTATTCCGGCTCTAGGTCATATATTAAATAAAACTCTTTTTTTGTTTTATTTAAATTTTTATTTTTTATTCCATATTTCGATCACCATCGGTTCTCTTCTTTAGGAATTTTAAGTAAAGCAAATTACATGTGATAGTTATTAAAGAACAAATTACAACAAAGATCAAAATGTGTAAATCATTCTGACAAACACTAGCAGAACGGAACAACATGCTGTTTTCGAAAGCCGCTACACTTTCATCATCAGCGTTCTTGTGTTTTGGTCCACTTCTGTGGTGTCAGTTGATGTATATTTCAGCTATTCATACAAATCTTCACTGTAAATGTAATACGAGAATTGTTTTTTATTCATCGTATCATAATCTGTGAAAACTTTTTTTTTTTTTGTAATGAAGAGCTCAAATTACACCTCACTAACTTACAACAGTCTTACCATTGTTATCTATTCTTTACCCACCATACACATGCTTATTTTTAATTTGCTTATTTTATTTTTTACTTATGACAAACTTGTTTGGTTTGTTACTATAAGTATGTATATTTTATTAATTTCATATTGATGTTCTTCGGTGTGCCCTCCGTTAGTTAAGTATATATTTGTTAATTTTTCCGACCTTATGATATGTAATTTTTGTTTTTATTTTTATTCCGGCTCTAGGTCATATATTAAATAAAACTCTTTTTTTGTTTTATTTAAATTTTTATTTTTTATTCCATATTTCGATCACCATCGGTTCTCTTCTTTAGGAATTTTAAGTAAAGCAAATTACATGTGATAGTTATTAAAGAACAAATTACAACAAAGATCAAAATGTGTAAATCATTCTGACAAACACTAGCAGAACGGAACAACATGCTGTTTTCGAAAGCCGCTACACTTTCATCATCAGCGTTCTTGTGTTTTGGTCCACTTCTGTGGTGTCAGTTGATGTATATTTCAGCTATTCATACAAATCTTCACTGTAAATGTAATACGAGAATTGTTTTTTATTCATCGTATCATAATCTGTGAAAACTTTTTTTTTTTTTTTTTTTTTTTTTTTTTTTTTGTAATGAAGAGCTCAAATTACACCTCACTAACTTACAACAGTCTTACCATTGTTATCTATTCTTTACCCACCATACTTTGAACTCCTAATGTATTATTCGAATGCCACTTTAACTTCAGCAAACCGTTTTATTTATATAAAAAAATCGCTCTAATTGTTAAATCAAACAAATTTGATTGAAATGATATTTTTTTCCGAAAAATATTTATTTTAATAATAAAATAATTACCTATATGTATGCATATGCGCATACATATGTATGTGGATAAGTGATAATAAAAAAATATGCACTAAACTTTCTTTATATGTTCATCAATAAATAAATTTAGAACCTTTTACTATATTTGAAAAAGAGGAATATTACAAAAAAAAAAATATAAATTTTTTGTGATAACAAATAATTTTTATACATGTTTATGTTTATGTTTTTCTTGTAGCTATAAATTATGTTTACCACAAAAACACTATTATATATTAAATTATAGCGAAAACAAGAAATGAAAACAAAAGATGGCAAAAAAAAAACAAAAAACTATTCATTTGAATGTGAATGTGAATGTGAATGGGTTATCAGTTTTCTTTAATTATTAAATTTCAATTTCGTAAGGTACGCCCTTTTATAGACTTATCTTATCTCCTTTACACAGCAATAATAAAATAAACAAAATTTGTTAATAGTTTTTTTGTTTTTGTTTTAATCCTATCAACCAATTTAATGTGCCAATTGGTCATTGCGGCGTATTACTTTTACTATAAAAAAAATTCAGAAACGAACAATGTACGATTGGCTGAGATTTACAAACATTTGGTTAATAGTAGGAAGCGGAAATATGTAGGTGGATATATAGAATATATTTGTTTCAAACATATAACATTTTTTCATATCTTCATTTTGAAAACTTTTTGATTTATGTTTTATCTTTTATGATTTTGAAATCTTAATAATTTCCCTTAGGAATAAGTTGACTGACCTTCGTAGAGTAGTAGGTAGTGTACTAGACTCCTAGTGCGAAGGTCCCAGGTTCGAATCCTGCCGCAGAACATTGGCAGTTTGTGTTTGAAAATTAAAGGGAGCGCACAACAAGCCTTCTTCACTGGCCTAAGTGTATGTCATATGACATGGGCTATCACACCCCTTCAATCAACCCAACCTAACCTAACCTAGGAATAAGTTAGCCAAAAGGCTCGATTAATGGAATATAATAAATATATTTCTCTATAATTGTAAATGGCATGTTGTTGTCCGCTTCAATCTTTTTTATTTCTTAAGTGTCCAGGCATACTTATTTTAACCGCTTACCGTTTATGATTTATTTTTTCCTTCAATATTGTAAATTTTTTCTTAATGTTTATTTTGCAAAAAAAGCCATTATATAATAAAAAAAGTATCACAACGCATCGAATAGCTTGGCTAAAACACTACTAACTTAAATCTGTTACCATTGAAACGAGTTTGCCACGTTTTGCCTTTTTTGCAACGTCATTTTTGACTAAAGAAAAATATATATTTTTTTCTCAAATGTGAAAACAAGGATTTATTTATTGCATGTAAAAAATGAATGTATATGTGAATAAACTGAAAGCAATGGAAATGAAAAAAGAATCATCTTGAAATAAAAAATGTTAAATAATCAATACAGCAGATACTTAGACTCGTGCTTAAAGTGCATTGACTTTTTCTAAAAGAAATTTAATGTTGTTTTTTTATAGTAAAAACTTGTTTCTCTTTAGAAACTTTTGCAAAGAGGACTCATGAACAAGTTGTTGGCTTGTGGTTGCATTTCTTTTTTTTTTTTTTTAAGGAAGTGAATATTTCTTTATTAATATTTTTTTATACTTTTCTTGTAAAATGATATTTTGCTTAAAGTTGCAAGTGTGGAATAAATTGCAAGATTGAAGAAGATAAAGCACATTGTAAAAGACTTGAAGTTCACTTAATCAATTGGAAGTCACATGTTAATTATTTTGAATTAAAAATATATTCAATATAGCAAATAGTTTAATGGACACAAAATATTTCTTAGACGACAGTTTCGAAAAAGAAAAAAATGCTACTCACTCACACCCTTGAAAAACGATGCCCTTTTTGAGCTCGCAATAGAACAAAAATAAATGTTTTATGTTACATTTAACATCAATGTACATACATATATTTAGCGTTTAGAACATATTTACATACAATGTTCATTTGCAATAATTTTTTAATTATGAGATATTTAGTGTTAATACTCGTATATTAAATTTTATAAATTCTTCACACAAAAGCAAATATGAAAAAATTAATCCTTTTTTTAATTTTTAATCTTAAGGTCTTTTATTTTTTAAAAAACTTAATTAAAAATAACAATCAATATTTCGATACTCATTGAGTATCATCTTCAGGACAATTCTCTTTAAGCTTAAAAATTAAAAAAAAAACGGATTATTATAAAAGAGGTCAAAAAATATAGATACATTATGAAAAAATTAATATAAACAAACTCTTTATTTGTAATTATAAACAAAAAATGTTAAAACATGTACATGCTTTTTGTGCAACATATTTAGAAAAGAACACGTTTAGTGTATTTTGTTTGCATTGCTAAACAAATGAATTAATTTTTTCAATGGGCTTGGGTGCAAATCTAATCAGACTTCATTAGCAAATGTTGTTTATTTGAGCTATTGCAAATCTTTTTAGAAAAGAACACAAACATGCAAGAAAAATATGTATATATAAAGCATTTTTTACCGAAAAAAAAATAAAAAAGAAAGATTTGATAATAAAAAAAAAACGAACATTTGCTTAATATTTTTTCTAGCGTGTTAATTTAATTCGCATTATTATATGTACAATAAAAAAAAATCATAAAGATGAAAGATTTTTCTAATTTATAAGAAGCATACATAATTTTTTCTTTTAGTATAAATTATTGTGATTATCTTTTAGAACTTGTCTAGTTTAACCTTTCCACGGATTTGTTACTCACAAGTCTGACATTAAAACAACACAAATTGTTGGTATTTTAAAAGATGATTATTGAAAGTTTAAATGCTACTCGCAGATAGTCTTTGTGTGCCACAAGTTTTTTCCATTAATTTAAAACTGTCAGCTGCTGGTATTGTACATATTTATTTAATGGCTTTATAACTACTTACACACGTACTTAAAGACATACACTTATAAATGTTTTAATATATTCGACCAGATCAACAATTTAATATTTATTTGTTTAAATTATCATTAAATATTCAACAAACATAGTGTCCACTTTTAAGTTTTGTGTTTAAGTAAATAACACTTAATACATTTAAAACTAACAGAGTGCGAATTCATTAGGGGCATTCATTCACTAGCAGTGAACGCACAAATGATAAAAATGCATTCAACTTTATATAGTTGCCTCAAAAAAAAAAAAAAAAAAAAAAAAAAAAAAATTTAAAAAACGTGTATAGTTGTTCAGTTGTAAATCAACTGAAATAATTGTATCACTTAGAAACGACCTTCATATTATTGGCAAAAACTAAACCAAAATAAATGTTGATTTCTTAAAGAAAAATACACGAAACAAATAATTTATAATAACATTCTTACAACGTTTTCTATTCTGCAAAAATTAGTAAAATTGTCTTAATAAATTTAAAAAAGATATTAATCGCTCTAATTAAAAAAATTCAACTCTCTTACAGGTTTGCGTGCTCATACTTAACAAATTTGCTCTTATTAAAGAATATTAAGATTCCTTTTGCTCTTGGAAAGGACATAAAATCTCAGACTTTGTTTTCTCAAACATCAAACCTCATTCAATAGGGGCAAATATTCACATTTGATAATTTTTTTTTGCATTAAGAAAATGCTTAGAGATTTTTTCTTGAAATGCCTTTAAAAACGCTTTGTATTGCACCTTTTCCTTTTACGAATGTTTAAGACTTGTAATGATTTTTATTTTATTAAAACTGGTCTGATAAAAATAAATAAATAAATTAGTAAGTTCAATGTCAAGGCTTGCAAAAAAAAAACTTTTCTTACTGACATTTGCAATTGAATAAAAGGAGCAATAGATTTCTACAGGGTGCACTATGAAAAGGTGTTTTTGTGGCAATAAAATTTTAATTGGTAGTGTACTGGTTTCAGAACGATAATAAAATATTCCTACAACTGATAATGATATTCATTTGAAAACGAAAACATTAATAAACAATTAATGAGACGAAAGCAATTTCTTTCATATATCCTTTTCTCTGATATATGTAAATATGTATGTGTAAATCAGAAAAAATTGAGCTTTTAAAAGGAAGGAAGGCGTTATAAACATTGGTTATATTGTTGCAAATAAAATCTAATTATTAAGAAACTCCATAGCCATTAGACGTGGAATATAAGGGCTTCAACTTTGACTGCTTAATAATATTTTTCTTTTAATAAAAGAAATTGCATTTGAAAATTTTTAAATATGCACTAAGAACTTTAAAATTAAGCCTTTATTACGGAAGTATGGATAATAACTATATATTACTTTATAACTTTTTTGAATGAAAACTATTATTATCGATATTTCTTGAAATTTATAAAAAATCAGAATTTAGTTTTCTAATTAAATCTATTCCTTTTTAACTTGTAGTTTTGATTTGAGACTGTCCTTTTTAATGCGTTGCAGTAATTTTTTTCTGGAATATTTTTGTCGTTCCCAAAATACTTGGATGTTTTTTCTAATTTATGAAATTTTGTGAAACATTTCGTATTTATTTGAAAAAATTAAAAATTCATATATTTCGAAACTTTTATTTGTAAAATCAGACCATTACTCGGTCCCAATGTTTGAATTAATTTGTTATGAATAAAAATATACTATTTTGCTTTTTAAATCTGGTCTACAAAATTTAATTCTAACATTTTTTTTCATTATTTTTTTTATATTATTATTATTTTTATTTAGATAGAAGACTAACTTGGAATAGGATTTGGAACAAAAACGATTTTGAATAATAAACATAGAAAATGTTTTTTAAATAAATAATATTTTTGATGAGGAAATCAAAACGAAATACAAAATTGAATTTCTAATGGCTTGGAGTATTGGCTTAAAAAAATTGATATTTAAATTTTTTATATAAAAAGTGAAATCCTTATTAAGAAAATCCTTACATTTTCCTTAAGAATAAAGATTTATTATTTGTCGTATTTTTATAATAAAGTAATTAAGTTTAACTTTTCAGAAATTTTTATAAACTCCGGTATTTAATTCTAAATTTTAAAATTCTTTTGAATACGAAAACCCTGAATCTTAAAAGCCACTTTTTAAATCAAAAAATACATTTTAAAAATAAATAATTTGAATTTTTCATTATTGAAAAGAAAAAACCCGAAATCTTCATTTTATTAATTTTAAATGCCATATCAATTATGTGATTTAAGAAAAAAATTATTTGAGAAATTGAAGAAGCCGTTTAAAAATTTCCTTAGAATTTTAATTTTTATTCAAACCAGTTTTTTTAAATTTAATTTAACTAATATTTTTAATAATTCTTTGAAAAACTTACCTTAAAATTTGCACTTTTTGTTTTAAATAATTAAGGTATAAGAATATTTAAGAAAAATCTTTGAAAATTCGATTGACAAAGATTTCAAATTCAATTTTTTCCTTTAGTTTTAAAAATATCACACTAACTCTCCGTTATGTCGAGAAAAAAGCACCACAATTTAAATATTTTTTTTGATAATTTAAAATTTTCCTCGGGATTTATTTCCAAGTCAAAAATTAATATTGAAGTTAAATGACTTTTTGTTTTCTTTTAAGAATATAAGTAAAATTATTGATTGGTTGCTGCTTGTAGTTGCTCTGTGATCAACGAAAACACTTTGAATGTTCAGAGTGATGCTCACTGCTTTTATATCCCTGTCAGTGGTGAAAAACCGAACAAATTTTTTGTTGTGAGTTTTTAGTTCCACAGTTTTCTTCTTCTTTCTGGTGTTCTTCATATACATACATACATAAGTATAATGAAGGCTTAGTCTAAGAGATACTTAGTAAATTTGTGTGTGTATATGTGTTTGTGTGTGTGCATGTATATATATATATATATATATATATATATATATATATATATATATATATATATATATATATATATATATATATATATATATATATATATATATATATATATATATATATATATATATATATATATGTATAGACTTATAATATATATAACACACTCACACACACTCTCAATCACAAACATTATATACTTAATTGAATCAGTGTTGCCAGAAACTTTACAAGAAAAATCTTATACATATTTAACCATATTCCAAGAAAAATATCTCTCACATGATATAATTTTTTTTACCAAAAGAAATACTAAAATCGTTAAACAAGTGTGAAGCTTAAATTAAGAATAAAAACATTTTAACAAAAACCTAACCCACGTCGAAAGTAGCGTTTAAAAGGTTTGAAATTAATAAATTGTTATATTACTTTCTGAGGCCACTGAAACCGGTGACAAAATGTCTGAAACTATGAATTATATTTTGCGTTTAGTTAGCAGGTTTCATAGCTCCAGCTTCAAAAATCTTCATAGGAAACTCATATGATATCTCATTTAATTCAAACTTTTTAAAGTCTATTGCTGAAGTCGGTTGATTTTTGTTTTTTTTTAGTGTTATTTTGATTCTTTTAGGGACTAATGTTGAAATTGATCTAAACATAACTTTTAAATACTCTCACTATTATAGTAGGCTTCTGTCATATATTAAATCAAAATAGGACTACATTTAGAGCCTATCCATTCATAAAAATAATAATCTGTACACAAATGGCGTGAAAATCATTTTTTGAAGTCGTTTAGAAAATAAAAATAGAATTAAAACTAAAACTTAAAATGCAACATGTTTTGATTAAAACGTTATGGTTCAATTGAATTCATACAATTTTCTTCTAATACATTTAAATACAATGATTTAATCACATTATCCTCGTAGGGACAAGAGTAAACTTAATTTGTATATGTACACACTATATATATTTCTTTTAGTTGTTGAATTAGAAAGTACTTTTTTATTACGAGCTGTTGGTAAATGAATGATAGAAGCCTTAAAGGAACAGGATTAGAAAACTTTAGAAAAGTTTAAATTAATTCTCACAATAATACAATTTAGTGAAAAGCTTAAATGTTGAAAATAGTTTCTTATGATTTCACATCTCTTAACATTTTTTTTTGAAATTGATGAAAAATATATATTATTGATTATAAAATTTCTTTGAAAATAATTAGTTTCCCAATGGAAATTGTACACATTGCAAAATTCTGACAGTTTAAAGTATACAGTATTAGGAAATGGCCTTCAAATGTGATGTTATATTGAATTCATAGAAGTTTTAAATCATTGCGGAAAGTGGACTTTGGAGATACTTTTATTATAATTCATGAGTATATATATGTTCGTATATGTATGTGTACATATATTACGATACAGAAATAATCTTCTAATCATCTGTTATATATTTCATGCTACATATATATATTATATATGTATTCCAAAAGCTTTATATTTGTGCTATAGCATAAAGTATATATTATATATGTGTTATAAAAATTTTATTTTGGTACTGTAAAGCAGAAAGAATAGTTGCAATTGACGATCGCAGCAAGTTTAAAGCGAATATTCTTATTAAGGAAATTAAAGAAGTGACATACAAACTATCCTTACAGTAACATCATTTTATTATTAACATGATTATACACGCCAAATATTTGGTTAAATAAGATAATAGCAAATTAATACACACTCTCTTTTATTCTAGGTTATGTTTTGAGTGTGAAAAAATTTTATCATTTCACATTCTTTAAAGTAGGTTCTCTCATGTACAATTAAATATATAATTGCTAAAAATATTTCATCAAATATTTTGCCAGTCCCGCTAATTCTTTAGTAGTTAGAAAAGCTGCACATTATTTGGTCGAAAAAAAATCCATTCATAGAATGTTAAAAGAAAAATCATGAAAATACAATAATATAATTGCTCTGGCAACGCTGATCTTATGTAGGCCTGTTTTGGTATTAGTAATATTAATGTTAATGTTAAAGTCTCTCTTTGTTGTATGTTTAATTAGTTGATTGCTTTGGTGTTGCCGAAAAATTTAATTTTGATTAAACATAAAACAATACAAAAATTTCCAAATGAGAAATAATGGCGTTGTAAACTTTGTGTGGGAAAACTAAATTTTAGAATCGTTTTTATTTCAAATTTTGTTATAAAACTGATTAGCTTAGACTACAGTCACGTACCTGACTAAGGGTCTTAAGGGGGTAAAGGCTGTAGTTACAATAAAAACAAATATTGATAAAAAAAAGGTTTTGTTATATAACTGGCTCATATATAAGCCTGGTATATATGCATGTGCATATGTATGTATGTATATTGTAAAGGTATTTTAATGCTTTGTATTATTTACATGTTATAACTATTAGTCTTCCACTTAATGTCGTTGCATTGTACCCTCCATACATACAAGATGAATACCAGTATATAATTTTCTTATAATTCACATTCAATTTTAATTTATTGTTGGATGAAAAATGGAGCTACAAAGCTCTCCCAAGTAACTAAGCAGGATGCATATTTTGATAATTCAAAGGAAAAAATATTATGTGCTAATAAATTTTCATCGTAGTCCGACAGCTCTGTATATTGATTCTACATTCTACTAATTCTAGGAAGTGCGAAATTATTGTTCGCTTAGTAGTCGCACTGTCTTTGATTAGGCCCCCCGGGGGGCACGGTTTATACATCTTGTCATGGTGGCTTGGTGTTGTGCTGCCCGGGGTATAGGGTTATCAGGTTTCCGGACCTAGGCCTTTTTGCTGATAACACCTAAAAACTTGTATGTTGCTACCCAATCCCAGAATTAACAGGGCAACGGGCGCGCATGCAAGTAAATTAAAGGTGAAAGTGGGTTCGCTCGCTCGTCCGGTAAGTGGGTAATATGGTCTTTCCAGACCTTGAACTTAATATGTTACTACCCAATCCCTGAAATAACAGGGCAATGGGCGTGCATATAAGATATTTAAGGAAGTAGCTCTGCCTATGCTTGGTAGAGGTGCTACCGATACCTCAGGTTTGCATTAGACCTAAAATCGGAGGTGTTTTTAACACGCGGCTGACCAGAGTCCTATCTGGAACCAGTAGCCCCTAGGACTTGTCCTAGACGGGTTATTGGAGAGGCCCCTTCGGGGATCACGTGGTGGCTGTGGTTAAAACCCAAAGATACGCGGGAAGAGGTATGGGTATGGTGAGTGTGTCTGCAATATGGTTGTGGAGGCCTGTTGTAGATGCTCTCTTCAGGCCATATATCTCTAAGTGTTGTTGCTTTTCAACAAAGCTGCCCTGATGGTTTCCATTGGGGTGGTAGGAGGTTAGATAGCTCCAACACTTCAGCAAAGTGTCTGTACATGGTTCTGCAGCCTGTACAGAATTTGCTACCATGTCGCCCCTGTTGGAGGCACATGTAGGGTCCGCCCTGTATGTTCCTCTGAGAGGGACGACTGGGACGGTGGTGAACGGCTTTATTCACCCTTGTGCAGAAGTGCAACGACAGGTTAGGCCTTCGGGCAGGTACTGACGTGAATCTTTTGCGAAATCTGTCTTTGATTAGGAAATTAAAACTGCAGTCTGGAGGAATTTTTTAAGTTCGTAATTGTGGTCAAATGTGGAATAAATTGCGTGGCACCTAAAAAATTGCAATTAAGGATGCAAACTGCCTCTTTTATTCTATATCTGTAGAATAGAGTTCGAAGAGAAAGCCAACGAAATTGGTATATATAAGAAAGAGTGGTATATAGTTGAGTTTGTATGTATTCGGCATGGGAATACCAACATAAGATTAAAAAAAAAAACAATAAGAAAGTCGATTGTAGCCACTTCACTAACTTCAAAAAGTCAATCTTATAGCCTTATACATATATTTTTTGAAGTCGTATCAAAAAGAAATTTCTATATTAACATAATTTTGTGTGAAAAAATGTTGGGAATTATTACCCAAGATATTTTAACTTAAGCCATCAAACTATTTTATATAATCGGCAACACTGACACACTGCTGCTCTTAAACAACATGTTTTTTTACATCTGCCTTCTCAAAGCTCCCACTACAAAATCTCTACTGTAAAAGTCAGATGGCAAGATATCAGTTAGAGCGTGTTCTATTTCCATCAGTTGTTGGTGGAAAAAACATACCAAAAATATTAAAAATTAAAAGAAGGTCTTCTAAATTTATTGTGGTTGATAAGAAATATGTAATTGAGCCATTTATTGTAAGAAAAAAACAAATTGTGTATGAAATCTAATGCTATGGACACTCATAAGTTGGCATATTTCACACACATGCGAATGTTACATATGGTATATATATATATGGTATAACCATAAAAGTCAGATGGAAAAACATGTCGTGTAAAACCACCATAAGTCGCTAATACTCTTGTAAAATGTAACGATGTACAAGTTGTTTTTTAAATGCGACTTTATGCTGTAAGCCGTTGTACATACAGACGTTTCATTAGTATTTGGGCGAGAATAGTTTATTTAACCGTAAGGATGTAGGTATGTGTGAGTAAGTAATTACATATGCAAGTGTGCATGTGTCTGATCATGTGAAATAAATATAGATCTTTCTAATATATGGCTCCAAAAGTTGCCAGATCAAATTTGTACATAATCATAGAATTGTGCGGCTTTCTCTGCGGTAATAAGAGTTGAGGAGGTTAAAATTAAAAAGCAATCAATAAATATACATCCTGTGACAGCTACATAATATTAATATTAGAAATAGAAATTTGTATGTACATATGTGGTTGCCCTCGTATATGATTTGGCTTTGAAAAATCATTAAATTTATGGTAAAAAATCGTAAAATCGTTAATTAGCCATTTGGGGCTATAAAAATCGTCAAAATGGATAAATCGTCTACTGTTGCCCGTCGTGCTCTTGCTCTCTAATAAATAGTAAATAAACTCAAACATTAGTTTAAGCTGTAGCTTCTCATTTTAAGCTGAACTTTTCTAATCTCATATTGAAAAGTTTCATTTGAAGACCGGTCGGTATAATACATTCACCAGTTAAATTAGAAGGTGGTGAATTTGTGTTTTTTATATTGCTTTTTTTAAAATACATACATATATACATATTTAATTTTTTTTTTGCAAAATGCGTTTGTTACTTGGAAATATATATGTACATATGTATGTACTTATATCGACTCAGGTCTAGCGCCTTGTTCAGGTCGTTAAAAGCTTTAAAATTAAAGAAAACCAAAAAAAGAGTTAAAAAAGATTCTTTAAATTTCTAATCTGGGACATTTTTTATTATATTACTTTTTTATACTTTTGCTAATATAAATATTTGCAATAAATGTTTTTTTCTTTTCGCAAATTCACAAACCGCAGAGTTTTTAAATGGTTCTAAAATAAATATGTACTCGTACGTACGTGCTAAGAATTAAGAAATTTGCCAGTATCAAGGCGAAATGAATTAATTTCGCAATTTGCGATCATTTTGTGCAGACGATAAGTTTAATTTTGTAATATAAAATACGAAAGTGTAGCAAATGTTCTCAAACAGCACGAGTCGCCAGTTGATATTCATGTATTATTTATTTCGTGTAAAAGTGATATATATCTAATTGGTATTTTTAAAGAAATTTTGCTTTCACAAAAGTGGATTTTTTACTCGTATGAATAATATAACATTTTATGTAGAAGGCAAAGTTGCCTTTAAAATTAAACTTTTTAAAATTAAAGAAAAAGCTGCAACAATAACGATAATAATAATAATAATATACGCGTATAATGATAATATATTTTTTTTTGGAAGGAGGTAAAAATGCATTCTTCCATTCACAGAGAGTAGTCTCCATCTGTGATATGTCGGGCTCACACTATTATTATACCGACTAAAAAACTTCTTTTCCGGGACATGATTTTCATCTCGGTAGCGCGTCAATCACCATCTATCAGAAACATTGCTTTTGCAGAGCTGTGTATTCCATTCTTTTTGCAGCGTCTAAGACAGCTTTCTTCGCAAAACTTTGCGACTGCTCCCCGCTTGGTCAAATCAGTTATCATATTGTCCACAATGTTCTCCACCGTGAGTGATTCTGTCTACAACCCTCTACAATGTCCTGGCCATCGGGTACACTTAAAAAAAATGTGTTCACCATCATCCACGACATCTTCGTTTTCGTACAAGCAAAACGGATTGTTCCATTTCTTCATTTTGTGAAAGTATTTTCGAAAATATCGGTGACCAGACAACATTAGAGTCACAGAGTAATTTATATCCCCATATACTATACGGGGAATGAGTCTTACGGTCTACCAGACTTTCGTGTCAGTGTTACATCTGTACAGCCAACTCTGCATAATCTTCTCCCTTATGTGATCCATATACTTATGTATATGCTTATCCTTATTAGGAGGGACAGTGAGATAGTCAAGAAACATAACACTATATACAGTGGAGTTCGGTTATAAGGAACTCCGCGTTACCGGGCAATTATGTTCGTTATAGACAAAGTTCTCTAAGACCGGTGCAAATATTATTTTCCTTGAACCAGTAAAAGTAAGCAGCATTGAAATAAATTACACTTATTTCTTATTTTTCAATGAAAGATGTTATAAATCTATACCTCGTTTCTGATTTACACGTATCGTATAAGTTTTCGCATGAAGTGTAAAACAAAAAAATCTTCGTTTCTTGATTTTTAAGTAAAAAGCGTTTATGTGTTTCAATGGAAAAATAGACGGTCTTCACTGGAATATATTTAGTATCAAGTGTCAAAAAAAGAATTAAAAAAAGACATCATAGAATAAACTGAAAACAGTGAAATTGTTAATAAAGTTAGAAAAAGTAACAAATTGAAATTGCAAATAATAACAAATTAATATAAAATTATCATCATATTTTCATAAACTTCTCACTTCGTTTTGCCATGTAAACTATTTTGATATTTCTTGCGTAAAAGTTTTTACAAAATATCGTCAAAGAAACACATTTGCTCACATCCTTTCAATATTAGTTGGAAAATAACTTAAATGACAGATAGTTCTCGCATTATAAGGATATACATACATAGAAGCACCTGAGTCGGAAAAATCGTCTCCTGTTTCAATTTACATCGTTTTTAACCGATACTTCAAAAAGGGAGCAGGTTATAAATTCGTGTACATATTTTTAAAGTTTGTATACATATAACTTTATAATTTGTGGACCGATTTCAATTTGATCCCATAATTTTTAACTACCGCATAACTTCTGCGATTTTCAAAATTATTTTTTTTTTGTTTGAAAGGATTTGTATGTAGTTTGGTTCAGTAATTTTTTTTCTCGAAAATTTGACTGGCAATTTGCCCGCGTCGAAAAATTGATTATCCCTCCCCCATTAATGCGACGATTTTGAAAAACATCTTTACATTTCTTAAGATGATATTTCAATATTTCCTGTGAATAAAATATAAACTAGAATTGGATTCTATCGGATTTTAAACTAACTTATAGTTATTTCGGTTTTTTGTAAATCTTCGATTGGCTTTTTGTATTGAGGTCGGTTTTTTTTGTCAGAATTATTCTTTAAATTGACTTGTTTCATGTGGAAGGTTTTACGATGCGAGGAATAAAGAAACCAGGGGGGTTATTCTCTATTGCGATGCGTTTGCGATGCGTAAGAAAAATGGTACCTAATCGAATAATTGGTACCCTTTATTGCGTCCTTTCGCATCTAATTTTTTCACTTTTACAAACCTGGCATCAGTGTAATATGTAATGCGAAAGCGTATGTTAAAATCGTTGGTTAAAACTAAATATCTTGCGCTAACAAAATATCAAACGCATCGAACAATTTACGCATCGCAATAGAGAATAACCCCACAGTTACAGTTTACAACATTCACTTATGTTTTGAATTGTTTTGGTCACTTTGTCAAAGTAAAAGTAATTAAATATTTTAAGAAAAGTTTTGCGACTTTAGTCTGTTCGTTACAAGCGTAAAAATTTACAAGGCTTTTTTATACGGGGTACTTTGAAAAGAGTTTGTCATAAGCGAAAATTCGCTATAGTCATAATAATATGTACGCTATAATTCGTTATAGCCAGTGTATGCTATAACCGAACTTAACTGTATAAACGAAATGAAAATTAAGTAGAATCTGTAGTCCTATTACTACTTACATTTCCTTAAAAAAATAGTAATAATAATACCACCAGGTATTAATCCATACAAAACAAATTTTCTCACAAGATTTAAATCAATCTGCTTTTAATAGTTTCTTAGAATGTATTTCCTTTTATAAAATAACTTCTTTTTCAATGTTCTTTGCCATCTCTCCGGCTCAATGGGAAGGTGTCTGTCATACAATCGCAATAATTTATGATCCCTTTGTGGGGGATTTGAAACTTGTTTCTAAAAATAAATGGCCATAATTTTTCGTAACGTGTATTAGGATCCAAAAAAAGAAGGCAAATGAAAAAAATAAAATAAAAAAAGGTTCAAAAAGGGGACCGGTTTAACATTGTTATTATTTTACTGACCAACCAACCAACCATTCCTTTTGATGTTAAACATAAGACGCCAACAATTTGATCTCTTCTGTTTTTGTCTTCTTCAGTTTTGGACTCTTTTCTTGTTTTATGGACGTTTTTGGTTTTTGTTCTTGTTCTTTTTTGTTGTTGTTGTTTGTTTGTTCTTTGTTCAGTTGTTATAATTTTGTGCTCCTTGTCGTTGTATGGCTTGAAATCAAAATCAAACAATTTCTACTCTCATCGTTTAAGGTTTGAGTTGAACTTTTAAATGTACTTTTAAATGAGGTGCCAAATCAAGATCGTATATCCTTATTACTCAAGAGCAAAGTGGTGGCGGAGCTGAAAATTTAGAACGTGAATTAGAATAATTGAAATAGCCATCTCTAGTTCGAATCGGTTTCGTATATTCGTTTCGACGAGATGGAGCATTTGACGATGGGGGACGCATATCAGTTTTGAAACGAAATTAAATATTTTTTAGATCCAATAATTTCTATATTTTTCGTTTTTATTTATTGGGTATTTAAATAATAAATTTTTCGACAAAATATCTTCATTTTGAGATCTCAAAATGTTTTGCACATTGGAAAAATCAATACTTTGAAGAATTTTAATATTATTTGGGAGTCTAAAAAAATATTAATTTATTATACACATCTGTATTGGGAATTATTTAAAATTTTTGCTTTTCATCGTAATTGATTAATTAATCCTTTAACGAAATTATGGAATAATTTATAATTTCAAGTTTTTTTTTTGAATTTTTTTCAGTGTATTGAAGTTCTCAATTTTGGAATATATAATACGAATTCATGGCCTAGATCGCAGGTATAGGAATTTCCATCTTCAAAATTATTCAATAAAACGTCTATTCAGAGTAATTCCAAATATTTAGGCTACAGGCTGAACTTTGATCACCTGTGATTTTTTTTTTTTGACTAACGCACGTACGTTCCTCTTATCTGCGCTGTATATGAGGGACGAATAGCTCTTATGGCTACGAATTTCATGAAAAGTCAGTATCATTAAACACTTCATAACACATTATACGGTTTTAATAAATTTGGTAGTTTACATAAACAGCCTTCTTGTTGTAAGGACCTCTAAAATACGAAAATAATGTTTTATTCTCAAAAATCCCTAAAAAGGATCTCTAGATTTCTTAAATATATTTTTTATAGAAAATTCACAACTATAAATATGATTTATTTTCTCAAGCTTAAGGTCTCTACTTTTTTAATTTTATTAATCGATATTTCGATACTTATCGAGTACCATTTTCAGGATATTTGTTTATTTAAAATATCCTGAATATGGTACTCGATGCTATGGAAATCACTGTTTGGTATGGATTTCGGGCTAGCAGCGTCATCAATTCATATTTCTTTGACAACGACGTTGGCCAGGCGCATACTGTCTGTCAACGGCGAACGCTATAGGTCGATTATTATTTTATAATTCTTTTGGCCTGAATTGGATGATATGGACATCAATGACATATACTTACATAGCTTCAACGAAACGGTGATACGTGCCACCCAACTCATGCCATATTGGACATACTGCACGAGCCATTTGGGGACATGGTCATCTCATATGGAAGTGATGCGTGAACTGGCCACCGATGTCGTACGATTTGACTATGTTGGACCTATTTTTGAAGAAAATCGCAGGTCTTTGTGAAAAAGCCATAAGCTACAGTGGCCATCAAAGCGAACATAATACATTGCCATCGATAACATCAGCCTCATTTATTCCTTAGAAGATTTCTGGCGAAGCCGCGTCAGACATTTGCTCAATGTCATTTTCTATACCTAATGATATTCATAGGCCTTATCTGACACACACTTTGCTTTATTTAATGATAGAAATCACTTAATGTAAGACCCGTTATTTTCAAATTAATTTTCACAAATTTGTAATTCCTGGTTTCATATTAAAACTAAGTAAGTTGGATCCCAGGATCAATTGGAAACAACAGAAATGGTATTCCTTAAGATCAACTTCCATTTTTCGACAAACAACTATTAAAAACAACTACAAATTATTGTTCTACTGAAAAAAATTAGTTTAATTCATTTTGTTTACTTATGTATGTACATATGTATGTATGTATGTATGTTATTTGTAACTCATAAAATCTCAGATTACAAAAAAATTCTTGATTGAACATGGGAATGCATTTCTTTATTTTCATTATGTATCATATTTTCTGTTCAAAGAACAAAACGAAAATTCCACTTAAACGACAAACAGCTGCGGAAATTTTCCATTTTTTGTATCCGAATTCGACTGTGCATGTAAAAATTCCATTTATATACAGTATATATGTATATAATCATATACATATGCTACATGCCACTAGCACCGTTTCGTTGAAATCACATGTCGTTAGTGTCCGTATCATCCAATTTAGGCCAAAAGAGGTTGTTACTCATCGACCTATTCTACTCACTGTTGTCGGTGATGGGCTGGCCAACGTCGTTCTCAAAGAAATATAGACTGAGTTAATGCTCTTGGATCTCATGTGGATTGGTATCGACCCCGATTTCGACAATGTTATTTTGTTGACGTACCCAGTCACCTGAAAATAGGCCTTATCGCTGATGATGATTTTTTGTTAAATATTGGTGTAAATTTACAACTGCTCCAGGACACACTCAGCAAACACATGTCATCGTCTATGGTCGTTTACTTTCAACTCTTCAGTCAGTTGAATTTTGCCAGAGTTAAAGTTCTTGTGAGTGTCGGGAATTTTACCGCTTCGGATTCTCTTACACATTTTCACAGACAGCGGCGATATTTTCGGCAGATTTTTCGTTTTTTCATCGTATGGTTATTGTTTTATTGTTTGCAGAACCAGTGGACTCAAATTTATCCGCCACACTGCGAATAATTCTCTCAATAGGACAACTATGAGGAATATGAAATGGACGGAGCGCGCTGAACTTATAAAACAATTTTATCATTTGCACGTGTTATTGTGATGATGTGGCAAACGAGACTAAATAATAGATAGATGTATCTTCAAGAATATGACCGCTATCAACTGTCAAAGTTCGGAAGTCCCTATTAGAAGACCCAACAGAGCACTTTTATGAAAAATATTTATTTGTTTCAATTCACAAAAACATTATGTTTCTTCAACCAAAAATGAACAAATTACATTAGAAAGAAGGTATAGCGACTACTGGTCGACTTGTATAAGCCAAAATTAATATAAACCTAGTTTTAATGCAACAACAAAAAAAAAAATCATAAAAAGCTTACTTTTCTGAACATAAATCAGATGACTTTCAAATAATTGAATAGGAATCGAAAAAGAAACCATACTGCAATGGCAAGCCTAAAAATCAGTCGAAATGATCCAGGTTTGCACAACTTCCGCATCCTAATCCCAACGTTTTCATGACTTCTTCGAAAGTTCTATTTTTTACTGCCATAGAGTCGACACTTTTAAGTGATGTTTGCTTCATATAAAATACTAGCGGACCAGGCGAACTTCGCCTCGCCCCAATTTTAAGCCTTCAGACAAAATTTCTATTTTTTAATTTGAAAAGCCATTAAGTAATAATTTCAAACAAAATTTCATACAAAAACTCGATTTTCGATTTTTTCAATTTTCCGACTTTTCCGGAGGGATTTTCTTCCATAAAAACCTTCTCCTCGAAAATGCGCACAACTGACAAAAAGTTTTACAGAAATCGGCCAAGCCTTTCTCCTTTTATTATTTATTGGATTTTTCCATGCCCCTCCGCCCACAGACCGAAAATAAAAAATCGGACTTCACAGTGTCACACGCCCGAGTATTCTGAAGGTTCCCTGAAAATTTCGTCGAAATCGGCCCAGCCGTTTTGGAGCCATTACGTTACATACATACATACATACACACATCCAATTTTATATATATATATAGATTATACTTCTGCAAACAAAATGTGTTTCGTTTGAGCGGATTTGCTTTTAAGCGAAGTAAATTGGTTTGAAAATAGTGAAAAATAAAAGTTAAGAATTTTTGTTCTGAAACGGCTTTCGTTTACACGAAATCGACCATAGTTATTTCGCATAAAGTCTGTGATGGACGGATGGAGCCCTTTGAAAGGCAGTTGTAAAAGTGCAAAAATATTGTAAAAAGTTACAAAAAATGGATGGTAAAAATGTGCTAAAAATTCCATATAAAAGTGCTGGAAAGAGTGCCAGGTGACGGACTAAATTCTTGGATGCTAAATGAGTTTAAAATATGCTGATAAATAAATACCTTATCGCAATTTAATATAAAATTATTAATAAAAGAACTAATCTTGACATATTGAAGAAAGTTTCCGATTCGGTGAATAAGCATGAAAAAAGGAACATCCTGCAATGACAAGCTGATGATCCGAATTTACATTACTTTCGGCTCACTGCCTCAGCATTTCCATTCTTTTTCTTGTTTTTTTTTATACCAAATAATTTTGAAAATTTTTGTCAAATCGGTTTTCAAAATGTTCTCACTTTTTATACATTTAAATTCAAGTCGAGGGTATTGAATTTTATCAAAAATGGTTAATTGGCTCGAGAGATGTCGATCGCTGTCGGACAATTTTTTGAGAAATTGTTTTGTGAGAATTTCGAAAATACTGTTGTTTAATTATATCGAAATTATTCTAATGTTGCAGGGATGGGTTAGTAATTAAAAAAAAAAAAAAAAAATTAATAAACTAAATTTATAAGAAAAGAAATCGAATGATCATTTCGCTGCATTACTAGAACAAGTTAATGATTTGCTGCAAAAGCTAAGGGAGGGAAAAGCAAAGGTAGGGAAGGGTTGGTTGGTTGTTATTGTTGCAAGAAAACATCTGCTAAAGAAAAATAAAATCAAAAACGTATTCATGCTGATCATTTACTATTCTGGCCATGTCTATTTTATGTATCGTCTAAGAAGACAGTGCCAACAAAAAAGGAAAGGGACAATTTTACAATAACACATAAAATAATAATAATACTAATAGTTAAAACAAAAAGAAGGCAAATAAAATAAGCGGGGAAATCATGGGCACTTATTATTCCAGTACTTTTGCATCAAGTGGTTGTTGCGCTTTGATACTTAGACTTGAAAACATTTTTGCCGACATCAAGTACTAATACATTTTTCCTTAAGGATCTTCGGACTTGATATTTATGCGTTTTTATAACAGCAGCAACAACAACAACAACAACAACAACAACAACAACAACAGCAACTAAATAAACCATAAAAAAGTGCAGAAGAAGACTTTTAATAAAATTCAATACCTGTTGTTGTGGTTGACTTTTTTTCTTTCTTATAAAAAATGTCTTTTATTTATCTGTTTGTTTGTTCATTTTTAAAATAAAAGAGTTTTTCGAACCAAACCAAGCAGCTACTGCCATCAGGAAGCCTCACACACTTGCACTCCTCTTCATCCAAGCAATAGCCATCAGTTACTTAGTCAATCAGACCGGGCCAGATTCTAAATAAAAGACTTTATATGAAAAAAGCAAATAAATGTTATTATACATAGAATATGTTAACTACAATTTACTTTACTTGGCTCTTACTTACATACATACATATTTAAGTTGACAATAATGATGATGACGATGACGATGACGATGTCGATGGTGGTGATGAGATATTTTCTCGCATGGCTTAACTTTTGTTGCCTCTATTGAAAGATTTGCTGTTTCCTTCTTATTCAATATACATACATATGTATGTACTACTAAATATAAATTGTTTCTTTTTTGTTGTGGCCAAAGATTCTGGTTTTTATAGCCTTTAGCTTTTTATGTTTAAAAAATGATTGCAATCCAATTTCTTAGATTTGCCAAAACACTCACAGAAAAATGTTAATAATTTAAAATTTTTTTTCCGATATTAAAAAAGCTTCAATTCAGAGTTAATCAAATAAAGTTTTTTACTCGACAGTCCATACGAGTGTTTCTGCAATACCATTTTCTTTTCGAAAAAAGAAAGAAAAAAAGGAATTTCATGTTACCAAAGTTATTACGATAAAGTACGCTACGCAATCCTATAAGGGATTTAAATTTTTTCAAATAAGAGCAATAAATAGATATTTATAATGAAACGTTTAACAAACTGCTACACTTATAGATTTGTCCACAATTTATGCACTACGCAATAAGGCGCATTAATACAAAATGGTGAGTATGTTCGTAAATGCAGTACTGCTCTGCAACATAAAAGCAAACTTTCTCTGCTACACCGATACATATCAAATGATACTTTTTTATGGTGTAACTATTGTATATGATACGTATTTAAAATATGGACACAATCGCAGTTAGAAACAACATTTTGATCCAGTTTCATATCAGTATGCGGACAAAGTCGCGGGTCTACGCTTGTATCTTATGTATTGAATAGAACGCAGTTTTGACAAGAGAAGTTCCTCAGTCAAGATATCAAAGGAAAATTCTGTTATTCGTTGCGATGGCTTCATTGGGTAGTATAAGTCGCTGAGAGCACACATTTCAAAATGTCCATGGAAACGAATTGTAGCAGACCCGAAAGTATGGTAAATACGAAATCATGTAAGAAATACCAGATTCAAGATTAAATCCTTTCAGCGCTAACGCTCATTAGTCCGGATTAGACTTGGTTTAAAAAAAAATTGTTACAAGGAAGGCCAGTTTTCTTTGAGGCAAGAATAAGATAAACAAGATATGACGCGTTAGTTTTTTAAAAACCTTTACAATGACAGTTTGTTTATTGCGGTATTCACGAGGCATTTTGTTGTAATGTTGTAAAATTTCATAATTGTTTAATTTTTATTTTCAAAAATAAAATGTTTTAGAAAAAATTTTATGACAGTATGATGAGTACTCGTATGTACAATTTTTCATCTCACTCTATTTTACGCTCCCTTTAACTTATGTGTCTTTGACACTCGCAAGCAAAAAAAAAAAAAAAAATATGACATAAATATTAATCAAATTTTTAATCGTGTAAATGTTGTGTAACTGTCTTATTCGTAATAATGTTTCAGTTTCATTCAAAGTTTACAAAATGAGTTTTTTTTCTATGGAAATTGAGAAATAATTGTTATGATTAAGGCCGTGGAACTATTGTCTTTCTCATGACATATTTTACATGCAGATGATACTTTTATTGACCAGTAGGAAATGTGAGAAACTTACGATCGTTGAAATTTGTTACGAAATTTTAAAACAAATTAAATTCCATGAAAACTATTTCTTTTAAATATTTTCTGTGTCCCTTTCACTATTGTTTTAATTTGGTAAATATTCAATATAAATAATTTCAACTTTCCCCAAAAATTGATCAGTGAAGTGATCGTTGATCAATCAGAGAGCAATTTCAATGAATGATACGATCATTGAACAAAAACAAGAAAAAAAAGAAGTGTGGGTAGACTTTTAATTGTCTATATGTAATTTTAATTTAGATGGAAAAAGCTCTCCATGCTTTCTGAATAAATCATTGTGTAGGAAAAGTACATCAAGTTTGCTAAGATTTCCGGGAATATCCATCATCAGCCACATTGCTTTCAAAAAGTATATATTTGTATATATTTTAATCTATAATGAATTGAAATAATTGCAAGGGCAAAATAGATGGTACTTATATCGTAACTATAATTTTTAGTTTGCAATGGAAACGCATTTTTAGGTTTTTTAAATTATAAATTTGTAAGTTTTAAAACAACTTTTATGTATTTATTACGGGCACAGAATGTAATTAAAGTCGGTTTATTTTATATCTTTTCAAGTTACATATATGAGTAATTTTACCTGACCTCGCATGCATACTTCAAATTAGGTCCAAATTGGACGACTCATAATAGCTTTCCAGATCGCAAATAAATAATAATTATTTTGTATGGGGTGTACACCTCATTTCGCTCCTATACCCCAAGTTTCTTGTCTGACCTCGTATCTTCCTCTCGAAATAACTCACACCATAATATCACTATATTTTTTGACCGTTTAATAACAAGTTGATTAAAATATTATTCAAGCTTGAGGTCAACAATTTTATTTGGTCCGCCTCCCCTCATCCAAAATACATACATATATGTAGGTACGAATAAGGTTTAATTTCAATATGACCATTAAAAGTGCATTATAGCCTCATTTCATGTTTTTTCTTTCTTTAAACTGCTATTTTTTATACCTAGAGAGGTTTCTAGAAAGATTGGGAATGTACTATTGGACTTTTTGTAAATTTCGTTAAAATAAAAATTTAAAGAAATAAATAACATAAATGAAGGAAATGGCTCCGAAAATTCTTCTCTAATCACTTTTTTAGATTTAGTGTATTTTTTTTTAACTTGCCAACTATTGCGTTAAATTTGATCAGAATCGGTTTGTTCCGTTTGCAAGTTGTTTTTAAAAATAGCGTTGTTTAAGTAACTCCGAATATTTTTAACGAATCGGTTTTAATAACTTTTTTAAAATTTTTTCAATTGTGTTGGTAACTTTTCCACAATTGAAAAACTGCTTCGAATGTAACGAATATGATAAAGATCGATTAAAACGTTCGAGAGATATTGTTGCTGAAATTTTGTAAAAACTCCGAAAGTTCGTATCAAACCGTTCTGTTTTAATTTATACACTTTTTTGGCCTGCGACGACTGCTGCCGATTAAATCTAACTCTGCTCGAATTGGTTCAAAAGACATTGGCATTGAAAAATTGTCATTTCTAATTACTCCGAAAATTCTATTTTCTTAATGGAATTCGATATTATTAGAAACAACATGATTTTTTTGTTGAATTTGTGGACAGATTTTGAAAATTCTTTCTATGTACGAAAAGATGATTCAGAAGAATGAGTCCTCCCATACATATTAATGCTTAACAATCTTATATTTTGTTGACTGAAGTGTTCAAAATTGATGTGTCCCAGATATGGTCAGATTTTGACTAATATACAAAAGGTACATGGGGGAAGGCGCCTCCCATACTGACTTCAAGAATAGTCTCTAAAAAGTTTCAAATAAAAGCTTTTTAACAAAAAGAATT
The DNA here is from genome assembly GCA_963681545.1 of Germaria angustata. Lineage (NCBI taxonomy): Eukaryota > Metazoa > Arthropoda > Insecta > Diptera > Tachinidae > Germaria > Germaria angustata. Next base: position 9,835,955 of record OY813001.1, on the reverse strand, counting down.
AGATTCTTTATTATATGCGTTTCCTACTGGGATCTTTGAAGCCGGTGCGAAGAAAATTTACAATTATTTTGAAAATTAAAAATTTAATTCATAGTTTCCAAATTCTTGGCACCGGCTTTAAAGATCCCCTATATTTGGAAGTAGGTGGATGTTTTTGTTATTCTTGAATACAATTTCACTTGATGATGCTTAATAAAGCCGTTTAAAGGTTTTGTTATCAATTACACCGATAATATTTATACTCGTAAAAAATTATTTGCTAGAAAATGTCTTAAATCGTTAGATCAAGGATGCGACTTATTGATTAGTTACGTGTAACTAAGTTTTTATGGTACGTGTGAAGATTTTCAATGTTACATTCTAACAGCTTTTGAGGCTTTTTCTGTTCATAGAATTTTCTATTAATTTTTTTTAATTGTATTCTAAAAGTTTTTACGACCTTTAATAAAACGCTAAAACGAATTGACTCGTTGGTGATTAAAAGTATCTGCCTTAAAAGCATTATTGTTTTTTTTTAATTTTTCTTAACACACAATGACCAACAATTATTCTTTTAGTGTAGCAAATTGAAAGAAAAAAAATGTAATGATAATGATAATAAGAAAAGTATAAAAAAGTCTGTTTGATATTATCGCTGTAATATTGATGATGTCTCTTTTGCGTTTTTTTTTTGAATCAATGTTCAGTTTATTCAAAGTTTATGCGTTTGTGGCATGTTGCTAAGAAAGAACCAAAAGGTCTAGTGTCTTGGAATTGCCAATAAACCTTATTTGAAAATCGTGAGTTGATGTGAGTTTTGTGTTATTTTTTGTATTCTATTTAGATTTTTTTAAACTCATCTTGCCATTTGTAGCTGAAGTTATTTATAGTTGAAACTAGTTGTTTGTATCTTTAATTTTTAGCATGTCCCATCAGTACTTTTATATTTTTTGTCTGTCGGTCCATCTCGCACTCGTACGAGTACATTATAATTTCTTTGGTATTGAAAATTCGTTTAATGGCATTTTTCATACAACAATTCCTAAAGTATAAGAGTGCAAGGCTTCTAAAGAAGGTGGTGTGGTGTGGTTTGGCTTTACTTGATTGGGTTTGCTTTGGCAGGAAGGAGTCTTGCTTGGCTTTAAAAGAAAAGTTGCAGTTGTTTGGTAGAAAAAGGCATTTTGGCTTCTGGGGAGATGTTTCGATATTGACGATAATTTTTTTTTTTTTTATGGAAAATAATGAAAATTGTTATCCATTCTAGAGTTATTAATAGAAAAGCATGTTGGATGCATAGGAACATGGAATAGTGTTTAAGATGGCCTTTTTCCTCTCTATTGCACTAAACAGTGCTTCAGACAATTATTAAACATATGCGTGATAATTTTTTATTCGAAACGTGTATAATTGAAAAACTAAAAATAAATAAATTTTTAGATTGATAAAAATAGTTGAAACTTGACATTGAAAAATTTGCAATTTGTAAAAAAAAACACGTGTGTGTAGGAGGTGAATTTTAAGTGAGTCTAGTGAATATACATACATAAATCACTTATATTTGATTAATGGTATAATAATACAGTATAAAAAAAGAACTTCCAAAGTTGCCAATAACATCCAGAAGCTGTGATCCGGAAGTACAGCATATTCGCATCATTTATAATGGTTTTAACACGGGTTTTGTCATTGCAATTTGTTTTCTTTTATGGTTCTTATTCATTGAATATGAAGTCATGTTCAAAAACCTTAAGAAGAAAAGAAAAAAAATGTTTTTTGGCACTTATTCGTTCGAAAGTACTTATATTACTTACATCTCTTTAATACATATGAAAATGTCTATTCACATAAGCTGTTCCTAGCAGACTCTCAGTAAAAAGTGAGACGGAGCTTTGGTGTTCCTAAAATGGATATTTTTTTGCCATTACAAAATTTTTTTTGGATGCCTGGAAGTTATATCCAACCTGATGGGAAAAGTAGATTTTTTATATGTGTCTGTGTCTCATGCTTCGTTGTTCATCAGTTGGCTTCAACCAATATATTTGAAAAGCATTCAATCTTATATGCTCATATGAAAATCTCAAATATAATATGAAGATTTAAAAAAATTAAATCATCTAACCGTACACAGTGGGCTTAGAAAACTATTATAAAAAAAACACAAGAATGAACATGCCGCTTGAAATCTACTGATGAGTTGGTTGCCATTAATGAAATGTCAGACATATACGTGTAGACAGCTTTCTTAATAACTACTTAAAAGAATATAACAAATAATAGAAATAAATATTATTGCAAAGAAAAGAATTTTGTATTCAATTGTGATAAGCAATGAACCACTAAGAATCAACGTCTGGAAATAATAAACCAATAGTCAGAATTTGGCAGCGAAAACGAGTTTCGTTTTCTTGTAAATTTAACGTTTTTTTATATATTACATTAAAAAAAACATGGTTAATATTGGAGACCACCCCCGGAACTTGCCGCTAAAATCAAACTTAAAAGAATTGTTCGGAATAAATAAAAAAAACTGTCCGATATTTTGGGAAAACAATTTCTAGAAGGCGATATTTTTCTCGAGCCATTTAATCGCTTTAAGTAAAATTTACGTCACCCGACACGGTGGTCGAATTCGGAGAAGACAAGAATTTTCGGAGTTATCCGAAAAAAAAGAGCTGTAAAAAGACATGAAAACTCAGTGGTAGTGATCCGAATATATGTACTTCGAACTGGGATCATTTCCAATGATTTTAAAATACGATTCTCATAATTTTTCGATGCTTTTTCATCATGAGAAATGGACGTTTAATTTTTTCAAAGAAAATCATTTTAAATTAGATTACGACAGCCACCAATTGATAATCTGTAAATGCAACAGTATTAATTATTAATTTAAGAAACGTAATTTTTTAACGTAAAATTAAAAATATGTGTGTATAATTAATTTTCTTTTATAAACGAATTTAAAAGGTATTTTCTTAAACTAAAATATAATTTCACAGCTTTCAAGAAATGATTTGATTTAAAGTTTTAATCAAAACTTGCTTAATATATAACTTTCTAAGAAGTAAAAATATACACTAATTTGTGAGTAACGAAAATGTCCTTCCTCAAGAACGACGTCCATCCTCTATGTCACAGGGAATGTATAATTTGTTTTAATTGCAAATTAATACATATATTTTTGTCTGTGGAAACAGTACAGTTAGCATCTCTGGCGGGAATCGAGCCAGTGAGCCTTTCCATCATTGAACCACGGAACCCAAATGAAAAACAAACTTTATTTGTAACTTCCTGCAGATTATTTTAAACCATTTCGCTGTCCAGCTATCCTTATCGGAGGTTGCTTTGTTAGGGACAGTTTGATTTAAAAAAATACTTCCTGTACAGTTGGCCAGCTTAAGGTACCAACAGATGACATATTTTTTACATGTGTTTTTTAAGCTTTCGATTCGTATGTTTTTCTTTATGTCTGTCATTATTGGTTAATTTACATACGGTTTATAATTTTTTATCACAAACGTACACATGACATCATGTTTATTGAGGACAGCTGATTACACGTCGTTTGTTTGATAAATGGCTTGCAGCCGTCGAAATATTTTTGGTTCCGTCGCTGAAGTACTGGCGACGCAAATGTGTTTTTTTAATTTTTTCTTTTTTAAACAAGACGTTGAAGTTGTATCTAAAAATCTATAAATTTTTGGACTCATTTTAATAAAACGACAACGTTAAATTAATATAGTTATTTGTCTTGTATATAGTTTATTGTCTTGCAAAATACTTCATTCAGACGGCTAATGATAGTGTACATAATCAACCGCCGCCGAATTTGTCCGCATGACATAGACATTTGGATCTGTATGTTTAGCATAAGAAAATGGAGCTCTATTTCAAATAATGTCTTATGACTTTTGTCATGTTTTTTACACAAGCAATGTTTTAAAGGTAACACACGACATGTTTCCGTTTACATATGTAAATTTTGTCACATATAATGTGAAAAACATGTCGTGTGTTGGTACCTTTAAAGACAGATGGAACTACAGTGGGCAAAAGTATGAAAATCATCGCCCATAAATATGAAACGCTTTAAAACATAAAAAATGTTTATCTAACTTTAAATTAATTTTTCTGGCTCGAGCTTCTCAATACTAAGCAGACATTTTATAAGTCATAAAAAACAGGCAGTCTATCCTGGAAATAAATCCAAGTGCAAAACATGTTGCACATTTACTGGGTTTTTAGAAAAGAATACGTTCTTTTTTGCGCTATTGCATATTTTTTCTGAAGAAAAGAACACAAACATGCACTAAGGACAAAATGTACGAATAAGTCACACTTTTGTCAAAAAAGTTTTTTCCAGACTAAATATTGTCACCTTTAGTTTGTAATTTTTTTATAATAGGGGTATTTTTATAAAAAGAAAAATATTTAAATTTGTTTATTATTGCTATGAGTAAAAGGCCTCAAAGGATTTCCCCAAACAAGATGGTTAATTTTGAACCACTGTAAAGTTTCTTTCTCTATTAAATGTCTGGTTTTGAAATGTATAATAATTTATGTGTATATATATTTATTTAATTTTTTTACTATTTTCTCTCCCCAATGTGCAATACACTAAAAGCCCTAAATATGAAAAAGCTGCCTTAGCAAGTGGGCTTTTTAATTTGAAAGAGTTTCCTCACAATAACAATAACGGTGATAGTGATAAGCATAATGATTCAAAAAATCTATTCCAACCATTTGAATTGGGAAATATTTACGGTCACACACAATATTGAAAAAAAAACAAATATGAAATTAACATTTATATACACAATATATTTTTAAAACAAAAAGCCAATTAAAAAAAACGTAGAAAAAATCAAATACCACTAAAATTTTTCTTAAGAGAAGATATTCGCCTCAGAAACTAGTTTAACAGAATTCAAAATTGAATTGATTTTGAATAAATTAAAAAATTAAGAAAATAAACAATCAGCCACGCATAGTCCTATTGATCTCCATCACATAAAACTTTATTGTAATTTTATTGCCTAACGAGTTCATTAAACTTTTTGTATGTTTCCTTTCCCCCCAAATCTTAATGAACTTTATATTTAAATTTAAATTGATGAAATGAAAAAAATAACAATAAAACAACAAATAAAACTTTCTCCCATAAAATTTTATATCCAACGCCACAGTATAACTAAACCAAGAACAAGTTGTAGTTTTTAAAACGCTTTTTTCTTTCTTATATTTTATATTCTATTTCCTTTTATCTTGTAATTTGATACAAAGTGCATACAGACCTAAATAATGATGACAAGAAAAGAAAACAAGAGATATAAAAGAGAAAAGAAAAATAACTATAAATTCGGAATTCTTAAGATGTGCATTCAAAAGTCTTTGAAGTAGAAATGTTTTGAAAACTTGTAATACGCCAGCAACATCATAGATGTTGAATTTTCATCTTCTCTTACTGATAAGCCGCTTCAAGGAACTAAATACATGCAACATGCTAGATGTCTTGATGTTGTTAAGGAACCATATTGATTTTTTTTTGATATTTTTTTTTTTTTTTGGAATGTTCTTCAAATCATAAAACTTCTACAGGTGAAAACATTTGTAATTAAAACGACAAAACTAACATTTTGGACTATGGTTAGATTGGGTTAGATTGACATGGCAGCTTGCAACAAGTGGTGCGAGTACACTCGGAGGCCAGAGGACCGAACTACACCCTACGTTTCCCTTCAGAATTGTGGATTTCGAGCTCCCGAAAACCAACTGAAACTCCTCGCATCAATGGCACTTCCTTGAGAAGAGTCCAGAACCTGAAAAACAAACAATTTCCCAGGCAATCGCATAGAAAGTGTCTGACTGACTCTTCCTTCTCTGTGTCGAAGCAGCTTCTACACTGTCTCAACATAAGAGAATCCTAGGTTATAATGCCAATTAGAAGTGATAGTATCCTCCTCTAATGAGAGAGAGAGATAGAGAGAGACAGAAAGAAGCTGTCTCGTCCTGCTGCCATTAGCCATAGTCCATAGATTCCTGGATATTATGCATCGTTCAGTTCCCTCAGCGCCCATTAAACAAATCAACAAATTCTTTTGTAAAACCGAGACTGCCTTCGCATGCTCGTCAGCCCCCTCGTTGTCATGGATGCCTTCATTCCCCGGAACTCAGTATAGCAGGGCCAGAGATTGAGTATACGCATCAGTTTAAAAACCTTCGAATCAATGGCCCTGAGAGCGGCTACACTATCTGAAAAAAATTTCGATCGAAATCCCAAGTTTTACTTACACCCTCCACTACAGCATATATCTCTATCAGAGATACGGTGGTGGTAGCGGGTAACCTGAGTGAGTTCGAAAGGTCAGGGACCTTAAAGTATATGCCCGACTCGGTACCAGTGCCCATTTTGGAGCTGTCCGTAAAAATCGATATTGCGCCACTGCAAACCGCAATGCTTTCTATCCAATGATAACTGCTGGGAATCTAAAAGTCCATGACAGAAGTCATGTAGTGTGTCCGTAGGTCTAGGACCTGCCCGCATACTTTTTGCAGGATGGTACCGTGTCAAATACGGTTGTGCCTCAATTTGCCCAACCGTTTTTATCGGTAAGTTTCATTGTACTAACGGTTAAAGTTCTTGCCTACAAACCAAGTACCCCAGGTTCGCTCCCTGGCAGAGGACAAACATTTTTCACCATGGTTTTTAAAGTTTTAAAAATAAAGTGGTTTCAGCCCCCTCCTAAAAATCCATCCAATGAGGATCCTGACCAACCCCTCTCCATAGAAAAGGGGATAACATCATTACAAACAAAGGTCAGGCAGAGCCACCACCTTCTGGGGGAAAAATAGATAGGAATCAAAGACTAGCGAGGTTCTTCACCACCACTACACCAAAATAAATAGGGTGTGTTGTTTCTAGGCAACGACAGATGGAAGCCCCATTATCCTAGACCTGCTACAGCAGACTAATCATCTACTTAGATGGAACAAGAACCGAATACCGAAACTGATACCTGGAAAAAAACAATTAATAACAATGCGAAAACAACTGCAACAACAAGCCGTGTAAAGATGGATATGCTTTGTAGAAGCCCTATATTCCCTCCATGAGTGAAAGGAACGGTGCCTTCATAGTTGTGCGTTCGATTCCCATCTATTGTATTTGTAATATTTGAATAAATAAATATCTATTTATAACAGCAACTAACGCAGTGTCATTGTTACTTGATTTCTTTTAAAGGACATGTAAAATTATGTTATTATTATTCTTTTCTATCAGTGTACCTTTTAAGAGTCTGTCAGTACAACTTAAAATTATATGCATTTGTCTGTCTCTACTTTAAAGTCTATTTTTAAATCCCTTCGTTTTAATTTTTTTTTTATTTCAATATAAAAAACAAACACCGTTCCAAACTTCTGTATAAATTATAAATTTAATAATAATAAACAATTTAATTTGCAAATTAATTAATTTTTTATATTTCTATGCTTATTCTTTGCAATATTTTCACAGGCTGTAAGCGATTTTTAATGCCAATAAAATATTAGTTTTCATTAGAAGCTCTACCCCTAATAAAAAGAAGTTTGAAAATTAATTAATAAATTTAAAATTTAAATCTGCAATTCTCATGGGTATTTTATTCATTTACACTCAACAAATACTTAAGAATAAACAAACAACTTTATTGAATGAAAATAATAATTCGAATTTCAATACTCGTTATACAGCGAAAAAATAAAACCTGCCGGTTTCGTTTGACCATTAAGGAAATAAAAAAAAGAAAAATTAAAAAACAGAGTGTAAACAACTATAGAAATTAAATAGAGATAAATAAATTAAAATTGAAAATTGTATTTTATTTAAATAACAGGCTTAAAATTTCACATCGCTTGTTTTCGGTTATTCCAAAATGTAAAGGGTTTTGCAAAAAAAAAAAAACAACAAATTATTTGCTAAATGTGTGTAAAGTAAAAAGTTCGGAGCTGGAAAAAAAATTATAAAAAACAGAAAATTCACAAATAAGAAAGTAATTAAAATTTTTTTATTATTTATTAATTTAATGTAAAGTTTCCGTAGTTTCTACAAGGAGCATAGGACCATAACAAATTTTCCGATTGTCCGACGCAAGTATGTTTATCTCGTTCCAGCTCTTTTCATTGTTTGCCGCTTCAATTTTGATTTGGTGATTTTCCTTTCCTTGCGAATTCCATTCGTTAGCTTGTCTTGTGACATCGTCAACGGATTTTCCTACGGTATGCGTTAGCCAGTGACACTTTCTTTTCGACATGTATAGGGATCTGAGAGGTTTGGACCCATAACTTTTCAATGGAAAGAAATAATATTTATAAAATTTAATTAGTTCGTAACAATCATTCATAACTTACGCCGACATCCAGACAAATATGATTAACTCTATTGAAGACCAAGTTAATTTATTGTAACAAATATCCAGTTGTAATCGGAATTATTAGACAGAAGATTAACAAGGATCTATAAAATTTCATCAAGGCCTTTTGCAAGGAATGTTCGTATTATTCCATATGAGCATTTGGTTACTTTTTGAGCATAATTTTTAGAAAATTATACTTCATTAATAAAAATAATGTTCTTTTATTAGAAGGCAACTTCTGCTTGAATAACATACATACATGCATTTAAGTATGTATGTACGAGTAAATGAACAAACGTAAATCAATTTAATGAAATTTTTCATGTTAAGAAACCTTCGCTAAAGTGCCCTGTTACACAATCGGTTGCACAATCTGATTCACCCAATAATGGTTTTTTGCTTTATTTTTAAGAACTTCCTGTTTCTATATCATTTTTCAGACGAACACATTTCATATAAAAAAAAAACCAAAGATGTTTTTGTTTTAAATTGTTTTTTTTCTCTCGACTGTTCCGTAAATATTTCGTGTCTCGAATTTAATTATTTTACATATTGGATCATAAAAACTATTTACATACATACTTACTTTCGAAGTTGGAATAATTATTCAGGAATTTAAATAACGATATTGAGGTACAAGTTCGCTTCCGTCGTTCATTAATGTTTTAATTTCAAGTGGTGATCGAACATCTTTCACACAACACAGATAAAAGTCAGTAGATTTGCACAAAAAAAAATATTAGAAAAAAATTAAGATAAAATTATAAATATTCTTAATTTAATACTACTGCTCCAAATATCGGGTCACCTATTTGATGGTTTCAAAACTGCCAGTCTACTACGGCTGTCAGCTGTTAAATACCTGCCATGCACTGCTGCATTCAATCTAAAGCCTGTCATTTAAATAACATTGTATTTCTTACATAATAAAAAGGTCCAAGCCTAACAATGAAATAAAAGTTTTATCGAAATCATAGAAAAATAGATAAAGCTGTATGAAAGAAAATCCATTGAAAGTTATTGAATACATAATAACGATGCACAGTGGCCTGAAGTAAGAAAAGTGGAAACTTTCCAACTTCATAGCAGAAGATCCGTATTTTTATTTTTAGTAAAAACAGCTTCCAAAAAAGACAATAAGATCCAAAAGAAATTCAGATCGTTCACAATCGTATTAGGCATATCGCCTATTAAATAGAAATCTTTATCGTTTAAAATTATTGGCAAAAAATTTCAAACAAACATTTTGTCGAAAGTAAATTTTATTTTTTGTTTCCGTTTTAGTCGCCCTGTTAATGATTGGTTTTGGAGTCTTTAGAAGAGAAATAAAAATAACTTTTTTTCAGATAGATTTTTACAAATTTTTTTTTTCCGAATTTACACAAAATATTTAATGATGGAAAAAAATTTAGTTTTTTCTTGTCATAAGTTTAACTAAAATTAAATTTTCGTAATAAAGGATATATGGGAGCAGGACATATACTTACACCGATTTCAAAACATTCAAGCGTATATTTCTAGAAATATTAATAAATTTTCGTTGCATGCTGAACGTAATTATAGCTGAAATTTAAATTTTAGTATTAAGGATACTTATATGGGAAGTAAGCGTATCCTTGCACTGATGCATGTGAAATTGGCCCTCTGCTTTAACTGTTTAAATTTTAGAAATATATAAAACATATCGTTTCATTATGGTCATAATTTTACTTGACTTTCAATATCAATAATAAAGGATATATGGGTGCAGGATATGTCCTCCCATATATTGTAATGAATTTTACTAAGAAGCTCAAATGTAAATCTCCAGAAATAGTTGTGAGCTATCGCTGGATTTTGGTCGTAATTATAGCAGAAATTTATTATTTCAATTAAGAATATATAAGAAGTAATCATATCCTGGCATTTATTGCAGTGAAATTTTGCCAGAAAATTTAACTGTTTAGTTCTAGAAATTTTACCAACGCCGTGGTCCTAGTTGGGAATCGAATCGTAGTGGAATTTTGTTACTGTTTGTTGGAAAATATTTCTCTTTCGCTTACAAGGAAATACGTGTAAATAATCAAAATGATCAATAATTATTAATGAATTAATGCTAAAAGAATAAAATTATTAATGTCACTTCTAATAATATATGTGGTATGCGGCACGTTTAAATGGAAGTTAATTCTTAGCAAAAAAAAAAAAAACAAGTATCATAATAACAATAACAATAATAATAAAGAAAACCGAAATTAAATTACACATTGTGTATGATTACGCAAAATTAAATGATCATTTTGTCAACTCATATTTCTTTGAACAAACACACGCCTCTGAATATTGAGTCTCGTCTGCTTGTATTATGCATTTGATATAGAAATATTTCTATATCGAGCTCCTTGTTTTATTTCACTACAACACAGTTCTGTGGCAAAGAATTTCGAAAGATTTCGAAATTTTGTTTATCTTTGTTGTCTAAAAACTTCCGCGCGCCATCAATTGAATAAAAGAATAAGACAGACGTAAATGACAGTAAGTCCATTCATTATTATTCACCATCATGTTCAGCGTGTGGGATTATGCCCACAAATTCAATAGAGACACATGCACGAGTGAGTACAAGTATAAATGAGTATGTAAATCAAACAATTACCTTTACCCTCATCTTTAAATATGTAATGGCCATATTGCAATATAAGTATGTATCTAATTTCTACGAGGGTAGATCGAGAATTTCAATTGAGCTATTATAACTAATTAAATATATAAAATCGATTGTTAGTGAAAGTTTGTAAAGATTGTAGAGTGAAAGTTGGCATAAGCAGTGAGTGCTAAACAAGTCATCATCAGAGACAATATATCCAAGTTCGAAATCTAAATTCAATTGGCAAAAATTTCAATAGGGAGGTATGTGAACGTAAACTAAATGCATATATGTATGTAAATATACGTCAAAGATTTAAGTCAGTACCTTTCATAAGACTGGATGAATAAAGCCGTTCAACACCGTACCCGTCGTCCCTTCCAGAGGCACTCATGGGGTGAGGATGCCACTGATAGGGACGACGTGGTAGCAAATTCTGTACAGGCTGCAGAACCACGTACAGACACCTTGCTGAAGTGTTGGAGCTATCTAACCTCCTACCAGCCCAACGGCCCAGCAGTAAGAAGTCATCCTATCATGAACCACTCGCCAACTACAACCGCGAGGGCAGCCCTTTCGAATAGCAACAGCACATAAAGATATATGGCCTGAAGAGAGCATCTCCAACAGGATCACTAGCACCATGTTGCAGACACACTCATCCGACCCATAACTCTTACCGCGTATCTTTGGGTTTTAACCGCAGCCAACACGTGATGCCCGAATGTGTTTTACCAATAACCCGTCTAGGACAAGTCTTAGAGGATCTCTGGTCGGCCTTGTGTTAAAAACACCCCCAATTTAAGATCCCGTACAAACCTGAGGTATCGGTAGCACCTACAACATACAAATTTTAGGCGTTATCAGCAAAAAGTCCTAGATGCGGAAACCTGCTAACCCCATACCACAGGAAGCACAACACCAAATAAATATAATTCGTGCCCCCGGGGAGAAATTAAAATTAATAAGGTACCGTTGCAGACTAGTTGCTAGTGTAGTACTTAGAGAGTAGCAGGTTCGATTCCAGCCATAGACGCATTCTTCTTTACTCGCCTGTTTTAAATTTTCAATTCTGTCACAGTTGTCACAAAGGGCCAATCATGGACCTAACCTATGATCTTCGTATACAGTGGAATGGGTGTGAAATGAATAGCATTTAAAGCACTTCCAAAAAGTTGTTTTTTCATAACATCTTCATTTCCAATAAACAACAGAGAACATCTTGTAGTGACAAGCGTATGTGAAATTTTTTGAAAATTATCCCATATTTTTACTACTTCCGGATCACAAGTTGTTGAGGTATTTTTTAATGGTATACTTTCCGTGCTCCTGAAAAATATTTAAGACTGAATTTTACGATTGACCTCGTAAGTAAACAATATATTTTGGAAAAGTCTCGAAGTTTTTTTTTATAAACTGATTAAATATTATAAATATAAATGAAAAAAAAAAAGAAATAAATAAATGAACGTCACTAACATTGTTGGTGTTAGTTAGTGTTATTGTTGTTGTTGTTGTCGAGTATAAACAACTACTAAGTATGTTTTAAGTGCAAATATAAAGTGGACGGATATTTTCAGAAAGTGTTTGTACGACACTTGAATATTTGTCGAGTCAAGTCAACTTTAAACGACATGATAATGTGACTTAATTTTTGTGTCATAAATTGAATACATACATACATACATACATATAGATGTATAGATATTTATATTTATCTGTGTTATTTGCTTTCTTTTCTTTCTGTCTGAAATTGACTGTGTTTGTAGCAAATAGAGAATCTTGGCAAATCATTATAAACACAGTAGCCATTTTTAGCGTCATTATTACTATCATTAATTTGATCGAGGGAATAAAATAGAATCATTTTGAATTCAAAATTTTTGCCATTCATCTCATGGCAATACTTTCACAAATTATAGCGAATTAAGAATTAATTTTTCAAGAATTTTCTCCATCAACTGTTTAAAAACTTTCAAAATAATTTATTGTGCCATTAAGATTTTAAAAGCAAATAAAGTTTGTCAACAGCAATGAAATATTTATGGACTTCTTTGAATCAGCATTTGAGAATTAGAGAATTACTAAAGATTTACTAAATGCGAGCTGGATTTACTAAGTGGTTCTCGTACTAATCAAGGGAATAAAAGAGTTTAATTTAAATTAATAATCAAGGAAAAAGAAAGTATCATAAATAAACTTAAACATTTTCGAATGATTTATAAGTGAAATTAAAATAATCCAGTAGAATCGTATGTATATATAAATATTAAATCGTAGAATTGACTTTAAAATAAATAAAAAAAATAAAAATTAAATAAAACACAAAAGATTAACATGAGTTTGGACACGTGATATGAATATCAGAGTTTAAGTATTTCTAAATATCTGGTAAACAAACATGCAGTTCAATATACAATATTTAAATACAGTGGAATACGGCTACAACGAACTAAATGGGAACGGGCAAATTTACTTCGTTATAGACGAAGTTCTTTGCAACCGGCGTAAATACTTATGAAGAAAGCAACGTTAAAATTTATATTTTATTCTTATAGTTTTTTGCAAAATGCATTGAAAAAATGTTTGTTGTGGCTTTAGCTCTTCATATGCCGACATTTCATTGGTTGCTAAAACCAAATCGTCAGTGAAGTTTAAGCAGTTTGATAACATTCAACCTCGTATCTTTATGCCATACAAAACAAATACAATATGAGAATTTCAATATTGCATATGAATTATAACAAATACATAATCATAGTAGGCTTAGAATGTTTTTATACAAACAAACACAACAAACAATTATACTCAACGTGAGTCTATTTTATTTTTCTCTCAACACCCATACAATTAAACGCCCGTTGGTCGTCAATGATTGTATTCAGTTAGGCAAAATGAAAAATAAAATCTTTATTGTAAATACTTAATATTGAAATTTATTTATTTATTTATTTATTTATTTATTTATTTGTATAAAAACATTCTAAGCCTACTATGATTATGTATTTGTTATAATTCATATGCAATATTGAAATTCTCATATTGTATTTGTTTTGTATGGCATAAAGATACGAGGTTGAATGTTATCAAACTGCTTAAACTTCACTGACGATTTGGTTTTAGCAACCAATGAAATGTCGGCATATGAAGAGCTAAAGCCACAACAAACATTTTTTCAATGCATTTTGCAAAAAACTAATTGTTTCTAACGATTGGTCGGGATATTCTCCCGAATAATAAATTTCAATATTAAGTATTTACAATAAAGATTTTATTTTTCATTTTGCCTAACTGAATACAATCATTGACGACCAACGGGCGTTTAATTGTATGGGTGTTGAGAGAAAAATAAAATAGACTCACGTTGAGTATAATTGTTTGTTGTGTTTGTTTGTATAAAAACATTCTAAGCCTACTATGATTATGTATTTGTTATAATTCATATGCAATATTGAAATTCTCATATTGTATTTGTTTTGTATGGCATAAAGATACGAGGTTGAATGTTATCAAACTGCTTAAACTTCACTGACGATTTGGTTTTAGCAACCAATGAAATGTCGGCATATGAAGAGCTAAAGCCACAACAAACATTTTTTCAATGCATTTTATTCTTATTTTTCAATATGTTTATATGTGTTTATATATGTACCTTTCACTCCTGCAGGGAGCATAGTGCCATATGTTTATAATCGGCGATTTTTCAACCGTTCTGAGAATTAAAAAAACACATATAATTTCCAAAAGTGAACGAAATATTTAATTGGGGCGGTAATTGGATCCCTGCCATTCGGTGCTGAAAGATTAATTCCAATTTCGGCATTTTTTCCCAGTATTTCAACCGATATCTTTCCAATGGCAGCTGTAGTGTGGCTTTCCAGGCTGTTTTATCCTTGCACATGAGAGACTTCATGCATCCCTACAAAAATATCATAGTGGGATCAAAATGAATAATAGTGGTTTACAAACGACTGCTCCAAAACATGGGATTAATTGCTCATAAAACTCACCAGCCCCTTAAGAGGTTCATGGTTTTGCGTTTCGCGTGGCATCGTTTCACCATGTAGAAGTAGCCTTCTCACAAACAGCATTAAACAGTGAATTTTTCAGGATGCACTTGAGCTGCCACCAGCTGCTCTGCACACAAAATTCGGTAATTCAATTGAATTCGTTGACGTACTCATTGAGCCAAAATTTAGCTTCGCCGCTGAAGGCAAATTTTCGATAGAAAAATTTATCTTCATCCAACTTTCCTAAGACCCAAACAAACGACGTTGTGGTACTTCAACTGGCTTCAGTTCTTGCAGCAGCTGTATTTTGCATGAATTCATACCCAAGTCCATACGCATAATCATCCAGACGGTCGAATAACACTGACCCAATTGTTATAGGCGATAATGAATTCATTATGGAAGGTGTGTGTTATACCCGAACTTTACTATACTTTTGTCCACTACAACGAAAATTAATTCATCCACGCCGCATTCCCCGGCATTTTCGTCCATATTCGATGGTAACGTTATTCAAATCTTGTTTATAAATAGATCATTAAGTATATTTTATAAATTTTTCCTTTCTAATTATAAAAGCCAATATTCATATCAAGTTTCTAATCCATTGCCGTCTTGAGATAAAAGATATGAACATTTTTCAAAATTAGTTTTTTTTTTTGGAATAAATTTCATTTTTTTTGTGGACATGATTTACTAATTTTGAATATTATTCGGTTAAAATTCAAAATCTATAGGGATCAGGTCCTTAGTAATATAAAATTAATAAAGAGTTGCGATAAGCCTGGTCCTGATGGTATTCCGAGCGTTATATTAAAAAAATGTGCTGAATCACTGGTCAAACCATTGACGTATTTATTCAACTGCTCGCTGAAATATGGTTTATTTCCTAGTTGCTGGAAGGAATCTTATATAATTCCCTTTTACAAATCAGGCAGCCGTAACAGCGTAACAAATTACAGAGGTATATCAAAATTAAATGCTATTCCTAAACTGTTTGAAAAAATAATAACTGACTGCCTTAAACACGAAATATCGTCGATAATTTCTCCAGCGCAACACGGATTTTGTAGTGGTAGATCTACATTGACAAATTTGATTGAATTCACAACATATGTAAACTCAAGCTTTTATAACAGCCAACAAACTGATGTTATTTATACTGATTTCAGTAAGGCTTTTGATAAAGTGAACCATGAGCTATTGATCGAAAAGTTGTATGCTATTGGATTTAACGGAAATTTCCTGCAGTGGATTGAATCCTACTTAAAAGGTCGTAAACAACGTGTTATATTTAACAACTCAAAATCTCAATATATTGAAGTAACTTCTGGTGTTCCTCAAGGTAGTCACATTGGGCCTATTTTATTTTTGCTCTTTATCAATGATCTTCCTAATGTTATACAATACAGTAATATACTGCTCTATGCTGACGACGTTAAACTGTTTTTAAATATTGCAAAACAAGATGACTCCACGAATCTTCAAACAGATTTAGATAACTTTTATGATTGGTGTAAAATTAACCATATGGATCTTAATATAAGCAAATGTAAATTAATGACATATACAAGATACTCTCCGCTTTCAACGACATATTTTATTAATGGTGCTCGACTTATTGCTGTCGATTCATGCTTAGATCTTGGAATATACTTCGAAAAGAAACTAACGTTCAATACGCATGTAACGTACGCCGTAAATAAAGCTAATTCTGTTTTATTTTTCATTAAAAGATGGTCAAAAGAATTTAATGATCCGTATATAACCAAAGCTCTTTTCATATCCTTGGTAAGACCGATACTCGAATACGGATCCGTGGTATGGGACCCGCAGTACAATTTATATGTAAAGAAAATCGAATCTGTTCAAAAGCAATTCCTTTTGTTTGCTCTAAGGTCTCTTCAATGGAATCCAGCTGAACATTTGCCGCCATATAGAAGTCGATTAGCACTTATTAATATTCCAACGTTAAAAAGTCGAAGAATTGTATACAATGTTGTTTTTTTCATAAACTTATTTCAAGGAAAACTTGAGTCAACCTATCTTCTGAACCAAATCGAAATTAACGTCCCTGGAAGGCAACTGAGATTATATAGTCCTTTACACCTAAAGTTCCATAGAACGAATTTCCTGAACTTTGATCCAATGAGAAGAATCTGCTCAGAAGTTAATAAATTTTACAGTCAAATAGATTTGTCTGAGAATGTAAATATTACCAAAAAGAATCTAATTAACTATCTTAACTCAAATAATTATATATATAACTGTTTGTAACTATTATAAAATATATGTATGTTATCGTTTTAATTTCTCAGCTGTAAATATTAGCTGCAAATAAATAAATAAATAAATAAATGATGCATGTAACTTTCCTTTCAGTTATTCGGGTGTGACCAAATTTAAAGCAAGTGAATGTGCATTATGCATACAAGTTTTCTTCCTGTCACTCATGTGAAGGAAGTAATATAAGCATTGCACAGTGCGATATGAGAGAAATTTTTGTACTTTAAATTATATATCTGAAATTTAAATGCAAAATCGTATCAGAATATTTTTTTAATTTTAAGGGATAGTCCGAAATGTGTAGTCACAGCATGTGTCACTATTTGATATTATTTCATTGACACAATAAGGGTATTCACAATGGGTTGTTTAAACTTCCCAAAAGATGCAAATTATTGCAAAAATGCATCTTTCTTATCAAAACACATTTACAATTCGCTTCAGTTTGCATCATTTGCACTAAGAAAACCTTGAGCAAAAATGTTCGTTCATATTTGCTCAATTGCCAAAACAATTAAACAAGAGCTTCTGACATATCGGCCGCCATATAATGAAAGAATAATACTCGTATTAAGTAAAATTAAAATTTTTTTTCCGAATTTCTTGATATTAAAAATGAATAGAACAGCATTCTCTAATGGAATTTGTTTAGATTTTAACTCGATCCCATAAAGAAAAATTATGTTCACCCTGTTAACAATATATGCAGTTGAACTAAAATAAAGTATGATTTTTTGCAATAACAGCAAAAGTAATAATAATAATAATAATAAAATAAAATTTATAGATTTATGAAAAAATATTAATAAGGGAGGATTAAAAATTAGCTGTTTTACACAAAAAGTGCATTAGGATTAAAAAATGTGCTCACGATGTAATGCAACATGCATAGTAAATTTGCAAAAGTAATTTTACACTATCACTATCACAAAAACCCTTAGACATTTTCATAATAGTTTTTTTTAAATCAGGCTTTAATGCGTTATTGGATTTTCGTAATCAAAAATTTTCTCAAACCAAATTTTGAAATTTTTTACTACTTTGATTTTTCCGAAGCTATAGCCCTCCGAAATTGAACATAACGCGCACATTTCTGGACAATTAGCATTAAACACATCGTACCTTTACAACCCATCATCAGATTGAAACAGCGTTGGACTTTAATGACCAACCTTCCTGTTGAAAGTACATCTAAAATCAGAAGATATATTTTATTATCCTAAAAAAGGATCTCTGTTTTTTTTTTTTGATTATATTTTCATAGAAAATAGATAATTATTACAACTATATTTGTTGAAAATTTTAAAGTCGAGGTATACAAAAGTTGGGAGTTGGAAAATGGTGTTGGAATTAATGTTTGTTTTAAAATTCTGAATGCAGAAAGTCAGGCATATGTGTGTACTAAGTTTTGAAGCCTAAAGTTTATTTTTCTAATTTTGTGTATGTTTTTGCAAAGACTCGTTGACTTTAACTCGTACATTAAAAAAAAAACAAAAAGATTAATATCTGTCTTCTTTAAAAATCCCTGGCCAGCGTTCAGTACAAGATGTAATCAATTAAATTGCAGTTACAGACCAACCTGCAATTAAATTTAAAAACTTATTGAATTAATTGCTTAATAAATTGTTTATAACCGCAACCTCCCATTTATTTGTATCTAATTTAGAAAATTCAAGGAAAACTATAACCACGATTATAAAATGCTTAATTTGAACTTTAAGTGCAAAAAATGTGAAAACAATAATTTAGTAAAATTTAATGATTGAAATTTTTCGTTAATCAATATAGAGAAAATATTTAAATTAATAAAATGTGTTGAAATATTTTTTGCTAAATGGTAGTAAAAGGAAAATAGTACTTTCTGATTGTGTGAAATAACCACACAACTCAATATGTTAGACATGGAGCAATCAAAATATTCTTTTCCAAAAGAAGTTGGCTTTTTTAAATTTGAATTACTTACAGGCATTATAGTTCTGTATATAAACTCTTATTGATTTGACTCACTAAACTTTGAACCCTTTTAAGAATCCACCCCTCAAGCACTGGATTATTGTGTGGCAACAAAGTCCATGAACTACGCTCGGTGTTTTCTGGTACTGGCACTGTACTGTCACTGTTTGTCTTCGTGATTATATCAATTATATTCTCTATGTTCATGAGAAAATGAAAAGCTTTCCATAAAGCATAAAACTTCATAAAACTTCGTTTGCTTATAGAAAAAACTTTCAAATACAATATGGGAATTTCAAAAAAATCAATCATAATTAAAATTTTAAGTTAAACGCTTTCCAAGCAACTCATCTATCGCTGACGAGTTGGCTAGCACCAGTGAATTATTCTGACATTTAGATAACTACTGAGCCCACGACAAATAACAAAAATTTAGCAATTAATTCGGAGAATAATTTAAATATACATATATTCATATTAATTGTTCTTTAACACAAAAAAAACTGGAAAATTTTAGTAATTGAAGTACACTTAATACTGTTTTCATCGATTTTTTCACACGCACATAAATACATCGGACTTAAGAAATATTTACGGGGACCTGAGAGCTGCTCTTCATCCCCAATGTTGTCTTACAACTGCAACAAAAAGTTTCAAAGTACTTGTTTTATTCTGTGCTTTGGTACTATTAAATCAAAAGATTACAATTCCTTGTTGTTTTCCGAAAATGGCATGAGGAAACAGTCGTAATGTAAATGCGCTTGACATCTCGAAGGAATTCTAACAGAAATTTGGGGAAAAAACACGTCAAGAAAAAAAGTCATTGTATGCAAAAGGCATGAAGTAGCGTAATGGCTGCGTAAATATTTTTTAAGTGCGATCAGATTTGTGTTTTTTAAACTAACTTAATACAGGATGAGGTTATCAAAATCGTTTTTTCCCTTTTTTAGTGTTAAAAATTTGCTTTAAGTTGATTTTTTTTTCCAAAAGTCGAATGCGCAATTTGCTACCCCCGAAATATTGATTATTGCATAACTCCCCCTTTTACGGACCAATGTTTAAAAAAACTTTTTTTGTGTAGTTTGCAGTTTCTTTTCACAGAAATTAAAGTCGAAATCGAACGGAAAACCTGAAGCCCGAAATATCATAACTGTACTATTTATGGACTTATTTTCAAAATTTTTCCATTTTTCCTACATATAAAATATAAACTAGAAATTGATTAGATCAGGTTTTAAACTAACCCATGGTTAGGTTAGGTTAGGTTGATTGGAGGGGTGTGATAGCCCATGTCATACGACATACACTTAAGCCAGTGAAGGCTTGTTGAGCGCTCCCTTTAATTATTAAACACAAACTGCCAGAGTTCTGCGGCAGGATTCGAACCTGGGACCTTCGCACTACGAGTCTAGTACACTACCTACTAGTCTACGAAGGTCAGTTAAACTAACCCATAGTTGCTACGGTTTTGCTGTCTGTATTAAAGTTGGGGGTTTTTTTTGCCAGGATTATTTTTTTGCGTTACGCGGTCGCACGTGATATTGGTTGCATCGCCCTACAGTATTTTTTTGCCTACTCAAAATATTATGTGGGTAAATTCAAATCATTTTAGAAAAAAAAAATAATTTTAATTTTAAGTGAATGTGTTTTCCTTTATTATTAAAAGTTAATTTTTGACTAAAATTTTTTTGCGTAAACCAGGTTTAGACCAACTTACAAGAAGTAAAGTACAAATCATTAAAAATTACTGTCTTATCATTTTAATTAACAAATGAAATTTAACCTACAAAAACATTTGTAATAAAAATTACTTACGAAAACAGTAAAAATTACTATTTTCCCATAATTTTTACTGCAATAAATGGAACTACCAAAAAGCAAAATTTTTTTAATATATTCATATTGATTTTTTATTATTATTATTTTTATTATTGATTTTTAATTATTATTCAAATTGGAAATAATATTGATTGTAGTATGTTGAAATAAATATTGTTCTTCCGGAAAGACTTTCAGTTCGAATTCAATAGATAGACCAATAGATTTTGTCTAAAATTATAAAAAAGAAAACGCTATCATGGACTTATTACGAAGAATTTAGGAATTTAAGTAGACGTGAAGAACATATTTCTTTTTGGAGGACTCAACTTAAAATCTCATCAGACTCCTATAGAAAATGATGTTTACTTTTTTAAGTTTTTCATGATTGGAAAAGACATAAAAAGTAAACATAAGTACTTTAGATTACGTTGAAGAAGTCGTATCAATATACATACATAGGCCTTTTGTGCGAAAACTCACAACCCTATAATAACTCCGTGCCATAAATATAGTTCCTCAATTCTCCCCAGTCAATATCCTTAAGGTGAGTAATGTCCAGTTAGGTCTCATTTGCAAAAGGATCGGCATCTCGCCTGAACAAAAGCTTAGAGCAATGGCAGAGTAGGTGCTCCACTGTCTCAGTGTTATCCCTACATGCCCTGCATTCGGCTTTCTCTGCAGTGCTCGTAAATTGGAGTGTCCCGTCACGACGTCAATCAATTTGCTTAACTGTAGCTTTCTTAGTCCCTCGTTTTATCCTCGTCTAGGTCGCCCCATAAGGCTTTGGTCTTGTTGCCCACAGTTTCGCTGTCGGCAAGTTTCAAACAACTTTGCAACTTAGTCCTCGCTCCCTCAAAGGGCTTCGCGTTGACCAAGATCACTACTTGCAACCCGCTTATACTGATCTTTAGGCTGTTGACGCGCTATTTTACCGATTACATCATGGTGATCCGGCGCTTAAGAGAGAGAAATATCACTACTTGGGGCAATTTGTGTACACTTTCGGTGCCGCCACCTACCTCATCAGTACCTGAGCTTGATAAAGTTTCCTGGTAGAAGAATATGAGAAGTTTCTATTCTCTAACAATATCATATTTTTTAGTTATGAATGACATTTTTATACTCTGTTAAAGTTTCCAATGAGTGTTACTTAAAATGCTTTTCAATTTTGTTGTAGTAAATATAATCATGCTGTGACCCCAACCACCCTCAAAGTGGACATCCTCTTAGACCATATTCTGAGAGTAATCTTTTCTATTGACGTTAAAAGTTAAAAGTTTTTCTTGCCCCATTGTGCAATAATTCTGTTTAAGCTAAAAAATTTTATTCTAAACAGACTCTTTAAGTTACCAGTTCTTATTAACGTTGCGTTTTCACAATCACATAAAATGCAATTATCTTAAACAATATGAGGTAATTTAATACTGAATTTAAATCTATGAAGGTTAATAAACATTATAATAATAATTTCAAACGCCTTTAATTAAAACTTGTAAAGGCATAAAACTTAAAACTGACAAAAAATTGACTTTTTGCCTTTTGAACAGAAAACCGACCACAATAAACACCGACTAAACAATCAGTCGGACGGACGGATGGACAATAAGATTAATGTTTCATTTTCGCAACCAAACTCTGTATTCATCTATCAAAATCTAAATTCAAAATCATCATTAGCGTCTAGTATACAAATCATTAGCAATTAGGGATGGCGTTTAACTGGCCATTAGCGCAGTTCCATTGAGACGAATGTTTGAATAGCGATTCCATCTCATTTTCTTCTTTTTTAAGAATCAAAACCATATTTTTTCATGATCAAAATAAAATGGTCAAATCGTTGGGTCTATTCTGTTTCTGTAGATGTTGTATATATATATTTTTTTAATTTATTTTTCAATGATTTATGATCGTTGCGCCTTAATGATAATGAAGATGATTTTGCATTTAAATACGTTTTTTTCTCACTTTTTTCTCTTTTTTTTATTTTGTTTTTGAAGATAAAATGAAAAGTTTTTTGTTAAAAACATTTAGAATTTTCAAACATTATGTTTGTACATACATATACTTATGTACATATGTATATATTTGCTTACGAAATTTAACAAACTAAAAATTGTTATGAAAGCAGTTCAAATCGTATAATTATTATGGAAACACCAAAAGAGAACTAATGGCGTGTTCTTTTCTGGAAAAAGTGTAATAATTTGTTGATAATTTTATTTAAAATATATCACTCTGACTTAGAAAATGTAATTCCTTTACAGCACTACGAGTATGAGCTCTTTCCTCACAAACTTGCGCTTATTAAAAAGCACTAAGTTCCCTTTTTTCTTTGAAAGGGCAAAAGGTGTTACACTACTGTTTTGAGAAAAAAAATTGCCATAAAAGAAACTTTCCTGTAATAAATTTTTTCAATTAATTTATTTTACTTTAAATTAATATATAATAGAAAAAATTAACTTAAAAGTTTTTATATGAAATAATTTTCTTGTATCGCTGTAAGATGAAATATTGAATAATTTTACTGATCGTGCAACTTACTTTTCTTTCCCTAAAACTAAAGTCATAAACATCTTCTTATGTCCATTTTACAAGGACTATTTCGTTGGAAAGTAATAAAATATTAAAAATTTTTTTTTGTAATATAAAATTGTGCAAAGCTGAAAAATTCTCCGATAAAAATACACCAAATTTATTTATACATATATAAGTAGTACATAAACATTGTTGCAACTAACATTGTTGTAATTTTTTTTCGAAAAAATATATGTTATTTAATATCCTTAAGTTACGATTTTTTTGCCACTTTGTGTGCAAATTTATCCAAGTTTAAAGAAACCATTTCGACGTTTAAAATGTCAAAACATGTCAACATCGCTTTTTGTTATAAAATGTTGTAAAAGCGATACATACACACATAAATAAGACATATAAAATTTGAAATTCTTTTATTCTGCGCACAAGAGGACCCGATTGGAAAACTCCTATTCTTCTTTTCCATAGTACAGGTATAAAAAAATATTATTTTTCACATTTTCACATACAATAACTCCTCTGTTTGGGGTTTAAATCTCACACAAGAACAAACATTTAATTTCGTGCCACATTGAATTGCACTAAGAAATAGTGTAAATCATTCTTAAGTACGAACAGCATTTGGAGTACTTCCGAAAATTCGAATTTTCATAGCATCTTTAACCAGACTTCAGATTCAATAAACAGGATTCCAAAATGGAAACATCATGCAATGAAAAGTTTATGATAAATCGGAAAATTTGCGAATTTTCACTACTTCCGGATCCCAAAAAAGTCATTCAAAAGCTGAGATTAGAATGCGGAAGTAGTGCGGATTCTTGCTTGTCACCGCAGGCTATTCTCTTTTTTGACTCTCATTCACTAAGTTGGGAGTTGCATTCATTGTGGGTAAAAAACTAGGCTTTAGTTATGCAAAGAAAATAATTTTACATTAAGCTATTCGTAGGATTTGTCATTTGCGTCTGGGAATAAACTTCACATCCATAAGGCATAAATTTTTTTCGCTTTACATTTGGAAAAGGTACAAACTTGCAGCAGTCACGATCTCGTTTTCCCTGTGTGAAAGCAATTTTGTCACATATTGATTGAGGAAAAATAAAAATTTCATATACATACATAGACTTAAAGAAATAAGTATTTGTTTTTATAAAAAAGTACATATATTCAAATCGAGTATAATAGAAAGTATTTTATGACTTGATTTTCCAGGAAGTTGATCTTAGGAAGCAATGAATATGTTGTTCCTTTTTTATGGGAAAGTTATGAATTTAATTAAATTCTTTAGAAGCTCTTGTTTTAGTTGGGTAATAGTGAATGAAAATGAAATCATTAAGTCAATGTCTTTGCAGAAAATTCAACACACATTTTTCCAACTGGGGTGCCAGAATATTCCAAGTAGCATCTTGATAATGACAGTAAAGCAACAATTGTTTTATTGAAACATAAGCATTTGCCTTGTTTTGTTGGCTTTGATTTGATTTTTTTTCTCGGTTTTGCTCAATTTTCATGTTTTTCCTCTTGTACGCATTTAGTTGTTAGTCGTAGTTGGGTCTGGGTTCTTGGTTGTGCGGTTACAAATAAATATTTGTGTTGTAAGCAACAATAAATTAAAGGAAAAAAAGTCTTACCCCTTTTTGGGGATAATGGCAGGGCACTTTTATATTAATGTGCGGTGCATGATGATGGTTGGTATGGAATGAATGGCCGAAGAGCACAGAAACAGATAATGATGGTGATGACGATGACGTTGGTGATGGTGATGGCGTTGACGATGAGTTTGGTCAATAATGGGAATGCATGTTGAGCGCAGCGCAAGTCTTTTATGTTGGCTGAGAGCCAAACATGGCCATCACATCGAGCAACCAAAGTAAACGAAGCCAAACTTAACCATAAACCAAATAGCAGTCATCTAAGAGCCAATAAAGGTAATTTGGTTTAAGAAGACATGATGATGGGCAATGATATGGTTGGAGGTGGTGGGGGGATTAAAAATGTATATACGCACATGGACACACAGCACTGATTTGAAGAAGACTGCGTGCAGTGGTAGTTGGTTGACGTTTTATTTTGGTTTCACTTCAAGTTGAAGTTAGTGAAACCAAGAGGAAAAAAATCTTAGTTTTCTGGCGAACGTTTGTGTGCAAGTGCTGCTTTGAGTCGAGCTTCTTTTTACCCATTTTGTGCAGTCAGCCAGGCAGCCAGCCAGCCAGCGTAGCACTCTTACGATATGGCAAATATAATTCTTCGTTATTGGCCTTGAAGATCCTAAGCACGGAAAAGAGGTCATTGTCATGGCATTACAACTTTTTAGCCAAAGTCAAAGCCATATTATGGTTGGCTATTGCCTGCCTCTACATTTTACAGACTTTTTCTTAAATAATGTTTTGTTGTTTGACTTGGAATCATAGTTTGTTGTCGTGGACGGTTGGTTGTTTGTTTTATTAAAAAGGGAAATCGTTTAAGTTTTTTTTCTCCACAAACTATTACTTCTTCTAGATCTAGATTTTTTTCTTATAATAGTCTATGATAGCAATTAGTAATTAAAGTTAAGGTTTTGCCAGCCACTGCACAGAGCTTTGATGATATTTCTAGCCGTAAAAGAGCTTCTGTTAAGTTTGTGCAAATACAATTGAATGTTGCAAGTAGCGTTCCTCATAGAGGAGTTATTCAATAGGGAGAAAAAAATTTTATATCATCAGATCCCTTTGTGGGCAGGGAGGTTAAGACGTCCCCTGATTGAACTTAAGCTTGCAGCTTGAAAGAAATATTTGAAACTTTTAACCTGCTATACCGAAATAAATTTTTTCATGGGGCTTATAGACACCGCTGAATGGACACATCACTGCGAGGACTAATATTTTCATCATGCATAAGCGAAGTTCGCTTAGAAAATCATTAGCCATCATTATAGAGACCTTAAATCATAAGTAAAGGGTATCTTTTTTAAGGCTAACAAATTAAAGTAAAACATAGAAAATTATTTTTACTATCAATGAAACCGACTTTACTGAAAATGTAACTTTATGACTTTAATGTTTGCACATGATTACATTTTTTGCATAAATTACAGCCATATTTCCTGAATAACGCATCGAATGTTATGTTCGACAAGAGACTTGTGTGTCTAAGATAATTAATGTAACCATTACGTGAAATTATTTATTCATCAAGCGTTTCCTTCAGTGAATTAGTTGATAAAAAGTTGATAAAAATTTTAACGTGATGCTATACATACACGAATAAAATGACAAACTAAATTTAACTGAAAGCAACTGCCAGCTGTTAAATCAGTTGTCAAAGAAAACGGTGTTATCAAATTAAAGATATGTACGTGTAAAAACACCCTTTATAATAAAATATAAGTAGTATAAAATATAAATCTTCCGTCAGTGCTGGCGAATCTTTCACATTTGCATTGGGCCCTAAACATGGCTCCTTCATTGACGTCGTTAATTAAATATAACATTTGCCTTCCACTTCAAATGAAGTTCTACTCAACATTTTATTTAAATAAACAATTGTTATGTCCTTATTAAATAACCCTTTACTTTTTACTAAGTTTGGTAAGAATAGTTTTTTGACTGCATTTAATGTTGCCTTCGTTATAAACAAAATTCTCAATTATGCGTTTTTCCCCAACTCTTATTTCTTATTTTATTATTATTATAACTTTTTGTTATTGTTTTTTATTATTTTTTTGTTGTTGTTGAAATATTTCCATCGTGTTATTTACATGATCGTGAACGTTTAAAAACTGATCGAGAAGATAATTTCAACTTTAACACACATTCATAGAAGATGTTAGTTTTAAAGTATGTGTGTATGATTTTTCTTTGTGTAAAGGTTAATGTAGGAGTGAATGCACAGTGGAACAGAAACTAAGTATTGTAAACTTTTTTTAATAAGCTGTATGAGGTTGATATTTCATAAAAATATAGCAAAGAATTATTTAAATTTAAGTTGAAAACAATTTCCGATCACTTATAATAAGGCGGCGTAGACTATAGCGTATGACATACAATTCGTTCATTAATTTTAGAAATCTTAATGGATCTATGAAAAATGGCATGCAAGCGTAGTGAAAAATATATTCTATTCTTAGGGAACGACGTATTCATTGCTTTCAAAACTCCATTAGGAAGTCATGTTGACAAAATTTTAATTTAAAATCTAAATTACTTAAAATTATCTTTGAAAATCTGTTCTCATTTTTTTCAATAAAATGGTAAAAACTTTCTTATTTCAATAAACTTGAAGATATTATTTTCTTTCAATTAATATTTGATACATATACTTTTAAACGAAAAAAAAGAAGTCGTGATTATTACCTTTTCTTGATACAAAGTGTATTCCCAGAGATAAATAGCTGATTCTAATATAAATTCATTTTTTTCGTATGGAAAACCTATAAAAAAACTACACATATTGAGGATAGATTCCAATTTGGTGAATAGAAATCAAAAAAGAGAACATCTTGCAATGAAAAGACTATGCTAAAATTTTCGCAACTTCCGGATCATAATTTCAGCACCTCCAATTTTCTAAAAAAATTAAATATTTAAAAAAAATTGCTATTGTTATTAAAAACATGGTTAAGAACTTGTTAAAAATTCAATAGTCTTTTAATTATTGCAATTAAAAATTCATTAAAAAATCTAAAAATTCCATTAAAATTTTCATCATTATTATTAAAAATTTTATTGTATATAAATTTAAATAAATTTAAAATGAAAATTGCTGCTATTAACGTATCCACTAATATAATAAAATCTATATCTATATCTAAATCTAAATCCATATATCTAATAATAGCGTTTTTTTTTGTAACAAATTGTAACATTTTTTGCCTTCTTAAAGGAAAAAAGTGTTCTTCAATAAACTCAAACTTATTAGAAACACTTAAGCAGTAAAGGAATTAATTTGTTTTTGTATTAGATATTTCCTAAATTCATCAACAAAATGTTGCACTTTTTTTAGAAAAGTAAACGTCATAAATTTTTTTAATGACACAGCAAAACGTTTATTTATGTTTTCTTTTTTTCGTTTAATGAAAAATATCTATAGTTAACGGATTCGGGGAAAAATGTACTCTTTTCAGAACTTTCATATGAAAAAAAAAAAAATACCTTCAGGTACCCCCATTTCAAATTTTTATCAGCTGCTTAGCAAGAGTTAAGTGACAGATTTCTGAACACTGTTTGTGTCCAAGTTGCCGCAATTGGGCATACCGCACTTCTAGCTATTTTGTCTTCGTTATGCTTTTGTAAAAATTTACATCAGTCGCATCAGTCATTTGTGAAGGGATTTGATTTTTTCTAAAATATTTACATTGATTCCGCTCCACTGTGCGTTGTACGTTCTTGTTTTCCTTATGAACTTTTTATTTATAGTTTCCACTTAGCTTTAATTATTTCTTTCGAAAGCATTTTTTATGGCATGTTCTTTCCTTTTAAACATTTAGAAAATCTCTTTCAAATATTTGATTATGTAAGTGTACATTTTAGTGCGTTTTTTACGCCCCAAGATCAGGTTATAAAAAATGTCAATGAACTTATAAAACATTGTTGGCCCAAAATCACTAATTTTAATATCAAAACTTTTGTAATTTAAAAGTACTCAAGATGAAAATGATTAACTTTAGACGATCTTTGTTATAATTCTGTGTTAAAAATTACAAAAAAAAAATTGTTTTTAATTAAGGCAATAATTTTTGAAAGAACAAAAATTAAATGGCATTTTTTGTGTAACATTCCAGCTGCCTTACAGGGTTGCATGGTCTTTCCCAATAAAGAACAGTGAACTCCATTTTTTCTCTTTGAAAAGGCAAATAATTTTACACTTAAAAAAAAAATTTCATAACCCAAAAATGATTGCCACAGAAATAGGGAATATGTTTCACTTGTTACTGTGTGTTTACATTTGTCTTTTATTGAATTCTTAGTTTATTGGCAAGGGAGTTAACGTGAACAGAATATAGCACAGGTATGCATGTACTGTCGTTACGTTTTGTTCTCTCATTCGTACATATTCACACACATAAGCACCAATGATAAAATATTGCCAGCTTTCAGAAGGAAAAGAAAAAATTTATCAACAAAAAATGTCGTATGTAAACGCAGCGCGAAACCTTTCGATGCAGTTAAATCCGAGCTAAAAACTTGGACACATAGAACCCATTCAACTCTCTGGAATAACGGAACCATGGGAATCGATACAAAAATTCTATGGGGAGATTCAGACGAAAAAAGAACGAGGGAGCTGCTAAGACTTAGCAAGCCCGAACTAAGTAGAATAATGGAAGTTGTCACAGGGCACTCCCAACTACTGGCACATCTTAAATGCATGGGAATAGCGGGAGGAGATGAATGTAGAGCATGTGGGGAGGAGAGCGAAACATTGGAACACTATTTGTGCCAATACCCCGCCTTCTCACAAATAAGGTCCCGATATCTTGGGGGTGACACCTTACCGGACATAACCCGATTACGGGGAATATGCTGGAGGAAATTAAGGAACTTTGTGAGTGACACGGAGTTTCTCTAGACCTTTGGGTCAATATGTTATGGCTAAACACAAGGGAGCGCACAACAAGCCTTCACGTATGACATGGGCTATCACACCCCTCCAATCAACCTAACCTAGCCTAGCCTAACCTAAACGCAGCTTTAAACAAGAAAATAGAAAAATTGAATCAACAAAAGCTGAGAAAGTGTAAAAGTGTTGCCCTTTTCAAGCTCACAATAGAACAAAAATAATTGCTTGAAATTCTTACTGTTTATGTATTAAAATTCATTATTTTATGAGACCTTCACTCAATAAATATTCATTTAAGCAGCTGACGATGCCATTCGATATTGGAAATAACTACATTTTAAATAAAAAATTATTTTTACTTAAAAGACTTTGTGCTTAAACAATTACTGCTTTAATTAAATTAAAAAGTGACGAAGAAACTTAAAATTCACACAAAAACAAATATTTCATACGATAATAAAATCAAAACCCTGATTTGTACAAACAAAGTAGTTAATACAGTTGGAAAAAAGAGTAGTATCTTACCCCGAAACAAAGTTGGATGCACAATATGTTGCATGTTCACATATTTTGTGCGCAATCCTTAATTGTTCGAGCACATGGAACACGACGGCGAAATTTATGCTGCGTTAAAACAAATTCTCACCCTGCATAGAAATTCTTAAAAAAATTTTCGATATGGCATTCAAATTAAAATATTCTAACTTTATGACTGGGATGGCAAAGGGATCATTCATTCTCATTCCCTGATATGCACTTGTACATGTACATATGTACATATATGTACATGTATATGTACATATATTTTATTATGCAACTTTACAAAATATTGCATCATTAATCTTGAAAAATGTTCATCATAAGACGCAGTTAATTTTATCACTCCAGTTCCTCTAGGCATTTCCCAAGCAAATAATTGAACGTCTTATTAAAAACCATTTCATTTCAAATCAAATTTATTTTCACTTATCATTCTTCTAATTACGCAAATTAGAAGACAGCAAGAAGAATATTAAAAAAAAATTAACAAAAAACTATTGCGACTAAAACTGAATTTCTACTATAGTACAATAAATAATGATACAAATGAATCATATTTGAATAAAAAGTGAACAACAGCAGCTTATAAATTATTTATAAGCTTAAAACTACGAAAAAAAAAATGAAACTAGCAAACAATTGTTTTACGAAAAAATACGTTGCAAATAAAATAATAAAAATTTTAATCACATTATAAAGGCGCTAATGCATGCAAATTGACTTCAATTATCGTTGTAGACAGAAAATAAAAAATAATGCAAATCAAATGATCATATCAAAAATTAGAACATCTACTCTAAATAAAATACAAATATTGTCAAAATTTTACAAAAATATACTTTTATTAAGGCAAAATACGATTTCTTTTGAAATTGTTTAAACAATTTTATTAATTCCTCAAATAACTGATTCCAAATATGAAGTGACATCTTCCAGATAAAAAGAAAAAAACAAATTATTTATTATGTATATATTAAAATACTATTATGTATATAAATACGTATGTATGTATGTATATTGATCTTTATTGAGCAACACTACACGCAAAGAAAAATCAAGGCTGTTACGATCCAGAATCTCAAACCATTATCAGTGTTTGCCTTAATGGTTTAGCAAACATATGATTATACTTCATTAGATCTACCTTATGTGAAATGTTCCAAAGCTCAGCGGAATTTCTTATTAACCATATGTTTTCTGGCTTTCAAATCATTTCGAATACAAATGGAATCAATATTTCATTTGATATCAAAAGTTTTCACGTTTTCATATCATTATCATTCCCAGAAAGAATATTTTATGTGGATGCTCGTAACAGTAAAATTAAATTGCTTTTATATAATTGTGGAGTTGTATTATACACTGAGAAATACTTTCATATATTTTTTTTTGATCGTTACCGTTTTATTTTGTTAATATCGTTGTTTTACGTGAAATTAACAAGGCCTATGCAATCTAATAGTATGTATCTCGATGTCAAAAGAAACCTTAAGGGAACGAAAACCAGTCACTCATTTTTGTTCGACAAAGTGCTCCACTACGAGTAGCTCTCGCACACTTACGTTATAACGTAACACTTTTGAAGATTGTCAAATTACCATGTTGCCATGGCGTAAATTCGACAAATAAATTGTGTAAAAAATTTAGCTTTGTAATGTTTATATTTGCAATAAGTGACATCAAAATTAAAAAAAAAAAACTAAAGTTGTGTACGTGAGGTGGATATGTTGACTGTTAGTGTGTGTATCAGCCCTTCTCCATTCAGCAATTAATCTTGCGCAATATTTTATTGATTCTCTTTTAAAATTGCTTTCATATTTCAGTTGTTTCATTTTTGTACTGTCTCAAATTCGACAATTCTTTTTTGCTGAAATGAGACTCATCGCTGAATGGGTGAAGCACGGGGAACGTTGCCCGAACAGAACACCCATTTTTATAAAAACAATGTTGCCATTTTCATGTGCAATATCCATTAGTGCTCATTCGGTAAATCACACTAAATAAATGACAGCCAATCTGACAGATGTACCTTCAACAATTT
Source organism: Germaria angustata (assembly GCA_963681545.1). Taxonomy (NCBI): domain Eukaryota; kingdom Metazoa; phylum Arthropoda; class Insecta; order Diptera; family Tachinidae; genus Germaria; species Germaria angustata. Next base: position 9,803,237 of record OY813001.1, on the reverse strand, counting down.
GACACTTTCAACTGCCAAAATTCGGAAGTCCCAATTGAAAGATCCATTGCAGATGTGCACTAGTTAAGAATATTTGAAAATAAGTCTTATAACTATTTAAAAAGTAAGTGATTCATGGTACCTCGTAAATAGATGCAAAGACAAAATTATATTAATTTTATTTTTTAATTTACTTGTTATGCAGCTCACTAATCTGCTGACGTCTGTTGATGTCAAAATTCGTTTTGATAAATTCTTCTCTGACATTTCAGTAATGAATAAGAATTTTAATTCACATTGTGGCTTGTTGGGTTATTTGCATAATTTCACTTTGTTGCTATTGTTCGTTGGCATTTTGTTGCAGTTTCTTAAATTTTATTGCAGAGCGCTTGTCTATTCTGCTGCCTGCAATTAAACACTATTCAAAGTCAACATCGTCATCATTGCAACAATGAAATGAAGAAGAAAAAAAATCTACTACACTTACAGTGAGGAACAAAAGTAATGTAATAGAAGTTGAGTAAATATTTTAAATGATCTTATGTTTTACTTGTCAATATTCAGGGCATATTGCAAAGATTGTATTTTAAATGTTGAAAATAATAAACTTTTATTAGGTTTTCCACTGCCCGTCACTATAATTCTTGTTCTCATAATACTTTTGACTATTTTTAAGCTTTTATCGGTTGGTGTGCTTATTTCAAAAGCTGGCAATAAAGTATCCATCTGTTAGATAACTTAACATAGTGGTCACCAGACAAACGAAATGACAGATACCTTGACTTCCCGGTTTTTATTTTAGAAGGAGTAAATTTTTATAAAAGTGATTGATTAACAATTTAATGTAAAAAATTATGAGGAATATTTGTGCGGAATTTGTGTTTTTGATTCTCTTTTGAGCTTTTTTTTTAAATCGAGTGAAAACTCCCCTTAAACTGAAATGCATTACTCAACTATTTGTCCTGACATTCTAAAACTCGAAAGCTTCTTCTATTCTTTATATACTCTAAAGCTTTCAATTCAACTTGAATGCCAAAATTAGTGAATGTTCGAAGGTTAATGTAGATACGATGAAGAATTAACTAGGAAATAGATTGGCAGAGCATAGATCGGACCAAAAATATAAAAATTATGTAAATAAATTTTCAAATTTAATTGTTGTGGCCTTAGCTGTTCGTTTAAGCACTTTGAAAACATCCGACCTCATATGGTTACGCCAAAACAATCAAATACGAGAATTCTCTATCGCCTTTTAAGTGGCTGCGATCTTATATGGGAAACAAGCCTCGCACTGATACTCTAGCCTACGTTGGCCTACATAGGCTGTCTGTTTCTTTACTGTTTAAATGCTTATTTATTATCAGTATTAATATTATTTTAAATACTATTACGCTATTATTCTTATTCTCTTGTGCCTGCCACTGTAACTCGTAGCGAGTGCTGCTCATGTTGCATGTTTATGAAAACTTAAATTGGTGTCTTAGTGAATATAAAACAAAATCAAGCCCAAAACATTTTTGTTAAATATTGCTCTGTCTGTCTGTCTGTCCAAACGAAACGCACAGTTTGACTGAGGAAATTACGACCTAGACCTTAACTATATTTCATGGGCTGTTTTTTTAAATTCTTTTTTCCTTTTATTATGTTTGATCGTTGCGTGTAAATGCGCCAGCGCATTGCTCGCACGTACATATGTTTTGTTGTACCACGTTTATACTTTTTATTTCTCTCTCTCTCTGTCTTTTTATATCATGCTTTTTCGGCTGAGGATATTAGCTGGTCTTAATTGTGCTTCGGACATGCCAAAGTCGTTGTCAAGTGTTTTGTTTATTATAAAATAAGGCCAATATATTCTTTAAGACATAAAAAAATAAATAAAAAATTATAAGTCAAGAAGTTAAAAACGCATGCCAAGAAATAAAATAAAAAAATAAACAAAAAAATATGTTTCCGGTTAAAAATTCAGGGAGTATGTTTTTTTATTATAAATATTGGGTGGGAGTAGTGTTTAAAATCATTTATTTGTAATTAAATATCAAGACTTATACAGAGCATAAGCGGTTGTCAAATTTGACATCTATTCGAGCTATTTTGGGTGTCTTTAAATAAAATAGTCAAAATATCTAGGATTTCTTCTTTGAAACACTTTTTGTTATACAGAAGTGGCGGCCTTCTCACCACTTTTTCTTTGCATTACGCCACTGTGCGAAGTCAAATTTGATTGTTTTTTGAACCTATTCATTGTGATATTTTTTAACTAACTTTAAAAACGGAGGAGGTTATAAATTCGTGAGCACTTTTTTAAATGTTTGTACACTCATACATAACTTTATCATTTGTGAACCGATTTCTTAATTTGTTAGTTTGAAAGGGATTTTGTGGAAAATCGGAAGTGCAATTTGTTCGCCCGAAATATTGATTATCGCATAATTCCTCCATTTATGTGCCGATTTTCTAAATTATCATTTTTTGCATGAGATGGTTTGCTTGTAGTTTGGTCCCATATATTTTTTCGAAACTCGGACGGGTAATTTGGCCCCCACCCGAAATATTCCCTCTTATTATGATTGTGGCGTCGACGTCACACCAAGTCGACAGTAAAAAAGACAGCAGTTCTGAACTCGTTGTAGACAATAATTAACTAATATTGATGGCCAATTGTAATGTTATAAGCCATAGTATTTATATAATATTTAATAGTTCTCGATAACGATCCCACAATTGCCAATATATTGATGTCGACTTGATGTGACGTCGACGTCGACAATCATAATAAGGGCAATTGTTTATCGCATAGCTTTTCCATTTGTGGACCGATTTTTTAAAAAGCAAAATTATTTCTTAAAGTGTAGCTTTTTTTGTAATGCAGCAGTTTAGTTTCACAGAAATTTAAATGGAAATTGAAATATTGATTAAAACATGAATCTGCCAAAAAATAATTATTTAACACTGTATTTCATTCTTTCTTGGAGTTTTTTTTTTTTGCCAGAATTATTGTTGGTTAGTTTTCTATTTTAACTAAATTTTCTTTTTACATAAAAAAATAAATGACGATTGACATACTATATTAAAGAAAGATAAAACTATTCTTTAATGTAGTATGAAATGTGGAAGTCGGGGCGATATTTGCCAATTGCATTAAGGCCTATAGTTTCAGGACATTTCTTTACTTCACTGACAACAATGAAGCCCTGACTTCGTATGGAAAGTAGGTATTCTTAAAACACTCTTCTAATGGTCTTTATTAGTATCAAACCCGTTAAAAACGATTACATGTGACTAAAAAGATATTTCCCGAGAACCCATAACACGATATAGTCGGTAAAATTAAAGCGTTTCAAGTGCGAGAGAAGCGAAATAATAGTTACAATCCTGTCTGTAACTACAGATATATCTGAGGTTAACTTCGCTACCCCATGGTGGTCTTAACATCGCGTGAACTAAATGTGTTCATCACGGTCCCTGCATTCCGGACGCCACTCCAGTATAAAGCTCGCAATTTTTTTCAAGTCTAATACGGATAATATTCACGCCCCTTGTTAATGTGATGGAACTATCGTAACATAAGCAGCCGGACCACTGCCGGATAACATACGAAATGGTTTCTCATATTGAGCAGCAGCACCTAGAAATCTTAACGATTCTTAGGGTTGTTTGAAAGTCATCCCACTAGCACTGACCTAAAACCCCCACCCGCGGTTCGAGTTTCGATCACCAAAAACCCGGGGGGTTACTCTCTATTGCGATGCGTAAGCTAGTTCGTTGCGTTTGATGTTTTGTTAGCGTAAGACATTTGGTTTTAACGAACGATTTTGACAATTACAGAGTGCATTGATGCCAGATTTGCGAAAGTGAAAAAATTAGATCAATCAATAAAAGGTACCAATTATCCGATTATGTACCATTGACACATCACAATAGAGAGTAATCCCCCTGTTCTGGACAAGTCCTGGGACGTACTGGCTCTTTTGGTAATTCTCAACGCAATCCGAGTAAAAATTTTTCTAAAAATTACCATAAAACAAGAATAAATTTACTAATAAAAAAAATTTATTAATAAAAATTGGACTTAAAAATGGTTCATCGTTTACCACAATGAATTTTTCACATTAAGGGAAAAATTTATTGACTATAAAAATATTTTTACAGAATGTATCAATTGCAAAGCAGGAAAACAGCTATAAAAGCCATTAGAAATGTTGAATATATTAAATTTTCCAACTTATAAAAGAATAAATTATAAATTTTGTCTTTGATTCAATTTGAGTAATAAGAATAGAAATAAATTTTTTGTTATTGTATTAAAAAAATGATTTCTTCAAAACAACAGTTGTTGTTGTTTTCTTTCATTTGGTTTGTTTAAATTTCAATATATTCTTGTTGTATAAAATGTTACCTGAAGAGGATGCCCAAAAAGGCTTCAATTAATTCTATAATTTTGTAAAAAAAAATTAAAAATGCCATTGTGGCTACACGACTACACAACTACACGAAATCTCAGATGCCCTTGGCTGCAATCGCTTTCGCGTTGTCAGATATTTAATTAGAAAGAAAACGGCATCGTAATATCGTTTAACGTTTCAATACATATTAAAATTTTTGATGCAGTGAAGTTAAGTTATAACGAACTCCTCGTAATCGGGCAATTTAGTTCGAAGTCCATTATAACCAGAGTAAATATTTTATTCCTACAATAAATAAAATAAAGCAACATCGATATAGAATACGTTTATTTTAGTAATTTTACGCTATATTTATAAAACTTTTTATAGGTATATTTGTTAATAACATTTACTTTTTTTCTATTATGAAAAAAAAAAAAATAGTTCACATGGGAAAACAAATTAAAGAAAGCCATGATCTAGAATTAAAAAAATATACTGAATTCGTATATAAAATTTAATTTAGAAAAAGTCTGATGTAATAATTCTTCATCGTATTGTGGACTTTAGAAAAAGACTAGTAAAAACATTTCTTCCTCATTTGCATCCATTCTTCCTTCAAAGAAATGCACTAAGAAAATTTAAGGAAAATGTACTAAATCTGACTGCGTGGTCGTAATTTGAAAGTTTTGAAAATTTTTTATATATTTTTTTTAATTGGATACTGAATTTTTCAATTCAGTTTAATCATTTTTAAAATTATTTTTATTAAAGAAGAAAGAGAAACAAACTATTATACTAGCACAACGGAACGGTACTGCTTTCTATGGTCATCATGAACGTTGACGTGTTAGTTTTTGTCTTTATTAGGTGACTGCTAGTATTAAGGAATACCAATTATTTAAGAGGTTTCACTATGAAGGAAGATAAATTTCAATTTAATATCGATTCCCGCAAATTCCGTAAACATTTTAATAAAGTTAAGTACAATTTTCTGGGAAATAAGAACTTTTTTTAAATTGAGAAAAATGATGTTATTAACAGAGATGAAATCTTTCACTGAATCCTGGCTTTGGCGCCAAATTGATTAAGTTTCCTTAAATTTTTTTTCATAATTTTTTTAAGTGTAGTTGGCTGCGGTTGGAAAACTCACTTACCTCAAATTAAGGCTCCGTGCATCTTGAGGTGTTGGGAGCGCCTCCTACCTAGAGGAGCAGGCATAAGCCTACTTTTGACCTTAGAGTTCTTATATGCATGTGTTGCATTGTTATTTCAAGGGGAGAGAGTACAACTTATAATGGAATAGTCCAATCGCTCATGGCGGATGCTTCTCGTTGATATGGAGGTAAGACGTGGCCACCTGTAGTGTGAACTTGCTTCAATGTGCTCTACATGCTTATTAACCCGCCTATAATGATAGGCGATCTGTTCCCTTGCGCAGTTCCGCTTTGCGATAATGCAGATTTGCGTTTTTCTTTACAATCCAGTGAAGAAAATGAAAGTCACTCTTGAGGAACAACATTTTCTTTTGCTACCAAAAAAATAGTTCAGTTTTTCAACTTCCTAATAAGTCAAGTTGAAAAAATTATGATTAAAATATTAATCAATTCTACAAATCTATAAAATTTAATATTGAAATTCATTATTGGGATATTCTCCCCAACTAATCGTTATAAACAATTAGAGCTTAGAAAAAATCCAAAGTTTGTTGTGGCTTTAGCTCTTCATATGCCGACATTTCATTGGTTGCTAAAACCAAATCGTCAGTGAAGTTTAAGCAGTTTGAAAACATTCAACCTCCGAGGTGAATGAAGAGCTAAAGCCACAACAAACTTTTGATTTATTCTATAAAATTTGTATTGGAAAAAAACCTTCGCTTTAAAAAAATTTTATGTACATGAACATTGTTTTATTTCGATCAGTAACGATTAAATTTCTTTCACATAGAGAAAAGAACATCATGAATACTTTCAAATTTGTACGCATTCCAGATGTTAAGCTTCTTCCCAGTGGCAGATAACAAATCCTTCTTAGTTTAATATATTCTTAGTTTTATATATTCTCAATAAAGAAGACAGAGCTTCTGAATCGTTGAATAGAAATGAAACAAGAGAATATCCTGCAGCCGATTGGACTACTTCCGGATCCTAATCTCAGCTTTTTCAGGACTTATTTGCAAGAAGTTTTTTCAGCAAATGATTAAATTAGTCACAATTTTATGGATTTTATCACAAAACAATAATTAATTTTGCTGTTTAGTTTTCAAATAAAACATTTTGAACTCCATTACAATTTAACGTCTTGATATGACTTGACTTGATATTTGAAAAAAAGAGGAAGCTTCGTATATGTACAAATATCCATTATAAAATAACGATTAATTAAAACTGAAAATAAACTATATGCTAATTTGTAGTTTGAAGCTTTGATGCTGCACCTGATTATAGACTAGAAGTTAAAAGGCATCATCATCTTATCAAGATGGTAGCAGCAAAAATCACTAATAACAAGAACATAACAGGCTCTACAAAAAAAAGGACAAAGAGGAAAAAAAAACAACAACAAAATCTTTTAAAAAGATCTTAATTTTTTGCTGCATTCTTAACCATATAAGAGATGAATTCCTCTTTTGTTTTTTTCTTCTTTTCTTTCTTTTTGCAACTCTTTTCCACTCCATTTCATAAAGTATACAAGGAGAAGAACATTGAAAAAAAGTCTTTAAAGTTGTTCTACCATTTATAATGGCAATTAATAATTTTAAACATGATTGCAAGTCATTTTTTTTTTCAAACTCATACATAAAATATGCTTTAGACCAACTTAGGATACATACGAATAGAACTGGCAGTTGGTAAGAGAAGTGGTAGTGTATTCTTAAAATATGGTATATAAAAATAGATTTTCTCCTTTTTCAGTTTAGACACTAACGATTCTAGTTGAAGATATAAATAGTAATCGGTCGTTAAAATTATAAAAAAGTGTAATACATATGCAAGTGTGTGTATAAGAAAGGAAGTTTTAGTTTATGCTTAAGAGATTTTTCAATAGCAGGTGCAATAGCTTACACTGAGAGAAATTCTTAATATTATATTAATGTATAGTATATTTCTTTTACAGAGTCCCGATATCAGACAGTTTATAACCATCAACCTGCCTCAACATATAGTGGACAAGGGTGTTCACTTGGATGCCAACTACAGCAATGAAAACTCGAATGTAAAAGATGCTGAAACTCATAAATTCAGTGTCAACAATTTTTTGCCACCACAAGTTGATAGTTTGTGCCATGAAGCGAAAGATGTTATCGTACGTCTTTTGGAATTTGATGCCCAGAGACGTATACACTCGCTTAGATCTTTACAAAAAATTGCCATGTACAAAAATTTTAAAATTGAAGCTGAATATTGCTTGAAGGTAAAAACATTTATGCATTTTAGCTTAAATGCAAAGGTATTTGTTAAGCCTTTAATATCCATTTCTTTGCAGAATCGTCCTTTAGATATTATTACAGCCGATAAAATCACTATTAAACGAAAACCTGAATCTATAGAAAATTCATCTAATGCCGAAAAAGCCTTTAAGAATTTTTGATAATTAATATCGAATATTTTTAACATAAAATAATTACAGGTGCCTTAATAGATTATAAAAACAAAGCCGTCCATAACTAATAATCAAAACCAAGGCGAATTCATAAAAGGTGGATTTGATAAATTTTTTTTTTAAATTTTTTTCGTTACTCATTATGAAAAATTTCCTTTAATTTTGATATTATTTAATTAATTAGTTTTATTTGTTATATTGGTGAGTTTACGTCATATTTTTAATCATTAACTAAAAGCGTTTTCTTTTCTTAAAAAAATTTAAAATTTTCTTAATTAATTTATTACAAAAAGTTATACAGTGGAGCTTGGTTATAATGAACTCCGCGGGGCCGGGTTATTTTGTTTGTTATAGATAAAGTTCATTATAATTGGAGTAAATATTCTTTTTCTCCAATAAGTTAAAGCAAACAATATTGAAATAAATTACATTTACTTGTATTTCTTGTTGTTCGATTTTTTAACGCCAATATTACGAGTCTATTTAAAAATCTAAATTATTTTAAAGAATTTTGATCGTTTTGTCAAAGAATGGCAAATAATTATTTCAACGTCTTAGAAAATTAGCGAAAAGATTTTGCGACTTAATTTTGTTCATTTTTGTATTGTGGACTTAAAAGAGAATTCGTTATAAGCGAAAAAGCGGTAAAAGCAAAGTTCGTTAATTTGTATGAAATATTTGTACAAAATTGTTCGAACCGGAAAATTTGTTCGTTATAGGCGATAATTCGTTTAGTGCCGAACTCCACTGTATATCGCTATAATTTAAAAGAGAAAATTTATAAAAGAACACCATATCCCTCTTTTTCTATTTGAAAGTGAAAAACATGTTTCACTTTTTTTTAGGAAAGAAAACGAAATAATTGTAATTTAAATATTGGTTTGCAGGAATAGGCGCGTAAATCTGAAAATAATGTTTGAAAAACTTTCTCTATGGGCACGAGTCTCTAAATTCGTCTAAAAATTTCGGGAGAATTTTTTTTAAACATCCTTTAAAATCTCTGAAAGCATATGCAAATACACAGTGATAGAATATGATTGAGGTAACCATGTTATGAGTGCTACATATCATGATTGCGACATCTGGTGCTTAAATAAACACTTATTTCATTAAATTACAAAGGCTTGATGAAAACTTTGAATTATCACATCAAATAAGGCAGTAATCAATTAAAATTCTTGAAAGAGCTTTTTCATCATTGGCTGGTGTAATTAAAAAATAAAATACGAAATAAAAAATTAGAGCAGATTAAGTGGTTTTTTCTCTACAATAAAAAATATTTTGATTTTGGTTTAATTAAATTCGAAATGATCAAAAACTAAATATAATTTGTTGTTCTCAACAATACTTTGCTGCGAAGATCATAATGTAATTGCTGCAACCATGCTACTGCCATGTCATCTGTATGAATAAAACCTTAAAGATGAAGAAAGAAATCTGGTTTTTATACAACTAAATTGTGTAAAAGCAAACATTTTCAGCGCATGTGCTGAGAACCTGAAAATATTTTATAAATAAATGTTTGCAACATATGTATGTGCTTGTTGACTGTTAAAAATTATTTAAATATGTATATACATATGTATTTAGGAGTCCTAATGTTGTTTAGTACGAACATAGAGACTGTTTTGTCATTCTGAACATAAAACAATTTGCCATCAATAAATCAGAATTATGTGCGGTTATTCCTGGAAACTGCAGAAATAGTTGGTGTCAAGCAAAATACACTCAGTTTAGTTGTAGTGAAAATAAATGTTTGAAAATGTTTTAAATGTTGTTTTAAAATTTATTTATTTCATTCGTGTTTTAGGTGAGTGGAGGAAGCCTAAATATCATAAGAAATAATCGAAATTAAAACAACTTTCTTTTTGAAATATACGAATAATAGGTGTTTTCATCACCATTTTGAGGAAAGTAGTGAATAACAATTTTCCCTTGCAGAAAAAAATATGCGATTGGACACAAAGTCCTCTCATTAGCCATACAAATTTAATACTTACTTTTGTACAAGGTGGCGCAAAAGTAATCTCGCAATTTTAAATCGCTGTCATTTTGTTATAAATTAAAATAAAAAAACTTCTGTTTTCAGAAACAAAATATTTGAAGGTGTAAATTTGATGATATCATGATGAATTGTTGCTCGCAAAACATTTGGCTCCAAATTGGCGGTATCTTCTTTAATGTTAGCGTTCAAAATTTGCAAGGTTCTTGGTATGTTGTGGTAAACGCGAGATTTTCTAAGCCCGAAAGGAAGAAGCCTGGCGCTGTTATATCTGTTAAATCTGCAAAACGGGAGATTGCTCGGCCCTGTTAAGATCAACAGTGATCGAGGCCCAATGCAGCAACTTGCGCCAAAAAAAACTCATTTATCATCTGCCTGTAACGCCCACCATATCCGATTACAACGGTGCCATTGGGCTCATCACTTTTTCACTGCAAATGCTGAAGCAACTATTCACTTTGGCTCTTCATGCATTTAATGTGGATTCTCTGTGCCACAGAAACGCAAATTATGTTTGTTTACCAAACGTTTAATTGTTCGAGCAGATGGAACACGAACAATTAACAAGTGTAGGAAACTTATAACAGCTGGTTGTTAATGTGAATTTATTAAAAAATTTTCCATTGGAATAATTGCTAATCAACAGCAATAAATTGAATAGTTTTGTTAAGTTTTGTAAATAAGATTTTTATTATTTTTATTTCTTGTAGTTTATTGGCCTTTTTTAATCAATTGACCTTGTTTGTTACTAAAGCTTATCATCTTCTTAATTTAAAATAAATTTTTATATACTTCGTCATTAAAAAGAAAATTGTCAAATTTTATACAATAGTTTTAATTTGGCTGCCAGTTACAAAAATCACAAGCTCCCCTCCTTAGACTTGACTTTTTTCAATGTACACATAAACACACGAGCATGGGCGTAGCTAGGTATGGGCCTAGAGGGCCGTGGCACCCACCTAATTCTATAACAATTTTTTTTACATGCATGCAATATAAAATTATTCAAAAATGCACAGGGTATTGTGGACGGATTGCTTTTTTCTATTCAAGAAAACACAGCCCATTTAGGAATAGAAATGTCTGTTCCAAGGATAGTCTCTTGTCCAACGCACCGTTCAAATCCCCCGTTTTCATCACCTGCTGAATACTGGAAGCGATCTGTATACATTCCTTATCACTGGACAGAAGATTTAATGAAGAGAATAGGGTAGGGTTTGCAATTCATTGTTTGCACCCGTCAAACATGCTTTCTTTGAAGCTGGAAGAGCTTAAAGATGCCACAAAACCGTTTGAGAATTTTTATGAGTTGGATGATTTGGAAGGAGAAATTGAGCTTTGGTATAATTCTTGGCAACAAAAAGATGGGTAAAGACGAATTAGCCGACTTAGAGCTGGCGAGTATTTTGAAAGACTCTGGATTATTTTATCCAAATATAAGGAAGGCGTTATTAATTTCATTGTCACAGCCGTGCACTACTGCAACTGTTGAGCGGTCATTTAGCACTATGAGGCGAGTAAAAACATGGTTGCGATCCACAATGACTGAAGCTCGTTTAAACAAAAAATAATATCCAATTTTACTTATTATCAAAAAATAAGTATATTGTATATTGCAGGACTATGTATGCTAAGCGTCCACGGAAGATTGGTAAACGAGAAGGATCCACGCAGATTACTCCTCAAATAGATCGAAATTGTAATAATCATAAAAAATCATAACCATAAAAAATCATAATATTCGTGGCACCACCCTATTTCATATCCTGGCTACGCCCTTGCACACGAGTAGGTTCACTTTTTACAATTTATTTTCACTACACTTTTAATCAGTTAAGTGCATTTTATGTTACAACTTTCTTCATTTATCTGCACATACACAAATTGCAAGAGTTAGTGGTTCCTTTGTCAAATACAAGGTGGCGCAAGAGTAATGTCAATATTTGAATTGGCTGCCATTTTGTTATAAATAAAAAAAGAGCCCTGTTTTCATAAAAAATTATTTTAAAGTGTAAAATTGAAGATATAACTGGAAAAAATTATATCGCTCAAATGGCCACCTCCTGACTTGATGGACAATTGCGGTCGTTTTACGGCATTTTGAGTTGTTGCTCGCAAAACATTTGGCTCCAAATTCGGTTCTTCCGGTTTCTTCCTTAATATTAGCTTTCAAAATTCCCAAGGGTCATAGTTTGATAAACGCGAGATTTGTAAACAGCCCCAAAGTCTGGCGCTGTTAAATCTGTAAAATGGGGAATTACATGCGTAGTATTGGTGTCTCAAAATCTCCGTCGTTACCCGAGCTGTATGAGTAATGGATCGGCCCTATTGAAACCAATAGTGGTCGAGTCCCAAAAACAAAAAAAAATTCATTTAGCATATATCCATAAAATTAGGAGCCAATCACCTTTTCACTGCAAATTTCGCACCAAACAGTTACTTTGAGGCGGTGCAATGGCTTTTAATGCATTTCATGTGGACTCTCTGTGTCCCAGAAATGCACTTAAGAGGAAATGGGATTTGTCGACGGTAAGCAGGTAGTAAGTTCGTGGGCAGGTTGCACTTTATAGTGGAAAAGTTTCAAATCTTTCAAATAGGCTGATGAATTATTGTATGCATCGTCGTCTCACTGATATTTGTGGTTTCCCTATGACGTCGTCGGCAGCAGCAGCGATGTTCTCGGTCGAAAGAGCAAGATAAGGCCAATCTCTTCCTCTAACATCTGTAGTGGAGCCAATTCGCACGAGGCGCTTAGCCAAACGCTTAATTGTTCGTGCACATGTAACACGACAACGAGGAAAACAATGACGAAATTCACGCTGCGTTAAAACAGCAGGTTGAAAATGTCAAATGAGCGGTAACTAATTCTATATATACATACATACATATATCTATATCACACATGTCAAAAAACAGTGACATTTGTTGATTTGGTTGATCAACTTACATATATTCAAAATACCCCTGGGTTGATTAATGTCTGGTAAGATGTCATCCACGAAAAAAAACGAGTTCTCGCCTGGAACGATATCTCTCAAACTAAAGAACCGATTCTGATTTAATTTCTAAAAATTTCTAAAAATTGTCGAATTTATAAAATTGATTTGACAAGAATTTTTGGAGTTAATAAAAAAAACACTTTTTTTAAATATCTTGACGATAAAATCTTTCACATGAATAAATCGATCTTGAGGAAAATTTTGACAAAGGACTTCGTTTTCTTGGCCTAAGGGTTATTAAGTGATTTGGGTTCAATAGAAGCGGTAGCTTAAAACTTATTTGAAAAGTACACTTCTTCGAATACGATCATTTACATTCTACTACTTCGAATTGATTCACATTCGGCTGAAATCAAAATTTTTAGAATGTCGCTAAATTTGTTTCAACAAATCTATGCTTTCTGATGTTGTAAGAGGCCAACGTACTCATACACACTCTTACATACACACACATCTAACGAAAAATGGATTTTCGAAAAATTGGGATGAAGTAGGCAGATGTTAAAATGGTTTAATTTTTTTTTTCAAAACAATAAATAATTTCTCAATTCATAAGCTGTTGTATGAGTTGTAAGAGCGGACTTACATAAAACGTGATGTCGATTTCGTTCTATTTTTGAGTCCTTTCTTGGTACCGTGCGCATTTACGTAAATACTTTTTTGTTGCAACAGTCACGGGACCGTTCGAAGTTTAATTCGCCAATATTTTTTATTCGTTCTTTGGTAACAAATGTTGCCATAAGCTCGCTTTCAATTTTTAATTTGGAAAATGTAGCAAAAATATGTACAATTGACAAAAATAACAACAATTTATAGAAGCGAAACTAAAAAAAGTAAAGTGCATAATACGACAAGAACACGAAAGCAAGAAAGATGTAAGAAAGCAGTGTGAGAATATTTCGCCTTAATTATCATTTCGTGAGTCATTGTCTACCCCGTAAGCTTGTCTACACCTCTCACCAACAAATTTCAAATCGTATGATTTTGAGAAAAATAAATTATTGTTCTACGTATCGCAGGATGTAATTTTGTCAAATTTAAGCTCGAATGAGACATTTTCAACGAAAAAAGTTTGAAAATGTATTAAAAATTTTGAATAAGTGACTTGCAACAAAATTTGTGTTATTAAATCGCACGATTTGAAATAGCGTGATTTATTTCTTTATGGCAACGCTGCCCAAGAGAACACTCTCCAAACATGTGAACATTATTTAATACCTTTGAAAACAACTCTGCTACAACAGCTGTGCCATACCGTTACATCAATTTCCTTTAACATTTTTCTCCCTACTGTTGCTATTGCCAGAAGTCCTTTAAGTGTACGTGTGTGTGCATGTGTTGGTGACTTTCAAGTATAATAGGGATTTTGTGCGAGTGAAAAAATTGAACAAATTTTTTTTACTTTAGGAAAATTAGTTTCTAAATTCATGCAACATTAGGGAAAAAAAGTAAATTATTTCAACGTATTTTATTATTAAATAATTTTAAAAAGTTAATAAATAGTGTTTAAGAAATACCAAGTAAAAAATTCCATTATAAAAGATATAAAAAAGGTTTGTGTGTTTGAGAAAAAAAGCTAAAGAAAATTCTGATACATAAATTTTTGCCATTTTTGATACATAAAGTTTTGCTTTTGTTTTCTTTTGTTCCAAAGGCAGTTTTAACAAATTGTAGGTAAAATTGAAAATTATTAAGTATATAAGCATAATACTTTAACTAAAGGAAAAATGTGTTAATTTTAAACTTAATTTTATTGGCCATTGCGGCTAAGGACTTTTATGTACAGCGCCCACTCTATTTATTATTCATGTTGAAGAGGACATGGCAGCTGTTGAACATACCTTTCTGGGTACTTGGGAGGTGGGTGGCAGCGTTCATTTGGACATATGTACATTTATATTTTATAAAACAGTTTCGCATTTGATTTAATTTTACAGATTGTTTCCTGCACCTTTGAAGGGAAAAAAGAAATATCCGGTTTGGAGGGGTGAGGGTGTTTGATTTTTGGAAAAATCAATTTTTTTATAACTGTGTTTCTTTTTAGCATTAAATTTCGTTTGGATGACACTAGTGATATAACATGGTACAATGATTTGGTCAGCCCGTTGCCAGAAACAAAAGACTGCAACACTTGTTGTGATTCGGCCAGCGTTCTATTTAGTTGTGAAACTTTCGAAGTCAATGAAAATAATCCACGCTTAATATTTGGGGCATTCGCTGGTCATAGTATAGAATTTAGTGTAAGTATTTTAATAAACGTAAGAACATTTTTGATGCAAGTATTTTAATAAATATAAAAACTTTTTTCAATACAATTAGAGTAAGTTTTATGAGATAGTGGCACGCCTAGTGTGCAATATAGAAGTCACATAAAAAATATGCGTCGAAAATGTTACTTCTTTACTTCTGAGCCAATGAAAAAATTATAAAGTATTTGTAACATAAATCAAAAATTTATAAAAAAAACTATAGTAACCTCGAGCCTCTAAAATCACATTATGATTATCATTATATTGAATATCTTTAAATTTAATTAATATAATAATTAAACCCATATGTATATGTGTATGTTACCATTGATCCTATAAGGAGCATAGGACCTCAATTAAACCCATGGTCTATTAATAAAATCTATGAAAGGATAGCACTTTTGCTCTTGGAATGTCAAATTTACTTGATAAGCCTAAAAAGGACACAAAAACAGTTTCAGCATATTCGAATTTAGAAGAGTATAAATAAAAAATCAACCAAAAGCATGTAATTTAGCCTGCAGGACATCACTGGAACTTCGAGCTAATTTCAACCTCGACTTTTGTATAAATTAAAAAAATTATGTTTACGAAATTTTTCGAACGATAAAATTTAAGTCACTGGACACTTTTCAAAAATCCAAAACGCAATCGAACTTTGAAAATCAACTCAACATGAATATTCAAATTATTTCGAAAAATTCTGGTCTTCGAAAATTTTCGACAATGATAACCCTCGAACTATTAAACCGATCCTGATTATATTTACGATGTTCGAAGCAGTTTTTAAAAGTTTTGAAGAATGACTGAATATAAGAAATTAGTTTTGGTAAAAATTTGTGGGGTTCTTTGAAAAATAAAATCCTTTTTTCGAAAATTTCCGACAACTTGTTCCGTTCGAATCAGTTGATTTTAAAACTGGATTCTTAATATTAATTTCAAAAATAAATTAAAAAATTATATTCGAAAACATCTCTAAACTTATCACATCGGTTTAGTTGAAATGCACTTGTCCGAGAGGTAGTAGAGGTCTGCATATACACACACACACAATTGATTGTTGCTATTGATTGCTGTGATTTGTTGTCCTTTAAGTATGTCATTTGCACAATTATCTTATTGCAGCTTTAAACTCTTTAGACGTCCTTTTGAACAAAACGTTCGTTCCCATTAGCTGAAAACGGAATGTCCTTTAGATAGAAGTTTATGTAGGATAATGATGCTGAACCATTTGCCAGAAATATGATATCATGATTCCCAAAAAGTTATTTGTAAGTGATCTTAGTATTATATGACGCTTTTAGTTTTAGAGTATCAGATTAAAACGTTCTAAAAATAGGCGAGATATGGTTCTATATGGAAAAGTAGTTCAGGTTGTAGTTTGGTGTTTTATTTCTTCTAACTATTGAAATTATTTCCGCAAGTTATCAAAGTCACTATTTTTTCAGGACTTTTTTCGAATGCTTTTTGGGTGGAGTTAAGAAAAATTAAGAATTTAGAAAATAATTTTGTAAAACTATTATATTTTCCAATACTTATTTTGAGAGGTAGCCTGGTAAATTATACCAACAAAATGCCTATTGTTTTTATATTACTGTATTTGTTGTAGAACTGCTCCTACATTATTAATGTGCCTTGATCCAGACGATCGACTTGTTTGGATAATTTATGTACACATAAGAAAAGCAATCTTTCTTCAATCATTGTTTGGTCGTCTTCCCTTCATGATGTTGTTTCAAAATTTCTCTTGTATGTATTTTTATTAGACTTCAACTCTGACACCATGTGATACACTAATACTTTATTGCGAGAACTGGTATGCTGTAGAATGTAAACGCATAAAGGAGGACCAGGCTGCTGGTCAGGAGAGGGAATACTCTTTTGCCGAAGCCTTGACTGAATCATACTTTAGCGATGTGATTATCAAAAGTTGCGATGGTTTTGAGGTAAGACAAATTTCACTAAACACTTCCAAATAAAAATTATTATAAATCCTCTTCACTTTCAGTATCACGTTCACGCTTCAATACTACGTTTAAATGGTTTTGACTGCAGCATGTGTGTACATGCAACTAGCACTATATCATTGCCTCAAGTTGTATGTAGAAATTATGATTTCCTTGCCATAAAAGGCAAAGAGAATGTAAGTCTACCCAACTCTCCGAATCCTATAAAAATTTCCGTGACAATGACCACCACCACCACAGCAACAAAGCCGGAGGAGCAACAAAAATCTTTACCCCGCCTCAACTTATCACCCATTTACTTACAGCCGCCTACTGAATGCCATGCAAATGGTACAGCCTTTCTAAAAAGCCACCATCACACACAATTGTCGTCCTCCTTCAATTGTTTGCCAACAAAAGCCGAAGCGACTGGCACTGATAATGTACAGGAAAGTGGCTCTGGCATGCGCCGTTTTCCTCCCAACTCCCATTCTGATTCGCATTTGGAAACTCACAATCTACAGCCGCAAACAAAAAATATTTTCAACTTTTGTCAAGATCTTATGTTGCAACATTCCACTGACGTTTGCAACAGTACTAGTTGTAATACACGCAGACCGCCTCTATCACCCTATCGTGCCAGAAGTCCCTCACCATTCCCCAGTTCTATGGATACTCCACCATCTTCGCCCCTGACACCGGTGGGCGTTTTATACGATCTTCCCGCATTTCTCTTAACCCCTATATTACACTGGCTGTACACGGAGTCCTTAATGCCCGAAATGAGTGAAGACGTTTGTGAGAAACTAATCAATTTTGCCGAGGCTCAACCGTCACTGATAAAATTAGCAGAGCCCGCTAGGAAATATTTAAACATGATAAAGTTGAAAAAATGTAAGTGCAATAGAAAGAGATTTTCTTCTCATAAGAAATTTAAGCGATATTTTTCAAACTTATTCCAGTTGTTGTCAATATAATTATGGACTTGCACAGTATTTTAAATCGTGTCATACAAACGATAAATCCAGTAACTATATCTCATGAACCCGCCTTACTATATGCCACTTTTAAAGATAGTTTAAGAGAGTGTTCTATAGGTAAGATAATTTAATAAGCGATAATTTTTATTAATGCACGATTAATTTGTTATTTTAATGGCTGATGCCCTTAGAAATGAATTACCTGCATTTCATTTTTGCTAATGCCAACTTGTCGGCAGACCATAGACCATAATGTATCAAAACGCTCAGAGAGTAAATGAGAATTATGAAAACATAAACATACAGACAACAAACACTTTTATGGCTTTTTTATTTCTAAAAAAATATTCCCATAAAAATGGGGACCACGTTTATGTGGTACCGCCGCACCCTTCCATGGTGATGTCTATATCAATTTTACCATAGAACATTAATGGCAACTTGAAATATTTAATATCCATTAAAATTTACTAATTCCTATGAACTTTTCCAAACAAAAGCCTTATTTGTTTAAACAGAGTTAAGTTAACGTAGTTAAAAAATGGTACTGAAATAAATTTGAGTTCAAAATATGTAACATACATACGTATTTTAAGTGTAACATATTTTAAGTGTAATATATTTAGAAATGAACACGTTATAATTTGCTTCACTAATTATTTTCGTAGAACAGAATATAAAGATGCAGCAGGTGCAAAATATGTCGGAAAGGAAAACGTCATTATATCCGTCATAAATCTTTTTATTTCTCCTACAACATTTAAGCAATTTTGGCGTTTTCTTTTCCACATAAAAGTGCAACACTTTATGCCCTTTAAAAGAAAAAAGCCAACTTAATACACTTTAATGAGTTCAAACTTATTAGGACAGAGGACGCAATCATATAAGGGAGTCAAAATTTGGAATTTGTTTAGAGCGATTAATAGATTTTTTAAGAAAGAAAACGCCACTAGTCTCCCTTCGGGTTACATTGCTTACATTTATAAGGCAAATATAAAAAATTAACTTTATTTCTTATTCAATAATTTTATTTACTATTCTTTTTAATTTAAATGATAATTTATTTTTCGAGAGTATCATCTTCAGGCAAATATACAATGTGGGGCAAGAGTAATGTCATAATTTGAATTGGCTGCCATTTTCGCTGATGATGGCAAATTACACTGAGATGGTGGTGTTCCATGTGCTTGAAGAATTAAACGTTTTATAAACAAACATAATTTGCATTTCTGAGGCACACAGAATTCACATTAAATGCATTAAGAACCAAAGTGACTACCTGCTTCAGCATTTGCAGTGAAAAGTGATGAGCCAAATGTTTTGCAAGCAGCAATTCAAAATGCCGTAAGGCCAGCGTAATTATGCATCAACTTGGGAGTTGGCACTTTGAGCGATATAATTTTTTTCAATTTTGCACTTTCAAATATGAGCTTTTTATAAAAACAGAGCTCTTTTCTTCATTTATAACAAATTGGCAGCCAGTTCAAATTTTGACATTACTTTTGCGCCACCTTGTATTTGATGACGGCACCACCAACTCTTGCAATTTGTGTATGTGCAGATAACATAACAGAGAACATACTCGTGTGTATACATATGTGTACATTGAAAAAAGTCAAGTCTAAGGAGGGGAGCTTGTGATTTTTGTAACTGGCAGCCAAATCAAAACTATTGTATAAAATTTGACAATTTTTTTTTTAATGACAAAGTATATAAAAATTTATTTTAAATTAAGAAGATGACAAGCTTTAGTAACAAACAAGGTCAATTGATTAAAAAGGCCAATAAACTACAAGAAATAAAAATAATAAAAATCTTATTTACAAAACTTAACGAAACTATTCAATTTATTGTTGTTGGTTGATTACCAATTATTTCAATAGAAAATTTTTTGATGAATTTTCGTTTTTTGAAGCACATTAACAACCAGCTGTCATAAGTTTCCTACCCTTACTATAGCGCATTTGCAAGACTGTCAAAAATGGCCTGATTTTAAGAAGAAATATTTGAAATACGTTTATAATGTAAATGATACTTGGAAAAACATAAAAAATTTATTTTTAACTCAAAAGATGATAAGCTTTAGTAACAAACAAGGTCAATTGATTAAAAAAGGCCAAAAACGTACAACAAAACAATGAATTTTAGTTTTTTTCTTGTATGTTTATTTACAAAATTTAGCAAAACCATTTATTTGCTGATCAACAATTATTCCAATGGAAAAATTTTGATAGATTTCCTATTGCGTGTTATAGTCGATATTATTTCTATTGTATCTATTAGTTTATTTAATCACATTAACAACCATGTCTACACTTACTATAGCATATTTGCAAGAGTTGCAAAAATGATCTGAAGTGGAATTTCACCTGAAATTTTTATTACCGAGAATGATTTTAATAAGAAATGTTTCAAATGAATTTATTTTAACCAGCCTAGTAGACGCAACTCGATTTTGTATGGGGCACACCTCCAGGCAGACAGTATAGATTTGATATACAGGCATTAAATTGGCATTAAATAATCAGAAAAACAAAATGGGGCACTATGTTGCTCCTTGTATGTATAGGCCAAATTATTTTAGGATTTTGATTGGAACTCTCCCTGATTTGCTGCGGAAAGCACACTATTTTATTTTACTTACATACTTATGTAAAGATATGCATCCTGCTACGAAAGGTTGGTTTTCCACTCTTTTAATATTTCCGCGGTTTATATGGAATTCCTAGCCCACATACAAAAACTCTGTTCTCTAGATTTAGGAAGTACTCTTTACAGTCTTTACAGATGTATCCCCTTTTACGAAGCCTAGGAGGGGGAAATGTTAATTTTTCGTGTATAAATAACCCAATCGTCCGTAAACTTCAAGTTAGAATAAGTTGTATACATACATACAAATATGTACGTATTTATAAAAGGGTAATAATGACTTGAAAAAAGGAGTCAGATCCGCACAAAAACATAAGTGTAAAAAGTTCTGAAACCTAAATGAGGACCAGGTTCATTTCTAGGCAGGCGAACTGTTAACTTAGCTTATAATTCCCAAAATGTTTAACTGATTTTAATAAAACATACATCCTGTATTATTATTAAGTTCGAAGGACGATTATAAATCGTTAGACGAATTGAGAGAAAATGAGATTATGGTTTTGAACTGTTACGACTTTTTGCTTATTAATATAAAGTTTTGTGTTTTTATATTACAGGATGTGCCAAAATTTTACAATTTTGCAATATATTTATTAAGGATGCCGAGGACGTAGTACGTTATCAAAAGAATGAAATAATTAAATATGTACGCACACGTATACCGATATTTATGTCACAATTGCATCAGCTCTTGCGCAATATTTTAAATGTATTTTTAAGTCTAACACCTGATGAAAAAGATGAATTAGCTAATTACTTAGTACCTGAGGTAAGCTAAAATATTAATTTATTTATATGCTAATGAAACACGAGGCAACGAAAAAAATTCCCGACTACTGGGAAGTATATACGCCTTCCAAATGTGAAGTGTATTCCCAGTAGGAAGTTGCCAATCCTAATTGAATATAAAATTATTTTCTTTGCAAATAAAGATAACGAAATTCCTTTCTTCTATATATTAAAGATAGCTTCAAATCGCTGAATAGGAATGAAAAAAGAACATCCTGCAATGACAAGTCTATGTTAGAAAAATCTTTGGAAATGATCTGAATTTGCACAACTTTCGGATCCTTATTCACAATATTTTTTAAAAATCTTGTTTTACTGGGATTTTACCTACCACGTTTGACTCGTGTGTGCTTAGCTTTACTTTTTTCTATATATGCACATATATTTACAAAATTTTTATATCGAATTTTATTACGTCTTTTTCAGATTGAAACCACTTTATTGATTTTAACTAGTGTGATAGAAGAAATCAAAAATTCTTTAGAAAAAATGTGCAAAGTAAGTCGAATTTTCACTCAAGCCAAAATAAAGAATCGTATAAATAAATTGTTCCTTTTTTGAAATGCCAGGACTTGAAATGCTCACATTTAGATTTATCCTTAAAATATGCAACCGACGATGCTGTAGCTTTGCAAATTCAAAATAATACTTTCATTACCGCCACCAATGCCCTAAATGAAAACAGCGTTAGCACTTTATTTAGTCAGCCACCCCTGTCGCCTCGTCCCAGAAGAGGTCCACCAATAGGTCTCACACTTTACGATAACCCATCGGACAAGCAACGTCTAATGAGCGCCGAAAATGATTTGAAATTCGTCTTATACATGTACGAAGTGAGAAAAATGCGTGATATATATGGACGCATTTCAGCTGCTTTGGATATAATAAGAGACAAGAAGTATGTCCTTTTCAGATATTAATCAAGTTGAATTAATTTTATCCGTTTCTCATTTTTGCTAAAACTTCAGAACAACTTATTGCGAAATGGATTTCTTAAGTAAACGCAGCACAATCAATCAAAATTTGGAACAATTAATTGTCGATATACCTTCTTATATATTGATAATGGAAAGCTTGGCCGATCGTTTGGAAGAGAAATTGGGCTGGAAGGAGTTTAAATTTTGTTTCAAACTGGCCACATCACAAATTGTAAGTTCGATGAAATATTTGGCAACAAAAAAAAAAAAAAAACACAAAGATAATAATTTTAAAAGGCTTCACTACATTCTTCTTTTTGCATAATTTGCTCGTAAATTGAAATAATTTTCTTCAATATTCCAAGAGTACATACTCTTATATAAGTTTTGACTCCACTTATTAGAAATTTGATTTTATTATTTGTCTTACAATTTAAATGAATTTTGATATTCATGTGAAATGTTCAAGTAACAATTCGTAAAAGTAAAATAGAAAAACCGATGCAACCGATGCAATTTCTGTAATCGGGGGCTTTATTTCATATGAAATATCCCCTCGCAATGGGGTGTTGCTTTAACTTTTTGCTTAAAATATTGCTTTTTCTTTGAGTCCATTTCATTTTTTAAAATTGGGCTGTTATTGCCTTTAAAATAAGAACCCAATTCTTTTGGACTTATTTCATATTTATTTTTGGGGGAGTTGTTTCCCCCTCAAATATGTATGTAAGTTTAAAAGTTTTCATTATTCGAGGGGGAGGGGGGAGTGTGGCTGAATTTTTTATTTAATTTTAAACTGTGCTATTTCCAGAATGGTGTCATAGTGAAGATCTTCGATCATAAATCTGCTTTGAAGGATGCCATGAGTCAGGTAAAATTTGTTAAACATAAAACAATTCATAAACATGTTCTAATTTTAGTTTAATGATTTAATTTTTAATTACAGATCTGTAAGCTGGTGCAAAAACAAGAATTCACTCAAGCTCTAATCGATTTAGGTTTGCTAGAGCCTTCCAATATCCTAGAAAGTGAATTAAAATCCTTGCAAAAAGATGATCCCTTCGAATTGCGTTTAGACCCTTTGCTAATGGAACGCCAACACAATTATGACTATAAAAATGTTAAGGTAAATAAATATTAATTTGCGTAAGGAAGTCTATCATAAAAGTAACTTGCGTTTCTTGTTTTTTTTAGCTTAATCTTATACGTCACTTGTGTGAACCACCCACAGCTGTGAATAGTAATTTATCGAAAAATGCTTTGCGTCTGTTGCACTCGGCCCAGCTGGCCGATATGGAATTCGAAGTACATGCATATAATGATCCGCTTATAATAACGGCCGATTGCAATTCGGCAAAGAAAAACTCGTTGGATATACAAAACATGGAGGCGCTTAAGTCCTCCATACAGGTTCATACATTTCGAGCCCATCGTGTTATAGTATCGTCACGTTGTGAATGGTTTAAGAAGGCCCTAATGTCGGGCATGCAGGAAAGTTTGACAAGGTTATTTAGAGTAGTTAAGTGTTTCTTTATTACGATTTATATAAATACGCCTTATGTTTACAGGAAAATAATTATAAATGATACTTCTCCGGTCATATTTCGACGTTTATTGTTGTTTCTATATGGTGCTCCAATCGATAAAACTGTTGGTGCTGAGCAAATATGTGAATTGATGTTATTAGCCGATAAGTACTCCATAGAAGACTTAAAGGTTCGTTCGATTATTTCCTTAATCATTTATTATTGTTTACTGAATCTTCAATATAAATTGAAGTATTGAAATCTTAACTTAAATTTTAAATTATTGATTAATCAAGTCCAGCCAATGCCAGATACAAATTCAATTTCAAGCCTCTCGTGTTCGGCTAAGGGGGAGAGTGTTGCTCCTTCTCAGCCGATTTTGTGTTCTATATAGTTAAGAACCTTGAGAAATAGTGGGTTTGAATGATACACCAATTTCTTTATATATGTTGTCTTATGCTTTAAAACCACAATTTTAATTAAATGAACGTTTAGATCTTGATGAATGCAAGAATTTTTAACATACCAAATACCGGCTATAAACGTACGGAGGGTTTTATTTTGTCCTCCTCGTTTTTTTTTTGTTCTCAATATTAAAAGCTGAGGTGACGCCCCATATTGGAATACCATAGCACCAAATTAGTTTTAAAATTAGTTTACAATCTAGGCTTATAGAAGTGCATTCTCCAATAAGCCAATTAAATTCAATTTTATTCGGAAAAATTTTGAGTCTATGCGACTCTTCCAGTGTAAACGTAATATCTGCTAATTTTTGTTCGTTGACCTTTATTCCACATAATTCCAGTTAGTGTTCCAGCAACTTATGTAATGCTTCTTGTGGATTTTCACTGACGCTAAAACTGTGTTATTAGCGAATGTTGATGTATGAATGTCGTAAAAATCAAAATAAATATGAAAGGCTCGATATTGAAATACTCTCTTCATAAACGATTTTGTTATCACGTAGATGAAGCAAATGTTTGGTCTGTGATCTATGCCTTCAAGCCTCGGTCTTTAAGATTTAATCTAATCCAGCCAATTAATCAAATTTAGTATATATATATATATATATATATATATATATATATATATATATATATATATATATATATATATATATATATATATATAATGAAAAGTATAAATATAAAAAAAAAAATATATATATTAGTGAAGTACTCGTCCATTGAAATACTATTCTTATTCGAGTAAAAAAAATATTGTGAAAACTTCTTCATTGATTAATTATGTTTTTGTTGGTTTCCTTTCATTTGCATGTTTTACGATTAAAATAGAATCTCATAATTTTTTCAAATAATTTATCTCGCTTCAAAATAATAAATATTTTCAACATGTATAACTATTCGATTGTAATTGTAATCGTTTTTGTACATCACAAACTGCTGGTTAACACGATTAAAAGTTGCCAATAAAATGTCTTAAATAATAAAATAGTTGATATAGTGTTTTGAATACAATTTCTTCAAAAACGTTTGGCAGCCTCAAAATGGTTTTTGCAACTTGAATTTCAAAGCAATTTTACAAAATATAATTAAAGGAGCGCGGCTAAAGAAATACTCGTACATAGCAAAAATCAATTCTATTTATTATTGCAATTTTCTTCAACTTTACCGCATATATTCCATTTCCCTGACGAAGTCGCGAAATATTAGAAATAAATCTAAAAAAAAATTAATTGTAATATAATTGACTTAAAGCTCATTTTTTAAATATTAACGCAAAATCGCAAGGAGTGTTAGATAGGCTCCGCTCCTGACCAAGGAGTGGGCCATGTCCAAATGCATGGGTTCGAATTGGTACTCATGTATAATTGATTATGCATGGGGGCATTGGCGGATGCATTGTGTTCAGTCAGTGCGAAGAACGCTGCCAGGTTGGGTCTTATGACAGGTACTGACGTAAATCTTTGACATAATTGTAAAATTTCGATTTCCAATCCGATATTCATTTCTGAAATTAATAAAATAATCTAATATAGTTTTCGCACTGGGTAAACAACGACTTTATATCTTAGGGCATTTTTAAATTGAGAATAAAAGTCGTTAATATTCCCATTCGATATCGATTGAAACTAAAAAATAAAAATTAAAAAGAAAATTATTGAAATTTCTATAATTGTCAAATGCCGGAAAATCCTTTATTCATAATCACCATTTTTTATTTACCATCTTAACGATTTTGTTTCAGGAATTGTGTGAAAATACTTTAAATTCGCAAATAGATGAGCATTCAGTTCTATGTCTTTTGGGAATAGCCGATCATTATATGGCATCGGCCTTAAAATCCAAGTGTCTTTCATTTTTATCACAAAACTCTCATCTTACAAAGGCTGCTATGTTTAAGGAACTGTCAAGACCATTACAGGTAAAGCATAAAAATAACTATCTATTATCCTTTTATTATAGTCTAATATCCTTTTTATATTCTCAGCTCGAAGTTATGGATTTGATACATTGGTATGGTCGTGTAGCGGAACCCTGGACCGATTCGGGTGGTTTTAAACCGCGCAGTACATCCAGACACAGCCTTAAAAGTCCCTCAAAATCCCGCTCACGTTCCAGAAAATCATCACCCTCTTTTATGTGACACTGACTTTTAGGCATCAAAGTTTTTTAAAATAATAAATTTAGGAAAAAAAAATGCATAGAAAAAATAATGTTATTTATTAAAACTATTTGTTTTTTTTATTTTGGAAGCAAACAGTTTTAAGCAAATGTTCGGATTTTCTTTTCCATTAAGTTTATTATTGATTGATGTTAGAATAAGAAACTAGAAGAACAAAAATTTTTTCTAAAAAATATATACGTATAAAATTTTAATAGGAAAATTAAAAAAATTTAAATTCACTGAATTACCAAACAACTAATCAAAATTAAAACAAAAATCATTGGCACTTTTATTATTATTATAACTTTTTTTTAATAAATTTATTGAATTTTAAAAATTGAGCTAAACGTGCAAAATATAAGTGTATTTTTAAAAATTTCTCAATATTTATCTACATAAGACCGATTTAATATCCATAAAAATGAAAAATTTATTTTTCTTATCCCTTCCCCTAAATTTGTTTTTTGATTATAATATTTGAGATCTAAGAAATATTTATCGTTTGTGAAGTTTATTCTTTATAAATTTTCTTAAAATTATTCAGTATTCTTGCTAAGGCCCATTAATAAGGCCTTTGCAACAGCCCAGCTGCTAGATGTTTTCCATAAATTTTTTTATAAGGAGCTCGACAATTGCATTCTCGGGTTTCTTATAATCGTAGACCTTATAAATAGACTTTGCTTCTCGCCAGACAACAATATAGACGTTATTCTAAATAAGAAAAAAAATTTTTTAATATAATATCAATGGCATCATTATTGCATTATCTTTTGTTTTGATAGAATATTAAAATATTTCTGAACGGTCCATCTCACTTGCTGCAAAAAAAACACTTGGACAACATTATAAAGCGAGTAAAAGCTTTCGCATAAAAGGCAGCAAAGAGTGCATTTTTTACTGAAATATTGTTGCATGCAACTTCTTTTTTTGGCTGATAGGAGAGATGTCAAAACAAACGGAATAGCAAAACTAGCATCACATGAAATTTCTCAACTGTTTCACTCTTCCTTATACTGGCAAATATATTTATAAAGTTTCATGCAACAAATTTCATGAAAAAATTAAAACAAAATACAAACAAAAAACACTTTTTGTTGCAAATAACTGTGTTACAACACCATAAATAACAAACACCCACTCTATAGTATATAAATACCAGTACACATTTCAATGTCTTTTTCCTTAAGAGCGATTTGAATTTTTAAAATTATTTTTAGATGACATTTCAGAGCAGCCAAAGTTTTATAAATTTGTTTTAGTTTTTTTAGTCTTTTTGTTAATTATAAATTTTTTTTATTTTTTTCTAACTAAATACAACAAATACAATTTTACCTGTATAATTAATTAGAAAATCTTGTTAATGTAATTTTTAAAACATTATATATTTTCTATATACTAATGTATGTACATAAAGAAAAATGTGTATTTTCTTACAACTATTCTTAGATTTATTTAATTTTTAAAAGTTACTTCCTTTAAAAAGTGTTATAAATGATAATACATATACATATATATTTTTCTTTCCATTCGAAATCGTAATGTATTCATCATTAAATGTATGTATCTGTATTTATTGTTGTCTTTTTCATTCTCTTTAAGCGAAATAATTAATAAAATTTGATTATTTATGGAAACAATTATCCCAATGAAATTTTTATCTATATATATAAAATTGGATGTGTGTATGTATGTATGTATGTATGTATGTATGTATGTAACG
Organism: Germaria angustata; assembly: GCA_963681545.1. NCBI lineage: Eukaryota > Metazoa > Arthropoda > Insecta > Diptera > Tachinidae > Germaria > Germaria angustata. Next base: position 9,774,871 of record OY813001.1, on the reverse strand, counting down.
TAATGGCTCCAAAACGGTTGGGCCGATTTTGACGAAATTTTCAGGGAACCTTCAGAATACTCGGGCGGGTGACACTGTGAAGTTCGATTTTTTATTTTCGGTCTGTGGGCGGAGGGGCGTGGCAAAATCCAATTTTCATATTGCACCACCAATGACATATACATATATTTATTTTTTGTGCTTTTTTTTATTTTATTTCACTTTTTTTTGGAAAGCCGTTGTCATGTTCTTCAAAACGAGATATCAAACTCTTAAATCGGTTATGTAGTTCCGAAGATATTTTGAGCTGACGGTGTCAGCTATATGTACATAAAAATTACGTGTATGTTCGTGATCGCTAAACTCAAAAACTACTCGACCAAATTTTATATGCATGCTCTATGGGCCGTGAGGAGTGTTTCTGTGTAGTTTGAAGTTCGTCCAACAGATGGCGCAATACTTAATTTTGTGTGTGTGTTTTTGCACCGTAACTCAAGAACTACTGCACCGATTTTGACCAAACTTTATATACATGTTCTATGGGACGTGAGGAGTGTTTCTGTGTAGTTTGAAGTTCGTCCAACAGATGGCGCAATACTTAGTTTTGTGTGTGTGTTTTTGCACCGTAACTTAAGAACTACTGCACCGATTTTGACCAAACTTTATATACATGTTCTATGGGACGTGAGGAGTGTTTCTGTGTAGTTTGAAGTTCGTCCGACAGATGGCCCAATATTTTGTTTTTTGTGTTTTGCCCAATAGAGATTAGCGCGATAAGCCTATGCTGCGTTTTGCTGAAGGCGTTGTGTCCTTAAACAGCGTGTAGTGGGGTTAATTAGCCCGATACCTTTATTTGAACAATAATTGCTATGTCGATTTAGTGCAAATTTGAAGGCAAAACAAGGTTTGCCCGGGTCAGCTAGTTCATAATAGAAAGTAACACAGAGTTTATCTACTCCATCTAATTTGTTAAATTTTAAAAATTTATATTGCCTGCTTCGCACGGCAAAACAAAATAAGAAAAGAAACACACTTGTTTTTAATAAAGTTGGTTTTGTTCCCAAAAACACACTCACTTCACATACGCACCGCACACACATGCGTTATCGGATTTTAACCAAACTTCATATAAACCATATATGGGCCACTGTCTACGTAGTGTATAAGTTCGCTCAACGCGTTTATGAGTAGTTCAGCGACGTACATATACGGACTTATTTTTATATACATATATAGATTGTTTCTATGATGATGTAAAATTTGAAATAAACACATATCGATTGTTAATATCCGTTCTCCAAACGGAAATCAAAATATTTAGCACCAACAGAGCTGCAACTTTAAATGAGAGCAGGCTGCCATACCATTTGGCAATCAGTTCAGTATGGCAATGCTCTTAAAGGCACTTGAACAGTCGGCAGCTCTGTAGTTTATATTCACGCCAGGAAATATGCTTTAAGTTTAGCTGTTAATAAAGAATTCATATGAAAGGGAATAAATAGGCAAAGCTGATGGATTACTCATACGTAAATACAAAAAGACGTAATGGCCTGTTAATATGAGACGTTACAATCTAAATTTTTATTTATATGAACGAAAAAATTTGGTACGGGTTTTTGTAATGCGTGTGCCAACAGAAAAAGTGACGTTTTCGTTAATATTTTTGAACACACTTACAAATCTAATGGAAATAAACAGTAGTGTGCACATGAAGTGTATTTAATCAAAAGTTTTAATTCCATTAATCGAATTTAGAGTATTCGATTTATTGCTATACGTTCGATACAATCTGCATGTAAGGAATTAATATTATGAACCGCCAAAATATCAGAGTGTTTTAAATAAAAATATTGAAGTTGTTTTAGTCTAAATTTACATTATAGGGAAATACGTTTTTAACGAAATAAATATTCTATGCTTCCAATAAATAAAAGTGGACAAATATGAAAAATATTAAAATTGTTTCTTATTTTTAGATAAGATCATGCTACATGCTATTATATATCTATCTTCAATTACCTCGATCGCTTAGTCAAATAATGGTAGATATTTATTCTAACGATTTGGAAAATCAGCGGAAAAACTCTGCCACTTAAATTAGTTACTTATCAGTTCGTATGTAGAAATTTACGAGTATTTTTATATCGAGTGCTTTTAGCCTTAAGCGAAAATTCATTATAACTGAAGTTTATTATGACCGTAACAATTTGTATTAAATATTTGTAAATTTTTTTCCAATGGTTACAGTGGTTTGTTGCTATAGGCGATAATTCGCTATAGCAGGTGACTGTTATACCCGAACTTCACTGTATTAAGTGCAAAATTCATAAGAAAATACATTGCAGGCTTGACGTGCAAATCACTTTAATGCATATTATTGCAATTTACATTTAAAGTTCCCGATAGTCGAAGATAAAATTTTGTTATTTTCAACTTACAGTCGAATTCGGATGTAAGAAAATGAAAAATTTCAACAAATATTTTTCGTTTGAGTGAGATTTTGATTCAAACGAACTTCGCATAAAAGGAACCAAACATTTAAAAACATTTCCGCTTTGAACCAAAAATAGAAAATATGATAAATACTGACAGCATAATAAATGTATTACGATTTTGAGTAAAAATTCGTTTTGTGAATGTAATACGATGAAAATTAGCTGCCATTGTATGGTATTTCATCAGCGTTAAGCGGTTAACGCTCACATTAATATTTAGTTTCATTCTTTGCGTTTGTATTAGTAACAATATTGGAGCCATGTGGGAGACGGCGTAACTATTACCCATAAATTTTAATTTTTATGTGTTTCTTAGAGTTTAACGATTTGAAATTTCTCAACGGCAAATGTTTTCCGTCTTTTAAGAGGAACGGAAAAATAAAAAGATAATGAATAAGAAAAACAAGTTGCATTGAGCTTAGCAATAGAAATTCAGGAAAATTAAAAGATTTTATTGTATAATAGAATTGGCATTGGCAGATTCATGATTGTTCCTTAAAATACTCATTTAGAATACATATATGTTTCCAACTCCAATATCTAGAAAATTGTGTACGTTAAATTTGTACGAAAGTTTATTTTTCGGCTTAGCGGTGCTAATTTTGACCACCTCCGTTCAGCAAAAATGCCACTATGGGGCAAAGTGAATATAATTGTCGGATATGTATATAAATTTGATTATAAATAGAAAAAACCCAATAGTAAGTGCAATTGATCCAAAAGTAGCACGAACGGTTAAAGAAGTGACACTAGGGGGTCATAAGAGGGGCCATGGCTTAGAAAAAACTATAATAATAATAAAAATTTACACTTTAGAGTCGCAATGGTAGCGCTGCACTAAAAACAGTGCTAAAAGCACTGAACTGACAACACTGGCTGTGGATATGTTAGTGCAAACGGTATCATAGTATATTCATATATTAACCGTGTTTGTGTGAGTGTGTGTAAACTTTACCCCTTTGGTCTACTACGGCAATATCATAATTCTTAAAGTAGTACATTCCTTTCCATAATTATATTAGAATACTTCAATATTATTGTTGTACAAACTTACATGCCCGTTCATCTCTCAGTATCAAGGATCTCCTTTTGCATACGGTTTTATACAAATAAATACATGCAGGCATTCATACCCTTACGTATTTGTGTGAACTCTACATTATTTTCGTACTTAAACATGATTTGTTTTCGTAAATACAAACGATACGTATTTTGTGAACAATTAATTACAGAAAAAACAAGAAAAGAAAATAAGAAGCACAAAACTTTTGTCATTAAAAATGGGTAGTGAGAGTAAAGGGTTAATGTGTGTTAATGTTAATTGTTATTATCAAAGGGAGGAAACTTTATTAAGTTATGCCGGAAAGAATTAATTTATGTGCTAATTTAATAATGATAATAAAAAAAAATTAGATTAACTTTATTCATTTTAATATGTTATTGTTTGTTGTTGGCTTAGCTAGGTATATGCCTGCAACAAACAATAACATATTAAAATAGTTATTTTGGAGAATATCTCGAATAACAAATTTGATAAATATTTTTATTCATTTTAATTAGTAGTATATAATTGGAAAGATTTTCAAGATGACCAGGAGAAAACGAGAGAAAATAATGGCATTAAAATACCACTTATCCGTTTATGAAATAGCCCTAGTTTTGGAAAAAATTTTACCACTCTGGTGGAGAAGAGGGTGCTGAAATTACTCACATTATTTTCACAAACAAGTTTTGTCGCGATCTGGCCTTTTTTAAGTTCTTTTAACTTGAGTATAAAGGATGATACTCAATACAAGTGCAGTTAGCGAATTTTTGGGGACCAGTAGCCTTTGAAAAATTTGCCAGAGGTATATTATCCGATGTATTAGAGCCCACTGAAACTATTTTTTTTTTAAATTGGCTGGACTTAAATAATTAATAATATTACTAATTAATAAATTATTAAGATTTAAAAAAATTATTGTAGGCTTAATGTATATCGAAGATATAAATATAAATAAAAAATTTGTTATAAGTATTTATAAATATTCTGAGGTTGAAAAAAAGTTCTTTCGCGGGTGGGTGTTAAGCTTCTAATACCAACTGTGAGTTTTTTTATAAAGAGAAGTAACACTAGGCAATTAATGCCCGTTACTTAAAGAGTTTCTTCTATGGGAAAGAGATAATGAAGAGAGGATAAGCTGTGAAATTAAGAGAGAAAATTAAGTCTTTTACAACTGTATTATCGTGCGTTATATTAATATTTATGACAGTGTTGCAGGGCCTCCAGCCTTAAGTAGGTGTATTAAATTTCTTAGGCTGTATATATAGCCATTTTATTAGTTGTCTTACAGCGCCGACGATTCTGCTAACATTGATGTACATAGCAGATATCAACCGAATATTCGACGGTATTGTTCAGTGACCTGAGGTTCATATACCTTCATCACTTCAACAATCAACAATGCCACAACAACAATGAACATGAACATCAGAAAAAAGCATAATGTTAATATGACTTGCCCTGAACAGGAATCGAACTCACGCTCTGGGGCATAAATTGCTTTGGCTTATCCATTTTTCAAATATGGGTTTGTATTACATCAATTCACTGTTGCCAGACTATAAGAAATTGGCCTGGTGCACTGTCTTCCCAACATATCTAAGGAAGCTTTCATTGTAAAATTTTCAAACTTCACCTATTAAGTTCGTCGTGTATAGTGTCCCTACGCATTGAATTTGAATATTTTATGATCAATTAAAACACAGTCATGACGTGGAATTTGATTTCGAGCAGCATTATCACAATCGGTTATATATTTTATTATCTTATTATTTTGAATATTTCTAAAATATAACGACTTTTAAAGTTCCTCTCTACAGCTAAAACTGTTACTTTCTTAAAGTCCGGTCTAAGATTCGAATTAAATCAATGTTTCGTTAAAGCTTGTATACCACTGGTCAGACGCCCAAAGAGGCGTCAAAATATTGAATGAAATAAATTTGGTTGTCTATTATAAAAAGACCTATACCTCGTTGAAAAAATAGTATTAATTTATAAAAAAAATGTTATCGAAAAAATACAATTTTATTTATATTGGAATTTGATATGAAAATTAAATATAAATTGTTTGCTCTGCAGTTTGTATTAAAACATTCTAAGCCTAATATGATTACACGTATGTATGTATATATTTTGTAATTTTCATACACGTACGTCGTCAAGTTTTTAATTTTTTTTTTTTTAAGAAGAGTATACGTTTTAAGTTTTTATGTTTAATTTTTTAATTCTCATATTGTATATGTTAGATTTAGTTAAATTAGTTTTTTTTCCAATATTTATTATATCTATATACATGTGTAGATACATACATATGTACGTACATATATTATCCTACATAGACGTATGTATGTGAGAATAACATATTATGATTCTGTCTTTTGTTGTCTCTTAAAATTTTTGTTTGCCTTTAGTCGCCTATGGAATACTATAATACGATAGTAAATATATATTTACATGCTATTCTTTTAATATAAGGATAAGATTAAAATTTTCAGAAGACCATAGTATGACAGTGATATACGAGACCATCGCACAGAAGAGACTGATGCGCTAACAACTTTTCAAATATCAACACATATATACATATATATATGTATGTACATAATGTATATATTTACCTACATACATATGTATGTGTTTCCATTTTTTGCTTGTAAAATCTTTTCCACAAAAATTTTAATCTTCTTGTCAAAAAAAAAAAAATTAATTGGTTTGTTTGTTTTTTTCCGAAAACTGACAAATCTTGACATCAAATCAAAATAAAAACAAAATATTAAGAAAAATAAAACATACCATGTACGTGTGCATATGCATATGCATGTACGTATGCATCCTTACATATGTATGTATGTATGCATATATGCATTTGTATATACTGGACAAAAATGAAGAAGAAATGACATATTAATTTGTAAAACACTATTCCTTAAAACAACAACAACAACTACAACTCTAGCAGAATTCATTCATGCAAAAATAAAGGAAACCTAAAAACAAAAGAGCAAGGAAAAATTATACACGAGAAAAGTGGGTGAATAACATACACAGCTGTAGGAATAGAACGAAGATTTTTTATCATAAACGAAGGAGAGCTACTCGTACCTGAATTTTATATATTATTCTTTAGAGAGAAAGAAGAAATCTCACAAAAAGCTTTCATTCTCTCTCAATGTTGCCAGGCATCCGCCCTAAAAGAATTTACAACAAACTTAGTAATCGCTTTTAGGTAAAATGAGTAAATTCACCGTTATATTTATAAGAGTATGTATGGATGTCAACACTTTCTCCAAAATTTGGAGTGCAGTCAGTGTTGCCAGTATGGGGGTTTTCGCCTAGATTTAGAGAAATTTTTTTCATCACTGGCGAAAATTCACAGGGGAATATATTGGGGGGCGAAAATTGTGGAGTTTCTAGGGGACTTTTCAATTCAGTTGACTGGTACAATAAGCATGTAGATGTTACAAATTCTTAAAGCTGATTAAATTGAATAATTTAACGATTATTAGGGGGAAATTTGCAGGACAAAAATTTATATTTGATCAAATTGAATATTTTAACGATTATCGCTATCAAATATTATGATTTTATAAAAATTTTTTCGAGCAGTATTAAATACATTTTATAGTTGATGAATTAACAAAAATTCTTCTTAAGTTAAGTTTAAGGAGATAAACAAAGAACACTGTATAAATATTGCAAATGCATTGGCATTGGCACCAAAGCACTAAGAAACAAGAAATTAAATGTGACAATGAGAGGAAGATTTTTGTGCTACAAAACTGCTGCTATTATTGCTAAATACTATTGTGTAAACATGTTTCCGAATATTTTAATGTAATATTTAGTATATAAAATAGAATCGATTCAAACTATCCTCTTTAAAATAAAATTGTTATCTAAACTTTTCTATATGGGGGAACTTACAATATATGTATGTATATGTGTGTTGCATTTAGGGGATTTGAAAACTCTCTTAGGAAGGAAACATAAAATGACCTGGGAGCACTAAGTACAAGGCACACATACACACATACACATACTCTTATGCAAGAGCAGTATAGTTATTATTTATTTGAAGATTTTATTCTCATTGTATAAGACAATTGTGGGGAATACTATACACCGATAGGCAAACTGTCATTTCGTGCGAAACCTTTGGGCTCTGTTTTTGTTTTTATTTCTATTCTCATTGTGTTGTCGAGAGAGCAAATACATGCACGAGAGTGTAAGAACTAATCGCATAAATAATTTTATCTATTATGTATCACTATTCAGACAAGGCTTTGCTTTCGTCTTGACGGCGGACGTCCTTGTAGTGCGTGTATATTAATATTTCTTAAACGCAATGTACCGTTAAAACGTTCCGTGCATAAAAAATATATAAGAAATAAAAATGAAAATTATATAAAACTATTTTTAATTAAAAGTGTATTAATGGAATAATAATAAAAAAAGAATATAGGAGTATACAGTGTTAAACATTCCCTAAATACCAGGTTGGTTATTAAATTTCGTAAAAAAGCAGTTTTCTAAAAAAAAAACAGAATGTGAAGTGTTTATCGTGAAAAATTTCTTCTGAATACCTACACAAAGAGTCCTTCTATTTAACTTAAAGCAAAATTATTTGTTTTCTTAAAAAAATGTTTGAAAAAATTCTTGTTATTTAAATTTATAAAATTAATAAAAGTTTGCCAATAATCGTGTATGTGTTAAAGTTTTCTATGTGCGTATAAATTTTCACATTATTTTTTCCCTTTTAATTTATCGAGAAGAGAAAAAAACTGGTTGTTCATTAACGCAATGCGTCGTGTATTCCCAAAGTTTTGTAAGAGTTTATGTGTGTGTGAGTCTAATATTCTATGACGTGTTGCCACATTATAGGCCATGTCACATACAACTTTTGCTTCGCGTTGCGTTACAGCTTCGCTTTGACATTTAAGTTGAAATGTACATACTTATACGAAACATGCCACATAAAACACTTTTAACGCAGCGTGACGCAAAAAGTTCGGCAACTCTCAACTTTTTGCGTGCTTTGACAATCAAAGTTATGTATGTATGTATGTATGTTGGAATATGATATGAAAATGTGATGTGATATGAAAAATACTTATTTTTTTATATTTAAAATTTATTTCCTGTTAAAGAATAGGAGCTTGTTTTTTTAAAACAAATTTATAAAATAGTACCTATTTGCATGCTATATGTATGTAAGTATATAGCATAAGATTATTTTATTGTAAAAAAATCAGTGGCAGCGTATTATTAATAATATTTTAACTTTTTATATGAATACATACATATGTATGTGTGTATGTATTTGAAAATCCAAAAAACAAAATTGATGACAATTAAAAGCTTTATATGGTATAGTGGTGTATTTTCAATAAACTACAATAGGTGATAACAAAATAAACACACAAAAGCAAATAATATTTTGACTTTAATTTTTATAATAAAAAATAATTAGCAAAATTCATAACCACCTTTTTGGTAAACATACAATGCGCGCGTTGTGTCAAAGTTTTCATTGTGTCATACACCTTTTGCGTTACGCTTTTCTCTCAAAGTTAAAAACGTCACGCAACGCTACAAAGTTTTATGTGACACGGCCTTATGGGTTTGAATTGCCGTACATCTTAGCTGTAAGTATAAATTTGGAGAAAAACTTCCTGAGAGTTTTCACGAATGAACTCGTAACGTAATACAAACAAAATTAAGAAAATTTCGGCATAATTTTTCAGAATCTATACAGTTATTTAATAGTTAAAGTTATAGTTATATTCTATAGGAGGTGAAAAAACTAAAATTGATATGCAGACTTTTCAAAATTATTAAACTTACTTAAAATATAGATTAATAAATGTGATATCAATGTGAACTTAATAATTTACTTTTACATATAAAAGCACTAGGGTACTATGGTATCAATAAATCAGTGACTTAGAGTTTTTATTACTCTTAATCCAACTTAATTCCCCTTTTATAATAATATATTTGAAATATATTTTGCAATTCTTTTATTGTTTACTTTGGCAAATTTGGAATCTTTGTTTTTTTTTCCAACTTATAGTCAAGACTCATACAAATATATTTTTAATTTTGAAGCAGTTAGTATAATTACCTCTAACAATTTAGCTTTTTGAAATGTATGTATATAAAAACCTTAAAAATGAATGAAGGTTTCATAAAACATTGTTCTCAAAATAGTAAATTATTTTTACGATGTTTCGGAAGTTTATAGCATGTACGTTTTAAGCTTTCGCTGAAATTTGCATTTTTAACTCTTTTATGGTGTAAACACTATCTGGCATCACTCTGTTCTGCATTATTTTCTTTTTGTTTGCTCCCGTAATATTTACAAACTATACTCTTTTAGCAGAGTTTCAGAGAAGAGTGTTTATTATAGTGGGAGTATCAGGCATGGATAATAAAGATTTCAAAATGGTAAAGCTTAACAAGAAAATATACTTACATCCTGCTGAACTAGATTTTAAGCCTAGAAGTGATTATGCATTTTTTTTCAAACATTTAAAAGAACTTCTAAGGATATTCCCTATTATTATACAATATTTTTCTAATTACACGTACATACATAATTTATACTTTCCCCTTTATTCCTAGCTCTACTGACATTTTACGCAATTTAGCTCATCCTTATCTTAAAGCTTCCTTTTGGTCTCTTCTTAATAGTTTCATTTTTGCAAGTCTATGAGTCAAATAATCACAAATACTCATATATAGTTTTCTTGCAATATTTTGACGAAATCCGTATATCAAGCAATTAGAATGCTAGCAATTGTTAGCTGCATTAAACATTGGAGAAATTATTATAGTACTTTATATTAAAGTTTTATCATTTTAATGTACTAATTAATCTTTTAATTTGTAATAATTTGGAATCAGTGACTAAAGTCACCAAAAGAACATTAAAACCAAAAGAAAAAAAACATGGTCCAATCGATTAACTACATATATATAAGAACAACTTTAGGCAGATAACGATATATTCATGTAACTATTTTTTTGGTACAACATAAATCTTCTCACACAAAAATTTTGCTTTGTTACGACAACGTTTAAAATTTGGTTCGCGTATTTTGTTTAGGTATAATTAGACATCTTTGGTTTCGTGAGAAAATATTATTGGCAATATTTAGTTTAGATTAGTGGGCTAATATTTGTAACGAATTTCAGTTAAGAAAGAATAAATCATAAGCTATTTTCCAAACTCAACCACAAATATCTCAACTTTAGTTTCAACCTACACAGCGGAGCATAATAGCTCTGTTTTCGGAGGCCGCTATACACACTCGTCATGCACATTTCATGCCTTTTGTCAGTTTTTATGTGACGATGAGAGTATGTATGCTTATGAATGCTTAGTGAAAAATAGTAAAAAAGTAAGAGGGAATTTATTTGTTTTCAACATTTAAAAAATTTTCACCATGATTTTTCTTGTAAGCTTATACGTTTGTTTTTGTATTGTTCCTTTTTTTATTATGAAACTTTATTTTGCTTTTGAACATATAATATTTATTTCGAACGAAACAATTATTTTATTAATTTATTGCGAATACTTTCATTTTGCGAGAGCCAAAAAGATATATAAAAAATTAGAAAAATTAAATCTTTAATACAAAAAAAGGAAACATTTTATCGCACGTATATGTTACGAACGAGTAAGTCTTTTCATATTATAAAAAAGTCCTTAAATGTAATATCTGAGCTATTTATATAGAATACTAATAATTAAAAGTCAAAACACTGCTTTAAAATGCAAACAATCTCAGAGTTGACTTGATCGATTTGACAAATGATATAAATGTGATATTTGAATAAAATACAACAGTAGTGAATTTTCCAGCCCTGCGTAGTATGTTACTTTTCAAGTTGTTTTATATTTTGCAAATGTGTTTTTTCTGGGGTTGTTTTTTCTTGGTGCCCAATTTTTTGTTTTTGTGCAAGTTTGGGTAAGTTTTCTCTGTTTCGTCACAATAAAAATTTAATTTTTTCCGCATTTCCTTTTGCATTTTCGTTATTCTTTCCCAATCGTATTATGAAAGCTTTTTGTATACAACTCTTTAAATGGAAGCAAAAACAAATCATTGTTTTTAATTTTTAATTTATTTATAATTTTTTTTTTTTTTTTGGAAATCAAATGAATGTTTTTGTGCATTTATTGTGTTTATTTGTGTGTGTGTGTGCGAGTTTATAAAAAAGTTTTTCCAAACGTTTTCATTGTAATCAATTTTCGTTTCATTTAAGGCTGTTTTGTTATTGCTTATTTTCTTTTTCTCTACTTGTTTCTTTTCTATTTTTGCTAGTTTATCCCTTTTGTTTTTTCTTCATTCACTTTGAAGAGATTTGCGGAGTACATGACAAGGTCGTTTAAAATGTTTGAACAGTTTTTCTTATTTTCGTCGTAGCGGGTTGGCATTTGTGTGAAAATGGGAGTGTGTTGTTTTAAGCATAAAGAAAGATTAAAAAAATATGGACCATGAATTTAATTCTCTGTAATTTCATTCTTATTCATCTAATTGCCAACTAATTCATGAATTTTTCTCAGTCTTTACAACTCTTTGAATATTCAATTCAAATATGAATGAATATGAAACACTGTTTGTAGAGACTAGAAGAAAATAAATGTTTAGGTTGTTATATAAAGTACATTTTTAGATTTTTTAAATTGATATTGTTAAAAATCTATTGAAATATTGAATTGAATCGAGCCTTGCCTAGAGATGTTAGAATTTTTGCCAGCATACTTCAGCTTTGTGATCGCCTCACTAGCGACCAGCGCAGGACAAATCTCAACTAATTCCCGTGGCACTAGATGGGTCTCAAATTAGTTGTGAGTTGTAAGCTAAACATTGTGGATATCCTCCTTCACATTGAATTTAATCGCATGGAGGTGTTGGAAATCATCAAGAATATGTTTCTATGAGGATATACATTTTCAACAGCTTCCTGTCCTTTAAACCGTAATAGACAGAGGCACATGATGCATTCACAATTAAAAATAGTTTATGTGTGGCTCTCATAACCCAGATATTATCTCATATACAAAAATTATACCTATAGGAATCATTCCAAAAATATGTGTGCCTTTTACATATTGGCCTATTTTCTATGCAAAAGTGCAGATATTAAGTTTTCGTTTATTGTGTGTTTTCAAATTCGTTAAAATAATTTAAAAAATAAAATTAAATTTTCTGTTTGTTTATAACAAAATATGCTGAAAATCACTTTCATTTCAAAATAATTTGAGTCGATAACTGCAAGAAATAAAAAACTTTTTCATATAAAATAAATTTTTGTGGCTCAATTTCTGTGGTAATAAGGAATAAGTAAGTGCTTTAAGTCGACTTAAATGCCAAGCGAGTTGATAACAATATTGATGTGCAACCTCAAAACTACCATTCAGCATAATTTCTCTCATTTTGACCAATTTTGCAGAAAGTCACAGTGTAATGAATTTCTGCTTGTGTTCTTTTTGATGCACAATTTAACATAAGAAAAGGAAAATCGTGACTAGCGACAAAATTGTACGCCTTCCAGATGTGAATGTTATTTCAAGTAGTAAATAATCTAATTTAATAAAAAAACATAATGGAAACAGCTTCCAAATTGGTGGAACAAAATCAGAAAAGAAAACGTTATGAAATGATACGCCAATGTTAAAATTCCGGCACAGCTTCCGGATCCTAGTCTTAGCAATTCTGTGAATTTTTTAGAAGCACTTTTTTTTTTACAGGAAGTCAAATATATGGAAGATTTCCTTAACCTTAGTAGTCAACTGGTTTATACAATTTTTAGAGGAGTCAGTCGAAAAATCTTAGTCACTTATAATTTTAATGCCACATATGTAAATTATCTCAAACAACGAACTTAACAAAATGCGATTGAAGTTTTCGAAGTATTTGCATTTCTAGTATAAGTTCGCTTGACCTTCAGATATATCGCTGATTTTTTTATACATGCCAAAAGGATATTTAGGAATACTTTTTCATGAACATCTTAAACATTTTGATTTTTGCTTTAAAGGTGCGGCACGTCAGCTTGGGTTGTGCACACAGTATTTTTATTTTTAATATATTTTTATTTGAATTGAAATGTGAAAGAAATTGTCATGAGGATAGTTTGTCCAGTTTTCCAAAACACTATAAGCAAGTTAATGAAAAATGTTCACTTTCATTTCGTAGTGAAATAGAGAACCTATACGAATTAGAATTAATTATTATTTATTTTAAATTTTCTGAATGTATTTAGTTTCCCAAACATGTGCCCTTTTTGAAATTGCTGATTCATCGTATTTACTGTTCTAAAATAATTTTATTTATATTTCGAAATTGTTGCAAAACTCGCAAATAATTTTCTTTTATAATGGCCCTTTCATAAAATAAAATTTAATAAGTCCATTAAGAGAATCACAGACATACATATATTAAAATAATATTTTTTCCAATTTATGGAAAGATGTATATATATGTATGCATGTATGTATGTATGTACTTGTATGTTCAAGTGCAAGTGTGCCTTGTGCTTGTACGTGATTTTGCAACAATTGCATTTTCGATTTTATATGTACATGTGTCACTTTGTGTGGGGCTAAGAAGTATTTGTTATTATTGCTTCTAATAAGAGTATTATAGACATTTAACTCATAATAAATTTACAAACAAACAGAAATAAGGAAAACTATAAGAATATAAAGTGTCGGACATAAGTCCACGTACGCCATATTTTTTAATTCATAACAAGCCTAAAAAACAATTGAAGAATTTACTCAGGCAGATCTGTATAACATTGGTTTTTATTTATAATTCAAAATGCTAGAACTTATGCCAAAAAAACTTTAAAAATAATTAACGAAAAAAATAAATATACGGCTAAAACCTCAACACATAAAACTTAAATCATTTGTCGTTTTTAAGAGGTGGTAAATTTACAATTAACTTAAGTTCGATTTTGACCGTATATAGAATTTTTTAATATTATTTTTTGTAATAATCTCAAAATTTGAAGACAATTTTATTACTTCTTTAATGAGAAAAAATTAATTTGAAACAAAACTGCATCAGAAAAAATTTTTAAAGTTTTTTTAGATTTGTTGAATTGAAAAATATAAATCGAATATAGACTTTTGCCGGTTACTGTATGTACCCATGCACTTCTTAATACAAAGCGGTTGTGAAATTTGTCTCCACACAGCTAAACTATAATAAAACAATTCAATTTTTCTAACTATTTCTATTTACTTAATATTGAAATTTATCATTTGGCATACTTTCCCCAACTAATCGTTAGAAATAATTAGAGCTTTTGCAAAATGCATTGTTTTTTTTATAAAAACATTTTAAGCCTACTATGATTATGTATTTGTTGTAATTCATATGCAATATTGAATTCTCATATTGTATTTGATTTATGTGGCATAAACATCCGAGGTTGCATGTTTTCAAACTGCTCAAACTTCACTGACGATTTGGTTTTAGCAACCAATGAAATTTTGGCATATGAAGAGCTAAAGCCACAACAAACAATGCATATTTCTATTTACTTTAGCTACAGGAAAACTAATTTAATGCGGTAGAGACTCCCAAGTCTTTTAACATGCCATACCACAATTCTTTATGCAACAGGCAAAATTAAAGAAAAACAAAATGTCCTGAATATTAGCGAAATGTAATGGTTATTTCTGGGGTACATTAGTCACCCTAGAGTGATTGTTGATCCCGCTGGAATTTTTAAATCTCACTTTATATGAGGATGGGTAAATTATTCCGTGCCTTTTTGAGTTTCCGCTTTTTAACTGAGAGGACAAATCCTATATATGACAGCCATTGATAGCAGACTACAGCGTGATTTGGGGATAAAGCCAAGGCTAAACTTGATATACATATACTGTTGTAGTTCTGCCCCATAAATTTTAATGGTAAAATGGTTTCGTTGCGGCTGTACAAGCACGGAAGATGCTGAACGTGCTGTATGACTAGCTGCGGTCCTTACAACCAATTGTCGCTCTGAAATTTTCTCTATATTTTATTCTACGGTGGTTCCCCTTGACTGAATCTGATTGATTTTGAAATCTCTATAAAAATTCTCTGTTACGAGGGTGGCTCAATAAGTCCATGATTATTCGATTGGGACAGGTTTTTAGATAAAAAATCATTTCATCGTGATAGTCTCCTTTGAATTCTATATACTTTGTCCAACGTTTCTGCAATTTTTTCCCCTTAAAAAAAAAAAATATTTGTTGAGGTCATCAAAATGGGTATTTGCTTATGAGAGGATTTTATTGTTGGAGTTTAATATCTTTCCGCCAAGCCACTTCTTCATCGATCGTGAGTAAATGTATATATGGACAGTATTCATATAAACGTATATTTTTCAAATATTTTTTAAATAGCAGAATATTCCAAATAATTGAATATATATATATATATATATATATATATATATATATATATATATATATATATATATATATGTAAAGAAACTATACCCTCTCTAACTTATTTTGAATTCGCCCACGCTCTTAAAAGCGTAGGCATTTCGCTCATTTCGCTTATTATACTTATTTTAAAAACACGTTTTTCAGTAGCAACGTCATTAAAAAGATTATTATAAAAAGTTAATAAATTGTTATTCGGGAACTTAAATTTTAAGAATAATAAACATTAATTGTCGTTTCTTTGGTTACAGGTACGGCAAATTAATTGTTAAAGAATAATGTAAATAGTGTAAATTATAATAAATTTAACTTTGGTTACAGAGCAACACAAATTGTTTATTTTAATTGGAAAGTTCCTGCACATAATTAAAAAGATTATTATAAAACGACAATTCTGTTTAGTAAAAACACATGGAGAGGTTACGGTTTGATTTTAAGGTGAGAGGTTCACAAGACGGGAAAACAAATATACTCTGCCTAACCTCAATAGGTACGCCAGATGACCGCACGTTTATCGTCCCAGATGAATATCAACCAACGAATCTACATACAGAATTGATAAAAACACAGACTTTTAATAAAGTAAAAAATACTTTAAAAAAAAGACATGCTGCAAGAAAAATCTGGATAAATTTATCAAAAGAATTAAAAGATGTATATTTGGATGAGGAAGAAAATTTACAATTTAATGAATACTTCTTAGAAGAAGAGGAAAATAATAAATCCGCAATGGGTGATACTATCAGTGAAGATAAATTAACTCAAATACTAGGAAAATTATTAGAAGCTAAAGAAAAAGACCCAGATCAAAGAAATCTCAGCAAAATTGCAGAAAAGTTTATATTAGAAAAGTTCTCTAGTAAGCACTCCAACGTTGTTCAATGGATAAATGAGTTCGAAAAAGAGTGTGAACGCTTCATAATAAATGAAAATAAAGAAATACTTGAGATTTTCAAATTTTTCCTGGAGAAATCTCACTTGGATTGGTATAGTTGCATGCTCATGAAATTTACAATTAACTCAGATTGGAAAATTTGGAAAACTAATTTTATTGAAACGTACGCAAATAAGGGTTGGTCCGGAATTAGATATGCCCATTCATTTAAATACCAGTCAGGATCCTTACTCGACTATGCTGTAAAAAAAGAAAAACTTCTACTCGAAATAAGAAGAACAATTGATAAAGGAACATTAATAGATTTGATCGCAGTAGGTCTTCCCAACATAGTAGCAGACAGAATTGATAGAGAATCTTTAAGAGAAACTGAAGATTTATACAACGAAATTGGAAAATTGGAACACTTAGCCAATAAGAAAAATTTTGAAAATAAAAAAAATTCAAAGAATCAAGACACAAAAGAAAAATTTGAAAAAAAGCCATGCAAAATTTGTAAGGAAAAAAAACAGAGTATACGATACCATCATGAAAATTCATGTTGGTTTAGAAATGAAGAAGAAAGAGGACAAAATATCAATAATTCAATATTAGAAGTAGAACTAACTGATACAAATAAAAAAAACTAGAAACTACACCATTGATCGAACTCAAATTAATATTAAATGGTACATTGGAAATACGCGGAATTTATGATTCAGGATCTAATGTTTCTGTAATAAATTCTAAAATAATAAGTATACAACGAGAAAAATTAAATTTTAAAAAACAAGCAAATTTAAGAACGATTGATGGTGTCAATGAAACAGATGGTATAGTTACAATCATTGTAAAAATTTTTGATATTGAAGAAAAAGTTGATGTTTTCGTATATAGAAATGAAAACTTCAAGTATGATTTTTTAATTGGATTAGATATGATAAAAAAATTCAAACTTAGTCAAGATGAAAATTTGACAATAAAACAAATATTACCTGATCCAATAGAACAAAAAGAAAAAGTTCATATAAATATTTATCCCCACGAAAACCAAAATCAAGGTATTATAAACTTTAATGAACATATAAATCAAAAAACCTTTGAAATAGAAATAAATCATCTAAGCTTTCAGCAAAAAGATGAAATAAACAAATTGATTGAAAATTATGCATCGATTTTTGCCAAAGACAAATACGATATAGGAAAGGTACAAGATTATGAAGCCCGAATTGATTTAATGGTTGACAGATATTGCAGTAAAAGACCATATAAATGCAGTATAGAAGATAAAAAAGAAATAGAAAAACAGATTGCAAAACTACTGAACGAGAAACTCATTGAAGAATCATACAGTCCATTTGCGGCACCAGTAACGCTGGCGTTTAAAAAAGACGAAGGAAAAAAATCAAGACTGTGTATAGACTTTAGGGAACTTAATAAAATAGTAGTCCCTCAAGCACAACCATTCCCTCTA
This sequence comes from Germaria angustata, assembly GCA_963681545.1. Taxonomy (NCBI): domain Eukaryota; kingdom Metazoa; phylum Arthropoda; class Insecta; order Diptera; family Tachinidae; genus Germaria; species Germaria angustata. The sequence goes on along the minus strand of OY813001.1, from coordinate 9,756,550 downwards.
ATAGACGATTTAATGGTAAAAACCCGGAATTGCAAATTCTTCTCTGCGTTGGACATAAATTCTGCATTTTGGTCGATACCTCTAAGAATTGAGGATAGAAGAAAGACAGCATTTGTAACTCAGGAAGGCCACTTTCAATGGACATGTCTTCCATTTGGATTGAAGACGGCACCGGCCATATTCCAAAGAATTATTAGTAACATTTTGAGAAAATATAATCTCACGAGTTTCGCCGTAAGTTATATAGATGATCTATTAATATTTTCCAAATCTTTTACTGAACATATAAAACACCTAACGCTAGTAATGGATGCATTAAAAAAAGAAGGTTTTAGATTAAAATTTTCAAAATGTTCGTTTGCAAAAAATTCTGCAAAATATTTGGGTCACGTAATAGAAAATAATACGATAAAACCAGTAAAGGACAATCTAATTGCTATAAAAAACTTCCCAACACCAAAAACACGAAAAAATGTTAGGCAATTTTTGGGTAAAATAAATTTTAATAGGGAATATATACCAAGAAGAGCAATTATTTTGGAACCTTTGCATAATCTTTTGAGAAAAGGACAAAACTTTACCTGGACTAAAGAATGCCAGGAATCTTTTGAAAAAATTAAAGAATTTTTGATCTCGGAACCTATTTTAGAAATTTTTGATAATGACCTACCTATACATATTTATACAGATGCATCGATAAAAGGTGTTGGTGCTGTACTAAAGCAGCCACAGCTAAATGGAAACGAAAAAGCTGTGGCGTACTTCTCAAAGAAATTAAATGAAGCACAAAAAAAGAAAAAAGCCGTCTATTTAGAATGTTTAGCAATCAAAGAAGCAGTTCAGTACTGGCAATATTGGCTTATAGGAAAAAAATTTCTGATATTCACAGATCATAAACCGTTGGAAAATTTAAATATAAAGTCTCGAACAGATGAGGAACTAGGCGCCCTCACTTACTATCTGTCACAATACGATTTCCAAGTTAAATATGCGCCAGGTAAAAATAATGTCGAAGCTGATTGCTTGAGTAGGAATCCAGTATTAGAGTCTTATGAAAACAAAGATGAACAACTGAAAATTGTAAATTTAATAGAATTAAGAGATATTTTACAAGATCAACGAACAAATCAATATGTAAACTCTAAAACAAATGAACTAATACAGAAAAATAATGTCTACTACAAACAAGTCAGAAAAAAAGAAAAAATTATTTTATCAGAAAAATTTAGTTTAAATTTAATAAAAAATATACACGAAAATTGGTGTCACATTGGAGTAAAACAATTACAAAAAAAAATAACACCATTTTTTACAGCGAAAAATCTAACAAAAAATATAAAAACTGTATGCAAAAAATGCGAAACATGTATAAAAAACAAAACAAGAGGCCAAAATAAATTAGGTCTAATGTCACACTTAGGTCCAGCCACGACGCCATTTGAAATAATTTCATTGGACACGATTGGTGGATTTGGAGGCTCCCGTTCCACAAAGAGATACTTACACCTTCTAATCGACCACTTTACAAGGTATGCATACATTCTAACATCAAAATCGCAAACTGCAAATGATTTTATAAGACTAATGAAAAATATTACTGAAGACAATGAGGTTGGTATGGTCTTAGCAGACCAATATCCTGGAATTAATTCCAAAGAATTCAAAGAATTCCTAGAAAAAAAAAACATAAATATGATTTTTACGGCTGTGGATTCACCATTTTCCAATGGCCTGAATGAAAGACTAAATCAAACCCTAGTTAATAAAATCCGATGTAAAATAAACGAAAAAAACAACAGAAAAGCATGGACTAGTATAGCACAAGAGTGTGTACAAAAATATAATGAAACAGAACATACGGTTACTGGATATGCACCAAAATACTTGTTAGAGGGTACAGATGTTTCAATCCTACCAGATCAACTTAAACAAGACATAAAACAAAAACAATGGATAAGAGATAGAAAAATAGCATTTGAAAATTCCATGAAATCACATAATTACAACAAGAAACTATTTGACAAAAACAGAAAACAATACGAATTCAACGTCGGAGACTCAGTATTTGTCGAAAGTGGAAACAAACTAAATAGGAAAAAACTCGATGAATTAAGAATCGGACCCTTCATGATCTTGGAAAAATTATCAAAGTCAATTTACAGAATAAGTACTGGACGAAAAACATCAGAGTCAAATCTATTCCACATAACAAAATTAATACCAGTACCAATAGACGACAGTAAACCACGTAACTAAGTATCCATTTAAAGAAAATCCGATTGCCGAATTTTTCCCAAGGGGGGGAGATGTAAAGAAACTATACCCTCTCTAACTTATTTTGAATTCGCCCACGCTCTTAAAAGCGTAGGCATTTCGCTCATTTCGCTTATTATACTTATTTTAAAAACACGTTTTTCAGTAGCAACGTCATTAAAAAGATTATTATAAAAAGTTAATAAATTGTTATTCGGGAACTTAAATTTTAAGAATAATAAACATTAATTGTCGTTTCTTTGGTTACAGGTACGGCAAATTAATTGTTAAAGAATAATGTAAATAGTGTAAATTATAATAAATTTAACTTTGGTTACAGAGCAACACAAATTGTTTATTTTAATTGGAAAGTTCCTGCACATAATTAAAAAGATTATTATATATATATATATATATATATATATATATATATATATATATATATATATATATATATATATATATATATATATATATATATATATATATATATATATATATATATATATATATATATATATATATATATATGCAGCACTCTCCGTTCAGCTCACAGATCATGTCCGTTCAGCTCATCAGTGAAATTAGGAAACCTGATTCAATCTCCTCGTCCTATTAATTTTAAACGATTCAGTGAAAATGAAAATGTTGAGATGATATTCCCGAAGGTACTGCGATCTTCATTCGCGATTTTAACATGGGCTTGCAATTCCAGGATGTTTTTTTCGATGCTTATTCACTAAGTTAAAAGTATTCTTCAATATGACGATAAGAGTTTATTTTTATATTTTTTTCTTAAAAAGAATTATTTATATTAAATTGCGATCATTTCTTTACATCTGGGAACAGACTTTACATCTGGAAAAGTCACAATTACGTTTTTCTTATGCGACAGTATTTTTTATCAATTTATAATTTATAATTTATGGACAATAAGGTCTTACTGTGTTATCCTTTTCAAAATATAAAAAAACCCAACAGTTTATTAGAAGAAATTTAGATTTTTAATAAAATTTTCTCATATTGACTTCCGAAGAAGTTAAAAAAAATTCCTTAGAGGATTTTTGGATGCAATGAAAATGTAATTGTTAAAAATCAGTTCCGTTTCCTTTAGTCTCGGTAGATAATTCAACATTTCATTCGAGTTGTTTCAATATGAAATGCATGTTATTGTAACTTTTCATAATATTATTTCAACATAAAAGGCCTTTTGATTTAAATTGCATCGTATGATGCATTGCATGATTTCTAGTTGTTAAAAAATGTTTATAATAAATAAAATATTGCTTTCGTTTTATTGCAAAATCCTTTAATATTAACATGTAACGTTTTTATAGCGAAATCACTATTAAAAATAATTGCATGAATTTTATTTTATTGGAATTTACAAAGATTTTTTACTCGCGTAAATGTCTGTAAATACATTAAAAATATTTAAGGAATGTAATGGAAATTGATCTGTTTCAAATCGATCGATTGAAGTGGTGTGATGAATTTCATTCATCATTCAAAATACATACCAGTTGTTAAAATGGAATTACATTTTATATTTTCTCTTTCAAAAGGGAAAACAAGAGAGTTGGATGAAATATTACACTCAAGATCGAACAAAATTTAACACCCAATTTTTAAATCGATCGATTTCCATCACATAGTTTTTTGTTTCTTTGCTTTTACGAATAAATTATTTCCATCCTTTAAAAATTTCACTTCAACTAATTTTCTTGAGCAAAATTTTTTTCACTGAAAAAGAAAAACGTCAATTAAAATGTGTCTGTTGTTAAAAAATTCGATTCCTTGTATTATTGTTACCCTGAGTACGAGTCTTTAGGTTGTGGCAGTCATGTATTGATATAAAATAAGACCTTTAAATAATCAAGGTGAACAGTGGGTGTTCAAACTCTATTTAAAAAAGTGTGATCTGAGTGTCCCGAAATTTCGTTGTTTCTTTGTATCTAGTTTAAAATAAATTTAAAATTTCAGACGTTTTAAAAAAATATGTGGGACTTTAAACTCTAATCCTTTTATTACCTTATGATAAATTTTTACAAACACATTAAACTGGTTAAAGTTATGAAACAAACAATACTACGACATGGATAAAAAGGATTATATAGGAAGGATAACAACGATAACAATAAAACCTTAAAGATATTAAAATAACGGATGTTGTATATATTTATGTGTGAATGTATATGTATGTAGGGGTAAATGTGAAAATTTCTTTGGTGTTGAAAACATCTGACTAGCAAAATATGTCCAGAAACAGGAAATAGAAAAAAATTTGTAGAAGCTGCCGAAAAAGGAAACACAAACTATTGAAAAATCGTAATATTTTAATATTGTATATTGACTATTAGGATTTTTAGAAAATTGTCTTTGGTTTTCCCGAGGCAATTTCTTGTGGGATTTTTCTATTCATCATTTACAGCAAAAATGTAGACCAGCACATTTTTTAAGGTAAAAACTTTCACACGCTACGGAATCTTGCAAAATAATAAAGGGAAATTTTTATGCTTTTCCTATTTCTCTCACTCCCCCTTCCTATATCTCTCTCTCTCTCTCTCTCACTCTCAATATTACATTCAAAATCGTTCTCTTGTTATTATTGCTCTCATTTATTTATATAAACTCTATTTACATGGAAAAGCAAATCAAATACGTTACAGCTGGAGAATAAAAGCGAAAAATGAAAGGAAAATGACACAGGAAAATAGGAAAATCTTACAGAAAGTGTTAGCACACGTTTTACATGGAAACAAAGCGCAGTGCTTGGCCTGCGTCCGTCCACAAATGTTAAAAACTAAATTATCGCTAGACTGCAAGTATTTGTACTTTTTTCATTTCTTGGAAAATACACCAAAATATTTAAAGCAGAAAAATATTTTGAAAGAATTTAAAAATTTCGAAGAAGAATTTTTAAGAATTCTTATATTAGAAATAGTTTTTGAATGCAAATAAAATTAAAATTTTTGGAAAAATCGCAATAGAAGCTAAAAATTGAAAGTGTTTGTGTGAAAAATTAAAAAAATATGTTTTTCCCAATTCCCACACATGTGCCCAGTGGTCATCTAGTATTAATAATAATTACACGCGTTAGATTGAATTTAACAAAAACTCCAAGGAAATAAGTTAATGGAAATAATAAGAAGTTAAATAAAATACATAAAAATTTTTCACAAAAATTATATAAATATCTTAAGCAAAAGTTAAATAATTTCTAAGATTTTGCAAGTGTGTGCGTGTGTGTGTCCGACTGTATATACATGTATGAATAAGTGTGCATGTGTTTCTGAGCCAGTTGTTAATTTATCTTTCAAAGAAAAACCAAAGAAATATTTTCTTTCTCCACTATGTTTTAATTAATTTATAAGCATTTATAAAAAAATTATAAATATTACGGTAGTATACCTGATATACACGTTAATTAACTACAATGCCAGCTACTATAGACAGGGGTGAAATAGTAAGAAAAACTAAAGAACAGAATTTAAAAGAGTCAGAATTTCGAATGTTCGATAAGTTATAGTTGTATTGCCCACAAAATAATTTAATTAAAATTTGTATATCCTTTTAATAAGATCTTGCTTTGGAATTACCTTCCTAATGATAAAAAAAAACAAATAACAACAATATATATGAAACAAAACTAAATATATATGAAATGCAAGTAAGATTTAAATTAATTTTTAAATTCTTTGATACATATTTATCTTATTTTTCAATCAGGAAATGGAAACATTTTAATAGATTGCTAAAGCCACAACAAACAATACATTTTTTAATAATTTTTTTTTTAGATTTTTTTAATAATAAATTTTTACCTAAGAATTCTTAATAATACATTTAATAATACTTTTACTTGATAAATTTTTATTTTCAGTTTTATTTTAAAAACTTACAATTTAAATATTTTTTTTCAAAAGCAATTTCATTTAATTGTTTTTAATTCCGATTTTAAAATATTATTATTTTAAAATGAGCTTAAATATTTTTTTCCAATTTTTAATAATAAATTTTTATATAAATATTTTTATTGCAAAAAATTTCCGTAGCATCTTAAAACTTTTATTTGGTTTTTGAAAATAGTGACATAATTTTTTTAAATTTTTTGTAATTTAATATCTGTCACAATTTTTCTGTTTCCAAAGTTTCGAAAATAAAAAAAGTATTCATATAAAAGAGAAGCAAAACAGTAATAAAATTTTTAAATATAACACGATTATTAAAGATTTGAATATAATCGAAATAAACTTTTTTTAACTGCAATTTCTTTGTTTATTTTATTTATGTATTTTTTTTTGGAAATATTCCTGATTCATGTCATTTGCTGCAAGATTTGCAAATTCTTCTTGGCACATGCTCTATATTTTCTAGAGATTTTGCATATATGTTGCTGTTTCATGAAGTGATCGATTGTTTCCCCATCACTAAAATTAAATATAAAGCCAGTGATCGATTGTTTCCCATCACTAAAATTAAATATAAAGCCAGTGATCGATTGTTTCCCATCACTAAAATTACATATAAAGCCAGTGATCGATTGTTTCCCATCACTAAAATTAAATATAAAGCCAGTGATCGATTGTTTCCCATCACTAAAATTAAATATAAAGCCAGTGAACGATCGTTTCGCATCACTAAATTTAAATCTGAAAATTTGGTAGCTGTTCAATGTGGCATTTCAATCAATCAATTTCGCGATAGGGTTACAATTAAAACATTATCTCCTTTAAAATTGTTTGTTTGTCGCTTGCGTTTATTGGCGAATGAGAGTTTTAAGTGTTTTTCGCCATATAGCGTGGATTCTGTTCAACATTTCATTTGAGATGTTGTCTCAACGAAAAAACGTTGACTTGAAATATATTCGAGTTAATAATGCAAAAAGTTCTGCTGTTTTTATTTGTGAAAAGAAAATTAAATATAATGAAATATTTTTTCAACATGAGAACAAATATGAATGACAGTTACTTCCTGTGAAGTTTTTATTTATTTTTTTTAAATCCAAAAAATACATTATTACTTATACAAACGTAATGTAAAACAATGTTTTATGAATGTTTTGAAATTATTATAAAAACACTATAATTTGGTGATCCCCTTAAAGAAACAATTTAATGCATTTCGCTCTTGCATGGAGCAGGAAGAACCAATGATACAAAAACCATCGTGATCTATAGCAAAACAATCAATTAATATTCCTAACGAAGGAAATAACGAATCAAAATATACTTAAGGTGATGCAAAGTTTGCTTTTGTAAAAATGTTTCATTTTTATATTTATGAAATTATCATAAAAGCTATATGTTTAAGCGCTTAAGGGCTAAAATGAAAAACTAATACTAAATCGTCATATATTGCATCTCAAGTAGCACTTCTTTCATATAAAATTTTAGTGATTTGATTCTTTAACGTGCAAAAAACTTTAGTTTGATAATTAAGAAATTTTCGAGGTCTCAAGGTAATAAAAAACGGCGAAAGTGCTACAAAATCTATAAATGATTTTTACATGTAACATTTTTCAATTAAAAAAAAAAAACTTTGAATGAAATAAGTTTCAATGACAAAGTTTTTGAAAAATGTGCTTGTTTGTTGTCAGATATACCCGTATTTATGTGTTTCATTTAATTTTTCACAACATGAATGTAATAAAACTTTGACAATATTATATCATAAACATTTCCTAAAATTGTTTTGCTTTCATGTAGATTATGACAGCATTTTACATGAAATATTGCTACATACTCATACCCTTATCGTGAATAAAAGCCCCAACATATTTTTTTGCGGGAACTATTTCCCATGAATAAAAAAAGTTGTTGAAAAAGTCAACAAAATAGCACACAAACATAAAAACAAATACAAAATTGCTGACTCAAATTTTGGGCAAATGAAATTTTACTCACGATAAGGGTGGTTATGAAAAACTATAACTTAAAGCAATGAATTAGTGCAAAGTTGCCTTTAGAAGGGACATTTTCTATACAAATTCAGAAAATATGTGCTGAAAATGTCTCCTAAAACAAATGATTTGAATGTCATGGAAATGTAGGTCACCCAAGCCATTTGTATGATGTTACATTGTACTATTTATTTATTTGTTATCGACAAGTACTTATATTTTATTATAAAATTATATTTGGTACTTATTTTCTCGAATGTAATAACCACAAATTGTAAATGTATTTGCTTAAATAGAAATTCTTTCCGGGGAATCAACTTCTTCTTCAAATCATGTTCCAAATAATTTAATCGCATGATTGAATTTAAGAATCCTGCTTAAGAAGTATTTCTACATAAAACAGTCTAAGGAAATATTAAACGTATAGATGAAGAAAATATGTATTAAATTTTGCAGGAGTGTCAAGTGAAAGGTGCCTTGTTGCATTAGTGATGCTTTTTGATTTATTTTGAAAAAAAATGTATTCAGCTTTCAGAATTGATTTAATTTACTTTATATATATATATATATATATATATATAATGCTGCAGACGTGTGTATTGGCACAGACAAATCATGTAAGAACACTTGTACAAAGCAATAATATAAAATTAATGGAAAATTGTTTGTACAGTAATTTTTTAGGTTAAAATAAATATCAACCGTCATGCTGTTATTAGTAAAATTTTTTAAGCCTATCACCAAAAAATGGTTGATGAAAAATAAAAATATTTGTATTTCTGGCTTGCTTGACGTTTTGTTTTGATGTGTGTATAGTGTTTACTCTTCAAGCATTCTCAAATTTTTAACGAGAGCAGTCAGAGTTCCCAGATTATTTTTAAGTATTACAGCCAATTTAAAAATTTTTATCTCCGAAATTTCACAAAACCTCTTTTAAACATTCCCACCAAAATGTAAAGAAAAAAATGAAAAGAAAAGGTGAAATAAAAAATTCCCAAAAATATTTTATTTATCGCAAAGAATTACCCAATTTCTACAAAAAACTTTTTTTTATAATTCATATCAAAGAAGAAGATTCATATTTTAAGGAAAAATTCCTTGATTTGACAACAATGCAAAGTGTTATTGAAGACGAGGGCAAAAAAGGCGACGACAATAACAAGACGCACAGTACGAACAACATCCAGATGCAAAAGCTGATAATTTAAAATAAATAGCAAACGTGCTATTTTAATTTTCATTTTAATTATTTATATTTATTCCAGCTTAAAGCCTTTTTACTCACAAAAGTTTCACGAATTCATTAACATTACAATATATAAATTACCTGATAATATTCTTCAAGGCAAGAATTGTTGATTGACAAAAAAGTATGTATTGAAGTTTTTAATTGACAATAAAAAAATAATAATATGGGATCTACAGTTTCAAAAAGAAAGTTTCTTGATTTCCCTAAAATATATAATTTCAAGATATTCCCGATTTTTCACCAAAAGCACTGCTAATATTAAAAAAATTTCACCCAGAATATATAAATACAAAAATAAAATTGGCATAGCCTTGATGTTGCTTAAAATTTTTAACTAGATTGAATGAACAATAATGAAATTAATTATTGATTTAAAAATAACGCAGGACACCGAAATCGAAGTTTTTAAAAAACTTTTTAATAACTAGTAAGTAAAGGACTGATGTATTTTTGTCAGCTGATAATGAAAATATTAGTTTTTTCCGATTTTCTTAAGTTTTTGATGTACAACTATATTTCAAAATTGCATAATTTCAGCATTTTTCATACTCTTTTAAATATTTCATGAATGGTTTATATGAACTATTGGTTTAGACAAAAAATCTTTTGGTTTGAGTGTAGTCATCCTTATATATCCTTAAGGATATCTTACTCACCTTCGTAGACTAGTAGTTTGTTAGTACTAGACTCTTAGTGCGAAGGTCCCAGTTTCGAATCCTGCCGCAAAACTCTGGCAGTTTGTGTTTGAAAATTAAAGGGAGCGCACAACAAGCCTTCACTGGCTTAAGTGTATGTCATATGACATGGGCTATCACACCCTAACTTAATCTAAGGATATCTTACATTACAAGGATGTTGAAACTTATGCTCGTTTTAGTCTTAGAACAAAAATTTTTTGCTGCATTATGAAAGAGTGTAAAAACTTAATATTTAAAAAAATTGGTTGTCCCTTAAGCAGGTGCTAAAATGCAGAAATTTCTTTAAATTTGTTAAAAAGTCCATGTCTCTGCAAGGTTTTTTATTTAGTTTTTTCTACGATTTGATGCATTTTGATCTTCGTTGTGAATTGACCAACAGTCATGTTGATCTTCCATCTTCCTTGGTATCATTTCTGTAAGTGTATTTACAACAATGGTTAGTCATATTAAAGTGTCAATAAAAAGTGAATTTGTCATACGCGACAAGGCGAAGTTAGATTTTAAATAATAAAATAATAAAGAGTTATCTACTTTTCGGACTTAAAAGTAAAGTTAAATAAAGTACTTATTAAGCTTTGAATTTTAATATAATTTTAATTAATGCTTGGATCTTGCCATTATGGACGAAATATAATTTAAATGATCGTCTTTGGATTGGTTGCACTAGTGGATCCTTTTGAGGTAGTTTTCGTCCAGTTTTTCGCACATATCGGCCGGTATCTCGGCGATATATTGACGAATGTTCCAACGTTGGGCGTAAACACGGTATTTGACGTAGCATTGTAAAAAACGTCTAACGGCGTCAAATTTCATGATCTTATTGGCCAATTGACGTCGCCAAAATGTAAAATTACGCGTTCTGGAAACTATCCATGTAATAAAGCCGAAAACAGTCATGTTGTGTAGCTCGTGGAAACTACATATTGTTCCGCTCGTAATCTTCAATTGCAGGCCAAAAATGTCGTTAATCATGCGACCATAACGATCTGAATTGACGGTAGCGGTTCTTGCAGCATCTTTTTCAAACACATACGTCCCTCTAACACCTCCAGACTATAATGCACACCAAACAGTCACTTCTTCCAGATACAATAGCTTTTCCACAATCATTCCGAGACCCTTATCGACTATTTTGCTTGTTGATGTAATCATCGAGTACGAAATGATCTTCATCGCTAAAGAGAGTTTGGTTCGAAAAATCAGCATTGAAAGTCTGTTGCTCTAGCACCCAATAAGCACATCTACGGCGTTGTGAATGATCAGCTTGCGGGAATGGGATTTTACATTCTTGAGGGAGCAAATCCCAATGTAATTTATGTCACAATGAACCGTAAGATAGGACCAATGGCAGAGAACGTCGTGGAATCGCCAAACTTGAATTATTCGCCACGCTTTCACTAACAGATGCGATTCTCTTCTCTTCTTCTAGTCTCTTTAACTTTTTTTGTAAATCTTACAAACTCCTTGCACATTATGTCGATTATGACAAGCATAATCGCCTCGTAGTGCTCAAAAAGTGACCCAATTTGAACCACCACTTTAGTAGTAAGTTTAAAAATTTGCACGTTTTTTTTTGATAATTTAACAATTCGATTCTTTTACTACAAAAATAATATTTAAAATGACGGATATTTAACTGCTGATAGCACTGTCAGACCGGCGGCTTAGTAATCATTAAATGGATAACCCGATATAAGTTGTCTGTTGTGCGATTATAGTTTTATGTTTCTCATAAATTGTTTGAAAGATTTTGTACCATATACGATAAAGCCTACGAGGTTGGACTTTTTCAAACATGATGGTTGAAGTCTACTAATAAATGAGTATTAGTTACAATGACAGCTTGGGCCACAGCAAATAGCAAATCTTTTATTTATTTATTTTTTATTATTGTTTTCAGAATCAGCACAATAATAAGAAACTTTTTTCATCGTTGGATTGTTTAATTTTTATTATTTATTTTTTAACAAGAAAATATTTTTTTATCTTTTAGTGGGTTCTAACCCACTGTCAGTTATGTAAATGTGTGTGTGAGTGTGCGTGCATTTGTGCTTTTACTCTCTTCATAAATTTTTAGTTTATTCGGTTTAAATGCTGATAACGCATTTCGTTAAAATGGAACTCGTTACGACTCACAGTGGCTGAAAAACGTTTTTCATTGGCCAAAATTCTGTAACTTTTGAACCGATCAAAATATTGAAGTAATTCTTTTTTTAATGGATAGATATTTAATTCAGCTTGACTCAGTTTTAATTACATTGAAATTGATTGAGTACTTCTTAAGGACTTCTAGGTCAAAGTTGAACTTTTGATTTTTTTTTAACTTTTGGAGTGAAATATGGGTTTATTTTTTTTATTTGCATATTAAAAAATTTTATATTTTGATCTTAATAATAATTATAATTATTTTTTGTGATAATGGAATTTTTTTAATGTTACACTCAAAAAAATTTTTTACACTGAAAAAAATTTTTTACACTCAAAAAAATTTTTACACTCAAAAAAAATTTTCAAATTAACTGGAAACAAGGTTTAAATCCACTCCTGTTCTTTCAGATGCTGTTTCTGGATCTGAAAAGAATCTTCGTGCGGTATTGCCATCATTTGTATTGCCTGACCCTTGTTTTGGCTGATCTATAATCAATCCAATTTTGCGATATTCATCTTGAACATGTTTCTTTTTTGAACTTCTTAACTCTTTGTTTGTTTTATTGTTTCTTATGGATCCTGAAGACCCGAAATATAAATCATAATTGATTTTTAGTATATGTTCCATAAGTCGTATTCTTGCATGTAGTGGTGATAATCTAAATTCATATGCATCGGTATTATCTAATGATTTTGTCGGAACTTGGTTTAATTGGGTTTATGCTGCTTGGCATATAATGCAGCTGGATGCAGCCTTCGTGTTAGTCAAAGCCTGACCTACATTTCCATTTATCATTGTAAGGACTAATTGGTAGCTTACTTCAATTTGCTGCCCATCTAACTGTAATTGTAATGGTTAATGGTAGTGTTGCAATTTGGGCCTTGATATCACTAATTTCTTTGTTAATGGCATCACGAGTTTCTTCTTTGAATTCAAATTTGATTGGCCTGCAGTATTTCGTAGAAGATGGTGTCTCATTTTTCCAAATATCCATTGTTTGCATTGTACTAGTCAAAGGCTCTGAATCTTCCAAAATCTTTTTCAATCGCAATGGTACAATTGATACCATGAACATATCCGAGTCCGAAATATTTTCACATACAACTTGTTTGTATTGGTTATGTCCCGAAGAACCATCACATCCCCACTTGCAAAAAAGAATTAACTTTGTGTTTCCATATTTCTTTAACGCATTTCCTGGTATTGATTGTAGCAAGCGTTCGGCTGTGTGATCAAGTAGAGATTGTAGTTGTACCTCTGCCGAAATTGGTGTGTTTGGTTAGTATCCTTTGATGGAAAACAGTCCATTTTAGTAGCAGTTATGTGATGATATGCTGGATAGATATTTGAGCCATTTCAATCGCACGCAATCTGAGCTTAATATATTGCTGTTTTGTTAATTTCAAATCCAGAAATAAGGCTAATGCCTCCTCATTTGTGCACTGTTTTGCATCGCTCGGAGTTGGTATACTTTTAAGAATTCGTTTTGTTCTCACTGGACTAGCTTTAATAACTTTTTCAATGATATCCACTTTTGTTAATTGGTTCTGTGATCGTAATTGATGTAGGAAAGATTCTTTTATATTTGTACAACCAATTGCATCGTTAACATCTTTAAGTTTCCGCCTCTTAGATTTATCGCTGCAGTTGTCCAATGATTTGCGTGGTCTTCCAACCTTATCTTGCTTTGCTGTTTCTGCAGCGACCACTTCTAAACACTTTTCACTTTTTATATAAAACTTTTGTTTACTGTAGCTAACTTCTTTGTAGCGTTTTTTTAGTACTTTTACAAAATTAGATAATTGCTCTTGTATTTCGGTGCTACACGAATTTAAGCTTAATTTTATTTTAACGTAACTAAGAACATCTTCCTGGTTTTTATTTCTAAAATACTCTTCGGCCAGTTCTTTATAACCGAAGGTCTCCATATTTTTCTGAATATTTTTATATGAGTCTGTTATGATTTATCACTTGCAAATATACGTACGTACACGTAAAGGATTAACTTATTGTGTAATCCCTTATTGAATCCGTAGTTTTATATATTTTTAGATACATGTTATTCACACATTGATCTTCAATTTCATAGCAGGTAGTACTTAAATTGAACAAAACTGCACGTGTTATCCAGACCTTAATATCAGGTAAAACTAATTAGTATCTCGCCAATATGGGGTTCTTTTTATCTTTAGTCGTTTAATGTCGCGATTATTATTATAAAATTGTTTATGACTTTGGCTGACCCTAACAGTTATATTAGAAAGAGATCATATGTTTACTGTAGAACCTATTGTGATATTTTTATTACTGATTTTTTGCTGATCAAAACAAAGCCATAAAACCCTTTCGCAGGTATTATATTTAATTATTTTAGTTTTAGGTAGTCTAAAGTAAAAATCATAAACCTTTAGGCAAAAAAGTGAAAATTTAATACACCATTGTATACGAGTAATTATAGGGCTGTTTATATTAGAGTAATTTGATTTTTTTTGGAGTAATTTCATTAAAATTAAAAAAGTGTTCTACCGGCGGGTCGTGGCGGGTGCAAAAGTATATATGGGGTGAAAGAAGACACCTTCGCCTTTCTTCGGGTGGTATACGTTTCTTGTTCCCTTTTGTTCCCTAGAAGTTCTATTCCACTAAAATTTAAATTTTAGAAAAATATAGTAGTTTCATAAATATTTCATAACACCTCTAATATTAAACGCTGGAGCGGTAACCACTTACAACAACTAAAGACTATAATCCTACCAATATTATAAAAAAGACCGCAGGCCATTATCGATGATAGCTTGCGAGTAGTGACCATTTATTTTTGACAAAAAACTGATAAAAAACACCTTTTACTGAAATAACAAAAAACAGTTGAGTTTGACAGCATGCCACGCCCACAATTATCAATAGTTTAACCTAATTTTTTGGCTACCTTAATATGGATATATTAGCTCCAAAATGGCGTAAAAATTTTAAAAATCGGTGACAAAAAAAAATTTGACTTTTGGCCAATGAAAAACGATTTTCAGCCACTGTGCGACTGTGTTTGTACCTTACGAACGTATTAAGGAATGAGTGTGCGATTCTAAAAATTTTTCTATTTTTTTGTTCCTCTTTTGAGATTTTGTTTATCTCCAGAATGCAGGCGAAAACTGAAAAAAGTTTTTTCCTCTTTAGCTGTGTTTTTGTTGTTGTTTAGCTTTTAAGGAAAATATGTATACACGTATACTATAGAATGTTTGGTGTGTGAGTGCCAATGACGAATAATTCTTAAGTTGGGAAAAAATGTGCGTGTGTATTTTATTTTTGATCGAAGTTCCAACAAAAGAAGGAAAAGTTCTAAATTATAGTTTGTAAAAGTAAAAGAAAAAGCAGCAGCAGTGGCAGCAGCAGTAGCTGCAGCAGCTGCAACGTCAGCTCGAGAAGAATTGTTGAGAAATTAAAAGTGCAGTGCTAAACAGAAATTCAATAACGAAAAACAAAGAGGAAAGTGGCAGTAGTAAAGAAATCCAACCAACCAATCAACTAAAATTATCATCTTTAACTAACAATCAACTAAAATAGTAGAACACTTGAGCACAAGAGTTCAATTTCAACAAACTTTTCTACTAACTTTGATGCACTTACAGATTTGGGTTTGAGTTTCTTTATGCCAAAATGTAAGTACGGAATATTAAGTATTTTATATATCAATTTTATTGAAATTATAAAATTACCCAGTGAAAAAATGGGTTAGAGAAAATCCTTTTATGACACCACTTTGACTTGATTAGAGTAGGAATGTCCTTTTGAGTGGTGCTTCATCTTAATACTGATTAGATGTCTAGATGGTTGAAAGCTAAAAATTATATTATGCATTTATTTATCCTTGTTGCCTTGTTGGGCAGATACCATATATAATATTTCAGTTATTTTTGACTTTTTGGAGTGGGTTAAATGGTTTGTTAAGAAGTTTTCTTTTCCAAATTTTAAAGCAAATATTTTCTTCAGTTTTCAGTTTTCTTAAATTTTCTATTGATTGTGTAAAGTTTATATGAAAATATTGTGTTCTTGATGTAAAATAGCTAAAAATGGTTCATATGGGGGCCATCTCTTCTCTTGCTCCTCTCCAGTTAGTTTTTCGTTAGGCTATGGGCATTAGCCGCATGACTAAGAGCTAGTTTGTATGGGAAATGCCCATAACCCAGTCCTTTAACATTTTTATATGTTAAAAAAAAATATGATATAAATATAATATTTAATCGTTTCTCGAATGACATACGATAAAGTAAATATGCAGGTGGTCGTATGTACTTTCTCCTCCTCCTTTTTTAAGTCCTTAAAACTTTATAAATTTTACATTTAAACGAAGTTAAACTTGGGATAAGTTTTAATAAAAAACTAACTTATTGAAATCTAATATATTATATATGTGTTATTAAATTATAATTAGATATTGATTAGTTTTATTTATTGTATATTTCTTATTTGAA
Organism: Germaria angustata; assembly: GCA_963681545.1. Lineage (NCBI taxonomy): Eukaryota > Metazoa > Arthropoda > Insecta > Diptera > Tachinidae > Germaria > Germaria angustata. The sequence continues at coordinate 9,739,833 of OY813001.1, read as the reverse complement.
AAACTGTTACTAAAATATAGACATTTCGTTATTTCTAAAAAAGTTTTTTCTATTCAATACATTTTATTGTCTTTCACATTATTTAACAAAAGGCGTAGATTTTCTTAAAATCTCTTGTATGGAAATTTTGTCTTCGCTGATTATATACTGAGGACCCATTCCAGCTAAAGCTGTAGATTTAACTTAAAATCAATTCTTCTTTCAATATGCATTTATAAATATATTTCATCCAGGTGTATTAAGTTCCTTTCAATATTACAATCCATTTAATCAAAAATGTTCAGCGTATTCGCTTTTAAATAATTACTCATTACTTTTCGCAAAATTTTGCATTTCTCTAATTAAATTTTGTATTTTCATGATTTCGCTTTAAAACGTTTTGTTTATACTATTTGCAGAAAATTGCCGCAAAAGTACTAAAATAAAAAATGGTAAATTTTAAGCTCGAAAAATCGTCAAAATTTGGGTAGAGATCACCAAAATGGTATATTTTCTGCTCAACATCGTCCAAATGATGATAAATAGTCAACTGTGCCTGTGTTGCTTTTTTTTGTTGTTGCGTTACCTTCTTAAACCACGGTAGCGAGGAAATATTTTGCAAATTGCTCCAAGGATAATTAATGAGTGAGAAGTCAAATTTGAAATTCTGTATTCAAATATGTTGTGATCCTATAAGGAGCATATGGCCTCATAGGTGGCTTATGTGTTAATTTATTCAAGCCATGGGCCAAGCTGAGGACAACCGGACGTTGTCACAGGTTGCGGATAATGAAAGGTTAGCTTCGAATAATTTTTTTTTTACAAATAAGCTGTCCCGGGCAGTCAGCGGATGTTTGACTTGTTGGCAATATCGATGAGGTGAGTGTGTACCACCTTTCAATTTATTGTCTGGAGTGTCTGTTTACCTAATTGATGCGGAAAAAAGCGGACATCTGCATTTATATTAAGCGGTTCGCAGTACAAACTTGGAATTTGTACAGCCAGTCTGATGGCTGAAATGACAGCCCCATCACCAGACTAGGATGCAGTAGACTAATCATTTGCTCATCCGATGTAGAATGATTAACGAAACCTCAAATAGCATAAATGAAATCCTTTAATCAATCAAGAATTTCAAAACATCATAACGTTCTTCATTAATTTTGCTATTGAAAAACAATTCCAAGAAGTACTTCAAACTGAGAAACATTTCAACTAGAGAAAAACTATAATATGCCAGTAAAAGTTGTGTCTAAAATAAACCATTAACAATATTGTCCGGATGAAGAATATGTTTTTTATTTTTATTTCAATAGATAATTAATTATGTACACCGTGATATTTTCTAAGTTGGAATATACAGCAAAAAGTTAATAGAGATGCATGTTGACTTGCACAAGCAACTGGCCGACTTTTTTTTCATGGCAAGTCATCATTTATAAAAAAAAACAATTAATTGTACATAATCCCCCTTTTAAAAGTATAACAAATTTTCTATGTTAGGAATTTTGCTGTTTTGATGCTTGGATATTCGCAAGGTTATTTATTATCTTATTTATTAAATTATCATGAATTATCGTATATGTAAAATAAGCAGAAAATTATGTTTAAAACACTAACCTGCTGCAATTTGGGGGGCCCATAAAATATCTCCTCTTTAAATGTGCTACGGTAATTAATTATATTTCTAAATAAAAATTCCAATAGTTTTAAAATTGTAGAATTCTAAAGCAGCAAATAATGTTCCCATTTAGCTTTATTGTTATCAATATATCAAGCGATTTCCTAGAACCATCAATATGGTTGCGTATGATTAATGATCGTTAGTACTAGGAATTTCGTATTTATCATACGCAACAACGAAATTGCCTTTAGCCGCAATGTGAAACCACAAACGTTAGTATGTGCTTATGTATGAGTATGTACAATAATTGCAAATTTTGCAAAACTGTCTAATGGTCTAATGGGTTAATGGGTTAATGACGAAATAAGTAATTTGTGGTCAAGTGCAAATTAATACAATTTTGTTTTGGTAGACAGCAAAATTCATCTAAGAATGAGCATTTCGAAAACATTATCTGTAAGACAGATTGCACTGTGGTCCCAGTTTTAAAAAATAAAAAAATTTGGCTTATAGAAAACATAATTTATAATTTTTTTTTGTAATTATCTCTAAACGGTCTTATTATCCCTGATTATAGATAAAGCATTAAATTAGTTAATTATTGGTATAATAATTAACTTAACTTAACTATGAACTTCGGTGCTCAGATTATTTTAGTTCCATTTCAAAATCTCATAAGAAAAAATTTATTTAAAAAAATATTAAATTTGTTACATGCGATATTTTGTCATGGAAATTAGGTTTAGGGCAACAACATTTAAAAACAAATCCAAAGATTAAATTCTACATTTTTTCAACGAATTCGTCGCATTATATTTTTTCCATAACTTTCCCTTGTTAATAAGGGTTACAATGAAATAAAAAGGATATTTTCAAATATCTTTTGAAATTTCATAGCTAACGTTTTTCGGGTCCATTTCGAATGTTTCCTTTATTTGAAAATATTTGTCAAAGTCAACCGGTTTCATGTAGAAGGACTTTAATTTGCCTTATAAATATAAATTTATTTTTTATAGCAAGGCTGTCTAACAATATTTTAAAAGTATTTGAATGCTAATTGATGTAAAGTTCAAACAAATCATAATATTTTTACTGATAAAAAACGAAATAGTTTTTAAAGTTCTTTCATGCAAATTTGTTCTGCTAAATGAAAATGGATAGATTTTAATGGAAATAATTTTGTATATCTGTGTATTTGAGCTAAAAATGCCAAGCCCAAAATTCCGATCTCGAAAATCTCGGAATTCTTCAAGATTGACAAATCCCGAAACTTGAGACTCATTTAAGCCCGAGATTTATAAGGACCGGCAAAATCCGAGTCTGACTTTATTTTTTTTTTAAGAAAAAGGGAGTTACAAATGAACACTGTATATTTTTATCATATGTCTTGAAGTCGATTAACAAATCTTAGTGAAATGAAAGTCCAAATAGAAAGAAAAACTATTATTTCTTTTAGCTTTTATTTATAAAAAAAATTTCTATTTCCAAATATTATTATTGTTTAGAAAGAAGAGATGCTATTTTTATTGTTACAAAACAGGGACAAAACATGTATTCTGAATAAGAAATTATGGGAAACTTTTTTATATAAATCAAGTTCAGTTTATATAGATCATATCTTGCAATACTTAAAAGCCATATTTTATATGCATATGTTTTGCACGGGCTACGCTTCGTTACAAAGTTAAAGCTAAAAAAACTTTTATAATTTATTATTAACAAATAAACATGTTCTTATTAATATTAAGAACAGAAAGTACCTTTGATTTATTATTACAATATGATTTCGTTATCTTGAAAAATCCTTTGGTCCAAAAAATTCCAATATGCCAATATTTGACATTTCGAAACTCTTAATTCAGGCACTTTCAAAGACCAGACCCATTGGGCATCCTTAATCCGAGTTAATGTCAATAAAAATAAAATTTATGGTCTACAAAATGCTTCTTGTATTTCCCATGTCGAGTTTCAGACATAATAATAATAATAAACAATTTCTTGAAATTAATAACAAAATTTGTTTTTTAGTTTTTCTGATCGCCAGAATAAATATCAGTAAGAATTTTCTTTTTAGTCTTATTGGTATTTGTTGTAAGTTTTTCGTAAAGGATTTGGGAGGGTCGTAGTAGTGGTGTTTAGTTTTCTTTCACACCAACAAAAACAGCAACAGGAAAAATAAAGAAAAAAAAAACAAAAAAAAAACATATAAATAAACATTGATACTGCTAAGGCCAATTTGCATTTAATTTCATATTGATTAAACGGATACAATCACTTTAACTAAATGTTAGTATCCGCTGCACTGTGGCGCATATTTCGAGAAATCAAAATGCTTGTTGCTTTAATTACTTGTTTATATTTTCCATGAATTTAAGCCATAGCTCTTAAGGTTCCAGTTCCAGTAAGGTTCCAAAAAAAAAGTGAGTGCAAAAAAAGTGAGAGTCGTTCTGAGGGAAGGATATTTTCATTGCATTTTTCAACTTCCTAGGAAGTCAAGTTGATGCAAATATAAATTATTTCCGCAAATATGTGAAACTTGAATTGAAAATGATTTTCTTAAAAAATATGTTATTATTTTGGGATATTCTCCCCAACAAATTGTTAACAATAATTAGAGTTTTAACAAAATGTTTTGTTTGTTGTGACTTTGGCTGTTCATATGCCGACATTTCATTGGTCGCTAAGCCAAATCAGTCAGTGAACTTTTGATTGTTTTCAAGCTGCTTAAAGTTCACTGACGATTTGGTTTAGCGACCCATGCAATGTCGGCATATGAACAGCTAAAGCCGCAACAATAAAAAAATTTTTAATATATTATTTCTTGGAATCTATATCGAGGGCTTATAGTCAAATTGTTTAAATTTCTTATTAATAGAGATTTACTCAAAAAACAAAAACATGAAAATAATGGTGATAGAAAAAAAATTGTTCACGAAATTGATATCATAGATGCAGAATGGATTACTAAACAGTTTGGTATCATTTTAGACAAATCTGCAGATAGCACAATTTGACTATAAGCCCTCGATATGAAAGCATTCACCCTTATTTTATTTCGGGTCGGCAATTTTTAAACAACATCAATTTAACGCAACGGCAAAGCAAGACAACACAAAGAATGCCGACGATAAAATCGAAGGCAATTAGCGACAACAACAACGTCAATTTTACTTTCAAAATACCAAACATATGTTAAAAGATTTTGATAAATTACAATATTGCCAACTAGAATACCGATTTACAAAAAAAAAAAAAAATAACAATAATAATAATAATAATAAAAAATAAAAAATAAAAATCAGAGTTGTCTTCTATTGCCTTTGCTAAGTAGGCTAGGTTAGGTTAGGTTGATTGGAGGGGTGTGATAGCCCATGTCATACGATATACACTTAAGCCAGTGAAGGCTTGTTGTGCGCTCCCTTTAATTATCAAAACAGAAACTGCTACGGCAGGATTTAAACCTGCGACCTTCGCACTAGGTCAAGTAGAATAAGGGTAATTATCTTTCCAATCAATAAGTGATAAGACTTCTTTCGCATAAAGGAAAAGAAATCGGGAATACTGGCTTCCCAGATGTGAAGCTAATTCCTTGTGGTAATTAACCTCAACAAAATTATTTTCTTTGCGAAGAAACATTAAAGTTTTGTTTCTCTCAACATAATGAATAGATGTTTCCAAATCGGTGAATCCAATGATGACAATCCCATGCTAAGATTGATTCGAACTTGCGTTGATTCCGGACTCTAAACTGTGTATTTTCATGACTTTTTTAAAGATCATTGTTTACTGAGTTGTTTCTAGTTTTTACCCACTGTGCAAAGTGTCTGGCTTAAGAGTGCTTTCGTTGCTGGTGCTTGTACAAAAAATAAATGAAGTGTATGAGATGAACACTTGAATAAATAAAATATAAATTATTTTAAAGCATTTATTTGGATATTTCTTTATTTCAATGGAAAGTATAAATGCTCGCCTGGCAAGAAAGGGAAAAATAATTAAAATAAATGATTTGCATTCAGACATATGCACACAATATATTGGGGAATAAACAAATTTCAGCAAATTTTCTTTCTTTTTATAAATTCACTTTACGTTTCTGTAAATCGCGCTCGTGCATTTTTTTGGATCGTTTATATTGAAAGAAGCAATAAAAATTTTTATTTTGTTTTTATTTTCAACAAAAATTTTCGAACAAACGAACGAATGGAATCTATCGGAAAGATCTGGTTTGCAAAGTGCATTAATTTAGCATAAATTTTAAAAAATAACGCACAGTGCGTTATTCCTATAGAAAGAATGGACAAAAATGCAACGTGTTAAAATAGACAAATGTGTCTTCCGGCCCAATCCTTAACACTGCATGAACTCAATGTATCCATCATTGTGTGCGTATGGGGTCGCCACTCCGTATACAGGTGGAAATTTTTATACCTGATGGTCATGGATCATGTACAAGCTAACAAGCTTAAACTGTGTAACATCCAGCATTTGCTTAGCAGCAGTTTCAAGAGGTTCAGCTGCAGGGGAGCTCGGAAGCTAGCCACCAGCACTGAGCCGTGATTTGGCCACGACGTGATCCCCAAAGAGGAAAAGTCCTAGAGTCAAAATGGTTCCTGTGGTACCAAATAGATTTCTGGTCGGGCGTGATTTGATAAATCCTATTAGTAATTAGAGGACTCCATTCCCCAAATTTTAGGCCCTATGCAGCCTGCCGTTTCAGCAGCACCTCATTCCTAGATGAGCAAGCGTAATCTGCTTTTAGCTTTGCATTAGTTCTTATATGCACCCTCAATATCTGGTTATTTCAGGGATTGGGTGCTGTTGCCTGAATTAGTTATCGCGTTGACAAGAAAGTAATTTATGACCGAGAACATCAGTTCTATTCCGGTTGAGGACAATGATGTAATGGCTTCATTGCAATAATATTTATCTATACCAGTAAATTTGAATGGTATTAAATATTCATTAAAATGCAATTTTCGCTTCAATTTATGACTTTATCTTCCAAACTTTTTTTCTGGATTTTCGATAGGAATACTCACAAGTGGCAAACATTTATTATTTTGTACTTATATTTTTAAAAGTTTTAAGATGTAATTTTTTTTTGGGATATATATAAAAATGCACAATAACAACAAAGATCAAACTTCTCATTGAATAATATTGTAAAAATTATTTGTCTTGCTATGAACTCTAAGAAAAATTTAATATCAAGTACGTGTAGTAAAAGAAAACAAAACAGAAGTATAAAATTTAGTGCCATCATTTCTGATGTCCTACAGGATATGAGAGCATCAATTTTAAATATGTTGTAAATTAATTTTTTTATGGTGTTGAGTGTACTCTTGTTGAACTCAATATTTTGTTTTTTTTTAATTTTTTTATTTACAATCTATTTTACAATCAAAATAATAAGTAAATTTCATGACTTTTAAATAACATATATTGAGTCTTCCTTAAAACTTAAAAAAAAGTAAATAAATTAAATTTTACTATTTTAATTTAAATAGGATTTGACAAACTAAAAATTTTCTATTTTCGGAAGGGAAGGTCAAGTACATGAAGCCTTTTAAGTCTCTGGATTTCGTTGCTATCGTCTAACAGGCTTATTGCTAACACATTGGAATGATTACTTAGTCTATTAAGGTATCTTTCACTGAAGTTATTGATCTCATCTTTTACCATTAAAATTCGAAGATCTCTGTGTATGTTTTTGTTGCTGATAAACCATGGCGCTTTGGTTAAAAGCCTGAGTGTTTTTGACTGGTATCTCTGTATTATCTCAACGTTCGAATTACTTGCAGTTCCCCAAAGTTGGATACCGTATGTCCATATAGGTTTTAGTATTGTTTTGTATAACAGAACCTTATTTTCCAAGCTTAAGCTTGATCTTGGGCCCAATAACCAAAACATTTTTCTTATTTTTAATTTAAGTTGCTCCCGTTTCTTTTTGACATGCTCTTTCCAAGTAAGTCTTCGATCAAGATGAAGGCCTAAATATTTTAAAGTGTTGCAGCTCGGTATAGCTGTGCCATTTAAATAAACAGGCGAGCATAAATGTAACATGAACGGATTTTGTGTTATTAACTTAAATATTCCATTTTTGAAGCCAATCTTGAAGAAGATTTAATTGATTTTGTAGCATCTCGGAAGCTATTAACGGTGATTCGTTTGAGGCTAATAAAGCAGTATCGTCTGCATACGTAGCAGTAGTTATATTTTCAATTGTTGGCATATCTGCTGTAAAAATTGTGTACAATACTGGTCCCAGGACACTACCTTGTGGAATACCCGCATTAATACAACCAAAACTTGAATAATTTTCATTTATGCTTACAAAGAAGGATCTGTCTTGAATATATGTTTTTAGTACCAAATAAAATGAGGCTGGGATAAGGTTTTTCAATTTATACAGTAGTCCACTGTGCCAGACTCTGTCAAAAGCCTGTAGAACATCTAAAAATACAGCAGAACAATACAATTTTCTTTCTAAGGCGTATGTAATGCTATTGACAATCCTATGACACTGTTTTGGTGTTCCATGTTTATGCCTAAACCCGAACTGATAATCAGGTATAATATTTTGTCTCTCCAAGATTGGCATTAATCTCTTTAAAAAGAGCCTTTCAAAAATTTTTGAAAAACTTGACAACAAACTGATTGGTCTATAGGATACAACATTATTTTCGGGTTTGCCAGGTTTTACTACCATTATTATTTTTGCATATTTCCATTGCGATGGAAAATGGTTTAGCCTTAATATAGAATTGTAAATTGTTGTGAGAAAAACAATTCCTTTTTTTGGCAAAGATTTTAAAACCTTGGAATCGATATTATCGTAACCAGGAGTTTTGTTATTATTCAAATTATCAATTGCTTTTCCTCAATATTTTGTTGAACAAAGGAATATGATTTTTCATATATAAATTAAACATTTTCATAAATAATTTATTTTGCATTGAAAAAAGTGGGTTTTAATTTTTTCTTTGGCATGGAAAAAAACATTTTAAAGATTTAAAAAACCGAATAAAAAAATGTGTAAATATATATATTTTCAACGAGACAAAAAAACATATTTTTTAAAGAAATATAAAATACATTGGGGTTCGGTTATAACGAACTAAATGGGATCAGACAATTATGCTCGTTGTAGATAAAGTTCGTTTTAACTGGAGTAAATATTCTACGTTTCTACTAAACAACACTGAGAGAGATATTAAGGGACTACATTTGTTACTGATTTTTTACATATTGCATGCATCTGTTACTTTAACTTATTACTTCAAATAATGTTAAATAATTAATTTAAATGTTAAAAAAAAATTCTGAATTTGTATTTAAAATATAAAAAAGTGGTTTGTTATAACCGTGATAATTTGTATTGAATATTTGTAAGCAGCAATTGAGGGCGGAGAAGTTGTTCGTTATAAATACTAAATAATTCGTTATAGCCAGGGTATGTTATAACCGAACTCTACTATAATTAGGATTAAATAATTTACACCAAAAATTTATTATTAATTAGTCTGGCTCGAGTTCTATCAATGAATTTGTCAATTCAGATCAATAATTTTTTTTTATGAAGGAAGAAGGAAAATCAAATTTGTACACTAGCAGAACGGAATGTTATTGTTTTTGATGGTCGCCACAGTACTAGCATCAGCGTTCATGTAAGGAATATGAACTATTTCGCACACTTTTGTATGTTTTCTTTTTTTGTAATGATTTTTGCATACTTTAAAATAGAATTTAGATTAGAATTTTTAAATATTGTTTTTGTTTAGTTCATTTATATTTTTTCTTAGTTGATTTTATTTCTGCTTTGACCGTTGTATTTTAATTCAATTTTGCATAAAGAAAAAAGTACTGTTCAATTCTGATAGTGCAATTCTATTTTTCTTAGTTTTGCCTTGATTAAAAAAAAGTTAGAAAAAATTGATAAATTGATGATATTATTCGACGTTTTTATTTTAAATTAATTTAATTATAAAATATTTTGTCCTGAAGGACACCCACAGGGTGTTGAAATATTAAAAAATCAAAAAAAAAAAAAATTATAATAAATATATTGTTTTTTAAATGCTTAATATTGAAATTCATTATTTGGGATATTCTCCCCAACTAATCGTTAGAAACAATTAGAGCTTTTGCAAAATGCATAGAAAAAAATCAAAAGTTTGTTGTGGCTTTAGCTCTTCAAACTGCTTAAACTTCACTGACGATTTGGTTTTAGCAACAAATGAAATGTCGGCATATGAAGAGCTAAAGCCACAACAAACTTTTGATTTTTTATATTGTTTTTTATAAAAAAAAGAAGACCTCAAACTCAATAAAATGATTCAATTAAGTTAAAAAAAATATTAAAATTATTATTATTACCGTTAGATAACAAAATCAAGCCAGACTAATCAATTCCAAATTAATCAATATAGTTTGAAAAATTACGTAAAATTAATTTACCACAAGTTTTTTTATTTTGTTTATAATAGTCAAAGTGATGACAAATAAAATTCTAAATCTAGTTAATAAAAAATGTTTTGACAACTATTTTCTTAAATGTTTTAAAGCCAAAAAAAGTTCTTGCCAAGTATATTTTATTGAATCTATCTTGAGTTTAGCGACCTCATGTCAAGAAGCAAAATTAATGAAAATAAATTATTAAAGGTCTATACTATATGTATTGCTATCTTTAAAAATATCACAATCCGTATTAGCCGAATTTTCGATATTTGTGTATGGGACAATGCACTGTCTGTGTGGCGTATGATTAATATTTTCTCCTTCAATATTTTACAATTAATCAATCAGAGAATAACTCTTTAAATTAAAAACAAAACTGAAAAAAACTCAATTATCAAGGGTGGGAGTTTTAGCCATATAAAAAGCAAAAATAATAAAAAATTGCACTCAGTCTAATGCATGACTAGAAAATGTACATCAATATTATTTTTAATGGTAAACTACAGTTTAAGAACATATTTAATTTCAACACTAAAAGATCATATACATTGTGCCATAAATTGAAGTATATTAAGCAAAAAATTCTGTTGCTTTTTTGTTGATGTGTTCGGATCAGTCTACATGTTCACGTAGTTTCCGTGTGAAAATTCTATTCCTATATAGAATATTTATTCCAAAAAGAGTTTTAGGATCCCCTGAGCCATTTTCTCAAGTTTACCCGAATAGGCTTTCGTTTTTATAATGCGAGAATACATATATACATTTTCTCTGTGTCTTGTACTCATCTGTAGAATAAAGGAAGAATAATAATGGAGTCACAAATTATTGTTAGGTAAAATTCCATTAAATTAGTTGTTATGTGAAAAGCTTAAGGTAAGCATATTTCCACTTTAAATTTGTTGTAAGTTTATGTTTTCCAAATATATATTTTCTTCTAATAATACAACGCAGGAAGATTATTGTATCAGCTTAAATTAAAGCTAAAAGTACTGGCTAATGGCACATATTTTTTCATGTAATGGAAAATATAAATACATCCCACAATTGAATCAAAATGGTCAAAAAAATTCGTAAGAAATGCAAAAGAAAAAAATATATATTTATAATTTCTTATAATGATTTATATAACTTTATTCATTCAACTAAAATTTGTTTTGTAAATCCTTCTTTATTCATAACACTTTTGCTGTCTTGATTTCATACAAAATTTTTATATGCCCCACTGTCATGATAGAGACTCATTTTACGACTGTTAGTCTTAAAATATTTGTTAACTAATTTGAATAAGGCCAACTAAAAATTGTATTTCTGATATGGTCGTAAATATTTATAACATATAAAGAAAATATCACATCTGTTGGTTATCAAAGAAAAAAAAAAAAAAAAAAAAATAAATAAATAAATAAAAATAACCTTGGACTCTGCTTGGCCAGTCCGAGATCAGGGTGGAACGTGTTGATACAGTGTGTGTACAAAATTTCCGGCATACATTTTTCATATCCTTCATTCTATATTGCAGAGGCCACACTCGACTGAGAAGGAGGGAAACTCTTGCTCTTAGCCGAACAGATGTGAAGACAACCCAGACATAAATGTAGACACTAGTGTTTTTTTGTCTGATATCAGCTGGGCTTAAATAATTAGAATAATTTAGAGTTGAAAATTCAATGTATAAAAAATAGTGCTAACAAAATTTCTTCTTATATGCAGTGTAGGTCAGTTTGAGTCAAATGTCCAAAAGCACCATTCCCTTACCTTAGTCAAAGCCTTTACCCTTCGATCAAAATATGTAATTAGCGCCTAAATGCACAAAATAATTATTAACAAGTCAATGCCTAAAATATTGCAAATTAAAAAAATTCCTAATAATAATTCGCTATTGCCTTGTGCCATTGCCAAAAATAACAATACACATCTTATTGTATATAATTCTGAGATCTCCTAATTTTTTATATATTAAGGGAAATTTAAATTAAATAAAACAGACACAGGGAGACATTTGAGTTACACATAATAAATTTAAATAATACCACAACTTCAATGTACATAAATGCATTAAAAATACCATCTGAGTACATACGAGCAGTTCTGTGTTATATATATATATATATATATATATATATATATATATATATATATATATATATATATATATATATATATATATATATATATATACATGTCAACTACTACAATAATTAATTTTTTTTTTGTAAAACTGAGTTTGTTTTTTTTTTTTTTCAAACGGAAACTCATTTGCCAGTAGTTTTTATAGCTACTTCCGGTGAACGATGTCATTTAATGTGGCTTCCAACAGCGTCGTTATTCGTATACAAAAACTATACACATTTACAAATACAAGCCAGCCAACTGTCAAGAAGTTAAAGTACTAAATGAAAGACCAACAAAAGCTAGTAAATATAAGTAAATGAATGAAAAATTGTTTTGCAAACAGTGAGACCAAAAGTTGCAAGTACTTAATTAAAAATAGAAAGAAAAACTATTGCAAAAAAATTATGCTACAATAGCAACTTCATTCTTATGGCCAAATACAAAGGAGAAATTATACAGGTCCAGCTTGAAGATTTAGGAATTGTTATGTGAATCAAACTAAGAAAACGCAATTTTAAATATCCTTGCAGCCAATATGGATTTTGCTTTATATTGAGGATCCATAAAATATCTTGAGAAATGGTGAACCATCCGTGATATATGGGTTGAATAAGAATAAAAAAAATTATTGCAATTAAGCAAATATAAAAACAATATCATTGTAATCAATAATCTCAGTTTACCAAAAGCATTGCACAAAATTCTGGAATTTTTTTAATGTTCTCCAGTGTAATTGAACTAAATAAGTTTGCGATCCAAGAAAAACAAGTAAAAATTATATAAATTGTCGATTGTATTGTAGTTTTAGAACACTGTACGTCTTATAAACAACTATTAAAGTTTGAATTCAGAAACGTTTCAATAACAAATTTTTAGATAATGATCATTTCACAGTTGTTAAAGGCAATTCTTTTAATTTTACCTTTTCATATTTTTGTTAGTGATGCTGAAAACCTGTAATCGATTAGTCCGGTAGTGAAGTAAAAATAAAATTTAAACAATTATAAATTATCGAAAAGATAATTAAATAAAAAAATATATACATTTACATATGCTTTGTAAAATAAACTTGGAGAACTTTGGAGTTACTTAGAAGGTCTAGAACCTTGAAAAAAGTTTACCTCTTACAAATAGGATGTGCCCTAGTAATTTTCAGTAGAGTAGGGTGAAACCTAGAAAATCTTTTTTATTTTATTAGTGACGTATTGATTGTTTTTTGGATTATTAATCGTTTATGAAAGCAGTTTTCGTCAATTTTCATTATTAAATGTTTATATGGCACATTTTTATGAATATGAATATAAATTTTAAAGAAATGGCTAAATTGTTCTGCATACTTTTAGGGGAAGCAAAAAAATATATTCTACATTTTCTTTGTTTGAAAGGCTGTTCATAAATTTCCGTAAAATTTATGTGGCACAACTATTTTATTGGAAAAGTGTAAAAGAAAAGGAAGCAAAAACTCTGTGACATGCCTGAATAATAAATGATGCATATAAAGGATACATAAAAATTTAATCCCTTATTTTAATTGGCGTCGTCAGCGTCAAATCAAGTCGACAGTAAGTTTATTGGATTCTTGTGCTCTTTGTTGACAACAATTGGCAATTATTGATGACCACTTGCTATTTTATAAGCCTTAGTAATTAGTAATAGGCTACAAGGATCCCATAATTGCCAATATAAATAAAATAAAGGGGAAAATCGCAAAAATATTCGACATCTCGGGTGAAGCATATAAACTCTTACTACACAGATCTACCGACTTTATTCGCAGCCTAAATCTGTGGCAGTATATTATTAAGTCGCAAAAAAGATAATTAAAAAAACTCTCAAATGTGTTGGTTTTTTTATTTAAAATTTTTGAACGAAATTTTCAACGAAAATTTTCAACGCAAAAAAATTTAACGAAACGTTTGAAAAGAGCATGAAAAATATTTTTCTTCGTCTGATTTTGTAACCTTTTCCATACAAACTTCAAACTTTTAGAAAATTATTATTTTTCCCATATGAACTATTTTTTCATTGGAGCAGAAAGGAATTACGAGAATAAATTTTAAATCTGCAAACACCATAAGGAATTATAAAATAATTTGGTTTTTAAAGTAATCCCTGATGGGAAGGAACCAGCAATCTTCTGTTTGTCTTATGTATTCAAAGAAATAGTGGTATTTATTTTAAATAAAAGGCTAAACCTGTGCCGGACTTAAGTTTAAATATTTTTTTAAAGAGAAAAGAGGCTGCTTCATAATTTGTCTTAAAATCCAGAAAGTTGCGAGCTCGAAAATAGATTTTAGAAATTTATTCCTGAATTCTAGGAAAGTTGTATTAAATTAAAGCAAAGTTTGAACTAAAATTAAAGACAATCATTTAAAACTATTAAGTGTAAAAATTTTTATGAACTTTTTACACAAATTTCTAATTTTATGACATAAATTATTCAAGTTTAATAAACAATTACAAAATTTTAGAAAAATGTTTTTAAAGCCAAATAAGTTTTTGTTAAATGTAAGAAATTCATTGTAGGAAACTACGAAAAAGTTTTATTAGATTTTTCCTGGATTTAAGGATAATTTACTTAAATTAAGGAAGTTTTTAAACAAATTTTTCGGAAATTGAATTTAGTATCTGTGTATTTTCAGTGTGTATACATTGCGACTATTGCTACAACTTGGGGACATTGTAGGCAAGATGAAAGTTGTATGAATTTATGAATGTTTTGATTGTTAGAAAATTAAAAAAGTTTAGATTTTTTTGCCGTGTTCTACAACACGTTTGTAACATTTGTGGGAATGTCGAACAACATCATTTCATTTTTTGCTTTAATTTTATAGTGATCACAGAGCAAGATGCATTGAGATCGATTTTTATTTGCCAAAAACAAATGAAATAATTATGAAATGCAAGAGTTGTGAATTCTTTTATTGAATGTTATAAATCTATGACCGATCTATGAAATTGTTAAAATGAAACCTATGCACGGTCACAAAATGCTGTTTATTTTAATTCTAAAATAATAAGAACCAAACTTGCAACTTCTTATTATTCAAAATATTTTATTAGTAAAAAAAGGAAAGAAATTCTTTTCAAACATTGTCATCATTAAAACCTCTTTAATTATAAAAAGACAAAAAAAAAATCATAATAATATCCAACTACATCTTTAAGTTGCACACAAGATTGCTCATGATGTTGTATCATCTGTAGGCAAAATTCACATCTTGATGAACAGTCGAGTGTTACCACATTTTCGCAATAGTTAAGGCTTTTAGAAGGTGTTATTTTAATTTTAAGCTTTTCATTAACATGCAGAGCTTAAGGATTTACAAATAAGCCAAAAAATTTTTCTCGCTTTTATTTTTTAAATAATAATTTTGGACGGTGTGGAATTATGGGACAGGAATATTAGATATTAAAAAAAATAAATACCGAAACGGTGATTGTTGGATGTTCAAATTTTTGAGTTGGCAATACTGTTTTGTTTGACAACAAGTTGGACAGCTGAAAGCTGCTTTATATCGAACAGACTGATGCCGAAGCGATGCTTGCAATTTGTTGAAATTGATTGTTTAATAATTTATTTTTTCAAAGCAAGATTTTATGAAGGAATAATTACACGTAATGGTCCTGTCAATTGGCCATTAATATCATGTGATCTAACAAAATTAGATTTTTTCTTATCTTATATTGTATATTTCTTTACATAATTATTCCTCTTACTTCTACAAGGAGCACAGCTTTTTTGTACACCAAAAAAATTCTGTACTGCATTCCAATAATTTTTATTTTTTGCTTAAAACTTTTTGTATATAACTTTTCATTTCTTAACTTACACACTCACCTTATAAAAGCTGCTACAGATTGTTTCTCTAACAAAAAGGGAACTATAGAAAAGAAAAAGTTTATTTCGTTATTTACAACTACGAAAAAAATATGGCAAAAAGTTTTACTGTTCCGGACGGCAAAGAGCCAAGCAGGGAAAACGTCAACTTTTAAATTGCGAAAAGCCGCCTTTAAGACGCGACATTTAGTTCTATTAAGATATTCATTAACTCACATACACACACATGTTCTCATTTATTTGTTTATTCATTCGTGTTTACGGTCTCGAAGGTTCAAATTAAATTTTTTGTTGTTAAGCCAAGGCGATATACATTCATTTTAGGGTAATTTGCTTTTTTGTTTGTTGTCGGGCTTGAATTTTACCTGCCCATACATACACACTTACATATGCACACATACACACACACATTTAAGCATGGAAATTCTTATCTAAGGAAAAAATATTTCGAAAACATGTGAGAGGTGCCAAAGATACTGCAAGGAAATACATAAATAGTTCCATTAAAAATACTTTACTTACAATATTAAAATATTGTAAATAGTATACGGCAGACAAAGCAAATATTTTACGAAATAAGTGTGACCAGTGTTTCTAGGAAAATAAATTTTAATTCAATTCTATAATAAAATATTTATGAATGAAACGAATGAGCATTTATACTCTTTATATCAATATAAAATGGCATGTATTGATCTCAATTAAATTTTTTTTTGCCAAGAGATTTTCTTTGAAATCCTTTCATATAAAAAATTGTTCTAGTCCTTCCTTGTGCGCAAGAGTGTAACATCATTTATGTAACATTGATGATTGAAATTTGCGAAGAAGTGATGTTTTATTTTGAGATTTGTCTTAATTTTGCAGTTTCGAAGTAGAAGTATATTTGAATATCCTTTGCTCGAGTGATGCTCGACGTTCCTTTTAGTTCTAAGGATACATGATAATAAAATAATTTAATAATTTAACGATTTTTGCTCAGCTTTTTTTTAAACTCATTTAGGGCTTTAGCGATTTTCTATTCTAATCAAATTTCGCTGCTGAGCGATTTTTTACGTAGTTTTTGTTCTTTGAATTTTTTCTTTTCTACTATCTTTTTAGGAAAATAATGTTTAACTTTTCAATATTTTTTCCTAGTTTTGTTGTTGAGTTTAATGACTTAAATAAATATTTAAAATTTAATTTATTTTTGAGCAAAATTCTTACAGCGACTTGTAGCCAATCATTTTATTTCGTTTGTTTGGGCGATAAAATATTTTCTCGTAATTCTCTTGCTTTTCATAACTCTTTTTTAGTTTTTCCACACTGTATTTTTCTGTTATGATTTTTACGACAAACATTTTTTTCCCAGTTTGTCAGCAAAGACGAAATGTTTCTAAACATTTAAAATTTTTATGAAAAATATTTCGAGTTTGTTTTAAGCTGGAATCTTTTTCATACAAATTTCAAAGGCTTAGAACACGTTTCATTTTACAAATTTTGATTCTGATTGCCTTATTCATACAAATTATTTCTGATGTCATAAAGGCTTCTTGATAAAATTTTTTACAAAGTTTAATCAAATCTCTTTTTTTCTAGATTTTAGCATTTTTTCATGTGCTGAATTTTATACTCTTAGAACACCTTTTTTTAAATATTTAATTACAAGAAATACGATTTTATGAAAAATCAATACATCACATCAGTGCATTCATACCTTCTCGCCACTTAAAACTTCTCATGTTCACAAAAACTACGACTGGTATTTAATTAAACTAAAAACAATTAGAATAACACATGTTTAACATCCTAATGTTCTTTGAATACTCAAATTTGGCACAGATCATTTCGAAAGTGCTTCCATTAAAAATAGTGTATTTTATTTTGCTGGAAGGCATTAAATAAAATATAAATTTTAGAAATTGATATTAATTTAGATTTTAAAACAGTTTAGAGAAAAGTGCACGAGAAAACTCATATATACGAGCATTACATTTGCATATATTTACATGTTTTAGAAATATTTGTTTAATACAAAATTGGAATGAAAGTTGTGCACAATGGGGCTGCTCATGAAGTAAATGGCAGTGAATAATTTTTGCAACTGCTAATTAAATTAGGTTGGATAAAGTGATGGGCAGATTGCTGGGAGAGGGAGAAGTAGGTAGAGTATAGAGAGAGAGCGAATAAGTATGCATAATGTGGTGATTGATGAAGTGAAGAAGAGAATATAATATGGAGTGATAATTAAAATGCTATTGGATGCCGTGGCTTGATCATCAGCTAGTAGTCACTTATGATTGGCTTCCACATTTCCTTATTGCATATTTCAGAGATATGAGTTAGGCGACTTTTCCGTAAGAGACACGGTTGTTATTTGTCCTGTGCAGGACATTATATGTTCCTTGTGACATCTGAAATAGTAGACGTTATATTGTGTCCGGTGATTGCAGTCACAGACATATAAGAAATTTTGAAAACTTCATGTTAATATAAAATGAGCCAAAATATTCATACCGCTTAGGCCCACATCTGGCTTAAGCCAAATTTATTGTTATCAGTGCTTTCTCTTTGGAATAAGTAATGGATACCGTGGGGACTGACAATCCTAACATCTCAAAGTTGGAATACTTTCTTTGCTAATTATTTAATAATATATATGAAATAAGTGGTCCCATATACATGCATCCACTTAAGGGTCACATTTTAATGATTTGCCATATCATTGGGATACATCCAGTATTCTTGGAGTAGGGAGCTGATTGCAACTGATTGCTGTCGGTAAGATTTAGTTATCCCAGTTCTATATGGAATAGGATGTGACGTCAACGTCGACAATCATAATAAGGGAAATTATCTTTTTATTTAAAGTATATATATCGTTATTTTATAGACTTGTCTGCTATATAATTTTCTTTCTAGGAAAATCCTTATTATGAATGAAAGTCTCTTTTAATTGTGGTAATTTAAAAAATTTAAAAAATAATGTTCATAGTGATTAAAACTTGCATTCCATTAATTAAAAAATATTTTATTTATTTATTTTTTTGATTTACACTGGTACAAATAATTCAGGAATCGTACGTAAAACGTATAAGAATATTGATTACACTGTCCAACAAAAGCAGACTTCAAAAACTACGTCAACTTATCAAGGATTTGGCAATGGATTCTGATAGAGGTTAACAAAAAAATTTTACATGTTTTAAAAGTTTATTTAAGTTCAGTTCTATTTTGGGGTGGATGAAAATTTCCTACTCCGCCATTTTGCCAATTATTGTGAGGAATCGGCATGAGAAAGCATATGGTACTTTTATTTTGGGTGTAGGATGTCTCTCTTGCTCCTTTTGCAAGTGAAGAAAATTGCAGTGAATATTTGTCCAATCACCATTAGAGAAATTGCTGATAATTGATTACTGCAGTTTGTTCCTGCAATTCATTTACTTCCATTCTTTTTTTTTGGTACGAGATGTGCGATTATGAAAATAAATAGATCAATTGGTTTAGAATTGGCCAGAAGAATCTGAAATTTTTTACCCAAAATTTCTCAATCATTATGATTCAGTTATCATTTTCAGATGTCTAGAGCTCCTGCGACGAAATTGAGGGTAAATACCCATCAAGGACATGAAACGATAGAAGATATGTATCTATCCAGCAATGCTTAAAGAGCTCCAGTCTTTATATCTGAAAGTATTTAGTAGAAGTTCCTAAAGGACTTTGGCACAAATACGATATAATATAAGGGAGTACATAAACTTTAAAGTGGATAGTATCATCATTGTTAGGAAAATAAATATTATTTATAAAAATAAAATATTCTTAGCTTTTGAACACGTCCTTCTCCTTGTGGAGCTATAAAAATTATATACTCTTTTGAGATGTACTCTGCCCAGACTTCGAAACCCATTTAATATATTCTGCTTATTTACTTACCTGATAATTATTTTCGATTTCATTTCTTTTAAATATTAATTTCGACCACCTTTAATACTTGCCAATAACATACATATATTTGCTATCCTCTATTGATGTTCTAAGTTTGTTATCAACACAAATTTTTCCATTAGCCCCAGTGTGCAGGAAAGTGCTTCATTTCACATTATTCATTTGATTTGTGTTGCAACAAAATGTTGGCTCACAAACTTCGTGTAGATGTTGAAAGCTTTTCGGACACATTATTAACGAAATTTATTGTTTATGTTGGTATTGGGTCTCGTTGTTTTATATATTTTTTGTTGCTGGCATATAAATTGCACTGAAATTTGTGTTGCATGACTTACTGGAGGCTTTAATGACTTTTCAATTTTCTCTTTCAGTCAACCATTGAATGCATGAGTATTTTTTCGTTTATGTTTATTTAAATTAGTTTAGAATTTATTGTTTTTTTTTCTTAATTTTTTGTACATCGTCAAATTCTATTTGTTTTCTTTTTTGAGCATGAAATAGTGAGTAAATAATAAAATGGAATTTTTTAATTGAAAAGCAAAGATTTTTTTTCACTCTAATGGATGGCACAATTTCACACTCTTTTCTTTTTTAAAATTTTTTCCTCTTGTTTATTTACAATTTTTTCTTTATTGTGAATTTCGATTTTAGCTAAAGATAAGAGCACTAGCACACGGAAAGCAGTCATTTTATTCTGTTAGTGTATCATTTTAGTACACAAATTCTGAAGGATGAATCACGAGCTCCAATATCGAATAAAATTTTCATACAACTTGGATTCGAATGACATAATTTTGTCGCTGTTTTGGTGCTAAGGGTCAGGGTGTTGCTCTTTCCTATACTTTCCATAAAAGATAAAAATTAAATAACTTGTCAGTGATAAGAGAACATGGTTGAGGACTCTCAAAAATAATTTCAAGATATAGATGAGCAGAGAGGTGTATGCCACACTATGCATTATTGTTGAAAATAAAATTATTCTTGACTGGGGATAAAATGTATCACGAGCCTTTCGATATATAATAGAGTCGACAAAATGAATCGAACAAGAAAACTTTGTTTTCCAACATTTTCAAGAAGGTTAACTCTCGACCGAGTTCATTATTTTAAAATAAATTTGTTCAAATTAACAACGATTTTCAAGCCGAAGAGCTGATTATATTTTGTGTTCAACCAAGAGGGTGGGTCCAATATTATTTCAAGAAAAAATCTTCCAAAATAATTATTATTTCTTCTTAATTATCAAGATTTGCCAAACTGAATAGATTCAGACCTTTATGCGTTATATTGACTTATGTACGAGATTTAGTTTAAGGAAGGTTAGGTTGCATAGGCCGTCGAGTATGATTATAGCTGGCTCACTCACTTGGATCCAGTTGCTCCCTCCGTGTTGCCTTAGGGAAAATACTTAGATGATCACCAGTGGTTAGAAATAAACCCATGTGGTTCATGTGATTAGAATAATAAACCCAGTTCTATTCAAAGAATTTACTCCCCTAATGACACAGTCCATAGTGCATCTATTTGTAAGTTTTCATTTTGTAATCAGTATTATCGTAGGTGTTATGACCCTTCTGGCCCGATGTATTGCGTTTAGGTTTTTCAACCAAAATATTTATATAATTTTTTTTAATCCTTTTTACTGCAAAACATTTCACTGTTATGTTAAAGCCTTTCGGATATGCAATGAATTTTAAAGGATTCTTTTATAATGTTTAATTTATTAATTAAAATGCCCTCAGAGAGAGCTGCCTATTATTGAGGTTGGATTTTGTGGTACATAAATAAAGGGTGTTTTTATAGAGGTATAGAACTTTAAGTTGGCATTACTTTTCAAGATGGCGCCCGATTTAACAGCTGTCAAGTGATTTGTTCTCAATAGATTTGATGACCGCCTAATTTCACGTTTTGGACCTGTGAATTGGCCTCCAAGATCTTGTGATTTACCTACATCCGCGCCAGCCGTGGCGGTCATATGCCAGAAACTATATTTAAAATGTAATGCCACAAGATTATCCATCGTTGTTTTATTGCAACTTAAAGTTCTATACCTCTACAAAAAACACCCATTATTTACAAAACAATCATAAAACGGAAAAGGAAATAAATATTAAAATCGGTCAAGAGCAAAAATAATAATTTTAATTTGAATTTGAATATGTAAAGAGAGTAGTTGCCTTAATAAAATATTTATATTTAATATTTAAATATTAAGTTTTTTTTATCAATCAGTATAAATTGTTTATTGTTCGTCACATTTTACTTTGAAGCAGGAGTACTACACAGAAGTATGACACTTTATTAAAGAGTCCTTTTTGTTGAAATAGTTTTTCCAATTGTATTAGTTCTTGATGTTTATACCTTTTTATATATAATATTGAAAATATTTTTATGGTTATTTCTGTATCCTACTAGAGGTTTAAATTACTTTGTGACAAAAATTTTCTTGAAAAACTACGCAGCCTTAGCTATGGAATATTTCGATAAAATATATATTGCAAGCCGGAAATTTTTTTATTAAATTTTCAAAGGCGGACGATTTTAAAAAGGGGACGAAAACCGAGGGTACCCCAACTTTTAGTATAAAATAGAACAATGATAAAATCACACGCCATTATGTATTAAATATTAAATAAGATGCCAGTTTGCAAAATAAAATATTTTTTCATTAAATATATAGCTTAAAAACTAAAAAACAACCTCCTAGAAAATAAAGAAAAGAAAAAAAATTAAATAAAACCAAAAAAAAAAAAAACAGAGAGCAGAAACAACGATTTTTGGTAATTTATTTTTCATATCAAGCCCTGCTGCGCTTTTCAAGGAATATCCAAGGCCAATTTCTAAGGTAGAAATACTTAAGGAATAGAAATGCTTTAGAAGGCCAGGCCGGTCTTTTAATTGTGGAAGTAATGGCGCCTCGTTGAAGGACAGTTGTGCAAAAATGTTATTTTGGTCTGGCGAGGTAATTCTAGAAGTTTTACTTAAAAATATGAATGAATGAAATAGTGATCCAAAATTTAAATGAATCAGTTAAAGAAAATGAAAAACCAAACTAAATTCCTTGGTTTTCCTTTTGTGCTCCTTTTGAGGAGTTATTTCATGTTGCCACTTTAAACAACTTTTTCTTTATAAATAATTTACATAAATATTTACACAATCGATTTTTAATATACTGCACATTAAATAGGATATGCTCTTTTGTCTAGTTTTTTTTTATTAAAAACAATCGCCTTTTATTGCAATTAAATAAAAATTTAATACCTTAAAGACAATTCTTAAACAGTCAGTGCCAACCCTTTTGGGAAATAAAAAATCAAAAAATTATATTTTTTAATATATTAAAGTATATTTATATAACTGGACCCCGGTATATAATGAAGAACATTTTCTGCATATATTTGTTCTATATTATTCCTAGTCCAATTCATCTAAAATGGGGCGTTTGCAACATAGTTCTATGTAATGAAGTTGTGGACCATGTCATTTTCAAACAAATTCGTGTTTCCACGTTTGCAATCGTTATGTTGCGAGTGATCGATCAACTGGTTGCATGGTATATTTATGTTGTCAGTCAGGAATACGTGCCATAAGACAATGTAATTTTAAATGGATCATGTTTTTGTCTTATATTTTAGGGTCTTCTTACATGCATGTGGGGTCTGGTCACATTTTATGCAGGGATAGTAAGTTGCCTAAACGAAATGAAGTTCTCTCCCTCTCTCTCTCACTCTTCCCTTAGCATCTCTGTCAGTATCCCTCTCAGTAACCCTCCCTCAATTGGCATTGTGAAGTATGCGATTTATATACCTAGTTGAAAGATTTGACGTTTTATAGTCATTTTACGGGTCTTGGTATGTAAAGCACGAATTTAGGTATCCGTGGAAGCAGAATATTAAAATGTCCGTAGTGAATGACGTTATGAGCTAGAATTTTTTAAATGTACACTTTCATACAAATTATACGACATGGCTAATACTCCAGGGATTTCTCAATACATTACAACCATAAATTGCAATATCATAAAAAATATAAAACCTACAAACTTTTATGCGCAAGAATGTGTGTATATGTTTTTCCTTAATTATTGTACAGTTTAAGTGTCAATCATGTGCTGAAAGAAAAAAAATTCAGATCCATTGTTGTTTATTTTTTGCTGTCACAAATGATTTTCTAATGAAATTCTCAAATTGATTGCATTTCAGGTGCCAAAAGCTAAATTAGTTTCCTTTTAGTCATATATGTATGTATGTTTTTTTGTTACATTTGTGAGTTGTAGTCAAGAAAAAATGTATTTCGCAAGGAATTTCAAAAAAAAAATAGAACTTGTATGGAATGATAAGCTTTAAAAGCAAAAGCAAACCTTTCAAGCAGAAGTAAAAAATCATTCTGGAAAAAATCTAAGATTACTAAAATGTCATCAATTTAAATTGCAGTCCGAAGAAATAAAGAAATAGAAAAATCGTAGTAGTTTTTTAAATATTTATATTGTAGAAGACCACACGAACTCGTGCATCACAAAAAGAAAAATGAGATGGAAAACTATAACAAATACCAGAATAAAAATTGTTATAGGGAGTCTATTGGAAACAAAAATGTGAAAGAAAATACCATTTACTTCAATACATAAGTTTTTTGTTAAAAAAAGATTTCATTACAAATTCTATTAGAAATTTATTTATACAGCGGAGTAGCAAATACTTTAAAACACTGAAATCGCTTTCGAACCCACAAGACCCAAAAATTAATCCAACCTTGTGGGGGGCTGTTCTACTTCTCAATCAAAAGCATATTTGAATTTGTGATTAATGACCATAATATAAGCAGTATAAGCCATAATATAAGCAGTTATCGCATGTGAAAATCAGTAGTTTTCGGTTCAACTCAATGGGTTTTAAGTTGCGAACTCAAAACCAGCCCTTCTCTGAAAGTGTCAATTTTCTTTCTTAGTTTTCAATACTTTCTGGTACAGTAGTAAGAGTATTCAGATAACTGTCGTACCCAATGCATTATCAGGAAATAAATCACGCAATCGGGCAACTGATATCGTCGCTATATCACAGACTTTTTGGGAAAAAGGAAATTTATTATTTTTTTTTCAATACGAAACATTTTGGTTTCAATTCTTAAGCTTTTAAATTTTTTTATAAACAATTACTGAAACAAAAAAAAAAAGAACACAGAGCATATCATCCCTTTAAAGCAACATCGTCTTATCTCAAATATAAAAATTTTTGAGTTAACGAAAAGTAAACATTTCTCAATAACTTATTTTCATATATAAAAAAAAACTACGAAAAGTTTCTAATATTCGCCACTATTAAAAATACTTCATTTAATAACGTACAACGAAATAATACCAAAAAATAGAAATGGAATAACTCAAAATTTTTTTCATACATTTTGAATGTTATAATAATTTCCAATTATTCAGAATCAATTTAATTTTCTCTTTGAACTTAACTTGGGCTTCACTTGCTTCATACAGAAAAAATATTTTGCAAAGACTGTTTCTCTCTCTAGTATGTCGAAACCCGGCTTCGTTTTGTAAATCATTTCCTTACTGCTCTACCAACCGTAGCCGCCTTTTGATATAACACAGTGAAATAAGTACCTGCTCCCATCCAAAAGCTGGTAATACAGAAATACCGTGGATCAAAATTACAAAAATACCGTGGATCAAAAATTCCTATCGCCTGCCCGAGTACCTCAAAAAGCTCTGCTCGAACACACCACAACGGAAAAGGTCATTGCGGCCGGCATTTCTACACTTTGGTCTTATTTCGCCTTTTTTGGATTTTATTTAATTTGGACTATTTCATTTTTTTCAATGTTTTGCATGGGAAAAAAGTACAAAAATATGAGTTTCATTTTATTTGCAGATTTTGGGAACAATCTAATTTTTTTGTAATTTGTTTTTTTATGAGGTCCTAATTTATAGGGAGTTATTTACTTCGACATTATTTCATAAAGTCCCTAAAAAATATGCAAGCAGTTTTATTATTATTATGATTTAAATTTCAATATTCTTTTACTACACGAATTTCATTATTCTTCAATTGGAAACGTTTTAATTTTAACTTTAATATGAATTCAGTTTTTGTTTGACACTTGAGGGCAGTCAATATTGATAGAAATTTCAGTACTGCTCGTTTTCAAAAAAAAAAATTAATTTTGTAATTACGATCGTTATGGATTGCCGCAACTTGTTCTCTGATGACATTAAATTTTCGTTATTAAGAGCAATATTTATGTATATTAATGATTATTATTACATAATCTTTCAAATGGAATGGAGTGTATATATTTAGTTTCAAATTGTCTAATAAGACAATGTCATCAAAGATTTCTGTAAAACATTTCTAAATTTGTTACCCATCAAGTACGCTCACTCAGTGCCATAGACGGTGAATTGAGTGACGCAGTCTTAGGAAACAGCTAAGAACAAGATGAGCTGCAATGTCTTTTAGGTTGACCACCCTATTTATCCCAGTTGACAACAAGACGAGCGACAACCTCTTTTGATGACATGATAAGTAAAAGTGTCTAAATTCTTAAATGTTATCAAAGAAATGCATATACTAGATTTTATGATCACGATATCTTATGTAGGGCTATAACTTATGAATAGAAGAGCGGTAGTTCGAATCCTGGTAAAGCCAGTCTTTAAGAGGTAAATTGATATAATCAGCAAAGTATAGAGTGTGATATCTAAGTATAAAAATTATTACATCAAGTCTTTTCCTGTCCACAATGAGAAGGTCTTTTTCATTTTCAACAATTGATGATCTTTTATCAAATCGTTCACAGCTCCATGCATAATATGATATTCGCGGACACTTGTTCGAAAAAGTCCTTGATAATTTACTTTTGGTATCCTCTGTTTGTCTATGAGGATTTAAGTTCTTATATGCACAGATTGACAGCACAATTGGTGAAATAAACCACTTAAACGCTGATTAGTAAATGAAAAGGTGTCCGAAGAAAAGCATTATATTTTGTATTTTCCCCTCTTCATGTACTCCTTTATAAAGCATTGAAAAATGCCTTTTTAGTAATGAACTAAAAACGAGATTCAGCATAACGACCCCTACAAAATATTTGTTCTATCGCTTTTTATTTCATATGGCCCCTAAACAGATAGTTTGTAATATGATAATATCCCAAAAGGATAAAGCCCCTAAAGCCCCTTCTTTGGACGGTAAAGTGGTATTTCTCCTAATCATATTATGGACAATTTTATCATGGGCATCTGAAGGCCTTTCTGCCATGGGTTTTTCTTTCAAACCAACTATCTTCAAGCTACAGTGTTCGAACGCGCCCTTTGAACCATGATTTTGGGGTTTTGATATCGTTTACCACTTTTGAATATTGAAATTTCCGATTGATACTTGCTTATGGTCATTTAGGCCTAAATGTAGCTGCAAATGTTAACTGGATCAGTTAATGAAATCGGCCCAAACTTCTAACAGCTTCTTAATGGCTGAACATCAGAAATTCCAATTAATGCTGATTGTTATTTATTTTATGTTTTATTTTATTTTATATTTTCTAAGATCGCTGCTTAGTTTTTGTTTAATTTTTTTTTTTTAAATTAAAAATATTTGCCGTTTAAAATAGAAAAAAGGAACTTTTTTTTTTAATAAAAGTAAATCTGTAAATAAAAATAAAGAGGGAGTTAAATTTTTAAAATAAAAGCGATAAATAGATGTTCATAAATTGATCAACAAAATATTTCATATTTTGAAGAAAAAAAAAAAACGTCGTTAGAATTTCGCATTATGTAATTAAAAACGTGTTTTGATTATTTTACCCTTAAGAGCCACAAATAAAAGAGCGTGTGTATAACAGAATGTGTAAAAAGTACTAACTTTTTCTGCCCGCCACTGTTTGGAATACAAACACACACACATATTTCCATTCAGAAGCTCTTGCATGCATGTATGTGTGCGAACACCGGAAATTTCTCGATGTAAGCATGAGGTCACACATTTGTGTGTCCCTTGGAAAGACTTGAATGAATTTTCAGGTGTTGGTTTTGGAAAATATTTCACCGTAAAATTGCAATGAAGACTTTACGTGCATCGCTTGTTGATTATTAAATATTTTCATGTTTACGATCTCACTTACGAGCCTGCGTATTTACACACATGTACTCGTATATTGGAAATACATACATACATATATACATTAAGAAAATTATTCAACATATAATAAATGTTTATATGAAGAATTTTTTCTATGTATTTTTCAATTTTCTTTCCAGTACTCGTACATAGAGAATTAGGATTATTCGAAAAAAAAATTTCTTAAATTGAATTAAAGTTGAATAGAATTATAGTTTTTTGTTGTAACCAAAAGTCGGTCTGATTCAATGAATAATTCCGTTCAGGTTCGTATAGAATTTTGCATTTCATTATTTTTAAAACTAACGAGTGTCATCACTCAAATAAAGGCATTCATCCTTTATAAACTTAAAAGAAAAATGAAGTCATCCGTACTTTTAAATCAAGCCGAATTGGTGTCAAAAGTGCTATAAGTACGTATTTAGAAATGATTTGAAATATAAACATGAAACTGTGCCCCGTAAAAATTAACATGATTTTAGAAAAAAAATGGTTTTGTGCTATTTTTTTCTTCGAACAAGCAAGCGATGCCTTGCGGAATGATTTTTTTACAAATCGATCCTGGAACAGACTTGACTTGAAGATTTTGTAATACTTAAAATTTTTATATTCATTCGTTCATTTATTTAAGCCTTAATTTAAGATTTTTTTTTCATTTGAGTACACGTCTTCTAATTCATCGTAAGAGCCTTAACTCCACAGCCATTATAATACTTTAAATATCAAAAGTGCAAAGTCGATATAAAGATAAAATTAATGAAACTTTCCGTAATTGATTTAAAAATTCCAGAATAGATTTTGAGTTAATCGTACAAATTTTTTTAACCACGATTTTAACTAAAAGTTTCTTTTTCATTAAACTATTTTTATATACTGTATCTTCAATATAAACCGCACTAATAATGGGTATTCAAATCTTAATTGAAATATTATTAGTTATTTAAGTCTATCCAATGCCATAAAAATGGTTTCTGGATAGTTCTGTGTAGTATTCACATGTCTCGCGCTCGGCTAAGAGCAGCAGTGTCCCACCTTTGCAGAAGACTGTGGCCGCTATAATTTCGAATATTACGAGTTAGTGAGTTTAAATGATACTCCAGTTTCTTTGCATATGTTGTCATGTGTTTTGAAACCACTGTTTTGATAAAAGGAACATCTAGATCTTGGTGAATGCGCAAATTTTTAACATATCGGATAGCGGCTGTGGCGCCTTTAGATTTTGCTCAAGATTAGATGATGAGGCGATAAATCGCCATTGATTTCCATAGCACCATATTGGTTTCAGAAACGCGTTACATGGAAGAAGTTTGCTATCTAGGATTATTGTTGAATTTCTTCCAATGAACGACTTAGCGTCTATGTGTGATTTCCATATTAATTGACGATCAGCATGAATGTCCAGGTAATTGAATTCGTTATTTTGCGGTATAGAATGACTTATAATTTGGATAGAGGGGGGGGGGGGGGGCATGTTTACCTTCACAATGTGAAAGTAATATGAACACACGTTCGTTCATTCCCTTTAATTTTCCAATATTGAAAAGAATTTATGCAATTTGCGTGTTGCTTATTCGTCTATTCATTGAAGCTTAAGGAAGCTGCTTCACTAACAAACCTCGATATGTGAAGATGATCAACAGTATATATCAAATAAGAAATAGAATCTAATATACTTCCTTGAGGAACTCCGTATTCTGTGTCTATGATCTGTTTAAATAACAAATCTGCGATCCCTTAATTAGTTTAGTAACAGGTTGAGTATGAGTGCATGCATGTAACTTCCGTTTCAGTTTATTAATTAATCCTTCGTGTTGTAATTTATAAAAAACTTGGGAAACGTGAATCAATGGAGCTGAACAATTGTTTACTATTATTTACTTCCCATTGTGTTTCACCTGCCTTATCGCAATGCAATAATAAGTTTAATATATAATAAATATTTTTGTTTGTTAATATAAATAATAATAAGAGAAATGCAAATTTACTTTATAAATTATATTTTCTAGATATATGGATAATATTCCAATATTGAAAATTTTAATGGCAAATATATTCGAAAGCCTATTAGTTACTCCATTTGCCTTTAAGTGGGATTCAGTATAAATTTCCTCGTAGTTAGTAAAGAAAATTATCTGGTATAGTTTGCAGGTGCCTTGAACATAAATAAATTTTGTTTAAAAACTTCCTCTGCCTTTCTTTAGCAAGGACTCACGATTTGAGTATAATAAGGGAGGATATTAGAAGCTTTTTAATTTTTTTATTCTGTAGACTAAATAAGAATTTAGATACATTTCCTTCCTGTTTGATCAATTGGTTAAAAAACCATTTGCTTGAGTTTAATGTAGCATGAGTCCATAATCAGTTGGATAATTTTTCGTTTTTCTTTTTGCGCTATAAACTTTCTTAACGAGAGTAATAAAAACGAAATGAAACAATAAAACATTCATAATTATGAGTTTGAAAAGTCGGCCATAAAGCCGGCACATTTAGATGGAGTTTGACTGATGTGAAGTCTTAAATAAAATAAAAGATTTATGTAAATTTCTTTTTAAATTTGTTGCCAAGAGTTCAAAGGATGTTTTCATGAGGAAGGAAGCTTTAAATATAGATTTTGTGAAAAATTGAAAATAACTTTAAATAATGTTAGTTATTTGGAGAGATATTGGTGTTTTCTTTTCTGAAGAATTTACTGAACAATTTATGCATAATGTAATTATTATTGTAATTTAAGAACTATTAAAAAACATTTCGGTTTGGAAGGATACAAAATTTACGAAATTTTTTTTTAAGGAAACGAAATAAATTGATTTTGCTGCGAGGGAGTTTTCCTTTAAATCATGCCCAAAAATAGGAATGAAATAAATTTTTTTAAAATAGTAAAGATTTATTTTAAACTTTCGAAATCTCGGAATTTTTGCTTTATATGTAAATTTATTTAAAAATATTATTCTAATACTGATTTATTTTCATTCAACTAAGAAGAAAGTAATTGAAAAATGTTATGGAAATGTTATCGGTTCTAGAACAGCTTCCGTTTATTGTCGAATTATACTCGTATATTAAAAAAAATATAAAAATTGTATCCATAAATTTTCTTAATGTGGCAAAATTTCTTATATGGCTGAAATATTAACGTAATTACGAGTATTTACAATTTATCTTTATAAATTTTATTAAATATATATTTGTAATAATTATTTGTTTGTTAGAGAAAGTAACCAAAAAATTCAGCAAGATTTTTTTTATCTACAAAAAACGTATTTTAATTATTGAATCGTATTTTATTTAGCAATTTGTAATTAAATTCTCTAGAAAATTCCCCAACTCACAAGTCATCGTATAAGTTGTTAGGCATCCATATAAAAGTTTTTTGTTTCGTCTATTTAAGCATTTCTTGCAACACAACGTTTCTTACAACTTTTATTCCCATTTTTTGTAACGTGACGTTATGCCAACGTGGATGGGACTAGGCTGCCAATGCAAATGCATTTATTTTGTTTAAGATATTATAAACAAAAATTTTATTATTGGCTTAATTTAAGAAAGAAATTATAAATACATTAACAAAGATGAATACGAATTTTGTCTTTTGTAAGCAAAGAAAACGAAAGGTTAAGATAATAAAAAATAATTGCATTTTCCATCCCTGTTTATTTTCGTTTCAGTTTAATTTCTCTTTCTAAACAACTTTAAGAAAAGAAGGAATTTATATATCAAATAAAATGTTTTGTTTTTGTTTGCAAAGCGATTTTTTTCGTAAAATTTAGTCCGATTTTGAAAGATGCTTCAGAGGTTGTGCCATTTTAGCCAATATGTAGTAGGACGAGGGGAAAGGGTACTTCTCAAGCAAAGTAAGTTTACTAATTTTGTATATTTTTTTTAAAATAAAATAGTGAAACTACTTCAATTTGTACTGCAGTAGCCTGCAGCAAACGTACGCAGTCTCTGGAAAAACTGAATGAATAGAATCAATGTGGGTGGTGACTTCCATTGAAATCAATATCCAATTATATTATATCTGGCTAACTACAATTATTAGAGTGCTGAAAGTTGCCAAGCACCAGAGAAGATGCTGTTTTGATAAGTTTGTGAATGTAGGGGAAGGTTACCTCCCACAACGGCCTCAAAAATCGTCTCTAAAAAGTTCGAAATAAATTAAAAAAAAAAAAAATCGTGAAATGAGCAGTAGCAATAATTCCTCACTATTAAATTGTATATCGCTCCATGGCTTATTGGCAACGTAGTAACATAATAATTTTTGTCTTTCTTAGAAAGTCAAATTGACGAAATTTTTATATAAAATATATATTAATTCTACAACTCTGTGAAAATCTGTACTTGTTTTGAATTTCAAACTTCTTTAGAGAGATAAAAAACATCTGTATTGCACAATCATTGGCAAACTTGCACCCTTTTCAGATTCAAACACTGTTCGCAGTAGCAAAAAACTGATTGTAATGAGTTGCGAAATTAATTTTTTTTGCAATAAACATAAGTATTCATTATAATGGAAATAGCTTTCAATTCTTTAAATAATCACTAAAAAGAGAACATGAAAAAATGATTCGAAATTGTCGCTTTGTTCCACTTTGATATTTTTTGGAATTGAAATTTTGAAATTTATAAAAAATTAATTGGAATATTGCTCCAACATCGTTAACTGTGCAGGGAGGGATGGAAACATTTGTATAGAAAGATTCGCGTTTTCATTATGGAATATCATGGAGAATCTCGTTACAAATTCCACAATATCTAAATGCCAAGATTTCAATTACTTATAAATCTTGGATGAATTGTGGGAGACATACATATATATATACATACATATATGAAGAATTAGTATGTTTATTCAAACATATATGGAGTTATATAGAGACACATTTAAGATTAAACAAGATGGAATGTTTTTAATGAATTTGTGTCCTTTTACTGGCCTTCGTAGACTAGTAGGTAGTGTACTAGACTCGTAGTGCGAAGGTCCCAGGTTCGAATCCTGCCGCAGAACTCTGGCAGTTTGTGTTTTGATAATTAAAATTCTTAAAACGTCATAAAATATGACAAGATTTATATCTATCATATCTGTCATTCAATTGCGTCTACTAAATGCTAAATTAATTCAGCAAAATGTGTGTTTGCTTTGCACATCAACAGAAATAGAAATTTAAAAATTCTGTCTGTCACTTAGTTTTTGACAAGATGATTCATATCATTTCTAAATCAAACCAATCAAAATGATCCCAACGCTTGCAATTTTCTTCTACTCAGCCTGTCTTATCTTGTCTTATGGCGACAATATCTTTCTCATATCGCATAAGTTACAGAACACAGGCGCTGGGATTCTTAAATCAAGTGGGAAAGGTCTCACATATGTCATGTATATTCTGACATTGAGCTCTTGTTATTTTATACGTACTTGAGTTTGTGGTTGATTTCGAAGCCAACATGAAAAAATAGTAACAATAATAATAACAATATTAAAATTAAAATAAACCAATTTAATCATTAAAAATTTTGAATTTATTGTGGTCCAGAACTGAAAGCGAAATAGTGAGTTTGGACTATAAGCCCAAAACTCTTAGCTCAAAAATAAGATGGGTTGGCTTCCGACTTGGTAGACGTGGGCTAGATGAAGAATTCATCAAAATCTATACCATTTCCGCTTTAAATCAAATCTCTTCTAGTGCGTAGCAATACGCATCAATCTTTCCGTACATTATTTTAAATAAAATCATACTTTTCGTGATTTTGACCCCATTTAGGTTCCCCTTAAGTACGGGGATTTTTTTTGTATGGGAGCAATATATATGAAACTTGCTGCAAAATATTGAAGAAAACATTTAAATAGATCTGAAAATTCAACCGAAAGTTTGAAAGCTATCGTAATAATTATTTCAAAACATACTGCTCTCAAAGTTAGTTAGAAAAAGCTACAAATTAAATTGAAAAATCATATTGAATTCTCTTTTTTCCTTTATTTTCAAACATAATTTAGAGTTTTGAAAATTTATTGTTTGTTATGCTTTTAGCCATTCATGTATCGATATCATCAGTAAACTTCAACCAGTTTGTAGGCATTCAAACTCGTTTTTTTATATTGGGTCTCAGTTAATAGGGGCTCCATTATTGAAGCTGAATCTGTCGAATTGGCTGTAATTTATTCAATCTGTGTGTCTGTGAAATCACGGGTGTTCTGGCAGCTGGAAATTGACCTTAATTTTCATCAAAAGTTCATCTTCAGCAATGAGACTCATTTTGATATGGATGGGTATGTCAACAAACAAGATTGTCAAAATTGAGACAAAACACATCCATATGAGATCTATGAGCGTCCAATGCATGTAGAAAAATGCACTGTTTGGTGTGGATGAGTTGCTCGTGGTGTGATCGGTCCACATTTTTCTGAGAACGATGTTGGCCAACCCATCACTGTCAGCAGCGAGCGCTATAAGTCGATGATAATTATCTTCTTTTGGCATAAGTTGGATGCTGTGGACACTAACAATATTTGGTGTCACCAGAATAGCGCTGTGCGCTACAAACCCCAAGCCACATTGTACATATTGAACGGGCAATTTGAGGGAAGGTGATGTAAGCTGGCCCACGAGATCTTGCGATTTTATCCATTAGAATTTTTCTTACAGGTCTATACAAAGAAGCCGCAAGACGCAGCTGCACTTAAAGTCAACTTCGGTTGAATTCCGCCTAACTTATGCACCAGAATGAATGGAAAATAAGACAGTTCGGATGCGTGTCATCCATAAAGCTGCGGCGGACTTTTGCGCAATGTTATATTTTAACAAAAATGGCAATAATAGGCCTTTAAAATTAATAAGTAATTTTACTGATATCCGACACACACACACTTTGTTTTATTTTAATTTAGAGATTGGAAGCGCTCAATGAAAGACGGTGTGTTGTCTGTTTCAGGATGTCTCACTTGTGTTACAAGGATGTTGAAAATTGTGTTTTTTAGTTTAATTCTTAAGAGACAATATCTTTAAAAAATTATCCCTTTAAAAGTGTTGCAGAAAAAAGAAATGTAGGTACGAGTAAGTATACGGGTGTTGCAAAAAGAATTTTAAAATTTATTAAGGGGGTGGTAAAATATTTGGAAAAGAAATCTACATTTGGGTAAATCAAAAACTTTTCGATCCAGACTGAATTGTTATTACCTCTGACTTTTTTTAATAAATACATATACCTTTATTGTGCTCTTATGTGTACATTATGTGATGCATAATAAGTTCGAAGTTATAGTTGTCGATTTTTGTGATATTCTTCCGACGGGGTTTGTTTGAATTTGGAACGATTTTCCGTTATCCCACGTGAAATTTGGTTTATGAACAGACCGGTTTCGGCTTTGTGCCATTTTCAGTGTTCTCGAATACTAAATCGAGAACACTGAAGATGGCACAAAGCCGAAACCGGTCTGCTCATAAACCAAATTTGACGTGGGATGACGGAAAGTCGTTCCAAATTATAGTTGTCCTTATTGAGACCCTATGCTCCTTATAGGATCAATGGGAACATATATGCATATAGTCCTCCTTATAGCTGGAGAAATCGGGTATTATGTGAAAAATTAATAACAGTAAGCATTTTGTAACTTTAAAAGGCGTTGCATTGGACTTCCTGCCTTAAAGCACCTGGAATTTAACAGACCTACCTTATTGTTGCAAGGAGTTGTAAAATAAGAAAAATGTCTTTTAATCTCTTAATTTTTTTCTCCAGAAATTACACAACCATAATTAATACATTTATTTGCTGAGAATTTAAAACTGAGTTTGCAATGGCTTCAAAAGTTATGACCTTGAGCAATCGCTTATCCCAAACAAAATAAATAAGCGTTGCGGTTTGCTCAATAACTTCAATTTGCACAAGTGTCCAAATTTTTGTTAGTCATGTTAATTACGATTACACTGCAGTATCAAATTTACTCGTATATATTATTTTTTTTTCGAACAAAGAAGTAACGTGACTGGGTCAATATATGAACGTTGGTGAACAACTTTATATTTCTTGGCGCTGCCATGAACCAAACAAATAACATCAGTTTAAATATAAAACGAAGAACTATTCTTGCTAATAGATGCTATTTTAGGCTAAGCAAGCAGTTTAAAAAGAAAGTCCTCTCTCGTCGCATGAAAACTGAATTCTATAGAACGCTCTTCGAACAGCAGAGTTTCGTGCATTATATTTTCTTTGGTAGGATGCATTGGATCTTCAATGGGAAATTACCCACAGTAGTTACTGATCATGTTGGTAACATTCCTTTATCTCTTCAATACTTGTATCCTGATGACAGCGTTAATTTGTTATTTGAGTGTTTCAACATAATCATACGAGGCTTAAAGCATTTCAAACATTATGATTAAAATAAGCAGACGAAATTAAATATGAATTAAATGAAATGCTTGAGAGAAAGTTCTCATTGTTATCATAAAATGTCTAGGGTACTAATCTCTCTCTCTATCTCGCTCTCCCGTCATTGAATAAATAACTAAATTAGACTCTGCGGCAAAGCAATGCTCTTGCGGTGTGAGTTTGTATTCTCTGCTTTTGCTGGAGATTATATAAAAATCGTTTGCCAGTATCAATTCATAACAAGTGTTTCGAAATATTTCCCATAGAAAAGATGTCTAATTTCACCGTCTTAAAAATGCTTTTGGCTGCTGTTTTTATTGCAGCTGTTGTTGGAGAATTAATACCCTTCAGTTATATCTTTCAGTTTGGGGGTAATTTAAGAGGTAAATTAAAAAAGATATAATTCCATTCATACACGAAATAATTTTCTGAAATTTAATATACATACACACACTAATATGCATGTATTTTTAGGTGTTGTTCTATTGGACAAATTCACATGTACAAGTGACACAGTTACAGGACAACCTGAAATTTGTGATACATATTCCAAGTGTTTCAATCGCACAATCGACAATGCCATTGTTTTAATTCAGAGACTTGAATATCCTGGCGGATGTCCCATTGTAGATGTAGATGGGGTGGGACAAAAAAATTTTTCTCTTCAAATCACACCTACTGATGGTGAAGTACTTCAGTATACTGTTTTAATTTATGGCAAAAATAATCGATTTTTTGCCTAATTAAAAGAAAATCGCATAAAATTGAAAAAAGTGTATATTAAGGATTTTGTGGCAGCTTATAAAATTAACACCAAATAAAAAAAGTAATAATTATATGTGGGTATCAAAAATTATGAACCAAGAATATAAAATTATAGAAACAAAAAAAAAAAAAAAATGAATAAGAAATAAAAATATTTTTTTTTTAACTCATAAATAAGTTCGTTGTCAAGTAAATGCTGGCTAATTCTTGAGATGAATAAAAATAATATTGAACTGAAGGAAAAAATTGTGTGCCTTTGTTTTTATGGCAACTATGAATAATATTTTCTTAAAAAATATTATTTACACAAGGATACAAAATTTGCAAAGTTGTATAATATGGTCGAAGTCTTACTGAATATTGGACATATAGTCCTTAATAAATTGTATCTGAAATGTTTTACCAAAAAGTAATACAATAAATAATAAGAGAAATTGAGATGTTTTCAAAGTGAATATTTGGCCGCAAATGAATAACAATCTGTTCACAAAAAAAAACGACAATTCTCCAAAGAATTCTAATGAAAAAATACGAAAATTATGAACTTTTGTATATGAGTTTATAAAAACATAGGAAGCAACTAAATAAGAGATCTCCATAAAAATTATAGCCAAAAAGACAAGGTTTCTATAAAGTTGCAAGCCACAGACTCGATTTTTAGCGGCATATCCAGCAACCCTTTTTCCAGGCAAATAGGATTTTTTCAATTGAAACACAAATACTATGTTTTGCATTTCTTTTTACGATAACATAGAGAGCCTTAATTGCATATTTTTAGCCTTCCTGGTAGCTCAGCTCTACTTTATCCAGCATCAGAGTGAAATACATGGCCCAAATACCGAGCGGAGAAGACAAATAATTGAGTGCATGGTTACACGATGGCTGTAAGACTTTTCTTTGCTGCAAAATTTTATGTTGATTTGTTCTCTCGCGAGAAGAAGATGATAATGATATTTTATTTTCCCGGGTCTAGATCTCAATTTTTGCAAAATAGTGTCATCATTTTCTGGCCAAAGTTCAGCATTTGCTTCCACCAAATCCCTCTGGTCTTCGGCGGTGAATTCTGATTACGATTCGTATACCTCAGTTAGTCATCAATATCCACTTCCACATCTCCATATCCTATATTTAGTAGTTTTTCGCCTCTAGGCTCTTTTGCAAACTAACGCTCAATAATATTTATAATTGACACTACCGATTAACGAAACTGATACAAGGCAAAAAATACAATGCGAAAAAAACTTTAACAACTCGCGTAAGATGGAGATGCCTTATTGAAGCCAAAGAGGGTAATGGAGAAAAAAAGGACACTATGGGTAGAGAGGCGAAGGTACATTAGAGATGCGCGTACGACTGGTTAAAGCCAAAAACAATTCCAACGGAGCCTAACAGACTCCAGATGGGTATTTGGGGGTTAAAGCGTTTGCTTTATTGACAGAGAAAACAAGTTTTTCTTGTTCATCAGAATTCGCAACGAGTCTTTATATACTTTCATATTGACGAAGTTCGTTATATGCTGGAACTAAGAAATTTTTTCTAATGAATAAAATTAACCGATATTGAAATAAATTTATAAAAAAAATTTTGGGCATGAGATCATCTTCTTTATAAGCGGATAATCACGAGCTCCACTGTAAATAAAACTACTCAAAAATTATTCATTTCTCTTATTGCAGGTGAATTAAAGTTAGTGTAAATCTTTATATTTGTCGTTATTGTTTAGAAGTTGCTTCGCATTTGATAGAAATTTTGATGCCTCAAAATATGAAAATTGTTTTCGTTTATTTTTTTTACCTTTTTGATATTCCAAGAAATTTACTTGTTTTTTAGGAAAAAAAATAGATTTAAGTCTACATAATCAAAAAAGTTCAAGGATTTAATAATGCAAAAAGAAGAAACGTAAACAAGGTCAACGTCAACCACTTCGAGAACGAAAAAATTATAAAAAATAGTATTTTAATAATAACAAAAAAAAAAAAAAATCATAATAATAAAATAAATAAATAATATAGGGTGGTCCAACCATAATGCACGATGTTAATTGTGAGTCACACCTTAAAGTAAAATTTTTTGCCCAATTTAATTTGACATTTATTTGATTCAGTGTTTGGCAAATTTAACCATGGAGCAGCGCGTTAAGATTGTTAAAGCCTTTTACGGAAATAAGCGTTCAAATCAAAATACATTTCAGCAAAATCTTTAGTGGCTTTTGTATAAGAACTTAATATGAAATTAAAGAAAGCAATGAATGTGATATTAATCATAATTTATTCAGCGTTTGGTAGGAGACCTAAGCCATAAAATTTTTATTAACGATAAGAGTTGAAATTATTTTCTAAAATCTAAAAATTTTTCATATCTACTACATCTTCCATGAGCTCCAACGTTATCTTTTGCTAGAATTTTCTAGAAATAAGAAACTGATTTGCGAGCCACTAACAACTTATCTTTTTTATTTGTTTTTTATATTTATTTACTTACTAATTGCATACATAATTAAGATAAGTTGTTAGAAGATCACATATCAGTTTTAATTTTTTTATATCAGCAGTGCTATTGTCTTATTCATGAATATAATAATTCATAAGTATCTGGCGAAATATTTCTTTTTTTCTTTCCCCATTATATTGCAACAAATATGATTAATGCAGCTCAAATCTGTTAACTTTATTTAGCGCACGTGTTCGGGCATAAGGTTTGCCATTTTGTTTTTTACTTAATTCTTCAATTGCTTTGATGATCTTTTGTCTGAAGCTTTCTTTCTATTTCTTTACATACTTTTTGAATTAGAATGTATACGAGGTGTGTCCATGTTGAGTTTTAGTTTATAACAAATAAATATATATGTAATTGAATCGGGCAAGATCAATTTCAGTTAGAAGGAAATCAACTCGAAACATTAATTAGCTAAAAACCAAATAATTAATTATATATCACCGAAATATTTGCTTATTGTTCAATGGTTAGGTTAGGTTAGGTTGATTGGAGGGGTGTGATAGCCCATGTCATACGACATACACTTAAGCCAGTGAAGGCTTGTTGTGCGCTCCCTTTAATTATCTCAAACACAACTGCCAGAGTTCTGCGGCAGGATTCGAACCTACTAGTCTACGAAGGTCAGTTTTGTTCAATACTTGCATTGTCTCCATCATGGTAAGTCCCTCTAAATCCCAGTGAAAAAGTCCTGCAAAAAAATTCCTGAAAGCCCTGCGATTATGATCCAAAAGCAGTGATATTTCGTATCATTTCCAATGATTTCAACATACAAGTAGGCTGGTCATTGAGGAATATTATCCTTTTTGATTTTTATTTCTGGTTTTGAAACTATCTTCATTGTATTGCTTATTATATTTCCTTTTTTGCAAAGAAAATATTTTTGTATGTTGATCCGATTGGTTATTTGCCACTGGGATTAAAAGCCTACAAATTTGCAAAAAAAGTTTTATCACTTATTGATCGAAGAAAAATTCTGATTCTGACAATTAACTCTATTTGCTTTTTTTTAAGGTATT
The DNA here is from genome assembly GCA_963681545.1 of Germaria angustata. Classification (NCBI taxonomy): domain Eukaryota; kingdom Metazoa; phylum Arthropoda; class Insecta; order Diptera; family Tachinidae; genus Germaria; species Germaria angustata. The sequence continues at coordinate 9,699,132 of OY813001.1, read as the reverse complement.
TCCGATTCAAGTTTTGCAGATTTCTATAGAATGATGCCATTGGCCCATAACCCACACCAAACTGTGCATTCTTCGGGATGAAATTCTTCTGGCTGCTCTTCACAGCAAATAGAGATGCACTTTCTTAATCGAGCATTAATTTTGATAATAAAATTCAATAATCTGCAAGAATTGTTCGTTTGTAAGTCGATCCATGATTAAATTATAGACCAACTGAACATGTTACACGAAAACAGCTGAGCTGATTAAAACGGTGTTACTAAAAATTAACTTGCTAAAAAATCACCCTTTATTTAAATGAAAAATGGTAACCAACTAGAGCAAACAATAATTTAATGGCAACGATATCTTTCGAAACAATAAACTGATTACGATAAAATATATTTCATTCGATGCCATAAAAAGACTGACCGAATTGAGAAAACGGATTACCCAAGATTATTCGGTGCTTTTGAAAATACAGTGTCTTTTTTTAATTTTCTTTCGAACGAGGAGATCTTATCTTTTGAACAAGGAGATCTTATCAAATTTGTGGCATTTTAGTTTTCGAAAGATTATTGAATCCAAAAGCTTAATTTGCCCAGAATTTCTGGAGTTATTTAAAGTATATAATTTTGATAAAACTTTAGCGACAACAACATCCCTCAAACGATCGATGAAGGTGATTGAAATTGAATTTAAATTGCCAAATTCCAGAATCTTGTATTTAAAATTTACTAATTTCCCTGTAATTTATTTATCTTTATAAATTTTTAATTCCTTCACTTCAATATTTCATCCTCAATTAAAATGTATGTACATATATTATGCTTTCTAAAATATTTGCTTGAACAAAACATGATTGCGCACGCACCGATGAACAAAAATAATAAAATTATTAACAACGAACAAACAGGCAGGACTGAAGATTAAAACATCTGCTGTTGTTTTAATGTACCTGCTCTCTCGGCATCATAAACATCCTCATAATTATGGTTATTAAAAACTTTTAAATAAAAATGTGCGGTTTAATGTATGTAAGTATGTTGTACTTAAGTTTACACTTGACATACATATAAAATAGAAGTGACAGATTGTCATACAACCGTAAACATACCCCTATTCCGTTGGTTTCATACAAAAATAATTGCATTCGTTATATAGTTGAAGGCCCAGGAAACATTTGTTTAATGCTTTGGAGACTAAAAAAATTTTGTTTGTAAATTTTTAGATTATAATTTAAAAAAAATTTTAAGAATATCCTGTTGAGGTTTAGCATCAAATCTGATTCTTGAATAAAGGAGTTTATTCCTTTGACCTCACAGTCCAATATGTCTGTTAGTTTGGGCATAATAGAGATAGACAATAGCAAATTTTCTGCTCAAATGTTTCTTCTGGTTCCTCGTTATGGCAACTTTTGAAGAAGTCGGTTTAAAAGGTTTAAAAGTTCTGGCTTGTGCGTGTATAGGACAATATCCTGTCAGTACTGCCGTCATTATTCGTAGCTGTTTCCTGAAAAGTTTTTATATGGCTATCGATCTTGCATAATCATGCTTGGGACAGAAGGATAAAATTGTCGAATTTTTTTTTCCATTTAGAATAGTGTCTCAAGTTCAAAAAATTTTTTTTATAAATTTTAGTTATTAATCTTGTAAAATTTTTGCCTTATTTTTTAAATGTTAAACGCACATTTATTTAAATAAATATTTTAATTCCATAATACGGTAACAGTTACAAATTTATAAATTCTAATACACACTTTGTATAAATTGAACTGTCAAACTTCTGTTTAACATTCCAATTGGAGTTGTTCTTCATTACAAGCAAAGAAAAATTTAAGAAGTTCATTGTAGCGCCATGTAAATTTTATTAAATTAAATGATAACACTCCTTATCTTTGGAAAGTAATGAAGGAAAGAATTATGACTTCGATTGAGTAGTACTCATGGAATGACCCCTATTTATGCAGTGCAGGGTGCTGGAACTTGGAAAATAGAATATGATGTTGAGGATAGAGGGAGTAGTGCTTGCGAACATATTCGATTTGAACCTCTTCATGTTGGGGATGGTAGGAAGGACATCTGTAGGGAACTCTTTCCACATAAGAGCAGTTCGCCCATAGTGCAATTCGATGATATATCGATCACTCTTAATGAAGAGGGTATTGTTCGCAAACAAGAGCGGATCTGGGGAATATATTCCCTTAGTTCATTAGAGCACATTCCATTCTAGTAACGATAAAAAAGCGTAACACATCCCACGTTGCGACGGTGCTCCAGTGAGTCAATAGATTTGGTTACACTATTGTCATTAATGAGTCTATTCGTCTCGTCCTGTTTTCGGTCCAGTAGCTTCAAAATAGACCTTGAAGCACCGACAAAATCTCTGTACATATAGATTTTCAATGTCTGTTGAAAAATAACATTGGCTACAGTAGCAAAACATATCTAAAATCAAGCTCTTCTATGAATTCAAATTATCAAAATTTTTTGGTCAAACACCAGAACTAATACCGATTCATGGAAATAATCTAACGAAATTCCTATTGACAAACACATGATGTGGAGAATGTGAAGGTGAGTTTGTCACAATCTTCGCAAATCAGCAGAATGCATCATAAGATTTGCACTAGAATAGAATCCATTAGGCAGCCAAGGAAGTGGATGTCAAAAGATAAGGAGTCATTAAAAGAAATGAAGTTGAGTGCAAAATATTTTATATATTTGCATTACTCTTGTGCAAAATATTTAAAAAAAGGACATGTTGTTATTTTCTGCACTATTGTACACTTCTCTTTCAGAAAAGAACACAAACATTTTGTCAGAAATGCAAACGCAATAAGTTCCATAATTTCAGACGGCTGTTGAACGAAATTAAATATAATTAGTTTTTTTTCGTACAAGAAGTACCAATAAAAATATCACTTTCCAAAAGAACATCATCAAGATAAAAATTTCCTTTTTAATGATTTTTTTAATTAATCATATAATAAAATTCAGTATGCGAAACTATTGAATTTAAATTTTTTTCTATTTATTTTTATATTTAATATTACATGTGTAATTAGTATTATTTTATACCATGCGTTAAAGATAATTTGCCAGGACTTCTGTAAAATGTCTACAGGGTAGACGGACCAAAGCAAAATCCAAATGCAGATGTTCATCTGTATGAATGTACTCCAAATAACAAATATGCACAAATTTAAGTGTTACATATTAAGCAACATGAAAAACATTATTGTTTTAAAAAGGATATTAATAAACTTTTTATTTTCATACACTTTATGCCCAACAACAACTTAAAGATTTAAAAGAAGAGTAAAAATAAAATCTCACAAACTTGTTAAAACGAGAGAATAACGAGAAGCCACATAAAAAAGTCCCATAAAATATTAAAAATACTTGAAAAGCAGATTTCGTTAAAAAAGAAGATACGAAACTTTAGAAACTCACACAGTACCATTTTAAATTAGACACTTGTACAGATGGACGGACAGTTGTTGAAAGGGATGGATGTGAAAACTAAATGTTTTAGTGCTAGTGGCATCTTCATTCAACAACTACAACAATAACAATAATCTCTCAAAGTAGAAATTTTGTGGAGAAATAAAATTCTACTTTAGCTCAGGGATGGAAAACGGAAAATTTTCAGTCGTTATCAGAGATGTATTAAAATAATAGTGACCTAGATAAAATGAAAAGTAATAAATGCCATAGATAATTAAAAAAAAAAATATAAGGAAAGACTTTCTGAGAGCCTTTCAAAAGGAGTGGTTCTTAGTTAATAATTTTTCAACTGCTGAAAATTATCTTCAATAAAATGTAATATGGAGAGGAAATTTTTTTAGCAACGAATTCCTCGAAAAAATTCTAATGTTCAGAAGGCATTTCGCTTTCACAGAAACATAGTTTCCTTTTTTCGTTTTACTATTAGTTTCCTGATAAAAAAAATTCCACCGTTGAGTGTATTAATCTGCAGAATGCATCCAATTAATAAATTTTTTTTAATATTATAAAAAAATATTTGTTAGTTTTTTTCATTATTTTGAAAATTTCTTAACTTCATTGCTTATACAGATAAGGAGTTTGCTTTCATCAATTTTATTTTGAAAGAGCATTAAACACATGTAAGGTTTTCTTGCGTTTGTCCTCATGATCTGATGATTATGAGAAAGTGATTGTATTATAAATAATCAATTTTTTCCCAACTATATACATGATTGTTTTTTGTTGCAAATCGCGTGATCAGAGTAAAAAATATCGGTGAAAAAATGCACAATTTCTATTCTATATTCGAATAACAGATGTACATCTTGTAACCATTTGTTTCACAATACTAAATGACTTTAGATATTCGATATCCTTATTGATATTTTAGACGATTGATTGACATCCATCTATTCAGTTCTACTAAAACTTCATTCCTAAAGGCTATTTGTCCTAATTTTTTGTAAGCGATAAATCTTGAAAATTTCTCAAAAGATATTGCAGTAAAGCTTCCACCCCCGAATCAAATGAATTAGGAGGTGCAAATGATTTAATTTTTCATTTCCATTTCAAATTATTTGCAATAGTTTAAAAAATCTTAAAATAATAGATAATTTAAATTTTTTTTGACTATCCTTTCAGACAAATATAAATATATTTTTTTATTTCCTTTTTAGAAACCTCTGCTAAAGGACTCAAAACAATACAACTAACAGGTATGTATACTTCAAAAACAGTTTCGATAAACTCTAAATTAATAGTTTAGCTGAACGGAATGTGCTAAAATATTCACTATTTAGGAGACGACCCACAGTGCTTTAACCTATTCACACAATGTGAACATAAAAAAATTTAAATGAAGAAAAATTGGAGTTTTGGGAAATTCGGGAGAATATTGCAGCATGGACATGTGCCCCTTCAAACATTTTTAATTTTAATAGTTTAATTACGGCTACATTCATAATACGAAAAAGAAAAAAAAAATTAAATTATTCGAATAATTATTCTGATAAGCCCTGTAAAGGACATGTTTACCATCCTTACATCCTTATTGCCATATTTAAAATGTATATATTTAGTCAGATACAGCAGATATTGACAAACGTTTCTTAAATTGTGTTTTCAGCCGGTGCAAGGACATGCCCATATATCCTTAAGCATAAAAACATAAATTTACTTACATTATTAATCAGAATTCAGTAAAAAATAATAACATTTTTGGAAAATTTGTCTTTTAGCTTTCAACCAAGTTTCGTTGCACATGGTGCAAGGACATGCCTACCTTCTGTATATCCTTTTTTGGGAAATTTTGATTTTTTTTCTATATTTACTCGTATGATAAGAATATGGCATAAAAACTATAAATAATTTAAAAAAATATACTCTTAATTTCTAATGATACAAATTAAGCCACAATTCTAAACTCTTTCAATAATTATTATTCCAACCGTGACGAGAAATTTCATTGCATTCAACACAAGGGCATGTCTACTACCCTTACATGGTTCTGCTCATACATAAAATATTCCCTATGATCAGGAGAGCAAAAATTTACAAATGTTTCCTAAATTTGCTTTCTTATGCCTTATGTTAAGCTCTGCGCTAGTCGGTGCGAGGACATGAACATCAGCAAGGACATGTATCCTTAATATCAAAAACATAATAGAAATAGTCATCATAGATGCACTTATTCTAAGATCACAGCAAATAAAAATTGAAATTGCGTTTTTAAAATTTGGGATAAACTTCATTAATTCGCTATAATGACATGACTGCGACCCATATATCCTGGAATTCAAAAACATAATCTCAGCTACATTAGTGATCAAACACAGCACCACGAAATAATCAATATTTCCAGGAATAAGTTTTTCTTAGCTTCCTTGCAAATTTTTTTTGCACCTGGTACAAGGACATGTCCACCTTCACTATATTTTTAGTCTCCGAAAGTATTTGTTTGCTACTTTGATGACTAGAACATGAAAAATATCGAGAAATATTTTTAAAATGATACTTTCAACTTCTTTGATGTTTTTCGTTTTATTTGAAGCAAGATTTTTGTTAAATTTTTTTTGCTGCAAAAAAAAAATTTAAATAAGGTTTGTTACCTTCATTGGAAGGCCGTATCTAGCTTCCATATGTCCTTAAAAAATAAAAACTTAATTTTCATTATATTTGCAATTTAAATAATACCAAAGATCGGCACAAATTTTCTAAATCTAAGCTCTGTATTAGATTTTGTTTCATTTGGTATAAGGATATGACTCACCCTCATATAATGTTTGCTAAAAGTTTTGGTTCGAGCTATGCTTCAGGAAGGACTAAAAATTTGCTCATGGACATAATATTTGATTTGATTTGATTTTTCGCCAGGACTTTAGTTTCTGTCATATATCCGTTTGGTACACTAATATAAATTCGTTTAGCGTTATACCCATAGATATGAACATCTCACTGGCAGAATGGAGAGGGTTGAGTTTGTGCCCATTTAGCTTGTGTATTTCCACATTGAAAGTGTTAGGAATAATCTGTGCAGGATGCTTGTTGCACTTATATACCGTTTAGTTAAAAAAAATTAATTACATTTGTAATACATGATGCATTTTTCTTGCATATCGACTACAAATCAAAATACTCTTTATGAATACTGGGTTTCAGAATAAGTTTTAGGATTTTATTGCAGAGCATTTCTTGGTTGTAATAAAAAGGAGTCATTCAATTCGTTTCGAGTTAGTCACTCCTTTTCCAGTGAGCAGACAGACTTTATCGCTCTGTTATCTTCGTCTTTTTTATACGCGGTCGTGGGACTTCAAAAGAGATTTTAAAATAATAAGTAGCGGTTAAATGACTTAATCCAATAACCCGATTTCATATTTAAAAATCTTCAAAATCATCCTTCATATTGTTTTAATTTTTTTACACAAAATATTATTCTATTCTCTTATTGAATTCTGAGAAAATAGAAAGAAAACCTTGGACTCGTGTTCTGTGATACTTGTTTTAGGGAGTTATGACGTTGTTACAGCAACTGTAGTATCTCAAAATACAACAAAAAAACTGCCAACTTTTCAAGATCTTTTCCAACAAGATTTTAAAAAGTCCTAACGACTCTTGAATCTTCAAAGATATTTTCTTGGATACTCTTGTCCTCTGCTAAAGACACTCAAGCTTAAAAATCTTCATTAGATTTTTTCTATTCATATAACAAAAAAATAATAAATACATTTGAGTGGCAGCGTAGGAGGTGAACCTTCTGGGGAGAAAAAAGTATTGAAAAATATAATAAATTTTCAAGAAAAGGAGAAAACAAGAAAAACGAATGTCTATCGTAACTGTTGTTATACAACAAAACTTATGGAAAAACTTACACAACAAATGCCTTTTACGTTCCTCATCATTTTATAGACAAGATGAAAACATTCAACCCTGGCTCATGTACTCTTATTACAAATAGTACTTAAGGTACTTAAACAAAAATGTATATGAATATACATGTGTACATATGAATATATATGTATGTATGTATATATATTATGTACACATATGAACGTACATAAGCGAAAGTATGAGAATATTTTTAATCACACATCTTTGCATACATTTTTATTTCAATGAAATGATTCAGTTTCATAAGGACATTCGAAAGATGCTTGTCTGTTTATAATTTTGCTTAGAATATGCAAAAAATAATTATTGATTCGTTTGATATAACACACACAAACACACACACACACACATGTTAATTCATATGCATATATATCAGGATGTTTTACTGTTATTGCAAGGATGTTAAAATTTTTATATTTTTTGGCTTAGTCCTTACAACATTTTCTCTTAAATTGCTGTTAAATTTACTGTTTAAAAAAATAGCTGATCCTTATTTTTTTCATCTATTGATTAAGATGGCATCCTTTCTCTACCATTTAAAGTTTTAAAAATATAATTCACACCAATATTCGCTTAATATTTAAAGAAGGCTTCTCTGAATCCTAAAATCTTTATTGTATTTCAGTTGAGTCATATCGCTGTATGTTACAGAATATCTTAGTTGTATCGCAAGGATAATGAAATTTTTTTTTGGATTTATTCCTTATTCCTTAAAACATAAGAATTCCTAATTCTGCCTGGCGTTTTCAAAATTTGCAAAAAACATTCACATGAACTATTTCACCTACAGTTTTAAGTCCATTAAAAGGTTCTGGAATACGTTTTCATCTTACGATACTGAAAAAATCGTAAAATTACAAGATCTGTCCGGCATATTTGTACAACATCTTTACTTCATGACCATTTTATTAATCACTGGCAAAATGACGGATATAATATGAAAACCAAGATATTCTAGATGACTTTGTAAATGGAAAAACATAAAGTTTTTTTCTTCAAATAGTACTTTATGTCTCTAAAATTAGAGCTGCTAGCAAAAACAACCATAATTTTTTCCTATTAGAAAATAATAAAACATAAGGATCATTCACATTATTGTAAAATCCAAAAATTAAAAAAGAGGCCTTAAGGACTAAACCAAGAATACAAATTTTTTTACCATCCTTTGCAATGACAGTAGAATGTTCTGATATGCATTCCAATGTGACTTGCATTCTAATAAATGAGATTTTATTGTAAATTAATAGTCCTTATAGTTCGTGAATATTAAGTAAAGAATAAAATAGTACTGTGAACAATGCCAAAAACAAATGTCATTATATCCTTGAGACTAGTGCTCTAGTCTTTCAAATCAACCAAAATGTTGAAAAAATTTTTGGAAAACTTTTCAGAGCTCCTCTGTTGTATTCCACCTGCAACTTCTAGGAATAGCAAAATGCTTTATTTTGATTTGTTAAATTTCTTATTTTCGGATGAATACAAAAATCTAAAGTAATTGTTTTTGGCAACTGGACTACAAGTTTAAGTGTTGTTATTGATAAAGTGATAGGGATATTAGAAAAAGAGTTAGTTTTTGAAGAAAGGTATAGGCGTATTGTAATAATGACAGAATGAAAGCTTTATCTTGGCAATAATGCATGGCAGGGACATTTGCGATGAAAATTGATAGAGTGGCCAGTGAATAGGGTGGTCTAGAGTTGAAAAATCGATTGCAGATAAAGCAGCGAAAAAACTACCAATTTCGATGGATAGAACAGGAAATGAAAATGCAACAATAGAAGTTGAAAGAGAACATCATGCTCTATGGAAGAGGAGAAAGCAAAATTTGATGAGAAGAAAGGGTAAACCAATGTTTAAAGAACACAATTGCGATCTTAATGGCAGTCACATAAGGCAGATAAGCAACATAATAACTTGTCATTCTTTTAGTCGCTATTCTTTATCTGGCAGGAAGGTTACTTCTGCAGGATATGACGATGACTCTCATATCAATTAAGCCTGGACATATATCCCCTTTCCGCAAGAAATGTGATTTTTTTTTTTAATGATGTATCATTAAAATTTATAAAGATTTTCGGATTCTTAGAGAAAATAATTTTTTGTTATTGTCGTAAATAGTCTTAAGTTTGAATTTTGGTGGCGTTGCCTTCCACTATCTTCGATAATGTGAAAGAGGAATGGAGTAACTTTGAGGTAATGACAATAAAAATATAAATAAATAAACACGCATTTACACATAGTTATTAGAGCATAGCAAATTGCTTTAAAATAAACGCAAGATGATAGTAATAATCCATGCCATTATTCAGTTTTGACGACATGTGTCGCATCTGTTGTTTATTATTACGTCACTGTTGGTTGCTAAGCCAACATGAAAAGTAACGTGAATGATCCCAAAAAAATTATAAAAATTAATTGCATCAACTTAATATCCTTGCACATGGTGCTCAATCAAACACCACTACTCCCCAGTGTGAAGACACCATTTTCAGGTAACGCACAGTGTCCCACTAACAATCGAAAACAAATTAGTGTTATTTGTATTAAAATCATTGAAAGCATCGAGGGACAGATGGTCAACTGTTCAAGGTTAATGGGATCCGCTTATGAAGTTTTTCTTTGGCATCGCTAATAAATTACATTTCAAACAGGATAATTTGCTGAAATTCAGAAATCATATAATTAATTTATCAACCACCACAAAAAGCAAAATTCTATTTATGTCCCACTGTAATTTTAGCCCTTAATATTTCTTGAGTGGTTTCGTACATTTCCAACCATAAATTGCACTCATATTACAATAAGAACTACTCATTAGACTTTATTAACTAGAGTTTAGCAACTCAAATATATTCACAGAATATAAATAAATGTTTACGCTGCATTAGGGCTATAAACATATTCACCTGAAATTGTTAAATAACACTTAAATAGCAAATATACTCGTATGACAATAAAATTCCAAAAGTCGATAAATACTTTCAGAGCAGATTGTTACGAAATTTCTTTGGAAAAAATATTGAAATTCTTGAGATTCGTCGTAATCGAACTATTTCCTTAACGCCTGTTCAAGCACATGAGGTTCGTATACTTACACACATACGAACATGTGTATATAAATAAATGTTTATATAACTATTTACAAAATCATCAATATTCATTCATACATATATTTGATACAAGTAATCTTATTAAACCGAAAAAGCATTCAAGCAGAAAAGTGTTTTCCCATAAAAAAATAAATTCTTCTTAAAGCAAAAAGTATTAAAATCAATGGAAATAAAAATTCCTTCGAAAAAAAGTTTTCCTGAAGTTTCCTTTAAGAAAGAAATGGATTTTAGAGCAAAAAAAAAAAAAAAAGACAAGGACACAAAATTTGCCCATAAATTGCAAAAGAGATTACGACCCCAACAAACATGGAATTTGTTAAATTGAACGCAAAGAACATGTATTGTAGATCCAAAAACATTGCTAAATTTACAATAGAGTAAAACACAGCCATACAAAAGTCTTCAGCAAGTTGCCTAAGGGCCAAACAAACGACTCAAACAGCTGGTCAAGCCTATTTTTTGCATTTGCAACAAGACTACACAAATACAACACATGCAAAACATAAATTTGTCAGCTGGTATTTGCTCGCGATGAGCTCAGACATTGAATGTATTGTAGCAATTTTGTTTGATGAATTCTTTTCTTCTAATTTTTCAGCTAAGAAATCATATTTTATAATTACCTTCGATTTGGTTTGATTTCGCCAAATTCGACTACAATTTGTTTTCCTTTTTTCCTTGTAATTTTTCTTGACGTCTGCACTCTATAAAAAACTCTGTTTTTATTAAACAATTTGACTACACACTTAACAAATGGTTTGACAAACGGCCAATGTGGCCGACAATATTTGAACAATTTTTGAATTTTCGTCGATCAAGCTTCAATTGCCCCAAGCTACACAAAGAGGTGAAGCAAACGTGAGCTTGGTGCTCTGATTGACCAGCAGTTTGTGTAGTTTATTTGGCCTTTAATTCGCAATTCATTGATATTTGAGAAACAGCTTAAGCTAGAATAAATATGATATTGTTTGCCCTTTAAGCAAATGACATTTGACCAAACTTGGGGAAAATTTTCATTAGGTACGAGTACACTATTGACTTACGCCAAATTATTGTAGTTAGGCCTTAAGGGATTACCATATTATTCATATGCATGTTGGCTTAAGCTGCGAGTATTGGCAAAAACCCCCACAAAAAAAAATTAGAAACAGACTTCTGCCATTTATTGAAGGATTTTTCATGGCTACATTGTTCTTTTTGAACTAAAATACTTACTACACTTAGTTGCAAACACTGGTTGGTACTTGTCAAAAAAATCTCCTTTATGTATTTTATTGACGTATGAGAAAACATCAATAACAGGTAAAGTATTTTTGGAAGTGACTCGTAAGTCACGATGTAACACAGGGTTCAGGTGTACTTTTCGTAAACGTAATTTGGATAAATTGATTTGCGAGTGCAGGAATATAAGAAAAGTTACAATTTTCCTTTTAATAGCTCATAAGAAAAAAATATCAATTCATAGGAATTAACAATAAAGGCAAACAGTTCTTCCAACATGCGCACACTGTTAGTTCCTGTAATGGATATAAAAATGTTTGATGCGGCTTAAAACGGGAGCACATCTTGGTGTCTAAAATTTAAGTAGTTAATTTAGCGTGAAACGCATTACAAGGAACTCTCACCTGATAAAATGACAAATGGAAATTTTCCAGTTTAAAATATTAAATATACATACATACATACTAAGCAAAGTCAAAATGAAGGGCAATTTAATAAAAATTAAATACATTAAACTTACAAATCTAAATACAATACATGCCGCCGGCTTTGGCCTTAAGCAATATATCACGTCTTCTCAACAGTGCACAGAATTTATGCTTTAAGGAGGACTTTATCGCATAGTATTGCAAATAAAGTTGATTATGAAGCATAGCTTAGCTTTGTTAATTAAAAAGTAATACTCTTGACCAACCGATCGGGACTTCTCTACTCAAATGCCACCTGATAGGATAAGGAAGCAATGTGGAGTGCAGACTTCTGTACTCGTTGTTTTCCTATGATGCACACATTGTTGTTGGATATAAAAGATGAAAAATTTATTAATTCTAATAAATACGAGTGATTCGTAAATGGGAATAGTTTAAAAAAATGATCTCGTTTGCGAAATACACGTGGATCAGTTACGATTTGTATTACGATCAGGAATTGTCCCAAAGTATTTGTAAAAGGTGTAAAGTTTTTTCTGATTAAAGCTTTGCATGAATAATATTCTCTTTAAAATAGCCTTAAAAGTTCTCACAGCTGCCTGCCTCATGTGGCCTGCCCGGGTATTCCGTGTGTGTCCATCATTAAACCTTCATATTTTTAATTTGAAAAGGGCAAAGTGTGTGCACGATATCATTTAATTTGTTTATTTTTTATTTATTTTTTTTTTTTGTAATTGGACCAGTGCTCAGGGGATGACCCCTATTTATGCAGTGCATTGTGTTGGAACTAGGAAAATAGGATAGGCTGAGGAGGATAGCGGGAGTAGTGCTTATAGATATTAGATTTGAATCTCTCAACGCTGGGTATGGCAGGAAAGATATCTGCAGGGAGCTCGTTCTACATACGAGCCGTTCGATCAAAGAATGAATTATTTATGTAAGGCGTAGTGTGATTCGCTGTTATATCGACCACAAATGGATGTGCTCTTAATGAGGAACGTGTTGCTCGTAAATAAGTCTTATGAGCACAATTACGTATTAAATATAGAATTGCGCAATTGCGGTGCAACTTTGCTGGGAGATGCGCATCCAAAATGTAAAATTTTCCATGAATCTGGCGCAAAAATCAGAATGAATTTGATCGATGGCAAGCTTATGCTGGCTTTGAGGGTCGTTCTGGCTTGTTGTTTATTTGCATAGAAATGCAGCTCGCAAAACCCTCAAAAGAAAAAGTCTAATGGATCAAATCTTACGAATTTGTGTCCAGTTCACATTACCTTCCCTCAAATTGCCCGTACAGAGTGTCCAATGTGACATTGGCTATAATGAACATAGTGCTATCCTATTGAAACCACATGGCTGTGGTGTTCATATAATCCAATTTAGGCCAAGGAACTCAACAACCTCCAGCGCTCGCCATTTATGGTCATGGCTTGGCTTGTAGTTCACATCATCATATTTTTATCGTCCTACATTCGACAATTTTGTTTGTTACGGCACCCATTTAACCAGAAACGAGTCTTATCGATAAACATGACTTTGTGATGAATATTAGGGTCAGATTCCAACTGCTCCAGGACCCATTCAGCGAATACAAGTAGTGGTCTAGCTTAACTCCTGGGTCGTTTTTTACAAGTGCAGGCTTAAGGCACGATACCAAGTTGAATTAGTTGTGATGTGCAGAAGGATGTATGTAAAATCTCCTGCAGACTCTCAATGAGAGCTACGATGATTTCAGCAGATTTTGCGTTTCGTAGTTGTGCGTGTGTTGTTTTATATTTTACTGAACCACAGGACTAATATTAATTCACCACACTGCGTATAGTCCTTTCGATAGGTCGATTATATCGGAACACCGCCCAAACAGAACACATGTACATTTCATGGAAAATTAATATTCATTGCATTCCAATAAAATAATTTTTTCATAATAATCATTAAAATATTATGAAAGAAGTTGAGACCCGACACCTTAAAGAAACTTGTCAAAAGAAGAAAATGTCGAGTCGACATGCATCCACATCCTATAATATTTCTCATTTTGTTGTTGTATTTCAATTCTTTGAAATCGTCCTTAGCATGTCTGCCTCTTGTAATATTTCTGAGATGAAAATAAAAACTTGACATTTGTTTTGTAATTTTAGTTTGAAGTGTGCAAATGTTTCTCCCTCTACTTTGCATGAAATGCAATCACATTAAAGAGAAATTTAAAAGGGCAGTCGGGTATCCTGTTGACTGGTTTTCTGTTCTCAGTGGACGTATGAGGCTGATAATGTGTCAATTGTCTGAGTAATTAAAATGGTATATTTTATGCATATATGTATGTATATTGTACATAAATAAATGTGAATTTCTGGTGCTTGATATTGTGAAGAAGTTGACATTAAGCTGCCCAAACAAGGCAATGAGTTCCCAAATGAGTTCTTGCCACCTTAACCATTTGACTCTGGGCCTCTTCAACACGTTCAGCGAAAATGCTAAATTTTTTGAAAATAATGGCCTCTGAAATTAAACTGGTAAAAGCAGCCTAAGATTCGGGTGATTCGGAGGATCATTTAGCTAATCCGCAGCGAATATTCAGCTGTTTGATACTTCTTCACTTCTCTTCAAGACGCAGCTTTGTTTCGTTGCGTGATCCCATTATATCGCGATTACACATCAATGGCACCGACACAGCAGCTTTTATTTTAGTTCGAGTGTATGGGAAGGAATATTTTTTTATTTCCTCGGTATTTAAAAATTCTGCGAGGTAGTCGTAAGTTGTGTTGTCATCTTTACTCATTAGCCTGCCTATTGATGTACTCGTATATGTTTCTGATTCGCCGACTACTCCTTTCAATATTCGTTGTGAAAATTGTTTTGAAAAAATTTATTTATTGGCGACTATTTGATTTTGGCATTTATATCGGCCACACAAGCCTGCATCTAATCTGCCGATGTGAAGCAGTGACCGAATTTCCTACCGGTTTACACTTAAGAAAAAATTCTTAAAAATGTTATAGATTTGGGGGGGGGGGTCTGCAAAATATTCCCTAAATAAAAATTAAAAAATCTTTGGTATTTTGGAGCCATAAAGAAATATCAGTTTGCCAAAGTTTATGAAAATGTATTCAGCCATTATAGTTGGACTACAAGTATAACAATTAGAACCAAGTCCTCTAACTCAGTTTTAACTACCTGTGTGTCAAATTTTATTCAAATCCGTTCATTCGAACAAACAGACATTCAAACATAAAAGCTTTAATATTTACAATATTAATATAGTAGGATTGAAAGCTTATTTTTGTGAAATTTCATTTAAAGTTTGTTACTAAACTGTGTAAAATTGGTGAAATTATTCTTAAAGCTTATGGCGGTTTCAAGAATACGGAAATGGACTAAAACGTCGTCAAATACAATATTGAAGTTGTAATCGAGTCACTAATAACGATATTAAATACATTGTTATGCGACTTAAAATTTCGCCGCAATTTATACAAAATGGTATGTTACCCGAGGCGTGGCAAAATAATGTCCCTTTTGTTTTATTTACCTAAATCGCAGTTGTCGACAATCGAGTATTATCAGTAAAAGCATTTGCTTTTCTAAAAAAAAAATAATAATTTTTTTTTGATTATTTACAAAAAATTGCCGCCTTTCCTATTGAGTTGGCGATTATTAATGACCACAAAATTTCGTTTTTTCTCTTTGAAAGGGCAAAAAATGTGAAACATTTCTTAGAAAAGTAAATCCACAAAAATGTAAATAAAAGAATAGGAGCACATGAATGTAAATAAAATAAATGAATAAATATACTGCAACTGAACATTTTATGTTGGTTGACGTTTAATGATAGAAAAAAAAACCATCTGTTGACGTCAAACATTAAACTAATACATACGAGTTTATACATCCATATATCAAACCACAAAAAAATCAGAAAACAAAATAAGAAAAAAAGTTTTTAAAGATATTAAGTTTTTAGCAGAAAAGAAATTTTTATTAAAAGTTTCCAAAATGAAGGACAGGACTGCTTGAAGCAAAATTGGAGAAAACAAACTTTTTCCTCAATAATTTTCTAGAGCAAAAATTAAATAAAAATAAATATGTATAAAGCAAAATTCATATTGAAGTTTAAATCTCAAATGGGTAAGAGGGTAAAAAATTAAATAACCATCAGGCAGTAAAATACGATAAGAAACCGTCTCATAAAAAATAGAAAGAAAAAATATGGCAGGAGGGAGAACAGGGGAAGGGATTGCAATACAAAGAAATCTTTATGACTGAAAGTTTATATGAATGTAGGAAATAAGTGCCATAAAATTGGAGGCACGACACGTCCGCCTACCTCTGCCAATGGCGAGATGAAGCGACAGTGGGCTTCAAAATAATAACATAAACTATAATCTGAGTTACTATTTTTGAACTATATTTTGTTTAGTTCAACCAGACAGTTTTACATTTAGCAATTAAAACATAGATGTACTATGAAGAAGTAGCAGATACGAGTTCATATAGGACCAACTTTTTGAGGGTTAATATTTTATGCAGTTACTGATTTTGGGTCTTCGAGATTCTCAATCTCACACGAAATTGACGCATTTTGCCGTATAGCCCTTATCACATTGAGCTTCAGCTTATATCAATAAATAATATGACAAGATAATCATGTTGTTCGAATGGCTCGAAATGTTTTGTCCAAGAGTGGAACTAAATTTATAGTATTAATCCATAGGCAATTAATCAATATCAGACAAAGTTTTAACACATTGGAATGGAATTTTGTCAAAAATTTCGTTCAATGTCAAAGTCCTTAATTTGCTCCTGGCATAAAAGTTTTGTCACTAGAACGGAAAATATATTAGTGTATTAATTAAAACTTTCTTTAACAAGCAAATAAATAGAGAAAAATATTTATTTGTCACCCCTAAAAGTATGCAGGAAGTATTATTTATTAAGTTCCCATACCAGTGTATTGCAGAAATACCATCTTAATTTTTGTTTATGACGGATTAGAATTGAAAACAGGAATTTATTAATGGGGTTTCTTTTAAGAAAGTGTATAGTAAAAATTAGTTATTTTAAAACTGCAAACTTATCAGGAAAAAGCATGCAATTCTGTAAGAAATTTCTATATTTTAAACTAGATTTTTTTAATAAAATTTTCAACAAAATGTTATAGTTTTTTGAAATTAAAAACCAAAAGTTTCTTCAGATAAATTTAATCAATATTAATGAATGTTTTTAGAAATGTAATATTAGAATTAAAAATAGGAAAGTGTTTACAGATTTTTTAATTGTATTTTTTGCATTGTCTTACAAAATTGGAATGAAATTATATATAAAATATTAAAACATATTCTCTGCTAAAAAAAGTTTGGCATTAGTGGTCAATATTGGTTGCGTATTATAAAAGAAAGGAAATTGAATAGAATTAAAAAAATCTCCAATAAACACTTTGAAAGAAGCATTTTGCTCATACTAAAACCTTTAGTCAATCCCACTTAAGCTGTAGTTTTGAATTTGACTATTCAAGTTAAGACCTAAAAAAATAGTTCTACGAAAATTATTAAAATTTTTTGCGATATTTTAATGTTTTGAGTAGCGCGTTAAGATGTGCGAAGTTCTCGGAGACAATTGTACTAAAAATTAGAAGCAGGTGTAGAAGCAAAACTAAAACGAAAGCTTTTCTGTGCCTCACTTAACAATACCCATTAGGGTGACCGTTGAACATCCTTAAAGTAAAGTTTTAAACAAAATTTTTAGTCTCATAATTATTTTAATAAAATTCTTAAGAACTTAAGAACTTATTGTTCGCTCAGTCACAATTTTGTTCGAGATCGGAGCAGAATTCAGAGATTTTTTGATAATTTTGCTATTTTTAATGAAATCACGAATGTGAAAATTACGACTACTGAACACTAAGATTAAAAACATTTTAAATATAAAAGGCTTTTGGATATTATGTTATCTCCCGCTTTTTTAATTTTCATTTCCTTTCATTTATTTATTTAAGATAAATTCAGTACAACAAGATGTAATCTTATTTAGAAGTACTCGGGAAGATAATACCAATATGCAATTTTACACTATATAAAAAAACTATAAAATTAACAATTAAAAATAAATTAACAATAACCAATGATATTAAATATTGAATAAAACATAAAAAACAAGAGCTGTTTTAACACGATTATATACACGATTAATATTTTCAATTAACCCATAAAGGTAAATATCGCGGAACTGAAGTGCTTTGCGTTGCTTAATGTTTGAATATTTGGTGGAAGTTCATTCCAGAGACGAATGGCATTTACATAGAAATGCCTTTCAGATATTTGTCTATGATATCTGGATGAATTTATTCTATAGCCTCCATTCGATCTAGAAAAATGTGTCCTGTTATAAAGATAATCGGGTTGTCTGGTGTATATAATTTTGTGTAGAAATATTAATGTACGGCACTTCAACAGGTTTTCAAAGGATATGTCAAAGAGTGAAACACTGGGTCTCATGCATAAAAATGAGTAAAAGCGCTTAGTTGAAGCATGTGAGCAATTGCTTGTAAGTCGAGTTCGATCAAACAGCTTTTGCTTAATTTCGTATGCATAAAAATGAGTTCAAACCAATTGCAATTACTTGAGCAAAGGCAGATCAAACGTCTAATTGTTATTGAAGTGCAAACATGTCGTCAAAGTGAAGTGGAAGTAGAATCAAATAATAATAATAAAATAGAAACTGACGACATTTCTACATTTCTACAATCATTTCAATTGCAAATGGAAAGCAATAATTTGTTTCCCATTTCATTTGAGCATCTTTTATTGCATCTGCATCTTTCGGGAATTTTATCCACTCGCTTGCTTTGGCAGATATAAGTTTCCCAACTTCCGAAATAGTTCACGACACAGTTGATTGATGGACTCCAATATCTATGGCTATACCATTTTGGAATCCAGGATCTTCACAAAATCTTAAATACAGTCGAATTTTATCGAATTTGTTTCTTCTGACTCCTCAAAAAATAATTAGCCAACAAGCAGATGCTACTATCATTAAACCTATGTATTTATCATCTTATTATATAAAAAAAATAATAATTAAGAATACAAACCTGTATAATTTTTTATCCTTACTTGCTAAATTTGTTTTACACTGTTGATAACATTTTGTATTTCTTTGTGGCACAAAACATTCAGCCATGTACGCGAGTTTACGCCAGTCAACTATAAGGCAGGCTCAACAAAATTTGAGCAAGAGCTCTCAAAAGAAAGCAAAAGCTTGTTTTTATGCATATGAAAATGAGCACAAGCTCATCTAACTTAGTTCAAACTGAGCGAGACGAGATCAAACGTGAGCAGTGAGTAAACGCAAATACATTAAATTTTATTATGCATACGACAAGCGCCTTTTACTAAAAAGATCGAGTTCGAGCTCAAGCTCACGTTTTATGCATGATACCCACTGTGTCATCCTAATATTCCTTAGCATTGAGTAAATTTCATCACAGGTAGCATTTACATGATTTGTCCATGTTAAGCTATTGTTAAAAATAACACCAAGATTTTTGGCATATTCTACATGCTCAATGGCAGATCCACCAATAATTATTTGCGGTTAGGTTAGGTTAGGTTGATTGGAGGGGTGTGACAGCCCATGTCATACGACATACACTTAAGCCAGCTCCCTTTAATTATCAAACACAACTGCCAGAGTTCTGCGGCAGGATTCGAACCTGGGACCTTCGCACTACGAGTCTAGTACACTACCTACTAGTCTACGAAGGTCAGTGCGGTAAGGTAAGTTGCACAAAGTTAGAATTACTGATCATCATCGCTGCATTCAAGCAAAGACCATTTACTGATGCCCATTTGAAAACATTATTAAGACCATAATTTAATTTAGTATCCAGTGATTTCTGATGGTTCACAGCAAATAAAGAGTTGTACGTCATTTGCAATTCTATGGCAGTGTTGGAAAAATGGCACATATATCTCAGCTTTTAGGATAATATGGTGTGCTCAACAGTATCAAACGTTTTTGAATGATCAAGTAAAACTAATACATAGTTGGAATCCATTTTAGACCTCAATTCCTCAGAAACATCTATAAGAGTGGAAATGCAGCTATGTTTGGGCTTAAATCCTGATGGCCTTTCAGTAAGTGGGGCATTGTTATACAAATATTGAGTCATTTGCGTGCGTATTAACTTTTCGACAATGAAAGTAGTGCAATAGGCCTATAGCTCTTATCTGATTTGGGATTTGGGATTAAGTGTGTTGTCTGCAGTCTATTTTCTTTTTCTTGCAACATGTATACAATTAGATACCCTTTTGGCAAGTACTTGTCAATAATAATGGAAATAATTGATTAATAAGAGCAACATTATCCTTAAATTTTTAAAGAGAACTTGATGATTTTCTTCTAATTTTATCTAATGATACCCAGCGCAATATAAAATAATACAAATGATGTAATATTTACTTTGTAGAAGTATAAACAATATAGAATAAATAACATACATGTATGAATATGCACTAAATAACTGAATTAGTGTATTAAATAAATACAAGTTAGTCAATTGACGTTAATAATCTTTATTTCGAAAGCAATATGGGTGTTAGAAAAAAGTCGGTATAATCCCAGTATGTATCATTCTATTCATAAAAAACATAAATTTTAACTTAGAAGTTTCGTATTCAAAAGCTTTACCTGAAAAGAAATTAAAATATATAATTGTTTGCTTTTTAAAATACGCTCATCCAATAATTTTTGGTGTCATAGAATGACGGTAGCACAATAGCGTTATCATTCGACTCTAAAGCAAATAAATGGCCAAGTGTTCATTCTAGCACGTCTACATGTGTGTGTGTGTGTGTGAATGTGATTCTTATGAGACATGTTATATGATTGGGAATATATAAAAGGGTGCTTTGCTACCAAATTATAAGCAAGTTTCTTGAAATATTTCCTAACGAGAAGATGTCTAATTGCACAGCCTTAAAAGTTTTTTTGGTTACTATTTTTGTTGTAGCTGTTGGCGCAAAATCTCCTCCGTTTGTTCATACAGGTGTATTTTTAAGCTGCGAGGAAGGTAAATTACAAATTTGCAACTTGTTTCATATATTTTTTTTATCATACTCATATGTAAATATGCATTCATACTTTAGGTGCTACCCAAATTGACGAAATTAAATGTAAAACCGACGATGGCCCACACCAGCCTGAAATTTGTCGTGGTGGCTCCAAGAGGTACAAAGAAGTAATCACCAAGATCATAATTTCAATTGAGAAAGTTGCTTCTCCTGGTGAAGACCCTAAAGTGTTGATAAGAAGATTAGCATTAAGAGGCTTTGAACTCGAAATCACACCTACTAATGGTGAAGTTCTTGAGTATACTGTTACCGTTTTCGGAATTAATAAATAATTGAATGAACCTCGTTAAATAAAATACTGGTAATGTAATGAAATAATCTTCAATTCAATAAAGCAAATCATAAAAGTGATGAATTGTGTTAACAAATTTTCCTTCCCAGCAAAAACTGATAAAAAAGTATTAAAAATACGATCAGCAACAAATAGTACAAATAAGTTTAGAGTTTCATTCTCTCTCGGCGAAGATTTTCTTAAATGACAATGATTTTGTGTCATCCTGTGCTAAATTTTATTTCTAAACAGAAGGTGTTCACTATGCGACATCCTTGGTATCCCCTACTTTATTTTCATTCCAAATTTGGCAGGAGATGACGAATGGGGTAGTGCGCTTAAAATATCTTGCAATCGAGAATATATTTACTAATGTATGTCCTTAAAAAGCAGTAATAAGCCCTTAACAAAATTTAAATAAAACGACTTAAACGTTTTTTAAATTACAAAAAGCACATGCTTGTGATGCCGACAGAGTTTATATTCACACATCAACATTTGATCGTCCTTATTTGGTGCGAAGGCTTTTATTTTGTTCAAGCTTTTTCTTACACATTGATATTCTACTTCTAGTTACTTTCGCCATATGGGGGCAGGTTCTTCCCTTCTTAGGCTAACCTGACACTACGAGTTACACCATCTAATAATCGTCTAATTGCCATTTTGCTTTTCCTTATTTGATTGTAGATCGGGTTTCGATTCTTTCTTATCCAAACATCAACGTTGGGTGCCAGAATATAAGTTGAAAAAGATTTACAGAGTATTTACGTCTTTTGGGGACATATTATATGTTTTGCACCCCTACAGAAGGAATGACTTCACATCAGAATTGTATTTGTCGCCTTTATATATTCAAACAAACAATATTAATATCCGGGATTAACGAAAAAAAATACTGAAATCGAAAAGTTGAAAATCTGATTTTGTCCGGGAACCTTTTCCTTACGCTTTCCGGGAACGAAATCATTCAGTACTTATGGGAAAACTGTAGATCAAATAGTAAAATGTTTTCTGACTAATAATTTCTCTGCGTGTATGTATTTAAGTACAAAGGTGTGTGTTGGAATATTTACTCAGCGCCCTGCATATAAAATGGTTGTGAAAATCATAAGAAAATATATTCCGTTTACTCGTGTACTGTGGGACAAACAGATATAAAAAGCAGGTTGGTAGTGAAAATGTTTCTTTTTTTTTTTTTGTTGCTGTTGAATATTATTTATGACATTTTTTCAAGCATTTTGAGACACCCTCTAGGCCACGTATATCAAAAGCTTCTTCTGCAGACATAATGAATGCAGTTTGTCTTTGATTCCTGAGATTTCTAAATACTATATTTCGATTCTACATGCCTTTGGAGAATAAAAAAAATAAATAAATTAATTAATATTAAAAAAGTAACAAAATAATATAGATGAGTGTGAATAATAATCGGTGTAGTGACTGCTTATGGGAAAACTTTATGTGATTTCCCTGTTACCTGTTGTATAACTTTTTATATTAATTTTTTTATTATTCACTGTGGTTTGGTAGTGCTTGCGGGTATAAATCGAAATGCATGACTGCAAAATTGATCTCAAGGTGTTTCTATCACGATGTGTTTTAACGCCAATGTCAAAAGGAATAGATATTTACAAACATACAGGCATACGGATTTATTGCGAGGATAAGTTTAACACAATGATTTTTGGGAGAAATATATAAAAAGGATGCATCCTTATAGCAACAAATCTATTGTATTTTTCCCAAAGATCATCAGACAGCAGGAAGTATGAGTACATATGTTATTTCGTTATATTGAGTTATAAATATGAGTTATTTAGGGGAAAATTAATTTAATTTCTTCCATAAGGATGTCATTAATCCGCCTTCCATTCCATGTCATACAGTGACCTCTTCCCATAAAACGAATTGGTAAAATTAAGGTACATGTTTTATTTATATGGATGAAATTTTTCTAAATTTTATTTAATATCAATGTCGAGAGAATGTTCTGGCTTAAAGAACACTAGTACAAGGATTTAAAGTATTGCAGCTTAATTCGTTCAATAATTTTTAGCCAGCGATTTCTTCCCTATCAATATCATTAATCAGCATTCCATCAGGTTAAAAATTCTAAGATGAATGTCCCAGTGTTAAAAGTTAGTTACAGCTGCAATTGTTAATAGAATACATCGAAATCGCTTTAACACAACAACAACGTCTACCTGCCGTATATCCTTAATTAAAAAAAATTAAATTTAGCTACAGTTATGACTAAAATACAGCAATTTTTTTCACATTTGCAAAAACTAGACTTTCACCTTAATTTAATTAGTATCGATGCAAGGACATGTCTATTGCCTCTATATCCTTGATTTCATAGAACTAAATTGCAGCTAAAATTATGATCAGAATGCATGGAAAAATATCAAATATTTCATTAATTTCTCTAATTGATCATTATTAATTTATAAATAATTATTCGGTATGTTCTTCCAATTATTTTCAGAAAAAAATTTATATGTTGTGAGTTAAGCTCTATTTAATTGGTGTTAATGTGGACTCATCAACTTCAATAGTGATTAGAATGCAGATAGAATTGTTTCTATATGACAAATCCTACATCGGTTTAAGGAAATGTCGATATCAAATTTGTTTTTAATATATAATAAATTTAATTTATTCTACAATCGTAATGAGAATGTAGCGAAAAATTTTAACTAAATTTTCAAATGAAATAATTAAGCTCTTTGAAGCATTTAGTCTCAATCAGGGAAGCCTTTCTACTGCATGTCCTTAATTAAAGAAAATTAAATTAAGCCTTATATAAACAAGAAAAAATTTTTAACATCTTAAAAATTATACAAGAAAGTTTTCGAAGGAATTCGTTATAAAATGATGCAAGGTATACCTTACAATATATCCTTAATCCTAAGAACTGGATATTGGAGTGCATAGAAAATAATTTTTAGAAAAAAAAAATGCGGTCAAGCTCTGTGAAGATTTACATTTAAGCTATTTTGAGCAAAGACAATTAGTAATCATCGCTCGCCATAACCAGTAACGTTCCTGCCTTCGTCGTCTTTGAAAGAATACGATCCAATGATAACACCGGCTCATAATCCACACCAAACAGTGCATTTTTCGGGATGAAATGTTTCTGGCTGCTCTTCACACTAAATAAGGGATGATGCACTTTCTTAACCGATCATGAATTTTGATAATAAAATTCAAGAATCTGCAAGCTTTGCTCGTTTGTAATCCGATTCATGGTTAAATTATAGACCAAACTGAACATGTTACACGAAAACAGCTGAGCTGCCAAAGAAAATATTGTTCAAAAGGAAAGTTGATAAAAAAACGAGACTTTATTGACAAACAAAAGTATTTTTAAAAGGAAATTTTATATAAAAAACCATTACACATACGCTCCGATGTACAGAATAATATTTAATTTCCTTACGAACCCCTCAAGTAGGCAGAGATACATTCAAACTCACTCTTTGACCTGGGGGAGGGGGGAAATCATAACATGTATTTAACCTCGTTTTATGCTTGTAATTGTTGTTCCTCAATACCAGCAACGGCAACAACAACAACGATTGATTTGCATGAATAGAGTTGATGAGACCCAGTTCATGAGAAACACAAATACGGTCTTAAATACTTTAGTTTAGATTCGAAATCTGTCTTTACGAACAAGTCCCAGTGTAGCATCAATGCGTGTGTGTATGACACACCAATACAAATATTTAGACGTTCATAGAATAAAAGATATTTAATTCTTTTCTTAAAACATATACATACATATGTGTGTGTGTGTGATATGTCTGTTCTCCATACACTTAAAGCCATACAAAAAATATTTAGAAAGCAAACACTAGGGCAGACAGTAGTGGACAATAGGTCTACCATAAAGTTTATATTTAACAGTTTCTATTAAGTTCTTTGTGGTGGATCTTAAGCAAGTGTATAAATCTGCCATTTCACTGATACTTATGCCAGCTCACGAGTATTATGAAAATAAAAAAAAAACCAATAAAAGAAATGGAAGTTCTTCTTGTGGAATAATATTTTAGGTTAGATTTCTTCTAAAATATCGGTTAGTAGATTTTCGATTTCAATTTGCAAATATTAAAATAATTTGAAAATTTGTTTTTTTTTCTGCATTAAAATATCTGAATTTTCTTGACTCCCTTGGAAGTTCTTTTTTAATAAGTCTCTCCCAAGAGCTTTTACTATCCCGGCCACTATTTTTATATATATTAGCTTCGTGCCGCTACTGTTTTATTTGCTTATGTGGCTTTAGTGGTAAGTGCATGGAGTCTTAATCATGTCAAGATGAAACAATGCGAGTATTCTTAAGTTCAAGTCCAAGTCCAGTCCACAAAAATATAAAAAAAACTTACAATGTGTAATATAAGAGTACCATGGGACGAATAGCATTTATATTAATTTAAAAAAAGGATAACATTTTCCATAAAACTTTAAATTCAATGAACAGGATCTGGATCAGATCCGAGTTCTGGAATTTATTGATTTCTTTGCAAATTATTATTCTTTTTTGCATAAAAAATATTGAAAATTCTTTGAAATGTCCACAAGGTTCGACAGCTCGAAAGAAACAAAAATTACAAAAATTATTATTCTTTAGTGTCATGGCAGAAATTATTTCTGACTATCGAATACAATAAGCAATAATTTTGCCACAAAATTGTTGTTCAAGTTGGTCGTCCTATTTTAACTAAAATGGAGTGGTTGCAACACCATTGCCCTGTATAATGCAGCCATGAGCCATAACATTTTTAAGAAAGTTGTAATTTCTACATGACATGCGTTCATATTTTTACGATCATAATCGTGTTTTCCTGAGTAATCCACCGATTGCTTAAATATATTAAAAAGCAAGAGTACGTGGGCTAAGCCTAAGACATGGCAATTCTAAATGGACCCTGTTTATTTAATACACTAAGAGTAGATTTTTATTTACGAGTATTTATTTCGTCAAGGGATTACAATAGTCTCACGGGATAGTAGTATATTAATTTATTGACCTACAAAACGTCGCCCACTCGATTTTCCAGCAGCCGTGTGAGATGGATAATATTCCATTTTTCAAGAAAACTTTATTTATATAGCACAACTAAGATAATTATCACTATTTTAACATCAGCCAATCTGTATTGAAAAATCCTTTATAAAAAAAAAAATAAAAACAAAATCATTCATTCATACGGCAGCAGCCATTATAGTACATCATGTATTGATACCATACTTGTGTATGTATGGTACGTGTGTATGTAGTAATAACATGGTTTTTGTTTTCATTGCAGTTTTTCTCTATACAAACAATAGCAATTGTTGTTGCTGTTGTTCTGTATCGTATGTGCTATGATGCTTTCAATAGATAACCTTCGTTTTGCCTTGTGAGCTCATTATTACTTTATAGGTTTAACAACAACGATACGACAACAAAAAATAATAATAATAATATAATGGGAGGCGCTGTCATCCGAGGCAAGAACAGCAATCATTTGCCACTGTATAGTAAAAAATTGGAGAAGCTGCGGAGGAAATAGAAAGACTACAGTCAAAAATTTCTTTTATCTTAATGATTATACGAGTACAGACAAAAAAAATCTTATAAATATTGTCTTATTTATACCTTCAGTCACTTGAGCAAGTATGTATGTGTGCATACGTTGGTGTATGTGTATGAAATCCTGTAAACGTATGTATGTATATAAATACATGTAATTAATATGCTGCAAACAAATGAATGACATCAATAGTTTAGCAATATCCCCAAATTATCTTTGATAAGAGATTAATCAAAATAATATTATTGCTTTCTTCCTCAAGTAGTTTTTGAAAATTTTCCTCAATAAATAATACGAAAATATACCATTTGAAGAAAATTTATTATCAATAAATTTGTTTGAAAATATTATATTTGTGTACTCGTGCGTATTTTTGAATATAAAGAAGCAGTTTCTTCAAAAATCATTTAAAGAAAAGGGCTCAAAGGGGTTTTATGTTCTAAGAAAAATGTAATATTTTTTGTCTGTTTTGAGGGAAAAACGAAATTCGGTGTTTTTGAATTCGTATTGCAAAAAAGCACGTAACGTTTGTAAGAAAGTTGAATATTTTAATTATTCTTTAATATTTTATTCATAAATTATTAAAAAAAATCTTACACTCTTCATAAGGACAAGCACTTTTATTGTACAACTAAATCAAATATTTTATCAAGTTCAAAGCGAATCCACAAATAATTGGAACTTACAGCGCTGTATTAAATTTGTTTTGTTGCTGAATACTAAAATTTGCTGACTTATTTTGATTACTTTTTATTATTTTCCTTTCATTTCTACATTTATTCGGTTGTCTTTGACATTGTGCAATTAGAGAGTTGTATTTGATTTACCTGTTATGAATTCACTTTGAACAAGCTTTTACAAATTATTAAATACAAAAGAAAATGTTATGTTGGTTATTTTTCCCAAAAAAGGGAAAGAAGCAATAATTTAAAAAGGGTAAATATACATATATATAGTAACACTTCGCTCCAAAACGTCATATGTACACAAAAGTTTTCATCTTCATATTTTTATTATGATAGATAGATCTAGGACAATTATGTGTCGAACATGTCCAAATCCTCGCCACGGCTTCGGTGGTATACCTCCATCCGATAGTCCCTATTTTCAATGAGTCTGAGACATAATTCAGGTTCAATTACGTTAATGTGCCAAATTATCTCATCCTTTACCTCTTGAATTGTTGTTTGCTTATTTATTTTTTTTTTATTTTAAATATCCCCAAAGAAAGAAGTCCAACGACGTGAGATAATATGGCCATTGAATTTTTTGCGGAAAAGAGCCATTGTTTCGTTGACTGCGTGGCAAGTGGCATCATTCTGTTGGAATCACATATCGTCCAAATTCATGTCTTCAATTTCTGGCCACAAGAAGTCCGTGATCATCTCGTGATAGCAAACACCATTCACGGTAACTGCTTGGTCGACCTCATTTTCGCAGAAGTACGGCCCGATGACACCCCCAGCCCATAAAGCGCATCAAAGAGTCACTCTTTATAGATGCATCGGCGTTTCAACAATCACTCGTGTGTTCTCATTTGCCCAAATGTGTGAAAATATGCATCGTTTGCTGATGATGATTTTGACGAAATGCATTTTGATTTGAACGCCCATTTTCGTAAAAGGCTTCAACAATCTTAACGCGCCGCTTAATTGTGTACCTCTCCATGGTTGAATTTGTCAAACATTGAAACAAATACATATAAAATTAAGTTGGGCAAAAACCTTGACGTTACAATTAACATTGTGCATTATGGTTGGACCACCCTTTATTAATAAAATAAATTTAGTTAGACTCATTTTGACTGAAGTTCCAACCACGGAACTTCACGTCCAGATTTCTTAAGGTCACAAATTGAAAGTGTTAGTTTAAGGAATTTATTTTGCTTTATTTGGCTGCAAATTTATCAGATAGTCCCATAAGTACCTCTTTTTCAAATATTTAAGTCCCTTGGCTTTTCGATTTGTAAATAAACAAAATTTGCCGCCTCATTCTGAAGAACGGCACATTTTCAGAAACTCGAAGTTTGTATCAAACGGGTTCGCAGTATTTTTTTTTTTTATATAAATATCAAACATATGGGAAACTCTCGTTTTGCAAAATCAGATCCAAAATAATACTTTTAATCCACTTTTTTTATTGTGGCTTTAGTTGTTAATATGACAAGCAAAAAATGCTAGATAATAAGCTAAACTGGCAACACTTTGTGTCTGTCTCATTGTAATTGCAACTCGATTTATTTATACACTTTAATAAACCTTTTCTTCTAACTCAGCGGATGTTCAATTATTTCTGTAGGAAAAGCATTTAATGTTACAATTTCCGTTCATAAAGCACACTCGCATGTACGACATAAATGTTGCACGTGCTCTTCATACTGTTTCTCTTTGAACTTGTTTGTTGACAGTTCGTTTGGAAAAGAAACAATTGTTTTAACAAGAAGTAAGAGCAATTTTTTTTTTTTAAATTATAGAAGAAAATTGGAAAAATTTGTCCAAGTAATTTTATTCTCAATTTCATTAAACATTCTCATCTGGTATATGTATGTGTGTGCATGTGAGTTTTTTTTTCATTTTTAAAAATATATGTATGTATGCATGTGTGTATGTTGTGTTTTGATTGTTCGGACATATACATGGAAACGTACAAGACAAATAATTGCACTTGTAATTAATGGAATTTAGCCTGTTTTAATTAAAAATTAATTTCAAGCGGAAGGCGAATAAAATCTAGATTATGGCAATAATTTATTAAAACCAGTCACCAAGAGAAATTTATATGTTGGAAAAAAACAAAAAAATTCAAAAATTATTAAAATTTGTTTTTTAATCTTAATTAATTTTGTTAAGACGATTTTACTATGAATCGTTAACCATACACAACGTACCAACAACTATTATTGGCTGTTCGTTTCATTACAGCTGTCACATAAGCAAATGAAAAACAAAAAAAAAAAAAATTAAATTATCTTTTATGAAATCTTATGCACAGACATGCTCCACTTTATTGAAGGGTTGAAAGGGCAAGGAAATTTCCAACCTTTTAGATTTTCCGTAGTTCATATATCATTCCTTACATCATACAACAAATTTCAGTCTTCTGAGGCTTTCGGAAAGTATCGTAAAATAAAAAATGTTTTAAATACTAAAGCAATAATACACAACTTGTAATATCCTTGCATTAGTAGTAAGATATCCTGTTATACATACCAATGTCAGACTTTATCCAAACGAAGAAAATTTTTATATAGATTAATAGTCCATAAAATATTTTATGACTTCCGAAAGTCGTTAATAAAATATTAAGCGAATAATACAATAAATGCTGTATATTAAACAAGAGTTAAGCGCCCCTACATCTTTAAGGTGAGAGCTGCCTGAGAAAGGCTAATGATCCCGTTGTAATTAAAAAATCAAAATACATAAGGATCAGCCATTTTCACTTCAGAAAATTTAAAAGTACTTCTATTCTTTTTATCAATAATCAAAAAATCCTAGTTCAAACAAGTCAAGTTTTATTCCCAATTTGTAAACAATATATTCTGTTTCATAAATGGAATATATCAAAAATCATTCTGTTTTCAATATTTTGAAAATTAAAAAAAATTTTAGAAAAATTTATGAACTGACCTCGTACGTTTAAGCGTGAAGTTGGCTGTAAAAGAATAAAATTTAATTTTTTGTTGAGACAAAAATATAATGAAACTTTTCCAGCAAACCCTCAACTGCTGTTGGAAGTGGTTACATTTCCGTAAGTTGGGAAAAAGAAGGACTTTTTTCGTTATAAGAGTACTTTAGATTCTTAAAGTGGAATTGCTATTTTAACAAGAAAAATTTAATTGGAAATAATTTAAAATGAAATATTATTTACACAATTTAATGATTATATGAAATTGTTAAGTATTTAATTGAATTATATAATATGATACACAATCACCCACTTGCAGGATATCTAGGACTCTTTGAATCTCACTGAACACGGGTGGGACAAAACTGCCTCTATTCTTTTGGAAAGCAGTCGCTAATACTCCTGATGGGCATTATTGCGAGGAATTGTGCGACTGGTCGCATATTGGTGCATCTAGTACTCCCTTATGTTGGCCAGTGCAGGAGTTGGTCTAAAGCAAAAGGAAATGGTCCGCTCAAAACTTCATATGCGACGACTGTAGGCTTAACCATATAAGCAATAGTATTTTGCATGACTTGCACTGTTTCAAGGAAGTGCCACTGATTGCCTTATTGAACTTAGTGACTTTTGAATAGTTCTCAGGAACTCTTTAGAAATCAGTCTCATGGTTTCCAAGTTCAAACGCGATATACTTATAGAAAAAAACTATAAAAAATTGTAATTGCAAAGTGCTAAAATTTGTATATTATTTTATCTATCCTCTTTAAAGAGTTCGACGATTCTATTCTCTAGGAATTCGCCATTGCCCTTATCTCACAGTTGAGTTGCATGTAAAATAATTTATTTTATTTAAAATCAAACCAAAACAAACTATTGAATAACAACTAAAGCTGTGTTACAATGTTTCTTCCATTACAGCACCCAAAACTGTTTCCTCTTCCACATAAAACAAAAAAATAAAAAAACTTCAAGGAACGCGAAAATATAAAAAACCGCAAAACCTGCAACAGCAACAAAGCAACCAACTGTTAATTTTAGTGGAATTTGTTGTTTTTCTATTTTCTGGGTAATGACACATAATGGCTGGTAGCCTTCCAAGGCCACCACTCAAAATTATTCCAACACATAAATGCAGTACATTTTTATATAAATCAATAATAAAATCGCAGAAGCAACATTTGTTACGTACAAAAGGAAGTCACCACTATAAAACTAGTAGCAACAGCAGCCACAAAAACCGGCAGCAACTGCAGCAGCAGCAGCAGCAGCAGCATTTATTGAAACGCCTGATATATTGTAAAAGTTTGCCTTTGGGCAAATTGCTCTCGTTGTTGTTCTCGTCATTGCCACTATTTACTTATGACAGTTGTTGGACAACGGCAAGCGTGAACAAAAACATCTGCAATAAAAATTCAACAACAACCGCAACAATAAAATATGTACAAAAACAACCAACACAACAGAAGCAGAAGCAGCAGCAGCAGCATCAACAGAAAAAAGATAAACCACATCAACATCAAAATTCGCCAAAACAAATTCTCTCCAAAACTTTCAAATCAATAAAGTTTCGTAAAAATTTGCTAATTCGCAAAAAACTACAAAAATTGCAATTGCATTTAAGAGAAACAAATCAATTGCAACAAAAATCATTTTGATTCATTGCACATTGTGAAAAAAATATACTCCCTGTAAAAGAAATATTTTTTATTTAAACTTTCTGTAGTTGATTGGTTTTGGAACGATATTTTTTCTTCTAGCGCAAGAGATCGATCCTGATCACTTGGCGGAAAAGTAAAAAAAATCCATGTCTACAAGTACATACATACAACGATACTAGCAGTTTCATATATTTTTCTAAACAAAAGTTTGTTAATGGAAAACAAAAACTAATTTAAAGGAAAAGGTGTTACAAATCAAAGCGAGAAACTAAAGAACCTCAATATTTTACTTTAATCAAGAAGATCGCCGCGAACAAAATTTTTTTATAACAACACCAAAGGTGGAAACATTGGAAATGAAACATTGTGAGTATAAAGTTGATTTCTAAAAAAATTTATATCCTTATCTTTTAGCAACGATCGGATAAAGCATATATATAATAAAATAAGTGGTTTCTGTCCTTGCATTTTCCAGTTTAATCTTGCAATGCGTACATGCGACCATTTAGCGTTTTCTTTTCTCAAAAGAGTGCAAAACTTGGCTGCTTAATTTATATATAATTAAGGTCCATTAATTGATTTAATTTAAAAATTTTAAAGAGTTACAGGATTACATGTACCTTTCCATAAGTTTCAGTTTATTAAGTAACACTAAATTAACTTTTATTTTCTTTCGAAGGGCAAAAAAGGTTAACTTTTTTCTGTAGAAAAGATGCGCGAGTCCCCGGTCTACTATTTGTCATCGGTGACGTTACATGGAGTCAACACCAATATTTTGGCAATTAAGGGATCCATTTCAACAAGAATAAAATATTATTGATGGACTATTACAATTACTAAAGTTTATAAAATGACAAGTGGCTGTCAATAATACTAAATTCTTGTCAACAATGAGAAGAAAACTGGCAATTTTCTTAATGTCAACTTGATGTGACGACGAAGACGACAACTATTGGATTAAAGGGAATGAGTTTATATTTTAAGTCAATATCGAAGAAAATTTACAAAATCAAACTTTTTCCAAAATAACTTGATTGCAAAAGGGATTCGGTTATTGAGAGGCCGTAAGTTTTGTGTCTGACTGTAGGTTTATGAAGTATTGAATTTTCCTATGTAAGTCTTTCACAATATTATAGAGACTTTGGGCTTTGGAGACTATTTGAACCCTTTACTTTGAGCAAAAATGCATTTAAGCCATCTACGAAAAGCGCTGCTACAAGGACTACCCCTCTGTGACTCTTCAATGTATACGACTTTCTTTTCTCTTTTGTACAAAGATCGTAATTATCAAATTTTATTTCCTAATTTTTATTCATAAATATTCAATTGCCATCATCGTTGTCACATCAATTCGACCAAGGCGAATGGAAAACAGGTGGCCTCATTAGCGCAGGTTATTATCAGCTGTTCTAATGAAAATGGCAATGTTCAAACCCCAAGTGTCGAAATTTGTTTATATTTAAAATGTTTTGTGTTAAAATAAATTTTAGAAGAAAAAATAAAAATACATATGTATTTTAACAAAAATAACGTGCGTGTGTGTGCAGTGTGTAAAACAAAATACACTAGCGGATGTGGAACTTTGTTTCGTGTTCCTTGAGACAAAGATGATCGGAACAAGTGGAGCGAAATTTGCGGTGTAGGTCTTTCACCGTCCGCTCGCATTTGTACCAATCATTTTTTGTCCTCAAGCATTGTAAATGCTGGGAACAGATTATCCCTCATGCCAAATGCTGAGCCGTCTTTGATACAATTAGAACATTAAGTAGCATCGCCTTGAAGTCGACATTAAAACAATTTCCGTTCTCTCCTCGTTGTAGACAATCTTCAATCTTTATTCCAATTGCCATCATCGTTGGCACATTAACTCGACAATAAAAAAATTTCAGTTCTGTGCATGATTTAGGCAACAATTGGGTGTTATTGATGATCACTTACCATTTTGTAAGCCTTAGGAATAGTAATAGATTATAAATAATGTATAATTTTTGTCTCCATCGAAATATTGGTGTTGAATACGTGTGTCGTAGGCAACGGCAAATCGAATAAGGGGCAATAATTGAGTATTGTCAATGACCACTTTCCATTTTATAAGCTTTAGCCATAGTAATAGCTTATGAATAATATATTATATCTGTCGCCAACGATCCTACAGTTGCCGAAATATTGGTGTTGACTTTGTGTAACATCAAAGACGAGAAATATAATAAGGGAGATTATATTTGTACTCTGACAAAGAAAAAAATGCAAATATGTCGATAGCCAAGCCAACAAATGACAATTTGGTCAACATCCTGCAAGCCTTTGGCTAGATTTTTTGCTTTATGCCGTTGCAAGTATTTACTTATATCCCTCTTGTTGTAATAGTTGTCGTCGACATCACACCAAGAGGACAACAACATTCAGGCATGTGATGGAAATTGATCCATTTCAAAGCCATCATTTTGTAATGTTGTAACGAATTTCGATGAATGTTGAGAAAATCCTTTTGCTTTTAGTTAAATTATATTCAAAATACACAATAGTTCTAAAAATTACAAAATTTTTCTTTTTAATTGCATATTTTAGTTTCTATGTGAAACAAAATAGTTTGAAATCGAATGAAAAATAATTATAAAAATCTTCATCAATTCAGCAGACCTTCTCAAAACGAGCATTTAAAATCGATCCAGTTCAAACACATGCCTACTAGGGGCGATTGGGAAATCGTCAAATAGATCTAAATAATTATTTAATATTTTTTTCCATCTATTTTCAGCAAATATTTTTATACACAAAGACACGATGGAATTTGGTTAAAGAGTAAAATACGTTTTGGCCTGCACAAGTTATGAAAAAATACTTAACAAAACTATAGTTGATTTTAAACAAAAAGTAAAACTAAACTATTTCCTTCGTTAAAATAAATCTAAATTTCTAATAAACCAAACGCGATAATCAATTTAGAAAATAATAAAAAAATCGGAAAAGAGGAAGCAAGAATTTTTTCTCGCAAATTGTTTTCCCACGACTAAGGAAAGGAATCAAAAGAAAAGGAAAAAAGCAGAATTTTCAAAAATATTTCATTTCAAAACTTGACAAAACGAGTGCCACATTGAGTCACTCAGGGCGGCGAAGGCAACGGCGCTCATTGATATACGTGCTGGGGCCATGGAGCCGCCTGGCGATTTACCGCCAGATAGAGATCGTCAACTTGTTTTAAAACAGGCCGTAACATTTCATGATCGCTCTGAAGGCGGCTTGTGTGGCAGAGCTACAACGACCACTACTACATCAACCAGTGCAGCACTCGCTTCAACAGCAACAGCGTATTCGGCAACAACGCAAGCGGCTACAGCCTTCAGTGGCACAGCAATTGGTCATGCCTTGGTAAAGTATCCCGGGACAACGGCAGGTCTTCAACATCAGCAGCAGCTACAATCAAATTCCTTAGTCTCCTCACCATCCCAACATGGCAGTACAACAAGCAGCAGCAGTAGCAGTTCGAACACCCTACACTCAGCAACAACGGCTGGATGTGCATCAAGTCAACAGCAAACGTTAGAGAAACTTTCAAGGCCGATGGCCTTTGATAAGGTATATTGAAAAGAGATTTTATTCGATATAAATTAACAAAAAATATAAAAAGAGCATTTCAGGAAAATAAGATCTGTGAAACAATTATTTTAGTTTCTTTTTGTCTGCTTCCTTGGCCTTCTTAATAAAACGACAGGAACAGACTTGTACAACATCTGCACCATCCCCAGCAACAGCACCACCATTTTGTATACTTTTCTTCTCATGATGTATAGGGCATCTGAAATCTATTTCGTCCAAGTTTTTATTGT
This sequence comes from Germaria angustata, assembly GCA_963681545.1. NCBI lineage: Eukaryota > Metazoa > Arthropoda > Insecta > Diptera > Tachinidae > Germaria > Germaria angustata. The sequence continues at coordinate 9,662,922 of OY813001.1, read as the reverse complement.
CTTCAATTTCATCACTATCTGCCAGTATAGTATCCAGAGCAGTTTGCATTAGATTGGCCAATTGTATGGGTTCCCTAATAGAAACTGCCGGCTTATAAATAATGGCATGTTTTGACAAACCATCTTCATTAAATAACTTAATCGATTGCGGTCTAAAATAGTTTTCTGGTGATCCTTCAAGAGAATTGAGTGTGTAGTCGAAAGAAGGTTCATTCTGAACCTGGTTGAAGTTGTCTCTTTCGGAAGCTTCTGGAGAGCTTTGTACAATATGCTTTCTAGGATAGTGTGATGTATAAGGCAAGGAACCTAGAAAAAAGTTTTATGAAGGTAGATCAAGTCTTGATAAAATAAAATTTAATTCCTAAAGCTTTATGGACATTTAAACTCTAGTTTCCTTATGACTAAACATTATGAAAAATGTTTAACATCATGAATAGGGAAGCAGCAGACACGTCCTGGAGAGTCTAGTTTTAAGCAAAATTATGAGCAGCATTAAGCAGTAAATTTGTAAAATTATTAGGATGGAAAAAAATATATGAAAATCTTTTCAGGATATACTTGTGGCCACCACAGGCATTCGCGAATGTTCTTATAACGATGAAATTTATTGCATGAAACTCTATTTGTCATCAAACAGTGGGACTAAGATATATTTACTTTCAGTAATCATCTGCAAATTTCATGTCCTCCCAGCTTATGCAGTTTGCTTCAATGATGCCTCTCCATTTTACTAATCACATTCAATATTTTATGAAAAATATCTCATTATGTTAATCCAACTCATAACACTACTACTATTTTCACATACCGATAGTATTTATGTCCGAAGAAAAAAATTTGTCATATCATTTTTGCATTCAGCCTGCTTGTCTACTGCTCTTATTAACAAATACAAAAAAAAATGTCCTGCCATACATTTTCATGGAAAAATTTGTCCTATGAGTTCAATGATTTTTTTTAGTTTTACAAGAATTTCTTCCAACTCTTACCCATGCCAACTTTAAACGTCATCGTATTGCCCATCTTCATAAGTTCCTCCATGGAAGCAAATGAACTCAAACCTCTATATGGTGGTTGAAAGTTCTGAGGCGATAATAGAACTTTCGCCTCAACTATGCCTGTTGAACGCACTATATGAGGCAAGCGTTTAGTCTTATGGTATTTCAATGTTTCCTTAGGTTTTCCATTAATATCACAATATCCCGATTTCTCTAGACTATTTTCTAAAAGTTTGGAGTTTTCATCATCAACCATTTCTCCTCCATGCATATCACTGCCGTCTAGCCGTAAGAGGTCATCTAATTTGCGAGGCTTTTCACCCAAAGATTTGCTGATATTTTGAGTCTTGTCAACAAAATCTGAAGCCAGAATGTTGGAAATATTGTGGTTGACATGTTGAGCTGATGCATCTGCTTTAAAGGATTAAGGAAATACAGTCATATTTGTTTTGTGGACAATATTTAAACTAAAGGACCCACCTTTCAGTTGGTTTTTCTGAAGTGTTTCTCCAGCATCTCGTTTTTCGCTATGTAGCATTATAAAATCTTGCTTAACTCTACTGTTGTGGCCCTTGGCATCCGAATTTCTTTTAATACGCTTAAACCCCTTGATGTTCAAAAGTTTCACAGACACTTAAAGTCCAGCATTGAATTACATATTTAAAGCCAAAAATTTATAATTTATGTCTACATACCAAAAATGCTTACGAGCAAAAATATTTTAAGATTCATGATTGAATCGTAGAAGATTGCAAAAAATATATGTATTTTCAATGAATATTTCAATAATATTTTAATTATTTAAAATATCGATAAAATTTTCAAAGAAAATATGTTTAGAAACAATTTTCTAAAAACAACTTAAGCCAAGTACATACGAGCACTATAGTTTTGACCGGCCGTCGCATAGTGATTCGTTATTTTTTATAGGCCATCGACCAAATTACACGCAAAAACAAACAGCTCTACCTTTCATATATCCCTAATTTGAAATTTGTTAATTTAATGTGCAAACAGTCCATTTCAATCGATGCAAGGACATACTTACATCCCAAGCATCCTTTATAGTGAAAACTAAATAGCAGCCTTAACTATGATCTAGAATTTTTTCTTTGCTACTTTTAGAAATATTCAGCTAAACTATCTGCTAAATTTCATTCCAATTGATGCAAGGACATTCCTAAATCCCCAAAGAAATTTATTTTTAAGTTTAGAGTTTTAGGTCCAATTACAAAAAAAAAAAAAAACAAAAATACAGAGAAACTTTTATAATTATATAGCCAAGCTTTGAGATGAATTTCACATCAATTAGTGCAAGGATAAGTATACATTCCACTTTTCCTTTATCGAAAAAAATTACAATTTCAATTGTAATTATGATAAGAATACAGAGAATTTGTTCTATAATTTTTATAATTATACAGATGAATTTTTGGCATAATTTCCCTCCAATCGGCTTTATCCCATATGTCCTTTATATTAAATGTTAAATTTTAGCTACAATTATGATCACAGTAGCAGGAAATTTTTTTAATTATTTATAGAATTATGCTGTTCAGGTTTCTGCATTGATTGCTTTTCAATCAATGTATGCATACTCCTTCATTCTATATGTCCTTTATTTTAGATATTAAATTTAAGCAACAATTGTGACTATAATACAGACAAAATTTGTTACTACTTCTAGATTTTAATTGAATCGATTCCAGGAAACTCCCACGTCTTGTATGTCCTTTATATTCAATACTAAATATCAGTTTCAATTATAGACTCCCTACAGAGTAAATGTACAGTTATTTCTGTAATTGGTTAGATTCCATTTAAATCATGGACAAATTTACGTCCTGTAACCGCTTGAGTTTTTATATTTAATTTCAACTACAATTTTTATTAAAATAGAGAGAAAATTTTCATCTAATTTTAGAAGTCTATATTTATTCAGTAAAAATAAAAGCCTTCATACAATGTATCCTTTATTTCAAATTAAATTCAAAAAGAAGTATTAACCACGGAGAAAGCTTTTAACCATTTCTATAACCATACAAATAAGCTGTGAGCTCAATTCAATTACAAGCGATTTAAGGACATCCCTAAGGCTCATATATCTTTTATTTTAAAACATACATTTTGGTTTTTTAATTATGATAGCAATACTAAGCTTTTCAATACTACTTCTAAAATTTTATAATTGAGATTTCTTCTAAGTTGCACTTTCTATTTTAAATCATAAATTTTTGTTCTAATCTTGATCAGAATATAGAAAAATATTAAAGCCACAGCTAAATTTCATTTCAATCGACTTAAGGACATCGCCACAGCTTACAAATCCTTTATATTAAAAACACAATTTTAGTTGCTATTATTTTTACTCACATCAATTCGACAATAACAAAAAGACAGCAGTTCTGAACTCGTTGTAGGCAATAATTAACTAATATTGATGGCCAATTGTAATGTTATAAGCCATAGTAGTAGTAATCTTCTATCAATAATTTTTATCAGTTCTCGATAACGATTACACAATTGCCAATATATTGATGTCGACTTGATGTGACGTCGACGTCGACAATCATAATAAGAGCAAATATAAAAAACGAATAAAATTATTAATACAAATGATAAGTGGCAAAAGACTTCAATATTGAGAAAATTGAACTAATTTTTTTCCAAAACTATTAGCAGTGGTATTCGCTTATTGAGGTAACGAAAATGTTTGCCATTTTGAATCTAAGCAATGATACCCTGGAAATAGTATTTGTTTACTCCGAATTGATAACAAAAAACGTAATGTAACAAACGAATAATTAGGAATTTTTTTGTATATTTTATTGAAAGATATAAGTGCACGCATTTTCAACATTTAACAAATTTTGATTTATGAAAATTCAAAAGCAAGTACAAACCTACTTTAAGTTGATATTTTCAAGATGTCCTTTAATTTTTAAATTATCCCGATCAAAAGGTATTCATGTTGCACCTTAAATTAAAACTTTCAGTCTTGGCCCTCAGCGGGAGTTTATTATTTCTTTTATCTGATGCGAAATATCTCTGAATTGTACAATTTAAATGAAATATATAATAAAATTCATAAGAAGTATTAAAGAAAAAAATTATAAGTGAAGAAAAAGTTGGTGATATAAATATAATCAAAACATATATTCTCGTGAAAGGATCGACATTCAAATCCTCTCTTCATTCGAATAAAAACTTTTTTTGTAGTCTTGTTGATTTTATTTCATCCTGTTCACACACTACAACTTTTGTTGTGCAACTTTCAATTCAGCTGTGAGAAAAATATATAAGGTACTGTATATGTTCTCTATCTTTCTCACAGCTGAATTGAAAGTTGCACTACAAAAGTTCCCGTGTGTGCAACGGGTGTTCGCTATCCTGATAAAAACTAATCATTTTCAAAAATAATTTATTTTATTTCAAAATAATATTTTATTACGTACGAGTATTTGTGTAATCGATTAAGATGTCAAGCGTTTTTGTACGTCATAGACTATGAACTACGGCTGCGTTGTTAGTAAAATTCCTTACAGTTCTTGCACATATAATTTTATAAATAAAGTAATTTAATTAAGGTGTATTTATTATAAAAAAAAACCAAGAAAACACTAAATTAAGTACTCAGTATTTTGTGTTATAGGGTGGTTACTTAAGTAACCATCATGGCGGTTGGCATAAAAAATTAGTATTTCCGGTAAAAAAAATGGAGAAACTAGTTTGTGTGAAAATTGGGTTTTATTTTTGCGGTTGTAGAGAGGGACTTTACAGGTTCTGCAAAGGCATATGGTACGCAATGGATTGCTTTTAGTACTACATTTACCACATCTTCGTGACGTAGATCGCTCTGGCTGATGCATGCTGCTTTCCCGACTTAATTCTCCTAGCGCTGATGAATTGTGACGCTTTATTCGTTCAGGTAATAGAGAAGATGCTGCTAAGAGTGAGCGTTTACGTTGTGGTTTGGAATGTTTCGCCTGAGCTGGTGCTAATTTCCCATAGTAAGCATGTTTCCGAAAAACTTTTTGAACTTAGCTGATCCAGTTCTGCATGGTAGTGAAAAAAATTCGATGCCATTACCATTTACGAGGTTTCCGATCAATAGAATAAGTGCTGTTTAGCTGGTCGAACTTGTCAACATAATTCATACCATTTTTTAAAATGAGTTACAGCTTCAGGACAAATTATTCAAATACTCTTTCCATTTTGTTCTCTACGAATAACAATATGGTAGATGTGTCAGTTGGATCTATGTGATTGGTAAGAACAAAAAGGGATATTTTGGAAAAGCGTTTCTTTTTGTCACTCGTGTAATCAATTTGAACTCTTTTTACTAGATATTTGCGATTTACGTTGAAAGTGCCACAATTCAATATATTGGACTTATATAAATCTACTTGCAAAGATTAGCTTTTGAAATAGTTATCGAACAATACTCTATGATTTTTCGGTTTTAAATTCGTGCAAAATTTTCGAACAACGTTTCCAGTATATATTTCGAAGTCTAAAGACTTACCACATATCAACCAGCCGTATCATATCATCAAGCCTTATATCCTCGTTTAATTGGTATTTTTGGCATATATTGTTATCTATAGCTTCTTTTCCTGGGGCATTATAATTTCTATCAAAATTTGTTTTTAGTACATGCAAACAGAGATCTAATCTTATACAGCTTGTCATAATTAACATCGGTTTTGTTATTCAAATAAAAATTAGGATTTTGTTATTCAAATAAAAATTATTAAGAAGCCAGCAGACGCAGTTAAGTGTCATATATGGGTCCTTAATATCAGGAGCTGAAGACCAGTAAAACTTTTTTTGTACCCATCACTAAATTTAAGGGAAGAAGTACTTACTTTTCTTCCGGAATGGTCGGAATGGTAAAGGGTGCCTCTTTCTGTGTCACTAAAAATATTTGTTTGAAAGCAAATTACTTCTACTAGATTCTCTTAACAAAACAACTGGAAAAGCGTTGTAGGCTGTTTAAATGATTTAGTGCACCTCCTTCTCCAGTCTACTCATTAGGCTCCTCCAATTATAAAATTTTTTATATTTATTTATCTGTCATTTGTACTACACTGTCTTCTTGTCAAACTCTATATAAAAAAAGTAAACTTTATTTTTTTATGGATCTGCTTGTCAGCAAACGGCTTTTGTTTGATTTAAAAGTCGTAGGCGTAATTTCAATAGATTTGAATGATTCAGGTTCATGCGAGCCTACTAAAGATTTCAACGGCTTAAATTTGGATTTCAATAATTTAATCAATTGCATATAGGACGGCAAAAAGTTTAGTAAGAAATTTGTCACTATAATAAAAATAATTGTCATGAGACTTCAATAGAAAAGATCATATAGGGACTATCATCAGGGTATTTTTGCTTTTGATACGTAAGATGGTTGCCGGTAGCTGGAAAAGGACTTTAACTACCAATCCCCTATAAAAGCGTTCGCTCACCCGAGTCTCATTTTCTTTCAGTAGGTGTTCTTTTTTTACGAAAGAGATTGACACAACTCAGCGATACCGTTAGTGTAGCCTACACCTGCAGAGATCACGACACCCATGCTCGACGTACCATAGCAGCATAATGGACAAGTGCAGCAGGGCAATCACTCAGGTTGTAGTGGTTCAAGTTTTCATTATAAGCCCACTGTGCTCCACCACATAAAAAAAATTTGGAGTGAGTAACGAGTGCTAAATATTTTATGCTTTCGGTTTCTAATTCCTGTCGGTCATTTTCACTGATGCAGCTTTGATTTGAATATAGAGAAAGTTCTTTACTTATATTTTTTTTCTAGTTTATGGAACTTTTTCCATTAATCACCTTAATTTATTATTTAAATTAAAGCTTCTTTAAGTGTTCCTCGTTTTTCTGATGCTTTCTTATTACCGAAATAACGATATTCATAAACCTTATCTTAGTACTAAGATGATTGAGTCACATCTAACTTTTAAAAAAGGTATAAAGCCAAATAAAAAGTAGCGAAAATTTTCTAATAAATTTATCACATGTTGCCTTTAAAACCATTAGAAATATAATTTCAAAATAAGAAAATTAAAACCTAAATTAATTATCGCATTTGATATATGACAAACGATATGGGCTCTCCTAATCAAAGAACATCCATATCCATTCCGGCCTTTTGTAGTTTTCAATAACGATTTTATTTATAATTTAATCATTCCCTTTGCCAAGCATCCGTTGACCCACCATTTAATGCCATTCAATGCTGCTTTATACAACAAGATCTCATTAATTTATTGTTAATTATAAAGTTTTCTCCTGCTGGCTTTTACTCAGTCTTGAGCATCTTTATAGTTCTTGAAAGTTTGCAGGGGAAAGCAAAACGGCATAAATGTAAATGAATATTAATGGAGAAGAAATAATAAATTCTATCGATTGTCAATCATATGGCAGGACTACGAGCAAAATAATGGGAGTGGAGACGTGGCTCATCAAGATGATGTTGATGATGATGTCGGTAATGTTAGCAAGTAGAGTAAATCCTTTGGAAAAATATAAGAAATGCCAGCATATAGTGATATATTTCCTTGAAGTTGTTATTTAATTATGAACTTTTTATGCAATAAACGTCCCGCAAATGTGAATGGCAAAAATTATTGAACATTGAGCATTAATTAAGGCGCATATAATATTTGTATAGTCAGTCTTCTGTATAAAGAATATAAATCGTAGTTTTTTAAGCAATAATTCAGTAACCACTTTATTAAATAAGTATTTCTTTTAAATAGAAAAGTTATGTTTTATCATCTAAGTATTCCAAATTATTTTATATTTATAATTGATATGTATCAATATTGTCATCATTTATATATTAATTATAATTCTTTACTAAGGCTATCGATTATTCCATTTTTTTCAAAGAGTTGATATGAAAAAAATGGGCCTTTGTCGAACATAGAGAATCCTTTTTTTTACTACGAACAAAAAACAATATCATTTAAATAACCCTGTCTAGATTGGTTGCAGCACTGGATCCTTTGTTTTCAGTTTTCGACCACTTTTTTGCACATTTCGGTTGATATCTCGGCGATAACTTTACGAATACTGATTTCAAAATGCTTTTAACGGTGTCATATCGCATGATATTGGTGGCCAATTGACGACGCTAAAACGTAAATTTACGCGTTGTGTAAATTTCCCATGCATGTTGTATGGTTCTTGGCACCTTCCTGTTGACACCACATATCGTGCACTTTATAATATTCAATTGCATACCAAAAAAAGTTGGTTATCATACGGTCATAACGCTCTGAATTAACGGTAATGGTTCTTTCAGCGTCGTTTTCGAACAAATACTATCCTATTAGACCTCCGCACCAAAAAGTGACAATTTCCGGATGCAATGGCTCTTCCATAACCATTTCTGAGTTTTTCGAGACCCACATGCGATAATTTTACTTGTTGGCGTAACCACCGAGTGAGAAATGATCTGATCGTTGAAGAAAATTTTATTTGTAAAATCAGCATTGAAATCCTGTTGCTCTAGTACCCCATCAGCATACGAGTATCAAACGGCGTTGAAAATTGTCAGCGTAAATTGGACTTGATATCGAGGGAGTTGCTTGTCATAATAAGCCGTAAGGTAGGCCCAATTGCAGAAAAGTTCATGGAATCGACAAATTCACACTATATGCCACACTTTAACTAACAGAAGCAATATTTTCGGCAGTGCGTACATTGCGATGATCTGTAACTCTACAGCCTCCTTAAATTTCTTTACAATCTTGCCAATTTCTTGCACAGTAGTTTGAGCATAAACATGTCATACTGCTTGAAAAGTGGCCTTTTTTGAACCACTTTCGTAGTAAGTTTTAGCCATTTGTAGGCAATATTTTGGTTATTTAACCAACAATGTTCGTAAATGGTAAACCTTTAGGTAAATAAGTGATATTTTAGATGACAAATATTTAACAGTTTGAAATCTACTAAATGGATAATCCGATATTATATTTTTAAGCATGTAAATACTAGTATGTATATATGTTGCACATGTATGTTGCAACCACTGTATACTTTTCTCCTAGAGCCGTAACAGACATTTCTTTCCAACCAACATTACGGGATGGATAATATTTCATTCAGCGGTTAATTATTGGAAGAAAATTTTAAAGGCTGTTTCTGATAGAGATATGCAACATCAAAATAACATTGTGGTGGTATTGGTGAAAATGTGTGTTTATGCATCACACAGCCGCTGCTCGATGGGGAATTAAATTTTCTTTTTGATTTTTAGCTGCTGCATGTCAAATTTTAATGCGTGTATTCCATTCAATCATGAAACACGTACACATTTTAAACGAGACTTTAAAGTGAATGGTGGGAGATGGCGGACGAAAATAAGACAACACCAATACAAAAGCCGCTTAGTAGGAAAGGATAATAAAATTTACAATAACAACATCCAGATATATTATTTACTTAATTTTTTTTTGATTATTCAAGGTTAAGGTCTTTTAATATAAAAAAGTTTTAATATTTAAATATTTGGTCTCACAGAGTTTGCAGTCCATGATCTTCAGGTGACTTCTGTTGAGTTTTTGCTTATCTGACCTCCATTAATTTCCCTCAATGGCAAGAAAACTGTAACTAAACAGGAAAACTAGTCTTCCATAATATGTAGCCATAAGCTACATATATTAAAGAAGGATATTGCTCCAATTAACTTTTATTTGCTTTTCCATTATAGCATGTTTCCACGACAACTTGAATTCCCTGTTTCGCTTTCTGAAGCAAGTTTATGAATCATGCTGTTTGCACGACTCATCTACCTGCTTCGATTTCATAATTTTTTTTCTTTCCATTGTTTTTTAACTTTTATAAAATTTAAATAAATTAACTTTCTACTGAATTCAAATTTATTATTACGCCTAGGAAACACACACAAAAAACAATAATATTTTTTAACTTTTCACTTTTAAATTTGCTTTGTTTACAAAAATATTTAATTTTGATAACTAGTGCATATAAACTTACGATAATAATTAGAGAAGAGAGGATTTTTTTCTTGATTCGCAAGTAGATTCAATGTGAATCTACCTGCTTCTTTCTCAAAATTTTGTATGGCGAAGCAAGTTGACTCGCTCATGATTGGGGTGTGAAGCAAGAATAGAAAGCGAAGCAGGTGCCGTGGAAACATGATATTAGTTTAGTCATTAGTATGCATGTTGCCAATATGGCTCTGATGGCCAGACACCCTTTACAGAAGCGGACTGTTATGGCCTCCAATTTTACTCAGAGATGTTATCTAGTCTACGAATCGTTATGACCTCGTCTTAAAGGATATTAAAGCTTTTGAGCACTTCGTAAATGTTGGGCATCAGCTACATTTGTGCCACAAGCTTGTTGTGATGAAATAAATATAATATAATTATCATATCGGAAGTACCTTGTAAAAAAGAGAAGTTCTAAAGAAGTTTATATGATCCATAACTTGTGTTCGAGAAATAATGAAAATTCCGATTTTTTCCAATGTTTTTTTAGCATAGACTTGACATTAGAAAATTTTCTCTTTTTTTTAGATCCTTTTAACTAGATTTTAAGTCAAGCAGAAAATGCTAAGAAAAACCAAGTACTTTCTAACTTTAAATACTATTCGTCCTAGAGCCTATTTTAATTTGTATGAATAAATTATTCTTCATTACACATTTGATTTCTTTCGATTGAACTTGAACTCATACTTGGAAATGTTATTTCTATAAGATTTTTTTTTATATTTTTTTTTTTCATAAAAAACTTAAAATAAAATACTGATGAGTAATCGAAGTCTGGAAAGATTGAAAACTTGCTGATAGTAATACAATAAAACATGAGCATGACATGAGCCATGAGTCCAAAATTATGCGAAAAGTGTGAATATACAAGAATAGAAGAACGCTTGAATTTGGCGATAGTAAAAGAGCATGAACAAACCCGATCCGAGTGAAAAATGATCATAATTCCATTTCTAATTTATTGCTAACACTTTGTCAGGGAACGTAATAATGATGTCAACCTTGCAGTTGCTAGAGATTGGAATGAAGGAATCTAAATGATTTTAATGGATTTGAAAAGAAAAAAAGTAGTTGTGCATCAATTTTCAGGATTATAAAGTTTATATGGCGTCGTATACATATATATACACATTTCTCTTCATCTCTTACATCAACGTTTTTCCACTGTTATTTGTTGGTTTCGCCAAGCGTTACGAAAGCCCTTTTTTCTATAATTTTTGTTGCCGTTTGTGTTGTTGCAAGTATTTAATAAGTGCTTTTCAATCTGGCGCTTAGTAGTGGTAAATTGTGAAACGACTGTGTTGATTGAAGTGCAAAGGCAACTATCGTTTTTGCTTCAGTATCATCGTTACTACCCACGCAACAACATTATCATCATCATCATCATCATTATCATTGTCGTTACGTGGCTGGCAAAAAGGTTGCACGTTGATGGCATTTAAATGATTTGAATTCCCTTTTTGATTTCATATTACAAATATTGCTGCTACAAATGTACTTAATTTGGAACAGCAAATCAAGGTTAATAATATTTTAATAATAATTTAATAATTTTTTTATTTGTAAAGATGGAAGCCCTTGTACGTGAAATGCAAGATCCAGAGCATGGTGTGCCAGTGAGGCAACAAAAAATGTTTCTTACATCTATACCCTACGCTTTCATGGGTGAGTAATTTCATTTATCTTTGTTCTAAACTGAAATGAAAAATAATGCTTGTAACTATGTCTGTGATAAGGCTACGATCTGATCGAATGGCTGATGGATCGGTTGCTGATTGAGGAGTCGGAGGCCTTGAATATTGCCAATCAGTTGTGTCTTCATGGATATTTTTTCCCCGTTAATGATTCCAAAACTCTTACTGTCAAAGATGACTCTTCACTCTATCGTTTTCAAACACCCTACTATTGGCCCTGGCAACACAAGGCGCCTGATAATGTGGAATATGCCATTTATCTGGTGAAACGTTCTTTGCGCAATAAACAACGTCATGCCTTGGAGGATTACGAAGTGGAAGCTTTGGCTTCATTGCACAAAAATCTTAAAGGTAAATGGGAAATTATATCTATGCAGGCTGAGGAGCAGGTACGTTTGGCTAAAGAGCGCAAGAAGGGCGATAAAATTGTGGGCGATTCCCAAGAGAGGGCCTACTGGCGTGTGCACCGTCCACCACCAGGACAATTTACCCCCTTGGAGCCATGTCCAGTACCTTCTAGAGATAGACAAGGCTCGAAACATAATAAGAAGAAAACCTTAGAAGATGTACAGCGAGAGGTGGATTATTTGAAAAAATCCTTGAATCGTACTCGAATGAAAATGTCTCAGGCCTGCGAATCGTTGAAACTTTATTCGGAAACATTTTCCGAGTATGATTTCTTTTTGCAACCAGTACTACCCTCGAATCCTTGGGTAACAGAGGATATTACCTTTTGGCAGTTGAACAATACTTTTGTGGACATACCCACAGAGAAGAGAGTGAAGCGTTGGGCTATTTCCATAGAGGAACTAGTGTCGGATCCTACTGGTCTACAGGAATTCACTACATTTTTGGAAAAGGAATACTCTCATGAAAATATACGCTTCTGGATAGCTGTTAATCGCCTTAGAAGATCGGCCCATTCCCAAGTACCCAGAAAAGTACAAGAAATTTATGAGTGAGTTTTTTTTCCGCCACAAAAAAGTAAAATTTCATATCTTATAATCGAATATTTAAATTATTTTTATAGAGAATTCCTTAAGCCCGGTGCTCCTTGTGAGATAAACATTGATGGCAAAACTATGGAAAGTGTTTTAAGAGGACTCAAGAATCCCTCCCGCTTTACATTTGATGCTGCTTCCGAACACATTTACATGCTGCTGCTGAAGAAGGACTGTTATCCACGCTTTATACGTTCGGATCATTATAAACGTTTATTGGAGACGGGTATACAACCGGCCCATAAGAAGCGGTTCTTTAATTTTGGTGGTGTGAGTGGTGCCAAAAAGAAAATGACTGCCGCCTTGTCCAGCCAACCCAATCTGGGTGGCAACGAAAGTTCCAGCAAAAGTGTCATGTCCTCGGGTAATACTTTCATAATGACAAACGTTCCACCACCTGGTAGCTTGGCTAGGCGACGTGGCAGTGATCGCAGTCTTACTGGCTCAGCCCATGAACTGGCCCTAATAGGTGTCAATAAAGACAACTCTTCCAAGGTGCCTCATTCCCATTCACAAAGTAATCTTAGTGAGATACCCTACAGGTAAAGTATAATTTTTTTTTGTATATTATTGTACTCGAACTAAAAATTTAGAATGTTGTTCTTTAGCTAAATGCCAAAAACGCTTTTTAAATAAAATGTTCATTAATAAAATTGGTTGATTTTCACAATATAAAATAAATTTTTTTAAATTAATTTTTTTAACATAATTTCCGTTCTGTTGAAATCATCGCTTTAACTGCCATTAAACAAACAAACAAACAAACTTTACATCATTTAAAACAAAAACAAATTCAACTACAATCATCCGAAATTCCGACACCAAAAACATTTGTATTGAATACGACATCCGTAGCGAAAGTATTTATCGTGGTGACATGCCTCCGCCACAAGAATCTCAAGAGCCCATTTGTTGTGTTGTGAATACGCGTTTGAATACACAAAAGGACTATGGAAGTCTCAGTAGTAGTTTTTCCCCATACCAGCAGTAAGATTTTCAAAGAATAAATTTGTATTTTATTTATTCTTTCTTATTTAAAATTTTTCAAAATCGAAAAAAAGTTTTTTTAAATAAAATCCTTGCTTTATTATGTCCACATAATAAAACAGGGAACTTTTATCTCTCCCTCTCTCTCTCACTCTCTTCTCATAAATGTTGTGCAAACTGCTACGAGTGTTTCTTTTTCTAATATTTTTTCTTAATTTAATTGTATATAAGTATTTGTATCTTGCCTTCAATTTGATCCTCTAATAAAAGTAAATAATTTGTTGTTGTTTTGCCACTAGCCTCTCTACATGTGCTGCCAACTTCATGTACAATCTTTACTCTAAACAATTTCACAACTAACTTAAGGCCTCACTGTTTCCATTTCAAGGATTCATTCCTTTTTTCTTTGAGTGTATTAGTTTTGAGTTTTTATTTCTTTAAATTTTTATATTTTGCAACGAAAAAATTAACATGTACCAAAAATAAGACGTACAAAATATGATTTTAAATTCGGTCTAGTCGAATATTGTATGCTTTTCATTTGAAAATAATTGACCAGCTCATACCAGCGCTATGAAAATAAGAGGATATGGAGGAACACTTTTTATCATCAGTAACTAAAAATTTTGATTTTTTGATATATGGCCATGTTGCATTTAAGGAGCGATATGTATATATCTTGATCTGCCTATCCGATTTCGGTTGCTTGCGACCATATAATTTACAGGTTAATTAATTAGGAGTTCACCAACTTATCTACTTCCTCTTTTTTCACATTACATACCAACCGAAATGTTTAAAAAATTTCGGCATATAAATTTCTAACTCTTGCGTCTGTTAGACATTGTCCTGCGTTGCCGTCTAGTGTGACCGTTTAGATTTATTTTCTGCCAATGCCACATTTTCCTTCGACTTTTCCCTGTAATCTAAGTTGCAGTAAATGATATTTTTCGCGGTCTCATTATGTGGCTTAAGTACGAATTTGATGTTTTTTTTTGTACTTTATATTTGTCAATAGTTCACGATCCCGGCCAATTTTGTATTTGTTATATGTTCCATCCATAATATTTTCAATAATCTTTGGAATATTTTCAATAATTTCGAAAGCTTCTACTATTAACGTCCATGCTTTGGCCATTTCTATTCGACATTTAATATCCATAAATGAATCCCCCTTTTCATTAATTCCGGAACCAAGATGTTTGCATTTTTGTTCGTGTTGTATTTCATGATAATGATGCCGTTGTATGATCAAGTATTTAATTTTCTTAACATTGATTTTAAAATGCGTGAAGGTACTACATTCACCAACGATTGAAGACCATCTAAACTACATATTTGCCAATTATTATTGGTAATATCGCCATTTAGCTTAACGCCTTCATTAATATTAATATAAATTTCCTGGAATATACGTTAAGAGTATATAATGAATAAAATAGATGAAAGGCCGCTCTCTTCTGTGTTACTCCTCTAAATATATTTCTTTGGTACGCTACAGTGCTACCGAATTTTACTACAGTGGTTTGGTGCCAATAACATATTTTTATATATTGTATCCTTATTTGATTATAATTAAAAGATATATAATAATGGGTTGAAGTAGGAAATTGTTTTCTTCTACCCTGGAAATTAACAGGACCATAAAGAGCTCATTATTATTAATTTTGTTTGTTTTATTTTTATAAAATGAGGTCAAATATTAGACAAAAGTTTTAGACAAATCTTCAGCAAAAGTCAGGCTACACAACTGAACTAAGAGTAAATGATAAATAAAACCTAAAAAGGAAATGAAAAGCATACAAGAAATCCCGAAAAAAACTCAAAAAGTCTTACACACAACATTGATTTTTTCTTATTTCTATAATATTTATAAATGTCATGTTATTGTAAATCTGTTTATTAATGTTTAACTCAGTGTCCACGTTGTCACTTCTACTCGGATAAAAATGCAATAATTTTCTTTTTATATTGAAACAAAAAAACCAAAAATTGCAGAGAAATACCCAAACAGAAAGCGGCTCGCTTGGAGACTACAGTAGAGACGGGTGGAAGTAGTGCCGTTTGTCCTTGGGACATAACAGATGATGTGCCTCCAGCTACACAAGCACCGATGCCAGCTCAACCAACAGCTCCAATAAAACTGTCCGTGTGTCCATGGGAGCAAGAGGCCGATCAAGTGCCAGCCATAATAACAAGTTCACAAAGATTGACAAGGTATGTAAATTTAGCTCACAAATATCCTTTTTAATTAAAACATTAAAAGCATAAACAAATACTTTTCATTTTAGTACCTCATCGGATAACACAGAAATTGGGGAACGTTTCCAACGAAATTTGGGAATACGTCATCAAAATACTGTCGATAGTGGTGAGGCCGGCATGAAGCGTTTAATGCCAAATTTCACAGAACAACGAAGAGCCTCAGTGTCTTTTACTCCGGGGTAAGAGGAGAGATATTAAAAAATACTAAACTTTTAAAGAATGTAAGAGTAATTTTTTTTTTATTTTCCCTTTAGTCGCATTTCAGAGTTTCCTGCAGGTCGACCTTCTACTTCTACCAAAACTTCAACTACACCATCACCTACGGTGGGCTTGAAACAAGGCGCCTTTCCAGCTTTATTTGCACCTTTACAAGGTGCCCAATATGCCACAGCTGCTGTGGCTGCCTTAGGCAATGCTATGACTACTACAAATATTGTTACCAAGGACCCTCCTTCTTCATCGGATGCAGAAGTTGAAGAGGAATTGAACAGACTCTCATTCTCAGAGCGTAGTAGTGGAGCAATTACCTCAGAGCATGCAGTACTGCCGACACCAATACCATCTCCAGTCACCAAGGTCTCCCCACCGCCACCACCACCAGTGGAAGAGCAAATTCTTGTGACCGCTGAAACTCAAACGCAACCAATACACTTGGAGGAGGATAGTCCTAGAGAAAGTTCAGTCAGCGAATCATCGGCAGATAATGAACGCGATGAAGGGGTCAATGCCGCTACCGAAAGAGATTTTGAGGCAGAGGTGGACTCTGAAATTCAAGAAGTACAAATTGAATTAATTGAAGCTACGAGTGGCTACGAGAAATTGTATGAAAGTCAAGATGAGGTTGAAGTCTCACCACCAACTATACAAATCGATGAGGAAGTGCGTGAGGAACGAGAATTGTTGAAAATGGTGGCAACTGATGAGGCAATACTTTCTGAGGAGGTAGATGAGAGCTGTAGAGATACTCTATCCATAAGCCCTTGTACGGAAGTGGCCTCATCCGCTAAGCCTAGTCCTGAAACTGAAATGGAAATAACTTTAACTGAAAGACCAAACGCTTCACTTGAAGTCAAGGAGTCAGTAGGCAGGCAACCAAACGTAGAAGAAGAAATAGAAGAGGGTGACGAAATCTTTAACTCACCCATGAAGCTGGCTGACGCCTATAGCACTCATGAGGAACTATCCCCCACAACCGATGAATATCAAGAGGGCTTACAATTTGGTGACGATGGAAAAGATGACTATGACCTGGCTGATTCCGACTCAAATATTGGCTACATACCACCTGCTCCTACGCCAGCGCCTTCCATGGCGCCCTTAGCCGAAATGGACACTGATACGGTAGACGATGATTGTAGTGAAGAGCTGAAGCCAAAAGAGAGTCCCCAAGATGATAGATCTGTCAAATTACCTGTCTCCAGTATTCCAAGATCCACCACCGAAGAAGTAAAAAAGAAACGCAAAAAACGTCATCTAGAGTCGAAGAAGTCCGCCTCAGCGGAGGAAAAGGATAAGGCCAGTACATCAGCAGCTGTTGCAAGTGCTACAACAGCTGTCGCTGGAGGTGGCAGTGGTGGAGCTAAAGAAAGCAGTGCCAAAACAGAGGCTGACATAACAACTGTTTGTCCATGGGAAGATGAGTAAGTTTTCAATTGATTTTACAGCTTATTTCGATTCTTAAATCAAAATCTCTTTCAAAATTTGCACAATATTTAATCATTTAATCATTAGACGTAAATTTCTTTTGTTCTTTTCAGAAATGTTACCACCAGTGATGGTACTTTTACCAAAACTTATGCCACTCTTGGGTATTTATGAATAAAACCCAATCTCTTTCGTTCTGTCGTCAATAAACTATTAAAATTAAAAATTTACAAAAAATGACACACCCTTATCTATGCTAAAAACTAATTTAAAATTAAAGCTGTTAGAATTACAATAATGAACAAAATAATAGCAAATTATAAACTGAGAAAAAAAACAATATTTATATAAATATTTAAAGAGGATATAATAATCTAATTAAATGTTAGAGTTTAGTACAAGAGGTAAATGAAGCAAAAAATTAGACCTTAGAAATTTAATTTAATTTTCCAAAATAGTATAAGTAAAAGGAGGCTTTAGGGTCACTAGAAGATAAACGGAATATATACAAAAGCTGTAGCCTTTAAAGCAAATTTCGTTACGAGATTAAGACAAGATCAACTTAACGTTGAGTTGTTGAAGCAAATGTGTGCGTTTTTGGTTTGTCAACAAAAAAAAGTAAATAAAATATATAAATAAATAATGAAGATTTCAAAAATTTAAAGCAATTGTTTGGAATAGGTGAATCGATTGAATTGATTGCCTTGACACCAATAAACTCGTACATGCCTAAAAGTATGCAATGTTATATATGTTTTTTTTTTAATAATATGAGTACTGCATGTTCTGAAACAGTGCTTAGAAAAAAAATCCTTTGGCCAAAAATGGCTTTCGAGTTATGATATCTTCAATCTAGTACAAAATTTTAAAGTTGAGAAAGAGACCAGAGGTCTGATTTGTCCCGAAATTGCTGGCGGCGGTAGCTATGCAAATATGTTGGCGGCGGCTAAGAGTCAGCGGCAACGAATATTTCCCTTAATATATAAAAATTTTATATATGAAAATCTTATGTGAAATTTGTAAAAATAATCTCTCTTATTCTAATTGTTGTCATCGTCATCACATCAAGTCGACATTAAAGAAAAGTTTAGTTCTGTGCTCGTTGTAGACAGTAATTGGGTATTATTGAAGGTCATTTGCCAGTTTATAACCCTTAGTAATGGTAATAACTTATAAATAATATATAATTGAGCTTCTACACTTGCCAAAATATTGCTGTCGACTTTGGGTGACGTCGACATCGACAAATGGAATAAGGACGAATATGTTCACATAAATAACAGATTTTGTTTTTTTTTATTTTGACATTTTAGTAACAACAGGATACTAAGGAGATCAAATGAAATTAAGAGCAGAAATTAATTAAAAGACTACATGTGCATGCTTTTTGTCTGCCAAAATTTCAACCACAAATTAATTAATTAAAAAAGCCTTTAATAGTGCATTAAGAAAAGAACCCTGAAGATGGTCCATAATTAAAACCGCTTTGATTATAAGCCAAATTTGAATGGAGCGAGGGAAAATCATTCAAAATGTAAGCAAAGCGCGTCGAAAGAAAAGCACAACTTTCTCAAATTCAGCAAGCGAGCCACATAAACATAATAAAATACTTTGGGAGAAAGTACATAAATGACTTCGTCCATTTTTTAAGTGATTAATATCAACTTCTGCATTGGGGTTTGTAAATACAGATGACAAAAATTAACCGCTTCATCAGCGGCGGTTTCTCTAATGAAAATAAAGTCTGTGGCGGCTCAATATAAGAAACTTGTATACAGCTCTTTCTGCTAGATTTCTGTTACAACAAGACTAAATAAATAGAAATCACTAAAAATGTTTCAGTGCTGTGAGGTTTTCATAAAAATAGAAATAATGAGAATGAAAAGGGGGAGCAAAATTAGTATTATATTTTACACTCGTTGTCATATTTCTTAAATACAATAAAAATATATAAATATACTACTAAAAACTTCTGTTACTATTGTCTACTGAGTATAAAGAAAGTTAAGCAATCTTTTCAAATGGGCAATGAAATTAGTTTAATTTGCACTTCGTGTTTAATAAAAGAAGAAAATCACACGTATGCTCTTTTGCCCGGAATCATGGTAATATCAACACAAGATTAGACGTTAGCTACTTTGAGGCGATTACAATGATATTTGTAAAACAAAACTAAAAACTTATTCAACTTGGAATATGAGAACACATAAAAATATAATTGTCTAAATTTTCTTGAAATTTTAAAAATTAATACTCCGAAGCATATAAGAAATTCTTTTAAAACAACATGTCGGGTAAGCAATAATGAACGTTTTTTGCCTAATGTGGGTCTATGCAAGAGTACAGCAAATCTTTGGACCAATGCCAAGCCCAAGCCATTCCTTTATACAACATTTATGCCACAAAAACCTGACATACTAAAGGCGCTATCGCAAAACTATAATAGTGATTTTTCCCCTCTTAAGAGTGTGTAGAAAATATTTTTTTATCACTCCATATATCACTTTAATTTCGCTATTCCAGTGTAGAGGTGTAAATGAATATTGAATATAGAGCTAAAAACATTTTCGTTTTCATTCTTATACGAGTTTGAGCTCTGCCACACAATACAATAATTTTGTTACTAATAATGGCATAATTTTAGGCTAAAAAAGGCACATTAATTCATAATTAACATAAAGCCTTTTTTGTAACTTGAATAATTTGAGAACTTTAAATGTGTGATGAATACAAATTTAAATTAAAAATATATTATAAAACCTTAAATATACTACTAGTAAATAAGTAATTGAAATTAAAAAGTGTAGTTTAGCATAAAAATACAATATATAAATATATTTATATAAAATACTGAGTGAGCTACGAGAATAAACTATAAAATTATGAAATGATGGCTGAAATAGAAAAAAAAACTTGAACAAAACAGAAAATAAGAATAGTGATATTGGTAAAAATGAACTGAAATTGATGAGTAGTGTTTTGTTAATAAAAAAATTTACTAACAATTGTTTTTGCAAAATTTGGAAAAAAAACAAAAGATTTGGCAGCGTAAAAATTAAATAAGAAAATTACATCTAAATTGATAAACTCGATTAAGAAACAACATCATGATTGTTTAAAGGATTTCATTATAATTAAATTGAAATATTTTAGATTTTTATTTTATGTTATGTAGACATTGAAATAATTCCGCAAGCACAGTGTGTCAGACTACAAGTTCAGCCTTTCACTATCAATTTGCTAGTGACTGTGGAACAGAAGGCCCCGTTTTCCGCCAAAAATAAATGCTTATTATTTAAAATAATTAAAAAAAATAAATATATAGCCACATAATGTCCTTGACAACCATTTCCTTTAAAAAAATATTATTTCTTATTTGTCAAATTAATTTGATTATATACAAAATCCAGTAACAGCAAGATGGCTAGTGTCATCGATATATATGTGACTGGTATAATAATTTTTTTTGAAGTGGTTAGGAGAATTACCCTGAAGTGTTGTGAAGAAATATGTTGATAACATAAAAAAGTTACAACTGCGTTCAAACATGTCTACTGAAAGTGAAATTTCATGGCTGTTTTTATCAAATAATAGCTAAGTATCACCAAAAATTCCACTATGTCACATACGCATCTAGGCCAGGTTGATTTAATGGAAAAATTCTTATTTTGTTGAAAAACGATTTTGCTATTGCCCTAAGTTACTCTATACTATACTAAAAAATCAGTTAACATGTATAATATGATGACTAAAGCACTCCAAGAAGATTTAATATTATGACTTTTAAACATTTCCAATGCCGTAAAAAATTCAAAAATAAAATCTGGTAAAGCCTAATAAAGCTAAAAGCTATTTGTACTATTCAAGCTCTAATTATTTATTTTAACTTATTTTAACTTTTTTTACTTTCATCTTGAAGTAAACTATTTTTTTTTCTAAAATTATAGGAAATTTGTCTCGTAGAGTTTATTAATTTCAAACTCTTTTTGAATATGCTATTAATGTTATATATAATTTAAATAGAGAACTGTTATTTTTAAAAGAGAAATACTATTAAAGTTATTTATTATTAATGTATTCACAATATTTCATAAAAGAGATGAACTAAAGAGAACACAGTTTTAGGCGCTTTCAAAATTATTGCATATTTATGCGAAATAATGAAAAAGAAAACGATCACAAATTTATTCAAAAAATAAAGAAAATTAAAAATTGTAAAATGGAAATTTCTCTCAAGCAGTTACAAAAAAAAAAAAAAAAAAAAAAAAAATCTTATATAACATCTTTATGTCGTACATGCTTTACAACTGAGCCCCAGAAGCATGCTACGTTTTTTTCAGATAAAAATATAAACTTGAAGTTTTCATTTTACGATAGAAAATTATAAATACAAGAATAATAACTTTAAGGATATAAAATTTAATAACTAAAATTTCAAATAAAAAAAATTAATAAAAACAAACAAACACTACACAAAAGTTAAGCAAATGTATTTAAAAAAAAAATATTTCAAATATTTATTGTTGATGTCTATTTAACTCATATGTATATTAAAATATTACAATATTAAAAATTTCCATACATAACAAACTAGAAGAAAAAAAAAATTGCATAAATATCTGCTTATGAATAAAGCTTACTGTTGATGATTTTGTAAAAAATAAAAAATAAAAAATAAAAATTAAATTAAAAAAATATCTAGAGGAAATAAAAAAAGTACAAAAATTATTAAGTGTTCTTGCTTGTCTAGATGTTGTTAACTAAGTAATTAAAATACTAATATGAAATTTTATTAAAATATATTAAATTATTCGTATATATATATATATATATATATATATATATATATATATATATATATATATATATATATATAATATTTTACCACTAAAATTACATCAAATTGAAAGAATAACTTAAACAAAAGTTGGTGTTGTTTATAAATATTAAGAATATTAAAAGAATTTTATCAAAAACTAGTAATAGTTTCCAAAGCGTCTTTAACTTGAACAGAAAAAAAGCCTTTTTGATTTCAAATGTTAAGAATTATATACGAAACTCCGATCTTAAGGAGCATTTTAAACCTTTCGTTTATTAAGAATATTAAGAGTTAATTTATGAGAGCTTAATTTGGAAAATAATTGTAAATTAACATATTTTATTTCTTTTCAAAATATATACAAACAGAGATGGCAAATTTAGTACTATTCAGATTTTACAAAATACGACAGTTCTTACTATTATACGCAAACTGTGGTTAGATGTGATTAACAAGCAGTTGACATTAACTGCACTTACGGGTACATTTTTCGTTTATTTCGTAATTAATTAAAAATAAACAAATCAGGCAACATAGAAAATCACAATATAAAAGATTTTAATTTTATCTTGCATCTCTCCCCAATAATAGCGATATGTTCTCTTTCTGTTATTGAAATATTGACTCTGTTAGAATCATATACATATATACATATTGGATCCATGCAGTGCGTGTCTTCTGATGTTCCAGATTAGTTTTATCATATTTTTAATTTTTCCTTTTTCTAGTTTTTTTTCAATATACTTTAATTTTCGTAGTAACAAATACGACATATTTGACTCTCTCTCTCTCTCTCTCTCTCACAAAAGCGTTATCAACTATAATTGCTTAAATCAAAATCCTCCTCTCTGTATGTCAGGGATGGTGATTATAGTACAATTGTACTTTTCTTGGTTACATATTGGAAATTGTTTATACCATGGTATTACCGCGTCTTAATTAGTAAAATTAAAAGGTTAAAAAGAAATAAGACATATTTCTCGCTCTCTCTATCTTTCACAAAAGCACTATCAGTTGTAATTTCTTAAATCAAAGTCCTCCTCTCTGCATATCAGGGATGGTGATTATAGTACAATTGTACTTTTCTTGGTTACATATTGGAAATTGTTTGTACCATAGTATTACCGCGACTCAATTGGTAAATTTAAAAGATCAAAACAAATAATACATATTTGTCTCTCTCTATATCTCAAAAGACCAAAACTTTGTTTACATTCTCCATAATGGTTTTTTCTAAAAATTATTTTTTCTTCTTTTGGTTGTTATAGTATTATTTTTGTTATATAACTGGGCATTCATTCAAATTCATCAATATGATGCATTATATTTAATTAATATTTTTTTGTATATGGTACGAAATCAAAAGTGGAGTTTTCTATCCCTATTGTATACCCTGTGAAAAGTAGTTTACTTTAAATACTATACCTGTGTTCAAGATTTATAGCACATTTACACTAACTAATGAGAATGATATTTCGTTCAGAAAACTACTTCAACATATTGGAGATTCGTGATCCATGCATTTGTGTAGAGCATGCTCTAAGAAGGGCTAGAACTACTCCAAACACAATCTAACATTACAATGTCCTAGAGATAGACCAAATAATATAAACTTGCCCTAGATACGAGTAGTATCAAAACTACTGTACATAATTAGTCAATGAACAGGATAACGATTGTAATCGTGAAAACAAGAATGCATGTCTTATAGCAGTTCGGAAGTACTTGAAGTCGACATAGTCTATGACTGTCACGTAGTACACCATTACCTCCTCGATTGTAAGCTTGAGCTGTCGTTATAATAGAGAAATTTTTGTACATGTAATAAAATATGTGAAGATATTATTGATGAAGAATATAAATTGCGATAGGGACAGTTGACAATTACCCAGATATTTAAAAAATATAATAGTATAGTAGAGTGACCATGCCATTACTTTTAGGTGTTGTATGTTGGGGATTTTCGATGCTCTCAAAATTTTTCGAAAAAGAGCTATAACAGAAAAGCTCGTTTGTATGATAATGAAGAAAACTTAGAATAGTATTTGTAATATTAAAAGCTTATAAATAATTTAAGCCGTTTTTATACATTCGTAGCAAAATCCGGTAATGAATTTAACTTAAATTTTGTTTGACAACAATATGAAGGTATGTAAAATCTGCACACTCTTTAGTCTTAAATAATTAGGACTATAGTTTTTATAATTTTATTTAAAATATTAATCAAGCTCAAGGTCTTATTTCATAATAAAATTAATTTGATTAAAATATTATTCAAGCTGGGGGTCTTATTTTGTGGTAAAACAATTTAATTTGAAATTATCGATATTTCGATACTCATTGAGGATCATCTTTAGGAAAATTCTTTTTGTTTAATATTAAAATTAATATATCACATTAAAAAATTAATTTTTTTTTATAATTAAAAAAAAAAACAATTTTCCTGAAGATGACTATTAAAATATTCAAATTAATACAATACAATTATTTAACCATTAAATAAGACCTGGAGCTTAAAAGGTATTTGAATTAAAATTGTTATAAAAAGTTAAAAAAATATAGAGATTTTATATTTTTTACATTATTTTATAAAAACACTGAGAGAATTTTTTTCATGGTAAGTTGCAGTGCCCAAATAGACGCACAGTGAGAGTGATAATTTAATTTTCATCGCAAGTCCAGAGGTCTATCGTTAATATCGAACTTAAAGTTCTGTGTATTGCATAACGCAATACTTTCCTCTACTTATCCTTTATATGAAATATGAGTGTGACAAATGTCATGATTGCGCCGACTGCGTCTACAATCTGTAAGAGTGTGGCAGATAAGAAACTGCCATTCCTTAGGTTTGACTAAAAGTGTTCATTAATCTAAAACTTCCTATAATGAATCAAACATGATGCATTAATATTTTATAGATAAAATTCTTATTTAAAAATTTTATCTATTGAATAAAATATTTTCTATTCCAAATACATTTACTTTTGGGTTATCGCTGAAAAAAAGTTCGTCCTTTCGCATAAATTTAGTGTACGAGTTCACCGTCTGAATTGTGAAAGCCGTAGATTAATTAAATGGTTGACCTAAATCTAAATCAAATCATTAAAGTGTCGAGCTTGTGCCACTTTATAAATAAACAAAAAAAATAACGAAGCTTTTGCAGAAATTCTTGAAAACACAATGAGAATTCCTAACAAGCACAAATATTATAAAAAGACAAGTGAATGTTGAATTGTCATTATTGTTGTGCTAAATTCCATGTTTACGCCCACTAACAAATGATTTAATTTGTTTAATTATAAATTAAAAATTAATTAGTATATAAAAACTATTTAAATTAATAATTTAATGGAGAAATAAGAAAAGAAAAGCAAGGAAGTAAAGAAATAAAGAAATAAAAAATTAAGGAAATGAAAACAGAAATAAAGCATCACGAAAGAAAATAAACAATTAGAAAGAAAGAAAGAAATAGAGAAGTGAGAAAATAATAAATATGGAAATATGAAACAAGCAAACAAATAAAAATATTAGTAGAAACAAGGATACAAAAAGGATGGCAAACTAAGAAGTAAAGAGACAAGGAACAGAAATTAGGAAACGAAGTAATAAATAACTATTTAAATAAGAAATACATTACATACAAATATATGATAAATAAAGAAATAAAACTAAAAATAACAAAAGTAATAAATAAAGAAATTTATTAACAAATAAAATAATTTGTTGGTGGGACGTTTATTAGTTTTTCATTGTTTAGAATTCAAACGAACGATAATGTGTGACATCGTGAAAAAGACAATTATATTTTCTTAAATATTTGTACTAGCTTTATGATATTAGTTTCATTAAAATTATGAAATGGAAACTTTTTAACATCTACTAGTTTTGATACTTTGAAAAACCTGCAAAAAATTATTCATAATTTTGATAAAAATAATCTCTTACAGCCTAAAAGGGGGTTTTTTATAATAAAAATATTATCATTATATTACGAATAATTCTAAAGAGAAATAAAGAGCAGAAAATAATGAAAACAGGTACAAACGATTAAATAAAACTTTTCGTCACATATTGAGACACATTTGACCCTCACAAAAGGCAGCCACTTAAATATTTTAGTTTTAGTTATTTTAATAAATATTTATATATAAATTCGAGTTTGAAAGAAAGTTTCCACAATTAGAAATATAAAAAATTAACAAGAAGCAAAGGATATGATATAAAGAAAGAAAGTTAAAGGATATTAAGAAGATTGCTTGTAGAAATGGAAATTTTTATAAATAAAATGATAGAAGAACAATAAGCCACTTGTAGCAAGTTGATGTTTAAATTATTTAAAAAATTTGTATTGAAATAAAAACATAAATGAAATCTTTCAATAAAATAAAGAGCTAAATAGAAACTACACGAATTCAATAAATAAAGACAACTGGTTGTTAAGGACAATTGAGAAAGAAAAAAATAACAAAAGGAATACATTAAATATATTGCATACATTTATCATATTGGAAATTTAAACATAAAACTATAGTGATAGAAAAATTATAGGAAATTAAACAAATAAATAAAAATACTAGAAAGTAATCAGCCTAAAATCAAAATCAAAAAAAAAAAAAGTTGTAAAAGAAGAAGAGATATAAAAAAGTAGAAGAGATATAAAAAAAATTTTCCTAAAATTATTAAACAATTATTTATATGGATTAAAATATATAAAAAAATATTTTACTATTACAAATTGAAACCACCGTTAATTAAAATAATTAATTTACAGCAATCTACAAGATATAAAAAAATTAATTAAAATTTTTTTTAAAGCACAACTCAAACATTTAGGATTATATATTTGTTATTTCTATATTATTTTATGCATAAAGTCAAATAAACACAAAAAATAATTGAAAAAATATATTCAAATATTTAAATGAAGCAGCCAAAAACTAAAATTTATTTAAGACAAACAGCACTCAAGAAAATTGTGTAGAAATTAAAAATAAAATATAAAAATTAGAAAAAAAAAACAAGTGAATGAAAGCAAAACATCAAACGTTCAGTCCACAAAAGGTAACAAATTAGTTCATTGTAGTAATTAAAAACAAAAAACTACAGGCCTCAAATTGGCAAATTTATATAAAAAAGTACTTTGATATTTTGAAGCTTGTTCTATATTATTAACAATAAAAATATATATAATAATAATTTAGTTGTAATATTAAGTAAAACAAAGGCATATAAAATAATTATATCAATATATATATATATATATATATATATATATATATATATATATATATATATATATATATATATATATATATATATATATATATATATATACATATATATGAAATGAAATCGTTGTTATTCTTGAATAGTTTATAAAAAAAAATTTTTATTGCAAGTCTTTTACCACTTAAAGGATATAAAAAATGTACTATTTCTTACCCTCAAGCCACAAGTCTTGCAATAAATTCATTCATAAATAAAAATGTCCCTTTTTGAAATTTCCTTAAATAAAACAAAATAATATATTCTTAGTTTGGTATATTCAGCTGTTAAAAAGTTTTCCAAACTCCTCCCTTTTCAATAATAAATTATATCTCTGGTTAATATTATTATTATTATTATTATTTTTTCTAAATTAAAATACACTTAAATATAAAAGGTAATTGAAAAATAATAATTGAAGACAAACAAAAATTTATCTAGTGTTATACATAAAATGTAGGCTGTATTAAAAAAATCATTAAGAATTAAAAAAGAGCAACAACAACAACAACAAAAATTTAAAAAAAAAATGCTTTAGTCGAGCTGTTATTATGGATAAAAAGGCGATTATTTAATGATTAGAAATTTATTAAATACATATACATTCAAATAAATAATTAAATATATATATATATATATATATATATATATATATATATATATATATATATATTCACATATATTAAACATATATAATAAAAACATTTTATTTGACATGATTAAATATTACAACAACAACAAAAAAACTCAAAAATAAATAAAATATGATAATTATTAAAAAAAAAGTACAATAAAAATATAAAAAGAAGTGCGTAAAAATGCAGTTGTTTGATTTTTGCTGGAAAATTCTTTATGCAGCTTTGGATAAAATTCTCTAAACGTGTCACATTTGCCTGCTTTCAGAACATTTAACAACAATAACTATACAGTGGCGGATAAAACGATAGCACATCTTGTATAATACATTTGTACACATACACACACACACACATCAACACATAATTTGTCACCCCTATGGCATTGGTGGTGGCTGTTATATTTTGTTTTTTAGGGCGATAATGGAATTTGATTGTTTTCGCTGGTATTATCGAAAAGGGCGTGCCTCCTTCCTGTCGGCTTTTCTCCTGTTTGCTTACAATGCACATTTACAAAAACAAAAGAATGATGATGACAGATACCGTCAAGAATAAAATGGATCAGCAATCAGATAACAAGACGTAAAGTAGCGATTTTATACTGTTTTCTTATATTTTAAAAGTATTTCCCTTTATAAAAACAAAACAAATATTGCGTATATATAAGTTCCTTTCACTCCCGAAGGGAGCATAGGGCCATAACAAGGTGGTTCCAATAGTCTCGATCTTCGACACGGCTTGACTTCGTTCCATTTCATACGCACTCTCGACAGTTCTGTTGTCAGTTGCAGCTCCCAGGTATGTGCTGGTCTCCCGACTCGTCTGCTTCTCTGTGTGTTCCAATCTATTGCGTATAAAAGGCGAATATTTTCGTACTCCTAGATTTTTATCGCCCAAGCAAAAACATTTTTTGCTGATTTTTTATAGTAAGTATGAAAAAATATGTTAAATTATATTATGAATAATTATATTCCTCTGATTTAAAGCATGTTAAGACGAATATTATACCAATGCTTTGCACGTATGTGGTTTAAAGGGTTTATCTCAAATTTATATACCTGGACACTGAAATGTATTATTTGTATGCCTGCTGTTCTGTTTACTTCAAAATACACTTGAAAGAAAGGACATTCAATATAAAAATTATTTCAGCTTCCTAGTGTGAATTGATCTAAGCCTACTAAACTACAAAAAAAAAAATAAAGATAATGAGCTTGAAAGCTCCACGCCCGAGCCGCTGAGAGATCGGGCATATTTCTACTCCACGGTGAGATACAGCTGAGATGGTTTGCAGTCAACATTGTCATGTCTTTACCGACTAACAGCGTTAACAATGCATTCCTATGCGTAGTGCACGAAGAAAACTATGAATTAATTTAAATTTGAAAAACTTTTTGAAAATCTTTTTCTCCTATTGTCATAAGGCACTTTGAATTTTTGATTTTTTTTTGTAATTCTTGCATACCAATTTTATTCGAACAATAACCTTTTGTGTAAATAAGAAAAATTAAAGGATATTGTAAAGGCAAACAAGTGTTCCTAATCCTGTTTCCAATCTCAAGAATTGTAAAACAAAAGTTTATAGGAACTTTCCTGAAATTGTTTATTTTTGAACATTTAATGGAAGGAAATTTCAGCCTCAGAGATGCTTTAGAAAAATTTTACGTTTTTATAAAACACCATTTTAAAATGGTTTTCTTTTTAGTGATATTTGAAAAAATTTACTTTTAAAGGACTCTTTTTCTCATTTTCAGTTTTAGAAATTTGTGAAATAAATTCCTTGTTTGAGATAAACGAGAGGGAGAATAATTAATTAAAAAGAAGCCGATGATCTTATAGAGAAAAAAGGTTTTTCACTAAGTGCTTAATATTAATTAAATTAACAAAAAACACAGATTTTTTTTTAGAAAAAAAAAATAAACCAGAAATATTATCAATAAAAGACTTTTCGGCAGAACTTTCAAGACGAATTTAAAATTCTTTTAATAAAAACAATTTTTTTTTGAAAATTGTATATTTAAAATTGTTCATTTTTGCAATGGGTAAATTCTCCAAGCTATACTTTTTTGTGCAAATTATAACCATCTATTGGAGAGCAAAGGAACTTGACATCTACACCTAAGAAAGATGTTCGATAATTCCATACGTATTAACGAGAGTTTAACAGGGCTCGAACTGTTTGCAGGCATGGAAATTGATGTGTAAAAGAAAATATTAGGATAATCAGTAAAACAATTTTGGTATTACAAAATTTTTAAACGAAACTTATTCAAAAGTGCAAGATTATATGAATCAACCCTCGCTTAAAAAACAAACAATTTATTTATCACTAACGTCACACCAAATGGATTATCGACTCATTTTTATCGCTTTACAGGCAACCGATAAATCCAAATTAATGAAATAAATTTTCCTATCAGTACGTATTATATATTCCATTATGGATTGAAGAAATAATTTTTTTTTATAATTTTTAATAGGAATCTTTTTCTCTTAAGAGAAGTTCGTTTGGCTTAAACGAAAAACAACAGCGAAAAATTTCCATTTTCGCTTAAAAAAATTTCATAAACGGCTAAAGGTTGACATTAAAAAGAATAGGAAGACAATATCATTACCAGTAGCGCTTCAAATATAGAATCGCTCTCATAAATATTTTCTAATTGTGATTTCGCTTAATGTATATATAAGGACATCTTGTTATCGCTAACTACGGCAGATTTAGGTTGCAGGGGAAGTCACAACATATTGACTATACATAAAGGGTAGTAAAGGTAAATGAACTATATTGACGCTGTGATGAGCTAAAGGAATATATTGTCGAATTTTATATCTTCAATGTCGAGCTATAAAAAAGTTGCAATTACGGCTCTGTAGAGCGGTGTTTCCAGTATTATTAATAATAATGGACCATTGACGCCACCGCTGCCAGGTCCATACCAAACTGTTACACTGTGTGGATGCATTTCATTCATAATAATGATATGCAGGTTTTACGATCGCCACATACGGAAATTTTGTTTGTTGACATAGTTTCCGAACCAAAAAATGCATCTCGTCAGAATACGATATCGATATTTCCCAACGTTGTTCAAGCTTAAAGCGAATTTTTGTGGTCTATGAAGGCACGATACTGATTGATAGTCAATATTTCGGACAGACACAAATCGATCAGTGTCATTTAAAAGGATTCTTCTACGTGAATCATGTATTACAACAAAAATTTAATCAGATTCGGTCTATTCATTGGAAAAAAAATCTTGTTTTCGAAATATCGCCATTTGGGAATAACTCCGTATATTCTATTCAAATTGGTTTTTATGATTCGATTACTGTTTGTATTTAAAGAATATGTTCAATGCCATTTTTTTTTGTCTAAATAAATAATTATTTCGTACTTTTCTTTAATAAAAGACGATATAAGTGAAAGATTTCAGGTATATATAATTATGTAAACCGTATTTTTAAGGAAACCTATTCAATCCTTTCTAGCAGATTTTATAATACATTGTTTCTTTGGCTGTTTAATTTAAATATTTAGCTTTTAAGCTTAAAGCTCTTACGGGGAAAGACATTTGAACTTATTTTCACAAAACCAAATTTATTTAATTCTGAAACCTTGCAACTTTTATAGCAGCTTTTTAACAGTAAATGTTGAAAGTGGCAGTAGCTTCCAAACTTGTATAATTCATGTTAATCTTATTATATTATAGTTTCGCTATAATGATTTTGTAGTAGATTAAAGCTGAATACGTTTACCTACGATACCATAAAATGAGGCACTATTTTTATTTATAATTATTTACATATAATGAAATAAAAAAGCTATAAGATTAATCAGCTTTTTATTAACATAAACTTTGAAAAAAGAAAAGTTCTTCGTATTTAATAAACTATGGTTTGGAATGCTGTTGGCAGGACATGGAGAAACTGTTGGTGAATAGTGAAATATTACACCACATGCACTAAATACATACATATATAATCTGTTCGCTTGCAATCCCAGTAAAAACTTGTAACGAGAGAGTGACGTAAATATTTAGAAAATTGGTCTCCCAAATTATCCCAAAATAGAAAAAGTACATGAATGCTTTACCAAAAACTATTACCTACACGTACACAGTTTAACTAATTTTTTTTAGCCATCTTTCATTATGTATTATTATTCTGAAGTTCAAGAAAAGTATTACATTTAGTTACAAACATTCCGAGGACATAACATTTACTATTCCTTCATTTAAGGAAACAACCACTGTCCCCAAAGCGCAATATTTTGCAGAGCTTAATTCGAGCACATTAGCTCAAGCTAGACTTTGTCTGGAAAACCTTTACTTTTGGGAAGACAATCGAACTGTACGAGTTTTCTTACAAATTGACATTTTAGCAGTAACAATTTTACAAAACTTATTTCGTCTCTCTATTTCTTAAGGTTTTTTTTTTAGTTACTCGTTGCTAACTTTTCAACTTCAGGAGCACCCCGACAGTGGCATTTAGTAAAAACTTTTAGTGAATGAATGACAGACTTATAGCAATTTTAGAATTTAAATTTATTTTTATTTACCACATCTAATTGGGAGACTCATTTTCAAAATGAAGCAAGTAGAAATTTATACAAAACTAGTACTAGTAAATGAATATTTATATAAAAATATTGATCAAAATCTTTTTATGTGCGAAAAAAAATCCGTATATATATTTATGTGGCATGAAAGTTTAAAATCTTTCGTATGACAAATATACGTATTTTACAATGTTTTCCTCCCTGACAATAGTATAACATTTGGTTGGTCAAAATCAGATTACTCTGATTTGGGTACCAGGACATCAGGGGTATGCCGGGAATGACTTGGCGGACATCTGTGCGAGAAGAGGGGCTGAGGGACCCACCCCCTCTTTTGGGTTCAACAAAAGTCTCTTTGAAAGGGAGATTTCGAAATGAACATCGTCCAGGATTGCACAACATTGGAATGACATCAGTGGATTATGTCACTCCAAGAAATTCCTACGCTTTGACGCTAGGAGGGCGGATCTGGCTCTACGACTGGACAGGAAAAGCCTACGGACGCTGGTAGGGGCGCTCACAGGCCATTACACCTGCAAAGCCCACCTTTAAATAATGGTCTCATCTGACATGGTCATCTGCAGATTTTGCGGTGAGTAGAAGCAGTCGATGGAACACTTGATAGCAAATTGTGGGGCATTGGGCCACAGAAGACACAGAACTCTACATGCATATACGCTGAGTGAAGAAGATCTGTTAATGCTCCCATTGAAGGAGCTGATTCCATTTGCAAACCTATACTTCTAGGGACAGGGGAAGCACAATAGATCAACAATGGTCGCAGTGCAAAAAGCCATCCTGGGCCAAACCCCCATTGCATTACATTACATTACATTACAATTTATAAAAGAATCTATTAAAAAACTAATTTAGGAAACTTAATTTTTTTACTAACTTGCGTGATCTTTCCCAATAAATTTGCGCCTATTAAAGAACACTTAACTAACTTTTTTTTGTTCAAATGGGAAAAAGTTTTGCACTTGTTTTTTTGAAAAATAAAACGTTATTTAAAGATATTTTTTAAGGAATTATATTACGTGAAGCAAATGTGGCAGCTTGTAATCAAGTTTATTCATTTTATTTCCTAGTTATAGAAAGAACAATATATTTCTTTGATTGCAAGTAACAAGTTATAAGCTGGAAAATATCGTTACATAGAAAAAATGTTTAATTAAGGAAGCTGTCATATGGGCAAAAATATGATTTTTTTGGAATACTCTTCTGGCATCTTTGACTATTGCAAGTATTGTTGTTTTTAAAAGAGATCGAGTTATCAGTGTCATTGGCATCAATATCCTTTATAAAATATTCCATTTCTGTTGCAGCGAACATCATGTGAGGTACATTCATTAGTTCTGCCACATTTTATCAGGAATCGGAATGTTTTTGTTTATTTATTTATTTGGGTTCTACAGAAGAAAACGACAAGGAGTTACTCATACCCAGTTCGTTGTCAAACATGTATGAGTGCATATGTATCAGTTAGGAAATTACACTTACATGCACATTTTTCATGCGAAGACGTGAGTATAGTCGTGAGTATTTTGTCACAGGGATGGAAAAGGGATCTTTCATTGTAATTCTCCCTTATAATCATTAAAGGAGTCTGACAATTACTGATTCAAGTACAACAAAATATTTCTTTTACAAATCTCACTACTCTAAATCTAACATTTAATTAGATGGCAAAAATTCTTAGAATCCGATCACATTTGATGACAGAAATCTTTGTTGGCATAAGCAACTCGTTTATATTTATAGTTGTCAGATGGAGCTCAGGATCAGCATCACCAATAGCAAAGAAATTACGTTAATTCTTAAAAACAAAATACCTTTAAATGGGTTAAGCAATTATTTTTTCTCATGCATTTAAATTGAAGCAAATCGACAAAAATATCAGTGCCCAATTTTAGCTGCTTCTCAAAAGTGTTTCATTCTAAAAACTTAATTAAATATTTTTATCTTTTGAATGCCAACGTTGTTGATAAAAGTCAACACAGGTGTTTCTGATAAAGCGCAAGACCAATAGTTAATAGTACAAAAAATTTTGTAAACAGTCGAATTTGGATACACAAACACAAAATTCTTATATTAAGAAAAATTCTCAACTATTACTTTTGTTAAATATCAAAGCACTTCACTGCAAAGAAAAGCCTTTTAAAAGAAAAACCGCTTAAACGAAAATCATTTAGTTGTTAAAATCGCTAGATTGTATGAAAAAAGACTGGCTTAAAAGAAACAAATTATTTATCAAACGAAATATTTAATGTCGGCTCAGTTGAAGCGTTCTACAGGCAACCGATAAGATTTGGTTTTCAATATGCGTTTGTTTTCAGTATCAATTTTTAAGAAGCTGAATGCCTTTAAGCCAACGAAGTTTTCTTATATGAAAATAATTTTTCTCATTCTCATTAATCGGAATTCGTCTGTTTATTCAACAATTATAACGTCTCATGTGTTTCTAACACAAATAATTAAAAAAAATAGCGCATGTTATTGAACAAATTTTTCAAGATAGTGCGTAAATAAAAATGTGTCACAAAAATATTACCAAATAATCCAAATACAAGTATCTTTTTGAATATTGTATAAAATAAACTAAACTTAATTTCGTGATTTTTTTAATTTAAATTTAAATAGGCTACTTAGCTCAACCGTATTTTATAAGCCAAATTACATGTGATAGTTATCAAAGAACAAATTACACCAACGACACATGTGTAAATCATTCTGACAAACACTAGCAGAACGGAACAACATGCTGTTTTCGAAAGCCGCTACACTTTCATCATCAGCGTTCTTGTGTTTGGTCCACTTCTGTGGTGTCAGTTGATGTATATTTCAGCTATTTATACAAACTTTTTCACTGTAAATAGAATACGTGAATTTTTTTGATTCATCGTATCACAATTTGTGAAGATTTCTTTTGTAATGGAAAGCCCAAATTACATCTCACTAACTTACAACAGTGTTGCCATTGTTATCTATTCTTTACCAACTATACACATGTTTTTTAATTTGCTTATATAACTATCACATGTAATTTGGCTTATAAAATACGATTGAACTAAGTAGCCTATTTAAATTTTAATAAAAAAAATCACAAACAGAAAGGAAAAATGTTCATAAAATAAAGAGAAATCTTAAACCTTAAATATAAATTTAATTTCTTTTTTATATTATGGCTCTATTAGAAATAATAAATATTACCATTACTTATGGACCACGATTTAATTCATGTGACAGCCGCGGCTGGCCTTGCAGTAAATTATCCTATTTCGGGAATGGCTCGGATTGAGTTATTTTTATGGATCAAATTACAGCTTCAAAATGGTTAATTAGCAACGCCAAAACGGTTCGCAAAAGATCGATTGGTTGATGATTTGCATAACATGGTGATCTATGCTGCAGTAACCAAAAAGAAAAAAATCTAACAAAGTAATAAAAGGTAGGTGGGAGGTTGGTCGGTGGGTGGTGGGTGGTGGGTGTCAAAAATAACACTAACCCAATAATAATAAGTTAAACTTTTAAAACAAAAAACACGCTTAATAATTTTGGCCAGCTTTTTGGGCCAAATACTCCTCTGTGCATTGCTGATATTTTACAAAATAATAATAATAATAATAATAATAATAATGAAATTATAATAAAAATACTAATATTTTTTTTATTATTTATTATAATTAATAATGAATACGCTCATAGCAAATTCGCCTGGTGTGAGCAAAGATTTCTAAAGAAGACTTGGATGCGTGTTTCATTTCATAGTGAATATCGTATCAGTTGCTCCACAAGCAGCAACGACACTCTCACGAGTTCTTAAAATCTTTCTTATTTATCACATACATATGTGCATATAATCGAAAAATATGATATTTTAATGTTTTTGCTTATATAATTATTTATTTTTTTATGAGGAATTATTTGCATACGAGTATGAATACGTCATGAACATATTCATGAGCTGAGAGCGAAAGTATGCAAAACGGAACGTTTGCTTTAATTTTGTTTGTAATATTTTTGCTCGTGAGAATAAAATGTGGATTAATTAATTAACTGTTTCCCATGGGATCTTTCTGTATTTTGCCCCCACACGCACCTACTCTGACAGTAAAGAAATATAACAGTCTCGTATGAAACACAAAGTAGTGCCGAAATGTCCGAGACATAAGAGATTGTCGTCGCTTGTTATTTAATTTACACTAACAAAAATGAGTACATTAAGAATATTTCTTTTGCGCTGGGAGAAGGAGAGCTGAAAGCAGCCCATACAATTGCAAAATTTAATAATACAAGTTCGGCGATCACTGATTCAAACTTACGTACATACGTTGTTAGAAAAGAAAACAACAGAACATAAGTACTTCATTTTCTGTCTTTGTCATTGAAAAATTATTTGTTTTGGCTTTCATCATATACAAAACAATAATTTTTTTTTTTTTAATTTATGTCTTTGCATAAGACGATTGTTTGCAAAAGGTTTTATTTGCGCAATGCCACTGAATATACAGTTTAAAAAATAATTATGTATGTATATATAGTGTAGGTAATAATATAGGAATGTTTTTGACTTTTAGTTGAAATGGTGCATCTCGAATGATTGTAAGAATTTGTCACTTACATAAAAAAATCCGGCTGAATTATCTACTTGCGACAAAAAATTTTTCTATATAAATTTTTATAAGCCCTATTACACCTATTAATATACAGATATTAAAGTTTGTATGATGATTTTTCATTCAATCATACCAAAACGGCTGAACGGATTTAAATGAAGTTGGGCACACAGATAAGTCATAGCATCAGTCAACAAAGAGGATATCTTTTTTACCGCGAAGGCCTTAGTTTGACCATGTAGAGACCACCAAAACATCAAATTTTATATCAGGATCTTTGCTAATTAATCAAGCGCAAGCGGTATAACGAATTTGAGTGTATAAACGGCACAAAAACAGTTCATAGTCCAGATTAACACCCGTAATGCCATTTAGCAGTTTAAACACTATTGCCATAATTTTTATATTTGTGTGTTTGCTATTCAATCACGCATCAGTATCTGTACAGATTTTAATGAACATTTTTAGTCTCCCTAAAAGAGTGGTTTAACAAATTTCAGGATTAAAAAATTTTTATGGTATTATTACGGGTATATTTTTCGGACATCTAGAACATTTTTAGAAAATGATAGAAAATAGTAAAAATGGGTACTGGATGGAGGATAGAGGATAGAGGAGTTAGTGTTTGTGGATATTTCACTTGAATTTGTAATGCATTTAATGGAGAATTAAACTGTTTAATTGTATTAGAACACACCGGAATATTTAATAACAATAAAACAACAAACAATAGCGATAAGTCTCTTCGATGTCTTCTAAACAAATTCGAGCAAACTGAAACTAGGCTTTAAAACACCATTCCCTATCACTAGAAATAGAAACGTTGAATTGTTACGATATGTTTCTTTTTTTATGGAGATAATAGTTTTGGTTAAAAATAAAGTTTTAGTTAAAAATATTTAATAAAGATTTTATCCAATGCAACTTTTAAGAAAGTCGATGAAATGTACTGATGTAGGTGCTTATACCAACTTATCTGGATACCACCAACTATGGTTTCAATTAGTTTTTGAATGTTCTATGTTTTATTTTTCTATTTTCAATTATTTATGCGGCACATTAACGTACGAAATTTCAGATTTTAACAGAACCCACAAATAATTTTGCTTTTTTTAGTTGCTGTGAATTTAGCTGTGTATTATAATTAAAGATTTTGTACAAAATTATGATTGAGATCAGCAGGTATTTTTTGGTATTTGTATTTTTTTTAAATAAATATATGAGCTTGAATGCTTTTCAAACATGATTAGATTAGGGCCAATAAAAAGTTATTTTGGAGAACAACCCGAATAATAGTTTTATTTTTTTTTTGTGTGTTAATTATTATCACAAGCATGTGTTTATTGTGATTTAAAAATGGTTTTGGTTTAATATCATTATGTCGTTTTATTTAAATGTTATTACGTTTTAAATAAAATTTAGCACCGGATGACGCAAAATCATTGTAATTTCAGAAAATCTTCCTCGAGAGAGAGCGAAACTCCAAACTTATTTGTATTAATTGTTGCTGATCGTATTTTTATTTTTTTTTATCACTTTTTGGTAGGGAGGAAAATGTATTAATTTATTTGCTGTGTGTATAAAAGCAACCTGTGTATGTGTCTGACTTGCCTTGCGTCAGCTACAATTTTAAAAATATGGATGCTCATATGTGGTAGTATCCTCATTAAATTATTAGGAGTTTCGTTGAGATCGGCGAAAGCTTAAAATTATTCTTTTGATTTCTTTAATTATTTTTTTTTTAATTTCTGAAACTAGTCAATCTTTGGTATAGAGAAAACAATACTTCTTTTTTTTATTCATGTTTTTCTGTAGTTTCAAGAGTTTCATCACTTTTTGCTGATCTCAGCTTCCAAATTAAATACAATTTCTTACTTTTATGATTTGCTTTATTGAAGTGGAAATTATTCCAATACGTTATCAATATTTTATTTAACGATATTCATTCAATTATGTATTAATTCCGAAAACGGTAACAGTATACTCAAGTACTTCACCATTAGCAGGTGTGATTTTGAGATCAAAGCCTCTTTTTGACAATCTTCTTACCACCACTTCAGGGTCTTCACCAGGAGAAGCAACTTTCTCAATTGAAACTATGACCTTGGTGATTACTTCTTTGTACCTCTTGGAGCTACCACGACAAATTTCAGGCTGTTGTGGGCCATCGTCGGTTGTACATTTAATTTCGTCAATTTGGGTAGCACCTAAAGTATGGATGCATATGTACATATGAATATGATAAAAAAAATTTATGAAACATGTTGCAAATTTGTAATTTACCTTCAGCAGGTTTTACAAAATCAAATGTATGAATAAACGGAGGAGAGTTTGCGGCAACAGCTACAATAAAACTAGTAACCAAAAAAACTTTTAAGACTGTGAAATTAGACATCTTCTCGTTAGGAAATATTTTAAGAAACTTGCTCATAATTTGGTAGCAAAGCGCCCTTTTATATATTCCCAATCATATTACGTGTCTCATACGAATGACATTCACAAACACACATATGCAGACGTGCTAGAATTTATTTGCCTTAGAGTCGAATGCTAACGCCGATGTGAGAAATTCTATGAGTGTGTATTAAAACGAAAACAAATATATATATTTTTTCTTTTCTGGTAAAGTTTTTGAACACGAAACTTCTAAGTTAAAATATGCGTTTCTTATAACAATAGAATGATACATACTGCGAATATACAGACTTCTCTCTAATAGTAAATCCAAAATAATATTTCATGTACTCATTATTTGCTTTATAACTTATTCTCATTATATAGTAAACATATGTGCATGTATGCTATTTATTCTATATAATATATACTTCTACATTATATTAGATCATTTGTATTATTTTATATTGCGCTGGCTGCTATAAGATAGAATTAGAAGAAAATCATCAAATTCTCTTTAAAAATTTAATAATAGTGTTGCTCTTATTAATCCATTATTTTGTTTATTTATTTATTTATTTTTTCATTGCTATTGTCAAGTAGTTGCCAAAAGTGTGTCTAATTGTATACATGTTGCAAGAAAAATAAAATAGACTCATGTTGAGTATAACTGTCTGTTGTGCTGTAAATGCGTTTATCATTCTAATTGTAGAAGCCACAATAAACAGAAAAGTTCGAATATTTTTTTTATGTAATCACTATAAATTTCAACACTAAGTATAACAAAAAACTTTACGTTTTCACAATAATTATGTGTTTGAAGATGTAATCTCCCATAAAAAAAAAATTTATAACAGCAGAAGACAAACGCTTTTTATTGTAGGAATTATTTTGAATTCAATTATTGTTAGTGATGGTAAAAATCCTTTTGATGTAATTCCCCTCAGAGTCCATAAAAGTTGAAAAGCTTGTTTTATATAAATTCTGCCAGTTTTGTAGGGGAAACTAACATAATATCCAAGAGGCTTTTATATTTAATATGTTTTTATTCTTATTGTTCAGTAATCGTAATTTTCCCATTCGAGATTTCGTAAAAAATAGCAAAGAACTTTTATGAAGCTACAACTTCTAACTTGTTTAATTCTGTTCTGATCCCAGACAAATCGTGACTGATCGAAAATATAACGTTGTTAAGAATTTTATTTAAACAATTATGAGACTAAAAATTTTGTTTAAAACTTTACTTTAAGGATATTCAACTGTCACCCTAATGGGTATTGTTATATGATGCACACAAAAGCTTTTGTTTTAGTTTTGCTTCTACACCTTTTGTTTGTCAATTATGAGTACAATTTGTCTCCAAGAACTTCACATATCTTAAGGGGCAACTCGAAATGTTAAAATATTGGGAAAAAATTAATCAATATTGTGGAACTATTTTTTCTTTAGGTCTTAAATGTCAAAAAGGTCCACATATTTACTTTTTTTTTTTTTTTTTTTTTTATTATATATTTATTTGCAATCTATTTTACAATAATAAGCAAATTTGATCATTTATAAAATCACATACCCTATTGATTCTCTTTGGAACCAACAATTTAAATTATATATGAGTGTAAAAAGCATATATAAGGATAATGTATTATATTAATAAATTATAAATATTAATGAAAGTATATATTAAAGGTTTATTTTACAAAGTATTTATATAAGTTCATTAAATAAAAGGTAGATCTAAGATATGATTTCTTTTAAGTCTTCTAATTTCATCAGTATCATCAAGTAATGCAATTGCCAATATATTACTATGGTAACTAAGCCTTTCTAAATAGTTAGAGCTATATTTTCTTATTTCAGATTTTACGAAGGGTATTTTAAGGTCGTTATGTAAAGATTTATTTGTTATATAAAACGGTGCATTTGTAATTGTCCGCAAAGCTTTAGATTGAAACCTTTGCAATATTTCTATGTTTGAGTTACTGGCAGTCCCCCACAATTCTATGCCGTAGGTCCATATAGGTTTTATTATAGTTTTTAGTAAAAGAACCTTGTTTTCTAAGGAGAGTTCAGATTTTCTTCCAAGTAACCAGTACATTTGTTTAAATTTATTGTCTAGTTGCTTTCTTTTGGCTGTTATATGTGCTTTCCATGTTAGCCTTCGATCCATGTGAAGGCCTAGATATTTTATGGTATCACTTCTAGGAATTTCTGTGACGTTAAGGTATACAGGAGGACAATTTTTTGTTCTTGTTGTGAAAGTAATGTGATTTGATTTTTGAGTGTTTACTACGATATTCCATTTTGTGAGCCAGAGTTGAAGGCTATCGAGTTGACGTTGTAGAGAACTGGAGGCTAGGTATGGTAGGCTATTAGAAGATAAAAATGCAGTATCATCTGCGTATGTTGCCATAGTTATGTCACCTTGTGTTGGCATGTCATATGTAAATATTGTATATAAAACTGGGCCGAGAACACTACCTTGCGGTATGCCAGCATTTATTTCGCAAATTTTTGAAATATCTGCATTAACTTTGACATAAAAACATCTATTTCTCAAATACGATGAGAAAAACAATATTTACTTTTTGAACAACTTTTGTAGAGAAAAACACTGTC
Source organism: Germaria angustata (assembly GCA_963681545.1). Classification (NCBI taxonomy): domain Eukaryota; kingdom Metazoa; phylum Arthropoda; class Insecta; order Diptera; family Tachinidae; genus Germaria; species Germaria angustata. The sequence goes on along the minus strand of OY813001.1, from coordinate 9,620,404 downwards.
ACAAAACTTACGTAAGTTGCAATGAAATTGCGTTGCGTTTCGAAACAAGTTTGCTCACTCGGAAGCCGTGTTCAATGCGGTACGAAACATAAAAGACTAATTATCCAAAAATAATTGTTATCACTTGCTAATCTTCAAAAACAGATTTAATTCACTAGATGTTCTAAGCCATCTCTTTGTTGCAAATAGTTCTACTCTAAATTAAACTAAAGTACTTTGTCCACAAATGGTGAAATGGAAAAATTTAAGTAATTGTGCTAGAGAAATTGAGTTTTGTACGTTAATGTAAGATACATATGTTTGTATGTAAAAAAATGTTCAAGTGTCTTAGCTGATTTATTTCGAACATTCTTTTGATTTCCAATTCTAGATTAGTTTGCTAATATTTGCAAAGTTTTCTGAAGTTTAAAAAGATTTTATTTTAAAGTAATTTTTCCAATTCAGGAAAGGAAAATCCTCCTAAGCTTCAACATACGGGGTAAAACAGAACAATGTTATTTCCGAGTCTGCCACACCTTTCCTCAAAAGCTCAAATGCATCTTATACTTGTAGTCTTAAGTCATGCGTCAAACACCAATAATTCGTTTAGTGCAAGACATTAATTTATCTCGAAAATGTTTGTATTTGAATATAAAATTTTTGCTGCATTTATCGGTTTGACAGAGAAAACACTGATATGTGATTCAATTATATAACAACTAAACCTTCTTTTATCCTATTTATGCTTTATTACAGAAACTATTCCTATACAGAATGGGCTTATCTGACACGGACATCTGCAGATTTTGCGGTGAAGATGAGGAGTAGATGGAACACTTGATAGCAAATTGTGGGGCATTGTGCCACAGGAGACAAAGGATTCTACATGCATATACGATGAGTGAAGAGGATCTGCTTATGCTCCCACTGAAGGAGCTGATCCCATTTGCGAACGTATTAAACTGCTAGGGACAGGGGAAGCACAATAGATCAACTATGGTCGCAGTGCAAACGGCCATCCTGGGCCAAACCCCCATTACATTATTTACTTAGTTAATATGTACTTTTACTTTATTTAATATGTACTTTTACTTTATTTGTGATCAGAGTGGAAAAGTTACTATAAAATATTTCTATTATGATGCTTCGGTTTTGAGACATATTTCATTTTATTAGATGCGGGGACATTTTTATCCTTTCGATTTCTCTTTCAATAAAAATTGCCAAATGTATTTAGAATTGTGCTTAAAAGCCCAGTTTTAATTTACATTTAATACAATGCAAGGATATATCTGCGAAACAAATATCTTTAACTTAAAACGACTAATATTAGCTGTACTTTTAATCAGGAAATAGCAAAAATTAGTAAATTTTTGGAATTATGTTACAAATCTTTTTTTAGAAAAATTTTCTTTTATAAGTTGCAAGGACACACCTGCTTTCAATATGTAATTCTCATCAAATCCAATTTCAATTGCACGGAAGATGAAAAACGTCTAAATACCCAGTTGAGGTCTCTATGCCCGAAACAATTGGACAAATTCATGATATGGTGTTAGCCGATTGGAGATTGATAGAACAAAGAAATGGCTTGGCGGAAAGAGAACATCTAACAAATAAATATTTATTTTGGTGACATCGAAAAATGTTATTTTTTTGGAAGTGATAAATAATACGTCGCACAAGATGTACAGAACTCAATGGTTACTTTGTTGAAAAAGAAATTATCTTTTTATCCATTTCATTCAAGAAATCAGGATCTTAAGGATCCGCTCTCGTAAGTAACCAATTTTAAAGAAACACATTTTTCAAGTTCATATTTGAATTTGTGGTCCGTAATTATAAACTTTAATTGCATTCCACAGTGCTGCGTCCCAAGCTCTAAATATTTCGCGATAAATTTCAGCTCTTACAAAACTTTTCAATCTTGTTTTCCCATCGAATTGTAGATCATTAAAGAATTTAATGAAATAAATTTTAAAAATTACAAGAAGCCTGCAACCATAGAATATCATACATTCACATTGATTCTGCTTTATTAAAAATAAGACAAAATAATAAAATGATTAATAAACAAATAAACACGAGTATATGAAATAAATTAAATTTCTGGTCTATAGGATTTTAGTTTCAATAATTGGCGTATGACAATAAAGTATTATTTAGTTTTTTTCGCACAAATCTGTTGCATACTTTTCTGATGTCCAATGAATGTGGAAATAATCAAAGATTTTGAAAAACTGTGGTCGTCCTTAAACTTCAATTCGATTATATACTCGCGAAATATATCAATATACATAGAGGCAAACATTGTTGCCAGTCTATCATATTGATTGCTAAATATAACATTCTTGGAATACATTTAGCAATTAAGATGTAATTTTTCTTTGATCGCTTTTCAAAATATAAATAAAAATTCTTAATTTTGCTTAGCATTTTTAACATTATACTTTATTATTCACTTTTCTACTTAATTTGATTATTTTGCATTTAGAAAATGTGAGCCCAAGTACAGTAATTGTTGTCAAAACAAATTGTCAAGAATAAGATCCTTTAAATATGTGTTAATTTTTGTCATATCGTTACCATTTATATCGGGGCAGACCAGATTCCCCACTAAGCGAATTGAAACACTCTTATTAAAGTTTGTCTGTTATGTGAACTGGCATGTACAATTTGTTTACATGGTTTGTATATTTCCGAAAATTTTTTCTTATGTCATTTTTTTCTCTATAAATTACAGAAATTTTAGATCTGTTAGTGGACTTTAGTATATTTTAAGTTCCAGTTTTTCAACAGTTTTAATTTTGAATTAATCGATTTAATTAATTTTTGAGCTTCAGATATCCCTTATTTTATGTTATTTTATTTATCGATATTTTTATACTCTTCGAGTACCATCGTAATGATTTGAAAATTAATGTTAATTTTAAAATTTATATGAAATAAACAAATGTCCTGGTAGTGGTATTCTGGAGAACCAAAATATATATAAATAAAATAAAATAAGAGACCTTAAGGTTAAATAGTTATTTGGGTTTTTGAATTAATCAATTCTATTTTACATGAAATTTTCGCTTAAAACTATTTTAGTCTATGGCAAATTTTTTAGTTTCCCTCTCATAAGAAAATCTATTTAGTCCTCTAACTAACACAATTTCACCTCTTACAAAACTGAGGAAAGAGTTTCTTAGTGAACTTGCGTTAATTAAATTTTAACTTATTTTTTTAACTGACCTTCGTAGACTAGTAGGTAGTGTACTAGACTCGTAGTGCGAAGGTCCCAGGTTCGAATTCTGCCGCAGAACTCTGGCAGTTTGTGTTTTGATAATTAAAAGGAGCGCACAACAAGCCTTCACTGGCTTTAAGTGTATGTCGTATGACATGGGCTATCACACCCCTCCAATCAGGCAAAATCGTTGCCAAATAAGCAAATGCCCTTTTTATTGTTAAATTTTTCTTTTTCTTGGAAAAAGTTTACGAAACATGTATGAAATGTAATGAAAGCACGATACCATGTATTTAGAAATGTTCACAAGTGGATTTTAATAGAAAGGACAAAGTCAGGACTTCAAGGAACAAAAGCACAGCTTCTTTAAGAACAATTAAAATCAAAAATATCGGACAAACAATTTTTCCCCCTGAATTTTGATGCTTTTGACACTCTCTGTTGTCAAAAACAGACCTTTTTCCATATTTATTTAGGGTATCGTTTTACTTTTATTTATAATAAATGAAGCTTATTTTTATATGCTTATTTATAATTAATTTATCTTTTTTATATTTCCTTACAAAATTTTTTTTACAAATATATTAAACCCTAAATTTTGTAAATCACGGAACTAACAGACATTTCTATGGGCAGCAAAAAATTATATTTTTATAAATCTGTTTTGGCTCCTCATACAATTTCTTAGCGAAAAAACTTTGCTCTACCAAAATGTCTAGACTATAAATAAATATCACTTTCTTATTTGACTTAAAAATTAATCTCTTAATAAATTTTATAATAATAGGCCTCAATTGACAATATTCTAATACTTCTTTAGTTTTTATTTTAAGGCGAAAATAATATTTAATTTTTTGTAAGAGTGAAAGAACTCGCTCTTCCGTCCACTGTTAAGAATTATATAATATTTTTCTTCTAAAGTTATTAGCGTTTTTTTTAGATTTTACGGACTTTTACATTGGTAATGTTATATATGGTGTTTGAAAATAAATAACTAGATGTTAGTGTATTTGTGTATGAATTTGAATGATTTTCAAGTTCACAATTTAAGCCCTCTTTGTGCGTGATGAGCTGCGATGCCAAATGCTAAAAACTTTTAGTTGCATCATAATTAAGGCGCAAGCAAAACGGTCTACTATTCAGCTAAAATGTTAATCAAGGTCAAGTAAAAGAGGAGAAAATAAGTAAAGAGCCTTAAAGTGAAAAAAGAAAAGAAAACAAAAATTAATAACAAATCAAAACGTGAATACAAGGGTAATATACCTTGCATTTTTTCCAAAAGTGTTTCAATTTGTTTATAATAAATTGTTTTTTTTTTTAATTTATTATAAATATAAAAGAAAAAGATTCACGCTCTCAATTTTTGTGCGAAAATATGCTCTAAAATAAACAAAACAAACCGAACAATATTGCAGTGTCCCCAAAACAAACGACCGTACGATAATAAAACACGTGGTCTACAGACATCAACATGGAAATGTGAATGATTCAATATGCATGTGCTCGTATATGTTTGGTGGGGTCCAGTGCTAAATTCTAATGCATACTCATATACGGTCAATGAGCAAGAAGTAAAAACAAAAAACAAAAAAAAAAACAAAAAAAAATCCTGTCTTTGTTTCTTTGTAAAACGAGCTTGAGAAAGGGCTTCTATGTATATAGAAATTGCAATAACAAAAAACCTCTACACAATAGGAACAAAACGTTGTTTGTGTGCTTTTTTGCAACATGTGCATAATATGAGCAGAAAATACAATTCTGTTTAAAAATGCGTTCAATACATTAAAAGAGAGAACAGAAGTTTTACAGTGTGAGAGACACATGACTGAAAGTGAATGGCCTGGAGTTATTTGAATTAAAAGCCCATCGTTATTTCAGTTAACCTACAGAAAATAATGCAAATCAATGTTGTCAATTGCAATGTTAAAAATCGTTAAAAGTTTTTATATAAAAATTCTCAAAATTCTTGAAATAAGTGCACAACAATTTCGAGATTATTTTGATTTTACAGATACAAAATTCAATTCTTTATGTTAAATATCGGTTTTAATACAACCCGCAGAGATTCATGTAACATCTTGAATTCAATAAAAATACATTAGTTTTTCTTTTCACTAATGCTAATTTTTTCCCATAATATAAAATTTAATTAAGGCAAGCAATTGAATCAAAATGCTGAATAAAATCCAATAGAAATAATAAAGAAAATTCAAGTGTAAGAAAGGCGTTAGCGATCGGGGTGTTCCTGGAAAGTCAAATAAATACACTATTGGGTATTTTGGAAGCAAGTAAATACAATCATAAACATTTCATTTCAATTTTCTCTTCTAATATTTTTGCAAAGAGCATTGTACTTTCGATAAACTAAAATTTGTAAACAATTACAGTTTCGAAAATTTTATTATTTGTTGTGGCTTTAGCTGTTCATATGCCAACATTTCATTGGTCGCTGAACCAATGAAATTGTTCAAACTCATGTGTTTATGCCGACGCTTTCAAATACAACCTGAAAATTATCTATCGTTTGTGAAAATTACTAAATACATAATCATATGAGCTGTTTGTTATTCTGTTTTATATAATATAATTTTATGCCTACTATGACAATGTATTTAGTAATGTCCTCTGATACAAAATCAAAAGCTTAAGATACTAAAGAAATCGCTGAATTAGCATTACTATTGTTACAACAACACAATCATGTGACTTTTCCATTTCCATTAACATTTCCATACAGCCATTAAACGACCGGTTTGTTTACAAATTTAACAGCCATTGAGCAAATAAAATAACACTATTCACTAAAGAGCACAAAATGGCCAGAGAGCATTTTATGTTGCAGATTACCAAAAACAATATATAAACTGTTAAACTGTTAAAGGATGCTTTAAAAGCCCAAAGCAGCATCCTTGTTAAGAGCAGTAGACAAGTTGTGTTAAATGTGTGTGTGGCTCACATTCAAGCGATTCGTTCGTTGCATGAACGTAAATTTTGTTTGTTCGAGCGATTGCTAAACGTGGATAAATGTATATGTGTGTGTGTGATGTGTTCGTATAAATGTACGTGTATGGAGATATTCTATGCTTTTGGCATAGATGGCAATGATAATGTTAATGCGCTGTATTTGGTGGCAGTTGGCATCGTACGGCTATAAGCAACGGGAAACAGACTAACAAAGTGAAAATTTAGTTTAGAACGTGGGCTTGAACGAGATGGTTCGCTTTTAGTCTTATAAAATATTGAATAAAACCAAAACGTTTCATATTGATATATAAATATATACACACATGTATATTAGATATGAAATTATGCTAAATGTGTCTGTGCAATATATATTCTAAAAATGTATATCTCTGAAATGCAGTTTCCAATGTGTAATGCTACTTATCCTTGCTGAATAAAGTATTTCCAATCAAATAGTAAAATATGTAATAAAGCAAAATAATATCTAAAATAATAATAATAGTATATTTTCTGGCAAGTTGCAAATATAAAATAAAATAAAAAAAAAAAAAATACAAAGTGCTGTCTGTTATAGCTTTTCCTTTAAGCCAGTGAAGAAAAATATATAGAATAGTTGGCAAGAAAGTAAAGAAATATATGAAAATTTGTTCTACGAAAATGCAGTGAAGTGTAAAGTGATTTTTTTTTGGAAATAAATAATCTTTTAATATCTCAACAAATTAAAGAAAGTTTTCAGCTACAAGACATCCAGAGAACATCAAGAAAAAAGTATGAGAAAATTTAATATTATTATTAAAATTTCTTTCTTATATGTAATTTAAACTGATAACAAAGAATACACTCATACATATTCTTTTGGACCTAGAAAATTTTTAATATAATAATTTTTTAGGAAGAGTTTTGGGGTGTGCGACTATTTCAAATTTTTTCCAATTGTTTTAAATTTTAAATTATTAGTTTTTGTTTTAGAACAAACCAAATTACTGACTTAATTGTTTTAAATTATATTGGCATCAAGATCGACTTAATAAATTCTTTATGTTCTATATATATATATTGAGTATTGATTTCATAAGTAATTGCTATTTTTGGCTGATGATATCAAGCAGAACTTAAAGGATTGAAATAAATTATAAGCTAAAATGGAAATTTTAATAAAAAAGTTATATTTGCAATAATAAATCACTAACACACACATAGTGTGTTAGTGGTTTTGTGTTGAAATTGCTTTGTATGCAAAAATATTTACTCAAAATAAGGCATCATAGAAAGATAATTTTATTTCAAGTAATAAAAAATTACTCATACGTCCTCGTTATTGTTTCCTAAAAGTTCAGGAATTATGGCAGTTGAAAAGATATAATGAAGCCAATATCTCATAAAAATTGACTTATATATACTAATGTATGTGAATGTATTTACTTAACACATTTTTTTTTTATAATGAAACATCGTCTTTAGGTTTTTATTAAGACTTTTTTCTTCAACTTATTATTGTAGGAAAAGGCCATTTAAAATTTAAGCCCAAAATATTTGAAAAACAGAAATATTTTGTTTTGAAACAAGCACTAGAGATGAAAGAAAATATAACAACATTAAAGGCAAATAGTAGTTTCCTTCAAAGTCAAATGCTTTTCAATATCTCTTTAATACCTGTTTTTTCAGAAACAAGAATCAAATTCCTTATGAAAATTTATATTGAATACAGCAATAAAATACATAACCTGATGTTTTTTTTTACAAAAGAAATAAATTTTAGCCATAATAAATTGTTAAAAGGCGAATATTCATAAAATTATTGTGTGAAAAAAAATCAAGAGGGTCTGTTCCAAATAGATCAATGGAAAGGGAAATAATTTTATTTTTTAAAATAATCACTATCAAAAAATAACTATCAAAATTTTTTACGAAGACATTTCATACCAATATGCCCAGTATTTCGAAAATAATAACAAATATATATATATATATATATATATATATATATATATATATATATATATATATATATATATATATATATATATATATATATATATATATATATATAAATCTTTAGTTTCTTTATATGCACTCGATTCTAAATATATGGAAAAAATCGTAGGAAAATTTTTCATAGCCTCTGGCTCTTTTTGTAAATTAAAATATTCTGCTTGCTTTTGTAAATTTAAAAATTTTAATTATTATCAAAAAAACTTAATTTCATTTTTGTTTTATTAAAAAGTTTGAGAGCAAATTTCCTTTTAGATGCTTTAACATATACTATTTATTTTTAATTTTATTGAATTTATAGCTCTTCAATATCAATAATTTTATTAAAAAATATTTATTAAAATTTTATTTAAATTAAACTTTATTTTTTAACTAAGACAAATTTATTACAATCATGATAATTTTTTTTGTGATATAAAACTAATTTAGATTATTTTGATATGAAATGTTATTGTTTTGACTAAAAGAAAATTTGCTTTGTTTATATTTTGATTGAAAACAAAAACAAGAAACTTAAATTTTTATCCAATAAAAATAATCGGACAAATTTCTATTTCATTAAAAAAAATGAGGACTTAATTTTCGAAAAGAAAAAAATTTAAACCTTTAAGACAATGAAATATTTTAAACATTCGTACTGACTCAAAAAAAAAACCATTTAAATATTTCGAAATTGTTTTAATGCAATTTTTTCCATTCGTTAAAATTTTCAAAATTTAAAATTATTTTCGTAAAATTTTTTTAAATAAATTTTTCATTTAATACGATTTGTTATCGTACTCAAATATTCTTAGTATAATATTATGATTTAAGAAGACAAAAAGACATATAGAAAAAACTACTCGTAGTACTGATAAATCAAATTTCAGTGAGCGTTGTTGCAATATTTACAAGTGTTTCGAAAGATCTGGATGTCATCATTATTTATATAAAATGGAATAAGGTTTTGACATTTATATAAAAATGAATATATTTTTAGAGATTCTTAGTTTTTTCTACAGTTGCAAATATACACAAAGGCACGATCTTCCAATGGGATCACCACCATCTCCAATTGTAGCAAATTTAAAAATTTTGCATAATTTCAGAGAGTAAAACAGAATACACACGTATATTAGAAATTTCTAATCCATACTTTCCTAATAATAAATTTAGTGTCATTTAAGCCTGTTATCTTTAGCTTTTTTGTGAAACCACTCTACTACTTAGAAAGGAAAGGAGTTAAAAATAGATTAATATTACTTTTCTATACATTCCAAAAGAGTTTTGATATGTACTACGAAAAAAAAATTAATAAACAGAACACTAACGATTAGTGGCAGAAGGGAACTCAAATAAATATTAATAATACATTAGAGGAGAGCAATTATTCATTTCATTGGTCACAGAATCCATTTCATGAATGTATTGAATTTGTTTTCGCTTCTTTATTTTTAATTTTTTTTTTATTTTTATTTATAAATGATGTTTTTGTTAACAATTATAAATACAGAGTTTTTTGCTCTTGTCAATTAACTTATATAACTTTTTTTCTCTGAAAAATATACAACTAATATTGGGATAGTAAAAAAATGTTTTTAAGCTTTAGCAAAAATCTTAAATTGGAATAATTGATTATAACAAATAAAATAATTTCCTTAATATTGAAATTTATTATTCGGGAGAATATCCCGACCAATCGTTAGAAACAATTAGTTTTTTTGCAAAATGCATTGAAAAAATGTTTGTTGTGGCTTTAGCTCTTCATATGCCGACATTTCATTGGTTGCTAAAACCAAATCGTCAGTGAAGTTTAAGCAGTTTGATAACATTCAACCTCGTATGTTTATGCCACATAAAACAAATACAATATGAGAATTTCAATATTGCATATGAATTACAACAAATACATAATCATAGTAGGCTTAGAATGTTTTTATACAAACAACACAACAAACAATTATACTCAACGTGAGTCTATTTTATTTTTCTCTCAACACCCATACAATAAAGATTTTATTTTTCATTTGCCTAACTGAATACAATCATTAACGACCAACGGGCGTTTAATTGTATGGGTGTTGAGAGAAAAATAAAATAGACTCACGTTGAGTATAATTGTTTGTTGTGTTGTTTGTATAAAAACATTCTAAGCCTACTATGATTATGTATTTGTTGTAATTCATATGCAATATTGAAATTCTCATATTGTATTTGTTTTATGTGGCATAAACATACGAGGTTGAATGTTATCAAACTGCTTAAACTTCACTGACGATTTGGTTTTAGCAACCAATGAAATGTCGGCATATGAAGAGCTAAAGCCACAACAAACATTTTTTCAATGTAAAATAATTTCCTATATTTAATATTGAAATTCATCAGTATTGCTTCCAAAAAAATTATTTTAACGTTTGAAATTTATTTCTTGTGGTCTTAGCTGTTCATATGTTGGTTGCTAAACCAAATTGTCAGTGAACGTTTGGCAGTTTGAAAACATTCAATCCCATGTGTTTATGCTGAAACAATCAAATACGATATGAGAATTCTCTATCGCAATGTAATTATTACAAATCAGGGGCCGTAACTCTTATGACTTTTATCAAAAAAATTAAGAAATAAGAGTTATTTTTGATTTTTATATTTTTAGATAGAAAATAAGAGTTATTTTTGATATTTATTTTTTTAAATGAAAAATAAAAGTTATATTTGATTTTTATATTTTTAAATCAAAAGTAAGAGTTATTTTTGATTTTTATTTTTTTAAATGAAAAATAAAAGTTATTTTTGATTTTTATATTTTTATATCAATAATAAAAATCAATTTTTAATTGTTCATTCTGTACCTGCCACTCAAGTCAGTGTAGAAAGGTCATTTTCAGCACTCAGATTAATAATTTATCTGAGGAACATTTAAAATCAATTATGATGGTAAAATTGAACACGTGAAAACGACCTCTTTGATTTTTATTATTGATATAAAAATATAAAAATCAAAAATAACTTTTATTTTTCATTTAAAAATATAAAAATTAAGAATAACTTTTATTTTTCATTTAAAAATATAAAACTCAAAAATAACTTTTATTTTTCATTTAAAAAAATAAAAATCAAAAATAACTCTTATTTTTGATTGTTAAAATAAAAATCAAAAACTTAAAAATCATGCAATATGTTGGATGCATTTCGCCTAAAAATCATGATGGTGTAATTAAAAGTTTTCTACGATGTTCATTTATGTATGATTTATTCCTTCAAAAATTGAAAAATAACTCTTATTTCCGGTCCCTGTTACAAATACATAGTGATAGCAGCCCAAACAGTCTAACCTATAATTTATATACGATATTGACGCTAGTAAATTGGACTAGTAGCCAGAGGGCCGGAGGTTCGATATCTACCATAGCGAGTGTGGATGTTTTCATTTTTTGTCTTCTGTAATCTTCCCTTGGCATTTATCAACTCTATATCTTTCACAGGCATTATGAAGGTACCAAATCATGGAACCTACGAAAAGAAAGCTCCCATAAGTGTAAACATAAGTTTAAGGATTTCTTTTCTGGTCCATAAAGCACAACTTATTTTACTTAATAAATTTCGGAGGAAACAATTAATACAAATGAAAAAAGGAATTTATTCTGGAAGAATGAAGTTTTCATTGGTTCCAAAGTATCTACTAAAGTATTTTTATGAGTTCTTGAAATGTTAAGTTGGGAAATTATTGCTTAGAAAAAATACATGAGGACAGTGTTTTTCTTAAACTTTTAATTAAAACTATAAATGGCGTTCACATAAAAAAAATACAATGCAAATCAAGTACTTAAATGAAAAATAATTTTCATTTTACGACCATAATGCTCTCAGAAATATTTATAATATGACAACATTTATTGAAATTTTCACAACTAAGGCGAAAACAGTCATTGTTGGCATAAACAGATCTATAGTATTTTAGACTTATCAGCTGGAAGTTACGAGTTGGTCAAGCAGAAACTCAGAATCGACATCAGCGCGAATTAATCCAAGTAGAAATGATATACTCGACGACTTTTCAAGGTTGGTAACTTAACAAGACCACATCTGTTAATATATAGCGGTAGCATGTATGAGTTCCATTCAAGACCCCTTAAACAAAATGAAAAAAACCGCTTTTGCACTTTTTCAATACTATTTATATAGATGTTGTAGAAAGGATTCCATATAATTGATTGCATTGTAAGACAGTTGTAAAGTCCTTTAGAAATTACACTTTTTTGCAGCAAAAACTTTAAATATTTATGACTTTTTGGAAGCGGATTTTACTGAGTCTGTCTTACAGGTGATGTCTATATATGTGAACTAAGTGCCGCTCGTTTTTGAAATGCTAAAGTGGCTGGAGTCCGAGTTCGAATCCAGTCGACAAGAATATTTACTGTGTAATTAAATTCTGAACCTAAAAATTTAATTAAATAAAGAGTTAGTGTTCACATGCGTTTCAACGTATCATATACTGGGCGGCGAATAATATTTCAATTACCTCTAAGAGATTGTTTTTTTATAATATTTTGAATATGTTTTCAAGTCCAGTGTATAGCAGCCAAAAAAGAGAAGCCTGTATTAAAATCATTGGAAAATATCACAAGTTTTACTATTTCATTATCACAAGTTATGGATCTTATTGACTTCTTTGAAAAGTTTTTTATCCCTCTATGCTCACCAGATATTTTATATCAGTAACGAAATTCTGTAATAATACTTTAGCGACCATAAAGCAAATCAAAAAAGCACGCTGTGGCACATGATTTTTGGGCTCCTCGTCAATAATTACAAAATAACTTTTCCTAAGTTTATCAATTTGTTACTTTTTATCCAACCGTAACCAATACACCTTGAAAAATTTGGGCAAAATGTTTTCATTGACATGGAAGGGTTAAATTTTAAATTGTGATATTTTTGGTTCTGATGAACGTTTTACTTATATTTTACCCCTTTTTGCCTGTCTCAGTTCTATTAAAAAAACTTGGGGTTCTTAAAAAAGAATATGTTTTCCAAATTATGTTGCACATATTCGTACAACAAGCAGGTATGTAACATTCTTTAAACCAACTTTTTGTAACTCTTTTAATTAATTTCTTTATACCAATTAAAGTTCCATTATTATAGTTATTATATTTGTTTTAGTATAAAGGAATCCTAAAAAAGCTTATTTCCATTTCAATAAAATTTAGACAACTATTTTTGTTTTATTTTAAGCTAAAAAAGTAAAAGTAAAACATGTACCCCTTTTTTATGACCATTTCCTTTCGAAAAAGCAAACAACATTATATAACAAAAACTCATTGATATTTTTATGATTTCAAAAATGTCATTGGCAATATCTCCCATCACAGAAAACACCATTTATTACTAAAACTTATGAGAACAGAAAAGTTTTTTGAAAGGTTTTAAGACTATTCACATTTTAGCTTGGAGCTTAATTTATTGAAAGCTTTCATACTTCTTTATGGCTTAAGTTTTGCAAAATTTTAATGCCATCAGCAGATTGAAAGATACCATTTATTAGAATTGGGCTGATATCTCCTGCTCTCAGAGAAAAAACATCACCGAGTATTTATGATGAATTTAAAAGACTTTGTGCTGCCATAGAAATTTGAAGAAAATTAAACATTTAAGCAATTTCTTGCTATTTTTATTACTGTTTAGTTTATTAAAAAATTCTTCTCGTTTTACTATTTGGTAATAAACCACATCTAAGGATATCACTTCACACAAAGGACTAAACGAATTTTCAAAAATAACAAGAAAAAACAATACTTCAACTCTTACAACATAAAATGGTATTTACTATTAGGAAACCATTATCCTTAAAATCCAACCATAAATTAATGCAATAATTTGAAAACTCACACGAATTCATTTATTAAAAAATACAACATATTGTGTGAAATCAAACTGCATAAATTTTTGCAAATCAACTAGGCTTTAAATTAATATCTACGTACGCATTGCTGTGTGAGTGTGTACCTGTGTTAGCTTTGAGTATGTGTGTGTGTTTGTGTACAAGTGGTGACTAGCGAGTGCTGATGTGTAAATTTAAATTTCCTGTCAGGGCCATTTCTTTTTATAAATTAGTGGCTTTAGCAATTTTGTATTGAATTTGCCTGGATATTTTGTTGTGAGTGTTTTTATTTATTAGTCATGAAATATTTTGATTTTATTTTTTTAATAAAAAATCATAAAAAATAATGTAATTGAAATAATTTTTAGTCTTTTATATGATAGTCTTAATAGTGACAAAAGTCTAGAAAAAATTACATAGAAGTTAATATTTGAGTAGTTGTCTTTATAAAGGAAAAATTGCATTGATATAATTGAAGGGTCCTCCTGTGGGTCTCAATAAGAATTTAATTTTAATATTTTTAATACGACGATTAGTTGAATATCAAAGGCATAGATAGGCCCATACCAGGAAAAGACTTGTCTCTCCTACGATCGTAAAGAAAATCACTGCAAATTGATTGTTCCTTTAAATTAAGCAAATATTCAATTCTCCAAAATAGTTTTTATTTCAAATTGTTTCAAAATTGAAAACAAAATTACATTTTATTAAATATTTTTAATTTCCTGATGAAAACACCCACAGGGTGTAGAAATATTGCAAAAAATATATATTTAAAAAAAGACCTAAAACTCGAAAAAATAATTAAATTAATTTATAAAAATAAAGGTCGAATAAAATCATCAATTTATAATTTCCATATCTAATTATTTTAAATATTCTGTTTTCCTAAAAAAAATTATTACTGTACAAAATGATACAATATTTCAGTGAATGATAATTTAATATGAAAATTTTTATTGTCGATATTTGGCATCTGCAGGGCGGAGTTACAATAAAAAAATAAAATTAAACTCAAAACTTCTAATAATAATTTAATAAAAATTTTTAAACCATTTAATAACATCTATTAAGTGATGAAATATTTTCTGAAGAGAAAACTTTAAGCACCATTTATAAGATTTGTACATTTATAGAATCTCTTGTTATAAAATAATTTTTCAAAACAGTTCCTATTAAAAAAACACCTTTTCAGAACCGGACCTTTTTGTTTTAAAAACAAATAATTACCTTTTCTAAGAAGTAATCAAGCAAATTTTCAATAATTATTAAACTTATCATAAACATTTATGCACAGAAGTGTTTAAAAAATGTGTTAATGGAAAAAAATAGAAACCTTCTCAATAAAGCATATTTTATTTATTTTTTAAGTCTTAAAAATAATTTTTTTCCCAGGAGCGTCTTGTAAAAAGACCATGGTCCTTTCAAAAATATACGTTTCTAAAAAAACTACAAAAAGTACGATATCTTTAAAAAATTTCTTTTCAAAAAAGCACTTCTAAAAAGTTATGTTTAAAAAGTGGATTTTCTTTCAAATATCTTTTTGAATAAAGCTGGTACACAATGTGCAGCTGAGGCTGAAGTTGAGGCAATAGCTGAAGTTGTAGCTGAGGCGGAGTTTGAAGTACGAACACAATGATGAGGCGTGAGTTCATTGTTGCCAATTGTACTTAATCAAAATTTTATGTACAAATGTATTGAATTTGTATGAACGATAAACTTTATTGGCATCTCTGGATATAATAATATGTTAACACAATCTGTTAACTATCAATGTTAACATAATAAACAAAATTAATTTAAGTTTTTTGTGTATTTGTTCAAAAATAAATATATTGTTTTGTGGAAAAATAAAAATATTCTGTAAAAAAAATGTAAACGAACATAATATGTTAAAGAAGCGCTGTTAATTTGAGGCGCTGTAAAAAGTTAAAATGTTCGAACTTTGCGCCTCAGGCTTTGCCTCAGCTTCAGCCTCAAATTCACATTGTGCTGGCATACATTTGAAGCAATGTATTCAATGTATTTTACTTTTAACAGAGAGAAGTATAATTCTCGCCTCACGCCTCAGCTGCACATTGTGTTCCAGCCTTAAGCGAATGTTCAAAAAATATCTTCTTCTTTCTAAAACACCATTTTAAAAAATTACAAAAAACTACAAAATCACTTTTTTGGAAATGTTCATTTAAAAAAGGAATCTTCCTCAAAAAAAAAAAAAAAAAAAAAAAAAAAACGCTTCTTGAATTTTTAAGACCGCGCCTGTAAAGTAAACTTTTTAAACAGTAATTTATTACGAAAGTTTTTTCTCAAAAAGGGTATCCTTAACTTTTAAAATAGTACAATTCCAGTGGTGCAACGTTTAAAGGAATAATTTTGTATAAAATTTTCTTTTGCGAAAAGTACGATAATAACATTTGCGTTTTAGAAAATTGTACTTTGGAAAACCCATTATAATATATCTTCAAAAATTCTGTTTAAAAAAAGTTCCTTATTTTATTTTGTTGCTGTTTAGGATAAAAGTGGAAGAAGTTTCCATTAAATCACATTTTCATTATATCCCAAGTAATAATTAATCAATGTTTTCGATTTCCAGAGAATTAATGTTAAAGGGATTTTGCTTAGCAATGTAAATTCATTACTCTATTGTGTTAATAGAAAAGGATTTATATCCTTAAATTTTAGGCCAACTTTATTTGCCTTCTGGAAAAAAGCAAATTTTGACTATTGCCTAGTTTAAACCCATATTCTGAATTCAATTTGAAATTATTTTATTTCAAAGGATAAAAAAGGACAACTTCCATTTGGGTGAATAAGCATCATAAAAGAGATCGTCTTGCAATTTCTTGCTGTTTTTACAAGAATCTCTTTAAAGTCACTTTGCTTAAATAAAACGACATATTGAAATGACGTATTAAATAGTAATTCTCAATTCACTAATACAAATTGCTGGCAAAATAATAATAAATAAATAAAAAATATATTCATATTTGATCTTTCTAAACTCCCAAAATCTGCCAAAATAGTTTAGTTTGTATCAATACATATCGGTTTTTATATACTTTATCGACTATTTATATTAGATTTATGAAAATAATATTTGCTTGCTATAAAAATATCTCGGTTTAGTAATATTGATTTAATTAAATTTTTTAATTTTCAGCTTTTTTGTGTTTCTTGCCATAAAAATTTAAATTCACGACTTTACTCAAAGTAAGGCAATAATAATAATAATAATAATTAAATACTGAATTTATTAAAAAAAAATTAAACAAATAAGTTTTACTGAAATAAATGTATAACCTAGAGCCAAAATAAAAATAAATTTAAATTCAATATAGAATTAAAAATTACTTACCAGAACTCAGATCTTTCATTCTCAAAAATCTGTTAAAGGTCCTGCAAATATAATGATAATTATATTAGAGTTTTTGCCAAATGTTTTTGTTTGTTGTGGCTTTAGCTCTTCATATGCCGACATTTCATTGGTTGGTAAAACAAATCGTCAGTGAAGTTTAGTCAGTTTGAAAACATTCAACCTCGGATGTTTATGCCACATAAATCAAATACAATATGAGAATTCAATATTGTACATTAAACGCCGGTTTAATTGGATGTATTATTGGTTGAGTATAATTGTTTACTCTGTTGTTTGTATAAAGTATTCTAAGCCTACTATGATTATGTGTTTTGTTACAAATAATACCCAATATTGAAATTCTTATATTGTATTTGATTTATGTGGCATAAACATCCGAAGTTGAATGTTTTCAAACTCCTTAAATTTCACTGACGATTTGATTTAGCGTCCAATGAAATATCGGCATATGAAGATCTAAAGCCACAATAAACAATGCATTTAGCAAAAAGTCTAATTGTTTCAATGATTAGTTACCGAGAATATCCCGAAATAATAAATTTCAATATTAACTATAATAATAATGTTTTAAAATCTTATTAAAAAAGAAAATTTTATCTTCTAATAATTTTGAAATGAAATTTAATAAAGATTTGTTTGTTTTATGCACTAATTGCTAGAGATTAATAAAATATTTAAAGCAATTATATAAACATTAAAAAAATTTGTTTTAATCTTTTGTTTTTTTGCTGAAATTTTATTTTAAATATTGATTGCTGGCACTGTTTTTATCTTTCTTGCATTGAATGGCTAAACCGTTTCTTTTGTTGTTGTGAAGATTATGAACCTGAATACTGCTGCTTAAGTAAATTGGTTGACGACGGGTTAATTGAAAATCGATTAAATTGAAATAGAGTAGTTTGCTATGACTATTCCCTTCTTAGTCAATTATCATTGAAACTAAAGTGTCAGAAATATTATTTCTAATTTGAAAAGCAAATAAAAATTATGAAGTACTTAGTGTAGCATGATGTGCATCAATAAAGACTAAGAAATAATACAGCAAATGAATAATGCTGTGGACTACTTTCGCTTTATTAAAGTTCACAATTTCTTAGTGGGACGTAAAACAGTTGTTTTTTGTCAAGAATTAGAGATCATGGGACAGACTGTATATCTAAGCAGTTGGAAAATGTCCTAATAAACTTTGTAGATTAAAAAAAAGAAAAAAAATAAAAAATACAATTTTTAACTTTTAACGACTTGAATGGAGTCTAATCCAAATATTAAATGCATGTTGACAGTTGGCTGTAAGCACTTCAATAAAAAATGTCAACCCAGTAAAAATAAAAAGATTTACAATCGTACGTGGCAGCTCATCGAGTGGTTTGGAAACATCGCATAGCTGCCCACAACTCTGCTTCAACAAAAATATTTTGCACTAGCACTCAAAAAGCCGGCTCGATTTTCCCTATCCTTTTTTTGTTGTTGCCTTCTCACGGAATTTATGATAAGAAGAGTTTTACCCTGCGAAAATTGTTTTCCGCGGGTGATATTTACATATTTTCCATTCGCAATGTGAATGAGGGCCGACCTAAAATGAACCTGGTTTGTGTTTTAAAACAATCCTACTTCAACATGGCAATGCCTTCATTTTAGTACGAATGACAAAATTTTTTCTGCGATTACGGTTTTGTGTGGGCGTAATGAATTTCGTAAAATATTGAAGGGTTTTTGAAGTCATACAAATGCATCTGCCTTGCAGTCACGAATCCATATAAAATTAACCTTGAGGAAAATCTGCTCAAGCAGCAACAGAACAAAAAATGATATTAAGTCAGCAAGTTGCAAGACCTTTTCGATGCTAAAAAGTCCCATGGGACTGTATACTGGTATTTTACGTAAAAATTTATCACAGAAATTCTTTTTATTAAAACTATAAGAAAATACTTTTTAGAAAAAAAATTGTTCTTCAATTTATGCCATTATCATAAAGCAGTTGTAAAGCTTAATTCACAAAGAAAAGAAAAAAGTACATGGATCCAAAATTATAATAATAAGCAATTTTTCCCCTTGGAATTACTTCAAACACAACATTTCAGCTTAAGCAATATGAGTTGGAAACCATCTCTAGTTGAACGCAAAACACGCACATACACTTTTGGGTCAAACAGCCCCACTGACACCAAACATGCACACAACACACTTACACTCCTTCCATTCATATTCAAATGTGACAACAAAGTTAAAAAGGAGCTGAGGAGCTGCATGATCCTGTTTTGTTTCAAAATAGAATTCACAGAATGTCATGTTTCATAAAGGCACACCAGGGAAATTCCAAACGTTGATGCAGTCAGTGTTACAACAGAAACCAAAAGCCAAGAGAAAATGAAAGAAAGTTTTATTACGAAGTAGGAAAAGCTCCCAAAACATACATATAATACACGTGAACAAATATACATGCAAACATCTTGAATGTTGCGATAAAGTAAACCAAAGTTTTGTTGTTATTGTTGTTGTTTTAAAACATGAGCATTATGACACCAGAAAACAAACATGAACAGATTACAAGCCCTCAGTTACATGAACAAACCTCACATACACATACATAAGCACATAAATAAGCAGGCTTTTGAGAGGACAATAACGACTCATTTGTGCACTTGTGTGCGTGCGTGTGCTGCAAACTCATTTACATTTAAGAAAAAATCGAGGAAAAGAAAAACACTGACAACAGGCCCCAAAATGCACAAAAACCTGCGACCGACAATAATGAGTTAAACAAGATTTTACATTTAATGTCAAGTCAGCCAGTCTGTTATTAAAATTGGTGAGACAGATAGACGTATTAAATTTTCATATGTAGTCGTATGCGTGTATGTATGACTGCATGCAAGAAGGACAAGAGAGAATAAAAATTCATTTACAGTTTCAAAGGATAAAAATGTCATGAAAATAAAAACCTGAAACAATAAGTAAACGCGTTCGACAATTCCTCTGGAATTTTTCTTGACTTAAAGAGTAAATATTTGAATTTGAAAGACCAAAGGAAAACTGCGGCTGATGGTGTGAGGTTTGAAGGAAATAACATTGAATCTTAAATTTTATAGTGAGAACTTCCGGTATAATGTTGGTCTTAATAAATCGAATCAAAATGCTAGAGGTTAAAGCAAGCAAGGAATCTTGGAAAATTATACGTTATAAATTAAAAAAAAAATAAATTATTTAGTATCTGTTGTGGGCTTAAATAACTTTGTAATTAAAATCAAGGCAAGAGTAGGCAAAGGAGGCAAAATGTAGGCAAGCAGGGCTAATTTGCTACTGATCCTATAATTATGTAAAAAAATTCATATTAATTTGTACAAGGACAAGTTTATCTCCATATATTTTTTATAAAAATTTTTATAGTACAAAATATGTAAGACAAATTTCTAGCAGAATAAAATCGAAACATGTATGTCAATATTCCTACAATGTGAGAGCTTCTGTCTCTGTTGAGGTTTATTTAAATAGTTGCAAGGACATGTCCATTAGACACACATTCTTTAATATATTAAGAACCAAATATATTCTTATATCCAATAATTTTAAGTTTCGTATTTGCATTAAATTATGCAATAAATTTTTCTTTTGTTTTATAAAGAAGAAGGCTAAATTTTCATCTTATATAAGCGTGCCACACTCACGTAAGTAAATTATTTTTTTTCCTTCACTGATGCGATTTGTTGGAAGGAATTCGGCTGTAATTTTCGGTGTTTTAATTTATAGTGCAGTAATGTGATTTGAATTTACTTCAGTACTTGCTGAATACTTATTGTAGTAAAATAATTAAGTAGTTCTTAATTCCTTTGGAATACAGTTTGGCAAATAGTTTCAAAGAAACAAGGCTCTTGATGGCTCATTATACAATAGCAAATCAAGTTGATACAAAATGATCCGAGCGTTCATGAGCAACAGGTTTGATCTTTTTGAAAGAAAATAACTTCTGATACAAATAAAATCCAAGAAGAATTCAAGGATGTTTGGAAATGCAATATAAATTTACAAATTGAAAAAGCCTTTGTTCGAAAACTACTTAAATGTGTTCCTCTCATAACGAATTTCTTAAGAAAGTATGGATATATTTCCTTGTAAAACATCTTTATTACCACACTTGTGAAAACAATAAATGTTTAAAGCCGCCCAGCTTTCATTGGATTTTAACACTATTCCTTTTTTTTATAAGCTTTTCATAATTTTCATTCTTATAAATTATTTCAATTCCTTTATAATAAATAAACATTAAACACTAAACGTTGTGAGAAATTAATGATGACTCTAATGCCACAAGCATTACAATCTTAAATGAAACTGTTTGCCTTTAACACCTTTATGTCTGTTCGATTTGATAAAATTCTAATCATTTCAAACAGTGACTGTTGCTTTCTGCAGCCTCCGCAAGATGTTGAAAGCTCATAAATCAGCCAGTCAGCTAGTCAGTGTTAAAAGCTCAATATACTAATCACAATGGCAGGAGCAGAAGCATCAATTCTTTAGTTTATTTCGTTATATTTATCCCTCGTGTCTTGTGCTTGAGTCACACAAACATTTCAACCATGTTTCGTGCAAACGTGTCTGATAAGGAATTACTTTGGGTTATAAATTGTGGGCATCTTTTACAAAAACATAAATAACTTGAAAAAGGCAACTGATCTGTCCATGTCCTTTCGTTCGTTTGCCTTGTGAATGGTATAAAAACCAAGGTGTGAAAATTTTAATAAGTTTAAATAAATTTAACGCTCTTGTATGGAATTAAAAGTTGCTGTTTTCTTTTATGGCTGGTAGTAAAACAGATTAAAAGAATAATAGACATCATCCATAAGCCACGGTACACGGTACAGCCGTTGAAAGAGTCTTTATGCATGAAGTCTGCTTAAAGATGTACAAAGTAACCATAAGCAACAATACAGTGGGCCACAAATTGTAAATAATCTAAGTATTGATTTAAAAATTGCGTTCAGTTCAAGAAAATAATTTTATAATTTTAGTTTTTATTTTTTAAGTTTCCAGCGCGAAGTCGGGAAAATCTTTAAACATTTTGTACTTTTATGATAATTTTCACTTGTAGAGTCTTCTAATTTTCGATTAAAATATTAGATACCACCATTTCCGTTTCCAATCAAAAACGAAGCAGGGGGGTTACTCTCTATTGCGATGCGTAAGAAAAATGGTACATAATCGGATAATTGGTACCCTTTATTGAGTTTATGCGCATCTGATTTTTTCACTTTCGCAAATCTGGCATCAAAGCACTCTGTAATTGCCAAAATCGTTCCTTAAAACCAAATATTTTGCGCTAACAAAACATCAAACGCATCGAACTAGCTTACGCATCGCAATAGAGAGTAACCCACCAGATCCTATTAAATTTAACATCAAGCCTCCATTTACGAGCACACTGGCACTTGTCAACCTTAAAAAATGAATACTGCATAACAATGAGACAAGGCAGAAGAGCAATAATATAGTCAACCAGTATAACTTTATTGGAAAAGCCCTGGAATAAATTTGGCCTTAAAGGTATAGGGCTTCGAAGCACCACATCATAGAATGTATTATTTACTATAATACTTTAAGCAAATGACAAGAAATATGAAAGAAGTCTCTCATTACATGTCTCTATTTAGGAAATCTCTTATAAACAAACTGATTACCGTTTATCATACTATACCCGAAAGTGGATTTTCCATAGATTTCTTGGATAACTTCATCACGCAAATCAATTATTTATTTAGTTATCTACAATTACTTATGATATTACAGCAAGGACCTTCATTCGTACAGGTATAGAGTGAAACAGAACAAAATCTTAGATAAGAATCAATTACGCCATCTCCATACCACTCATAAGCTTACCAAGGCACCAAAGGCAAGTTATGGGCATCATTGTAAATATGGGGGATGATATTCATGCTGCGAGATTAGTACAGCGCACTATGGGCTTAATTTGGTGGCGAAAAATTGCAAGACTATAGATCATTAAACAACTTCAATTAATATCCATATCAAAAGATCCCCATATAAAATATCTACAGAGTAGTCAGATTGGCTTTTGCAAAGTGTTATTTTTTAGGAACTTTCTTTTTGGCAAAATTATTTTTGGCAGCTTATCTGTTTTCGTGTAACATATTATTGTTAAACATGTTCAGTTTGGTCTATAATTTAATCATGTTTCGACTTACAAACGAACAACGCTTGCATATTATTGAATTTTATTCTAGAAGTTCATGATCGGTTAAGAAAGTGCATCGTCCACTTTTTTGTCATAAAATTGTGTTGAGCGATGATGCTCATGTCCGGTTGAATGGATAAAGAAGCCAAATTGCCGCATTTGATGTTGAGAGCAGCCAGCAGCATTGCATACCAAAAAATTCACAGTTTGGTATGGATTATGAGCCGGTGGTAGTTGGACCACAGTTTTTCAAAGACGATGACTTGGCTGACATGTGGTTTAAATAATACGGTGCCACATACCATATGCTCGCGAATCCATGCCCGAATTGAGAGGCGAGTTCGGTAAAGAGTTTATTTTACATTTGGGGCCTACATCGTGCAATTTAACACCTTTAAACTATTTTTTGTGGGGCAATATTAAAGCTCACATCTATAGGAACAAGCTCGCAATTGTTGACGCACTGGAAGCCAATATTGCAGAATTTATGCGTGAGATAACGGCCGATATATTAGAAAGAGTATGCCAAAGATGTGCCTAAAGTATGACTCATTTGAGGCGTAGCCGCGGTCAACATTTGAATTATATAGACCGTTCTATAGACTCAAGTAAAGATTTCACAAATTTTTCAATATAATATCACAAAAATATAATATGTGTTGTTTTTATCAAATCTAAAAGCTCTTAAAAAATCGACTTATATTGTGTTAAAATATTGATATAGTGGTACAATATCTATCTATTTAATGGTTTATCACAATTTCAATTAATTACTTGTATTAATGATGAATTGCTTAAAGGATCAGATACCAAGAGAATAACATCCTTTAAGCAATATCTTCTTTTTAATTAAGAACCGGAAAATACATTTCAGACAACTGTCAATCGGATATAAAAACTCACGCAGCCAAAGATAAAACCCACAAAATTGCCCAAAAAAAACTAAAAGCAAAATTCTTTCTATTATCAAGTGGTATCTCATATTTTTGTTGTTGCATTGTCCGTGTTACATGGCTTGAAATGTGCCAGTAGGTGTTAAATGTATCATTATTTATTGTTTAAATTTTTACTGATTTGGTTTTTTGTGCTTAAGCGAACAGGTAGTAGCATTTGCGGAAAGCTCAGCAATAACAGGTGGGTGGTAAATAAAAATATAAAAATAATACTTTGGTACATGTTGCTTTTGAATAATCAAGGGTGACTTGTAGCTTTGTATTTGTGTACGTTTATAAGTTGGGATGTGTAAAAATGTGTGGTTTATTTGTTTTAAAGTTTATTAAAACTGACATTGAGAAATTCTTTTGTTTTATTTCCAGTTTTCATGAACACTTATGGTCGCTTAACTTTTTTATATATATTTTTAGATTGATTTCAAAAACAAAGTGGAAAACATATTTTTCACAGCTTTTTCGCTTATTTTTAGCAATATTTCGTAGGTAAAAATCACGAGAAGCTTTAACAAACGAATGTCATCTATTAGAGTATTAAACAGAATTACCTTTGCTGCAAAAAAAAATGTAAAAGTACGTGCTTTAAACATATTTTCTGAAATGGAAGCGTCTGCAATTTCGAAAGCGTTTTTTGTTATCACTCACAATGTTTTTATTGTTGTCTCGATATTGGCATATCGTTTCCAAGAAGTACCCGTATGTATGTACATACATAGTTTATTAATATAAACTTAATATAAAAAAACAAAAGCAACAGAATTAATCTGAAGACCATGTGTTAAATATTTTTCAAAATCAAAATATTTTACTTAATAGAAGACACCAACATGCATTCACATATACAACAAATGTTCATATGTATGCAACAAGACAAGAGTTGTAGGTATTTAATATATATGTATGTGTGTATGTATGTGCACAAGAATGATATTCAATGATATATTAAATGATACTTTATTTATGATTTATAAAATTCCCGAAACACTCAAATATAAACAAAAGCTTTTATTCGCACATATTTCTCCGAAAGCCATAAAGAGTCAATGCTGTAAATGAATTTGATTTTTGATGTAAATTTTTTATTTTATTCCAAGGTTTTTTAATAAATTTATATCTTGGTTTTTAAGACTTTTGGGAACAATTTATTAAAATATCACTTGTCAATTGTATAAATTGCTATTCTTTTTATTTTTATGCACATGAATGTTCAACTTATAATTATATTTCTCCAATCTTTCTCGATTAAGTAATTAAGAAAATATACAATTTGAAACAAAAATAAATAGATTTAACACGCGGGGCATATAAGAAGTTGATAGAAATAATATACATCAAAGAGAAAAAGTAAAGGATATAAAAAGGTCCTAGTGAACATGATCGGTAACGTCATCAAAGCAGGTAAGGGGCTGAATAAGGGTTACGATTGGATTACTTGGGCTACTTTGACATATTCAGGGGAAACAATTAAAAGCTAGAAAATTGTTTTTAAGAAATACCACAAACAGTGGGTGTACAAAAATTTCAAGAACACATAAGGGACTACAGCAGTAAACTAAGGGAACTAGAATCGATACCGGAAACGAATTTTGCCCATCGTATACTTGGCAACAAATGTACACAAGCATACATTATAAAAACGATTAAACTGCCGCATTGACAGCATGTAGAACGACGACTGAACGTATTGAAGAGTATGGAAATATACAAACAGAATACATTTCCAAGGAATATAATGAATGATCAGATAAATACCGCATCAGATATAATATTCGAACCGCTAAAATACGGGTATTTTTAAACAAACCAAAACACTATCCCGATGAAAGCCTCCAATACAACAAAAAACAAAAAGAAAACAGAAGAGAAAGCAAGAAATGAACAATTACAGATTACTACTCGTATAGGGAAGAAATAGTAGGAAACAAGGCACTCAAGCAATGAAATAATAATATATACGACCATATTGAGGAAGAGACAAAGAGACGGTGTTGAAAGAGGGAGAGGGAGAGAGAGAGTGAGTGGTAATGAGGAGAGACACAGGTAAGAAACAGTGCTAAGAGGGCAATAATAAGTTGATCGGAATGTATACAGAGACACCTAAGCGGACACTACATAAAGACGACTATAAAAGGACAAAGAGTAAGGAACAACAGGAAAACGATTTAGTAAGAAAATGAACCCTGAAAATGCCCCATAGTCAAAAGTGATTTTGACTTGACGTAGGATGACGGAAACTCATTCCAAAAACCACTATTTCATTTATGATTTTTAAAATTCAAAAAAACTCAAATATGTAAAATTACATTTTCCACAAAAACCTAAAAAAGTTAATGGTGTAAACGATTTTGGTTGTTGATGTAAGACTTTTGCTTAATTCTAAATATACATATATACATGCAGATATACTAAATCTGCTCATACTGGAAGCAAGCGCTGTTGTAAAAAATGTCATTAATTAATTTTTTTGTTAATGTTTCATTGATAATTTTGCTAAGCAAGTTGGTAATCGAATATTGATGTTATTAAAATAACTCTTTAAAGTTTTAAGTCTTGTTTTCAAAAATGTGTTTTGGAAACTCCTGCAATATGAAAAACAATAAATCACAGTAAAACATTTAATTAACTAATATAACTCTACCTACATACATGAGTATGTATTTAATTTTGTATATTTCTTTTAATATTAGTAGCATACTTTTTGGAGCAATTACAAATGGATAATAAAATATTAATCATACGTCACAGTGGTTTATAGCGATTTTTATTTAATAAATTTTTTATGGGTTTTAATCTAATAAAAATATGCTTCTCTATATGAAAATTGAATAAATATGAAATATATATGGTTAAACAAATAATAAATTATATGACACGCGAGGTATATAATTCAAGCCAATAAAAGATATTTATTATCCCTCTGATGCTCTGTTTAAAATTTAATTTTAATACTTAATATTGAAATTTATTATTCGAGATATTCTCCCCAAAAAAATAAAATAGACTCACGTTGAGTATAATTGTTTGCTGTGTTGTTTGTATAAAGGCATTCAAAGCATTCTAAACTGCTTAAACTTCACTGACGATTTGGTTTAGCGACCAATGAAATGTCAGCATATAAAGAGCTAAAGCCACAACAAACAATGATTTTAATTTTTATAAAAAAATATTTGATAATAGTTAAGCCCCATTATGTACTACAATACTGAGTATTAAGATTTGCCAAGTGCTCAAATAGTATGATTATGTGTGATAAAATGATAGAAATATTTTTAAACATAATTATGCGGAGAAAAATGCGACATCCCTTAAGACAAAATTATTTTTAACAAATTTTATCATCATTAAGTTTTTTCATCTTATCAGGGTATAATTTTTTTAAAAGCAAAGATAAAAAATAATATAAAAAATGCCTACAATATGAAAACATATACGTTTAATAATTTGGACAACTAATCATTTTCGGCTCCTATTTTTCTTTTTACTTGAAGTGGGATAATGCAAAAACTATAAATAATGTTGCACTAATTTTTTTTTTCAAATTGTAACAATTTGCATTTGATTTCTTGATTTGCTTTGTCTGTATTGGCTTTTAAGTGTTCTAATATCAAGCAAAAAATCAAAATTGCTTTTAATTTCACCATATAACAATAATTTATGATTTTTATTTAAACAACTTATAAAATTATAAGTACAACTACACGAAATACGTGAAACAATAAAAATCAGCACAAACCTTGCAAAATAATTGCGTTAAAATGGAGAATAAAAACATACAACAGCGAATGGCTTCATGGCAATTTTAACAAATGCAAATTGAGCCTCAGAAGTAAAAAAGACAAGAAACAAAAAGAACTTGAACAAATGAAAAACTAAAAATATTTATAAAAAAATAAGGATGTGCAAATGAAAGCACCGTTGCCATTTCAATGGTTTCCTTCCGTTATTGAAAAATATTTTCTTAAAAGACATTTTTTTCCAAAAACTACTTTTATTTAAAGGATGTTTATTTAAAAGAAAAGTTTTTAAAATATACGCTCTTAAAACGTTGATTTTTCGAAAAAGTACTGTTCAAAAAAGTACTTTTTTAGGATAAAGTTTTTTTAATATTTATTTTAAAAGGTATTTTTTAAATTAGTAACTAAGATATTTCTTAAAAAGTAGCTTTTTGAAAGGTAGTATTTTCGAAATGTAGTTTTTCAAATGAAGATATTTTTCAGGTACTTTTTTAAGAGGATTTTTTTTAGAGATTCGTTAATGGCTAGGTTTTTAAAAATTAATACTTTAGAAAGTTTTTTTCAAAGGCACTTTTTCAAGTAGTACTTTTTAAAGATTTTTCTCCCCCGAATACAGTTTTACATAGTATTTTTTCAAAAGGTTCTTTCAAAAGCAATATTTTTTTAAAGTTTTTCTTTAAGAGTTTTCTCAACAGTACTTTTTTAAAGATACACTCTTCCTCAGATCGTTTTTCACAAAGGTGTTTTTTAAAAGTGTACTTTTTTCAAAAAGTACTTTTCAAAAGTTACTATTTTTAAACATTTTTCTATAAATTTTTTTACAAGTACCCTTTTAGAAACAATTTTTTAAATACCTATTTTAAATAATAATTTTTTAAGTTACTTGATTCTCATAAGTTGCTTTCTCATTGGTTTTCTTAAAGTTACTTTTTCAGAGGAATATATTTTGAAAATCCTTTTTGTAAAAGGAAATTTTCCAAAGGATAGATTTTTCAAAAATTATTTTTTAGAATATACTTTTTCAAAGGTACTTTTTTCAAACAGTACTCTTTTAAGGTATCTTCTCCCCCGGAACCATTTTCACAGAGGTACCTTTTCATATTAGTACTTACTTCAAAAACTACTTTTCAAAAGCCAAGTTTTTTAAGAAGTCCATCTTTAAGAATTTTTCTAAATATCACTTTTATTTTAAGATGCTTTCACCTTTAGATCCTTTTTCGCAAAGGCTCTCTTTCAAGAGGATGCTTTTTTCAAAGTTACCCTTTTTAAGAATTTCTTCTTTGCAAGTTTTTTTCAAAAGTACTTTTCAAGAGATGTTTTTTTAAAAGGAAAATTATTTAAAAGGTGTTATTTTTAGGTACTTTTAATTACAGCTACTTTTTTTCTTAAAAGGGATCGTTTTAGTACAACCGCAATTTTAAGAATTTCAGTAATAGCGAATATGGGCTTCCAATAGGTTACATTTAACACCAACACTAATTTAGTGCAACAAACAAAAGTAACAGAAAATGATTGATAAACATTGGATTTATGTTCATGCGTATGTATAGAAAATGCACTGACACATTTGTAAAAGGAAGTAAAAAAGATGAGTGTGTGGAAGCTCGCATACATTTGCAATATAAAACAATAGTTTAAAAAATATTTTATTATTTTGCATTTGAGAGCAGATTTGCATTTATGTTGGTTTGTTTGCCAGCATGTGGTCAATGTGTTTGCACAAAGTTTGGATGTGTTGCAACACTAACTTTGCCATTCGCATAAATAAATGAAACAAAAATATTAAAAAAAATAATCTATGTTTTTTTTGTTCTTTTCAACTTGTATAATGGTTGCAACTATAATAATGAAAATTTGAATGAAAATTAAGAGCTGTTGTGCCAAAACAACACTTAAAGAAGCCACATTGAGAAAGAAAGCAGTAAAAGAACTTCATATTAGTGTAGTAAACGAAAATAAAATTGCCATAGAAAAGAAAATTAGTTTTTTTCCACTCTATGCTCTTGCATTTCCTCTTCTCGTTAACTGTTTTTGTTGTTTGATGCAGCATCTACTACAGACATTATATTTTATTTTTATTTTTCTGCAATTTAAATTCTTAAGTGACATTTGAAATGGAACTGAATGAATAATTCTTTTTTCTAAAACTTTAAAAATAATTGCTGGCAAATAGAAGTAAAAAATGCATGCACGAGTTACAAGTTGATGTCAAGTTTAAAATATTGCAAAGTTTTTAATATTTTGACTTGAAAACAATTTGTTTCTATGGAATGGAAAACATTTTGCACATCAATTATAATGGGGTAAATTTTATTATGGAAAGAAAATTTCTTTCTTTTATCTTGTAAAAAAATATATTGCATGTGATACTTACAACTTTTTTAGATTAATTTTATGGATTTGGAATAAGTAAATAAATAAATAATAAAACTTATAAATTTTAGGAGCTTTTGCGTTTAAAAATACTTTGCAGTTGTTACTTATTTATGGTTAGAATTTTCGGACATATTAGCAGAATAAGACAGATTTTCTGTGTGTGCAACGTTTTAAAACTTTGTAGAAGTCATATCAAATAGATATTTATTTTATTTGTAATGAAGCATTGGCAACATTAAAGTTGCACGCAAAAGCAATATGGTTGGTACAATCATAATTGCACACTGTCATTAATGTTTGCCCTAGTGGCTCTACCAAGCATGTTATTATGATTATCATAATCATTTCAATATATTAGTCACAACTATATTACTATGTTTATTTTAGTAATATAAGCAAAATACATTTCTGTATTTGGAATATTTTTATTTAAAATACATTTATGTACATACATACATGTACATAAAATCAATGTGAGCTATAAATAAGTATATAGATATACTCATGTTTTCCGCACCGTGGCTCTTGTAACTGGAGGAGCCTCCGGCTTATGTTATACCCCTGTTGAAGTTCTAGCCAAACAGGCCAACATAACTTCGGAATATGATGTTGCAGTTGCTATTCAGGTCAATGACAATGATTTAACTGAAGACGCTGCTGCTACCACTGCGTGGTAATAGGAAAACATTGCACTGATAATATATTTTAATACATGTTTGAAATATGTATATCAAAATATATCTAAGTATATATTCCTGAAGAAGTTTTCCATTGATTATACTTTGATTAATTATAAACACTATAATTAATTGTGTTATAATTATTATACCTAGAGCTCGCAAAATTTACTAAAAGGACTAATCATTTAATTATCGTTAAATAAATAATTTTCGTAATGCATTATTTGATAGATGTATTTTTACGATAAATCAAATATTGGTACGATATAAAATATTTCATATGATTATAGATCTTTTAAAATTAAATGTACGCAGTGAAAAAATGGGATGTCACTCATAAAAGAGGACACCTTCCTTGTTTTCGAAAATGCAGGAAGCATTATTTCCTTTTGACCTCCTGTTAAGTGAACTTGAAAAGTTTTTATTAAAAATATGAATTACATACTTAAATCTGTGAAACTTTATTAATATTTTCTGATTTATTTAAATTTCTGATTTATTTAAATGAAGACATTATTTGTCTCTTATTGGTAATTGATAAGAATTGTGAATTTTAATACCGGTGGTATATAACAAACCCTAGTTTAAAATATAATTATTTTAATTGAACAATTTTTTTTTGTTCTTAGTTTTCTCAACATTTCGAAAAACCTATGACAAAATCATTTGAAATTATCCAAGTTTTTGTTATTTGAAATCTTAAACTCAGCATTTTTTTAAAAATTTTTTCGAAGTTATTTTTTTAATGGACAATACTACAGCCTTGGATCATAATATTTATTTTTATTCAGTCATGTTCTGAAATCGTTTGATATCCAAAAACGAAAAATTTACAAATTAGTGCTCTGTAAATCGTGTGGTTTAATTTATTTGAAGTTATATTTAATTTAAATATTCCAAACACAGAAAATGTAAAAAATATATGCATTTTACTTAAAAGTGATTTATTAACGATGCTCTCTTACTAAAGAACTTTTATTTATCCCTGTAATTTTTTCAATACTTGTAGCAAGAATATGGAGAAACCACAGCAAAATGATATTTAAAACTCACACTTAATTCACTTAAAAACACCAAAAAGCACTAATAATAAAGAGTAGATTATAAATTTTTCTCCCCTTAAACATTTAAACAAATTTAACTTTTAACGATTGTCTTTCAATATGTGTGACCACAAATGGGTAACTTTCTTATACTCGTATGGGAGCTGTGATTGCTCCATTTTTTTGTTGACGATATAACTTTGGATATAATAGTGTCCAGCGCCTTGTTCATGATGTGAGAACTATTCAAATCGGAAGAAATTATTATGAATGGTCACATATAATTTTTATACTCTTTATTGAGCTTAATTATTCATTCAACAAGTTTTCAAATAGACGGATTGTTATATAATTTTGAAAGTAATTTCGATACGAGAACTTCTCTCAAGTTGCAGGAACCAGGAGCAGGGTCCTTATCGCAGTTCTTATACTATTGAGCCACTTGGCAGTTGTTGGTGGCTTTTTGTTCTTCTTTGCTTCTTAGCTGTCCTCAACAATATGAAAATCAATTGCAATCTCTTTTATAAATGTTTTTTAATTATGACGACATGTTATTCAGGCCTCTTTGTTTCTTTAAGCTTTCCGAGTGTTTGCTTCTGCAAAAAACTATCTAGCTCACTTGGCTCTAAATGCCGTGCTCCAAGACTTCATGTCCAATGGGATATAAAATCGAATGTGATTCGTCTCGCCAAGTTCATAATTATACCAGGATTAGTATCCTTATATGGCCTCTATGTCCGTAATGCATTTGCCATACTCTCTCAAATGTTGGATGCCTCGGTTGGATGTGGGATGACGGAAAATCATTCCGAATCATTCCATCATTTTTAAAAAATAAAAATGGGTCAATGAGCACTCCAATATCCACAACAATCCGTTCCTCTCTATAAAGACATTCGCTTCAAGAAAATTTCTTGTAAGTTTTTCGATCCCCAAATGCGGCAATTTTGCTTGTTGGCAAATAAGCCTTGTAAGAAAGAAGTCCGATTGCTTTGCAATATTCACCAACGTTGTTCAAGCGTAAAGCAGCCCATTTCGGTCTGCAGTGGTGTTCCTCTGACTGACTGATTGATTCACAAACGATACATCGAACAGAAGAAATTTATTAGTGTAAAATTAAAATGTAATTTAAAGAGTGTCCTGTATTTTTACAAGCACATACGTATAGATTATTATTTATTTTTTTGTTGCATATTATCGCTTATGATGTCATCGGCATTTCTATTATTTTGAAATTTACTTGTAATGTCACTTGTTTGATTACCCTATGGAATATAAAATATTTCTTTTCATTTTCCCTGGTGCACTGGTATCCATATGAGTTTCTTATATAGCCCTTCCATTACACTAATAATGTTTACATGAAGTAATAAAAATAATGAAAGATATATATATTTTGCAATCGATACCATTTAGCACACAAACATTTGTTGCTGTTCTATTTTAAATTGCTGACTTTTTTATTGACTTTTCTGTTTTATTAGAAAAAATAAAATAATTTATTTTATTGTTTCCTATTGGATAAATAGTCTTAATATTTTGTTTATACATACATAAATACTTTTGTACACAAACTAATTTATCATAAAAATATCAATACGATATACTACAAGTAATTAGGAAAAATATGTATAAATACTATTGTGCATGCACCCATCCCTGGCGTGACGACACAGTTGATGTTTGTAATTTTCTGGGAAAAAAATTTGAATTTTTGCCAACTACGAATACGTATTAAGAACAAAAAATAGATGTCTGAAAGTAACAGGAATGGCCTCCGCAGCCACGTTATTCCACATAAAAATTGTTCGGCTAAAGAAAGAGTTCTCTTTTTAATACGTAGTGTGCTTCCCTGGTACATTGACCATAAATGGATGTGCTCTCAATGAAGGGAATAGTAAAGACATTAGAAGGAGTGAACTAGATCATATCACATCTTAAAAGGCCAATGCCACTTGAACGATTCTGTAGCAACATGTAAGATGTCATCTAACCATCGAATATCAAACTGAACTTCCATACCAAGAACATCAAGAGCTTCTGAATCCTTGACATCTAAATCACTTATATTTACAAATGGAGCAGCATGTTGGGTCATATATTTATGTTTAAATATACAACATTGGGTTTGAAGGGCATTAAAGTCGACCCCTTTCGGAGGTTGTTGCAAGATCATAATTAATAATAAAGCTTATTTATATGAAGACCACAATTAATTATCTGTATTTTCATTGAGATTTTTACACCCTTTTATATTTTTAATATTAAATTTTTCTAAATGGCCTGGCTTTTAGAAATTTCTAAGTCAAAGTGGCCCCAAATCAAACTCTCTTTGGCAGAAGCAAAGAAAATATTTAAGAAGCTTAAAAAGAAAAACATTTTCTGAGTGGTAGCACTCCAATATAAAAGTATTGTGAAGCGAAACTGTCAGTATGTCATAACTTTATACTTTGAAATCTAAGCAGTTGGTAATAAATCGTTGCCAAAGCGACGTATAAATGAGTGATAATAGACAATTATTTTAAAGAGCCATAATGGTAATTGAAAAGCGATGTAAGTGTGTTTTAATAACCAATTAGAGTTGGCCTCCTTTTTGTTGCTATTGGAATATGTAATTACTTTTGTTTTTTTTTTGCGAACAAAAAGCTTTGTTTAGGCATGAACTTGAGTGATTTGACATCGCTGAAATTTTAGGGCAAAATCCTACAATATCCTTTTCGATTTGTCTGTCACAACTTTTAATAGGACATCACTAAGTGCTTTTGTTTTGCCAAGCAAACAATCGTACAGATTATGTCTTAGCAGGATGGGTTCTTTGTAGAATTTATGAAAATTTGTATATGAAAAAATTAATAAAATAAAAAACTAAAACTAATTAAAAAAAAATATTATTTTTGTGTCAAAGTGTGAGATCGGTTTGATTTCATTTTGTGTCATAATCTTTGTTTGTATATAAGTTTAAGGCCATAATAAAGGCTTAGAGCTTGTGGAGAAATATGTGTTTGCGAACAGTGCGCGAACAAGAGCACCATCTAATGCAAATCAAATAAAAGTTAGTTTGAAAATTTTCTGGAAGACTTAAGATTTTTTCCCCTTTCAATTGGTTTTAGTAAAAACGAAATGAAAATAGAGATAGATTAATACAATCACTTGAGTTTCTCAAAAATTATGTTTTTTAATTGCTTTAGTCATCGTTGAAATGGAAAGAGTTTCTCGCCTTTAAATTTTGAAAATTTTGTTGAATTTCAATTCTTTGAACTGGAAATGGAAATCACATTGAAATCCAAATCAAATAAATTTTTAGAATAAACCAATCAATTTTTTTTGCTGCTTTAAGCATTATTTTAGATGGATATTGAATCTCATCTTTAACCCAAATCAAAATAAAAAATTTCTGATATTTGGTGCAAGATCTGCAATATTTTTGATGATAAAAGAATATTTGAAAAAAAAAATAATAATAATCGTTAAAGTAACTAAAGAAATTATTTTGAACTGATTTAAGCAGAAGAGAAACGAAATTAAATTTCTTGTCTACAATTCACATTAAAATCTGAATAAAATGATTTTTTTAAAACTTATTCATCTTGGGGAAGTTGCTAAAGCTACGAAATGAAAAGAAATCTTGTCTACAACCAACATAAAAATCAAAATATAATATATTTTAAAAATTTGCAGAATAAGCAATAACAACGGAATATAGTCTATGAACCACATCAAAATCGAAATCAAATAAATTCTAAGAAATCTAAGAATTTCTCAAATATTTTTTGGAGCTGCTTTAAGCATCAGTGAAGTGGAAATAGAATGTCTTCTACAAACCATATCGTGATCATTATAAAATGATATTTAGGAATCAGGATATAATCTAACACAATTTCTATTAATATTTATTCTCTTATTTTTTTATTACTTTAGAGGTTTAAGTGTAAATTCAAGTGGGGTGAATAAGATAAAATTCTAAACTCCTTCCAATGGCGTTCATATTGACTTTATCGATGTATTTGTGGATTAAAATCTGAAAACAAAATGCAACATAAAAATAAGCAGATTACTTTTTACGACAACTAAATCACTCGAATGCAATTTATTGTTATCAACTGATGTTGTTACTACTACTATAGTCAATATAAAATATACAACAATAGTTGCAACATTTCCAAAACAAGTGCAACAAATGCAAACAACATTTAAGTATCAGTTAGTGGCAATTTTTATAGTGTTGGAAGGAAAACTTTTTTGAAACTTTTGTACAAGTGAGTGCGATCAAATGTAGGAAAAGAAAATATTTTGAATTCTTATAATCTGGTGATGATTTATTAAAAAAATAAAAACACAATATTTTCATTTGTAGCGGGCTCAGCTCAGCTTTACACATGCATTTTATTGCTGCTATTTCCAATTTAACAGTACATTTTAACCATCATATTTATAAAGTCTTCAACCTCATATGATTATAAAAAAAACTCTCAAATATTATATGAAAATTTAAATTTTTTGGATAACTTATTGGACGAATATTCGGAATAGCTTTAACAAATTTTATAAAACACAAATAAATTTTTCACAATATTTTTTAAATAATAATAGTCTTTAAAAATATCTTATATGAAAACAATCTAGTGAAATAAATTTTCACATGAAACTTGTTTTATAAATCTTAAAATAAAAATTCTTATTCAATTTGAGCTGCCAAAATATTTTTATACTTTTCATTCTAAGAATGTCAAGTTCCCAGTTGATACGGAGCTGTCCTTTTTGAACATTTTTTATCTTATAAAAAAGTAATTTTATAACTTTAAGAACCATTGCAAATTTGCATTCCAATTTAATAAAAAAATCCTGTTGGTTTTTTAAGTCATCCTTGTAGGCATGAAGTTTTGTTTTATTACTTCATATAGACACTCACACAAACACAATTTTTTATGTAAAATTTACACACAATGTGCGAATATATTTGCAAGTGTATATGTAAATATGTAGGGGTGAATTGAATGGCCTTTTATAAGGCCTTATAATGTAATCGATAAAATATAGAATATATGCCATTTCCGTCTAGATATTAGAGAACAGCTGACTATGGCGGATATCATAAAGGACCTTCCGAGCACAGTCTGCTTGATATGAATGTTGGAATAATTGGCTGTGTGCTGAATATTCATAGCACACAGATATAGTCTGATTTATTGTACAGGAAACTTTTTACTATAGAAAGGACTACTTATGGAATTATACCATATTTTTTATACGTGCATGTTTTCTACTCAATAACTCATAAGCGGTTGAACGATAAAATTATGTACCATTCCTTATCCAGTTATTATCAGAAATATTCAAATTATTTCCAATTTTCTCTGAACGTTGATGAAGTCACGAGTATAGAAAAGTATAACAATAAAAGAGAGAAAGGGCATCTTATCTTGCATCCAAGAGAAGTATTGAGTCTTTTCGAATAAACAGCGAGGATCTGAAAGAAGCCCCCATGCGGAGGAAACGGAAAAACGAAAATTACATAAAAGAAGAATATTTGGAAAGGACTATTATGAGACGGCCTTTTTGAATTACACCCTTGCAATTTGTATGTAAATCATTCTCTTTTGTTGCTATTTTATATTTGATTTTTATGTGCAAACAATTTTGAAAAACCATTTTTCCCAATAGTATATAAAAAAAAGAAAATTCTTTCACAAGTACAAGCAGTTGGTAGTTTTATGTTCAATCATTTTATTGATATCGCTGTAGAGGAAATGTTTTTTTCTCGTTTCCATTTTAACAAAATTTTTTTCTTCTTTTAAATTGCCAGAGGCGCAAATTCAGTTTCTTAACTTTTGTTCTACACTATCAAAATCTACATACAAAAAGTATTTATTTACACACATGTGTATGTGTACTTGTGGAAAATATTGTATATTAAATTCAAATAAAATAAAAAAAGAGAAAACCCCCACACATCCTGGAACATGTTCTGTAAGAAGTTGTATGTAAATCTCATATATTTATGGTTATTTCTATAAGAAATAAAATTTGTGTAAATATTTGCAACCATTAGCAATTTCTTTTTTGTTTGCCACAAAAAGTCATTTATTAAAATTGCTGCTGGTTATGAAAAGTGATTTTAACAAGAAAATATATTTGATAAATTAGAATGCAATCGCATGTAAAGTTAAATGATTTGCAAATGGTACACTTAATACGATATTCTTAAAGACTTTAGCAAAAAGTATTCGTTGCCTGGACGTGTATACTTGTGCCAAATAAGTGAGAGTCTAATATTTGGACCACCAAGATCGCATAGATTGATTCCCTTAAAAACCCTTTTCTGGCGTTTACTGAAGGACGATAGGACAGTAAGCTGCAGTCAATATACTCTATTAGAGTTGAAATAATCCTGTCTCCAACTGAAATATAGTCAGCATCGGTACAACAAAGAGGCATTAAAAAGTAGATATATTCAATTTGTACTCTTGCAATTATATGAATGAAACTTTACATGGCTTATGCGGGTCCTTTGATATTTTTCAAGATTTCTCTTCCTTTCTTTCTCTTCTATTTTAAAACGGGCATAAAATTGCTTGCCTTTACAAAGAGAAAAACGAAAATTTAGTCTGCCTTAATGAGTGTAAACTCATTAGAAGTAGCATAGAGTTCCTACGTGGACTAGTAGCTAATGCTCTAGCTACTAGTGGTCAGAAGGTCGCAGGTTCGATTCTTGCCGCAGACAAGCTTGATAGTTTGCAGTTTGTGTTTGTTATTTGAAAAAAAAAATTAAATAATACAGTCCTGTAAGGTAGTCAATATTTTTTTAAATGAGAGCCATAAATAGACCTCTTCTTTCTGGCGGGACAAAAACCCTTAACCTGCTCATATATCCATAGATCAATATAGTAAATAAATTTTTGTCATGGAAATTTGTAAGAAAAATTTTATGCAAATATTGTTAACGATTTTTCTGTGGGACTATACTCTATGATCAACCTACAAAATAGAGGATTTTTAGTTTGTCGTCGGAAGAAATATACACAATCTCTAAAACACTTTCTCAAAGCTCATATATGTACATGGTAAGCTTAATGTCTTTCTACTTGTTAAAAAGTAGTTGTATAATAAAAATTAGGGATTAAGAGTCCTGATCTTATAGCCAGCATATAGGGCTACATTTTGGGTCGATTGATCTTTAAAATTGTTATTAATCCTTTTATTTAAATTTAAATAGGCTACTTAGTTCAATCGTATTTTATAAGCCAAATTACATGTGATAGTTATCAAAGAACAAATTACACCAAAGACACACGTGTAAATCATTCTGACAAACACTAGCAGAACGGAACAACATGCTGTTTTCGAAAGCCGCTACACTTTCATCATCAGCGTTCTTGTGTTTGGTCCACTTTTGTGGTGTCAGTTGATGTGTATTTTAGCTATTTATACAAACTTTTTCACTGTAAATAGAATACGTGAATTTTTTTGATTCATTCGTATTACAATTTGTGAAAACTTTTTTTGTAATGGAAAGCCCAAATTCCACCTCACTAACTTACAACAGTGTGGCCATTGTTATCTATTCTTTACCAACTATACACATGTTTTTTTTTAATTTGCTTAGTTTGTTTTTAACTTATGACAAACTTTTTTGGTTTGTTACTATAAGTATGTTATTAATAATATTTTTACTTGCCTTAGTTGTATACAATTTCCTCCATACACAAGTGACCTTAAAGTTAAGCAGCACGATGAGTGATGTGATCATGTTGCAGAATAAATTAGACAGACTTGGCAAGTGAAGCGATACGAAGTTTTTAAAATGTAATTTTCATTTCCTGCAGATCATTCGATCATAATATCACATTTAATCATTTGTTATTAAATCTTGTTATAAAATCTATGATCTGGACATAATTTCCAAATCAAAGTTTTCATTTAGGCCACGCTTGTTGAGATTAGTCGCCAAAACGTATTGTAACTTGGCATTTATCTGGATAAGTAAATCAAATTTCACTGTTTTTTACACATTTGAAATTATTTGTGATATACAAATGGAAACAATTACGGGACTGGCGTCCAGGATTGGAAATCTTTGAATATCACTACAAAATGCAGTCCTTGATATTTTTATTTGATATTATTTATTACTACATTGATGGTTCTAGTCTATTAGAGATACTTTCTTTTAATATAATGTATATACGCCTTTGCGTTAACTTTATACTTAATGAGTCCTAACGCCATAATATTTAGAAGGAAACATGTCCTGTTATTAGAACTTTCAATGACTTTCATTTCATTTCATTTATTTATTTAAGATAAATTCAGTACAACAAGATGTAATCTTAATTAGAAGTACTGGGGGCGATAATG
This sequence comes from Germaria angustata, assembly GCA_963681545.1. Taxonomy (NCBI): domain Eukaryota; kingdom Metazoa; phylum Arthropoda; class Insecta; order Diptera; family Tachinidae; genus Germaria; species Germaria angustata. The sequence continues at coordinate 9,579,679 of OY813001.1, read as the reverse complement.
GCAATATGCAATTTTACATGTTTACCTTATCAAAAATTAAAAATCTAAAAAAACTTAAAATTAATAAAATTAACAATTTAAATAAATTAAAAATAACCAATGATATTAAACTATATATAAATCATTATAAAAAAACATACAAAACAAGAGCAATTTTGACAAATATAAACGCTTAACATTTTCAATTTACCCATAAAGGTAAATATCGCGGAACTGAAGTGCTTTGCGTTGCTTAATGTTTCAATATTTGGTGGAAGTTCGTTCCAGAGACAAATGGTTGAGTTATCTGAGATATCTGGTTGAGTTTATTCTATAGCCTCTATTCGATCTAGAAAATTGTATTCTGTTATAAAGATGACCGGGTTGTCTGGTGTATATAATTTTGTATAGAAATATTAATGTACGGCACTTTAACAGGTTTTCAAAGGATATACCAAAGATCTGATGAAAAAACTGGAATATACTGCTATATCTCGGACATCCATAGATATATCTAGCAACATCATTGGAAGCAATTTTCAGTTTATTTCTACTTATTGCATCACAATTTCTAATTGTGATGCAATAATAATAGTTCACAACCATACATTAGGGTCGGAAGAATATATGTTTTGGCTAGTAGCATGCGAATATTAATTGGAGTAAAACACTGTGTCATCCAAAGATTCCTTAGCATGGAGTAAATTTTACAACATGTAGCATTTACATGATTTGTCCATGTTAAGCTATTGTTAAAAATAACAGCAAGATTTTTAGAATATTCTACATGATCAATGGCAGATCCAGCAATAAGTATTTGCGGTAAGGTAAGTTGCACAAAGTTAGAATTACTGATCATCATCGCCTTCGATTTCTTTGCATTCAAGCAAAGACCATTTACTGATGCCCATTTGAAAACATTATTAAGACCGTAACTTAATTTAGCAATGCATTCAGTGATTTCTGACGGTTTACAGCAAATAAAGAGTTGTACGTCATCTGCAATTTTATGGCAGTGTTGGAAAAATGGCTCATATATTTCAGTTTTTGGGATAGTATGGTGTGCTCAACAGTATCAAATGCCTTTGAATGATCATGTAAAACTACAAATGATACAAAGTTGCAATCCATTTTAGACCTCAATTCCTCAGAAACATCTATAAGAGTGGAAATGCAGCTTTGTTTGGGCTTAACTCCTGATTGCCTTTCCGTAAGTGGGGCATTGTTATACAAATATTGAGTCATTTGTGTGCGTATGAACTTTTCGACAATGAAAGTATTGCAATAGGCCTATAGCTCTTATCTGATTTTGGATTTGGGATTGATGGTAAAGTAGAAGTTGTAATCATAGAGTTTATTAAGTGTGTTATCTGCAGCAGTATATGATTTATTATCAATTTAATAATTTTCGGGTGAACACCATTTTTTTATGAGAGTTTACAACTTCGAAATTTATCGGAATTACAAAATATATTCGAACTTTTCTGTTTATTGTGGCTTCTACAATTAGAACGAGAAAAGCATTCACAACACAACACAAGAGGCAATTATATTCAACATGAGCCTATTTTATTTTTCTTGCAACATGTATAAAATTGGACACAGTTTTGGCAACTACTTGCCAATAGTAATGGAAATAATGGATTAATAAGAGCAATATTATCCTTGAATTTTTAAAGAGAAGTTGATGATTTTCTTCTAATTTTATCTAATGACACCCAGCGCAATATAAAATAATACAAATGATCTAATATTTACTTTGTAGAAGTATAAACAATATAGAATAAATAACATACATGTATTTATGTGCACTAAATAATTGACACCAAGTTTAAATTGAAATTATAACTGCGTAATAATATTATTTTGGAATTAGTATATTAAATAAACACAAGTTAGTCAATTGAAGTTAATAAGCTAATAAGCAATATGGGTGTTAGAAAAAAGTCGGTATAATCGCAGTATGTATCATTCTGTTTATAAAAAACATACATTTTAACTTAGAAGTTTGGTATTCAAAAGCTTTACCTGAAAAGAAATTAAAATATAGAATTGTTTGCTTTTTAAAACACGCTCATCCAATAATTTTTGGTGTCATAGAATTTCTTAAAACTTCCGTTGACGGTAGCACATTAGCGTTAGCATTCGACTCTAAGGCAAATAAATGGCCAAGTGTTCATTCTAGCACTGCATGTGTGTGTATGTGATTCTTATAAGAAACGAATATATAAAAGGGCGCTTTGCTACCAGATTATAAGCAAGTTTCTTGAAATATTTCCTAACGAGAAGATGTCTAATTTCACAGTCTTAAAAGTTTTTTTGGTTACTAGTTTTATTGTAGCTGTTGCCGCAAACTCTCCTCCGTTTGTTCATAAAGATGTATATTTAAAATACGATAAAGGTAAATTACAAATTTGCAACTTGATTCATACATTTTTTTTATCATATTGATATGTAAATATGCATCCATATTTTAGGTGGTACCCAAATTGACGAAATTAAATGTAGAACCGACGATGGCCCACAACAGCCTGAAATTTGTCGTGGTGGCTTCCAGAGGTACACAGTAATAATCACCAAGGTCATAGTTTCAATTGATAAAGGCACTTGTCCTGGTGGAGAACCTAAAGTGTCGATAAGAAGATTAGGAATAAGAGACTTTGCACTCGAAATCATACCTCCTAAATGTGAAGCAATTGATTACACTGTTACCGTTTTCGGAAATAATAAATAATTGAATGAATATCGTTAAATAAAATACTGGTAACGTAATGAAATAATCTTTAATTAAATAAAGCAAATCATAAAAGTGATAAATTGTGTTAATAAATTTTTAAAAATACGATCAGTAACAAATAGTACAACTTAGTTTAGAGTTCATTGTCTCTCGGCGAAGATTTTCTGAAATGACAATGATTTTGTGTCATCCTGTGCTAAATTTTATTTCTAAACAGAAGGTGTTCGCTATGCGCCATCCTTGGTATCCCCTACTTTATTTTCATTCCAAATTTGGCAGGAGATGACGAATGGGGTAGTGCGCTTAAAATATCTTGCAATCGAGAACATATTTACTAATGTATGTCCTTAAAAAGCAGTAATAAGCCCTTAACAAAATTAAAATAAAACGACTTAAACCTTTTTTAAGTTACAAAAAGCACATGCTTGTGATGCCGACAGAAGATGATATTCGCACATCAACATGTGATCGTCCTTATTTGGTGCGCTGGCTTTTATTTTGTTCAAGCTTTTTCTTACCATATGGGGTCAGGTTCTTCCCTTCTTAGGCTAACCCGGAGATAGCATTCAAAGACACTACGAGTTACACCATCTGATAATCGTCTTATTGCCATTTTGCTTTTCAAGGACATTCCTACTGACTGTACAGTGTAAATCCTCAATTTTAAAAATTGAGTTTCATCGCCAGTAATAATCGGAATACTGCAAATTGTACTCATGATTAGCAAACAGAATGTGTAGAAGCAAAACTATATGAGCATCACTTAACAGTACCCGTTAGGGTGACCGTTGAACATTCTTAAAGTAAACTTTTAAACAAAATTTTAAGTCTCATACTTATTTTAATAAAATTCTTAAAGCTCTAAACACATAGACGACAGCAAGCAGCAATATGTCAAAAATAAAATCTATGTATTTAAATGAAAACGATTATTTTAACGGCAGCGCAGCAGCACGACTGCACAACAGCATTATATATATATATATATATATATATATATATATATATATATATATATATATATATATATATATATATATATAATTGGAAAAATAAAAACAAAAACTTTTTTAATATTAAACATAAGAGAACATTACAAAAATATGTACAATAAAGAAATAAATTTATGTGTTTTTTATAGTTTTTCGTGATATTATTACATTTTTTATCAATAACTTTAATTTTATTCATTATAAAATATATATCCGGCATCCCTGAAATTTGCATTGCTAAAACACACATCAGCTTATTGTTATGTTGTTGCCGTCTTCAAAATAATTATGAAGCTGACTTCAGAGCAGCATTTGAAGTTGGCAGCATTTGAAGCCGTGACGTCGTGAAGTCTGCTGTCGTCTATGTGTTTAGAGCTTAAGAACTTAAGAACTTATTGTTCGCACAGTCATAGTTCGTTCGAGATCAGAGCAAAATTAAGAGATTTTTTGATAATTTTGCTATTTTTAATGAAATCACGAATGTGAAAATTACGACTACTGAACACTAAGATTAAAAACATTTGAAATATAAAAGGCTTTTGGATATTATGTTATCTCCCGCTTTTTTAATTTTCATTTCCTTTCATTTATTTATTTAAGATAAATTCAGTACAACAAGATGTAATCTTATTTAGAAGTACTGGGGGCGATAATGGCAATATGCAATTTTACATGTCTTATCAAAAATTAAAAATCTAAAAAAACAAGAAAACGATAAAATTAACAATTTAAAATAAATTAAAAATAACCAATGATATTAAACTATATATAAATCATTATAGAAAAACATACAAAACAAGAGCAATTTTGACAAATATAAACGCTTAACATTTTCAATTTACCCATAAAGGTAAATATCGTGGAACTGAAGTGCTTTGCGTTGCTTAATGTTTCAATATTTGGTGGAAGTTCGTTCCAGAGACAAATGGTTGAGTTATCTGAGATATCTGGTTGAGTTTATTCTATAGCCTCTATTCGATCTAGAAAATTGTATTCTGTTATAAAGATGACCGGGTTGTCTGGTGTATATAATTTTGTATAGAAATATTAATGTACGGCACTTTAACAGGTTTTCAAAGGATATACCAAAGATCTGATGAAAAAACTGGAATATACTGCTATATCTCGGACATCCATAGATATATCTGGCAACATCATTGGAAGCAATTTTCAGTTTATTTCTACTTATTGCATCACAATTTCTAATTGTGATGCAATAATAATAGTTCACAACCATACATTAGGGTCGGAAGAATATATGTTTTGGCTAGTAGCATGCGAATATTAATTGGAGTAAAACACTGTGTCATCCAAAGATTCCTTAGCATGGAGTAAATTTTACAACATGTAGCATTTACATGATTTGTCCATGTTAAGCTATTGTTAAAAATAACTCCAAAATTTTTGGCATATTCTACAAGCTCAATGCCAGATCCACCAATTAGTATTTGCGGTACGGTAAGTTGCACAAAGTTAGACTTGCTGATCATCATCACTTAATCAAAAATAAATAATCGCATTTGATTCATCAAAACAAAATCTTGTGAATTCTATTCATATCTTTTTCTCAGATTGGAAATTTTTTTTCTATTTTCATCAATTGGTCATATTAATAAATATACCCATTGTCTTTAAAGAACTTTTTCTATAGACATAAAAAATAAGCGAACAATTAGATAAAGAAATTTAATTTCTCAAAAGCCCTATTGCCCATAAATGTGGATTTTTTTCTATACATTTTAAAGCTCTAATTCATCCTAAGCTTTCAGTGGGCAAAATTATCAACTCAAGGCTTTCACTAATAATGCTATAAATCCTTTCATTTTACGGCAAAATTAATCCAACATCACATAATTGTCTCTGGGGAAATCTTAAATTAGTTATTTAAGCCCATAATACACTTGAGGGAAAAAATGTAAAATCTAAAATCTAAAATTATTCAATTTAATTAGCAACCATAAGTAATCATAAAGTACTTAAATGCAATATGTAAATTTTAATAACTTTACTACCTTACGGACAGTTGTGTAGCATCCCATAATCCTACAAGGACTTAAAAGGATTAAACTTTGCCAAAGTACAGATTTTGAGTGATCAACAATACTCTTGCAACAAAGACATATTTATAACGAACATACATATATACACTCACGCATACACCACTTCCACTTAGAGATTAGAAAATAGAAAATAACTTGTAACAGAAAATATCAGGGTGTTGGTTGCATTTGTAAACATCTGATTGCCATGGTAGCAAAACACAATTCGTTTTATTATTTTAAAAGCATATGGAATGGCAAACTTTGACATGCGAAGAAGAATTTTCATAAAGTTTTTGTGCATATTAATAAGCAACTATTGTCAAGGAATTGATAAAGTTTAATATTATTGGATTTGGTGTTGTATTTGGTATTGTTTCCTTATCCATATGTTTTGTCCTCTTGAATTGTTTTTGTATGTATGTAGCTTAAGGACATGGACATGTAAAATATTAAGATATCTCGTATATGCAACCGTAAATATAAAACAAGTCAAGTAAATAATAAGGATACCAATGACGCATCGAATTTTCATCAACTCACTCCTCACAAGCTTACAGAGATTAAACTTTGTGGGAATGTGAAAAAGAGGGAATAGAATAAAACTTTATTGCTTCTTTAAAAAGTCAACACTTAGAGGATGAAACCAATTTTTAAAAAGAAAAGATTTACTTTTTTTTATACTTCCTTTTATTTAAAAGCGTAATATTTGGAAAATAGAAACTTAATTTTAATTTTTTCAATTTTTATCAATATTTCGGTACTCATCGAGTGCCATATTCAGGATATTGGTTTATTTTATATAAATTGAAAAATATTAACATTTGAAAAATAATAACGAAAATTTTTTTAATTAATTAAAATAAAACGGTCATATTTTGGCAATATACTTTTCAAAAAGAAAACCAAAAGCTTTTCAATAAATTATTTTTTAAAATGTCATTTCATTAAAGAGTGATTTTGGGAAAAAATTTCAAAAGGATACCTTTTTCAAAAAGTATTTCTTAAAATGTACTTTTAAGAAAAGGTAATTCTATGAAAAGGATACGATATTTAAAAAGGGAATTTTTTTTTGATAAAGTATCTGTATTAAAGAGGTCACATTTTCAAAAATATAATTTTTTGGAAAGGTATATTATTTGAAACAATATTTTTATTTAAAAAGGTACTTTATTTTAAAAGCATTTTTTTAAGAAGTTACTTTTTCCGTAACAACTTTTCTTAAATGAAACTTTTTTAACCAGGTACTTTTTTTTTCTTCTTATTAGGGTAGGTTAGGTTAGGTTGTGTTGGAAGGGTGTGATAGCCCATGTCATACGACATATACTGAAGCTAGTGAAGGCTTGTTGTGCGCTCCCTTTAATTATCAAACACAAACTGTCAGAATTCTGCGGCAGAATGCGAACCTGCGACCTTCGCACAACGAGTCTAGTACACTACCCACTAGTCTGCGAAGGCCAGTACTCTTCCTATTAAGAGAAACTTCTTAAGAGGAACTTTTTAAAAAGGTATTTTTTAAACGCATTGTATTCAAAATGGTAATTAATTTATAAATATATATTTTTAAATAGATGATTTATAAAAAAGGTACTTTTTTAAAATTGCTTTCTTGAAAAGTTACCTTCAGTAGGTACTTTATTCAGAAGGCACCATTTTTAATTGGTACTTTATGCAAATGTATTTTATATACATGGCACGTATGTTAAAAATATACTTTTATTAAGTGTACTTTTGTTAAAAGAATAATCTTAGTTAAAAAGGTACTTTCTTAAGAATGATATATTTAAAAAAATAATAAATTTCTTAAGTTCCTTTTTGTGGCCGTTTCTTAATGGTGATATTTCAAATTTTATTTATTTTAATACTTGCTTTATTATTTTCAAGTAGGTACGATTTTAAAAATGTACTTTTCTAAGAGGTACTTTTGCAAAAGGTATATTTTCCAAAAAACAACTTTTTGTACTGGTTATTTAAAAAGAAAATGTACTTTCGTTAAAAAAAAAAACTGTTTTAAAAATTTTATAATTTTGAAAGGGTAGTCTTTTAAGACAGGTACTAATTGTAGCAGCGTACTTTTTGTCAACGGTAGTATTTTAAATGTTATTTGTTTCCAGCTTATTAAAAAAAATATTTTCATCTACAAGGAAAAAGGACTTTTCCAAAAAGTACCCTTTTGCAAAACATAACTTTTTGTAAAGGTTATTTTTTAAATTAAACTTGTTTTAAAAAGCTACATTTTTGGAACGGACACTATGCTTAAAATTTTCTTTATAAAAGCACACTTTTTGATTATAATTTTTTTATAGGTTTTTTTTTCAAGAAGTTGCTTATTGCAAATCGATCTAGTTTTTTTTCAAGTTATTTTCTTCAGATATGTTATAATAATATATAAATTTAGTTTTTTAATCTTATATGGGTACCTTTTTAAGTGGTACTTTTTTTAATTACAAAAATTTAAAATTACAATTATTACAAAATTGTTGACTGGGATTTATTTTTCATTTGATTTTAGTATTTTTCATCCACTGAAGCATGTTTATGCTATTGATTTGTTTTTTACTTGAAATGAACATTAATTTTCAGCATTTCCTTCTATTCTGATGGGTTTTGTCTACTACTCGTATAACGAAATTTGCAGCAGCCATTGAAGAATCAACTGCAAATTAAAAACCAATAGACAATCAATAGAGATCCAATTGGACAGGTTTAAGTGGGAACGTCGTTAGATTGTACGTGCATGAATTTTTGTACTTTTGACATTTTAGTTGAAATTAGCGAAAAAGAAATGAAGGAAAAATCAACTTAAACACATTTTGTGAAAAAAAAATTTTGGGCACATGGATAAACAAGTTGGACATTAAACCAAAAATTTTATTTAACAAGTAAAACTAAGTGTCAGTAGGAAATTTATTATCTATAAAATGATTTGAAAGATCAAACAGAATTAAAAAACAAAAACTATAGTATTTTGTAAAGGATGTGTATTCGTATGCTTAACGCTGGTATTTTAAAATACTACTTTAATATCCACTATTGCATTTGGACTATAAAATTATTTCAGTCGTTATTTAAAGAAACGTACATATTTAAGCTTAAACATCGTAGTTCTAATTACTATCAGGCCTATTGGAAGGTTCTTTCAAGCTTTTGACAGTTGATAGCGGCCAGATTGTTGAAGCCGCATCTGAAAAATTAACAGTAATTTGTTCAGTTTATTTTTCCAACAAATGATGGAAGGAAACAATCCTAAAGCGTTCAATGCATCCCGAGAAACTACGTTGGCCAGCCCATCACCGTCAATGGCGACCACTATACGTAGATGATTACTACCTTCTTTTGGCCAGAATTGAATATGGACACAAATAACGTATTAAGTCAATAGGACTACGCTAAGTGCAAGACATTGGTCATCTTATACTTGAAATTTATCGGCATGATCATCTGGCTGGGAGTTAATGTAAAGTGGCCCCCGAAATCGTGCAATTTTAGCCCATCAGACGTTCCCTGGTGAAGTTTTCTTAAGTCACAGGCCTATGCAAACATGCCGCAAGGCACAGCGGCCCTCAAGGCCAACATAACCCATGTCATCGGTCCAATTAAGTCAAATTTATGCACCAGACTCATTCAAAATCTGACATTTTCTATGCGTGCTATTCCGCAAAGCTGCAAAAAAATATAATATTTAATTATACTCATTTGTTATATTTAAATTAAAAGATAGGAAGCACTTAATAAAAGACCACTTGTCTGAACAGTCAATTTAGAATCTGTAAGTTTTTCGAGCAACGTAATTTCCATGATAAATTTTTTAGCCCAAATGCAAAAGCGTCTTAACTATTCGGCAGAAACACTCATATTTTAAAGCATTGAAATCAGTTTAACTTTTAACAGCTTACGTTAGATTGACGATAGAAGAATGATATTTATTTAAGAAAAAACAATTTTTAAGGCAGCTGGGGCCCATGGTGCGCTCCTACATGTAAAAAAGTCTTTATGCAATAGGAACTCTTTACCAAGGAAGTAGGTCCATCAGATCTTTCCTTTCAATACCCTTGAAAATAAGTAATGTCCGCTAAAGTGTCCTGGATGAAAATTCAGGATCAAGCCTGGAGAAAAGGTGGGCAATATTTTAATATAAAACTTAATATAAAGACAAGTCGTCACAAAAGATATTGCATATCCTGGCCTTGGAGAAAGGATAAGAGCTGCTTCTGATACTATAAACAATGAGTTTAGCTTTGAGCTTCGCGAACGAATTTAGGGTGAAATGGAAACAAAAATTTTAAGGCAAGCAATTACTAAATGAATTTTCGAAGACCTCACAGAGTGGTCGAGTTGACCATTTTAGATTTTCTAGTACTACGAGCTGGATCTAGTACCATTTACTGGATCCAGTCTTAGATCCGGACAATAATTGGCATCACAGTTGAATAAGCTACACTCTTTGCTAAACTATTTATCAGAATAGATTTATGTTTAATAGTAAGAAATACTCTCCTACCTGTTGGCCTGATGTCATAAAATGTGTCTGTTATTGATATAGAAATCAAAATGATAGATGAGACAGTAAAAAAAATTAGAAAAACATGCCCACATTTTTAATGGCACATATTTATGGTATAATCCTTGCAATCCTGTATCCTTCTACTCTACAGTGGAGCTGGAGGCAATAAAATTTGTAGCTTTTAAGTTGAATAAAAAGCAACACACAGACTCAGCGTCTTGGTAACTTTATTTTTAAGAACATGTAACCAAAACGTTGATGTCTTTTGAATTTTGTGGTTTTCATATAAATTTTTGGGACAAGTTGACTGTAAGCCGCCTACTGAAATATCGACGATATCAGAAAGACTTGCTAAAGTACGGGCAGGTGTTATAATCAGAAGGCATGTAGTCACACCGGTTATAACAAATTATTCCCCAAGGTTAGGTTAGGTTAGGCTTAACAGGCAGATTTTGTTCACTTTGGTCCATAATTTGATCCCGAAATAGAAAGAGAACAGAAAATTGGAAACAGTAGAGTAATGAACACGGAAACCAGGAGTCTACACATTTGCGGCCTCTAACCACTAGACTGCCGCGGCACCTCTCATCTATTGCATATATAAAATACAACCTCGCCTATCGCTCATAACGAACAACTCCTGTAATCGCTACAATTTTATAAATATTTCATACAAATTATTGGGAATTTGTTGTTTGTTATTGGCTTGTCGAAATCATCAGCACTCTTTATCCGAATCATGTTTGAAAACCAGGCGTATACTCAACTAAGCCAACAATGAACAATAAATGTTTTAAACAATTATTTTGAAGAATATCTAGAATATGGAACTTTGCTTATAATAAATTTTCCCGTTTAGCGAACTTATTTAAGGTCCTCAATACAAAAATGGTAGAAGGTTTTTACACTTATAACGAACAATACCTAGACTCCAAATGTTTTCGCATAATTTCTAAGTCCTTTAAATAATTATTTACTATCAATTGAGAGCCCGAATTAAAATCGAGTAAAACTATGAAAAGGATTCATTATATAAGGATGGCTCAATAAGTTCAAAATTTTCTTAATTTCCTGCTTCTTAAATGAAAGAGCACCACTGTACCTATCAACTCCCATCTGTAAGTAGATTTCTGTCAAAACTTTAACAAGCTGCATTATTTAGTTTATGTTTGACAGCCATTGATAGCAGGCTATCGCGTGATTTGAGAAGAAAAGGGAATGTTTTTGCGAAAAAAATTATCACTAAAATCTAGGCTGAGTTTGCTAAATACTATGGGAATCCTGCACGAATTTCAATGGTAAAAGGGTGGTTACCTAAATATGGTTGGGGTCGACAAGTAGGGAGATGCCGAACGCTCTGGAAGTCCATTTCTTAAATAATTGAAAAATACACTATATGGTATTGGCCGATCGGAGACTGAAAGTGCGAGAGATTGAGGAAGCAACGGGCACATCATATGGCTCACATGGAGTATGGAAAAGCTTTTCAAGCAAGATGGCTGCCACGTTTGCTTACAATCGATCACCAAAGCAAACGTGTGCCAACTGTGTTTGGCGTTGTTCAACCACAATATAGATGCATGTTTATTATTTCCAAACCGAAAATAACGGCAAGGCGGAAAGAGATTTGACTCCAACAATGAAACCACGTCAAAAACAAATACCATTTTGATGACTTTGAAAAGTCTTCAAAATGGTATTTCAGAAAAGTTGGAAAAAGTTCATGGAGCTCAAAGTAGACTTTATTGAGAAATAAAATTATTTTTGGTTTAAAAACTTGTGTTTCGTTCAAAATGTCACGGACCTATTAAGCCAACCTCGTGTAGTACACAAATGTATTAGTACAATGTATTTCAAAGTTGCTTACTTTTACTTATTGAAAGAGTTCGCGGAATTCGTTTTAACTGAACTCCACTGTGTACAAATGTGCTATATTTTTATAGTTCAAATGAAGAATGTAGCATGTTTCTTAGAACATTTGCCATAGTTCTGGCCATCATGTTTGAGAACATTTCACATAGATTTGGTGAAAACAATAAAATATTTGATAAAAATCATTGGGGCAGACATAAATGACACTTAACCGTTGTGATTATTAAGACAATGTTTTTTCTTTGAGTGTTTATTGTAACATCAAGAATCTGTTTTAGTTCTATTGTGAACTTTCAAAAGTCATAAGCTTGCGAGAAGGTGGTTAATATGTATAAAGTTTTTTATGAGTATTTTTTGTTCAGAAATGAAAACCCTGTACATATTTTTAACTTTTAGACAAAAATTGTCAAAAATGATTTTTAATTTCATGACATTTTCTAAACTAAAGAAATAGTGCAATTTTTTTTTATTTTGCAAAGACATACATGAAATTAATTGTTTATTAATGAGTAAAAATTTTTAAGGATATATAAACGGATATTTTTATTAATTTTTTTTGTAATGAAAACCATTACACTTCAAAAATAAAAAGAGAAACATTACTACCTTTTTATAGAAATGTTTTTTTTTTGTTGCAACTTTTGCGAATATTTGCATAAATTTTAAATTATACATAAATACAAAAAACTTTGCCCAAATGTCCTTTTTCACATGCAAACGAATGTGTAGTGTCTATAATGAATGTTTGAAGGACTAGAAATTTATATGAATTTTAAAAAAACTGTGTGTGTGTGTGTGTGTATGTGTGTGTAGAGCTTTTAATTTGGTTGCACTTAAATTCGTTTCATGAAATTTTTGTTTCGTCTGTTGTCTTGTTATTTTTCATAATATTGTTTTATATTTTTTTTTTAATTAAAACAGTCTTTTTTTATAAATTTTAAGTTCTACAAATACGAGTACAACACCATTCATTCATTCAGTGGGCTTGACTGTCATTCCTCAGGAGTGTTTTGTTATTTCTGGGCATCGTTGTAGCAGTCGCTGGTATGGATTTCCTGTGTTCATATTTATGATATTTTTACGATTACATATTGTCACTGTAGTTGTAGTTGAATTTTATTCTGTTTTATATTTTTATTATATGTTTTGCTTGCTGCATTTTACAGGTGCGAGTACATGGAGGAACAGAAAATATTTTTACACGTTTAATAGGAGGAGCAAAAAAAATTTTTATAAAGTTTCGTGCACTTTTAGCCTTTAAAATTTTTTTAAAAGTCGGAATATTTGCTTAATATTAGTATAATTTTTTGATGTTTTGATTAGTTAAAATTCATTAATTATTTTAAAATTGAGGTTTCTTTTCATAAAAATTATTAATTTACAATATTTCGCTAATGTTTGAATGTTGACTTGGCCCAGTTGTATCCCAACTAACTCTTCCATTAAATTTGTTTCAAAATCACTTATTTTTCTTAACTTAGCAAAAACAGAAACCTGGTTGCAAGATTCATTATTATAATTAAACGTTTTTTATTAATGACAGTTTGGTTTATATTGATTGGGCTGAAACGGTCAACGATTATACTGAGAGGCCGTAAATCCTCTTATAATTAGTGCTCTGCGTACTTAGATAATGCACATTCCTATTAAGCTCTTGCATTTGAGTTCTTGAAAAGGTGCCAAAACTTTTTGCAAATCCTAACAGATCAGTCGAGCTCCTGAAGAAAATGATTGCCAAGATATCTAATGTGTATTCCAGCAGATTTGAACAATCACAAAAGTAGCCTTGTAATCATATCCATCAAAGTAGGAACCACTATAGAAAAGCGCCAAATATATATAGTAATGCCACTCAACTATGCCAGCGATCTTTCTTTTAAATCTCATTCCTTAATTTATTGGAAATCCTAAGCAAACAAAAAATATTGAATATTCTTTTGCGAGTCCACTGAGTTTAGCATCAGCCTTTAGATGAAGGCTAGAAATAGAATGCCTGCCAAAATGCAATTCGATTTAACCACATTTCATGAAAGGACATCAATAGCGGCCAAACTATCGATTGAACTGGTATGTGATATAAAACTTCGAGTTATTTTTGCAGCTTTTACCTGAAGCAAGCTGAATTACAGAATAGTAAAAGTGCCACATTTAAAGCACAACGAAATAGATTCGGATCTACTGATAACAGCTTTTGGCATTTTCTTTTCTGAAAAAAATTAAAATTTTGTAGATCTGTTGGCAAATTTTCTTAAAAATCACAATTAACACATAAAAAAATAATATTGCCACAAATATTTCAGACAAACATTTTTGGCTTCAGTAAAACTTTTTACTGCTCCCGTAAATTATAAGTTGCAGCTGAAACTAATTAAAAAAAATACTTTTTATTATTTTTACTGCTTCAAAGAATTTGGTTACTCAACATAATATTTTGTTTTTCCTGTAAAGGAGCAATTTTTTTATCGGTCTCCGCAACTCTTGTTATAAATATTCATAAGTTTTTTTTTACTTTTTCCGTTTTCACATCTAGCGTGACGGTTTCTTTAAAATCGCTTGCACTTTTAAAACAACAAGGATTAATACGCTTTGGAAAAATTTTAAATTGGAGTAGAATATTTTATATAAATCTTGGGAAACGTTAAGTTGAAAGAAACTTTATTACTTAGATTTTTTTTCATTACCTTTATACTGACAATATGAGCTGCTTTCTTTTTTCTAAACATCAGATGGCGATTTCAGGCCATTAGGCCATTATATTGTGATCCTTCAAAAGTCATTTAAATGCTATTCAAAGGAAATATGACGTTTTGGTACAAAGCTACAAACAAATTATATGGGAATAAAGAATAATGCCCATATCTCCTTACCGAACATGCGCTGGAAAAGTTCTCTTTAATAGGAGCATATTCAATACTTAACCTTTCCCGAATAACATACACCGCTTGCAATACTAATACCATTAAAAATTACTTTGAAATTGAAGTTCCACTCTTCATAGAGTGCGGCAATATGAATTTCTGAAAATATTTGTTGCCTTAGAGGGCCGGTAATAACTTCTTTTGGTTTTTGTGGTCTCTTACTACCAGAAAGTATGTTTCATCCAGCAAATACAAGATAAATTGAGAGGTTCCACAAAGTTTCGATTCTTTCTCCAATCTCTTATATATAATATACTTCATATCCTTTTCTGACCCCATTTACTCTTTTTCGGAAGACAACGGTGTTTTCCACTATCAATTGTTGACAAAAAGTCCAATAATATGAAATATTGTAATCACGTACGATTCACTTAATCATGAATCTGTGAATGGAACATGCTACTCCTTTTAAAATTATCGTGATGTAAATATTAAGGCCACGGAGTCTCCTCATATTATTGACATGAAAATCAATTGATGACATTTTTCAAGTTGCATTAAATATTTTCAATCTTTTAAGATGACGCAAGGGATACGTCATTCTTTTGCGGCTTTTTATCATTTATAACATGTGTATGGAACGGGGCTTTAAAATAAATTTAAAATGTTCCCTATAGTCCACAGAAATATTCCCAGTCACTTTCAAATTGAAGGTCTCACCTCAGTCAATTTCTTAAGTTATAGGATAATGCTGTGCCTGAGTATGGGATAGATCTTGAGTATTGCATCGAAACAGAAGTTAACATTGCATGGCTGGACTGAAAAAGGAAAAACCGAAAAAGTAGCAGGCAAAAAAAGATATCTACAAATATACTCCAGTTATCATGTAGTTTGTTAAAAGGACTGCAAGTAAATGTGTGTGTGTGTGTGTGTGTGTATGTGTGCGTAAGGTCAAATAAAAATTGATTGAATAAAAGTAACTCGAAAATTATTATCTGCTGCTTAAACACAACTTTTTCAAAATAGAAACAAAATTAAAACTGCCGGGACATATTTTTTATTAAAAAATAACAAATTCAAATCACTCATTAAAGCGGAAGAGTCCGAAGGGGCTGTTATATACCGCCTCCTTCTACCAAAATCGGATATGGAAGCTTTCAGTTTGTCTTTTCGGACTCATCCTAATGCTTCGGTGTACTTTAGTATATGAGTTTGAGTGGCAGTAAGTGTGTTTCTAAGTGTTATTGTTTTTACATGTATCATACATTGAGAGGACTATAAAACCAACAACAACAAAAGAGTCCATGAATGTGTTATTTTTTTTTACTAAAACTTCTAAATGTTCATACTGATACACACACACACACATACACAAATACCTGCCAACGTATGGCTAAATGTGTGTATGTATGTTTCGCAACAAGGACTTTGTCACAACTTTTACCAGTTAAAGGCTTTTTTGTGTGAGAGAATGAAATATTTACATAAAAGTTATATCCATGTTTTAAAAGATTTTTATATTTGATATTAAATGAAATGCACTTAACAGAATTTTCTATTTAATATGGAAATAAATTCTAAAACTATAAAAACTGTAGCATCCTTCATAGATGAGAAAATCAAAAAAAGAAAAAAACATCTGTCGGAGTTTAACTTTTTTCTCTACACAAAAGAAATCAGTCTCAAGGAATGACAACTTAATTACTTTCCAAGGAGCTGTTAGTGCATTTTGTCCACTTCCTAGGATCAAACAGACAAAATATTAACTCAAGCGCTGTTTTTAATAATTTGTTCTTATAAAAAATTTTATTTCCTTAAGTCTAGAGACAACCATTATTCTCATTCAACCAATAGTGATAAAATAAGTGGTGACTACTGGCCTTCTAGGCCCTAGAGTTTTATTTATAAAAGCAAATAAACAACAGTACTCTAATAAAAATTTATTTTCAATGTTAAAAAGATAGTAGAAATTTAATTTTCTTCTTTTAATGAAGACGGTTTGCAAATCGGCGAATAAAATTCTAAAAAGGAAACATCCTGCCATGACAATCTTATGTTTAAGTCTTTGGAAACGATCAAAGTTCGAACTGTTTGCGGATCTTAATCTCAACATTGTTATGAATTTTTTGGTAGGTGTTTTTTGACTGAAGTAGCTAAAATATTAATCGTTTCCCTTATAATGCATTTTATTCATTTAATTAATTTTTATACCCAGTTTTTTGCTTTAAATTTTGTATTTTTATTTTTGTTTTATATCAAGCAGGACCAATTTCAGTTTAACTAGAAAATATTGCTCTATAAAACCTAGTTGTTAACCAGATAATATTTATTTTAAAAACAATATTTAATCTTTAAATTTTAAGCTACAGGTCTTTAGCAAACAACTCTTTAAAGTATTACAAAATTTTAGGGATAGTTGGGAACAACTGATATCAAAATAGGGGAACTTGCTCCTGTATCCAAATTTTTGCTAAGAAAAATTTCTCTATCTGCAGATAAAGTTCGAAAATATCCTTTAATATTATGAAAAAGAGAATAATCTTGTAAATTTGTCATTTAGTGCTTTTAATGACAATATAATAATTTTTTTTATCGCATTTACTTTAGTGAAATAAAATAAATCTATATTTAGTGCTCTGTTAAACTGCTATTAAAGTTTTTTATTATTATTTTTCGAAGACAGCCTTCAAGATTTTCAACAATCAAAGTATGTCATAATTCTATTAAGCATTACAAATACTTAGAAATACTACATACCAGTAAAATGTTCAAAATTACAAATTAAATTCTGTTTTTTATTGCTTTCTTTTATTACTATTATTATTTCCATACGTAAAAAGTAAGAAATTAAATGCAGAAAATAAAGATGTCAGTATTTTATGGCCAAAGTTTTGCTTCTGAAACATAAACATTAAATTCCTGAAATTCATTTAGAAATTTGTAACGAATGTAATAAATTACAATAAGCGTGAAACTCAATGATCTCATCAAAAACACACGTACACACACACAAATACTTAAGGATATATAAGCCTATTAGCCTCAAAGTAACATACACGCTCTCTTTCACACACACCCACACACAAACAGTCGCACTGCTAATACTTACAATGAGAGTATGAAAGATGGAAGTAGAGAAAATAACTTCCTCTTCAATGTAGTAGAAATAAATAACTTAAAGAGCCGCAAATAAATGCACTTGTATGGGTATTTGACGAATATTTTATATCCTTGTTCAATTTTTGAATTGTATATTGTTGCTATATCTGTTGAAATTGCTTATGTATTTAATATTGTTTTACATACTCGTAACAAAGTGTTAAGACTATTAGTTTTACTAATATGCTTTTATAATTAGACGCCAAGGTAAGACCAATGTTTGAAATCAATATAAAAAAAGTGTGAGAAATTAATTATTGGGGCATAATGTAGGTGAAATTTATTAAGTACAGTGACGTGAATGCGAGTGATCAAAACATTGTCATTCCCAGGGAACTCTTTCATTATACAAGAGAGAATTACTCGGTCATAAAATCGTATTGGGAGCAGCGAAGACGAAAGTGTATGTGGAACTTCTAATTGAACATCAAAATCTAATTGGCTTCATGACGTTAAATGTAACTCCCGAGGTGCAGGTGCCGCCCAACTAGGCAATTAATATTAACTTCAACTCTGTGTGTTAGAATAGTTTGATCTGGCTTATCCAATCTCCTTGTGGACTTAACAAAAGTCAGAATCACTTGTCGAATACTAACAAAAGTTACTATATGACTTTGTTCTTCTATTTAACCAAGAGAATTTAATTTTCCCTATCCAACCCACAATTACTTGATGCGAGAAAAGCTCTTTGCATGATTCAATTAATACTGTTTTGAGGACACCTGGGGGGTTTCTATCTGTTGCGATGCGTAAGAAAAATGGTATGTAATCGGATAATTGCTACCCTTTATTGTGTTTACGTATTTTCCTTTCGCATCCAATTTTTTCAGTTTCGCAAATCTGGCATCAGTATACTACAAAAGCATATGTTAAAATCCTTCATTAAAACTAAATATCTGGCGCTAACAAAATATCAAACGCATCGAACTAGCTTACGCATCGCAATAGAGGGTAACACCCCGTGTGTTCTTTTTTTAATTTTCGTTTATGGCTCGTGTTATACGATATTCTCGTTTGTCAAGGTATCAAAAATAAATTGAACGCTATAGAGTCAGCCTCCATCTTAAAAAGTATTTTTTTGACTAAAGACGCCATCATTTGCTTGATATGTGTGCGTTGCACAAAACTGAAGGAATAGTTTCCTCAGAATATTAGTTAGTAGAAGAGTATATTGAATAGTTTTTCAACAAGAATCGGTAGAATGTTTATATGGACTCTGGTGTACTTTTTATATGGAGTCGATATACTCAGCTAAACACTAAAATATTTAAAACGCGATATCCTTAATAAAAGGAGATTTTTGGGTTTAATTGAAAAAAAAACATGCAGGTAATAAAAATATATGAAATCATTGTTTGATATGATAAAACAATCTATATAATTAAATGTTTAAAGATAATTTCATGTAAATGTTAACTGCGGCTACTCCTCAAATTATTTATACGCTGGGTCCAGTTTAAGCATACACTCTCCAACATAGCGGTCGGTATCTTGCGAATAAATTCTTCAATATTGGCTTCCAGTGCGTTGACCGTTGCGCGCTTATCCCTATAGACGAGAGCTTTAACATAGCCCCACAAAAAAAAAATAGTCTAAAGGGGTTGAATCGTACGATTTAGGCGGCCAGCGTGCTGTGTAACATGTGGCACTGTCTTGTTGAAATCACATGTCAGCCATGTCCAGCTCTTCTATTTTGGGCAACAAAAACTTGTAATCATCGCACGGTAGCGCTCGCCAATCACAATAACGTTCCTACCTTCGTCGTCTTTGAAAAAGTGTGATCCAATGATGCCATCGGCCCATAATCCACACCAAACAGTGCATCTGCAGATCTTGCAATGCTTTTGGCTGCTCTTCACACTAAATACGGCAATTTTGCTTATTCATCCATTCAACCAGAAACTTAAATATGTATTCAGAGATCAAATCGTACACGAAGTATCATAGACTAGTTTCTATCACAAGATATATAAAATGCAAAATCGGTAAGACTTTATTCTCATGCAATCGCACACATTTCATGTGTAATCACGCTTATTTCCGGCAAGACACGACAGCAACGCCCAACAGACTAATAAAGGAAAGTGCTTTATCTCTATTGAATCAGTAGTAATAGTTTGTACACTTAAAAGGACCTTTGTTAAATAAGTTCACAAGTAATATCCGGCGAATGGCAAACATATTTAAAAACTCTTGCACACATTCTTCATTAGGAGGGGTTATTAAAGGGGAGCAAACAATAAATAAATGAAGGAAAAATTAACGATACTAAAATATTCTGAAAAGCTTTTGAGAAATAAATCTAAATAAGAAAAACATACACATGTGTTTATACCATAAACGCAAACAAACGCATACACAATAAACAATATTATCAAATATATATATATATATATATATATATATATATATATATATATATATATATATATATATATATATATATACATATATATATGTATATATATATATATATATATTAAATTGAATTCTTAGTAGTAAATTCATGTGTGTATGTATGTGGGTTGTTATAACATACATATTCTTTTTCGCCATTATTTAGATTATGTTACGATGACTACGAACTTACAGTAGACAGCAAAACTGAGGGAATATGTGCAATGTTTGTGGCTCAGAGATATCGTAATAATTTGCAATACGATATGATATGATTTTGAATTTGTGTAAAATATTATGATTTTATTTATATATTTTTCTTTTGCTGTGGAAGGTCCTGTCTGATAAAAAAAAGTTAAAAATCATTTGAGGTGTTCTATTTACTATAAGACAACTACAGTATAACTTTTTCTAAGGGGTAATCATATTAGTTTAGTTTATTTTTTTCACAAAAAAAAACAATTGCTTCTGTTATCATTGAAAATAATTTGAATTTCAGGTAGATAAAATATCATTAAGGGGAAAAGAGACGTGAAAAATAAAATTGGTTTTAATATGACACGAACAATGTAGAAGATTTAAATATTCAAATATATGGATTTTTACTCAAAACATATTTATATTCCTAATTTTTTACGAAACCGGATTATAATACATATCGATTGGAGTTGCAAACCTGTATTCGATTATGCTCCCTGCTGTATATGTAAGAAGTAAATGTATTGTGCGAATATATATGATTTACATCTTAGAAAACTTTATGTAGTTCAACAAGAGTTTTTCCGAAGGTCGAGAACAATTTATCATTTTTCTAATTCGTTTTGTGTTGAGTTATGTATACGTGCGCTGTGTTTTTGAATCAATTAGAAAAAGATTTAACAAAAGTTTTCTTTGTGATTCTCTTTATAGGCATAAAATGAATAATATGTATACGAGTAAAAAGCATAATTTTGCTTTTAAGATATACAAGGCTTATAGTAGGGGTGGACTGATGTTGACATTTTGTGGCGACATGTGTAAAAGCTATTGTTAATTATTAATTCACTGATTGAAATTAAACGATTACTTCTCTTAATGTTCTTTCTTTATTATAAACAAACAGAAAGCAAAAATATATTAAGGCCTATCCGCAACAACAAATAAAGTATTTGGAAGGATGCTCTACTACAATTTAGATCTGGAAATACAATTTATAAACAAAGTTGAGGTGACTGCTGGGGAAAATATTAGCCAGTACCTTGCATTAAAGAAACATAAGATGTGTAATAGTGTGCAAAATAGTCCATGTAAGACGATCGAAAATTGAATGTAGAATATTCTATTATCAATTTCTTCTAACCACTATAGAAACTCCTTTTTTGTACATTTGAATATATTACAAGTAGAACCCTATTAAAAAAAGTTTTTTAAGACTTGAGTGGAGTATATCGCTAAAGAGAAGATTATAGCAAACCTAAAACGGTCCCTTAGATAGATAGGTCCTTCAATTGATATTGAGCAAATACAAAATTTAACCCGCAATTAGAACAATAAAAACTATATATAGCAATTGAATGCACTACAGAAATCATCAAATTGCGCAAGTTTTGAAGTACGGGAAATGTTTTAATGGCAATGGACCACTTAGTATCAGAAGTATTTTGATGTTCCGAGAGTATGGTTAAATACATCTTATGACCCACTTAAGACCTATTTTCTATAATCAGACCTTTCAAATTCAATATAAAATAATTACTGAAGAATCACTTGGACTATTTTCCCATTATTTTTATTTATTTACAAAGTCAAAGGGCCAGTCATATAGACCAGCTTACGTTCCATAACAATTTAATACTAAATAAAAATGAATTTATTTTTTTTAAAACACTTTACAAATGCATTCATGTCATACGAACTCCCACTTTAGTATTAAACATCCAAAAAAGTATGCTATGATTTTTTCAAAACAAATTGAATATTAATCATACGCTCTCGTTGGAACTCAAAAAAGTATGCTACAGTTTATGCACAAATGTTTTTGTTTGTAAATAATATTTGAACATTGTAAATCATATTTGAACTCGTGCCGTGTCATGCATCGTGGAAGTAAAACGGGCTAATAAATAGAAAAATAATTTTGTTTCAATATTTATTTAAATACTTTTCAATAAATTTTGCTTATTACTTTATATGTTTTTTATTTATTATATGAATATAATTTCTTAACTAATTTATGGAACACAGCTAATTAGATGTCCTAATGCTTTCCATTTTTTTTTCATAGATTATTGTTGTAATAAAATAGTCAAAAAATTAGCAATGTTACGAAAAGTAAAAACTTCCATAAACAGTAAGAGTTGGAATAGTGTATGAGTTTGATAATAAATGCCATTAACTTAAGAACCAACCAAGCAATGGTTATAATTACAGCTTCCCTACTTCCGCCCTTGAGAATACAAGATCTCAAGGAGATTTAGAAGCAAACTTTCTTGGAACATTGTTGTCTTTAAATTGTTATTTAACAAACCAATTTTATAATAAAAAAATGGTAAAAAAACCCTTGAGCTGGAAGACATAGTGGAGTTCGTTTTTGCAGATCAAAGACAGTTTAAAATAATTGTTTTTTACAAAATAGTTCTAAATTCGCACATATTACATAATTGTTATTTATCGTGCTATCGATATATCAGCAGCTCATTAGTGTCATCACTAGAGTTAAACCTCCTTTGATAAGATGCAAACTCTTAAATGTAATATGTATGAGAATTTCGAAAGTGCTATAATATTTTTAGTTGATGAAAAAATGTATTGTTTGTTGTGGATTTAGCTCTTCATATGCCGACGTTTCATTGGTTGCTAAAACCAAATTGTCAGTGAAGTTTAAGCAGTTTGAAAACAACCAATGAAATGTCGACATATGAAGAGCTAAAGCCACAACAAACAATACATTTTTTTTTTAATTTTTTCAATGCATTTTGCAAAAGCTCTAATTGTTTCTAACGATTAGTTGGGGAGAATATCCCAAATAATAAATTTTAATATTAAGTATTTTTTATTTGATGTTTAAAATGCTTTAAATATATAACATGGGTACTCAATTATATTTTTGTAATAATAAGTGGCATACGGCTTCAAAAAATCGTCTTGCAGAGGGTTTGCAAAATGTATCTTTAAAACGATATATTGAGTCCATACAAAGTGGGCATTAAGATACAGTAACGTTGAAAAATAGTATAATCCAAGAGGTTAAAATGTTATATATTTGGCTTCGCCTGTAAAGTTTTCATTAAAGGACTACGAAATCATAAAAAAATTTGGCAATCATTTGACGAACAGTTTTTGCAATAATTAAAAGAATGATTCACTCAAAGATAGATAAATATGCAGATTGACAATAAAAAATAGAAAGGAATTAATAGACTGACATTCTAAATAAATTAATCCAAATATTTAAGGCGAAAAAAGTTGAAATCTAAATCACATTGTCAAGTTACGCATGAAAGTTTCAAATAGTTGGAAATAAACATTTCTTTCAATAGATAAATGTATACATACGTTTATGTTTATAGTAAAAAATTCATATAAAATTGAATGGAAGGGAAATGATATAAATGAGAGGGAGGAAGCAATGACATGTTTCAGTTTAAGTAATTTTTACAATAATGTGGTTTTTGTTAGAAAATTCATATATGAATTTGTTTAGCAAATATTTGCATCTCTTTTACTTGACTGCCATTTCTAAATGCATGTGTGTAATAGATTTAATAAGCATATGCCAGTGGTAGGCTTTTCAAATATCAAATCATATGAAGACAATATGCTCGTGTTTGTAATTAATTGATTTTACGTCCTATTTGTTAATTTTAATAGAGTTTGCTCAGAAGATTTCGCATACAAATCATGTGTCTGTTATAAAGGGAAAATTTTGGGATGATACCCAAACAAAGTAGATTTTCAGGTAAATAATTCGTTGTAGTTGCAATGAAATAATTAAAGTCTATTAAGACGAAGTGTTGAACAAGCGATTGTTTTCGTATTGAGGGATTGATAGTAGATAACAATAAGCTGTGATAATACTTATTTAGCTAATAATGTTGCTAAAATCTTAAAGGGATATACTTTAGATTTATTAAGGCAAAAAATTATATTTTAAAGAGTTATACTATTTTAAAAACATTTTTTAATTTAATTATAGATGTTAAAATCTTTTTTTACTCATAGTTGCATGTTTATCACTGAGTAATGCCAAAACGTCTGAACAAATTCAATACAATTGTCACTCAGAGGGTTTCATTGTGCCTAAAATAATTCTTTTCCGCAAAACACATGATTCAATTAAAGACGTCTTATGAAGGGGATATTTTTCGGACCTTGATCAGTAAGACTCTTTAGAGAAATTTTTTTCTGTTTGTAAAAGCTGGTAGAAAATTTTACACGTAAGATTAATGCATGTTTTTAGGCGCCAGCGCTGTAGTCAATGGTATAAAAACAGGTGCATGCGTGTCTAAAATTGTAACCTTTCGTGAGTCACGCGTGTTAAACTTTTCAACGATTTGGAATCAGCTGTTTATGCATCAAGCTGCTGCTTGTTCAATAGGACATATAGAAAGCGAACATAAATGGTAACAGATTGATATTAGGAATGAAGAATGATTATGCAAGAAGACAGTTAATTAGTAAATGACATTAACAAAAAAAACAAAAAAAAAAAAAAAAAAAAAAAAAAAACACTGAATGGGTTACTCTGTGAATCCAAGTCAAACCGTATTAAAGGAAAATTTATATGATTTCAAATGCTTTGGAAAGAAAGCACACTGCTTCCTATAAAGTCGAGCTACAGGTGGTCAGCCAGATTTATTTATGCGTAATATAGATGTACCACGATTTTGCCACGACACAAGACTAATTATCGAAGAGATGAGAAGGAATATTTTTAGAGAAACAGCCAGAGGGGAGAACATATTGAACCTCTGAGTCCCAATTAGTGCAAATAATTTTCGTTTATATTTTTTAATGGACCGCAATTTTCCCTAAAATTGGAGTGTGCCGTCAGGAGTCAATTAATATTATAATGATTTCATGATATGGGTAAGACCAAAAGAACAAAAGAAAATTTTGTTTAAAATAAAATAATATTTCATATAATAGAAGACCGTATTGATCAAGCAGGCAATGGCAAATTTAGGGAATTCAAATACCCCTCTATTGGTCTGGAAAAGCTTTAGAAACTCCAAAAATCTTTCTTGCAAAAAGTAATATTTCAGTAAAATTTTTTGACAAAATTAGTGACCACTTTTATCAAAGATGAAATTGTTCACGTACTACATTATAAAGGGACGATAGTCCAAAAGGATGTTTAAATGATAATTTTGAAAATATAAAAAAAACAATTTTGTTTGTTGTAGTCTAATTTGTGAGTACTGTTAAATGATTAACGCTGCTCCATTAAATGTAAGGTGAATATGCCGGAAATTATGGTTTGTGTCTCTGCTAGTTAAAGCTGAATTGAAAGTCTTACATTTAATTTAAATTAAAAAAAGTTTACCTCCATTAGCTTGATTACAAATATGGAAACGGTGGAAGAAGTATCAAATATATTTCATTAACTAACGAGTATTTAAATTTTTGTTCTTTTACTGTTTTAACTATTATCATACTGCATCTTTGAAAATAATATCAAACATATATCCTGGCTGTATCCTTCTTAACTTTTATCATTTCTACTAAGTGTTTCAAGATTTTCTTAAATCCAACTGAAAACCAAAAGTCAACTTTGAACTTAGTACTTTTAACCACATACACACACTATTTGGGAAAAAGTTTTCATAATAAACTATAAGTATTTAATTGGATTATAATTCTATTACCATTTCATTACTAAGTCAAATTATAAGAGAAAGAAAGCTTCCTTAAGTCTGGCAAAAAAATATATAATTTGCATATTTTATTAACAAAATTAAAAAAAAACTTTTCAATCTTCAAAATTCTTATAACAACTGCAGAGCAACAAAACTTTATGCACTTTACCACAAAAAGCAAAGTAGATGGCAATACATAAAATAATTGGCCAGAGAATGATGGTAGGAAGAAACAGGGACAGACAAAATAAAAGAAAATTAAAATAAGGCAATAAAAAACCAAGCAGATTCTAGATGGCAGGAAACAACTAGAATTAAAGAAATTTACTTAAGAAAAATTTCAATTAGCATATCAAAACTATAAATACTTTTTATTGCAGCAGCTGAGAAAAATATTCAAAATTCTGGGAAACTGATTAACGTATTTCTTGAAGATCAACTAAAATTTATGTGCATTTTTCTTAAATGCATGAAAAATTATATTTCAAAGTGTATTTTTGTTTTAATGTTGCTCGATCGCAATAACAACTTTGATTTATGGCTAACTCATATAAAGGGTGATTTTTTAACAGATTACGAATTTGATTTAAAATAAAACAGATATACATTTTAGAGGAATGTATGAAATCCTTGTTTGAGTCGATAGAACAATCAATATAATTCAATGTTTGAATATGATTTCATGTAAATGTTGACCGCGGCTACTTTGGCATACTCTCTCCAACATATCAAGAATAAGTTCCTCAATATTGGCTTCCAGTGCCTCAACCGTTGCATACTTGTCTCTGGAGATTAAAGCTTACTGGTCCATACACCACACCAAAAAATTTTTCGGGATGCATTGGCAGTTCTCGTAATGCTATAGTAAGAGATAACTCTTACGGCCAAAATATGTAATTTTTCTCAACATGATCTCCTTTAAGGTAGTATCCTTATAATTTTTCATTACTAAATACCTCTAAGTACTAGTAAGAATTCCCAAGGCCCCAAAAATTTGATTTCATTTCAAATTTCGTTTGACATTTGGATTTCCTAAATGAAATGGAGTCGACTTTAGTCGATTCGATTTACAGAATGGAATCAATGTATTCGCTCAAGGCTCGAAAGAAATGTTTTCATAAGTTTAAAAAATCGCAGTCAAAATTGAATTACCGCGTTTGGTTATAAAAATATCAATGCATCAGTCACTTGTTCCATGAAATCCCTCTGATAAATTATTATACCATCTCAGTTGGTTCTCCCTTGAAAAAGTAAGAAAATAATTGACAAAATCAGGGAAATAGAAATGTTATAGAAATGTGTATGTTCGTAAATGCAGTAATTGCATAAAATTGTTGCGCATACGTCAATACAAGATCTGCATAAACAAACATTGGCAACAATGTTTGACGCTTTTAAAAGTTTCATTCATGCAGCGCTGTCATTGCATTTATTTTTATGTTGCGAGAGATTACGAGAAAAATATTTTAAACCTTTTTGGCAAAAACTAAGGCCTTATAAAGTAGACATTCATCAATTCAATTAAAAAATTTAACTGTTTTGTGAAAAATAGAAGAGTAACTGAAACAAGCCGATATATTTTTGACAACTTTTATGATTCTTTCCTTTTTATTTTTTACAGATTTCTTACTACTAATAGTTTTTTCATATTTTTCTTTTATCTATTTTAAATGCAACAAAATAGTAACTTGTCGCCTTCACCCTCAAGACTTTCAATAAAATTATTGCAGTACTTGAAAAAGCTGAAAATTTTCACAGATGTTTAGCAGTAGCAGAACATCTGCTCATGGCTTTAACGGCTGAGCACACAACAACAACAAAGTTTATCATAACTTGCGAAGCTTGCCACAAAATTTATTGTATTTATAAATATACGAACATTTTATTTACTTTGAAAAATATGGATTTAAAAAGGAATTATTACTAAAATTTAGGGGAAAATAAATTTTTAAAAGTGTCTGAAAGGGTTTTTTTCTACCGGCTGTCAAAAAATAAAATAACAATATCTTATCAATGTGATAATTCAACAATAATGTTTCTTATTTTTACTTTATTCTTTTTGGATGACTATAGTTTCATTGACACGACCTTTTAACTCTCTTCAGTTGCCCCTTAGCGCTCACTACCCATTTGAGGTAAAAGCCAACTACATAAAACTTCTGCTGGATTTAATATATTCGGTTCATTTTTTTTTTTTTGTCTTTGTACTAAGTCATCCTAATATGAGGTTTAAAGCACAACAATGCAACAATGCTTCAACAATACATAGAATCTCCTTTATAAAATAATCGAACAAGCTGAAGCCAAATATTGAAAAAACGACAAAAATAAAAAAGAATAAAGGAAAATGTAAAGTACTATACCAAATAGATTGAAAATAAAACCCCCACACAGTAAATGTCCCTATGGCGAGTGACTTTCGACAGAATTTGTTGCTTAAACAGAAGGAAATTGAAATAAACTTGTACTTCATGCAGCTTTTGGTATTCGAGTCCTTTGTATTTAGCCAACTAAAAACTGAGCAAGCAGCATGATTAGCACTGCGGAAATTTTGTGTAACAAGCAAGTGGTTGAATTTAAAATTATATAAAATAGCTTCACTTCATCCTTGCACATGTAGAAACTTATCAATGTGCCTTCGTGTAAACAGACTGTTTGTATTTGAAAGCAACATGAGATCGACCAAGTCGACTATATATTGGTAATACCAACTAAAAATTAGTTCAATGGTTTTAACGACAGTAGACCAAAATACAATTACTAAATACTTTATGTGCAGATGTGCAAAAAAAAAAAAATGGTGAACTAGGAAATTATAGTTTATGTGTGTTTCTATCAATTGATTCCACTAGCAACTTTTAGAAGGACTACTTTTTCCATAAAAATGAACAAATTTTGACATCCATTCCCCTTGCTTAGTATACAAAATTGTTCTAACACTTTTTCTCATTAAAATATGTTACAAACTACATCTAAAGTAAATTATATAAGCCACTTTATAAATGTAATTAATTTAAGAGTTGAAAATAATTACTGATAAGTACGAAAGTGAAGGCTTGGCCCTGGACTTAATGTACTTTCTGAGTTGAGCTCTCGCTAGGAAATACAAACAACTCAAGTATTCTACAATTATTACCTGAAAGGTTTTCAAAACCATGAATTTTTAAACTTGATTGAAAAACTAAAGGACTTAACAGCCTCTAGCTCTTAAGGGAGTGTTGTAAACTCCCCTCGTAGGTATCATAGAGACGCACTGTACGACTGATGGTATGGCAGTACTTCTAGAATTCCTCTATTATGGTCAACAAAGATGGGAAGCATTTAATTTAACACTTCTTGTGATATTGCCTGGCTCTGCAGGAACAAGGCCTTTGACTTCTAGGTAATCATTTTATTATAGAACCCGGTAGTGCCACTAAATGATATAATGCATTTGGTAAAAGAATTTTTACCCCTTGAACTCTTTTGCAAAACTAATAAATATAACAAGCAAAATGGACCGTTGCAACTTAGTTCGTTATAGACAAAGTTTTTTATAACTGGAGTATATAATATAATTCAAGTTTGAGGTCTATTCATAAATAAAAACTTGTAAATTTTAACATGGAAATATGGGAAGACCAATATATTTATAAGTTTTCTGAAACAAAGGGATCAAAAGCCCAGATATTAAAAAAATATTTAGGCATTTTTTAAAATCCAAACTCGTACGAAAATAAAAATTAAATCGTTTTAGATTCTCTACAAAAAAAAATATTCTTTTTCAATTCCACTTCAAAACAGAAAAATAAAAATTACATTTTTCATGTGCAGTTTCACAATTCTTATGACAGCAAATATATTCAATACAATTTTAAGAGAAATTATTTCAGGCATTTTGTGTCTTAATACAAATTTTAAAGCAGGACCTTAATATCATAAAGTTTATGCAGCACAACTCTTCTGTGGAAAAAAAGTAGAGGCTAGAGAATCAAAATGAAAAATTTCAAAAATACTTTTCACTCCGTACTATTTCTGTGACATGGCTGAATATAAATAAGTCGAAGAAAATATTTATATAAAATAATTTCATATACATATTTATTTTATTTTAGCACAAAGTTTATTATAACTTTATGAAAAACTATTGGGACCGAAGAAGTTCTTCGTTGTACACGATAATTCTTTACATATTTCAGAAATATATTTCTTTATTCAAAAGTTAAAACTTGTATCCTTTTAAGTTAAGAAAAGTTTTATCGATGACAAAGTCAATTTGAAGCTGCCATTATTTTGCAATTAAAAAGTAAATTTGAAAAAAATATGAATACGGAGTCTGAGGAAAAGGAATCGGCATATTAGAGCCCCGGAATACATTTCATGTAAAGCGTTACACTGTGTTATATATAATATATGGTAGAAGAATCTGTACTGCCATTATGCAAGTACCAACACAAATTTTAAATTTAAAACCTGCACAAGCTGCCACCCATACAGTCAGGCAGATATTGCACTACTTCAACAACAAGAACACGACTTTATTGGATGGTCATCCTTTTTTCAAACGTATTTACGTCTGTATATCCTTCTTTATACTACATCTAAAACACAAATGTAATGAATAAATCGCTTCTTGTTGTGTGAGTTGTGCGAGTTTGTTTTTATTTGAATGTTAAACAGAAATAAACAGTCATTGTGGCATAACGATTAATTTTTCAAACTTTATATCATTTGGAATATTTTAAATCGCTCTCCTTCCCCTTTCCTTTTCCAGTTTAGCTTTGCATGTAAAAATGCCAAAAATAATAGATACAACATGTACTCGTTCGGTTTTGGTCTTTAAATAGAATAGAATAAAATAATGCATCTCAATGGGGATGAGACATGTTTTGTTATATCCTTTGGGACATGGTCATGGCTAATAATATGGATTTAGAGGTTTTATTACAAGATTATTTTATAATAAACATGAGCTTAGAAATCCTAGAATAAGCCAGCAAGATAATAGAAAAACACATGTGATGAAGGAAAGTTCTTTCAATGGCTGGGCGTTGGAGTGTGTGTATGAGAGAGAGACAGAGAGTTGAAAAAAATTCTTTATAATAAAGTTTATTTCCTTTATACTGGTTTCCTTTTTTCAATTTATTTATTTATTATAATCAAGCTTTTAGGGGATTTGCTTGTCAAATTATAGAGTACTTTCGAGACCAAACAATTAAAATTCATTATAAAATTACAGTTGATGAAAAATTGCTAGTCATTTTGCTGAAAAACGAATAAGCAGCTTATCTAGTTAAAGCATATGGAAATCTTTTGTGTTCTTTATACATGCATATTATTTCTTCTTTCACAAGCAGTTTTTTGTGGGTCCTTAAAATAAATTTTAAAATAAATTCCCACACATTGCCATAATTTTTTATGCCATAGATTTCTGTACATCATTAAATCCCGTATATAACGATTTTGGGTTAACAAAATTGTATTTATATCCAAGAAACAAACATCTCCGTCTCGAACGCTTCTGCTTAAATTAATCGAGTCGTTGGCAGCAACAACAAAATTTCAGTTAGAAAGATTGTAAGACAGCTTTTATTTAATAACGAGAGAGATAGAGAGAGAGAGAGAGAGAACAGATTTTTTGTGATTGCAGAAAGTGTAATCCATCGAGTTTTGTCGGCTGTATGTAAATAAATGGTGATTTTTTAAGACCTTTCGGATTTTATTTTATAATAAAAAACATAAAATGTAGCGAAGTATACAAAATCTTTATTTGGGTCCAAAGAACGATCTATATAATTCAATGCATAAAGATGATTTCATGTAAATGTTGTCAGCGGCTATAACTCAAATGGTTTACACGCTGGATCCAATATTGGCATATTCCCTCCAATATATCGGCCTGTATCCCACGAATAATATCTTCAATATTGGCTTCCATTGAGTCAGCCGAGCGAGTTTGTCCCTATAGGCGTGACCCGCACAAACAATAGTCTAAAGGCGTAAACTCGCACGATCTGCGTGGCATGTGGAACCGTCTTGTTTATACCAAATAGCAGCCAAGTCCAGCTTCTTTTATTTTGTCAAAAAAAAAAAAAAAACACACCAAACAGTGCATTTTTCGAGATTCACGTTTTGATTCAACCAGAAATGAGCTTCGTCGCTGAACAAAATTTTCCGTTAAAAAAAAGGACGATGAACTTCCTTAACCGAGCATGAATTTCGATAATAAAATTCAATAATATGCACGCGTCCTTCGTTTGTATGTCGATTCATGGTTAAATTATGGACCAAACTAAACATGTTTAACTGTAACATGATACACAAAAAGAGCTGAGCTGCCAAAAACAGTGTTACCAAAAAGAAAGTTTAAAAAAAATCGCTCTTTACTACCTATAATTTGGCTAAGATCTCAATAAAAGCAATTACAGTATTTTTTTTATTAAAGCCATATGCCAAAAAATGTTTAACAAATGAATGGTAACAGATAAATACACGTACACATAAAATTAATTTTCTAAGCTGCACAAAAGCAATTTTTTCTATTATAATGTTAAAAAAGCTTGCTCGGCCTTTTTAAGTGCGGCTTATACGTCCAGAATTTCTTGATCTAAACGCAAAATTAAGCAATACGTGCTGCTTAAAAATACAGAAAACAAAGAAGATTTACCAGTGGCCTGAAATGACAACAGCAAAATATAATGAAAGACGTACAGGCGATCAGAAAATTTATAACGAGGGAGTGAAAAAGGAGAAGAAGGAATTTAGCGACAAAAATGTTTTACAAAATTTTTACTTTTAAGAATTGTTTAATCAGTTGGTTTGTGTTTTATTTTTTGCTAGATAAACTTTTTTATGCATAAGAAAGGATATATCCATTCGTTATCATAGAAATATATCTAGTTTCTGCCTATGTGTTTAAAGTTGAGACAGCGAGGACTTCTTCGCGAATTAAAAAAAGGAGTTTTGATATATTTTTTGAATTAAGGAACTACAATGAAAAAATAAGATGTTTAAGCTGATCCCAGTTTTTAAGTTTTTTTTTAACGAATTTTTTCCAGCAAAGCGTTCATGTACTTGTTTCCATTTTTGAAAATTCGGAACTCGAATGTTCCTCTCGTTAGTAATTTTTACTAGGAAACTAAACGAACATGCCTTATGTAAACAGTTGATTCAACATAAAAGATGTTTTCCTCTAAATTTTTCATATGCGAACTAACGATATGGATGTCAACAAAAATGCTTTTTGTTTAACATGCGAGTATTTTAAATGACGTTTAATAACTTTTTAAAAAACGATTCGTAAGACCACATTAAATTTGCATAATGTAGCATAATAAAAGTCAAGGGAGAATTTTTTCGGAATATGATTATGAGACCGAAAAACAAAATAATAATGATAAAGTCTTTTTGCATTTTTGTTGAAAATCTTGGTAATATCTTCCACATGGTATAAATACACGGTATATTACAAGTATTTATGCTTTCGAGTAATTTTTAGTCAAAGCAGGATTTCAGCGTTGCATAAAAAAAAGGATAAAAGTCCTTCTTTCAACATCAAATTTTTTTGCATTATAAATTTTCGCACAAGGGTTAAACTGCATATTAAATTTTCTTTATATTTATCTAAACTAAATCATACTTAAGCACCATTCAAACACATTAAATTACAGAAGCCAAAAGGACGGACACTATTGTCGTTGTTAACCACCCTAGAATAAGCTGCAGGTGCTCAGGTTTTGGTCCAGATCTACTTAAACGAAAGTGACAGTTTGAATAATTGTTAATTTAATTTAATTAAATTCAAGTATTTAAGAAACAACAAATAATTGCGAAGACAAAATTCTATTTTTCTACAACTTATCATTTGCAACATTTTATAAATTAAGCCAACAGATTTATTTATATTATAACCTCCCCCCTCCCCCATTTAACATTTCTATTACTTCCTTTCTTCTGTTGCAGATCTTAAGCTGCAAAATTAAATGGAACTCCATAAATTATTGCCACAACATCAAGCAAATTAATTAAGTTAATTAAGCAAATTCATTCGCGAAAAGTTCTAATAAATAACAACGGCATATAATTTCAATGACAACCATCTTGAAAAATATTCAAACTGTTTTAAAATAGTCAGATAAAATCTAAAAATGATTAAACAAATTTTTGAAATAAAATTAGTTTTAGTTGTGGAAAAAAATTTTAAAATTAATTACACACTCACATTTTTATAGAGCATTAGTAGCAAAATATTCCATTAATGCAGAACAAAATTGAACACTCGACGTGTTTTACAAAATGTTGCAATAATTTATACCAAAAAATTTTAATGAAGCCAAAAGCGAATGCAACATACATTTCTTTAGAAAAATTTAAAATTAATAAATAAATTCTATAATGGCTAATAAAATAAAAAACTATAAAATGAATAAAATTTGCATAAACATTAATACTAAAATAATACAAAATAAAATAAAAGAGATTAAAGTGAAAATAGCACAAATTGAATAAAATGATTATTAATTATAATTATAAATAAAAACAATATAAAAAAATTAAAACAATTATTACAAGCATTTTAACACCACAGTTAAAATTGCGAAAAAATTAATAATTAAATGAAAATAAGCAATAAAATAGATATTGTATTATAATAATAGAAAAACATAATTAATGAAGAGTTACAAAAAAAATATTAAAGTGGTCTGCTTTTAGGAATTTCGAAATAACAAACCCAAGGATACCGAAAATATCAACAATTTAGGAGGTAATTTTTTTAACTCTAAACTATTGTTCGGCAATTGAATAACATTCTATTTCCTTTTCTCCCGGAAGTAGCATAGCGTCTTATATGACAATTTTTATAATAATATTAATAGGAAAAATAAGAAAAACTAATCGCAATTACAAATATACATTAACAGTAAGTCGTATCAAGTACTAAAAGTGCATTTACACAATAAAGTACTTTCTTGAAAGTTGCTTATACACACATATTGTCAGCGACAACTTGAAAGAAAAACAGAATTTCATGAAAATTTCTTGAAAGTTTACACTGGAAAGTGAAATTTCATTTCAAATATGTTGTCAAATTGAAAACTTATTGCTAAAGTTGCTCTGCTTTTAGGGAGGAAAAACATAAAAAATTAAGTCAGACTTTCCAAGCGCATTGTTCAGGTTGGTCTTTAGGGAATGCATTACAATCAATATTTATTTTTATACATTTTCAAGAAATTTATATGCTAAAACTACACAAGCTGTTTTTCTCTCTTTTGCTTTCAGAAAATATAAAAAAATCTCCTTCTTGAAAGCTGTCTCATTGCCCTCGAAACCCATATAAGCACAGCTTTAATATATCTTCGCACACACTTTTATTTTTTTGAATTAGGAGGCCTGATTCTAATGAGTTTCTCGACAGAGAGTGCCTTGTCAAAGTTCATGAGAGTGGTCATCTAGACCGTCCATACTCTCCAGGATCGTATTTACAACAGTTTAAAAAGTTAAATGCTCGTACATGTATTAAATTTTTTTTTGAAAAATATTTGAAAATGTTTGAGGAGAAGGGACTTTAGTCGACTTAATCTCACAATTAATTTATATCACCATTATGATCTTCCACTCTGAAAATAACCCTTAACAAAATTTCACTCACCTTCCCCAATTTTTCAGAAAGTTACAGTTTAATGAAGTTCTACTTGTCATTTTTATATGTACAATCCCATTTGGCGCTATAACTGATGACATTGTGTATGACAGTTGGTAAAATGTAGAATAATTAATTTCCAATTTAAGATGGAACATAATGCTTATAACAACCTGCGTTAGTAAGCGAAATCGTTTTTAAAAATCAACTTCAAAATTTTAAAATGCTCTACTGTCAGACTTGAGTGCTTTTCTCTTATTGACACAGAATTATTCTTCAGTGATTAAAATTATTATACGAGTAGAGGATATTTTTCTCTAAAAATTATTTTAGAAGTAGTTTGTTGTAGGCACCCAGCTTTGTCTATGTCTATGTCCTCATTCTTTTGGCTCTAACCGAAGCATCAGTACTCTTCAGCCATTATGTTTGAAAAGCATTAGAACTTATTCATTGTCAACTAAAAGACGACTTATTACCTAAAGTGTCATACTACCCTTTTTAAGAATTTTTCATTAGTCAAGTTTTGTTTGATAATGATTAGATTTAAAGGACCCGAGAACAAACAAGACTCATATAAAAATACTTTAAAAATTTTTTTTGCGATATTCTATCAATCAAAAATTTTTTTAATCTAATGAAATTCTATCAGCATTCTGCCAATTCTATCAAAAAATTTGACGTGGGATGACGGAAAATCGTCCCAAATTCAAACAAACCCCGTCGGAAGGAAAACACAAAAATCTATCAAAAGTATTTGAAAAACTTATTGAAAAAAAAAAAGACTTTTGCCGATCTTAGACTCATTGCTTTAGGCAGAATCATGTAAGTCCTGAGCAGTGCAACAGAATTCTTAAACTAAAAAGAGAGATGCATTAGAAAGTTGACAATATTGCTATGTGGCATTTCTAGATATTAAGCAAGCTTTTCATAAAGTTTGGCACTATTTACTATTCAAGTTGAAAAATGTACTGCCAGCACCATTTTGTCTTTTATTAAAGTTTTACCTGACTGAAAGAAGTTTCCAGGTAAACATCTACGATGATAATTTGGAAATTGGTTCCATAAAGTCTGACGTATCGCAAGGAAGCGTGTTAGCTTCCACCTTGTACAAAGTTTTCACTGCAGTCATGTCCACAAATGGAGATGTTATGATTGCCACCTATGCAGATGATACTGCTCTAATAGCAGCGGAGAAATCAGCCTCTGCAGCTTCTAGACTTCTTCAGTTGCAACTTGACTTAACAAACGAATGGTTAAAAAAGTGGAATATTAAAGTTATTGCTAATAAGTCAACCCTTGTCACATATACCTTAGACCAGGGTGACTGCCCATCTAACTATTCACTTAACTGGGGTCTAATTGCATCATATATCTCGGTCTGAATATTGACAGACCTTTATCATACAAAACACATTTGAAATTAAAGATAAAACAACTCGATATAAAAATAAAACAAATGTACTGACCATTGGGTTCAAATTCACAACTGAGTTTAAACAACAAACTGTTATTACACGAAGCTACTTTAAAGCCTGTTTGGACTTTTGGCATTCAATTGTGAGGAACAGTCTCTTAAACCAACATTGATATTATCCAAAAATATCAGTGTAAGGCTTTAAGTCTTATCATAAATGCATCCTGGTTAATATACATAACGATAGGGAAGAAATAAAATATTTATAAAATTTATTTATGAATTACAAGAACGGAATTAGTAACCATGGCAGTATCCTTGACACAGCTTTTCGTGAAGTTAGACGATTTCTAACTTAAGCAACCATTACTTGTGCAATAATTTAAGGTATTTTAAATCTAAATAAATTTTTGTGTGTTAAATATAATGGAATTTAAGGTTTCTTCTACATGTAATTTAAAAAAATGTAAATAGAAAAAAATGCTAAGGAAAATTTTAATTAAATTTATTTTAATTATTTTTCTCAAAAAAACAAAATAATCTAAATGATTACAACAGAAAGCATAACAACAAATCATTTTGGAGAAAAGAAAAATAACTTCAAGATGTTTATCCGCAATTCAGTTAAACATCTACGAAACAAATGTCTGAAAGTTCCTCATGGAAGACTGCAGACAGTATTGGCTGTTACACAAAAAAAAAGACAAGTTTGCACTGCAGAACACATTTCCACACAAAAACTATATCAACGACTAACGAACAATAAGAAAAGAGTCAAACTGGCGGTGTGAAAGTGTAAAAGAGAGAATGACTGGGACAGTTGTAAGGACGAAAGGCGAAGGAGACCGACAAGACTTCTTCAAGGAACAGACAATAAACAGTTCAAAAACAATTTCAACAGCAGATATAAACACTTGATAATGTTTTCAAACATTTAAGCCTTAATATATATTATTGTTTGTTGTTGTGTTATGAAAGTTGCTGCAAAAGATTGCAATAAAATGAAGATATGAAATATAAAAAAAAAATTATAATAATCTCAAAAAAGCTGTTGATAAATATCAGAAACTTGAAAGTATTTAGAAATTTTTGAAAGAAAATTTAAACAAATTTTTTTAAAAAATATTATTCAATAATCCTGCATTTACAGACGAGTATGCAGGCAAATACTCGCAAGTAGTGTAAACGTATTATCAATGACAATTAAAAAAAGAATTGATGAATGTGTGGCAAGAATAAGTTCGTTTTTAAAATAATGTTGCAGGGAAATGTTTGCTTAAATTGGCTCAATTTTGGAAATGAAATGCTTAAACAGGAGTTTGAATGAAGGGAATCCTGTTTAAAAATTTCTGGATAAATTTTTATTGCTTTATTTATTTTATAGTTTAGGGCTACCAATTATGTTACATGGATAATTTTCAAGGGAAACAGTGGGCATTAATAACTGCCTTGTTGGTGGGATTAATGTTCGAGAATGATACAATTTATCTGCTGCATGTATATTTAAAGTAAACCAACTTAAATTACTTTAATATATATGCCCACAGAAAATATTCAACAAAGGGTGATTTTTTCAGCAACTTTCTTTTTGGAGACACTATTTTAGAAAGCTTAGCTGTTATCGTGTAACATGTTACTGTTAAACAAACGAGCAACGCTTGCCGATTATTGAATTTTATTATTAAAATACATGCTCGAAGAAGGAAGAGAATCGTGCACTTTTTATCTGAATATTGTGTTTAGCGACGAAGTTCATTTCTGGTTGAGTGAAATGGTATATTTCACGTTCGGAGGCGGTCAATTGGAAGCCTAGATCGTGCGTTTTAATCCCTTAACTATATTTCTTTGTGGTTCTACTGTTAAGGCCCATATCTAAAGGGAAAAGCCTGCAATGGTTGACGCTGTGGAAGCCAATATTGAAGAGTTTATTCGTAAGATACCGGCTGAGGTTTTGGAGAAACTGTGCTACAATTGGACCCAATGTAATAAACTATTTGAGGCGTAGCCGTGGTCAACATTTACATGAAATCATATTTAAACATTGAATTATATAGATCGTTCTATGGACTCAAATAAATATTTCATACATTTCTCTAAATTGTATGTGTTTTTTTTTAATCAAATCCGAAAGCTTCACTTTTTTATACTCTAAGATAAACGAAATAAATATATTTTATATTCGTTACTTACAGAGATCTTTGCAGCCGGTGCCAAGAGGACTGGAACTTTGAATTAAATTATTTAGCCTTTAGTTGTGAAAGTAATTAGTACCATCTTCAAAGATCTCTGTAGGTAACACATATAATATATATTCATTTTGAACATTTTACAACCTTTTTTTGTTTTAAAGAAATTTGATTTTACACTTTTTACAGAAAACTTTCGAGGTCTTTATGGAGGGTACCCTTCCCCAGCTTTAATACATAGATCAAAACATGATTAGATCTATTGCATCTCAACTCTAAACATTCTTATTGTTAAAGTTAAACACATAAAAGATGATTAGTTTCTAATTTATATGAGAGGTACCATTCCTATTTCTTCTATTTAGTCAGTTTTTCTTGAGACTGCAAGCCTTAACTACAAAGTAACTTGCAACATATTCATTTGGAACAGTTTTACTATTAAATTAAGCAAGATACGCGATTATGAAATTTTACTTTGTGTGGGAATTTACCTACCCCTTTGACCTATCACATATTCGTTAAAATAAGGCCACCTCTGGAACAGTGGAGTTCATAGCAAAAAGGAGTTAGATATGATGAAAAAAATTACTGTTTATCAGGAAAAACATACGATTTGATATAGAACCTCATTCCTTTTTCGTTTATTAAAATAAATTTAAAATGCCTCTTTGGCTGCTCATACGACGACATTCAAATTGGGTAAAATCCCGGTAAATTTCCAATCCATAAATAATTTATTTTTTGTTGTTGGCTTAGCTGTATATATGCCTGAATGTTATTAGTGCTAACCAAGTCCTCTTCAGTCAAATTATATTTGAAAAGCTTTCCAACTGATGTACTGATGTACTTACACAAAAATCCACAAATACTGTTTGAGAATTCTATAAAATTCAGTCACGTTAAGCAATTAATTCTTTAAATAAATACAATGGAGAGTATCTTGAATTTAGTAATCAATTTCACAAATAAAATCCAAAAAAATGTTATAAAACTTTTTACTAATTTGTCATTTCACTTGCTGAAGGTTTCAAAAAATCATCATTTGCTGAAATCTGTTGAAAGTTGAGCAGCAAATAAGAAAATGTTTAATATGTTAATAGAGAATTGTTAGTGTATTAAGCTTTTTGAACTTGCACTTGCATGCTTTAATGCTTTGTCAGTAAAATGATCCTTCGGAGTAATAAAAACTAAAAGAAATATTATGAACAACTATTCGTCGTTAGTGAAATGATTTTTTCCATTAACATTATTATAAAATTCTTGTATTTATATAAATCAAAAAAATATTTTTTAATACATAAAAACTTATCAATAAATTCCTTCTCTTCCAGATCTGTTTGTAAAACATTTAACACTCGTCAAGCAGAAAAATATGAAGGAAACTCGTGATAACTAAAATAGAACAGCAAAAACACAATTTGAAGAAAAGAAAAGCACTTCCTACTACTTGTACTTGTAACTAAATTTTTACAAGAAGTTGCAAAACAGAAAACCCAAAATAGTCTTGAGAAAAAATATTGTTACAAAAATATACTTCAATGGTTGTAAACAGTCAATGACCCTTTGTACTCGACAAAAAACAAAAAAGTAGCAACGGAAAACATTTACTTAAGAAAACTTTGGCAGAATAATAACAAAAAAAATGTAAAAGGAAAAATAATAAAAGGACGATGGTGAAATTTGTTGCAAAAAAGGCACACTTTAAAATAAATAATACTCTTGGACAACTGCATAACAAATAAAAGTAGCAAAATGTTTAATAATATTAAAAAGTTTATTATAAAAAAAATTAATAACAGTTTTGAAAACATAAAGTGAAATTTGCATAAGGCGCATAATAATAATTCGCAATATTATTTTAACACTTTGTTGAAGTATGAAAAGGAAAATCGTATAAATTAGAAAATGGCAGAGAAAACTTATTAAAGCAAAATTATCAACAAAAACTAAAATTAAGTTACGACCATTAAAACAAGATAATAAATAAATAATTATTTCAAAATATAACCAAAATAAAACAGAAACGCACACAAATTTTCCACAATTCTTAACCCATATTCGGCCAAGAAAATTCAAACGTGAGCTTTTTTAAAAAATCCACCTTTTTTATAGTAATTTGGGTCTCCTGAATCCAAATCCGTTGTCGGTTTGGCGGAACCTTGCCCGTGAGGGCTGGAAATAGGTGTTCGCAAGTGCGAACACTGGCTGCTATTTGGCATAAATTTTCTAATGAAAAAAAGTATGTGCATACTTATATAAATATGTATGTTAAAAATCAAAAAGGAAACTAATAAGAATATAATATAAAGGTTTATTTCAAATGATATTTTTCAAAACATTGTGGATGCAAATGCACATTGCATTTTTGGCACATCCACTTGATTGGTTTTCCACAGTCTTTAAGTTGGCACCTCCGAGGTTTTCCTTGTGGCTGAACTATTGGAATATGTTCCCCTACAGTGCGAGGCAGTTTGTAAGTAATACTTCTGTCGGATATTTTTTGAGCGGATTCGGCATCTGATTCCGAACTTAATTGCAAAGCTTTGCTTACGCTCACTCTAAAATCTTTTTGAGACAAACATTTTCTATTTTCTGCTTTTTCCAAAAAACAATGTAGTTTCCACGCATTTCTCACCGATGAGCTAAGAACAGATATAAACAAAGGCCAATACCACTTCTTTGATCTTATATTTATTCTGTAATTTGAAACTGCATTGTCGTGTAGATCTACTCCTCCCATCTCATTATTGTATGAGCTGAGAAGCAATGGTTGTGGCACATTCTCGTATTTCTTTAAATCTCTTTTCCATCGCTTTACGCTGCGCATCGGTTCAATTTGTTCGAAGTTGGTGATAACTGTTACCTCTTTGTTGTCTGCCCAGCGACAAACCAATATCGAATTTGTTCTATCAAATTGATAATCACTTTCTCCGCGCTTCAGTTGTTTTCCTGTGCGTAGTGGGGCTTTTGCAATGCGATTTGGGCGAACGGTTCCCATGGCGCAAAACCTTTTTTCACTTAAAAGACACATCAAATAATATGCTGTAAAAAAATTGTCGAAATATATTTGATATAGTGTGAAATCTTCTACGCATGCCAGTAGTTTTAAAACCACATCGGCACCCAAACCGCTTTGACGATCATAGCTGTCACTTGAACCAGAATATGGCATACAATTAAACAAATAACTACTGGAAGGAAATAAAGAGGAACAAATTCTGGATCTACTGAACAAACAACACAAAAACATAAAATTCACAATGGAGATGAAAGAAGGCAATAGCATAAATTATCTAGACTTAACAATTCGGGCAAACAAGAGCTTAAATAGGATCGAATACGAAATATACAGGAAAAAAAATTCATCAAACCATCCTCAACAACACAAAAACGCGGCAATTAGACAATTAGTAACGAGACTTGAACGAGTACCACTAACGCGGGAGGCAT
The DNA here is from genome assembly GCA_963681545.1 of Germaria angustata. NCBI lineage: Eukaryota > Metazoa > Arthropoda > Insecta > Diptera > Tachinidae > Germaria > Germaria angustata. The sequence continues at coordinate 9,536,636 of OY813001.1, read as the reverse complement.
ATATGAAGGAGTTGAAAATAATTTGTAGCATAGCGGAAAACAACGGATATAGGAAAAAATTGGTAGACAAAATCGGAAGAGATATCAAAACAAGGGGGGAACGGAACAAAGAACAGGATCAGGAGAAGAAAGCTTGGGCTACTTTAACATATATGGGCACATCAACATACAAACTTGCTAAATTTTTTAGAAAGCACAACATTAACACAGCATTCCGAACAAATAACAATTTGGGTAGAATACTCCAAGACAGCACAAACGAGACAGACTGCCTGGATAAACAAGGAGTATACAAATTAACTTGCACATGCCAACACAGTTACATCGGGCAAACGGGACGAAAGATAAAAACCAGATTTAGGGAACATATGAGAGACTACAACAAAAAAATGAGAGAACCAGGAACAACACCAGAATCGAATTTCGCGAACCACATATTCAACAAAAAATGTACACCAGCGCATATTAGAAAAACGGTTAAACTGTTACACATACAGCATAAAGGACGGCGGTTGAACGTATTAGAAAACATGGAAATATACAAACAGAAAACTTTTGACGGGAGAATAATAAATGAACAAATAAACACTGCCTCGGACATAATATTTGAACCATTAAAATATTTTTACACAAAAGAGGACAATAATTTAACGAAACCGAACAATATAACAACAGATGTACAAGACAAAAGGCCAATCCAAAAACGCACAATCATAGATTACTACCTGCATACAGATAATACACCTATTAAATAATCGCCGCGCTATAAAGACAGGGAGCACAGACATGGTATATAGGGAAAATGAGAGGAACAGGTAGCAGGTAGAGAGAGAGAGAGAAAAAGAGACACATAGCCATACAAGGACGAGAGAGAGAAACACAAAGGGGTCAAAGAAGAGAAAAAACGAACCATACAGAAGACAACGTACAGCAAGAAAAACGATTTAGTATTCAAGAGAACACTGAAGATGGCACAAAGCCGAAACCGGTCTGTTTACAAACCAAATTTGACGTGGGATGACGGAAAATCGTCCCAAATTTAAACAAATAACCGCCAGAAGAACACAAGCACCAAATTTTGTACCCAAAACTAATTGGTTTGTTGCGGATATACATTTTGCACGACTGACGACCAAAATATGGGACCATTTGCTCATCGATCGATAGAAGTTCAATGTTAAAAACACGTCATATTTAGAAGATGAAAGCGAAGAACAACAACAATTTGCCAAAGAAGCAAATTCTCCAAATAGCAGCCAATGTTCGCGCTTGCGAACAGTTATATTAACAGCTACAATATGATAGTAATGTTGTGATTTATTTAGTTTGTTTTATTTTTTTAGACCATTTGGATTGCTCTCCCAATTACCCTATACTTAAATTTAACATATTCGAATAATTAATAATTTTGTGTAATTATAAAAAAAACCTCTGAAAACACGTTCCACTTAATATCCCTTCATGTAATATATAACAAAAATTTTATATATTTTTATTACAGTTAATTAAAATCTAGACTATGCGTTAAATAATGGAATCAATAAGTTTTAATAAACAATTGCAAAAAGCTTTATAATTAGACCACAAAATCGAGTATATTTACTGTTCGCAAGTACGAACAGTGGCCGAAAATGGGTTAATAATAAAATTATTTTGTACAATATTCAACATCGTACCACAGACGTGCGAGTATGAGTGATAATTACAAAACGTGCCAGTACTCGTTTGCGTGTGTGTGTGTATGAGGGTGTGTGTTTGAAGCGGGTATCAGTGTATTTGCTTGTTTATCATCTACAATACAATTTGAACACCAATCTATAATCATTCTCGTTAATGTCATTATAATTGTATGCAGCAGCAACATCAACATTGTAGCCATCATTTAATTTAAAGAGAGACACATTTAAATTTTAATGCATCTGGTTGTGGCAATAATGAATTTCCTACAAAATACAAAAGCAACATTTGCTGCCGCTGTCACTTGCTGGCTGGCTTATGGACTCCTTGGATTATTGACAATGCTGCCAGGTAAGTTAGCAGTTCTTTCCTTCGATGAAAAGCTATAAATAATGTATAAAATTAAATGGCACAGTGGCACAAGTTGCAGGAAATTATACATGGCAATCAAAAATTTAAATTTTTCTGAAAACCTACATAAAATTAAACTATTAAGAATAAAAATTGTTCTTCCATTTAAAAAAATATTTCATTTCATGAGTGGAAATTTTTAAATGTTCATTGTTTATGAAAATTATTTCAATAAATAATTGCAAGATTGAAAATTTAGAAACAATTTTTTCCACTTTTATGCAATTGGTCAATATTTGGTTGATAATCCTTGTATTTAAAAAGAAACAAATAATTAATAACACATCTACTAATTTTAATAGGCGCTTCTCTAAGAAAGTCGTCGTGGTAAATATACAAAGATTGTAACTTGGAAATCAATTCATATGAATCTAATATACGTTTGTCATTGGAAGATGTTCTCTTATTTGATGATTGTTCAGCGAGTTTGAAGCTGTCAGTATGCTATAAGATTTTTTTAGATAATAATATTATATTAAACTCCCAAACTAGACAGGAGTACAAATTCGTAATCAAAATTATGTAAATATGACTTCTTAAGAAATTTAAAAAATTTACTAATGGGCTTTAGGAAGCAGTAAAAATATCGTTACTTGATAATAACTTGACGTTTTTCCCTGGGAACTGAAAGATTTTGTACAAAGGATATACAAATAATTTTCTTTGGAGAAACAATTTGCTTTCAACATATGAAAGGTACTAAACAAAGTATTAAAAATTATAATTTTAAATATATTTGCTAACATTCCCTACATTCTCCATATAAATTTACTTAAAACTAAACTATTGTAGCAAAGGATAAATGGGAAGTAGGTATGTCCTTTAAGTCAATGAAACAAAACTTTATACAGGCCTTAACAGCATATTTTGGAAGAAATTTTAAGTTTTTTCGGTATTTTAATCACATATACTGCTAGAATCAATTTCAGTATAAAATATTTAAGAGATATTTTAAGTAAACATGTCCTCGCTCTAAATTGAAAATAAAAAATTGCCACAAAGTTAACAAATTTTATGATATTTAATGAGGACCTCGAGGAATTCATCTATAATAAATACCATAGAATGTAAAGTCTTTCATTTAGAAATAGTTTCAACTTTAGCTATTTTCTGATTATAAATTTAGTAAAAATATGGTTTCTAATTTTAAGGATGTATGTATAAAAAGTAGGCACGTGCTTGAGATGAGATGACCCGCTTAGAAGCTGTACAGCTGTATAGACTAACTTTTTCTTATTTTTTTTTTTCAACTTCGCAATTTACATGACTGCAAGTTCTATTACTCAGGATGTAGAGAAAAATAGGCTCTAAATGCAGGGATAAGAAGGTTCCAAGAAACATTATGTATACAGTCTTCGATTTTTAACAAAGAAATTGTGCTCCAAAATTTATCACCTGCTAAGGGAAAGCCTTTAAGGCCCTTATAGTGATTTAGTTCTAAACAACGTCCCTATAACATCCTCACCAGTAGCCAGTTTACTAGGGAGTGTGCATGCTTCATCGATTTCCTATAAACACCCAAAATTAAAATCTTATTTCTTTATACAACCCCGTATTTAAAGAATCAGTGTTTAAGATTTTTAATTAAAAAAAAAATACACCTTAAAAACCACTGTGCAGCACCACTAAAAGGAGACTTATTTTATCATTCCGTCATCATTAAAAAATAATAATAGTTATTGTTTTATAACTATAAAAATGATAAGAAACTTATGGCTTCTCCAAAAAATTGTAATTGTTTTGGATTTTTGTTCCCAGTTCACGTGACTTTTTGTGATCCCAAAAATATCAGAGACTCAGCAATTTGTCATAATTATTTCAACACAAGCGTTTCTCAAGGGAAGAAAGTAAAGTTTTACACAAGAAACACACACATACACACACACACACATACACATACACATAATACTATGAAACAAGTTGTGAGTAAGAGCGACAACGCGTATGGAATTTGAATTGCGGATGTTGTCACATTCTTTTTTTGCAAATATATTTTTATAAGTGTGTGTGTATATTTGTGTGTTTTTTTTTTTTTTTTTTAATTTAATAAAACATTTATTTTATCTGTTGCTTTTTTTCTACTCCTTGATAAGCAACCATTTATTTTCTTTATCATTGTGACTGTGTTTATCACTTTGCGTATTTGGTTGCAAATTAAATATAATCACGCGTAAAGATTAAATCTGCAAATGTGTTTTTATTATTATAAATTTTGAGGATTACCTTCCTTCTCTTTGAAAAAAGAAAAACAGATTGGAATAATTTATGAAGTTAAAAAAAACATCTGACACGTATGTTTCATGTATGAAATTTCAACAGTGAAATATTAAGAAACAATTCAACACAAAGTATCGTGTGGCATGCGAGTATCGTTGCTTTTATGATTTCTTTTTTTTTTTAGTAAAAAATGCAAAATCAATTATTCATAATGTGTCCGAAAAGCAGAGAAATATTTTCTATTCTCATCTGTGGAACAGACAAATCTGGGCCTTATTGCAGCTGGTGAATATAATTTTTTATTGCGCGAAATTGCACTAGAATTTTTTTTTATTTAGTCGCGAATGTCCAAATAAGAATGCTTTTTAGTAATTAGTTTTGTAAGTCACGTCACAAATGTATACAATGTTGGAAATTTGATTTCGTTACTTATACAAAATTTTCATCAAACAGACCAGGGCAAAGGGCGTTGATTTTCTCATCAAGAGTTTAAGAATCTTTATTAGAGACAACAGCAAATTTTTAAAAACAAAATTTTATTAAGTTTTGTTTTTCATGTAGATTTTACTTCAATGTCACGATTTACAGGACTATTGCGTCTTCATATCTGACATCCTCCAAATGTAATTCTTTTTTCAAACTCCCAATAGAACAAAAAAGGGCAGTATTTATCCCTGAAACAAAAATTTATGCAAAATATGCATTCATGCCTTTTCTGATTCCCCTACTCTTAATTAAAAGGGCAACACTACTTTTGTCGAAAGATATCTTTCAGTTGACTCCTGTCAAAATTTTAGCCAGCTGCGTCATGGTTTGTGTTTGAAAGGCCTTGATTGCAGGCCACTGCGTGATTTGGTTTGCTGAATTTCGTTGTGGCCGCATAAGCACGGAAGATCCAGTGGAAGTCACGACATGGTCTTGGCTGATAGGAGATTGAAAGTGAGAGTGATTGTGGAAGCCATAGACTCAGAAGACATTAAAGTTTTGAATGATCACATGGGTATGGGAAAATCTTCCACAAAATGGATGTCGAATTTGCTCACAATCGACAACAATGTGACAACTTCGCATGGGGTGTTTGGCGTTATTCAACGGCAATATGGAAAAGTTTTTGCGACGTTTCATAATCGTAGACAAAACGTGGATCCACTACAGCACATCAAGGACCAAACAATTATCAAGACAGTGGGTTTGTCATTGTAAATCGGTACCCAAGAAGGGTAAGGTGAGTTTATCAACCAATAAAGTCATGGGCAACTATTTGTAGAATGCACACGGTATAATCACATTGTCTACTTCGATTTATTATGCAGAAGTATCACGTGAACATAATGCAAAGTTTTGCCTTGGGGGCACATTATATCCCTAACGGGGAAATTTCCACGACATAAATATGCATTAATTTTTGGTTCTTTCCGGCAATACGACTTTTATTCGTATTGCTTTGTTTGCAGGAAACAAAAAGTAATTTCGTTTAACTAGTACAAGACACAGTTATTAAGGATAACAATTCTAACACTCCAATCATGGAAGTCAAGCAACCTTTTGCGATTAACAAATCCCATTTTCTTGGACTCGTTAAAACGGCAATCACGGATTTTTGCGATTGAGAAATCACGAATTTCCTGGCTTTTTTTTCAAGAAATCCTGTATTTTCTGCGATTTATTTCAAAGAAACACTGTTTTTTATAGCGAATCGTGTAACTCACGGCCTGAATAGAAATAAAATCTATTAAATTAGTTTCTACGTAACAATTTGTAAACTCGAATAATGTTTTTCAGAAAAAAAGATTTTCTGTTCATTGCCCCAAACTTTTAAATGAGACTAAATATGCACTTAAGTATTTCAAGTCAATTTATATTTGTAATAAAAAAAAAGATTTATGATTATTTTATATACATTAAGCTCACAATTTTAAGCGGATTATGTTACGATAAAACAGCTGCAAGTTCAAGTTGTATATTTCTAGTTTTTATTGCTACAAAATACACAATTTAGACCAACAACTTTTACTTACGAGTATATAATTTGCATCTGCGACACTGTGATGTGAAAATGAAAGATGAAAAATTAAAGACACAGTCACGCTTGAATACTTACAAATGAATTTGTTCTTATTGATATTAAAAGTGTATCGAAAAATGAATATTAATTTATAAATTAATTAATTGAAATTGATTTTCCTGGCCCAAGTACGATTACTGACTGAATTTAATAATTCAGTTTAAAAGTTTTTTCTTATTTTGTTTTTATTTATTAAAGTAGGAGAAGCCAATTTTACACTAGCAGAACGTATCGGTGACTTTCTCCTCACGATCATCAACAGCGTTTATGTGGCTGTTCTTAAGATAATCAACCATTTAAGAAACTTCTTTACGACGAAAGAATAGAAGAATTAAGAACAATATCATGTGGAATTTCATACTAATTTCCCTTATATTTGTTGTAATGATGTGGCCACCTTCGGAAGCTGTACTGTTCCTTTCTGGTAGTCTAAAATCAGCGTCTTCTTCGTTTTTAATAAAAATAATTAAGAAAAAATTATTACAATGAATGGACAAAATTAGTAGTTGAGCTTGAGCTCGAGCTCGACTTTTTATTTTGAATTAATTGAATTATTATTATTAATTTTTTTTTTTTTTTTTTTTTTTTTTTGTTGAGTTGTGGGTCTTCTGAAGAAGACACCTACAGGGTGTTGAAATATTGAAAAATCAAAAAAAGCAAATATGTATATTGTTTTCTATAAAAAAAGAAGACCTACAACTCCAAAAAATAATTCAACTAAGCAACATAGTTCAAAAAATTACGTAAATTGAACTACGTCATGGCATAGTTCCATAGAAAATATCTTTGATTCATTCTTACAATGAACCTCAAAGGTTTCTGGCACATTTTGAAAATCTCGAATACTCGAATTTCTAAAAACAGTTCTGCTGGGCATACCCAGTTGGCATCCAATAGCCCTGATTACGAGCTTGTTTTTGGGGACAACCTACAGGCGTATAGTGGCAGTGCCATTAGCAGCAAAATTAGCAAACACCCACGTTGCCATGATCTATGAGCAAAGTCCCATGGTTAAATCACAACACTCAACCATGAAAACAATTCATCAAGAATTAGAAAATGTGATAACAAAACAACGACAATTAGAAAATGAAAGCCATTTATATTAAAGCATATTAATGAGTGTGTATGTGTGTAAACAGATATGCAACATAGGAACACATGCATAAAATGCTGAAGGCTTGTAATAAGTCATGTCGGTTGTAAATTTAACTTACGATAGGAAAATTGCAGATGCTGTTTAGAGTGTAATGGAAACTTGCCTTATGCTTGCGATGATGTGTGAGATATTTACTTGCACAGTGAAAGTAGTAGGAGCAGGATAGAGAAGAGCAGGAGACAGGATTTTCTAAATTTTGCCAAAATGTTTTGCATAAATTTTCGAATGCAGCTTTTGTGATAAAAAGTTGTATGGGATAAATTGTCAGCCATAAGAATTTAATTATATTTAAAATATGAAAGCGTGGGTCGTTTTACAAGTAACTATTAATTGATTTTAAGCAAATTAAACTTAGAAAACCTAGAATTTATAATATTTAGGATGTATACATTACAGTTGTTGCAAGATGTTGCGACGTTTTTATACTAGAGATGACAATGGGCGTTTCAAAATTTTACCAACTGGCTGAAATCTTTATTGCAATTTTCATGCTAATTGTATTAAAATACACATCTGTTTTAATAATTCTTACGACAAAAAAATTTTACTTGTAACAGTTTTATAAAATGTTTTTGTCTTTTAAATTCCTGGGCTCTATCTTCACAAACTCTGGCTAAACAGTTTCCAACTGCACAAACACTTTGCAGGAATAAATAGTAAAAAACTATTAATTGCTGAACAAAAGTGTTGAAACAGGCCTTTTGTCTGCTGTAAATCAGAATTCCAAGAATAATCATTAGAAATTAGTTCTGTTTATATCAATCGGCCTAAAAAAATACAAATTATGGACTCGGAAAACTGTCTATCGAATGAACTAAGGCTTGACTTTAAATAATAAATTAATAAATACTATTTAATTAATAGTGTCAAAATAAAATCCAATGTTTAATGTTCTAAAAAAATATGAATTTTTACGTAAAAATTTTTCTTGCAATTCTGCCTTCTTGCAATAGTCCATAACATACGGGTCTGCTGTATATTTATATAAGAAATCAGGGATGGAAAGGTCTATACCATCATAATTTTTTTATATTCCAAATAATCGTGGAAGTACATTGATTCATTTGAATGTTTTTTTGTAAAACATTCCTGAGCACGACTGGATGACAATGTAAATTCTCATTGACAGACAGAGGAAAGCCATTGCAAATCGCCAAAGTGTTGTAAAGTTCATTCAAGCAACAAAACAGACAATGTGGCACATCTGATGTGATTGGTTTTATAAGAGATCACGTGCCCAACTAAAACGTCGATTACTGGAAACCAAAGTACCACTTCCATGGTGAAGGCTCATTCATAAAATATACTGTAATTTAAAAAAGGACTTGATGTAATAATTTTATACTTTTGTTTAACACAGTTGCTTTATTTGTTTATATAAATTTGATTTTTATGGAATGGCTTTACTATGATTCAAACTAAGTCTCTTCCATTTATAATACGTTTGTAAGTCGACGAGCTTACCATCCAAGTTACAGCAAACACATAAAATATTGCCCGTAAAAAATTTTACACATTCATGTCTTTAACAGCAGACAAAAATTAAGACACTGTCCCCCACTCTATCGTTAAGGAAAATCAACATTTACTACTGTGTCGCTCATTCTATTTACAACTGGCTCAAATATGAAAATCCTATAAGACGTTGTTGCTCAAACTGTCTTTAGTTGTCTTTAATAAAAGACAATTTTTAAGGCTGCATCACGCACCTCACTATCTACGAATGGTTCTTATGAAGTGTCATTGAAAAAAGCGTACTTGATGGTAACAAATTTAAAATGTCTTACAGAAATTGTTGACGACATCGTCATCTGAGATAAATTTTGGAACTGAATAGCGATGCAAAAGTTAAATGTTTCATTATATATTTCCACCCAGACATGCATTTGCATGTCTGGTATCATTGTTCTCAAAGGGCTGAACAGATTTTGTTTTAGTTGTGGCAAATTGCGCGTGTGTTAAAAAGGTTTTTCTACATTTTTATATGATTGAAAAAGTAATAAATTTAAAATCTGGAACAAGATATTATCTGAGAAAAATACTTAAATAAATTTAATTTGAGAAAAAAGTGCTTTCAAACATGACAGAAAGAAATTATTAATTTTTCTTTCACAATGCAACACGTATTGGTTATTGCTTTTTGCTAATGAAGAAATATCATAGTCCGTCCCTGATATCAATTCAATTGAGTCTATTGTTTGTCAATACATTCTAAAGAGAAGTACGCCTACGAAATCCTGCCGTGATTTCAGCCGTCACTAAAAATGTCAGAGAGCTTTAAATTGAATAAGAATGTCTTAATTAATACCTTTAAGATAGTAAAAATTTTAATTGCAAATAAAACTCCAGTAATTGAACTGACGCGCTAGGAAAGTTATTCAAAGTACAATTCGAGGATATATATCCTGGCGGACTAAAGTTGGAATAACTTTATTTTTTAGTGACAAAAATCTGAGATTTTCTAAAATATAATAAAAATAAAATAGAAAAAAAAAAACTAATCGTATTTGAAACATTATAGTTTCACTTTTTTATCTTCATCCTTCTTCTAAACTAAAATACACAAAAATGTTCATGCTGCAAACAAAAATTATTTTTGTCCTTGACCAATGTAATTGCAGGTATATTCGATTTATTAATTTGTACAGCAAATATGAGAAGGAAAATATATTTATTGAAAACTACATGCATCACAAAATAATTTTTAGATTCATTTAAGTACAAGTCATATAAAAGTCTTCTCAATGTGGCATAAATATTTGACAGGCGTTCTATTGAATTTTGCCAGCAACTTAAGCCAGTTTATGCACTTTATAGTTAAGCTTTAAGGATTGATTGATTAAAAATAATAAACAAAAAATTTTTAGGAAAATGTATATTGAAAATAGGCGACGTCAGGCATTTAATGTTTTAAATATATTTAATTAAACTAAATAAATGAAAAATCAATTCTAAGAAATTTCAATGAATATCCTGCTTTATTTGAAATGTCTGTGCAGGAAAATTCCGTTTATTATTTTAAGTGAAATTTTTGAGTGTTTTATGTTTCCCATTTTTCTATTTACATTTTCATTAATTATTTTTAATGGCACAACTCTCTTATGATGTGTCTGCATTACGAAAAATTTGCATATTTTCTTAATGTTTCTCTACAGATTTTGTGAGAACATTATGCTTGTCAAGCACGTTTTTATATATTTCGTTTTGGTATCTTGGCAATCGTGCAACAGCTGATATTGACCGCTTTAATAACAACAAATGTTAGTTTGCATTACAAAATGTGATGGATTCTTTACTTTTATTTATTAAGAAGCAACTTACCACAAATAAAAAAACGAGAGATGAAAATCAACTTGGAAATAAAGCAGACCCAGCAGTTCATTAATATCAAGTTGCTTGTGGAATAAGTTTTCCATAAAAATAGCGAAAATAATATCATAATGACAAGAATATAATCTTAAAACAGACAAAGTCACTCGGGTTCTGATAACCACAAGTGCTTTCAACTGATTTAAGGGAAACATTTTTTAGTTTTCATGTCGTAACTGCAGGAATTTTTATGTCAAGTCGTATTTATTTTAAATAATTTGTGAGTTTGGGTAAGTGAATATAAAATAAAGCATTTTATTTATGCCGGCTTTTTGCTTTTATGTCTTTTCTTAAGCAAATTATATGTTTGTGTCTATGTGTAATATGTGCACATTTGTCAGTTGCAGATTTAAATAAAAAATGTTTTACAGAAGACTTCATGAAAGGAATTAATTTTTCTTTATAATAATGTGTATTTGTGAGAGATTTTTTCCAATATGTTATTTTATTTTGATCAGGCTGTCATGTTCACTTGAATGTCATGAAAAATTCATGCACATACACAAAATCATCAATTTTTAACGCTCAAACGTGCTGATTATTCAAATTTTTTTTGAGCAACATTAAACATTTTTTATGTATAAACATTAGAATAAATTTTTATTATTTTAACTAATTTAAGGATAATAGCGTTTGTAGTCATGGGTTTTATGTTTGCGGAATTGAATTTAAGAAGACAAAAGGAAAAAATGCAAAAGAAGCTGGTGCTGCAGGAAACAAAAAGCTTTAATAACACTGTGACACACGACGATTATGCAGAAGCACGCAAAAACTAATACTTCTTTACCGGAGTCCATAGGGAAAGAGATAATTTTTTAAATTTTCTCGATCACTTCGTCGCATATTTCTAATCACGATATACTCCTAATGGCATTTGTGAAATTCTTTAACTTTGTTGTCCTTGGCAAAAAATTCCAAATTTTCCTTAAGTCTGAAAGACATGAGTTCTACGTTCCAAATAAATGAAGTTCTTTAAAAATCTGTTGACAAATAACCGAGTTACAATCGTTTAAAAAAATTTATATTTTTGGAAAATGTCTCAATATGAGACGAGAGATGAGCTTTCTAAAATGCTTAAATACATAGAAATCCTGAAAAACTTATGGAATTTTGCAAAGTTCTTTTGGTAGCACGCTTTTAGGGATTTTTTACTTTCTTTTACAAACGCCACTTGTTTTTAATTTCGCACCGATATTTTTTTAAGAGAAGTATTACTCAGGGAATTAATGACTTTTACTTAAAGTGCCACAGCATTTTTATGAAAAATTTAGTGGTAGGGGAATGAAATGAGAAGGGAAGAAAGAAAGAGAGAGCGATAGAGGGAGAGCTTAAAGTCGTATGCAACTCAGCCATTGTGCGTTCTATTAAAAATTTATAGCAATTTTGCAGCGCGCCCGGTATTGAATAGACGCATTAACTTTTTTTTAGGCGAATGTTTTATAGTCATTTTTATTAATTGTTTTATTTCGTCTACGAATCTCCTAACATTACCGTCGAAGGAAGGCGCTGTGATGACACATTAGCATATAAGAGTATCAATCGCTGTCGGTATTGTTTAGTGACCCATGGTGCTATGCCTCATTACTTGAACAGTCCGCCATCAACCAACATAATGCCACACTAAGGCACATCAAAGAAATTTATGACAGGCGTCGAAGCCATATTCTCACACATAATTTGTGTTGTAGTCAACGCGCTAACAACTTCAGCCACCAGAACATCATAGTAGCAAAAACAATGAAATTTAGAATGAATTAATCTTTTCTTCCCCCATTTTTGTGTTTCTATGCGTCTTAGAAAGCCAACGTAATAAATTTTCTGACAAAAGTAAGAAAAATACAAATTTTTTATTATTACAGTGAAGTTTTTACAATGAAGTCCATTTTTTGTTAACTTAATCGGTTGTAATTTAATAATTTTTGGATCAGTTCTCAAGAATCCTCTTGCTTTTTTAAGAAGGTAATGCTCATATCATGTCCCTCTGCAAAATAATGATTACATGAAGCATTTTTTAAAGTTAAATTTCACTAGGAGTACTTTTTCCTAAATAAATATGGATCGCGAAGCGACCGAGAAAAGCCAAAAATATCACGTGTCCAAATGGATTTCAATAAACAAGAATTGTTATAAATGGTCTTGTTATATGAGAGCGTAGTTATTGTATTAATACCCATTACACTTTATTACACTATTTAAACATTTAAAAGCAATCCAGAAGTATCGTTACTAACTCTAGTTCAATTACACTAAAGGGACTGTAATATATTCACCGCAATCTTATATTCTATCGGAAACATCTTGATTTCCTCGGCATCTACTTTATATACTTATCTGAATATAGTTAATGGGAATGCACATTGAAATTAATTTCTTAATACCTTATTTTCTCAATCTCAATTTTACCCAAACTCCAAGTCATAATACTCTTTCGAGTTGAACACTTAAGAAAACAAACAAAATTATTTTCAATTATTCTACTTCGAAATATTAAAATTTTCTTAAAATCATTCCATAGATATTCTTCTAAAATTTCTTATTGTTATTCAAATTTTAGTATCCATATTATACTGCTTTTGGTTTATCTTTCTCTTACAGCAAATTCACTTGAAATTATCCGTCCGTAAATTCATTTAAATCCCAATATAATTATCGTACCAAATAAGACACATTCCAATGAAGAAAGAAATAAAATAAAAAATAAAAAGAAAACAAAAACAAAAACAGAAAATTAAACTTTAAGGAAACAATAAAAAACAAACCAAATTGAAAATGATTTTCTAACCAAAGACAAAAGTTAGAATAAATATCCATGCACTACCCAACAAGAAACCAGCAGCAGCCGGTACCACATATGATTTCCATTTTGGGTCTACAATACAAACACTTGACGTTTTCGGGCATTAAATACGAAATTTAGTATTTTTATACTTAATCTATTGGAAATTACCATGCAGTTAGAAACAGTTTCAATTACTTTACATTCCACTAGCTTTAAATAAATAAAAAAATTTAACAGTAACTTTTGTAGCAGGATTCATGCATTAGGGAAGAAAAATTTCACATTTTCTACTTCGTAAAGTTTTGGTTACTCTTCTTCAACTGACTTCAATATTCATGTTTTGTCAGGATATTCTTCAAATTTTCCTTGAGGCACAATTTTAAACTTTTTCCATAGCGCAAAGCTAATGAAGTAAATATTTATTTGTAGCCCCTAAAAGCAGGCAATACATTTTTGGCCTTTTCTCTTATTTAAATATTTAAGCATTTCTCAAATTTTTTTGTCTGGGAATCGAAGTGAAAAAATGAATATGTAAGGGGCGTTTTCTTTTCGAAAAAGTAGGACAATTTTTTTGGAATTTTCAAAAGGACTTCAGTGTTAATATAACAAAAGAGTACGCAATCCTGTCAGGTAGTTAATTATCTTTGTTTAAATGCTTTTTTCTTATTGGATCAATACTCATGTGACAATGTCTACTCGCGCAGTGGAGGGTACTGCATTTGGAAAAGTAGGTTTTTTGGGAAGGCTAAAAGAGGGAGTAGTGATTGCAGATGTTCGATTTGAACCTGAATGTGACAGGAAAAACTTCTGCAGGAAGTCTGCTTCACATAGGAAATGTTCGACCAAGCATTGTGGCATATTGTTACGCTCTTAACGAATAATGAATCGTTTTCTAAAACGCCTTCAGAGTTTTAATGTCTAGATAAGCTCAACATATTGTCAGTGTTAGAGCGACATATTTGGCGGTTAATGTTCAAAAAATTATTACTAAAATTCTCATAAACACTGTTTACTTCATTAATTGTTAACATATTTTAAAATTGTTGCTCTATAGTATAATCGTATTCTAAAAGATAGGATTTAGGTGTAATAAATTTTTAGAATTTTGCATCATTATTAGCATTTTATGAAGTATGGAAGAAGATTTTAATATTAAAAAATACTTTATACCTTATCAGATAGAAAACTTTTTTCAAATAATATGATACAATATAATAATAATATCAAAACTTAAAATATTGATAAGTTTATACTAAAGAAATATTTATTTATAAAAAAACAATACGACTCTTATTATTTAATGTTTCTCTTTGCAACATAAAGGATGTGAATTACTTTTAAAAAGTCGTATTCCTTGGTTGCCTTGAGCATTTTAATCTATGATTATGATTATATACCATAATATGATCGCTTATAATAATAAATAAAAATATAAACATCAGAGACAATATTTGAACCATATTTTTATATAAAAAAATTAACATGGGCATGAAAAAAGGAAGGAATGCTAAGGAGAGATTCAGGCATGCGAATTTGTCATCATTCGCATTCGAGAGCAGATCCCGAAGCAGATCCGAAGGTATACAAGAATTATAAGAACATAGTCAAAGAAACTATATCAACACAAGGAACAACAAGATAAAGAATGTGGCAGGAGAACAACACTGAAGATGGCACAAAGCAGAAGCAGGACCGATTTTGATGTGGATTGACGGAAAATCATTCCAAGTACAATAAAGTACTCTGTTTCAGCTTTTATTTATTTATATTTGAAAAAGGTTAATAAAAATTTGCAAAAAAAAACGTTTAAATGCAAAAATGAAATATATGGAGAATATATATCAGAAAAGGTCGTAGAAAGCATATAAGTGATCATGGGAGGTACTTAAATGAATAAATGCAATATTTATAATTGTTGCACTCATCGCTTATATATAAATATGTACATTAATATATTTCTAAATAAATACCTCTGCAGGAAAATCAATTATTTTAATATTAATGAATAACCAAAATTTAGTTCTATGCAGCATCAAAATATGTTTATCAGGATATTTTATATAGTTTATAACATGTTTGATATAAACACTAGGAAAACCATTAGTGACAATTGAGAAACTTGATTGCATTTAACAAAAAACAAAATAGAACTAGAAAGTGGCATACTGTTCCCTTAGTCGGAGTGTTCTCTTAATAGTGCTGTCGGTCTGGAAATCTTGTGTGTTATTCCCACTACAAGTTTTGGTGTGCTTCACTAGCAACGATCGGGGAAGTTTGTTACTCTGCTTTTTTGAATTACGTAACAGTATGATTTTTACATAAAAATAAATAAATATCCTTCTTGGCTTAGCTTTATAAAACCAAAAATACGTATAAACCCACTCAAAAATAAACAAACACATCTCTTAAACAATAATTAAATTGATTTTCTTCTTCGATATCATCCTTAATTAAAATCCCAATTTAAATGGAAAATTTTGTGCAAAATGACATTCAACGGATTTATCAAGTTGATTTAGCAAACCAAAAGTAAGAAGGAGAAAACAAATGGTAAGATTGTGGTCCTTAAGGTCACACATACCATATCACCCAATGAGAAACGCAAATATATGACTTGACTTTTTTTTGTTGCTTAAAGTAAGACTGAAACCAAACCAAAATCTACAAAATCATTTTATTTTGCAATGCTTTCCAAAGCCGTAAATCTAAAAATACGGTGGCGGTAGAAAAACAAATTCTGTGATAAAGAGAATTAAAAAAGGAGCAAAGGGGAAAAATGAAATAAATCAACCATATTCGTTGCTAGTAGCTTTAAGTCAAGAACTTGGAGCAGAAAAGAAGTCTGATAAAAAAAATTTAAATGTTGTATAAAACGTGTGGCATGTGTAAGTAAAAATATACTTCCCTCAAGTTATGATGTTTATTTTCACCGGATGTTGCACTTATACTCGTACAACAGGCATTCCCCTAAAAAAAATTGGTAGTCGGGATTAAACTACAAAACACACACCCACAGACAGTAGGAGTGTCGGTGCACGGTAGAAGGAAAGCCTGTAGCAGGCGAAAAATGTAATAAAGTAAAATTGTATTTTTTAAATTTATTAATCCATGCAAACCTAAATAGAAATGTTTCAGGATTATTGAATTTTTCAAACCATATAAAATATTCATTTTCTGAAGCTGCCTTTGACTTTCAGAAGCTCTTAATGAGATTAAATTGAAAGTGATAATAATGAATTATTCAGTAAGTTGGCTAAAGTTTCTCTTATTATACCAAAGATTGAAATCAGTTTCAGGGTATTATAAGTATTGCGGAGGCTGGAGTCAATTTGGAAGTTCTATTCCCTAATTTCTTCGAATATTCGACTGTGCGATTATATTGCAATTGCAATCGGAAGAAAATTAATTTTTTCCATGCACGATATTGTATTGTCACCTGTTTGAATGACTAAAAAGGCATTTGCTCAACCACTAGTTGCAAGAAAAATGGAAATTTTAATATTTACTGGGATCAGCAGATGAGAGTGCTTTGCTTCCTTGTAGTAAAATGGCAAAATTTTAAATTAGGGACTAATAAAACTTGTTGAATGATGACTAAATAAATGCCTTATTTAAAAAAAAAAAACGTATGAGAAAACATCAGTTCAACTTTCTTATATAGAAAATTATTAATCTCTTAAAGAAATACAGTCTCCTTGGTAGTTAATTTTAATTCACCAAGGAACACTTAAATATTTATTTTCGCATTGAAAGGGCAGAAGAAGCAACAACTTTTTAGGAAAAGGAACGCCATAAAAAATAATTAAGGGGGGGGGGGGGTGGGTGAAGTTTATGCAAGGGCATGCTCACTTTAAATTGGTCTTATATCCTTATTTAGAAATTTTAGCAAGACAATACAACTGGAGTTGACCCGTCATCCAGAGATCGCATATATAAGCTTTATGAAAAATTTTTTTCTTTCCTTCATTAGCTTCAAGGACATGTCTGCAACGCATAAATTTTTTACATTTAAAAGTTAAGTTTTTTGCTACATTTGTAATCTTATGCTACATTTATAATGGCTCAAACTCTATTGCAAATTTCACCTTATTTGTTGGAGGCAGATGTATGCCTCCCAAATATCATTTTTTTTAATATGAAGGATGTGCACTACACATGTGATCACACAAATGCATTCGCTTTGACGACATACCTTCCTCCTTTATATCCTTAAATTTAGAAGTTAAAGTTTTCTCTCTACTTATAATAAAAATGTTGCACAAACTCGTAAATACCTTATAACTTCCAATTCATTTGATGACAGGAGAGGCCTTTATCGTTTTTTTTTTCATATATAAAATATTTGCTTCATATATGATCAAAATACAAGATAAAATAGCTTAAATTTTATATAAAATAAACAAATATACTCGATGAGTACCGACATATCGATAAAATAATTAAAAAAAACCTTAAGCTTGGAAAATAAATTAAGTTTATAAAATTAAATAAAATGCCCAAAAATCGAGAACATATTTTAATATCATTGGTTTCAAGGATATTTTGCTTCAAAAGTAAAAATGTATGTAGTTTTCAAAATGAATCAAAATGAGAATTCATTTAGAAAGAATAATTTATTGGCTGAAAAGGTATTTTCTTTATGTTTGTGAATTGAAAGAAAAATATTAATCATTCTTATCTAAGCAAAGGAGCTGGTTTATAGGATTACGGACCCTTTCTGGCGAGCTTGTGCTTGTTAACAATACTAAATTCTCTTTTTATTGCGAAAGTTAAAAATATTAGACTCTTTTTTGAAAAAAATTACATAAGATATAGAAATAATATAATTTTATCGTTCTTTCAATATATACCATTTTATAACCATTTTATATTATAAACTTCGACTACAATATCTGATTTAGAAACAAAATCTTACGGCATACGATGCAGTTTAGGAATCGAAAGAAAATGACAGAACCTATAAAATCGATTTTTCTAATTTTCTAATTTTCTAATCATTTTCTTAAAATTTTGTTGGTGTCTCTTAATCGATTTAATTGACCTTAACTGGCTTTTTTGGATTAGTACCCGCTTTATTTTTAATAACACTCAAGGCTGTAAAATAAAATTTTTTAAATACAAATTTCCTCAGAAAAAATTTTTTTTCGAAAAATCTCGATTCAATTCGCTACATATTCATGACATAAAAATTATTACATTCAGAATAACTTCAAATTCGTTTCAACCAGTTCAGCTTTTCAAAAGACTTACACCATCACACACATACAGTTGCTATACGAACTATATCGCCTGAGTTGTCAAAAAAGCGAGTTGCGGTAAAAGCTCGATTTCCTTAAATTGCTGTCAAATTATATTTTAACAGCAGGAGGTAAAAAAATAAAATTTTTGCCAATTAAAACATTTCCAAACATAAAAACTGCTCTCAAACAAAACTCAATGATATCACAATGAGTCCATCCAATGTTATAAGAGATGCCGATATGATCCCAAAAACAAGCCGTAGCTAAAGTGTTTATATTGCAACGTTAAATCCTTCCAAAGAGTTGTACTAATAATAAAATTTAGAACTCAGAGTCACGCTATAATACAAAAGTCCAAACAAAGAAATGCTACAAAAACTTTGTTTCCTGGGTTATATTTCGTGCTGCAAATAAGTGTGATAACAGCATCTGTGTGTGCGGTAAACCTGTCCTGGTTGAAGATTTCCGACTCTTTTTATTTCAACAATATTTTTGTCTATTTCGTTTTCTTATTTGAACACTGTATCCCTGCCACTTGCGGCAACTTCAATTTCTATGAAGTAATAGTAAAATATGTTTAACTGAGACAACATACAGAGATGGATAGATCTGGAGACAAATGTGAATTTAATCAACAACTTCTCAACCGTGATGAAAATTTTCTTCAACTCTTCCCTACAGTCTGTTAGTACATCAATGTTCTTTTTTAGTTGTATAATAGTTTTCAGTTTATTTTCTTTATCTATGGAAAAGTGTAGCAAAAGACTTTGCTAAAGGGAAATAAACTGAATTTAATTTGCAGACGTTTCAAGCTCGTTTTCTAGCAAACATGAAAAACTATAAAATCAAAAAATTTTTATATGGATTTATATACATCAGGTTGTCATGTCATTAGAAATAATATAAGGGAAAAAAAACTGTATTTCTGTCTGCATCTTAGAGGACTATAAACTGCACCAGTTGTGATGACTGTTTATAGGATTTCAACACAAGATGTTGTTGACGCTATTTCACTTCTCTTATATATTTCATGCCTTCTTTTATTTACCACTCCAAATCAAATCGTGTTAGTTTTACTTTTCGGGCAAAACACCAAATGTTGTAAATACATTCCCAAAACAACGGAGAAGTTGTGCTAAAAGACATAAAACTGGAAGGGAACAACAATTAAGTGAACGCGCCATAAAACAACGTTCAACGTTTCAAACAATCAATAAAAATCAATGGTAAATACCACTACTAAAAATAAAAGAAGGTGTTGTTTAAATGTTTCAAATACATACGCAAGAATACATATACATGTATAGGTTTAGGCACATGAGTGTATTGAGAGGGTATTTTGAGAAAAAAAAGGAAGTTAAAACACACGGCGTACGAGTATGTTGCAAGTATTTTGCTCAATTACTCATAGACATCTTTGGTATTTAGTTTTTATTTTTATTTGGAATTCTTATATCGCTATTTTAAGAAGCTCTCATATATGTGTGTGTAGTATTAAAGAAATATATAAAATATTTTTAAGGCACAACTATTTAGACTTTCGTAAATCCTAACAAGTTGTAAATTTTAATATATTGGGTATTAAAATGGTTTAATCAATAAAATTTAATTTGTTGCGTTTATAGTGGAATTAGTACGTTAGAACAAGTTTAATAAAATATATACATTTGGTAACAAAACAGTTAAATTTAAATATACTCAACACAGTTTAAGTAAAGCAGGGCATGGTAGGCAGAAAAAAAGTTAGGGCGGCTGTACCCAGTGGTAATTTAATTAATTAAGTCCGAGTTTGCACTTGTCTTCTTTTGTTGATTAAATTTTTCTGTTTTCTTCCTGGGAGTTGCATTTACTTTTAAACTCGTCAGTTTTTGTTGATGAGTTTTCTTTTCTCCCGAGAGATTCAAAAATTTTTATCACTATCGCGTATGCGAGTGATGGCCTTAGTGGGTGATCCTCAGTCTCTTTTACTACAGATCGGCTTAAAATTTTTATAATTCGCTGACTTTAACGGTCAGAACTGACTTGATAAAATCCCATAAAGGACAAAAAAGTACACTTTTAAGTCACGTTATTAAAATGACAGTACACAGTTTTCTTGTGCAGCAATTTGATATCTGAGCTGTTGCAAAGTTGGAGTTCTTTGCCAATAGAAAATATTTTTTTCCTATCACAGTGCTTATGTATATCAAAAATTATGTATATATAAATATTTTATTTCTAAGATTTCATTCGATTTTATTAAAAGTTGGTAACAGGAAACAAAATATAAGCAAATTGCATACACATTCGAATAAACATACAAAATTATGATCGAAGCTGTAGAAAAATTTTTACTGATTTTACAGAAGTCAGATCTTTTTGCTTGTTGCTCATCACAAGAAATGTGTAGATTCACGAAGCTCCTGAACAGCTTTAATCTCGTTAAACACAATGTAAGTTTCTTCAGCCTATTTAACACAATTGCTAAAAGGAAAAATATTTTTTAATGATTTTACTTAACGATAGTTAGATGTACTATCAGAAACTCTTATGTCACCCCTTTCACTATCTTTCAGTGCGACTTAAACTTATGTTTTTGTACAAATGTTAAGCATTTCTTTAAAAAAATTTAAGAGTTTATTCATAAAGATATTTGGATCGCAAAGCTCAGAATTGTTGGGCTAATAGGGCCTATTATGTTAAAAATGTGGCTGCTGCAAGAGGCGTCAAGTTACGCTAATTCAAGGTTGCATAAGACGAGGGCGTACTGCTGTTTGGTCAGGTCTAAGAGAAAGAAGATAAATTATCTAATGTCAATATGTGTGCACATAAGTCATTAAAATCACTGTTGTGCCTTTCCACATAGGAAAAACGGAATTTTATACAAGTTATATTTTAACTCGATTGCTCACATAGACATCCTTGTTTTGCAAATGAAGAATATATATCTTAAGACTCCCAGTTTTCTGTTGTTTATATCCTTGAGCGGCTCTTGAGTTATCAAACTAAATAATTCATGTCCCCAAGTCCTTTACAAATATGTGTCAAGCACTTCTATTTGTTTGAAACAAATATATTGCTAATGTCTATGGCCGTAATTTGTTCTTAAGAATAATTATACTTTATGGAATATATTCACAACAAACCATTTTTCTTTTCTTTCTATTGTTAATTTATCGCAATCAAATTACGCAAATGCAAATGAAAACAAATGTGTACATTTTTTGCATGAAATACAAAGAAAACTACTTTTTATACAAATTTAAGGGAGACCTCGTAAATGATGTGCTTCAAAAAAACCATGTCCTACATATGCCTACTTTTCAAGAACAGTAATTTTTATACTCTTGTTACCAACAAAAATATGTGGGGAAAACAAGTGATAGTCCTTATTCATTGCCAACGGAAATGTAAAAAAAACTACATCCTCTTACATATAAGCAAATGTCTATGTATATGTTGGCATTACTGTGGGTAAAGGTGGAAAACATACCCCAGAAAATTAACACAAAAACTATAAATTATTTTATCATGTCATAGCATTCTTGCCACAACTAACGCAACGGGAAGAGACTACAAGTAGCGAATAGTACAACCACATCAGCCGCACACACGCTATAACATGTGTAAGAATCATGCAGCTCTAATGGGAAAGATAATCTTGGTGACATGAGAAAAATCCGAATAGAAATGTTCAACCACAAGTAATATTTTATTAATCGCAAAAAGCATCATTGAAAATTATCGAATTCATTAGTAAAAACAATAAATCTACATTCCTTCCATTCCTTCCATTTAATGGCGATTTCATTGCATGCCATTTCATCAATATTCCTCTTTAAAGTTTAATGAACTTGGCAACAACGAATTGAATTTATGGCCATATTTAAGCCATATTTTTCTTCTACCTCCCACTATTAAGTTTAAAAGTAAATTATACCCAGCAACATATGAAATGCGTGGTCGTTATGGTGCAACTATAAATCCTTTACACTTTTGTAGCAGAGTGTGGGAGCACATTATTGCGTGTGTGTTTACGAGCTGCCATTCATATGTGTTGGGCGGATAATTTTATTGTAGAGCTGGGAATTTTATTTGCTAAAGGCGTTATTCAATGTTAAGTTGATTTTTTTATTATATTTTTATTTTTCTCATTCATTCATAACTTTCTCCCTCTCTCCCTCTCTATCTCTTTCATTATAGTTCTCTCGATTAAATATAGTGTTGCATTTTGAGCTCATTTCTCATTGTCATGTAATTTTGTGCCGCAGTTTTATTTTATTCCCAGTAACTACAACTGGCGTTATTATGTTAAAGTGAAGTGTGTGTGTGTATTCATTGTCATACATTAAAAGCAATTTTTATATAATTTTATGATTATTAGAGATAAAACGCGATTAAAAATTTTACTACTAGCAATTGCTAACGGAGCGTATGATGAATATTTAATATCGCTTTTCAACTAATTCATTAAGTATACGATGCATAATAGAAATTGTTGTTCTTTGTAACACAACTTCTACACCGTTGTTGGAAATTATCTAAAACTTATATTACATCCATAGAGGTGTGCAGCTTAAACACTGTAACATGAAGCTGCAGCTACGGGATCCTAAGACTAATATTCTATTGTACTTAAACAATTGCGGAAAACTATAAGCCTGCATATATGGCCATATTCATTGTTAATATAAAACATTGAATAGCAAACGTTAACACTAACGCCAAGTACTTGTATATAGAAGGGAAAATAGATTTGTCATAATCATCTACACAAACATATACACCTACATTTATTTTACAATCCACTAACATACAAACATGTGACAACCTATTGAACATCAGTTAATAATTATTAAACAGCTGCGAAAAGTATAGCTTTTCAACGTACTTCAAAAATGTAATAGAAAGTCCTCAGGGTCAAGGTGACAATGTGCTTATAAATGGCACTAAAAATCGCGACGAGATAAAAACATTATTAGCATTAAAAAGCCTATTGAAGGAAGCTAAAAAAGGGAAGTGATTCCAAATGTTAATAATAATTTACGACAATTAAGAACTATCAAAAATACTTCATCTTTTTTCACGTACTCTTACATTTTTGTTTGTCTTTATTGTTTTATATATTTTATTCCTATTAAACCAAATGAAAAAGCTCGTAATGTTTTGCAACATTAAATAAAATATTTCGTAGTTAATCGGCCGATATACGAACGTCGCTAGGTTTTCTGAGATCATCATTCTATTATTACAGAGGTGATACTATTAAACAGAGCATTAGCTGGAGTATTAGTATCGTCGATTCACATTCTAATCATATGCGTTTTATATGTATAAAAAATTATAGTCAAATCGAGACCAAAAGTGCTGATCTTGTCATAGAATAAGCATGCATTTCATCGAGTTGCAAGGTGTCACACGATCGTGTGATGATGTATTATTTTCTGAAAAAATACTCTGATTTCAAGCGCTTACTTCTTTCATAAGATAAAGTGTTTTTCCTTATAAATTTGCTCATATTAAAGAGCACTAATCTCCTTTTTTATCGCGAAAGCGTGAATAAATTGCGAAATTTTTATAAAAAAAGAAAAATACCATTACAGTTAATAAATCCCAGTTTACAGACTAGACCTCCAAATAGTAAATAATATTTAAATGCTGCTGAACTCTGAACACTGAACTTAATAATTTGAGTGACTTATTAAGCAAAATGTAGAAACAATTGTACTTTAATTAATTTCCAAACAAACTCACATTATTATGGTGACTTGTTAAAGTATTTTATTTAATTATGTCAGGGTAGTTATTGTTGCTATTACCACGGTGTGGCAGGGTGCTTATAGACTTGTGATTTGAATTTTTTTCCAAGAATTAAAAACGCACAATTGTGGATTTTTTCTTGCTGAAGGTTAAACATTTTTCATTTAATAAATACTTCGAGGCGTATGAGCAATTTTAATCCAATGGTGACATTTAATTAAACTGCTAATTTACAACAACAAAAAAACTTTTTAACTTTTTGAGGCGGGTAGAAAAAAGCTTGATCCGACAGTGAAGAAAAATTAAAATGGAAAAAAGGATTGTTAAGAAATAATTGAAATGGTAATCGTAAAATTAATTTTAATTTTGAAAATGTGGAAGTTGCTTATACCTGCAATAAGCAGGAATACTTTTAATTGCATTCACTTAAATATTTTATGAATCATATAAAAAATATAGCGTAAGTTTCAAAAATTTTTGTCTATATCATGACTTTTCACCAATAATAGAATTCCGGTGAATAGTTGAAAAAAATTTAAAAGTTATTTGTATATTATGAAACTTTTTAATAAAATTAATTTGTTCATTAAATTAACTTTTGCAACACTAGGTCCTTTCGTAATATAAAAAAATATTCCTTTAAAAAAATGTTACTTGCTTTATAAATAGTGCTTTTCACTAAAAGTCTTTTGCTAAAATAATCTCATATTAGATTACCATTATGTTCAGGGTCCTTTCATTAAGGATACCTCTAGTTGAAGGCACCTTCTGAACCTTTTTATAAATGTCCTTTATTTAAAATTTGTTTTTATTTAAGAAAGTTACTTTTATTTATTCATTTTGAAAAATTCCTTTTTTATAAATAAACTTAAAAGTTACGATTTCTTTAAAAAAATTCATATTATTGAAAATGTAATTTTATTTAAAATGGAATTTATTTAATAAATGATACATTTAAAAAAAGGTACTTTTTCTATTACATTCAACTTTTTTTGATAAGCAGGTTAAAAAGCTACATTTTGCTGAAAAGTAACCTTTTACGTGTATACAATAATTACATTTTTAGTGGAAACTAGTTTACTTTTATAATAAAGATCACCTTTTGATAAAAGCTTTTTATAAAAAAAACACTTTTGAATTCAAGCATCCTTTTTAATTAAAGGTTCCATTCTTTCTTTTTTATTTGAAGAAAGTACTATTTAACAAAAGGTCTTTTTTCAATAAATGCACTCAACTTAAAGTCTACAGCTTTAACAGCACATAAAAGGTATCACTTTCTTCTTTTCACGGGCACTTTAGCTACGACAAACATATGAGGTCCTTATCATTGTCACGTTTTTTATAGAAGACTGAAAATTTAATTTTTTTTGAAATTATAATGAAATTAGATTCCACGAACAGATCTCATTTTGTAAATTTTTATGTCCCCAGTGTCATTGACAAACATCTGCTATTCCTTATACGACATAAGATTATAATAAATTGATAAGAAGAGAATGATGCTCATTCGCCTTTTGTGCGCCTTTACACAAGGAAAAAAAAGAACCCTATGCACTATAGAAGTCTGACCAAAAAAAGTTCCTGAAATCTCTCCAGTCATACCAAAACAAAACAAAAATCTAAAGCTGGACAGTAAGAGAATAAGTGCTCCACTGTCTCAATGTTCCCTTTAAAAGCGCTGCGTTTATGCAGACGTATGACATAAAAAAATACAAATTGAACATTCCTAATGGCCGTATGCAAAAATATATTTGCTTTTAACGATTTTAGGAAAACAAATGATCGCCCGAAAATGATTTGCCAAGGACAAGCTGATGTAAAGAACTTTATTGGCAGTGCAATTTTATTCGATAGTTCATGAAGTTAAAAAAAACCTATTAAAATTTCAGTCGATTAGTAAAATAAGTTAGAAAAATTCTATTATTATTATTATTATTAAAATAATGTTTGTTGTTGGCTTAGATCTGTATGTTCATGCATTTTATTAGTGCCAATCAAATCATCAGTACACTTAAGCTAAATAATTTTTAATAAATATCATTTTGAAGTAAAATAAATTAATTTCAAAAATTATGATGCTAAAGAATAGAAACGATAGATACTTAATATTGAAACTATTATTTTGGGATATCCTCCCCAAATTAATTGTTTTAAAGCAATTACAATTTTACAAAATGTTTTCTGTTTTGTTGCGGCTTTAGCTGTTTATTGTCAATATTTCACTGGTCGCTATACCAAATCGTCAGTGACCTTTCATTCAACCTCGTATGTTTATGCCAAACGAATGCAATACAATATGAGAATTCTATATTGCATGTGATTATTACAAAATACACTACCAGAATAGGCTGAGAATATTTTTAAATCAACAATACAACAAAAAATTATGCTCAACATGAGTCAATTTTTTTTTTCTTGCAACATGTATGAACACAATCATTAACACCCAACGGGTGTTTAATAAATAATTAAAATAGACTCATGTTGAGTACAATTGTTTGTTGTATTGTTGGTATGAAAATATTAACAGTCTACTACGATTATGTATTTTGTAATAATTATATGCGATAGAGAATTCTCATATTGTATTTGATTTGTGTGGCATCAGCATAAGAGGTTGAATGTTTTCAAACTGCTTAAACTTCATTTACGTTATGGTTTAGTGACCAATGAAATGTTGGCATATAAACAGCTAAAGCCACAACAAATAATTAACTTTTCAAACTCTTACTTTATAGTTTAAGGAGATTTTTTAATCTGCCTTTTATTTGCGTACAGTTTTTTTCATGCTACTTTTATTAATTTTCTATATTTCGATACTCTAGAGTAACATACGTGCATACAGGGGATATATTCCAAGTACATATATTGATATAATGTCCCTAAGATGCTTCTTTCCCAGAGTACCAAAATAATGAAAAGACATAAAAATTGCATGAGCAGCAAATCTGGAACATTTTCTAAAATTTTGTGAAGAATGTTCAAATGCAATTATTTTACTTAATTTGTATATCCGTAAGAAATTTGAAAATTTAAATTTGTCGTCTTGTGTTTTTTTCCAGTAACTAATAATTAATTTTATTAATTTCGTTAATTTCTTTATCATTTTTATAAATTGCCCAAAAAAAACTTCCATTATGCAAAATGTACTATTCCAATTAATTTACACAATCATTTTGATGACAAAAACCAATTAAGTTTACTTTTTTCTGTGTAAAGGTTAAATGAAACAGGACCTTTTTTATCCTTAATTAGCAAAGAAGTAAGCTCCACCTTCAGCGTGGCCTTCTTTTATTTACTTTTACTTATCATCATTGTTAATGGCTTTGAAGTGTCTATCTGTTTATGAGTCTTTGCCATGAGTGGGCATCATTTGCCTCCCAAAAAATTCCAATTGACTTTAGGAGCCTTTAAGTGTTTACTGTTTGCTTGATTTAAGTACATAAGTCTGTTTATTATTATTTTTTTTGGGTGTTGGCTCATGTCTCTTTACGATTGCACAGTGGTGTGGAATAGAAAAAAGAGTTATATAATAGAAAGAACTTAATGAAAAACATTCAAGGCCTTGTATTACGCCACACACTTTGTTTAGTTCATTATATTTGTAAATGCCTTGAGAAGAACTTCTTTAAATTTTTGCTTAATATTTTCGAACAAGAAACTTTCAAAATTCATTCATTAACAAAGCTGAAAACTAAAGTAATTTTTAAGTAAATAGTTAATAAACTTCCTTCGCTCTGTGCAAGATATACCTATACATACATATAAACACACATACTGGCAAATGTTCTACTGTGTTTCAATATTGTTTTGCTATTAATTTTGCTGTTATAATGATGCTGCCTTTTGTATTTATGTTGGTAATTAGAGAACTTAACTTAAGTACTTTACAAGAACACAAAATTGGCCAATTACAACACTAAAGTTTCTATTAAATTAATTTATTATTGAATTGTTTGCATTTTGCTACTACTGGCAAATGGAAGCCATGATGTTGCATTAGAAAAATAAATACTTAAGACGTTTTTATTGCAGCAAAAGAAAGTTGTCGTAAAATTAAAAGTAAAACGATTTTTTATATTGTTAAATTGTTAACAAGATCGTTGAAAGTTAATGGCAGTGAAGTTTTTTCTAAAATGTATATATTTATAAAAACTTTAATGAAAATAAAAATTTTACTTATCGAGTTTACATCCTTCTTTCCATAATTATTCCATTTTATTCATAAAACATTTGAACAAATATTAAAAGCTTTTACAGATTTATTTTTGTATAAATATAAAGAATTGTGGAAAAAGTAAAAATTATAAAAATGTGCCAAGAAATACAAATAAACGTATATGTATACCTAAATTTGTTTGCATAAAAAGGTGCATTTAACATATTATTTATCTAATACGAAATATCATAAGAGATGAACTAAATATTTGCCAATTCATTATCTATACCAAAGAGTTCAACAGCTTCCCCACTATCACTATTATTTGTCAAAAATGTAGTTTCGATTTCCCGCCTGTTCTTTATAAGAATTTGGAAGTTTACATTCCTTAGCAGCAGTTTTCATGGTATAATTTTCATGGCATGTATTTTTTTATAACAATTTTCCATGGATTTCATGGAAATTTTTTATAATTTTAATATTTCCACGGTATTTTTATCACAAAGACTTTAAGCCTGATGGGTTATTAATCTCCCAATATTATGGAAATATTATGAAAATCTTTTGATAAGGCCAGCCAACACTAGTATGAAAATTTTTCTCATCGAAAAATTTAAAGAAAATTAAAAACAGTGCATCAAGTGGATTGCTTAAATTGATTAAAACATTCAATCATGTGAATTTTATCAACTGTCAGGTAATTTTCAAGTATATTTTCAAGTAAAGGAAAAACAATGGCTTACGAATAATGGCAAAATCTTGCAAATAATAATAATTGAAATATCAATGGCAGCAGACATCGAGTAGCACTAATATATACACTAAGCAAGCTGTATATATATAAACGAATTGTGGCATTTTGGCATTCACAGAAATGTCCATAGACATCTTTAATCAGAAATAAATAAATAAATAAATAAATAGGTATGACCATGAGCCTTTATCCGATGTTTTCGCTTGGGGACAATGCGCACAATTTTATTGCCAGCCGAGTTGTACTAAAGTTAATACGAACAAATTAACAATTCTCCAGTTAATAACCCAGAGAAGAGGTTTTTAAAGGACTTTGTTTTATGTTTTTTTGATAAAAAAAGTTGATAATATAAACTTTTCAAAATTGCAAAGGAAATTAAAATGAAACTAGTACATAATATTGAATTTTTTTTTTTTGGTATATTCAAAATGCTTAAAGTTCTCTAACGATTTGGTTTAGCGACCAATGAACATATGAACAGCTAAGGTCACACACAACAAACATTAAAAAATTAAATTTAGTTTTAAACTGAGGAAAATTATATGGGCGACATTAAAAGAAACATTCAGATTAATACGTCATTAGACAACTACAAATGGAACATTTGAAAAAAGTAGATGGGAGTGCATTGTCGAATGTTTCTACAATAATATTCCCCCCAAAAAGGATTTCATATTCTTAATTTTAATTTTTGACGTTCCTGCATTTTTGTTTTTAATAAAAATAAAATTATAATAAGGTCCAATGCATTTTTGGCGATCTTCGACATCAAATTCGATATTTTGTACTACACATAAAGAAATTCGCATCGTTACTCTTCACTTTAGTACAAAATTTGCAGGTCGATGTTGACCATAAATCAATTCTAATTTGCATATATTTCTTTATCAGAGGTGTCACTATTAATGAATATCAAAGTATGTAATACATCCATTGCATTTTTTGTCCATTTCCTCGCTACTCTTTCTGTCGCTATTACATTAACCAGCTCAAGTCGTTGTGGTTATGATCGCTCATATATTGGTTGTTCATACACAAAGAAATATTGTTAAATACAGTAGTGGTCATGTAATTAAAACTTTTCTATAAAAAACCCTTTCTTTTAAAGACCATTCGTAATTTTACAGATCTTTTTCACTAAAATTTTTAGCCTTCTAGGAAATATTTTTAATGCCTCAATTTCATTTAATAATTTTGATATTTATTATCTCGATTATTTTTAATGTTTTAATAATTTCCATTATTCTAATGTTATACGAATATATACCACACTATTGACAATTATTCGGTCAGTATTTTTGAATTAGTTTTTGAGAAATTATAGCTGAATATCTTAACGAATATAGTAAAAATAACTTAAGAGCATATTTTAAACTACCACTGTATATATCGCATGTGTGCGCAAATATTTGTCACATACCCGTATGCTATTCCAGATATCATACGTAAGTTTAACTTAGTATTAGTGAAACAATTTAGAATATTTTCATTGCAAGTTTACGATATAAACACATATAAGGAATTATGTTTTCAATTTTTTTTTTTGAGCTAGAAAATAGTTGTCCGAAACGATTGAAATTAAAGCTTCAACAGAACTGAAGCTTGGAAAGATATTGTAAAGAAATTTTTCAACGAAAACCAGTGTCAGTTAAAGTACTTATTTATAAATAAAATGCTAGATTGAAGTAATTTCTTTAAATCTAACTAAATTTTTCTTGCGAATAATTGTTTATTTTTTAATCTACATTTCGCTAGCCTGGGTACTGTTAGGAAGCAAAAAAATTTACACTAATTTAAAACTAAAAAAAAAAATCTTTAAAATATGTTCAGAAATACGTATTAACTACGGCATTTAAAGTTTAAATTGAATAATTAACTTTGGTGTTCACACGTATCCAATTTAAGCAAATCAATTAGCATTAAACAACTGAATATGTTTCAATTAAAAACCCTTTTTCCCGGTATGCATATATTGGCTATAGAAATGCATTTTTTTGCAATTTTTGCATACAAAATATGCTACAAAGAGATCCATTTTCATTTCATTTAATTTTGTCATTGTAGAAATTTCTCAAGGAATTCGCTTCAATATATAGTGCAATTAAGCACTAATTGCATAATTATATGATGAATTTGTGTTACTGTATCGTGAATTTAGTTCAAAGAGGGCCATCAATGCTTAAATGTCCCGTTGCTCAATTAAAGGGTAATATTAGACTGAAAAAAATAATTTTACTATGAGTATAATAAAAAGAGTCAAATGATATTTATAAAACACTATCTTTAATATATTAAAATAATATAAATATATATATATATATATATATATATATAAATATATATATAAATATATATATATATATATATATATATATATATATATATATATATATATATATATATATATATATATATATATATATATATGTATATATATATATATATATATATATATATATATATATATATATATATATATGTATATATATATATATATATATATATATATATATATATATAATACCTTTTATCCTTGATGACTAATACTAGGCTTAAAATGAAATTTTAATCTGTTAATTGGAAATGGATTTATAAATGTGATTAATTTTCAAACAGATGTACTGGCCTTCGTAGACTAGTAGGTAGTGTACTAGACTCATAGTGCGAAGGTCCCAGGTTCGAATCCTGCCGCAGAACTGTGGCAGTTTGTGTCTGATAATTAAATGGAGCGCACAACAAGCCTTCACTGGCTTAAGTGTATGTCGTATGACATGGGCTATCACACCCCTCCAATCAACCTAACCTAACCTAACCTTCAAACAGATGCACTTCTGATTTCACTTTGTAAATAAATAAATTTAAAATCATTATAATTTATTATGTCCTTGAATGTGATTATTTCCATTTCTTGATTTATTAACTTATTTATAAACAATTATTTTGTATATAAATATTTTTTGTTGAATTTTTACAAAAAAAACTCACACTCGTTTAATTTTTTAATAATTATTAATATTTATTATTACGAAAACAAAACGAAATAATAAGAATAATAACGTGTTTAATGTTGTGCTTCAATGAAACATATGCATTTGTTCTGCTTATTTGCGATAATGCTTTTATATGGATGTATGCATAAGTTTTTTCGTTTGAAAATTTTACCAGGCATACAAATGCATACATTTTTTGGTAAATAATAAATTAAGTGGCCTTTTAATTATTTAAATGGTCATATACTTGTTTGTATTTATATAACTTTTGCTCTCAAACACACGCACACACACATATACGAGAACACATTCACTTAGCAAAAGCGTTCATAAATTAAGCTTGAAAATGCATTTAAATTAAATGTGTCATACATGTAAACATCAACAACAACAACAACAACGAAATTGGCTCTTAAAATGAAACTTAGTGGCTTGAGTTGTTTGCACAACAATACTAATTACGCTCCTGCTACCGTTTACAGTTTTTTAATCTCTCTTTCTCTCCTACTCATGATACACGTGGATGGACGTGTTTTTATTTGTTATACTCTATGAGTTGTTGTTCTTTGCACATTGTATAGCGTTATTTTTATTTTCACCACAATTAATGAGTAGCAAACAATAACAAACACAGAGTTGAGTATGAAATATGAAACAAGTCAAAAGTAGCAACAAAAAAGTAGTTATGTATAACAAACAAACTTTAGTGAGCGATTGGTAAAGAAGGAGCGGTGGCGTAAGGGGGCTTTAATTAAAGAAGTTCATTTAATTTAAATTAAATTACATCTATTTTCATTTAGTTATGAACAGACAACAAATAAACTATAAGATATTTTTGTATTGTATTTAATGGAAAAATTCTTTGAAGATGCACAAATCTTTATAAACAGATATTATTGTAGTTGTTGTTGTTATTATTGTTCTGTGTCTTTTGGCGCATTTAATCATAATGATTTTTTACAATCTAAGGACCCGTCTTTTTTATTATTAATATTAATACTTATATATTTGCTACCTCTCGTTGACATTTGCCCAGCACCGTCAGGAAAACGACCTTAAATACTTAATATAAAGATTTATTGTAATCGTTAAAGTTTTTGAAAGTCTAATATTAAAATTAGAACCTAAAATTCCACCAGGACTACTTATGTAGTTTTTTCCCATTTCTATATTTTCCAACATTAGTGTTTGATTACGCTTCTACTAAAGTGTATCTAAACAAGTACATATATGTCAGGTATATCAGATATGTAATATTTCAAAACAATAAACATGAATATGATTATTTATTTGTAAATAAATGTGAATTTAATAGAAACGA
The DNA here is from genome assembly GCA_963681545.1 of Germaria angustata. NCBI lineage: Eukaryota > Metazoa > Arthropoda > Insecta > Diptera > Tachinidae > Germaria > Germaria angustata. Next base: position 9,502,756 of record OY813001.1, on the reverse strand, counting down.
AAACATTGCTTATCGATTTTATATCACACAATAGTTATAAATAAATAAATATACACTCACAGAAAATGATTCGAATATCATTTCATAAAAATTCTGCTGAAGAGAGAAAAAGCTCAAGAGCAGTCCAGTACAAATAATTCGAACTTTTTGCAAATACCCATCTTTCTATTTAAAACGGGAATTATTAGAAAACTTTGAAAACTTTATTTTCTTAACAAATACATATAGAGATTGGTTTGCTAAGATCCGCACACTGTTTAAGGTCTTACCCAAAGAATATTCCTTAATTAAATACTATGAATGTTTCTTTTGTTTGCCAATAGGATTCAACAAATGTGTTTATTAATATTCATATTCTATTATTTATGCAAATTTTTTTTCATCATACCTATTTACAAACACGTTCATTTGGCAAAAACGTACAAACAAACTTAAAGGTTGATTTTTATTCAGATAAATTCATATTGCAAGGATTATAATTCTACAAATATATGCTTAAAATCTGTTTATACATACAGATGTTTTGCAGTTCATAGACATTTGCCCACTCATACATAAACATTTGTTTCTCTTTATGTCTGTGATAAAATTGTTTGTTTCTTTATTTGTTTGCTGTGCTGTGTGTGTGTGTGTGTGTGTGTCTGTTCAATAATGGTATTGAATAGGTAAGTGTGTATTGGCGTATGTAAATATTGATTTGATTACTTACGGGATTTATTTGACCATGACAATAATTGAACCGCAAACGAATACAAATCTACAAAGATTGAAACATTCTCTGTTTGTACAATTTACTTAAATAACAATTACATTCTTGTATATAATTTATTGAATATTTTTCTATTATTTATTGGTTTACATGTTAAAAAACAAAAATAATAATTATTATTTATTTTTATTTTTATTATTATAATTTATTTTAGTAGGGAAAGAACTCTTCAATAGTAGTCGAAGGATCATTGCGAATTTTTGTTCATTTAATATGCCAATAACATCAGACATAATCAGATGGTGCTATTGAATCTTGGAAATTTCATGAAATATTATGGTGGCCTTTTGGCAGATCAAAGATTCTAGTTTCAAAGAAAATCTCAGTCAAAAGCAAAAAATATTGAATATAAAATAAGATTGCACTCTATTCCCTAGTGTATCGAATGAAAACAGATGTACTGAGGAATATGTCACCCCTAATTTAGAATCAGAATAGTGGGATATTTCAAATTTTCCATTCTAGAAGTAGATGTTTGTCCTGCAAATGATCTTAGTAATTAAATAATAGAAATTTCTATACAAATTTTCTATTATCTTGCTATTTTCTATTATCTAATTGTAATAATTTCCAAAACATGAAACTTTGCAAATAATTTTTCAAATTATAACTTGTGAGCAAAAGTTGGTTAAAGGAGATTTAAAATAAACTAGTTTATAATACGAGCATTACCTTTTGTTTTTTATCCTTTCCTTTTTGTACTTCTTGGGATTAGTTTTAATAACTATTTCTTGTTTTTTTTTTTTGCCCTACTCCTAGTCATTTAGCAAGTGTAGCCAGCCAAAGATGTACAAGTACTACCAACAAAGTACAATATTATAACAACACAAAACTTTTTCTTTGCAAAATTTATATTATAACTTTTTTAAACGATAAATTTTAAATTTTAATTAAGTAAAGATTATGAAAGTGTGCAGTTAAGAATAGTTCAAATAAGGAGAAATTCTTGAGTGACGCTATTTAATACATCACATGAAGCCAATAAATTTACGATTCTCAAAACCTATTCATAGCATGTCCTTAAGGCTTTTAAAGCATTTTTTTGTAGCCATGTTCATGATACTTATGTGAATTAATCTAAAATTAAATAAAAGCATCCAAAATAATTGCCAAATTGTTTTTCGTATTATCTGAAATTTAATACAAATAATATCATTTACTCCCATATTGTGCAGAAATTATTACATTATTTATTTATTTATTTTTTGTTTCTTTTTTGACTCATGACATTGTTGCAACAAATGTTATATGATATCAGATCTATTTATTTATGCAGTTTCTAGTACTGACTGAATTAAAGAGATGTACAGTCCAAAGAAATATTCGACCAGAGACTATATCGAAGAAAGTCCTTAACGTAAAGAAAACTTTTCCCAAAACTACAAAAATTTCCTTAAGTCTAACAAAAATTAACTTAAAAATAATCACATTGCATCTCACAACAAATTTCTTATGCTTAACGACAAAATAAATGACTTTTAGATTATATTTTCTAAAATTTACTAATGTTACTGTCTATAAAACTTGAAGAATATATGGCATAAAATTATTAAGTTTTTATATTTGTAAAAAAAGTAGTTTTAGGAAATGATAAACTAATGAAAGTTCACAAAACTTAACATACTTTAGAATTGCAAGTGCTTGACCTCAAGTTTTCTTCACACTTTTCCATAATTTAGCAAAAGTTTCGTAGGATTGAAAAAAATATCTCTTAAAGGGATTTTTTAGCTCATGAACTACTAGATGTTAAGAAAACTTACTACAACTATAAAGCTGAACACGCAAGTAGTGGAAAGTTTTCAGGCTTTTTAAGGACTATACGAGTTAACAAATGGTACAAGTTTACCCTTTTTTATATTAACTACATAATTAAAATGCTCCCGTAAAAATAACCCGATACACAAAAAGGTCCAGAGCTGAACAGTCGATTCCATCGTGGGATGAGTTAAACGTAATAAATTTAATAAACATTTTTGTTTGTGTTTTTATGAATTTTAGAGAATAATAAAAATGTTTTTTAAACACGTAATAAATTCCTCCGCCGATGATAAAATAATTCTCTTGGAAAATAAATTCGGGAAATTCCTCTACTAGTTTAAAGGGCATTGCTAAGTTCGAGCTCAAGTCATATATTAGAGAAGATCTGATGATTTCTTTATCATATGTATGGACTGGATAGAAAAATAATAGCGTTCCTCAGTCACTTCTTCAATTTAAAAAAAAATGAACTAAGAAATTTAAAATTATTCGTGATAAGGACAATTTTTAAGAAATTATTTTATTAAAAATAAGTCGGACTTTCTAGAAAAAAATATTTTCTTCTTTAGTTGTATTGAATAAAACGTTTTTAACCAGACTTTTACTTAAGCCCTGTAAAACTGGCTTTGGCGCCTTATGACAACTGATTTGAGTTTAAATTGATAAAACTCTTCAAAACTTTAGTTCACTATTTTAATGTACAGTCGATTTCAATTACCTGCATGTCACATATTCAAAAAAAAAAAAAAAAAAAAAAAAAAAACCAACATGATTGAAATCAAATTATCTACACTTTTATTTATTCAAACTAATTTTCAGACACCTCATCTTACTCCTTAAAACCCCATTATAATTTGTAATAGTGGAAAAATCTAATACAACAAAAGCAAAATAATCAATTAACTGCTGATGAAACGAAATTCAACTGCGCTAATTGTAATTGTAAGATATGAAGCCGATAAAATCTTAATTTATAAAAAATCGAGCTCTAAATCAGCATACATCTGCTTTATATTTGATACATATCAGATTTTCTATTCTTTATTCAAAGAAAATGCTGAGAATGTCCAAAGGAAACCATTTCGAGAAACAGCTATTGACAAGTTAATTTTCTCTAACCGACTTTAGGTCATGTTGTTGTAATTAACGTAAGTTTTTGTTTATGGAAAACAATTGTTCACATCTTGTATTCACATAATGATGCCTAGAGCGTATGAGTATTATGAAAGCAAGCACCAGTTTTTTATTGCGTATACGCCTTGAACTACATGTGCTTTTCTTTTCTTAAAATTTTCCAAATTCGCTAATTAATAATTTTAATAGATTTAATTAATAGACTTCTAAAAGGCATTTTATTGTGTAATGAAAATAAATATTCACAAGTCCGCTCTCTTAAAATGATCCAGTGCAAATGAATGTTATGGTATAGTTACAATTTCTATCTATATGAATTATAACAAATACAGAATCATAGTAGGTTTAGAATGTTTCTATACAAACCAACACAACAAACAATTTACTAAACGTGAGTCCATTTTATTTTTCTCTCAACACCCATACAATTAAACGCCCGTTGGTCGTTAATGATTGTATTTAGTTGGGCAAAAAATGAAAAATAAAATCTTTATTTTAAATACTTAATATTGAAAATTCATTATTTGGGGTATTCTCCCCAACTAATCGTTAAAAACAATTAGAGCTTTTGCAAAATGCATACAAAAAATCAAAAGTTTGTTGTGGCTTTAGACTCACGTTGAGTAAATTGTTTGTTGTTTTGGTTTGTATAGAATCATTCTAAACCTACTATGATTATGTATTTGTTGTAATTCATATGCAATATTGAAATTCTCATATTGTATTTGATTTATGTGGCATAAACATCCGAGGTTGAATGTTTTCAAACTGCTTAAACTTCACTGACGATTTGGTTTTAGCAACCAATGAAATGACGGCATATGAAGAGCTAAAGCCACAACAAACTTTTGATTTTTTGTATGCATTTTGCAAAAGCTCTAATTGTTTCTAACGATTAGTTGGGGAGAATATCCCAAATAATGAATTTTCAATATTAAGTAATGTATTTTCATTTTTATTCAGCCGTCTTTATTCCTATTGAATAGAACCGATGTTGATCTAAACATTGCATAAATAAATGAAGAAAAAAATTTAATTAAACAAAGGAGTTTTACTTAAAAATAAAACTAAGTTACATACCTTGAGGTCGAGGAAATTAATACATATATATTATATAAGGATAACATAGACTTTAATCACATTTGGCTACTTGTGAAATACAGAAAAATTGTAAATATAATAGTTTCAGAAAACTTTTGCACAAGTACATGGTAACAAACAATAAAATTGGACTTGAGTCTTAATTTCGTTATAATTTATTGAAAGATAAAAGTTAAGTTTTACTAACAATTATTATCGAAACCTTCAATTTGTGGCCAATGTTAGACAAAAAAATTAACTCCTGCGGCTTCCGATAGCGATTACCTCAAGTTTCTCGCAGTCAACCAAGAAAAGTAGTTTCCACCCTTCTCAATTCCATATTCACTATATTTTTAAGAATATTGTCGAACAGTGTCTCTAAATGGCACTCAAGTTTCTTCAGTTATATTGTCAAGTGTTTTAAGATTCCAATTTCAATCAATTAAGCGTCTAGATCTTTATTAGTACCCATGCGGCTGTAATCATAACAGAAATCTTATTTTATCGTCTTTTTAATATTTCCTAAATAAGAAATTAAACTCCAACTACCGAAACCATGTTAATTGAGTAAACAAAACTTTGTAGCAGAAAAAAACTTAAAACTCTATATCGCAACATTATCCATTATATACGAGTATATGGTGCGTTTATGTGCGAGTGCTTAAAAATAAATACAAAAAAGTCAAACTGCAACTAGACAAGAAAATAGACTTTCATTATGTGGTTGAAGTAGCAGCAACTAAATAAAGAATTACTTTATTCATTTCATGCTACTTTTTGTAGCATTTTATTTTTGTTCTTGTGTGGCAGCAACTTTTACCAAACGGTTGTTGCTTCAAATAAAAAAGCAAACTGACTTGCAAAAGGAAAACATGAAATCTTTCATCTCGCCATATGTCTCAAGGGTATGATGTGTAAATAAACTTTGGGGGAAAGAAAATGCAACTAAAATACACACGCCCACCCCATTGCAAAAATATATTTTGAAAATATTCGTTTGCATATAAGGGCTTAAGTATTTAAAAGATGAAACATAGAAAATAAGAGGGGGGTAGAAAGAGAGACAAATAGGAAACAAAAGAAAGTATTAAGGAAACTTTGATACAAAATACTTAGAAATAAATAAAAGAAGAGTTGCGGGAATAATGAAAAAAGGAAAATAAAGATAGTAATACTAAAATAAACGAAATTCTTTATTAGTAGAAGCAAAGAAAAAATATAATTGCACTGATCATTTTATGATAGCGAAATAATACATTTTAATGATGCATATTATGTTTGCTAAAATCCGTCGACCACAAAATTATTATGTTCCTTAAAATAACTATGCTGTAGTTTTAATTTCGTTTTATTAGGAAAATTGTGAAAATGAGACATGTCAGGCCTACCGAAATAGTTGGCGATATTCGTTGGCAGTTCGTTTTAGTTATCCACTAGAATAGTGTTTGTATATGTTTTGCTAGATTTTGTTGACCTCAAAATAATTTAGTTTGAGAAATATTCACGGAAATTTAATTATTCTAAAAATACCTATACCATCGTTGTGTTTAATCATATTATGGTATATTTAATTTATGCTGCTTTTGATCGGTATTATTTAAATTGATATTTCAATACTATTTGAGTATTTTTGTTGGAAAAAACATTTTTTTTCTATAACTAAATTAGTTAAATTGTTATTGAAGAATACCTTGATCTTTAAAAATACTACACAACAGCAAAAGCACATAAAAAGGTCCCGACAACAGATTTTGGATAAAAGGACCGACCCAAGGTTATAAAACTGTGTCCGCGTTTTGAATGTTTATGTCTGATTTTACTTTCTGAGAGGACCACGACTTTTGTCCTTTTCTGCAGTTTTATATGTCAAGAAGCTTAAGGAACCTTGCCTTTTAGTTGAAGGATATATTCAGTATATAAATAAACACTAGCAGGTATACTTTTACAGAACAGTATCAAATACTCTGCATTTTGCTGCCACAGGCAAGGAAAATATGCGAGGGTAGATCAATTGTTTAACGACCTTTTTGTTTTTCTTCCTTTTAACTGACAAGGCAACAGTACTGCTGTCAAGATTTTAATATGATGCATCATATGACGCATTTTATCGCGTGATTTGAGGCGAAAAATTTTATCTGCTCATTAAGCATTAGTTTTTCTGGGAAATTACCATCAATTAAAACAAGACTAAGAAGATTGGTAAATACTGTGAGTATTTTAGTAAATTTCCTTTTAGCTGTAAAGGCATGGAAGATGCCTCTGGTCGCCCAGTTGAACACGCAGTTGATTAAACGCAATTTCCAAGTAAAACTTACATTAATTTTGAAATAAAAAACCGAACAAAGGTTTTTTCAAAACTTCATTTAAAAGTGGATTGTGTGGAAGAAAATGTTGCCCTGAAATGATTTTCCGTGCTATATTAATTGTAACTTTTTGAAATTTTCGTTTCATTAACTTAATGATACTAACTTTAACTTTTATCAAGCTTTTGGTTATTTTTGGAATGGTTTTTTTTCAATATTGTGCCATAGTATAAAAAAGTACGCACGAACCTTAGCGAAGGTTGCGGCGTGTACTTTTCTGAAAAAGTCTAACATTTAATGGGTTTTATAATAGAAAAAGAGGATTCAGTATTCGTTATCAATTGCAAATTCACTAAAAAAATCACACAATCCTCTAAGAGACATGAGTTTCCAAAATTACAGCAATAATTTTGTTTTAGCTGATCGTTAAAATTATTTAAAAAAATGCTGTTGGTTTCACTAAAACAATCTGCCGTAATAAATAAATTTTTATAAGAAATAATTTTATATCTTCCATCCAACTTCTTTTTCATAACTATATTTTGTGTGGAAAATAGCATGTCTTTTCTAATGCCATAATGTGGCAACAAGAATATCATACATATTCGCCTAGAAAGAAAAAAATAATAAATCTTAATAGTATTTAAATGTAACATTATGTATATGAGAAAACTAAAAGAATCAGTTTTTAAAAACACACAAATGTTTCTATGACATACTCGTAGAAAGAATGCATTTGAAAAACACATAAAGAAAAGGAGAAAATTAAATAAGAAGATGAGCTGAAAAAAAATTGTTAACAAAAGAGTCAAAAAAATGTCAGTGTGTGTTTTGTCATGTCACAAAATCTTGAGACCAAAGTACTAATGTTGCTTGTGTCGTTGCACTTTAAAGAACATTAAAGTCATTTGCATTTTAAGTAAATAAATTAACAAGAATATATATAAAACAAATACCATAATGTTTATACCATGTAGTTTTATTATTTAAAACAAATGCCAACATGTGAGCAATTTTTCGAGGACTGTCAGCAGAATAAAGGGTTTTAATATGCAATGGTTACATGAAATTGAATATGTGATTGATTAAATAAGTAGGCTTGATGAAATGATGCCCCCATGAAGCAAGTAGCAACGTATTAACTCGTAATGAAATTGGGCCTAAAGATATGAAATAAGTTCCGACAAATTTTAATGAAAGAAATCCCAAAGAAAATTTAAGCTGAAACAAATTTAGGAACTTTTCTCATAAGGCAAAAAAAATAAAATGGGAGACCCAAAAATATTAGGAATTTTTAAAAATCTTTAGACGTCCTCTTACTTGACTTCTGGGGAAGCGTTGTGTGCGGCCAAAGGCCGACAATGCAAGCATTCCTCAGAAATTCTGTGTCATAAGCGCATATTTAGAATTTTACTGTTTACTTTCGCATTTGCCATCACATCTTCTCGGTATCGCTTTCACACCGCCAAAGAAGAGACTGTTGCTGCTTGCGAGGCATTTTATACAAAGGCCCAACTATAACAAAGATAATTTAAGCTACTTTCAGTTTAGTATTTTCGAACCGATAGGGGTTGTATGTATTTGCTGCATACTCCCAATACTTTGTTGCTTTTTCTGGTTGTCGTTGTGTATATTGCTGCATCTGCAGTTGCGATTTGTTACCTTGTGTATCCTGTGGTTGTGGTTGTATATATTTCACTGAGCTTGTTTGGTTTCATTCCACTCACTTCACTGCTATTCTCAAGTGTTCATTTCCTCTGTTGGCCTCTTGCTGCATATGGTGAGTTGTCCAAATATAGGATTATTTTTAAAAATTAAGGATGATGTGATTGCATGGTTATGAACTGTGTGATAAAGTGCATCATTATGATGAAACCAGAGATTATATCAGTTCCGAAGTTCTTTGGAGTGCCTTCGTAGACTAGTAGCTCGTGTACTAGACTGGTAGTCCGAAGGTGGCAGGTTCGACTCGTAAGCAGACTCCAGATGTCTCTGCAGATAAGCCAAGTAGTTTCCCAGTTTGTGTTTGTTAATTAATTAAAAAAATGTCTTCGATTTCAGTTTGGAAAAAAATCCCTAATCATTGCTCTTCAGCGCTCGCTGTTGACTGAAATGGTAGAAACTATAAGCCAATACTATCTTTCCAAAATCCACACCACACTATCCCTCTCTGTGATTGCATTTATCTTTGGGGAATAACATATGGTGTTTCCTATCCCCAGATACAGGAACTTTGTTGGTTGCCATAGTCGTCGAAATGCAAACGAACCTAGTGAGAAAAGATGAAATTCAATGTCCGATGGTTTGCAAATATTTTTCAATGTTGTTTCAGCATGAAGAGAAACATTTTTGCTGATGAAGTTGTGATACTGGCTGATCAGTGTCATAAAACCATTTACTAGATGCTTGCTCCAAATGCAATACTTCTCTTTCTTCTACTACTTCTGTTGAGTCTATTTGAAACTATTGTTCCCCTCAAGGTGGTCCATCGCCCATCGTCTTTCTACAAGAAATGTATGGATCCACTTTTAACCAATCGACCTCTGGTTTTAAACGAAATTAAAAAAAAAACTCTTGGACAATCGTAAATGCTTTCTAAAGGACTTAACCCACTACATCCAAAGGTAAAACACCTCATAATCGTGTAAACTTTGCTTATTTTGCGTTTTGTTTTGTTTTGGGCTCCAATCTCAAGAAGTGTTTGTCCTTAGAGCCCCGTTTATATGTCAACTATATCTTCAGTATGATTATAATAAATATTTGTTTGAATTATTTTTATCATCTTATTTAAGTTTTGTTGCATCTTCTGCAATTACCAGAACTACAGGGTAAAGACACATGACCACTTAACCAAAGGCTGATGCGTGCTGAGTACGTGTTTATGTACATTTTCGTTTTCCTAAGTACAATTATGCATTACAAACCCACATTATGGCTAATTTCAATGATGATAATACACTAAGTGTGGCACTAATACGAGTATAATTTAATACAGAGAAGCACTTTTATTGGCAAATGTACTTAAGGCCTTTTCCAAAGATAATATTTTTATAAAAATATTGTCCCAAATTGTTCAATAAAGCAAAGAACTAAAGCATTCACTCTAAGTATAGATCAAAACATAAAGATTTCATTAAGAATGGATTATAATAGTATGTGGAAAACCTTTTTTTCAATGTTTATATTTTTAGTTTAGGAAAAATTGAAAATAAAATATTAGTAACTGAAATATTATATCTGTATATTATATTTCCATTTTCAAATTCAATTCTTACATTCACACCTTTTAAAGCGCATTATTCATCTCTAGTTCCAACCATCTTTTGGTAAAAAAAGTCTTAAGTCATTTTAAAGTATACAGAACACGGCAACAAAAACAACCACAACAAAAATTTACTCGTAATTTTTTTCGCTTGTCATGTGTTTAATGATTTTATATAAGTGGCTTAAATACATTGTTATTGCAAAAAGAAAGTTCTCTAGACAAGTTTTCTCATATTTTTCTTTTACACAGTCATACTTGTACTTGTTACGGTTGGCAAATACTTGTTATTGGAGTTTTCTTTATGGATTTCCTTCAGCTTTAATTTCATTGAACTTGAAATAAGTTTTGAAATTTCAGATTTTTTTAATCGGAAATATTTAGAACGAGACTCGTAATATTCCAATTCTTCAAACTTCGACTTCAAAAATATTATTGCCACTTAAACTTCTAGAACTATGTGGTGGTTATGATAAAAATGCAGTATATTCTGAATTAATTACTTGCACTGTGTTAAGACTAATTATTACTATTTTCAATTATACTCAATAATAATTTATAGTCTAAGAAACAACTACGTAACTTGTAATATAATGTAATGTAATGTAAAGGGGGTTTGGCCCAGGATGGCCCCTTGCACTGCGACCATTGTTGATCTATTATGCTTCCCCTGTTCCTAGCAGTCTAATACGTTCGCAAATAGGATCAGCTCCTTCAGTGGGAGCATTAGCAGATCCTCTTCACCCAGCGTATGTGCATGTAGAGTTCTGTGTCTTCTGTGGCACAATGCCCCACAATTTGCTATCAAGTGATCCATCGACTCCTCATCTTCACCGCAAAATCTGCAGATGTCCGTGTCAGATAAGCCCATTCTGCACAGGTAAGCATTGCAGGTGTAATGGCCTGTGAACGCCCCTACCAGCATGTAACTTGTAAAATACCACGAAATAATTGTGAATAATATCAGAATTTTTCATGGATTCTCTTTACATCATATTTTTTTAAATATCAAAATGTACATTTTTTACTATGAATATGCATTACCATTTAGGTGAATATAATTCTGTATCAAATTCAATTTAACTACGAGTTCCTTAGAAAGTGTAAAAGGCGTTTAATTATTCGAAAACTTTTGTTCAATAAAGAAGGTGGTATTTTAAAATTCGCAGAATACCAGCAGATGATTTATTTTTCTTATACGGGTCTATCCTTTCTCTGTGTTGAGATATAATTTTGAAGTTGCTTTAAATCACAATTCTCAAATGAACATGCTATTGCAGGCGTATACGCAATAAAAATAATTTTTATTAATAGACAAAACTCATACGCACTGGACCATGAAATCATTGGAAATGATCCACATTTACGCTACTACACAGCCCTATATATCCTTTTTGGAAGCTCCTTTTTCTGGAGAGATTTGCATCAGTAACGTTTTCATTTCAATAAAAATTAAATTAAAGGTTTGAAAACCTTTAATTTTTTACCTCTAACTCTGACTTTTGGACTTGATATCATGGCATATGTGTCCTAATCTGTAGTAATTTTTATGAACTTATTCCCCACATGTAACTGGTTTCTGTAACATCAAAAGTTCTGGCATCGAAAAATTTTAATAATTACATATACCACCGTGGCTTTATGAAAAATTGTGAATTCTATGGAAACTGTCAAATGAAAAATATTTTTTTCCTACTCATTCTATGATAATAATATTTTCTATCATATCAGTTAGAGAAACGAGGTACTGGTATCAACCATAGAAAACACAATAAATGAATGAACTTCCGGCTTAAACATTGTGAGTTTTAGAAAGGTTTTTCTAATCCAATGTTAAGTAGTCATAGCTGCTATGGGTTCAATTCCAATCATAAGCCGCGATCTACTTCATCAAGTAGTAATGATTTTTCCTACTGAGCTTTTTAAATTGAGTTAAGCTTTGTCAGTTTATTTGTAATATTTAATAAATATAAAAATTGCAAATTACTCTAGACATTTCTCTGTTTCTCCAGCTTCCCTTTGAATACATTATAAAATGCTTTTTATTTGATAACCCAAGTAAGCTCTTGTACAACTTATTATTATTATTTCTTCTTACATTGCAAACATACTTCATGCAACATACGATTGCAAAGATATCTGATATTTGAAGCATAAAAATTTTAATATACAAAGAAATGAAGTATTTTGTTGCAATTCTTGGCAGGATTTAGAAAAGAAAAGAAAATAAAGAAATAATAATTCACATTAAAAAATAAAATCATATGTAGTGGAATGCATAATGATACTTCAAACAAACTGAAAATATTATGCAGTTTGTTCAATAACTAATCCATGATAGAAGAGATATCAATCACTTACAAATGAAAAGAGTCCTTGAAATTTTCATTCAGATAGCATTTGTTTGTTTTTGTTTTATATTTTTTAATTTTTTGTTTCTTGCATCAAACTTAGAAAACAGTTTCAGTAATTGATGATTTACCATTAAATAAACCTTTATTCAAATACATCAATGTATTGTTTGAAGTTTAAAACAAAATTTAAGAATAAATTCTTTAAAGTTTTCTGTTTCAAACAAATACAACCACTGGCGAGGTTTGGCAATTCGTAGGCTTACGTGGCCCGCAACATCATGGACGTTAACACTCCGCCAATAAATATTGCAGCAATAATGGAACTGGATGATATAAGACTGCCATAAGTTGCTAAATGGAGAAAAAGTTTTTGCAGTTTTTCATTTCATAATTACCTTCAACCCAGCTTAAAATAGACAGCTTTCGTTTAATTTTGTAATTTAGGCATTAAAAGTTAGTAGATGTAGCATAAAGAAAAGAAAAAGATAATATAGAAAAATTCAAGCATCACTCTTTAAACTATTTGATACTTCTAAAAAAGGAAATAAAATCCTTAAGCTCTATACTTACAAACACTAGACTAATAATTGATTTACTTCCTAAACACATCTGTCGATGCATCTTCTGTGAAGGAAAACACTCCGCACATGGAAAAATTTATCTTAATCCTTTTCATTGAGGCAGCTTCTGTAGAAATCACGTAATATCAGACATATTCGTTTATTTGTCTGGAATGGCTAATAGAAAATTTGCAATCTGATAGCTGCTACTATATCGCTAGAGTTGCTCTACTGGAAAGGTAATGAATTCCTTGAGCAGTTTAAGTTTATTTGGAGTCATATTTAGAGCCATTTAGAAGATTTGAATGTGGGCCAGATTAATCTAAAAGTCCTGGTGCATGTTTTCTACCAAATTGCTGGCTTGAATTTTAAATTTCTATTTGCAGGTGAATAAAAGTATTCAATACAAAACCTCAGCTGCACAAAATTTTTTATCTAGCAGGATATAATCCTGCCCTAACACATTTCAAATTATGACTGGAAAAATTGTTATTTTGTTTTGAGTCCAGCTGTCACTATATCAGCATTTAGTTGGATTTCATGACTTGACAGGATATTATTATCATAAGCCAAATGCAGGCATCCATAATATAACAATTTTCCGAAAAAATAAGTTAAGGAATATCCAAATAAATTTTTTAAACATATTGTTGTGGGAGGGAACATATTTGGGAAAGATTTGTGGAAAGAATTAATAAATATAATGTAAATAAATATATCAATCGCATACTCAAATTAAATTTTATAATATAAGGATATTTTTAATTAAAATGAAACACATAATAAACTTCCAGTAAGTGCTACGGCTTCAAGATTAACTTAAAATGCAAAATGAATTCCTATTTGCTGCATTTATAGATTTATTTTAAGAACAAATATAAAACGATATCAGAGAATGTCAACCGAAGGTAGTATTAAGTGGTTTTAAACTTGTTATAAAAGTTTTATTAATACAATTTTTTTGAACAATGAACTTTTAAAATTTGTTCGCTATGGCCTTACTTGTTGACTTGTCTGCAAATCATGGGTTAAAACATTCTAATACAATATATGAGCTTTCAAACATAAATGGATATTAGGAAATACATAATACATTATTTCTTACCAATGGTTTAAAAAGCTTGTTTAGATTTTAAAAAACCTTTCCCTGGCCAGGACAGTAAGGAAGAGTAAATAAAAAACAAGGATATATTCGCGAATGTTGAATTTTTCTTCCAAAGGCAATTGCTCTAATTTATAATGATTTTCCGACATGTCACGTACAATTTGGTTTATAAAAAAAATCTGAAGTGGGATGACGGCAGTTTCAAATGCAAATATTCGGGACTTTATTCATCCCCTTGTAATTAAAAAGGAGTTTCCCCATAAACTGAAAAACCATACAATCAATGGACAAAACATTGTCAAATTGGGTTTGTAAAAAAGAGTGACGTGGGATGACGGAAAATCGTTTAAATACAAATATTTCGGACTTTATCCATCCCTTGTAATTAAAAGGGAGTTTCTCAATAAACTGAAAACCTTACATTTAATGGACAAAACATTGCCGATATTGAGAGTCTATTTCTAAGGCATTTCTTCACATATAATTTTCTTTACAGATATTTTAATTTTGAATCGTATGAAAGAGACCTGTCAGAACCATTTTTTACATCCTTAAATATAAAGGGCATTGCATTAAGCAAAATACTAATTGTTTGTTTAAATATTTAATATCATATTTAAAGGTTTTATCCTTCTAGTTTTAAATAAGGACGAAATAATAACTAGAGGGGCTTAGTTCTCCAATTCATTCTTAAATTTTTATTTATTTGACGGGTAAATTGTGTACTAGATCAGTACTATAAAACTTGCGGGTGTGATTGCTGCCATAAACCTTGAGAGTTCGTGGCTTTATAATTTTTAAAAATAGTGAATCTATAGTAGTTTTATAAAAATTCTCATTTATTTTTTTAAACTTTTGTTGACATCAAAAACATTTTAAATCTATTCCTCTTATTAGTTGAAAATAAAACCAGCTTATCCTGTGTCTAACTGAGGTTTTCAAACAATGAATATTTATATCAAGTAGTACCACGGGTACCATCTTGTGCAACTTGTTGGTTTTTCACCGAAAAAAGTTGGCTGCTGGCAAAATGCAAGCGTATAACAAATTTTTATTGTCTGCCAACATTTTTTGTATTTTTTTTTTTTTTTTTTTTTTTTTTTTTTGAGAAATTTTATAAACCAACATGTCAATGAACTTCTTAATTTTGCTTTTTATATTGTGACTTTTTATCTCGTAAAAAAAATCCCCTTTTTATGCTACTGTTTACCAGACATTGCTCCTGTCAAAATGGCCAGCCTGTGATAACGAATAAGGAATTGAAAAAAAAACTTCGAACTTAATCTTATCGTTGCTTCTGTTGAATGTCTGCTGCAGCCGTTTGACTATCTGCTACATTTTATGCCACACTTTGACAGGTGACTAATTGGCAATTTTCTCACCATCATCATTTGACTTAAATAGAGACTAGACTAAATACTTTATTCCCTTACACAAATACATTTATTGTATATCTGCATGTGTGTATGTATTATTTTTTTATTCTTTATCTCCTTTCGGCTGTTTTCTGGAATTACTTTTTGCTTTAATAAAACTTTGATTTTAGTTTTTATCTATTTTCATGCTACAAATAACAAACAAACACTTAAACATACTTCCCTTTCATTTACTTGGCTTTATGTGTCTGCATTTGTGTATGTATGTGTGTGTGTGTGCATGTATGTATGATTTTTCATAATATTTGCTCTAGTATATTTTTCTATATAAAGTTTGTTTAATGTCTGTTCTAAGTAACATTCAGTTGCCAGTCTGGAGAACAAATCAGAGTCATATAATGAAACTTCCTCCACTTACTTGCACGAGTGTTCCGCAAGTTTAACGAGTAGCAGCAGTTATTTTTTTATATTTTTTTCTAAAACTGCACTTGCACTTGACTGCCGTGATTTTATTGTTGGTGTTGGTGTGGTGTTTTCATCCAGAATATTCTGCCAGCTTTTGTATGTCAATGTACTGTGGACTGAGAACTAGGAAAATGTCTGCTCCCAAGGATAATTTAAATGTCATGAAGGAAATTCTTACATGTAATCGATTTTATTGGTATTCACAGAGCCAGCAAAAATAACTTGGGCATGGAAATTCATATAGATGAGGGTGGAAATAATTTAAGGGTTTGGAAAATTTATTGGAAATTTATTTTCCAAACGATGTTGTAAATTAAATAATTGATAACGTATTTTTTAAAGCAAAATTTTTAGCAAGTACTTCTCTAAAAGAACTCAATCTAATGCTGTCGGTAAAAAGGACTCTTTCAAAAACAGCTGCGTTTTAAAAGAAACAATTTAAAAAAATACTCTTTATAGAGCTATTTTTTAAGAAGCTACTTTTTGATAAATGAAGTAA
Organism: Germaria angustata; assembly: GCA_963681545.1. Lineage (NCBI taxonomy): Eukaryota > Metazoa > Arthropoda > Insecta > Diptera > Tachinidae > Germaria > Germaria angustata. The sequence continues at coordinate 9,486,091 of OY813001.1, read as the reverse complement.
TTCATGTAAAGCGCACAACCCAAAAAAGGAAGGGATGATTTTTTGAAATTCCTTGATATTTCACTCGACTCTACTTCTAGATGATATGAATGTGTATAAACGGTATTTTGAGGTTTACTTTTTGACATTTAAAAACTTAAATTTATAAATTAAAAAAAAAAAAAAAAAAAAAAACATTTAGATGAGTGAGTCTAAAAAAAGAAAACAAATCAATTTGATAAATAAAATTTTCAAGTGCAAAATCGTAAATCAAAATTTTAAAATAATTTTTTTTACTCTCGCACTTTTTTCATAATTAGACTAGAAATCCTTCATTGTACTGTAAAAATGTTTTAAAAGGATGTGAATTGGTCTATAATTATGGCAATTTTATATACATACATGGTGCACTACAAAACCGGAAATGCCCATTTTAAATTCCAATTTTTTCTATCTAAGTCGCAATTTTTTATATTTTTTAACTCGAAACCGGAGTAAATTAATTTTGAAGTGGGTCATACATCAGTTCGATAGTTATTTAAATTTATGTACACGCATGCCGCACTGCGAAAATATTTCGAGTTGCCTGCTTCATGTGAAAAAATTATTATTGCAATGTTCTTTGATCATTGCTATTGAAAATAGTTTCTGTAAGGATATTTTCTAATATAGAGATATTATGAAAGGGATCTTTGAAATATAGAACTTGCCTGAAAAGTTTTTTTTGTCCAATCACTTTTCTGTAAAGATGCTTAGAATATCAAAGGAAAGGAAAGGATTAAAATATCAAAAGGAAATGTTTTGAAAAGGCTGCCTTTAGAATTGGTATATAAATCGTTTATAATTTTTATTACATATTTCTTTCTTGGAAAAGTACCTTCTTTTGAAAGGCTAGTTTAGCAGTTTTTTTAAGAAAATATTTTCCTTGATTTTTGCTATTCACTTTTAAGGACTATTGTGACTTTTTTCCGATTTTGATAGAATATAGGAACCGTACATTATTCAAATAGTACGAAATTTTTGTCGATAAAAAAACAAATCAAACCATATAAACTAGCATCATCAAAGAAAAAAAGTTAAGTGATTTTAAGCTCTAAAAGGAGCAGCCCATCACGAGATTTTGAACGGTCCCATTCAGAACTATTCTTAGCGACAAACAGCCAATTTGCGTTCCACTAAGAACTCCCAATACGACAAGTTGAACGAAAAAAGCCTTTCTTTATAAATTAGCGTCCCACTATGAAATTTTTTCTGACTTGCATGCGAACGTAAATCTTTAAATTATGGAAAAAATCCAAAAGTTAAAAATAAAAGTAAAAAAATCATGTAAATTAATGTAATAAAAATATGAAAAAATAAATTAAAAGAATATGGTGTATAGTCTTCCCACTACCACTATTACGAAAAATATCTGTGAAAGATTTATTAGATTATATCCTTCCAGCATGAATCATCAACATTGAATCAATTGTGTCCATTAGTGGCATGTACCCAGACAATATAAGACATGAGGTCAAGGGTATGGAACTCTACAAATAAATCATTAAATAAATAAAAAATAAATATATAAAGGAACTGAATAAGAAGAATTGAAATAATAATGAGTGCATACACAGCTCAAGCAGAGCAATTAAATTTCCCAGGGTTTTTCCACTGACAAAAAAATGTGTGCCTCTGAACTTTGTTTTCAAACACGCCCACAAGATTTCAAACTTTTTCGGCCCACATTATTAGATGAATTTTTTGTAGCGAGTTCTAGGAAAAAATATGTCTTAACGATGTAAATAAAATATCATAACAAAAATAACTCATAAATATTTTGTTGTCACTGATTTTATTTTCGAGTACAATCAGTGACAGCAACGATCGCCTCAGAGTTAAATTATTATGATGAAATATATTTATTTGAACGACATTGCTGTTTTAATTGACGATTTATTTCTAAAATATACGATATGCCAACATAGTAATTTGACAATTTTCAAAAGTGTAACGCAGTAACGTAAACCTGGTTGAACTATAAGTTGAAAGTACGTGCGATGTTTTGTCGACCGCAAGTGAGTGACTGCTTTTCGTTGGCTTACCTTTTCTAATCACATCGAAGAACAGACTTTAACTTAAAGGGTTTTACAGGTTTTGTTTCTACGAAATTTCTGATTTTATCTATTGCTTCAATCAAACACTTTTTCAATTCAATAATACAACAGTTTTGGCTTTTTCGTTATATTCGTTAAATAAAATTAATATTAAATTTATTATTTATAGGAATTAAAGCAAGTAAATTTTCAAACTGAGGTAAAATTTACAACTTTGCAATATATATTTGTAATTTGCAATTAATCGTGAAAGGCTAAAAAAAATTGTAAATGATATAATTTCTAATATACGAGTATGTTGTAATTATTTTTACCATTTTATTTGGATTAATTAATTTTATGTGTGTGAAAGTAAATTTAAATTTAACTAGTACAGACAAAAACCATATTGTTCAGTAATGACAATTTCGCAGTTAACAGAGCTCTGTTGACCAGTTAACAGAAATCCCGAAATGGACTAGGTTAATTTAAAAGGCGATATATAGGAACTACGAGGTGAAAAAAAGCCATTAATCAAGAAATATGCTCCAGGAATTTCTTAATGAAACTGTGACAATACGGAAGGCAAACTACATGTTAGAGCAGCAATATAGTTCGTTTAAACAAATGTAATTTCTTGAGAAGATTAGTGGTCATATTGGAAAAATGGGGAAGGGCTGGTACTACACACTATGTAGAAATGGTGGAATTTTTACTTTATAAAAAAAATATATCCTCTAGATGTTACTCGAGCAGTGCAAAAATATCGACAAATAAAAATAAAATAAGAGGGACTTTAAGCCTTAAAAATAAGTTAAAAATCAGAAATAATTTCTCTAGTTACTTTTGCTTGTTTTCATAAAAAATTTCGACCCATAGTGCCAAAGATATAAAAAATAACAATTACGCATCAAAACAAACAGCATTCAAGGCGAAAGAGAGATAGCAAAAAAAAGACATTTGAGTGATATTTTTCAAGTATTACTTGAAATTCATTTTCTAGATAAATGTTATAGTAGATTCAATGATGTTTTGCTGCTGCCCCTTCTGCCTCCTCTGCAGCTGCCTTATCCAATGTTCCTATTTACTGCCATTAGGTAATAGAATGAGTACGTATTAGTGGCATTATTGTGCTTGCACGAAGTGCAAGTAACGCTGTGCCTACATTTTTCACTAACACACTGACTGCTATTCATTTATGATTGTATAGTTGCGTGTGTGTGTGTGTGTGTGTGTGTGTGTGCTGAGAGTTATTATCTTAAAATGAGGAATTGTTACAATACCATCATCTTTTATACAACAGATGATGATGAGCTGGTGATGATGGCGGTGCTGCAGTCATTCCTTTTTGCAACCGCTGTAGCAACAGCTCTGCAACCTTCATAATGCTACTTTAGTTGTTCGTAGTGATAATCAATGTTAATGGTATAAATATTTCTGTAGTAGCATTTAAATTGGAAAAATACATGTGAATAGATTGAGGAATTGAAAAAAAAACGCGTTATCTATTCAATCCGAGCTAGACATTGTGTTGAATTCTTCCTCCCACCACTTGTGGCAAACAATTAAGTTGGCAGTATTTGTTGGAGGTTTGGGGGATGAATGGAGTATCAACATGGATATTAAATATTATTGATATGGGGAGTGACTTTTTTATTTAGTTGCTTTTCCGTTTTCAATGTAAAAATTGTTTACTTTCTTTATGTGAAGGATGATGGAAAAATAATCAATATTAGAGGGATAATAAATTAGTATTAGTTATAAATAGATGAAAAGCTTAGGGAGAATTTTAATTCAATTGTTATAGGAATTTAGTTGGTTAAATAGGTGTGATAAAAAATAAATTGCTTTAGCTCGCCACTTAACCCATTTGTGACTGCTGCACAAGCTCTTGAAGCGAGCTCTTAAAGATTTTCCATACAATGTATTTTACCTTTAAGTTAAATGGAAAAATTAGTTTCCAAGAATCTGAGATCTGAATCTGAGATGGTAAGTGGATTTACCGATGGGAAAATGTGTTTGTTTTTTTGTATTTATGGAACATTACAGCATAATATCCACTTCCTTTTCACTTATAAAGCGTCGTAAATAATTGTTGCCATAAATTCGGAACTCTATTGGACATTTTACATTTTAAGGTCAACCTTCCATATCCCTTGATGAGCTCAGGTTGCTAGAGAAGCCCATATTTATGAGCATACTTTATGGCCAAAAGTCATATTTTGTTACCTAGGGGAGTTATGTAATTTAATCTTTGTAGAACTAAAGAAAACTTCTCCGACTTCCAGATTATGAAAACAAATGGTTGCTGTAGGGCTTGCTGGTTTTGTGTTGTATGGGACTCTTCTATTTTAAAGTCCTTTGCTTGTTCACTAGGTTAAGGTGCAAGTTCGCTTTCGCATACTCATCAGTCATTTTACTGCTCTGAATGCCTTCGTGCTTGAAACACTTAATATCTCAACATGATGTGGTTTTTGATTTCACTGTATCTAAATTTATTCAGATATAGTGACTGATGGTTTCCGGACTGTTCATAGAAGTGTTGATTGAACTCGCTTCTAAGATTAGCCTGTCAACTGTCATCTTAGCTCCTGCCATGTAATTTATATATCAGGCTGGTTTCATGTAGCCCTAGGGGAACTGCAAAGTAAAGATTTTAGAGAATATTTCCAAACCAATACCAGAATCTATATTGGACCCGTCCGTGAAGACTACAATCACTTTATCACTCTCCATAAGTATTATTGACTAAAAAGGAACTTTTTGATTTTCTAGCAATGCAATAACTGGGTACATCAGTGCTCATACATATACTGAAACAAATTTCTATGCTTAGAATTAGTGCAGATCTGGAACAGCCAAATTGGTTTTATGATCTTACACTTAAAAAAAATAATTAACGCTTGCATTTAATGGCTTTTTCACTAGGATTCAGTAAAAAAAGTTTTCGCTACTAGTAAAACTATTTTACATAATATTAATATAAAAAATGTATTTCCATAGATAATTTTACACAGTTTTAGCAAAAATTTAACCCATTTCTTGGAAAACTTTTGGAATGCATTCGCAGTTTTTAAGAACTTATTTTCTATAAGAATGTAGTAAATTTCAAATCAGGAATTTCCAGTACAGAGTTACTTCCTTATTACAACGACTCTTATACAAATTCAGTAATTTTTCTTAAATTGTAATTCTTTAGCTCCTTTGTCCACTGTCATGACCCTGTCTTTTCGTTTATATGCATTAATAAATTACTTTGAGTGTCTCAGGATATTTCGGGTTTGTATTAAAATAAATCAGAAATCAAACAAACACAGCAATTGAAAATATTTGTAAAAAACACCGATAGAGATTCAATATCAGTAAATAGTTCACAAATTTAATTTTGTATATAATTCTAATAGTAACTTTCAAATATATAAGAGAAACGTTAGAAGTTTTGTATATGAGAAATTTTATACTTGTTTTAATTCGCGGTGAAGGTAGTTACCGCTTGGGCAACAAACTAAATTGTGAATTGGTAAAATTTTCGTATTAATATTTTCTTCCGACTTAAAGAAAAAAATTAGGAACTTAATTATATTCATTTGTGTGAGTGTGTGTGTGTGTGTGTCTTTTTTTGTGTACTCAGCGACTTCAACATCATTTGCGGATCCATTATAAAAGTTCTCCATCTATATAAATGGTTCCATTTTAACCATTTCGTAAGTGGTAGCAGCAGGAGAACCGCCACGCCCTACTCACACTAATTCTTAGGTTAGGTTAAGTTAGTTGATTGGAGGGGTGTGATAGCCCATGTCATACGACATACACTTAAGCCAGTGAAGGCTTGTTGTGCGCTCCCTTTAATTATCAGACACAAACTGCCAGAGTTCTGCGGCAGGATTCGAACCTGGGACCCTCGCACTACGAATCTAGTACACTACCTACTAGTCTACGAAGGTCAATCTAATTCTTAATTATCGTATATCTGATTGATTACAAGAGCAAGAGTATTCAAAATTTTCTCTCTGACAAATTCAATTGTCCCGAATTATTTTAATTCTATTGTTTTTTGTTTCTATTAAGAAAAACAACATTTTAAACCGAAGTAATGCAAAGCCGCACCCTCATATAATTAAGTAAAGGTCAGGCTGAGAACTTTTAAGCCAATGCCAAGAAAATTTGACGGCTAAATGCCCCATTTATTTCATAGTTCCAGAAAACTCTTTTTTTATTTATTTTAAATTCCTTGTATGTTGTTTTTTTAAATCTGGGTAATTTGTTTTTTCTGACTTACAAAACATTAATACAAAATAAAAATGTATTTTACAAAAATGTCGTAAAACTAAGTTAAGGTCCTATAAATTAATAAATTAAACAAAATAAATTAATTTGTTAATAAACTTTTTAACTTGAAAATGTTTTCTTATTCTTTCAGGTAATAAATAAAATGGGTTCAATAGAAATTATTCGAAACTAATCATAAAGTGATCGTTATTTATGGTAAGCTTTACTTTAAGCCAATTTAAGATTGACTAATAGAAAGTTCGGATTCTCTTTTCTTTTAAAATGGTAAAGACGTGTGTCTTGCAGAAGTTGCATTGAGAAATGACTTCCAGAAGTTTTTGTCGTGTGAATACAAATTAGAAAACGACTTCCAGAAGTCACGCCTTGTAGAAGTTACTTGCAGCAATTGAGTGGAAACAGGTGTTTGTTGTTTGCTGAAAGCAACTTGAACGACTTGCTGTAAACTGCAAGTGTTTTAAAGACCTGCAAAAGTCAGGTATACGTCGGGTAAATGGTTTGTTGTTCATCCCTGCTGTTTTCAGTGTTGTTTTGGGTTTTTTTAATGTACAAAAAATTAGAGTAGTAGCAAAACACATTTGGCAATTGAAAAATTAAGAAAGTTGTCCCAAATCATGAGACACATGTCCAGAAGACTATAAGAATAAAATAAAAAATAAAAAGCAATAATAAAACAAATAATTTGATATTAAATTGCGACAAACCATTTACTAATTGAAACAGATTTACGCCTGAAAATAGTACAGACTTGCCAACAGTCACTCCCAATATCCTTTTTCTTACACTTACAAAGAATAAATTTGATCGAAAATTATTCTTAGGATCATTTTGTGTTTGTTCTTACTTCACATAAGTCAGAAAACAGAACAAAGTTGGCAAAAATGTTCTTTATTTCTCAACATAATCTCCTTTTAGCTGGATACACTTTTCCCAGCAAATTTCAATAGCTTCGATTCCCTATTTATAGTAAGAACTTTCCAGCTCCTTAAAATGGCCATCAACTGCAGACTCCTTTTCTCAATTAAACTTTTCCACAAATGCGATTTCCTTTTCCGAGTAAAAATAATGTCTTCGTACAGATTTAAAGAAAAAGGTGTTCTTTCTTTATTAAAAACTATATATTTAAAATCGTATTTCAGTACGAGTATTCGATATTCAGTTCATATTATTAAATACCCATATTATTAAATATCAAGAAAAAAACATTTCCTGTGTGTATTTCCCTTGTATCCATAAGCACCCAGATTCTTCGGTAGAAATAGAGACTTGAATCCTTGGAGAACCAGTTTAGTGTGCCCTTAATATTCCCAAGAGGACCTTACTCGACTCTTAATCCAAGAGATGTTCGTGTTTCTTCCCTGCAGGCATTTTAAGCTCCAAAAAAGTATCAAATCGGTATTGGTATGCCCAGGTGCTCATGATTATCCAACTCTTATTAATTACCTCTAATAAGATTGTATGGACAAGTAACTTCACATTTTCTTTTAAAGCAAAAGCGAAAAATTAATTATTCCCTTTTAATCAGCCAAAAATTCAGCAATTACATCTGTTAAAAATCATTAGTGCCTGATAATTCGTAAGAAATAGGAAACTAAAAATCTTTCTTGTAACTAATTCAATAGACTTTAATTTAAATCATTTTTCATTCCTCTGTGTTAACAATTCCTGCAGTAATAAATAATCACAATATCTTGGTAATTAAGTTTATCCTTTTGCCAACTTGATTCATTGCCACTTCAACTCCTTTAACATAAATTGTTTTTAAAACTCTCATGTACGGAATCGATACGTCTAGTGTTTTCGTTCAACTCATTTTACAATTAATTAGAAAAGTCTGTGATAAAGGAATTTGGCTTCTATTGTTACTTCAAGTGCAAAAGCCTTTAATTTTACAAGCAGCAATTAAATCCAACGAATTATTGGCTGAAGTTAGAAAATTAGAAATAAAAAGCAACTTGAAATCACGAAAGCGCAGCTCTCGAGATGAAGGCGGTACAGAAAATAAAAATGCCAGAATTTTTTTCTCAATTAAAAGTTATAAAGTGAAAAGGGACTAAAATATGTTTTCCTTTCTCTTAATGTGTTGAAAAAAGTAATGTTTGAAAAAATGTTTCCATTTCATTTCTTTCCACTTTACAAGGATGTATTTTTTAGACTAACACAACAATCACAAAACTTAATTACAATAAAATTGTTAAAATGAAAAAAAGTGAAATAAAATGTTGCCATTAATAACGTTACTGAAGTGAAAAAGTCTTAGAAAAGGAACTTTTAAAAAACTCTCCTCTTTAGATAAAACCTCTTATTTGAAAAAATGAAAACTTTAAAAGGAATTGCACTTCATTGCCAACATACCAGGCATAGAAATGTTACAACAACAAAAACCTTAATATGCCCGGTAGTTCACGACTTCAAAAGATATAAAACAAATGGCTTTTTCCTGAAGACAGTGTAATATTCTGTACCTTTTCAAAATTTAAAAGGGAACAAACTTATCAGGAAACAAAATTTTTATAGACAATTTCCAAACTGAATTTTTTTTTTGGTTATTGCATCTTTAAAAATAATATTGTATTTATATTAATATTTAGTTCAGAAACTAATTTACGGCACACGCCAAAGCAAGAGTCGTCAATGTTTGAATTATAGTTGCATTGGCGCCACAAATTGTTACGGTTTGTAGGACCATGAACAAGGGAATGTATTTTTTTTTAGAATAAAGTCCTCATAAAACAATTAAAAAATGGATAACTAAGGTTAAACCTAATCCACTAAATCCATTGGAAGGATATTTACTAAAGAAGGAACTGAAACCTTTACCAAGAGCACCATCAATTAATCATGTTTTGTCACTTAGTTTTACAAAAGGAGCAGCTAAACAGTTTCAAAATTTTACAATCAATAACGGCCATATTGTGATGCGACATCTACCAATTATATATTCAGTCTATTTAGCATTGGCAAACTTGTGCTAATGAAAGAACTCTTTTACCAAAATGGGGTTTCTGTTCGGACAACGTTCCGGGCATCGAACGGCTCGTATGTAGAACGAGCTTCCGGCAGATATCTCTCCTGCCATACCCAGCGTGGAGAGATTCAAATCGTACGTCCACAAGCACTACTCCCGCTATCCTCCTCACCCTATCCTATTTTCCTAGTTCCAGCAAAATGCACTGCATAAATAGGGGTCATCCCCTGAGTACTGGTCCAATAGCAAAAAAAAAAAAAAAAAAATCACACATTCAGGGCCCATTTCCATATGAATGTGTAAATCAACAAATAAAATTGTCCAATTTGAAACGATACCGATCCACAAGAGATCTGAGAGCGTTTAATGCATCCCGAAAAAGTCACTGTTTGATTTGGATTTTGGGCTGTCGGTGTCATCTATACATATTTACATAAGATCGCTGATGACCACCGCCAACGGCGAGAGCTATAGATTGATGATAACCAATTTCTTTATTACAAAATTGGAACTGCAAGATAACGATGTATGATTTTAATTTAAAATGATTTCCAATCACTGTTATAATCAATAAGTTTCAAAAAGGCTGAAAAAATGATTTTACATAAAAAAGGTAACGAAAAGGATATTTAAAAAGGATAAAGGGTTAAATTTTTTTAAGACGAGATATAAAACGCCTCATTTTACTCTTAGTTTTGTATTAAAAGATAATAAGCAGTTAATAACGATGTAAATGTCATAAAAATATGAGATGTAGAAGTAAAAACAAAAGTATTTACTAATGAGAAATTTACACAAAATATCCTTTTACTTTCAGGACAAATTTGTTTATATTAAAAACAAAACACTGGGCATTTATATATGGTACATATTTATATATACTTATATAGACATTTATGTAACTTTCGAATATTTTTCTAATACTTTATTTTCCGCTATCAATAGATTTTTTTTCTATTTCCACAAAATATCGTCGTATTAATCGACAAATTACGTATATACCTCGTAATATATAAATTTTTCAGGATGGCATAAACATTAGAAAACAAGAAAATCTAGCTTTGGGACTATATAAATTATAGGAAAATCCTAAGACAACATTTTTTGAAGTTTTAGCACTACATAGAATTTACATTATTATTAGGGAATATAAATAATAATTATAAAAAAAATTGTCACAATGAAAAAATTATTAAAAGTTAAAATTGAGACAATTTTTAACATATAGCAAAAGCTTGATACCATAAACAATTTTAATAGAATTCTATTCATCTAATATTACTACCACTTATTCGAAAATAAGGATCTGTAATTTTAAACACCATCATCGGTATCTGATTTGGGGTTTATTCCATGTCCTGTAGTTATATTCTGTATTTAATTTCAAGACATTCTCAAAATCAGCATAGTGTTTTAATCTAATGTAATGTTGTCTATATATATATATATATATATATATATATATATATATATATATATATATATATATATATATATATATATATATATATATATATGTTTCCCTTTATTTATATAAATGAATTGATATTGTATATCGCTTAAGTACGACTTGTTGAAGCTTTCAACTTCCCTTCTCACCATCCTTACCCAAGGGTTTCGTAGGCGACCAGGCCGGCGGTGACCTTGCGGGTTCCAATCGAGTGCAGATTTCATTATATGACCTGCGTAGAATATGACCGATCCAAGACCACTTTCGGCGCACAGTGGCTGAAAAAAATCTCCAGTTAATTTCACAACTTTTTTTTTTTTTAATATAAACATTTTTTTGTGTAAAAATTTTTTTGAGTGTAACATTAAAAAAATTCCATTATCACAAAAAAAAAAATAATTATAATTATTATTAAGTTCCAAATAAAAAATTTTTTATATGCAAATAAAAAAAATAAACCCATATTTCACTCCAAAAAAAAATCCAGAGTTCAATTTTGACCTAAAAGTCCTTAAAAAGTCTTCAATCAATTTTAATGTAATTAAAACTGAGTCAAGCTGAACTAAATTATCAAAGAATCAAAAATTGAAAAATTGAATGAACTAAAGAATCAAAAATTACAGAATTTTGGCCAATGGAAAACGATTTTCAGCCACTGTGCGGCGTTTAATTTCCATCTCAATCGGTACACATTTTGTATAAAAGTTGTTCATTAGTCACCCATGTTGTCTTTTGCGAAGGTATTATATCTCTAATTTTATGATTCGATCTATATTTTGCAATCACAAACTTTAATGTATTTTTAAATGTATTACACATACTTTATTACATGCTTCCTTTTCCTCATCTTTACATGGAATTTTATAAATTATAACCGCTTTAACTTACTTTTCTAATTAACCTTTCTTTTAATCCCTAATTTTATTAATAATTTATCTAGTGCCTTATTAGTTTCTTGAAGCATGTAATAAAAATAATACAATTTAAAAAGGCACAAAAAGTTATACTTTAGGATCACAACGTCAACGCTATTTCCAACACTTCCGGTAGGTTGAGCTCAAAGTTTATAAGCTGTAACTCTCTCCCTTTCTCTCCCACATGCTCTATCTATGACTTTACGTGTAATTTATTTTTTATGATAGAAAATAATTTTTCTCATCATTGGTTGGCAAAGTAGCTGGTCATTGTCATTATGTCCTTTCAACTGCAGGGCTTGTTACACCAAATCACATACACACACATATTCTTCCCATATTTTAAGCCTTTTTGCAGTGATATAGTGTTAATACAGCTATTTGTCTAAGCTTTAATTTTCTCTGTTAGAAAATGTTTATGTGTTGGTTGCTACAGATTTTTATGGTGTTTTTAAAAAATCAAAAACCATACGTAGTTCAAGGAAAAAATATGTTTTTCTAAATTTCCAATTTGATATGATACACAGTGGGCTGGAAAAAATACTGTGCTTACAAATTGCCCATATTACAAAATTTTGAAAAGTGAATTAGTGAAAGTAAATTAAGTATTCTAATTTTAATATTAATTAATTTAAAAGGGTATAATGTTGTCTTACTAAAAATTCGATATATATGTACATAATACTGAAACTTAAATAATTTTTCAAAAGGTCGATGAGAGATGATAGAGAATTTAAAAAAATCGCCTAGTATGTGGTCAAAATCAGAAAATTAGATTTTCCGCAATATTTGTTTCATTATCAAAATATTTCGATTTCGTCCCACTGTTAGTTACATGATATGTATTTTCGTTTTTAAACAATTTTAACATTCTCATGCCCATGGAATTCAAAACATTCAAATATTATCTTTTTACTGTGAATATCAAAATCGTGGAATAATTAATACAGATACTATCAAGGAACTCCGAATAACTTTTTCAAAAAACAAAATTCCTAAACAGTGCAAATGTGTTCCTTCTGCAAATATTTTATTAAAGTTACATTAATTCATTTTCTTTGTTCCTATATGGTGGCACAGTACATTTACAAAAATCCTTTCGTAAATATAGTACCACATATTGAAAATGATTTGAAGTGTTAAGAGTATTATGCCTGAGAATGATTTGAATTGTTGAAAGTATTATGCCTGAATGTGCCTCCTTGTGTGTTCGTATGTTGCAAGTTTTAAATTATTCAAACATGATGTTTATAGTGCTGATTACATAGAGGCACAGTATGAGGGTAAAGTTTCCACAATCTAAACCCTTATTGTGTCGTTTGCTCCTTTGCTTATGCTGATAATGATCATGATGGTTGGAATGGTAGTGGCATTGACGCTACTAAAGATGGAAAACGTATGAGGAATAGATATAAATTTTCCATGGAGGACCTTAACTGCTACATTGTCAGCCTGTAATCTAATACATCCCTCTAGTCCTAGAATTGCTGAATGGAATGCAAACAAAGGCGTGGATAAAGAAAGAGCAAAGCATAATATATGTAAGCACGTAAGGAGTGCAGCAATGTAATTTAGTTACAAACCAGCCTAATATTTTTGTTCAACATCAACAGATTTTAAAATGCACATAGGTGGCAAGTAACATGTGGTAGCCTGTATATGCAACATGATGATGAGCATAGTAGCTGTCGAATCCTTTTTATTATACAAAAGGTATTTATTATTAAAAAGGCTGCTGAAATCTTTTCTATCAACAGTCTGTTGTAGAATTTTAAAAAGGTATTATTCAATTTATTTTTATCTTTAGTTTATTTAGTTGCAAGGAACAACAACTTTTGAAGCCCGGTTATTCACGCCAAGCAGAATAAGGATGTGTATACAACATTGTATAATATACTAAAAGGAGTATTAACAGACTGCAAAGCCATTTGAAAGAAAACTTGATTTTAACTCTTAATTGCAAAATTTAATCGAGTTGTTTACTACAAATTTTTTTTCTTTCAAAAGAAAACAGTTTTTATTGTGAAAAAAATAAATACAAACAAAATTATTATTGTGCCCAGAGTTAAACTGTGGCTTCCAAAGTCCCGCTCAATGACCTCTAAATTTATGGAGGAAAGAACTAAAAAAATTATAATTATAAACTACTAAACTCAAACGCAAACTGAAAGGGATAAGTCCTCAATAAGGATTTTACTTTCTTCGTAAATATAAAACTTTAAAAATACAAACTTATTAAAACATGTGAACATTTTTCAGATTTTTAAATAATCAATCTGAAAGCAAAAGTACTTAAGAAATATAAATAACTTTAAAGGACATCAATTAAATAGCAAAAGTACCTAAAAATATGTAAATTTCAAAAGTATGTTTTATAAAAACAACTCAAAATAATAACTTTAAAGAAAGTTTCTTTTGAAAAATCACTCTTTAAAATGTACCTTTTGAAAATGCATCTCCTAAAATAAGAAAAATACTTTAAAAATGACCCTTTTAAGAAAGTAACTACTTTTAGAGTACTTAAAAGGAGAGTACCTTTTCAAAAAGTACCCCTCAAAGCAGTACCTCCTAAGGTAAGTACTTTTTGAGGAAGCACCTTTTAAGGAAGTTTTTTTCTCCAATAGGCATTTTTTTACCTTCTAAGGAATTGCCTTTTAAAAAGGACTTTTTAAAAAAGTAATCTTTTTAAAAAAATAATAATCTAAATATATTTTATAAGTATGTTTTGATAAGTGCCCTTTAAAAATATTTCCTAATACAAGTAGTTTTAGAAAAAAATATCTACTGAAAAAATATGTTTTAAGAATATACCTTTCAAAAAGGGATCCTTCAAAAATGGACCTTTTAAAAATTTATAAAATTTTGTGAAATTTTAAACACTAAATTTAATTCTTCGAAATATAACGGATAAAAGTAAATTTTTAAAAAGTAACTTTTAAAAAAGTACTATTTAAAAATTGCCTTCAACAAAAGTAGCTTTTAGAAAAGTTCATATTACAAATGTACCCCTTTACAAAAGTACTTTTTAATAAACACTTTTTAAAAAGGTATGTTTTAAAAAAATACCTTTTAAATATAGTACCTTCTGAGCAAATACCTTTAAAAACAATCATCTTTTTAAAAAATATCTTTGAAAACAACCACGTTTTCAAATATCACCTTTGAAAAACTACCTTTAAAAAAGTACCTTCCAAAGTATTTCTGGGTACTTCTTAAGAAGTATCTTTTAAAATAAGTACCTTTCAAAAGCATACTCTTAGAAGAGTACATTTAAAAAAATATCTTCCAAGAAAGTAACTTTAAGAAAGTGTTTTTAAACAAAACGCATATTCTAAAAAAGTACCTTTTAAAAAAGTACTTTTTAAAAACAATACCATTTAAGATTATTAAATCATCTTTCAAATAAAGTTCATTTAAAAAAATATCTTTTAAAAAGTAGCATTTGAAAATACTACCTTTTATAAAAGGACAAAAAGCACCTTTTAAAAAGGTACATTCAAAAAATATCTTTATAGTTGAGTGCATTAAAAAAAGTATTTTTTAAAAAGAGTATCACTTAAAATAACCCATCTTCCAAATGTACTCTGAACTTTTAAAAATGGCTCGTTTTGAAAAAAAAAGTTCCGTTTAGAAGCGTACCGCTTGAAAAGTACCTTTTGAAAAGAGACCTTTAAAAAATTACAGTTTGTAAAAAGTACTTAAAAAATACTCTGGAAAAAGAAGAATTAAAGAATTATCCTTTTGAAAAAGCGGCCACTCAGAATGGCGAAGTTGTTTAAAATTTATTTTATTTTCTCAAAGGACTTGTTGTACATGCTCGCTCTTCCCCGAAAGTGTGCAGAAGAGATTTTTTTTCACCATGTATAGATAATAATAAGCAAATACATGGAAGTGTGTCATTTGTCGTTTTGGAATTCAAAAAATATCTCTTTTTGTTTAAAAACATATGCAATATATTGCATTTATGCGTTTTATATCTGAAAATACAAGTGGTTATATACATAAATACATGTACATATATACAAGTACATACATACATATATGCCTTTTCTCTTTGTTCTTTTTGTATAGGAACTTTTTGCTCAAAATTCTATTTCATGTTTGAAAAGGAACATCAGTCAGTTCGTCATGTTTGGCAAACAGAAATCATGTGATGTCACACCTTTATTTTATTTACGTTTTAGACATACTCTAATAGTGAGACAGACGGACAGACAGACAGACGTAAATGTCTTTGCAATAATACTTTCATGGCACAAGTTTATTTAATACGAACGAACGTATTTGCAATTGTTCAAATTGTATTCCTTTTCTCTATTGTGCAGTTGCAAAAGGATACGAGTTTGTTATTTACACAAATTTATATTTTTGCATGCAAAACTCTTTTCAATTTGTAGGATACACATTTCCCATTTTGTTTTTCAAATTGTTATAAAAAGGCTTTTATTTTGTAAATTGATAATACAACCAGACACCCATTATCAAGGGAAGTACTTTTAATAAGTTTTAAATAAAATCCTTTCTAAAATCGACTAATGTTTATTTAATTGAATGTAATAAGTTGCATGTACATACAAAGTCTACTCTGAATAACTTGCAACATGGGGGTTTCCATCTATCTGAATAAATAGCATTTTCTTCTGCATTAAAAAAAATAAATATTAGCGACGAATTAAAATTAAATGCTTCTGGTGGCTTTTCTTAATTGTAGTGGTTGATTTCAAGGCATTTTCGGTTGCCTGTACTGACCTTTCAGCCTGACCATTGGCGGTTGCATGGTATGTTGCCGTAAATTTGTGCTATTTAACAGCAACGCTGGTGAAAAATTATCTGAATGCTCATGAAGCAAGACATGTACCATTTTCCGTTAGTAATGAGATGGAAGCTCCATAAGCGGCGACATTTTACTCTGGCATTGTCTACGATGCCAGGTGTTACTTTGTATGGGTTGACCCATACAGTTTCCAGCATTTTTATAACTGATTTCAGGTAATTTATAGACATACAATTGCAGTGGCTTGACCTTTTCAAGGATTGTAATGATTGCTATCAATTTTTCATCCTTTCTTGTCTCAGCTGCTATTTCAACAGAGCCTATAGGTACTTGGTATTTTTTTTTTTTCAAATATTTAATAATAAAATTATGTAAATCATCTATTGCGGATAATCATTGAATCTAGTCTTAAAATATCTTTAAGGCATTCAGTTGGAATTGAGAAATTACGAAATTAATGTTGAAAGAAATCAATTGATCTTGAGAAAATACAAACTCATAATCAGGAGTTCATATTAATATTCAACCCACCCCTATTCTATTTGGCGTCCTCAACATCGTCTAACTGAGAACCTGGGGTCGATCCCTGTTAAGGACAGGTCATCATCAACATCATCATAAGTTTATATGATTTACATTAATGTGGCATTATGTTAATTGTTGTTGAACTGTTTAAGTGATGAAGGCACAGCACTGCTCACTGAACAGTATCGACAGTATCCTCTAGTCTGTACACTGCATCACGGCACCATCGTTTAGAAGTTGTCCTAATGTCATAAGCAATTATTAACATCCAACCTGCTCAATGACGAAAACGAAAATCAACATAAATTATTATCCAGCAGAAAAATATGATTCAGAAAGAGCAAAATATTAAAACATTGTGGAAGTTTGAGCGGCTTTTCACCACCAATTCAATATGAAGCCAACAATATTGTTCTTGCCATCACTGCTGGATATCATCTTGCCACACAGATGTAAAGGGAGTGTGGGTAGGAGAGGAGTTAACCATATGAATAAATAAGAATCATATTTTGCCACAAAATGTAAATGATTGTTTAATGATGCCGTGAATATACAAAAGAATAAAATCGCAAACGGTGGGCATATTAGAGAAACAAAATAAATAAGAAATGTGTGCTTATTTTGTGTGCCATACTCTTATATAGAACCAAGGTTCTTATATAAAGGGCTGCGTTTTGGAGGAACTCTTTTGATTTTTGGAAATTTATACACAAATTGGATTTTATATACTTGACAGAGATGCAAATGTAAAATGATTTGTGATATTTCTAATACAAAAGTTTACTGCTGGGCTTCCAGATATATAATTTATTTATTTGGCAGAGACGTTCAAAGAAGAATCTTTAGATTTTTAATAAAATAATTTGTTGCTTTTACATCATGTGATTTATTACCAGAGTTTTCGTCCCTTTTTGGTTGTTTTACATCCAACCCAAATGCACTAGTGCTTTGAATGAGGCAACTTAAGGCTTTATAAATAACATAGGTTTATATTGGCGAAATTAACCATTTATTTAAAATGATTAGAAAACACTTTCAATACAGAACATGTAGTAAAGCATTTTGTTCCAAAATTAAAAAAAAACCCTCTAGCAAAGTTCGTATTCGTATTTAATCACGTACAAAGAATAAAATTATTGGCTCTTAGTGACAGATCACTTCTATTTTCATGTTTATCGAAACAAAAATTTTACATTTTAGGGATCATATATTATTATTAATGAACTAAATATTAAGCTTTAGAATATTTTCACTCACCTTCTCTTGCCGGCGGTATCAAGTTCTGAGTTTAACCAATTTTCTGAAAATATAAGTAAAAAAAGGTTTTTTTATATCTTTTAAGTATTGAGAATATTAATTTTTAAGTTTCTGCTTTTAAAAACTCTAAAGTTGCACATCATTCCCTCACTCTTCTACTCTCCCTCTCTCACTCTCTCTCTCTCTCTTTAGAGGTCCTGAAAAGCTACTTACACTATTTTTGTGATAAGAACCGTTTGCAAGAACGGCTATACCGATCGGCACAATACTTTTAAAAAAATTAATTTTAAATATTTAATATTGAAATTTATTATTTCGGGATATTCTCTACAACTAGTTGTTAGAACAATTAAAGTTTTAGCAAAATGTTTTGTTTGTTGTGGCTTTAGCTGTTCATATGCCGATATTTCATTGGTCGCTAAATAAATGGTTTTCAAACTGCTTAAAGTTCACTGACGATTTGGTTTAGCAACCAATGAAATGTCCGCATATGAACAGCTAAAGCCAAAAAAATTTAAACATTTTTCAAAAAAAAATTGTTTTCACTAGTTTAACAATAATTTTCAATATCTTAAGTAAAATCCTGCTGCAGTACAAGCATTATCATAAATTGTTAATTGAGGGGAAAAAGTTCTGTGGAACTTCAGCTACCAGCTGCTAATGTGTATTATTACATTGATGATTCTGTTTTATTTCGATGCTGAGTGGATCTTTTTTGCCACTATCCACATCAAGGGCCCCGGCAAATATCGAGGAAATTAAAGCAAAGAGAAAAGGTGGACTAAAAAGTGAGCAGATTTTTAAAAAAACATCTTGATATTAAAATATACAATTATTGTATTAGAATTTTATTAATAACCCTTAAACTACTGCAAGTCTTACTATAATATTTTTGGGAAGTAGTCACAAGAAAAAGTTTTTTAATAAAATATTTTTTTTTTTTTTTTTTTTTTTTAAATAATATTTTTAATGAAATTCGCAAGCGATTAAATGGACAGTAAAAATTACCCTTCTAGAATTAGAGTTTTAAATCAAAATACTTCCTGTGGCCGATATACCTTTAAGCAGACGGACATCGTTAACTTAATTCTCTTATTTATGAGAAAATTTCTCTTGATGGGATCGTAAATGAATAATATAAAGAAACACATGCATTTGTTAATGCATCTGCTCCTGCATCATTTATATACCGCAGATTTTAAGAAGAATACATTCAAAGATCAGAACATAAAAAATACCGCAGTAGGTTGCTTTTATTTGTGCGCATGTGCCTTATTTTTCTACGGACATATTTTCGCACATGCGCAAGCATGGGCGTAGCTAGGTATGGGCCCAGAGGGCCGTGGCACCCACCTAATTCTATAATAATTTTTTTTTACATGCATACAATATAAAATTATTAAAAAATGCACAGGGTATTGTGGACGGATTGCTTTTTTCTATTCAAGAAAACACAGCCAATTTAGGAATAGAGATGTCTGTTCCAAGGATAGTCTCTCGTCGAACGCACCGTTCAAATCCCCCATTTTCATCACCTGCTGAATACTGGATGCGATCTATATACATTCCTTATATAGATTCTTTAATTTCATCACTGTACAGAAGATTTAATGAAGAGAATAGGCCAGCGTTTGCAATTCATTGTTTGCACCCGTCAAACATGCATGAAGCTGGAAGAGCTTAAAGATGCCACAAAAACGTTTGAGCATTTTTATAATTTGGATGACTTGGAAGGAGAAATTGAGCTTTGGTATAATTCTTGGTAACAAAAAAAAAAAATGGGGCGGCCGGTAATTTGAAAGACGGTGGATTATTTTATCCAAATATAAGGAAGGCGTTATTAATTTCATTGTCACAGCAGTGCACTACTGCAACTGTTGAGCGGTCATTTAGCACTTTAAGGCGAGTAAAAACATGGTTGCGCTCCACAATGACTGAACCTCGTTTAAACGGTAAAATAATATGCAGTTTTACTTATTATCAAAAAATAAGTATATTGTATATTGCAGGACTATGTATGCTAAGCGTCCACCGAAGATTGGTAATCGAGAAGAAGGACGAATTTTTGGAAAAAATTCTAGCAAAATTGTCAGAAGATCCACGCAGATTAATATTTATCTATCTATTTGAGGGATCAAAATTGTAATAATCATTAAAAATCATAATGATAAAAAATCATAATTTTCGTGGCACCACCCTATTTCATTTCTTGGCTACGCCCTTGTGCGCAAGTGCAGCTTGCAAATCCCTACAAGAGTTTTAACGCATGTTTTTCTATATATAATCACTTTTTTAACCCTATTTATAAAAAAATTAAAATTTCATGACTTCAGCTTAATTAAAGCCTAATTTTTTTTGAGCAATTACTCGACAAAATAGTTAAATTGGGGCTGTTGCACTTCTTCATCGTAATTAAAAAGTTCTTTGTTTAGCGCTCTGCCGATTCGCAGTAGTTCAGGCGTTATAAGAACAGAAATAATTGTTTTTTTTTTCTTCAAAAGAAAAAAGTAAAATAATAAAAAGTTGTATATTTTGGCAAGGAAATTTGAATTTTTTACCATCGTGCTGTGACTATTTGTTATTTTGTTTTCTACTACACTTATCTGTAGTATATTTTCAGGCTACCTCCCCTTCATTAAAAAATGTAATTATATGCATAAAAATCTGAAAAAAAAAATTATTTTTTGGTCCCAAATAGTGTGGTAACACGAAATACTTGTGTTGCCTTAAAAAGATTTTATGTTGCAAAAAATTGACCAACCATTGTTTGGCCAAGTGATGGTTATAAACTTAAACAACAGCAGTCTTACCAAAACAAATAGGAACAATATGTATCCTTAAAAGAGATGCTACAATATAACAACTTCAAAAAACATACCAAGTGGCACAATAACACACACCAACCGAAAAAAAATCCCAACTCGTTGACTGACTTCCTGCACTAATAAATGAATAAATAAAATGGAAAAATCTTTCTTTGCATTTAATGAAAAATATTCTCGTCAATTTTCAATCCAGAGCATAATAATGTAGAAAAGGACAGGAGTGCTGAATGTTCATTTTTTTATATTCGTATTTTTCATTTCATATAATTTTTGTATTTTTGGTATCAGGATTTTATATTGAATGACTGTTATTGTTTTTTTTTTGTGCTAAAAGGAAGATCAACCCCTGCTTAAACGTTTCGACCGCATTAATATGACACTATTGCGGTCAAGTGCTGTGTGACTGACTACTCTACTTTGGTCAGTCATTCATATCAAATATACGAATATTTATTTTAAAAATATGCAACTCATACTTTGTACAAAAAATATTTTTTATTGTTTGTTTTTTTTGTGGCTTTGGCAAAAGAACGAATCAAGAATAAAGGTAGAACTATTAAAAAAAAGTTAGATATCATTGAAAGTCGGTAATTGTGACAAAAAAGGATTTAAAAGTATTTAAATAGTTGCAGCTGTTAATTAAATTTTGTTTAGGACACAACAGGAATCTTTTTACACGTTTCATAATAATATGGGTGAACGAAAAATATCAACCAATAGTATTTATATCCTTCGTATAAATGAGTATTTTTCCTATATTATTAATTTCCATTAATAATTTTAACAATGAAAAAAAAGTCTTTTTCCGAGGCAATAATTTCAATGCCACGAAAGTTTAAAAAAAGTTGGATTTCAATATTTCACATAAAATATTGACCATTATCAAGTTTAAGCATAATGCTATTAACAAATAAAAAGAGGTTGTTCATTTTTTTGTCCAATAAAACTACTTAAATACATAAATATTACAAAAAATGCTGGCTAATGAAGGTTGTATTACAAAGGGCAAACTTAAAACAACTTGACCATCCATTGCTAGGCGAAGTTGCACTCAAATGTAATTATTTTGCAAAAGGTTTAAAGCAAACACATACCTTTTTTTAAACTGGAAGTTTAAGTAGTCAGGAAGTAGTTTCTGATTCCAAATATCACAATTAGTACAACACTTGGAGACAAATATCACGTTTTCAAATTAAAACTACACATATTTGCTGTTAGCAAAGGTGAACAATTTATTCTTATAATAGGAAATATTAATAAATTCTAAAATTGAATTAAAATGCACAAAGAAATGATATAGAAAAAATATGTGTATTTTTATATTTATACAATAAAAACAAGTAGATGTTAAAATAATTTCTTCATTCGAGTGAAAAATTTTTATTATTGCTAACGCTTCAGCTGTTATGATTTCATAGAAAATTTTATATGCTTTACTATCATGATAGACATTTTTTTAAATTTATTGTTTCCCCATATTTCACTGCTCCAATGAAATTGTAATCGTTTTTTCAACCCATGAGCTTTAAATTACAGCAGTATTGACAATTAATTGCCTTATGTAACGTAATGGTTAAAGTTGTGTTTTGAATAAAATTTCTTAACTCAAGATTATTACCTTTGAATTGCTTATTAACTGATTTTAGCTTTAAATTTAAAATAAAATATTGTTTTTAATAATGCCGTAGGTATTTACTCGTATTAATGGAGCTCCAACAATTTTGGTGCGTAAAACTTATTGGTGCGTAAGACTTGAGTTCTTATTAATTTGTTACCTTATGCTATTTGTGTTTCAATAGACTATTTTGTGTTTTAATGACATTTTTATAATATAATCTGTTAATTCATTTCAGCTGACCATCTAGACGTATGATTATTATTTTTGTTATTGATTTAAACATATTTCATACGCACCGCAACACTGCAGAAATTTCAAAGAATTGCCTTTCCACATAAAGCCAACTATTAGTTCATATTTTTCTTTTGAATTTAATAAATTTTTCTATAAATAATGTTTGTTACCAAATTGTTTAGAGGTAATTTTAAGTTATAAGATTTTCACTGCTTCCAAACTCTCAACTAGTGCGATTTTTCAACTTCTTTATTATATATAAAAACCTATGTACTTCTGTTTTAAATTAAGAAAACAACACGTCTTTTTTTAAAAATGTTGATATTTTTTGCTGGAATACTCCGAATATTTTTGATAAAATTTCTCTAAACAAAAAATTCTAAATTCTTCAAAACCACTGCTTTAAGCAAACTTTTACGGGTATTTTAAAATCCAAAGTATTTTTTTATTATTCTTAAACAATCACATCAAACATCCTAAAATAATGTCAAGGTTACGTTCATATATAACAACAAAATTGCCATCCTCTAAAAGGAAATTATTTCAAACCTTAAAGCTTATGAACTTCATGCAATAAGAACAAAATAAACAATTCATTAAAAAAACTAATTTAAACAATATTTTTACAAAACAACTACAACAACTGCTTAATTAGTTTTCAAAGTCATTGTCAATGTCATTTTATTGTTTACAGCACAAAAACAAAACAGAAAGATATTAAAATCAATTTTCACTGCTGTCACATTAAAAAAAGTGCTCTTTAGTCACACATGATATTCCACAGTACCGAGATGCACGCAATATTACAGACATACACGCACACACACACACATACATACTACTCACCATAATGCTAAGAGCAAGTTATTTCTCTCGTTAAAGAGCAAAAAATAACAACAACAACACGCACTTTATTTAGCTTTTGTGAGCACCAGTAAATGAGTCTGTAAGTGTGCAAGAATGTCCTTAAATGAAGGGGTACATGTCTTGCAAAGGGGATGAAATGAATGACGTTAGAAAAAAAGCTACAATATTATATAAAAAAAATTAAATAGAAATAATGATAAGAAACTTTTACCGCGGTAAAAGTTATATCGGTAGCTTAATTACGACGAAAATAGGAAATAATTAAAAAATAACAGCACTAAGAGCTAATGTTAAGCAAAGTCATTACATGTAATACATGCAGCAGTTGCACGTTAGAGTTGCAGTTTTGCCCTCAAAACCAGCAATTTTACAAATTAAGAGGTAAGGGAAAAACCAATTTCTTTAATTTTTTCCTCTTAGACAAAACACTTGAACATGAGCAAATGAATTTGGAACTAAATGAAGAGAAATGGTTATTTAAACAATGAGATTAATTCAAATAAAAAAATTTATCCTGATAAATACTGAAGCTAAACACAATATTTTTTATATTATACATTTTGATTTTTTTTAAAGCTTTCAATACGATGAAGAAACATAATAAATAAAATTTTGCTTGCTGAAAATTTATCGTTATCATTAAAAATTATTACAATTTTTATTACTTGTGGATCACTAAATCTAAATTTTGTATGACTTTATTTTATTTGCGTTCTAAAAAATGCCACTTATACCACAATTGTAAAAGTATGACTAAAATTTGTTTTGTAATTAATCACGAATAATAAACATTTTAATTTTAATTTCTCTCGAAAAATTAATATATTTAAAGCACGCATGCATTTATAATGAATTGAAATTTTTTTAACGCTGCCATTTTATCAAAAATAATTATGAAATTCTCATGAACTGAATTTTTTGGATCGTCCAAGTTTCAAAATTTGTGAATTGTATTAAATTTTAAATTAATTCGTTCTTCATTAAGGGAAAACAAAATTTCAAACTTTATAAAAAATCATTTTTCGTTGCTCATATAAATTATTTTAGTGAACAACCGTATATTAATTCGGACTTTGTATTGTCTAACGTTTGCAGAATTGACAAAAGCAAATTTTTAATATAATAAATTTTTAGTATAATAAATTAATTCAAGTTTAAAAATCAATTTATACATCTTAAACAAATTAAATATTCCAAAAAATTTTCATTCATAAGGAACTCGATCAAAATTTTAACTCAATTCATATAACTTATTTCTATTCTAACTCATTTAATTTTTTTGAGAAAGTATCAAGAATATTACAATTCAGTGTGTGAATGCTTGTTTAATTCACTCAAAAAAGAATCATTTATTTAAAGCTCTGCTTCTTACTTCAAAGAGAATCTTGAGCCTGAAAATCGACGTAAAGGAAAAATTATATTCCCACTACCCAATTTATAAGCACTGAAGTCTCTTAATGTTGCCATTGTTATTGCCACAGTTTTCTTCTCACTTCTAATTAGTTGCAATTTCCAACAGCCACGTCCGCTGCTACTGATTAAACGTCAGCAGAACCCCTAAAGAAAACTAACACTAGAGAAAAATTAAAAATTTAATGCAAACAAACAATCTTTGAAAAAGAGTCTTTATTTGTTTTCCTTTTGCTCAATTGCACTATTAAGTTAAATTATGTGTAATTAAAAAAATTTAAAACAGAAAGAGTATTCTATAAAAATTATAAAAAAAACCTTTTAATGAGTTTAAATAAATGAATATACGACTGCTTTCATTGCAAAAGAAGTGAACGAATTTGTGATTTACCACTGACTGTTAGTTTCAAATAAAAAGTTTGATTTTGTAGGAGCATAATTTCTCTTTGAAAAGCTTCACTTTAAACAAATAACTTTTGGTTAAAGTTTTAAATGTAGTTTAAAAATGAAATTTCAACAGTGTCGCAATTTCCAAAATGCATTAAATGAGATTAAATTACACAGACATACAAAAAATACGAACTGTGATTTTTTTTAATAAGTTTGGATACAGATGCTGTTAAAGTTCAATGCCTTGAAGGACTTTTTTCTGAATAAACAGTTGTTGTAAACATAAGCCGCTATGTATGCTATGAACGGGCATGCTCCAAATTACCCTTCATAACTAAACAAATTTCAGTTCGATTTACAAATAACTTTTAATAAAATTTTGTTTAAATAAGTTTTAAACATTAAACACATCTTTCTTATATTTGAACAATATTCCAAAAATATGAAAAAGACTTTCAGACATTGAAGTTTACATGTTATTATAACGCACTAAGACCCGTGAGATCTTAAGAAGAACAGATCTTGACTACCTTGCTCAAAAGCATTGCTTATCTTCTGAATGGACTGATTCTCCCTTGTACAGGAGCCGACAAATCACATAGAACATGTTGCGCTGTCTCGTCCATCATACAGTTCATAGGGTCTACATTGTTTGGTGTTGTAATGTAATGTAATGTAATGGGGTTTTGGCCCAGGATGGCCTTTTGCACTGCGACCATAGTTGATCTATTGTGCTTCCCCTGTCCCTAGCCGTCCAGTATGTTTGCAAATAGCTCCTTCAATGGGAGCATTAGCAGATCCTCTTTACTCAGCGTATATGCACGTAGAGTCCTGTGTCTTCTGTGGCACAATGCTCCACAATTTGCTATCAAGTGTTTCATCGACTGCTCCTCCTCATCGCAAAATCTGCAGATGTCCGTGTCAGATAAGCCCATTCTGTATAGGTGGGCTTTGCAGGTGTAATGGCCTGTGTGCGCCCCTACCAGCGTCTGTAGGCTTTTCTGTTCAGTTTTAGAGCCAGATCGTAGGAATTTCTTGGAGTAATTTTTGTAAGACGCCCAGAATCTTCAGCAAGAGTCGAACCTGCATTTCTCGGATTTCTAGTGCAATACACTAGCTTAACGTGGAAGGTGAAAATGGCCTTTGAAAACTGGATTAATTAGCACATTGATTATTGAAGCTATCAGAATCTTTACGTCATATATGAACTGGTTCTACCATTAGGCCTAAAATATGCCGCGTAAAATGTCAGGCTGGTCTTTATAGGCCCATTGATCAAAATGTAAATGAGGTGATGGATGCTGTCGAGCAGATCCCTAGCTGTGACAAGTTCAACTTTTGCCTACAGAATATATTTGGACTTATCTTTTTGAATATTTAGTTGATACGCATTCAAAAAATCTTTAAATCTTACAGCTATAGAAAAGGATCTTTATATTAAATATTCCATGTGTTAAATAAATAAATAAGTTAGAAGACAAATAATGAGTATATATAATAAGTTTAAAATATATCAAATAAAAAAATTCTTCTTATAAATAAGAAACATTAAATGAATTTTTTCATATATTATTATACAAAGCGATTGCCTGGGGTGAGCAAGAATTTTTAATATTTTTTATAATAAAAATTTGAAAGAAAGACGAACTAATAACTGACAATGCAAATTAATTTCCATAAAAGTAAGTTAAACATTTTTCAAAGCGCAATTGCTATTGCATGCAATCAGTCCAGCTGTACGTATGATTGTTTTCTAATTTGTTGAATAAAAATACTTCTCATACGCACCGTAGCACCTTTGAATATTCTTGAAATATTTATGCTGGGCAAAAAATTTAAGCTTTTGAGTATAAAACTTAAGCTTAAAACTTAGTTTTTTCCATTTTCGAAATCAATATTTAATTTCTTCATTCGGTTTAAAATCTTACATTTGAGCAAAGTCATCGGCATGAGATTCCGGAAGTGGCAAAACTTTAGTAAAAATGTTGGCTATTGTTCAATGAATTTTTTTGCTTTGCTAGAGTTTCAAAAAAAAAAAAAAACTCAAATCTGTAACCCATATAAAATAAATGTACTGAACAATAATTATAAAATTTTGCACTTTCAGAATCTAAAAAAAAGTTGTCAATATTGTTTTCAATACTGACAATCGTACAGATTTAGGTTAGGTTAGGTTATGTTTATTGGAGGGGTATAATAGCCCATGTCATACGACATACACTTAAGCCAGTGAAGGCTTGTTGTGCGCTCCCTTTAAATATCAGACACAAACTGCCAGAGTTCTGCGGCAGTATTCGAACCTGGGACCGTCCTACAGATTTAATTTCCCAGTGGTTTTGTAAATAAAGAAAAAAATGCGACAGGATATTGCAACTATGAAAAATTTAAATATGATACGCACCAAAGGCCAAAAGCCGCTAATATGACTGCTTTTTTGTAATTTCAATTAATTTGTTCATCCAACACACAATGGCCCCAATATTTTTCTAAAAATTTCTCTTTTCTTTAGATATTTCTGGTAGCCTTTCTTTCTTGTCAATAAACTTGTTAAAAATAAGAGCAAAATTTTTTGCTTTGTCTTTGACAGTATTCTCGAGCCCTTTAAATTTCAAGCTGCTTGCATTAAACAACTTTAAAAAATTTGTTTCATGATTAGATATAGCTTCTATTAATTGTGCATGATTTTTTCTTCATTATACTTTTATAGTAATCGTAAGCATATTTTTAAGATATTTAAAATTTTTGAGGATATAACGTCAGTGTTAGGATTTTTTTTATTCCATCCCTTGTACATTCAAAGTTTCAATGCATTATTCGTTTCTTTCTTTTTAGTAGATAGAAACTTTCTCATTTGTAAATATTTTTTGTATTTTTCTCTTTCAATGTTGACGGTCAATTTGCAACTAGGCGTTGCATACATAGAACAAATGAAAATTATAATTTTAAGTGTTATACACTAGCATGCACATACACTACGATGTGGCATATGGAAATTCAAATATTTTCTTTTTGCAAAATATAAATATACTGTATCATATTACAAATGCCGTGATACAAGACAATTTGCACCACATTGTGAAT
Source organism: Germaria angustata (assembly GCA_963681545.1). Classification (NCBI taxonomy): domain Eukaryota; kingdom Metazoa; phylum Arthropoda; class Insecta; order Diptera; family Tachinidae; genus Germaria; species Germaria angustata. Next base: position 9,457,437 of record OY813001.1, on the reverse strand, counting down.
TGGTTTACTAATTTAATTCAATTTATATGGATCTTGTTAATATTTCAAGACACATTTATTATATAAAAAAACAATTAATTCTATAAAATAATAGTAACTAGATACATTTTTCTCCTACTGCTCTAAGCAAATTTATTTTAAATTATATCTTCGAGTCAAACAAAATATGCACTACACATATTTACTGCTACGAGACAAGTAACTTAGCACACACTTACATACGCATTCACTTACATAAATACACCTACCTACACACTGACAGTCACACATATCCATTTCCATTTAAAATAATAAGCAATTAAGCTCCCTTAATCTCTTTATATATCATTTGTCATCTTACGGAGACTCACATACATAAATGAATAAATTTATTTATTCACAAACACTCACACAATCGTACACACTCACTCCCATTGGTATTTATTCATTTACATTATATATAAATGTACGTCTCCTTATGTAAATAGAAGAGGAGAATAATTTTAATAATACCACATAACGATTTCTCGTAAAACATTTATGACAATTAAGCCAAAACAATTACGCAGACACTCGCACATTTAATCATCTCAATACGAAAAGGATGAACAAGTGCCAGAGATACTTTAAGGCTCTTATTTAAAATCAATAGAAGACATTTTGCATGTCACACTCATAATTTCAATGGATGTTTCATTCCTTTTCCAGATAATATTTTTAAACTCCTTAAAGCATAAGTCGCCAATAGCATATAAATTGTATATTAAACAAGCTATTTGTTTCATAGTCCCAGTAAGAAAAGCTCCCAGAAGGCTATGAAAGTGCAGATATACATAAGTAAAATAGGAGAAAAATAATTTCATATAATTTATAATAATTTTTCCTACGTATTTTTTGTGTCAGCTATTCTATTCTTAGATGATTATTAACTGAATTAAAAGCCATATCATGGATATTATATTTTCATATTTTTTTCTAGATAAGAAAATTATGTCAATTTCATTACATTCGACTAGATAAAATGCTTTTTTTACAATGCAGACGTTCGACTGGTTTAGAAGATTTATATGAAAAGCACTCAGTTTTTTGAGTGACTGGTTTGTTAAGGGGGTTCTTTAACAACTGAAAAGGGCATCAACATGCCAATAATCACAATTTGTTCTTTCATTTGGGAAAATAGTATCCTAAGTTTTTAATTAGGGAAGTAAAATATATTCGCTCAAATTTAACTGTTTATTTTTATAAAGTTCATTCGTTCCTTTGTTCCAATATTTGTTTTGAGAGAAATAACAAAAAAACACAAAATGAATTATTGAACAAAGTCTTAAGAAAACCCGGTGAAACACAAAAAAGTATGGACTCCATTATTGACACAGTCGAATGTTCTGCAAAATTTATATGAAAAGCACTCAATATTTTGAGTAATTTATAAACAAATTGATAGTGGAGAAAATAATCCTAGATAATTAAAAAAAAAACTGGAATAGACTTGCAAAGCTTTCCACATTTAGGGTAAATTTTTAATCGACAGTCGTTCTTAATTTAAAAGCTATGAAGATTTCATCCATTAAAAATTACGTCCATTTTCCCACTGATTAATGATTTTAAGCGCACAAGCTTCTCAACCATCCATCACAAGTGTGTGGACAAATGAGTAGTTATGACTTTTAATATCCAAGCTTTAAAAAAGTTAATTAATTAAAATTAAAATGCATCAATGCGATATAAATATACCATGTCATCTCTACTTCATACTGCCGTCATTAGCAAGTGCATTCATTGTTCGTTTGTTGCACAGAGGTATATAAAATGTTTCAGTAAAGAGAGGTCTACCACTTAATGCATTCAACTTCATTTATTTTCTTTTATATGCGATAATAACGGAGCCTTTTTGTGGCTTATTTTGCACTGTGGAGCTAGATGATCAAATAATTAGGCTGTAGAAATATTCGCTCAAGAAACATCTCAAAAATTTAAAAAATTAAGAAAAAAATTGTAAAAATTAAGAAAAAAAATTCAAGAAGATTAGGCAGTTGCTCATTGACTTACCTAATAAATCTAAAATTTTTCTATATTTGGCGTGTATGCATAATGAACTATAATTACAAACTAATATTACAAACCCTACGATTTGAAACTTTTTTTTACGATTTTTTATAATTAAAAACACACATAATTGTAAGGACTCCTTCCAAATATTTTGCTATTGCATATTTCCAACTTTGTACGATTGTTAACAGCTGAGCAAATTATCGCTCAAGGGAAAATCGCCAAAGATTTATAAATAAGAAAGAAATGGTTTTGTGTGTGTCTGTATGTTTTCTTCTTGAGCCATTGCCAAATTTTGTAAAATGTTGAATTCCGCAATATTTTCATCTAAAAGGATAATACTTTTCATATGCAATAAAAACAATTGGGGACGTTTTCAATTTAAAGAAAAACCCTATGGAGGGTCTAAATTATGGTTACTGGAAAATAATCAGGACTCGTGAAAGCTTGCCTAAAAATAAAATAATTTGACCATTTGCACAAGCTGGTGAGCTCTGTATCCCTGCAAGGCAATTTGGAAAAACAGATTGAATAAACGACAGCCAATTCGACAGCTTCAGCAATGTCGTTCTTATCAACTGTCGAAATTTGGGAGTTCCCTTGGGCAGTAGATAACAAAGATGGACAGAGTGTATGAGAAGTTCCTACCAGGAGTTCAGATTATGAAACTAATTTTGTCAACTAGATTTCTTAAAAAGCTTAAACAATTAATTAATGGATTCTAGGAAGAAATGAGCATGTCATTCTTTAAGAAAAAGTCAATTTTTTTATGGAGGCGTGAGATATTCTGCAAAAAAAAATTTATATATTTTTTTCTCTTTTTAAATAATTTTTAGTTTTTCTTTAACAAAAATGAAACACAAAAATGAATTAATCTTATAAAGACTTCCATTAATTTTTACTGTGAATTCCAGTCCTTTAATTTTATCTCTTAAACATAATTCAGTAAAGTTTGAAAAAAATTTAATCTTCAGTTTTGGTCAAAAATGTTGCCATTAAACTGCTACTGTTTGGTGGCACAACAGTATGAAACAACAACGCCAGAGTTTGGCTTGAAATTGCAACCATAATTTCATGTTAATTTATGGTTGTCTTGCTAATGAAGTTTAAAATGCAGACTAAAGAACACAGACATACACACGTCCCAGAAAATAAATAAATATAAAGTTGCTAGCTTTAATTTCGTAACAAGATATAAACAAAAGAATAACATATAAATATATTTATATCCTTTAACACTCATGCAAATAAATTAACAAAAGGATACATATTATGGCAGCTTAATATACGTAGTATATGAGGCATTATATAAAAATATTAAAGATGGGAAGTAAACTGCACTAAGTCGTCTTACCACGAAAATATAATGTAGCTATAATGTAACTTTTAGAGTCCACTATATGCTTAATAAAACTATATCATATAATTTTATGGTTGCTTATTAAAAAGGACTTGGTATTCACTATCTTCCATGACTGTTTTGAGTAGAAACATGTCTAGTGAAACGAAAAACACCAAGTCCAAAACTAAATATTTAGAATTTTCAGAGGCGTACTTTATACTGGCGCAGGATATAGCCAAGATCAAATGTCAGCCAAAAATGTGTATAAAGTGAAGTGCAGAAGCCACTGGCGCGAAAAGAAGCAACCAGATCAAAAAAAATATATATATATTGGCATTGATAGAAGTAATAAGTTCTAGGCAAATGGGAGTGATAATTAAAAATATGTTGCACGATGCCAAGGAAACAAAGCGGACATAGCACTAAGTATTCCAGTGATATTGTCATCAGCAGAGTGCTGGTGGATGAAATAATTAACTCAATGCAAATTCTGACCGAGAATGTGGGTCCAAGCATTGCTCAGGACAAATTCATTAACGTCATAAATTTTTATCATGTGCATTAGTGTGATTTAATTGACTGTTTTAGGTCACTGAACAGTGGCCGCAGCGATCGATAGATACTCTTCCACTCTCATGTTCATTACAATGTCCTTCTTCGCTGGTTATGTCGCCGGAAAAAAAACAAACAAATAATAAAATGACTACTATACATCAGCTTAGGAAAGTTAATGCTACTCAACATCACAGGCACTGCAACAGTGATATAAAAAACCATTAAAACGCGCAGTAGCAGAGCCTGTCTTTCCTCAAACACTATCCCAAAAGAAGTAACGCTGAAAATAGTCGGCATCAATTGCCCGAGTATTACTTCTTGTTAAAATATAAAAAGAGCAGCCGGTTTCATAAGCAGGCGCATTTTTAATGGAAAATGTTTTAACGGAAAGAGATATTCAGAGAGCGTCAGCAACGGAAGGCGTGAGGAAAGCTGCAAAGTAGGGAACATTTGGCTCCAAAACTCGAAAGTTTGCAAAATTAGGTAAATTTTCCACCTTTCATATGCGAATGCCTCAAAGAACACCATCACGAAATTTAACCCCAACAGCTAAAAAATTTCCTGACGTGCCACAGCAACTTAGAAGGCCATCATTGGTATCGTGAAATTGTATAATAAGCAAAATGAACTCATTAAGTTCTCTTTACCCCAAAAATGTTTGCACTTGGTGTAATTTTTAATTTTAAAATTTTACATTAAATGGGACAAATTGCTATTTAACTCTCGATGAAGGTAAAATCTTATCTCCAACATAATAAAAAATATACTTTGAATAAATTTTACTTGGTATGGTTTATTTTCCAATAGCAGACCATCACATGAGAAAAATAATGAAAATTTTACATCTCATACATCTTTAATTAAGCAGATTATTTAATGTTTTCTTTTAAATTTTTTATTCTCTTGGCTTCATTGCTTGCATCTTCCTGGTCATTGATTCTCTTGTATTTCTTGTTTAAAAGAATTATTAAATATTTTCTGTGGTCCTTTTCGGATGTTAATGAACGCACTTATCATGTCCTTATTATACGATTTTTTCTGTGGCGGTACTTAGAGATTTTTTATGTTTTCTCTTTCTCTATTTATGGCTTAAATGTTCAAAGGATTTTAATTGAAAAACATAAGGAAAACTGTAGATTTTTATATGCAAACAAATATGAAACAAACATTGAATATTTTCTTGAAATATTGCCTTCATTTATAAGTTTTCGGATTGTAGTTGCCTTAAAACACCATTTCGCAGGAAACTTGCAACTTCTTTTCAATTTAGTAAATTAATTGAAATTATTAAAAATATAATTGTAAATAATTATAGTTATTAAAATAATAAAAATATAAAATTAATAATAGTGATAATAGTGCTATAGAATGCGTAACAGCAAACTTTTTCCACTACAAAAAAATAAATAATAAAAAATTCATTTACACAGCATATTTGCATGTCTAGCAAATATGCTATAGATATATTGTATAAAGCATGCACAACCTATACAATTATTGTTTTAGTTGTAAATATGCTCTATATACAAAAAAATTCTTTTTATAACTTGAAAAATCAATTCTTTTTCGGAAAATATCCTGTTGACACAATCTGATCCATCAGTTCAGATCAAAATTTAATACAAAATCAGCCCCTAAAAATATCATCGATTTCTTGAATAAATTTCCTATTGATCTATGAAACAATTCCACAGGTTGTAACACCTAATAAAATTAAATTTTTCGCTAAAAAATAACACAGAATGCATAATTCTTTTTTTCTTTTTTTTGGAATTATTTTCTATGTAATAATGCCCCCAATAAATATTGCGAAATAATAAACCAAAAATTTTTTTTTAGAATTTCGTTTATTTTTTCAATTCAAGTTTTTCTTCTACAGCATGTCAATTTTATAAATAAAATAAGACACCAATGAATATTAAAAATTACGAAATGACCACGCCGGGCGTGAGTTTTTTTCCACTATGTTAAAGCATTTTTATGATGACGGGCTTAAACATATCGTAGAGGAAAAGGCCATTATGCTCCGCTGAGGGTCGCAAACTCAGAAATGATTTAGAAACCGGAACCAATATTGGACACCCTGCAGGTAACGAACTCCTTGCCTCCAGCTTTTGGCCGCCCACATTGTTTCATCATTTGAAATGTATGTTGGAATCCTATTAAGATTTTATTTCATATATAATTATTATTTATTTTCGTCTAAAGTGTTATAACATTGTGGTGGGAGTCTGTTTCATAGCAATAATTAGAGTGTTATGTCATATGAAAGAGTGTCCCAATTTTCGGGTATTTATTTAATTTTTGTTATTTTCTGGGGACTTGTTTCACGCCGCCTGCATTTTTAATATTGAAAATATACATATTTGACCCTTCTCATACCTAATTCAAGGCTACTGCAGTCATTTTATTGGAGGCTGCCAGCGCAGTAAAACTTCATAGAACTCAATGGTAATGATATCCGGTATGGGATGTTTTATTTCTCCATTATCAAGAGACTATAACAAATAACTGTGGCATCGTGAATAATAACTTTCCTTCTTCTTCTCGGTTAAAAGTATATTGTTGTATTGAGTTGTATTCAGTTCTGATTATATGGATTATTTATTTAAAATTTTTAGTTAATAAAATATTGTTTTTAATTATACAAAAACTTAGAAAGTGACCATTTAAATATTTTAAATACAAAATATGTATATCTGTTTAATTATTTTTTTTGCAAAATATAATTTACCTTGTATTTCCTTATATAATAAATAATAAATATATTAATAATTCATCTTCATTAACTAAAATATGTGTAGTATAAAGTTGAAAGAGAAAATATTAAAAAAAAACTATTTCAACATTTGTAAACAATTTTACATATAGTTTATACAACAAACTGACTACCAATTAAGCTGGTAGCAAGCCATTAATATGACCATAATACGAGTTCATAAAACCAAGATTAAAATTATCCAAAAGTCTATTTAGCTGACAGCATCAATCTATTTCTTAAATAAGGCAAAGAAAAATAGTCCCAAATAGAAAAGTATAGACACATTTTGGAAACAGTGTAACTATCACACACACATATATGTATATACATACACACACACACGCCCACTCTAGAACGATTATTGCTCTTACGAGTCCAATAAAAGACTTTTAATAGCAAAATCAAATATATAGACAGTATACGCAGCTTCTATTATGCAAATAAAAAGCCAACCAGCCATTTTTCATTTTATTAATATCAATTTACACATACAAACAATACGATATTGTTTTTAATGGGGATTTAAATGTTTTCATGGTTTTAAGAGTAACAGGAAAAATATCATTAATTTAATTACATAAGCAAAAGGAAATAAAATTATACTTCTACAGTTTTTTTCGTTTAGTTTTCCACTCATTAAACGCGTTTGTATTTATAAAGCCAAGTGCATGGAAAAACTATCCCACACACACATAAACAAATGCTTGCAAATATAGAAAGACAGATATTTAAAACTTAATTAGAATTAATTATGTTGCACAAACACTAAAAACACATTTTAGAGTACAAAAACCAACTTAATAAAAATTGGCTTATCACAATATTTTCATCTTTCTTTAAAACTTATAGTGTTGGAGCCACATAGCCACACACAAACACGTACATATATACTTAAACTTTCAGAAGACAAGTTCTGTCTAACTTTTGCTTTGATTCGATTGTTGTAAATATGCGACTTGTGATTGTTCTCATTTCTTAATGCTTTTGTTACTAAGATGAATTATTTATTTAATTTATTTTGATAGTTGGGAAATCTAATAGTCATTACTGCTTGCAATAAATTTGAATAATTTATTGGTAAAAAAGGGTAAATCTTCAAATTGGCATCCTTACAAAATTTTTAAAATTGAACCCAAATTAGCAAATAGAGGTCAATGTTTGGTCTGGAGCAACATGTAATCTCAATTAAGCTTTCAAATGTTGTATTTTACAAATGGTAACCAGTTTTGGATTGACGACTGACAACAGTGTTAATTTGCTGGAATTTTTGAAGTATGTAATTTCCATCAAATTCCCTTTTACTCTTGTACAGCTTTGAAGGATAGAGTTTTTCTTGGCTTGAAATCGTTAATAAAAATTCCTCTATAAAGGCTACAGTGCAATTAAATATTAAATTACCCCATTCAATATGAAGCTTTAAATAAAGTTCGTATCAAAATTTATCATGGAAAACTCACATGTTACACTGACAGTTTTCTTAAAACAAATAAAAAAAAACTCATAATATCATTCAGTAAAATCTGCATTGAACGCTATGGTTTTAATTGCTTTTGCAAAGGAATCCAAATGAATGCAGAAGAGATAAAGTAAAAAAAGACTTTATAAAAAAAAAATATGCACGTACAAAACGAAAGGGAAAATATTTTCATTATAAATCAAGCTGTTGTACAAAAATCAGATGGCAATTCGCTATTCCTACACCCACCCAACTCAAACCATAAAGTCTCAGTTTAAGGACGAAAAATGTTCATCCGTGAGTGTTGAAAAAATGCATGTAAAAGTGTATGCTTTTCGAGTTTAAATAAGTGCATGTTCGTTCAATCCTGCAAACGTTTATCAGTTGATTTCATTTCATATCCTTTTTTTCGTTTTTCTTCGTCACATGTTTCTGTTGATTGGCTTTTGCATATAGCAACAGTTAACATAAAATAAGGCTTTATGTTGTATTTTATTTACACATACATATTACCAATATTTTCAGGTGTGTTTTATATGTGAGCGAGTGGTTGGAAAAGTGTGTTTGAACAATTTAAAAATAGTGAAACAGTCTATTAGAAGTGTCAGGTTGAATGACTATAATTATAAGACTTATCGAACTGATACGATTTCTTCTCTCTATATTTGTTTAACATTAATTCACACTCTTAACAACCTTTCATAATGGTACTAGACAAATTTTATATGAGTTTCCAAAAAAAATTTCAACTTTTGTCGATCGTTATATATAATGAATTTGTTATTTCTTTATAAAAATATGCATATCCCTACAAGGTCACTATGTATATCACTTGAAATTTATATTAAACTAGCGGACCAGGCGAACTTCGCCTCGCCCCAATTTTGAGCCTTCAGAAAAACTTTAAAACTTTTTAATTTGAAAAAAGGAATAATTTCAAACAAAATTTAATACAAAAACTCGATTTTCGATTTTTCCAATTTTCCGACTTTTCCGGAGGGATTTAAAAACCTTCTCCTCGAAAATACGAACAACTGACAAAAAGTTTTACAGAAATCGGCCAAGCCGTTTTCATTTTATGAATTATTGGATTTTGCCACGCCCATCCGCCCACAGACAGAACATAAAAAATCGGAATTCACAGTGTCATCCGCCCGAGTATTCTGAAGGTTCCCTGAAAATGTAGTCAAAATCGGCCCAGCCGTTTTGGAGCCATTACGTTACATACATACATACATACATACATACATATATACACACATCCTATTTTATATATATAGATATCGAGTTACTTTATAATAACATTTTCAGACTGTCCCATTGATTGCCCTTGTAGTTTTGTCTTCTTTTACTTTGGCAGTCGCATTTGGTTGTACAAAATAAAATAAAAACTGGATAAAATTTCAATTTTATAAATTAAAAATGCAATAAATTTTGTGCTCTCAGTTAAATATTCTCATATACCTACTCCCACACACACACACACACACTCACACATATATGTTTATACAAACAAATTTACAAAACTTATTTCTGAATATGTGTGCCAGTGTTGGTTCCTTATGAGTTTTTCTCTTCCACAAACTCCCACAAACGCAGTTTTGTTTATCGGAAAGTCAGAAAACTGGGTTAACGGATCAAAACGTAAATGTTTTATTGTTATTGCTGTTTTTTTCAGCAATTTTAACGCAGCATCATAAAAATATAAGATTGCGAAATAATAAGTTAAACTCAATCCTTTAATTAATATACAAGTTATTTAAATTTTTATTGGTTTAAAAAACAAATTTCCCAATTTCATCACAGATTATTTAATGAAGATTTTTCGCTTGTGATTTCGTTTTCAAGTTTAATAATTATCACAATTTTCTATTAACATTTCTTCGTGTTGGTTTTTAATTTTAATCTGTAAATGATTAATAATATTAGAAGAGTAGCGTTGGAAGAATTATAATCGTACATTTGCCGGGCTCCTTTTTCAGTAGAATCACAACATATGGGGGACAATTGCACAAAAAAATTTAAATACACATGGATCATATAAGTCAAAAATCGTAATATACAATTATATACGTAGGCTGGTCAATAATTACGCGATTTTTTTAATTTCCCGCCTTCTGACTGTATACGAGTAGTTATGACTTTAGGCTCATATTTTCCAAAGTTTTCTTAATCGGCGCATCAATACTTAGTTTTATAATCTGATAAAGAATGATAAGCCTTCATTCATGTGTGAAAGCTTTAAGTTTGATCGTTCTAATAATTAGTTTTATTTTCTTGTTGATTTTATAGGATTATGGGTCCCAAAGTTTTAAGGATCTGTTGGTTATAGTAAATAAATAATAATTCATTTTTATAAAATTTCGATGAAAATATACTGCAGGACATTCTTCAATCAATTTCTAATATTTTCATGCAATTACTTGTCACTAAAAACTCTGAAAATTATTTGGGACGCTGGACTCGAATCTACACTCCGCTTTTCCAAGTTGGTTCCAGGTTTCGAGATATACAGCCCTATCTAAAATGAAGGCGATGTTATCATAACTAGAGAGAGATATATTCTATATATAGTAAAATGGAAGACAAGGACCTTGAAAATAAAAATTCACAGATTATACATCATGTCTTGGTGGCTGGGTGTTGTGGTTCCTGGAGTAAAGGGTTATCAGGTTTCCGCACCTAGGCCTTTTTGCTGATAACCCCTAAAAACTTGTATGGTGCTACTCAATCCTTGAATTAACAGGGTAACGGGCGCGCATGCAAGTAAATTAAAGGTAAAAGTGGGTTCGCCCGCTCGTCCGAATGGCTAACATGGTATTTCTAGACCTTGACTTTTCGCCAGTTACCCATAGAACTTGGTATGTTACTAGCCAATCCCTGAAATAACAGGGCAACGGGCGTGCATATAAGTATTTAAGGAAGTAGTCTTGCCTATTCTTGTCTGGGTAGAACTGCTATCGATATCTCAAGTTTGCATGGGACCTAAAATCGGATGTATTTTTAACACAAGGCCGATCATGGGAATCAGTAGCCTCTAAGACTTATCATCGACAGGTTATTGATAAAACACCTTCGGGGATCACGTATTGGCTGTGGTTAAAACCCGGATGAGTGTGTCTGCAATATGGTGCTAGTGATCCTATTGTAGATGCTCTCTTCAGGCAATATATCTCTATGTGCTGTTGCTATTCGACAGAGCTGCCCTGACGCCTGCGGTTAGTGAGTGTCCATTAAGATAGGGGACTTCTTACTACTGGGCCATTGGGGTGGTAGGAGGTTAGATAGTTCCAGCACTTTCGCAAGTTGTCGGTACATGGTTCTGCAGCCTGTTCAGAATTTGCTACTATGTCATCCTTGTCTGAGGCACAAGTGGTTCCTCAGCGCGGATGTGCCTCGAAAGGGGACAATGGGGATGGTGGTGAACGGCTTTATTCACTCAGTACAAAGGTCTAATGACAGGTACAGACGTACATATGACATATTTGGCCCATTTGTTCCTTTTGCAAAGAAATATACTAAGAATGATAAGGATAATCATGGACTAAAATTTAGGGTAAAATATCTAATTAATTTCAATGTTGTAAATTTTAAAATTCAACAAAAAAATTTAATTTGTAAACAGTTGCAAGTCATTTTGCAAAATGGAATAGCCATTTTAATATAATTAATTTAAATTTTACAATATGTATGGAAGTTTTTATTGAAAGTAAAATACTTTTACTAGCAGCCCGAAAATTTTTACTTAATATAAGATTGAAACTGAAATTTAGCGGGTTTTGCTAAATTTTAGGTCATTACTTTTTTGAGTGTACATTTGTTTTAATTTTAGTATATTTCAAATTTTCTGAGCCTATTTAAAAAAATATATATTTTTAAAGTTCGTTTGAACGAAACGGGTTAGACAAGAAATAATTTCATAAGACTTGTATAAATAAACAAAAGTAAAGCTTCGTTAGATTTACAGAAAAAATTGTGCTCGATTTCTTTTAATCGAATGTAAAATATCCATCCATCAGAAGTCAAAAAGTGCCAGCCGTGAGGCAAGATACTGAAGTAAAATTTTTCAACAACATGACTATCTTTTCTACATCCATAATTAAAAAATAAAATTTTTATAATTACGCCATGTTTGCAGCAAATAAGCGATATGTACTCACAACAATGCGATAAAGAAGACATTTTGCAAAATATTGGAAATTTTTATTACCAACAATTGTTAAAACAAACGACTTGCATGGGAGTTCAAATAAAGCCTGCTGTCGCACTTCCAGCAGCAATTTGTTGTACGAATCATGGCTGTGCGTTAGCGTGGTTTTGTTTTTATTGTTACTATTGGCGTTGCATGCAATCCACACAGAATCTCCCTTGACATATTAGTGGGTGTTCAAATGGTTTGTGAAGGATATCACCTCTTGTAAGCCAATTTAATGGATTTTTGTGTGCATGTGGCCGGATTCTATGCTGATGACTGTTGAATTTTAATGCAACTAAATTTTTTTTGTAATACCTAACAGCAGAATTGGAATTTGTTGGCATTGAGATTACAAAAAGTGGCCAAAACTTGTCAGTTTTAGTAACGATTCAACTGTTTTTGCTTTCAAAAATTTATTTAACGGAGTAAGAGGAGATTCACTTATATGAGTGTTTTATAGGATTTGGGTAAGGACTTGATCTGGATATGCGATGGATGCGAAAAACAAAAATTAAATTTACATATTTTTTGTGAATAAGTAAAATATCAAATAAGGAAAGAACATGTGCTCTGCAATTGTCCTATTTGCCACAGAACACGCTTTCAAAGGCCTCCCACTGTGCCACTTTAGCGCAGATATGAAGAATGGTTCGTTATTACAACCGTGAGTGAGTTACCAAAATCAAATGATTGTAATATTTAATTTCTAATATTTAATTTTAGAATTGATCCAACTTAAGTACCAGTGTGCAGAGTGATTATTTCTTCCCATGATTTCTTTTATTATCCTTAATAAATGTAGTGTGATGTAAGGGAAAATGTCTGCAAAAAAAGCTCAGACTATTTTCTTACCAATTGCAAGCTTTTTGGCTTGTCTACAAAAAACTTCCAAAATCTTTGGGTGGAACTCTGCCAGGGGCCCTAAGACTACTAGTCTACTAGTAACTACCTACAAATCTTCTAGGATACCCAGCCTAAATTACCTTAGAATATTTGATAAAAATATAGCTCAGCTGCGTTTGTTGCTCTCTCATGTGCTTTTACAATATACCGAGCATATGTAACTGAGCTGATGAGATATTCTTGCCTGCACCATAATGAATGGGTGCCAAATAACTTGATTGAGGATATATCTAAAAAATATACCCATCTGTGAAATGGATATATTTATTGTCTAGTAAGTAACTGATCTTCGTAGACTAGTAGGTAGTTCACTAGACTCGTAGTGCGAAGGTCCCAGGTTCGAATCCTGCAGTTTGTGTCTGACAATTAAAAGGAGCGCACAACAAGCCTTCACTGGCTTAAGTGTATGTCGTATGACATGGGCTATCACACCCCTCCAATCAACCTAACCTAACCTAACCTAAGTATCCTGCTTAATAGGTCATATATCATATGCAGCATATTTTGGACAGAGTTGCAAAAGATTCACGTCAGTACCTGCCCGAAGGCCTAACCTGACGGTGCACTATTGCACAAGGGTGAATAAAGCACGTTCACCACCGCCCCAGCAGCCCCCGCCAAGGGCACATGAGGAAATGCCAACTAACATGTGCCCCCAACAGGGACAACATGGTAGCAAGTTCCGTACAGGCTGCTGGACCATGTACAGACACCTTGCTAAGATGCTTGGAGCTATCTAACCTCCTACTACAAAAATGGCACGGCAGTGGAACTTTTACCCCAATCTGACCTGAAGCTTCACCTACCGTAACCATTAGAGCAGCTCTGTCGAATAGCAACAGCACCTAGAGATATACGGCCTGAAGAGAACATCCACATCATGCCACTAGCCCATGATTGAAGACACACTCATCCAGCCCATACCTCTCCCCGCGTATCTTTAGGTTTTAACCACAGCCACCACGTGATCCCCGAAGGGGCCTCACCAATAACCAGTCTAGGACAAGTCCTAGGGGCTACTGGTTCCCGTGGCACCAGATAGGACTCTGGTCAGCCGCGTGTTAAAATCACCTCCGATTTTAGGTTCCTTGCACACCTGAGGCATCGGTAACACCTCTACCCAGACTAGCGTAGCAAGCTACTTCCTTAATTACTTATATGCACGCCCGTTACCCTGGTATTCAGGGATTGGGTGGTAACATATTAAGTTTTAGGGCAATTGGCCAAAGGTCAAGGTCTGGAAAGACCAACTACCCCTCCGGACGAGCGAGCGAACCCGCTTTTACCTTTAGTTTACTTGCATGCGCGCCCGTTGCCCTGTTATTTCAGGGATTGGGTAGCAACATACAAGTTTTTAGGGGTTATCAGCAAAAAGGCCTAGGTCCGGAAACCTGATAACCCTCTACCCCAGGAGGTTCAACACCAAGCCACCAAGACAGGGTGCATTGACCGCGCCCCCTGGGGGGAGCATATTTTGGACAGATGGACAACACAGAAGTTTAAATCCTTCTATCCAAAATATGACTTCAAGTGTTAGCAGACCCACAAAAACTTCCATGAAAACAGCTACAAATAACCGTACCACTGGTGACACGATAGCGTCTTATAGAAACAGACTGCCTTCTTGAAAAACTGAACATTTCCTTTAATTACTTTTGCAGAGGTTGTAAAATTGAAGGGAAGGAAGAAATGGTTAAACATCTCCTTTGTCACTGTATAGAACTAAGTTGTTGGAATATTCCTCTTTTCTTCAGGTGTTTAAAAATTTTGCAATAGTAAAAAACTATACCCAAATAGATTGAGGCAAGGTCCATCGATCACTAAATATAATAAATTACTTTAAATTAGAACACCAGTAGAAATTTTTGTGTACAACTATAATAGTGAACACAAAGATCAACATGAAGTTTCAGTGTCACCAAAAAAAAAAAAAAAAAAAAAAAAAAAATTGGAAAAGACAATATTGAGTCTCATAAGAGGTTGTTCCAAAAACGAC
Source organism: Germaria angustata (assembly GCA_963681545.1). Taxonomy (NCBI): domain Eukaryota; kingdom Metazoa; phylum Arthropoda; class Insecta; order Diptera; family Tachinidae; genus Germaria; species Germaria angustata. Next base: position 9,442,201 of record OY813001.1, on the reverse strand, counting down.
AGCCTGATGCTGAAAGGCTGAAGTGGGCTGGGGGCACTTTCTATGCTGCTCTCATCGGCGATTTTAGAAAAGAACTTGAAGAATTCGAAACTCATCCATTCAACCAGCTCCAAAGTCTCTTGAATTTTCAATAACATAATGCTTTCGGTTTTACCCCTGTTTTCAACTATCAAAGTCCTAGAATCATTATACAACAATATTACAAATTTCTAAAAAAAAAAAAACAAACAATTAGTGATGTTAACATTTCTTCACAACTATAAATTGTTGTACATCTCTTGAACTTTGTACATATTTCTAAAGAATGTATAGTTTAGAATTTATATTCGAAACACTAAGTTCACATTGATATTAAAGGTCGCTTCAATTAATTATTATTGTTCTATTGTGAGTTAAAAAAACGGCTTCACTTTGTTGAGGTTTTTGGAAAATGAAAAGCCCCATTTTTCTAATTTCATAAAAATTATTTTCACATCACACACTCCTTTTACTAAAGATTATTTCCACTCCTTTCACCAGCGTAAACATCTATTAAGATTTCAAATAAAACAACAACAAATTGATGGCTCAAAAACGCAAGCCTATTGGCACCTGAAACAAAAGCAGGAATCAATTTCTTTTTTAATATAAACAACATCCATTACACACACCAACCTCAACATGTGTGGCCGATGGCTGACAAGCACTTAACAAATGTCACTTTTGTCGCCCACTGTACCACCACACATGCATAATTGCACAAATGAGAACCATTAGCAGTGAAACAACATTGATACGTATCGCAACAAATTTTAAATTGAATGAAAATAAGAAAAAGTATAAACTCCTACACTATTTAGCCATATTAAATGGTTTGTATAAAAGCCACATTATATTCGGCTCATACAGTTACACTTTCACACAAAGCCACACTCTATCACAAACACATATACATGCAAGCACACATACACACACCCACATACACACAATTAAACTGATGGCAAGGCATCATAAATACACGCATGAAAAGTACATTTAAATGAGTTTTTGTTTAGATTTTGTACATAAACTCTAGCTCACACAAACACACACATACACACTTACTCACACACACAACCATTTAGGCGTTAGTGGTAAAGTGAAATGGCGAAGGAAAGAAAAAAGTTAAACGAAATCATTTTATATAAAACATTTCAACACAAGTGTAGTTTTATATCAAGTTGCAAATATGAAGTAGTTTCCCTCTTTTTTATTTTTTGTATTTAGCAAATGTAGCATCCATTTCAACAGGGATATACTCGTACACCAACACATTTGCAAATAGTTGCATAGATAGTCAACATTTTGTATACAAGAATAATAACGATATCATAATATCTAGTATTAAGTTTAAAACCAACTGCATTTTCACATATAAATATTTTACACATGCACAATTGCACACACAAGTACTGAGAGATTTTTTTTAAAGCACAGCCGTACCCCTCACAATATCCAACATTTACTAAAAAGATTTTTAAGAGCTGAGCTGGCTTTAAGGAGATACCACAAATTAATTTTATATGCTTCAAAATACGGTAAACACAATGTACGATCTAGAGATTATATGACCAAAGAGTCTATCAACTGATGCATATAGATATTTGGCCTCTGTTGTCCAATTGCTGGTTTATGCCCCCTATTCGCAAAAGAAAAAGAACGCGATTGCAACGAGTATAATCATTTGATATTTGTTCGAGCCATATTGTTACGTTTAACCTTTTTAAACATTCATTTTTCTTATTTTTGGCTGCTTGAAAATGAAATTATTTACACACACGGATCTTCAGTTTCAACCCCACCATAATTTCTCTTTAATTAAAACTGGACAGAACGGACTTGATGCAGCAATATAATACCCAACTTTACCACAATGTTAACTCTCCCGCATCGCAAACACGTCAACTTTTTTTACTCTTTAATATCAGAGCTTTTACAGTCATTATCAATTATACTTGAAAGTTGTGGAATGTGAAAGAATTAAATGGCTGTTAAATAGAATTGTCCATATAGTCCTTATGCCTGCCCATATTTTTTTTTTATTTTAGTTAATGAAAAAGTTATAAATATATAACTTCTTCATTGCTCCAATTGTAGTTTATAGCACTCGCAAAAAGAGTACGTTTTATGCCCTACATGTATATTTAAATTGTGTCTATGAAGTTCCTCCAGCTGGTCCCATCCTGCGCCAGATGTCTTAATCGTAGCCAAGACAATCCATTGGAATACAATTGATCTGCGCCACGTTCTTCTGGGCTGTCCTCTACTTCTCGTGCCCTAAGGGTTCCATTGCAGACTTCTTTAGCGATATGTGAATTTTCGCTTCTGTGGATATGGCTAATCCAGCGCCATTTTCCTCTCCGTACTACAACGATAATCGGATTCTCATCACAGATAGAAAGTAGATCGTCGTTAGGTATATGTCTTGGTCACAATATCGCCATTATGCGCCTCAGACATTTGTTTGCCTGCCCATACGTTTATTTAAAATGTGCCCATGCGATTTGTTCGCGCAGTATTTCTCCGCACACGTCTAACACATCATATTAAACATAAACGTCAACAAGAAGACATGAATTAATTATCTCTTATGAACATTAAAAAAATAAATTTATAGACTGTCCTTTTTAGTCCTTTCAACATAAATGGAAAGGGTATACGAGTACAATCAATCTGTTTATAATTTCTCAATTATGCATTTGAGATCCAACAGAGTATATCTTACGTCGATGGTAGATGGTGGATGGACGTACATCTGATTGCTTACAAAAATATTTTTTTTTTAGTTTTCTAGTTTTCTTAAGTCCATATGAAATTTTGTCCGTACAAAAATATACTCGTATATCATGTCGTATTTATTAAGTACTTATCTTGTTAGTGCCCCGATTCTCGTTTTGCAACACTTAAATGTTGTGTTGTTTCGGCTACAACACAACATTAAATAATTTTTTGATTACGGTTTACAACATCTAGGTGTTGTTTATGTCAGCGAGTTGCATTTTATTTGTAGTACATATTTCCGTAAAAATATATACCAAAAGAGATGAAAGAAGCGTATATTTTGTTAGAAATAAATAAAAGAACAACAAAAAACACACGCAAATGGCACGTATCCGAAAAAGAATTCGAGACAGTTTAAATCCATTGGAAGTACCATATATAATTTTTCTAAAACCAAAAGTTATTACAATATCATAATTACAATAACATACTTTATAGTTTTATAAAAATTTTCGCATAAACAAGGATGGTTTCTTGTTTTTGATATAAAAACTGAGCACTTTTCTAAAAACTAACTCTTTGCCATTCATTTATATTTCTAACTGGATTTCCCTAGCCATTTAATTGTTCAGTAAAATGATCCCATTTGTCCTTGAACTGTATTTTCTTATATCCAAATGGCAGTTGCCGCGCCCAATATCTGGATTAATTTTCATCAGCTCAACCAGTTCTGCCATTTGTTTTTTATTTACTGACCTTCGTAGACTAGTAGGTAGACTCGTTGTGCGAAGGTCCCAGGTTCGAATCCTGCCGCAGAACTCTGGCAGTTTGAAAGGGAGCGCACAACAAACCTTCACAGTGTATGTCGTATGACATGGGCTATCACACCCCTCCAATCAACCTAACCTAACCTAACCTGTTTTTTATTTGTAATTTGGCTAAGAAATGTTTATTTTATTATTTTATTTTATTTTATTATTTTATATTTATTTATTTTATTTTTATTTTTTACAGTTCTATATGTTTTGCAAAACAAATTTTATATGCACACTTATTTTTTTTATATATATTTTCCATTTTAAAATTGCAATGTTAATCAAGCAACACCTAGTGAACTCTTGTAGATTTTTGTTAGTGCGAACAACACATACTGACAACAGTTGTAAACCATAATCGCCTTTTAAAAAAATACAACATTAAAGTAACAACTGTTGTAAACCATAATCGGGGCATAGATTTTTTTGTTATGCAGTTGTTGTTGTTCTTAGCGCTATTTATTGTGACATAACCTATAAGCTGTTCGTAGCTTTTATTTATTTTTTGTCTGTCACCACTATGTTGTTGTTCTTTAATGGAGATTCGATCTACAGGCAAAGCTAAACGAAGGCCGCAATTATTCCTTTGTTGTTTAAAAATAATCATGCCCATACAAATTGTATGAAGCAAATCGGAATAAGGAAGCGTCAGTGCTTAGCGATTGGAAAATCTGGGGCCAAATCGTCGTATTCGTGATCGAGCAAGGTATCGTATCGAATGAAATTTCGTTTCGTATCGAGTAACCGGATCGCGGCATTCGATAGCGTTCGAATCGAATTTTGTTTAGAATTGTAACAGATTTGTTTGTTTTTGTAGTAGAACAAAAAAATATGACTGTTGGAAATGTAAACAAATAAATAACAAAAAGTGCTTTAAAAAAGAGGTAAGCAAATGTTAAGTTCTCAAAACTGCAATATATTTTAGATTTTAAATTTTATATTCTGTAGAAAATGGACTCGCTGTTTTTATTTTATTTGTCTTCATCTGAAGAAGAAGATGATGAAACTGTTTTTGGTTTGCCAAATGTTTTAATATTACTGATGCCTTCAACAGCGGCTTCAATTCCTGCAGCTTCAATGATTTGTTCCTCTGCTGGCGATAAGAGCATTTCCTCGTACGGCCCACCACCGGTTTTTCTTTTGGACTGCTTATTAAATGAAAGCTTCTTTTTTACGTTACGTTTTTGGTCTGCATAAACCTACAAATTAATTAAAGTTTTCATTGGGATTGCGAATTAGTTTAAAAATATACATATGTACATAATTTACGCCAAGCAGTCACCTCTTTCACAGGTGGACCATACAAGTTCAATTTATTAGCCAATTCATCCCATAACCTTTTGGCAACTGCTTTCCCTTGCCCGCAATTTGGAATTAAATTTTTTGCCAAACTCGGGTGATCAGCCGTATATTGTGCCATTACTTCTTTTTGCTTGCCGTTTATTTTATTCAAATTAGTCCTTAACAAAAACGCCATATTTTATTATAATTATTATTAAAAATTAAATATATTTATGTTTATGTACTCACATTTTCTGTTTTTTATTATAAAATAAATATTAGAAGGCACAATGAAAATTTTATTTGTATTTATAAACATATGAGTTTGTTTACGATAGTGGTAGAGCTATCGAATGACCTTTCTAGAGAAGGCACTCGATTGTAAACTCGTTATCGAATGCCATGATCCCAAATTTCGATACATGTTATTCGATATCGAATGGGACGATCCCAAAAAGCAAAATTTCGATCGTATTCACTCGATCACGAATACGACGATTTGGCCCCTGACTTTGCAAACGCGTTAGGAAGTGACGTGAAGTGTACCAAATGAAAAAAGGAAATAAAGAAAATTTTCAAACCATTAAAATTATTGTTCTTATTTACAATTCAAGGTCTATTAATATTGTTTATTGAAAAAATGCATCACACTTAATTGTTGTTTAAAAACTACATAGAATTAATATATTTTTTGTTTTTACTGTTGACAAAGTTCTGCCGCTCTTGTTTGGGTGTGACAGGTCTACGTTCACGCTATGCGGTATAAGAGGTAATGATTGTCGCTCTTGTTTGTTTTTAACTCTTAGAAACATAAATTGAAGTTGGTTTTATTTTTAATTTAGTAGAGCCAAAGATTGTCGTTAGTGTGTATCTCATCGTGGTGTTTTTGTTGTTGACCTACTAATATTTAATTCCGCACAGTGGGAGAGAAGTGACTATTTGTTTAAAAAAATTCTTTTGAATAAATGTATCAACAGACTACTCAATATTATTTAACTGTCTTTATTATTTTAGTCTTTTACTGTCTTTAATATTTTTTGTCGTTTTGTGTGACACTACCCAATGTATTGTTCAATATTTGTAAAGAAAATATGGCGCAAGTTTTCTCCAAATATATGTAAAAGGAAATAAAACCAACTCACTCACTCACCTACGAATGTTTAGGCGAATTGTAACATTATCTTTCCACAGAAAACAAAAACAGTCTGGCTTCAATACGAGTAAATTAAGAATAGTAACGTGAGGGAGGAAAGCATTATTGTACCACACAGTCAATTTTATTGCACAGTATCAGTTATTGAGGCATATTATTGCAAATGTATAAATACCTTAAGAAACACAATTCAGCATATAAATTTTTGTAACAAAATATTTATTACTCAGACAATACCATACTCCTGTTTAATACCGGGTTTTAATATTGTTGACCATTTCCGACCGTAGGCATTACAAGATATATATAATAAAAAAAACTGTACATCAGTTTTTTTTTATTAAAGTTTAAAAGTGTTGGAAAATTTTTGTGTAAAATAGTTATTGAAATTAAAACTCTGAAATAAAAAACATAAAAAAACAGAAGTAATGATATGAAATTTCTAAAATACGTGCATCTGTGATACATATACTCGTAAATTTATTTAAGACAATATCTGGATGTTAATTTGTTCACAAAAGCTTTGCAAATAAATAAGAGGGTGGATGACTTTGTAAACCAAACACAGGGTTTTGCATAAAAAATTATTTAATTTTTTCACACAGTCTTCCTTGAGCTGTATACACTGCTTGGCCGACCTCATTTTTAAAGTTGTACAGCCCATAAGCCGCACCAAGTATTCACTCTTTGTGGATGCATCGCCTTTTGCAACAATCACTGGTGGATTATCACTTGCCCCAATTGCGGCAATTCTGCTTGCTTCTTGGTCGATTATGTCGACAAAAAAAAATCACGAAGTGCGCAAAATGCATTTTGATTTGAACGCTCATTTTCGTAAAAGGTCAATTGTGCACCTCTCCATATTGAATTTGTCAGACACTAAATCTAAGAAAAGTTAAACTAACTTGGGCAAAACCTTGACGTTAAGGCGAGACTTACAAGTAACATCGTGCATTATATGCTTTTAACATATTAATATACCCGCATAGTTCTAGCAAACATGATAATATGCTTAAGGAGACATTTTACAAAGTTCAGATAAATAAATATGAGGCAAACATTACTGACAGTTTGTGATTTCATCAGCAATGTCTTAATTATTTTGGACAAAAATTAACAAAGTAAGATCATCAATTTGATCTGAAGCTCAATTGTTTTTTAAGATGTACTACAAAATTTAACAAGACAAATTATTGGAATTAATGACAAACAAGTTTTTAATTACTGGTATATAAAAAAATCTAGACAAATCTGGTGTCATCGTATGGTGGAAGAAACCAAAAATTAAATGAAAGCATTTAAACGAATCGTACATCCAAACCAATAAAGATAAATAATGGCCATAAAAATAGTTGTTTTTTATAATAGATAAAATTTATATCAAAACTTATAACGTCATTTCAATAGAACTGTCCTCAGTCTAATTATTAGGCAAATCTTATCTGTTTGCCCTAGACTCTAAAGTAAACAAATGATTAAGCGTTAATTATTCTACCATATCTTCATGGGTGTGTGTGTGTGTGTGTATTTTTGCCAAATTAAAAACCTACAGTTTGTGTTCACTGGAGATCTTATAAAAACGTGACTGCATATCATATTATATTATAGTTCCATGACACATTAACTGACAAGAAGATGTCTTATTTCGCCATCTTACAAAGGGCTTTTGGCTGCCATTTTCATCGTAAGTGTGGTAGAAGGATCAAGGCCCCATGGCTATAAGTTACAATTTGGTAAAGATGTTGAAGGTAAATTATATGCAAGCGTATGCGCAGTAAATTTTATTAAATGGACATATACACACTCATATGCACATATGCACTTATATGCATATTTTTAGGTGCTAGAGAACTTGAATTTGTTATTTGTCGCACGGACACCGACGTAAATCAAGCTGAAATTTGTCGTACGAATTCCAAGTCCTACAACGCAACAATCACCAAAGTCTATGTTCTTATCCAGCAAATCGAAAACCCTCGTGGGAAACCTGAAGTGGAAGTGAAAGGATTAGGACGAAAACATTTTTCTCTCAAAATCACTCCAACTGAGGGTAAAGTACTTCAGTATTCTCTTTTAGTTATGGGAGTGGAAGACTGATCGATCTCATATGTAATTACAAGAAGGCACTCCAAAAATAATGAACAAATATTTAAAGCAATTTCTATTTTATTAAATAAATCGCCAAAGCAAAGGGTTGTATTTAATTTGAAATATTAGTAATAAAATATTAATGATCATTGGCATAAGATTAAAGAAACAAAAGTATACAAAAATTATTTTTAAAACGTCGTATCACTTCTTTTGTAGTTTGTAGTTAGAATATAAGTCTGCGCATGCGGAACATACATGAGATAACTAGCAGTTCTATACAATATATTAAACAGAATGTTACAATTCACCCGAGTTCCATTGTGTTTGAAAAAAATTCAAAATGGGCCGATAAGTGGCTGAGACATGGACGAAAAGAAAACAAATATAAAACAATGAAAATGTCCCAACCTTCAATGGGAACCGGAACTCAACTGTGACTTGCATTATCACAACATGAACCACTCTACCATATCAGTCACCTCGACATGTCGGGTTGCCTCATAATTAGTAGAGCAATCATGTTTACATTCCCAGGCATATTAACACATTAATAAGGAAAAAAAATTTCCCTGAAATAGGACACTAAGCGTGGTTCTTCAATTTAAGCCAAGAGGGTATATAACCTACACTATAGACAATGTCTGTCCTTTTAAAGCTAATAACAGATAAAACAAATAATAATACATTTATTTGTTTATCTTTGATGGGGCATATTCACCGTATTTCTTAAAATATCTATGAAATTTCATGAATATCGTTATTTTGCGAATGAAAAATCATCGCAAAATGATCAGGATAAATTAAAATTATGTGTGTACCTTCTTCGATCGATTTTGTATCACAGTGTTATTAACGTCAAACAATTTCGAATGTATTGTTCTCAGTCTCATTATTAGATAAATAATGCTAAAACTAAGTTTGCTTTCAAACTTAATCTAAACAATTGTTCAAGCGCTATTTCCTCTAGCATTTCGTATATGTGTGTGTATGTGTAAGTGTATGTACGTTCTTTTAACGTGCTTCTGCTTTTAAGATCATATAAAATCGTAGCACAATATCAAATTTTAACAAAGTTTCTTTAAATTTCTCCTTACGAAAAGATGTCTTATTTCACCATCATAAAAGTGTGTTTGGCCACAATTTTCATTGTGGCTGTTATTGGAGAAACGATTCTCCTTGATGAGACATACACCTTTGGAGAACATGAAACAGGTTAATAAAAAATTTACGATGGCATTCATAAGCGCAGTAATTATTTTAATAAATTGATTTAATTTCAGGTGATGATTTAATTGATTTTTATGGTTGCAACACTACTGACATTAAAAGACACCTGCAAAGTTGTTATAAAAAATCATTCAATGAAACCATCACCACGGTAAAGGTTATAATAAGACTTGTTGAAAGTCCTGGTGGAAAACCTCTAGTAGACGTGACAGGAGTGGGCGGAAAAAATTTTTCTCTCAATATCACGCCTACTAACGGCGAAGTGGCTTTCTTTGCTGTTGCAATTCATGGAAAAAATAGTGAATTACCTATAATCGCTAAGAAAAACGAAACGATTCTCAATTCAGCAATATAAATTATATCAGGCATCAGATATGAGCAATAAGTAACGTAGTATTGAAGAAAAAATAATAAGTATTTCTCTTTTAATGATTCCTGTCTATATGTTCAATATTTCATTGGTTTCAAGCTACTTATCAGTAGACTTTAACCCTTTTTACAAAACATTCAACTTCTTAAGCTTATATAAGCACTCCTAAATACAATATGGGAATTTCAAATTATACAATCATACATGTAGTTAAATATTACAAAAATTTATAAACATATTCAATGCTTTTCATTGCAAAAATAAACCACAGATGTCCGCAAGCTAGTGCAAATGCCCCTAAAGTTGGGCAAAAAAAAAAAAAAACACCGAAACGATATGAACTGAAAAACGTACATATTCAATATTAAATATTGGTAATTATTTAATATACAAAATTGTATATGTGAAGCGAAAAAGTCAGAAAAACAACATCTGTTATAAAAAAATTAGTTTATAATTAAAAAAAGTGAATACTAAGTCAACAATAAGTTTAGAAAAATATTGTGGCAACAACAATGGTAAACACACTCAAAGCAGCGCGCTGCAGCGGCAAGCACACACGTCAAGTTTTAACTAACTTAAGTTCTTCACTGACTGTTCAAAGATGAAAGAGATGCTACGAGCTGCGCTTTATTGCCTTCAACTCGGTACTCGGTGTATCACAGGTAGAGATCTAGTCTCAGTTAAACCACAAACTCATGCTTAAATTTGTATATTGACAGTCATGAGGCAATTAAAGCTGCCAATTTTTGCCAATTGCTATGATTGCATTTGTATTTGAGGTCCATGGACATGAGGGCATTTCTACAAATCACATGGTAGGGAATGCACTGGCCACATGGAGTGTTACTTTAACCCATGAAGAGACATTAGTTCGCATTCTAGTCTAGACTTTGGTTTGGGAGATGAAGCGGAAAAAGTTTAGCTCAATATAAACACTTGTAAAACTTCTAGGATCAGGTAGAGCTCTTATTATTTTAAATCATCTATAATTTGTATTTATTTATCACTAATGAGAAGTGACTATAGATTATTTGTGGGGGCATTAAGTGAACGCTGTGAGTCAGATGCTTGATAATACCTGTAATGAATGAATGATGTAACGAAGAGAGAGAAAATAAAATAATGAAGCAGTTACTATGCCTTTGTCCAAGGTATGGAATTCTTGATTTTTTCGGAATCTTGAAATTGTATCGAAAATGAGACTATGTAGACTGTTGAGATTTCATAAATCTATATGGCACTACGAACTAGAATGTCATGCTGATAAGGTTATTGTTAGACGCTGGTGTCGCCAACAACCACTTCTAGGGGGTTACTCTCTATTGCGATGCATATGCGATGCGTAAGAAAAATGGTACGTAATCGGATAATTGGTTCCCTTTATTGAGTTTACGCGCATCTGATTTTTTTTTTCTTTCGCAAATCTGGCATTAATGCACTCTGTAATTGCCAAAATCGTTCGTTAGAACCAAACATCGCAATAGAGAGTAACACCCCTGGTCTATAAGAGGATTAATACCTTCAAGGCTAGTGTAACACAAACGCTCTGTATTTTACTCCCACCTAAATACAAGGATGTCGTTTATATAAAAAATTTAGGTCAAATATAGAGTATTATTCAAGACTGAATATAAACTATTTTATTTAAGCAAATACAAATTTAATAACTTTTTATATCATTTATGAGCTACTTAAAGCAATAACAAAAATTAAACATTAAAACTGAATGTGATCTGTTTGTGTCAATACAGATGTTATTTTTCGAAGCAAGTAAAAGTTAATAAAGTAATTTTCAAAAGGTGTCATTAACTGAAAATGTTGTGGTAAACATGTATGTATGTGCGTATGTAGTATCTATGTGCACGTCAGATTATAATATTGCGAAAGCGATTACGTGTTATTGTTTTTATTTATATCAGTGTTGTCAAGAATTAAAAAAGCGCTAAGAGCGCGTAAAGAAATTATAAGAAGAACGGCAAGCTATAAATCATGCAAATCCATCAATAAATCTGGATTTTATTCACAATTTAAAGCAGGTACACTTACCTTTGGCGATACTATTGAAAAGGCATTGCGGGCAAGTAACCTGCAGGGGTACCTGTTTTATTTCTGGGATATGTGGCTTTAAGAAAAATGAAAAAAAAAATAAACTTCTGTGTTTCTGATTTTTTTATTACATTTTTAAAACAAAAAAATTGAGGAATTTCGCATCAAAAAAACATTTTTTTCGTTATTAAATTCTGAATAACTCCGAAACAATAAAAGATAGGAAAAAATGCTTATTAACTTTTTAACGGAATTTTGTAGTGCATCTTTTGGTCTATTATATATTAAAATTGAAATAGCGGTTATCGAGTTATAGGGAAGTATATTAGTGTGTCCGACTAATTTAGGTGGCAAAATTAGCCACGCCCATAAAAAAGTCTCTACGTGGTAGAGAAAAACTGAAAGCAGAATTGAGTTTAGCACATCAAAATCCATATAGTCCGCATACTTTTATTTAAAGAACAGCAAAAAAAATGTTTTTTTTTTTTTTGTTGTACATTATTATTTAAGTCCAGCCAATGCCAGATAAAATATTAATTTTCCGTTGTTTTTGTCTGCAAGTGAGTCATGTTCGTCCTAGAGCGAGGAAGTTACAATACTTGAAAAATATAAGCCGTCTTCAAAATAAGGATCTTGTCGATTCGTGTCCATTTTCAATTTTTTTTTTTAATGCTTTTATCTCCCCAAAAGTTGATTATACTTCCTGGGAATAATTCTGAACACCGTTTAGGTAGCGCTTAGGTAGCCGCAAAAGTGAAAAAAGTTACGCGGTGAAAGTTGTATAAAGTGCTACAACATAAGGAAGTTTATATGTTGTAGAAATTTGTTTATTGACATCTTAGGTAAATTTTTGTAGTTGATTGTTTCCTTGAATTTTGAACGGTTTGCTACCTATGGACCTGAACAAGAGAAAAAGGTAAAAAAATGGAATTTTTTTAAGTTTTTTGCGATTTTTATCTGGAAGGTGAAGTTTTTTTTGATTTTATATGTTCGCAATTTGTTCTTTATGACAAGAGCCACAAGTTTGCCTCAGAGGTTAAATCGAAATTCGGAACGGTTTGCAAGATATGAGCCCGAGAAAATGATCACTTTTTTTCGAAAATGATACCGAGGCTCCAAATCTTTGGCGGCCCATAAAAAAAGTGCATGGCTTTGGGAAAAATTGGGAGACACGGGTCTTTTTTTTAGTCTTTTATCACGTAGTGGTGTCCGTATATGGTTATTTTTTTCGTGTTGCACTGTGTTATTAATACTTGTTTGTCTATACAATTCGTAAATTGCGTACAATTTATTTTAATTGTTTAAGAAGGTGAAGACATATTCCATCCTTGTATATTTTTATTTGATTTTCACTTTATTTATTGGTTGTTTTCTTCTTAGATGCTACATGAGATATCGAAGTTTGAGATTAAGTAGTTAACGATTCAAGGACTTCGATCTTGTTTGTAAATTAGTTTGATCATTAGCCATTTTGAATTTGATATGGAATCTCTCAGTTTGCCTAGCAACCTTTCCCCAAAAATTTAACCGAAAAGCAAACAGCTTTAACCTTTCCTCTTATTCGTACAAAATAAATCTCTAAGAGGCTCACACGCTCAAAATATACATCAAGCCCCAATAAACAGGATTTATTCAAATACTCCACCTATTCTTTATTCACTATATCTTTGATTAATATAATGATTACTATCATGATAGAAGCATATGATTTTTGAAAATTATTTCAGAATAATAAATATTTTTTTTTTTACAAAATGTTGTATTTGATTGACATTATAATCATTTTTATATCTCATAAACAACAAAGTGCTTCACAAAACGATAGAGTTGTCAATAAAACACCTTTAATCATAATATAGTTAAAATAGTGCATTAGAATAATTTTCTTCAAAAGCATTTGTTTGCCTCAAAACAACTTCTAACTAATTTCAATTTCCAATATATATTTTTAAATACAGGCATAAATATATACATCAGTGTTGGATATAACATCAAGCAACTACATGTGAGCTTTAGTATTATTTATTAATTGTAGAAGGAAAGACCTTAAGTCCCTAGAATGACACAAGAAGCACACTATCCACTAGCCTATGGCAATGATCAACTAAACTGTTGTTATTGTTTTTACTATTCTGATGATATATTTTGCAAAAAAAATCTCTTATTCCTATTTCCTATTTATTAACTCTTCTTATCCTGCTTTCTTTACTTATTCCAATTAATAGTCAAAGGTTGTTTGCACATATTAAATAAATTCTTCGCTATATTTGAACTTTTAATAGCGAAATTCTTTATCGTCCAAGTTTTCTTTTAAACACAAACGCAAATATTTACTCCTGGGTAAATGCAACAAAATGCATTGTTGCCAAAGGCAGCCCTAAACACCATAATTCCGTTGAATTTAACAAAGATACCAGCATAATTGTGGTTGTAGGTTAATTTATATGTAAGTATGTGTGAGTCGAACTATGTATATGTTAGCCAAGTAACTGGCTATAGACGCCTGCATGGGTTTTTTCTTTTTGGTACAAACAAAGAATCCTTAAATTACTTTAAAAGCCTAAACCTGAAGGAATATAAATGATGTTGCACAAACTCCAAGCTGAACTTAAGCTGTTTGTAGGTGTGTTGCTTGGTTGGCTGGCAGATGGGTTGGTTAGTTGTAGCAACACCTTGATTTATGCAACTTCTATTAAGTGCTCTTACCAACAATGAATAGTTTTGGTTGTTTCTAGTTCAAAGTAGACTGTTGTTTTATTTTCTTAGTTCTTGTTGGCTTGTTTAGCTGATAAAGATAAGGGTAATTGTGGCTGGTGCTGGATGCCTTTAAGTATCATAGAAGGCGGTTAAAGGCAAATAAATGGCAAAAGGAAAACCGTAGTTCGTTAGTGAATTTATACTCAAGATTGCGGCAGTTACAAACTGAAAGTAAGAATATGAAAATATGTAAAGTTCAAAGAAATCTGCTCAGGATAGAGTCACTGTTTTTTTATTTTATTTTATTGTAAGAAACAATTAATAGTAAGTAGAATTACTTAATATTGAAATTTATTATTCGGGATATTCTCCCCAACTAATCGTTAAAATAATTAGAGCTTTTGCAAAATGCATTGTTTGTTATGGCTTTAGCTCTTCATATGCCGACATTTCAAATCGTCTGTGAAGCTTAAGCAGTGTGAAAACATTCAACCTCGAATGTTTATGCCATACGAAACAAATGCAATATGAGAATTCAATAGTGTATATGAATCATAGTAGGCTTAGAATGCTCTTATAGAAACAGCATTTTATTTTTCTTTCAAACTGCTTAAACTTCACTGACGATTTGGTTTAGCGACCAGTGAAATGACGGCATATGAAGAGCTAAAGCCATAATAAACAATGCGTTTAGAAATAATTTTTAATATCTGTTATTTACATATTTTTACATAATTACAAAAACAAAATAAGAAATTTGAATGAAAACAAAAGGTCAATTATAGTGTTTAATATAAAAAACAGTTCAGAAAAGTAATTATTATTGAAAGTCTCGTACGCCTGGAAAAGATTTACATTTGCTAAAAATATTTTAATCCAGAAGTCATTCCTTAAGTCAAGAATCGAAGGATATATTAAAAAAATGCTACTTGTAATACTTCTACATCATCTTGTAAACAAAATGATATCAAATACTAAAAGAAATTTAGTCAGCATAAGACAACCACACAGGAAATAACACCCAGAAAAATTAAATAAATACACCCTATCCACCCAAAAAAAAGGACAAAGGACAAAAACTATGCATTTTGGAGTTTTATTTAATACCATTAGCCAGGTGCAACGGGTTTCGTTTATATGGCATATTAAAATTCGGCTTCTCTTTCCCAAAAATTTCTGTAATTTCGGATTTCAGGCAAGGCAAAAATGATTTGGAATGTGATGGCAGTTTATGACATGCTAAAAGAAAATTCTTGCACCCGACGAAAGGCAACAAATCTGAAATTCTTTACAAACAGATTACAATTTTGGATAAACTGTGGAGGAGAACGAATGCGTCCATTCGAAGGCCATTTTGTTTCTGTTTCAGAATTTTTTTATTATGTATAATGGGGCCTCATTTCATTTACAAAATCTGAATTTTGTTGAGTATTTATTTTTAAATAAAAATTAAGATTTAATGCATAGAAAAAATCAAAAGTTTGTTGTGGCTTTAGCTCTTCATATGTCGACATTTCATTGGTTGCTAAAACCAAATCGTCAGTGAAGTTTAAGCAGTTCGAAAACATTCAACCTCGGATGTTTATGACACATAAATCAAATACAATATGAGAATTTCAATATTGCCTATGAATTACAGCAAATACATAATCATATTAGGTTTAGAATGTTTCTATACAAACCAACACAACAAACAATTTACTCAACGTGAGTCTATTTTATCACTGACGATTTGGTTTTAGCAACCAATGAAATGTCGGCATATGAAAAGCTTAAGCCACAACAAACTTTTGATTTTTTCTATGCATTTTGCAAAAGCTCTAATTGTTTCTAGCGATTAGTTGGCGAGAATATCCCAAATAATGAATTTCAACATTAAGTATTAAGATTTAATTTTAAATAAAATAGTTTTAGAGGATTTTATTCCTTTTGAAAAAAACTCCAAAAGTAAACAAAAAAATATTGAAATTTATTATTCGGGAGAATATCCCGACCAATCGTTAGAAACAATTAGTTTTTTGACGATTTGGTTTTAGCAACCAATGAAATGTCGGCATATGAAGAGCTAAAGCCACAACAAACATTTTTTCAACGTAAACAAAAAAATTTATATTGAAGTTTATTAATTGAATTAGTTTATTGAGTTTGAGGTCTTCTTTTTTAAGAAACAAACAATATATTTTTTCCTGAAGAAGACACCCACAGGGTGTTCAAATATTGAAAAATCAAAAAAATAAAAAAATATATTGTGTATTTTTTAAAAAAGAAGACCTCAAACTCAATAAAATAATTCATTTAATTTCAAATAAAAAAGGTCGAATGATATCATCAATTTATTAAAATTTATTATTTTGGAATATTCTCCCCAACTAATTGTTTTAACTATTTATGTTGTGGTTCATTATTTTACTATTAAAAGAGTTAGAGCTAAAGAAAGAAATTTTGTTCTATTTACAAAGCTTTTATTTTCTGAAATTTTAAAAAGCATCACTTAGGAAATTTTTGTTTTTTTTGCGAAGCTTAGAAATTTTATATTCTAGCATTGCAAGTTAAAGAAAATTTTATACTGAATAATATGAAAAATATATGACTGATTTTCAATAAAATTTTTATGAACTTTAAAATTTATTTTCAGTAGTTATTAATAACTTTTCATTTTCTTGTTGGAGTTTTTAAACTTCTTGTTGGAGTGCTAAACTGTGGTGTTTTCTTTTGTATAATATATATGATTTATGATATAATTAATTAATATATAATTAATTTATTTATCTAATAACTCAATTTAAAAGATTAGAATGCCTGCCTTTTCTCAATAACTTTGCCCCATTTAAACAAACACAATAAATTCTTAGAGAAATATTTTCTTCATTATAATAAAGAATAAAAAATGCTATTAAATACATTTTTTTATTGCAAGTCATCAATGAACATAAATATTTCTTACAAAAATTCAACAAATTTCTTACTACAAAAATTCAACAAAAAACATTTTATTTTGTTGTACTTATAAAATACTCTAGTCATCAGTAGAAGTTCTGCAAAATATAATGAAAATTTGCAAATAAATGAAGTGGAGAAAAATCTTCGAATTAAATATTTTTTATTGTATTTTGTTTTCAGTTTTATTTTCCTTTATTTGCCAAATAAATTACTAAATTATGCCTTATCATCAGCTGTTGTTGCAAGTGCATTAGAAAGTTAAAAAGAATAGGAAATAAAATTATGGCATAAAATCTCATTTTATTACTGACACACACAATCAAACATTTGGAAGAAAAGCAAGGAATAGAGACCCCAAAATCAATTCAAAATAATACAAAAAGGAAAATAAAAAATCAATTTTCTTTTCGGCATGTTTTGCGTTTCGAAATATCATTTTCCTCCTTTTGAGGCACTTCAGCACAAAAGCTCATCATTTGGATGTGTGTTTGTGTATGTGTGCGTGTGAGTATGTGCTTTTGAGAATTGCAACTTCATGCTGAATTGTTATTACCGACCATAAATATCGATTGTAATTGAAACAGATTGCAATTTTATTAATCTTTTTGTTTTTATGTCAGCAATCCATACAACGACTTGAATGTTCATGAGCGTATGTCCTGTGAGTTTAATACAATTTTGTGTGGCTTCCATTTCTTGAACTTTACTTGCTATTACAATTTTTTTTGATTTTGCTTTTGATATTTCTATTAGTTAGAAAAAAAAGATGAAAACATCTTCAAACTGGATATTTATGTTATAAAATATATAAAAATTTATATTTTTCCGATATGTATAAATTTCGACGGCACTACCGCACTGTTTTAAACATAATGCAACAATTAGAAACGGACAGTGTGCAAAATTCAGATTAGGTCGGAATTTTTAGAATAACCTTATTAACTTTCATCACCATAATTGCAACACCGCAATCATTATTATATTTCATTACCATAATTGCAACACTTCTGTCTTTAACAAGCGATGCAACGGTACGCCAAGCGACATCGTGATATTCAAAATTTTAAATATTAATGATTCACTAGCGGTCGCCACCAGCAATCAATTTGATATACACATTGAACATAAAATATGTCGCATGTGAGTATGGCTCCTGGACACGGCTCATATTCATGTTTCATTCATTTGTTGCCATCCTTGCCCGAACATTAGGCGAAAAACCATGTTCATCATGTGAAAGAAAGTTCAAAAATACAAACGTAAATAATAGTAGAAAACATGATATACGAATAAATTAAAAACACCAAAAAAAAATAATAATATATCTGAACACGATCATCGATATGAATACATATGCATTCGCCACATATAAAAATATTTATATATTAATACCGTTGCGCTGTCCACACTCTGTTCATATCAAGTCCAATTCGATAGCTGGAGAAGACGAAGTCTTTATATGTTTCGTAAATAACCATATACATATACTATTGTCATGTATATAATAAAACATATACGATGGCAATTGTACACTAGTGCTACATTTATTTTAATTTGTTAATTTTATTAATTTTATAGTTTTATATTTTTTGTTTTAATTTTTGATAAGATAAAACGTGTAAAATTGCATGTCTGCACTGAGTTTAACTTAAATAAATGAAATGAATTGAAATGAAAACGAAATTAAATTCTATTGTTTACTATATATTTGCATGCGCAAAAAAATGTGCTTAAAAAATTATTATTACGAATATATTGTCTTCATTCCAACAATACATAATTGAGACAGTAAAATTATTTTCACTAAAGCAGCAATTGCGCTTTTGGTTCTTTATCTTGATCATTTTTATATACAGTCTAATATAATCATTATCGCTTCCCAATGTGGTTCTCTCAACTATTACAATATTTATTACAATAAAGTGCAAATTTCTGTTAAAAATTTTTTTTTTTTTTCAATTCAAACAAAATTTATAAAAATAAATATTTAAATTCCAAACGTTAAACTCAAAATAGTAAACAATACTATTTTGATTGATACTACTTTGGTTAATTTACATAGTTAAGACACTAATTGAGCACAATTTTCTAATATTATCACTTAATTGCACCATAAATTGTGTCAAATTCCACATGAAATCGTTGTGAAGTTTGGGCAGTAATGAAAAGAAATTAAGTACTCTGAAAAAATTAAATAGCATGGAATATATATATTTTTTTAAATCTTATATTAAAGAAAAATATAAATATTTTACTTAAAAATATGCCAAAATAAATTGTGTATAGTCAACATAATTAGATTGATCAGTCAAATGCTAAGCAAAACATCTCCAAGTCTATGGCTCGAGAAGACGTAGTGTCCGAAATTAGCTATAGATCTGGCCGGTAGTGTTGGCACCAGCCTTTTGCTTGGCCTAACCGTGTATGGAATTCCATTCCATTAAATGTTTAAAGCTATATTTATAAACAAAATGTTCCCGAAAATGTAAATAATTTAATGACTTTAGTTAAAGCAATATACTCTACTATCTAATTAATAACTAATTAAAAAAATAAATTGTAGGTAAAAATTATTAACCAGCCATTAAACACTTTTGAGACTGACAAACAAGCTTTTGATAAGAAACTCTATCCACAAAAACTATTATAGTCTAATTTTAGTTTATGATGTAGAGCAACGATTTGAATCTAACGAGTATTCAAATGAAAAAAAAATTATTACATTGTGGTAAAAAGAACTTAGATAAAAAAATAAAAATGAAAACATTTCTAACATATCAGTGAAGAATATACATTTTTGTATGGACTTGAATCAGCAAAAATTTTTGGAATAAAGAAAAATTAGTTAAACAAATATTTGAATATCCAGCTTTTTCCTATTCACTTTGATTTAATGTACATCTTTCATGCTTCTTATGAATTTCATTATACATTTTGATCCAATTTATTAGAATTCAGTGATATTTTTCATCATATGATTGATTGTTATTAAAAGCTCAGATCTTAAGTTTTATTTTAAGATGAAACATGACGCTCTGATTGCCACATTAAGCAGGATAATTGGGGAAAACTATATACACTTACAAAAGATTTATTGTAGGAATAATATCACCCTCAAATATTCAAAGAAAATTATTTTTTTATGAAATTTTACTTAACAATGCTTAACAAAGTTGTTTTAGGTTCCTATGAAATGGGCCGTAAGAGAGGGAACTTGGACATGAACCTGGTGCGTGACTAGGGTATGTTAGCGGTAACTTAGCAACGTGTCAAGTTTTCGTTTCAAAAAATTTTGGAATGAGTTTGGTGTCTGTCAAAATCACATTTTTAGCTCTTGCCACGTAAATATACCTCTAATTTACCTACCACCATCGTCATCTTAAAAAATGCTCATAATCATGAAGTACATATCATGCTGTTATATTTTGCTGTATTAGTTGTAATTCAGACTAAACTTCCTTCGTTCAATTTAGATCAATCTCTATGTTTAATTTCTTTATAATTGAAAAATGGTAAATATGTAAATGTGGTCGCAAGTAATAATGAATACTACGTTCGAAATAAATTTAAGACACAGATAAATAAAGTTGTATTTGTGGAAGTATTAGAATTGTAGTTTAAATTTCTGTTAATTCTTTCCTTCTTTTATTTACATATTTCCAACCCAATAAAAATTAGCACTCAGTATTTCAGTATTAATATTTTTTAATAATTTTGTTTCTACAAAGTTATAAATTTCAGTAAAATTTACAACGTAACAGTTGTTAACATTCGTAATGAATCTTTAGAAATCCAAATAACTAGCAAACAGTTTTCTAACAACTCATCAAATATTATTTGAAGCAACTCATTTATTCTTTTCGATTACCAAAAAAAAACCATTTTCCTACTATACCACTGAGACTAATAAGGACCATTTATTTATAAACAATATCTATTATTGCAGACTTATGGTTTTTTATTATCCCACTTACTTAGAAAACTACATAAAAACTTATTACTATAAACAAAGAAAAACCAACAAAAAGAAAAAACATATAAAACTTTTTAAATTTTTTTAATAATTCTGAATTTTTTCTGAGGCTTTCGCATTATTTTGTTAAAACTTAGAGAGAAATTGCAAACAGATGAAGAACAATGAGAAATAATATTCAACTACTTTTACTTGTACTTTTGCGATTGTTCACAATAAACGAAAGAGACGACAGCGGAACTAAAAATTTCTAACTGCAAATATGTGGCATTGTTTTGAAAACAATAACAAAAAAAAAAAATTAAAATACCTGTAGATCAAAAAAGCAAACAACACGGAATCATGAAACAGTACAATACAAAACACACAACTTGCAACAAAAAAAATATCTGATAAGCAGAAGACAAATCGGAAATAAAAAATTGGGAGCAAATAACCCTCCCACTGTCTTTCTTTATTTGTGTGCTTATGTTTTTGATGGTGACTATGAAATCCCCGACTCCTTATCATCTCTTAAGGCAATATTTAACTTATCTAACAACGATATCATATTAAAAAAATTTCCAAAAGTATTTCTATATTGGACCCCACGCCATTACGGAACAAGAGCCATTGAATGCGCTGCCAGGAGAGTGAGCGCATTTTTCAAAGCTCCCTTTTCTTAAAACATAACTTTAATATAACTCATATAAATAAATTCAGAGCTAAAGCAAACTTTGAACTTAAATTTGTATAAAATTAGAAACAGTAGGGCATTAACAATCGACCACTTCTTAAGAACCAATTTAAAAACTAAGTCTAGGACACTTATGAGAGGCATAACAGTTAGACGTGTTTGGCGATTTTCTGCTCTGGAAAAAAATGGATGAAAAAATTTGCATAAAATTTTGTGTAAAAAAAGTGGAACTAAGTACACAAAAGCACTTGAATTGTTGAGAGAGGCATATGGAGATTGTACTCCGTGTCAGAAAAATGTTTACAATTGGTACAGCCTTTTCATAGAAGATCTAGAAGATAAGAATGACCACGCTCGTCTTGGAAGCTCCATCACATCAAAAACCGATAAAAATTTTGAGAATCTGATTGAAATTGCTATAGAAAATCACTATAAGAGAAGTTGCAAAGGATATCGACAAATTAATTGGCTCATGCCATACAATTTTTTTTGTTGCAAGTTTTGGACATGAAGCGTATGGAAATGAAGGTCGTTCCAAAATTATTGAAATTTTGAATGACGTTAACTATGATCCAGATTTGCTTAAATGGATGATAACTGGTGACGAATTATCGAAAGACCAAGCTTCACAATGAAAGAGTCACAAATAGCCAAGACAACAAAAAAAAACTCTGGCACAAATGCATTACATTTAAGGCAAATATTTTAATGGAAACAAAATAGAAATTGATGAATAAATAAATATTTGCTGAGAAAAATAAAAAGTCTTAATTTCTGTTGCACACACCTCGTATATATATATATATATATATATATATATATATATATATATATATATATATATATATATATATATATATATATATATATATATATATATATATATATATATATATATATTGGTTTGCTAGTCGTACACAGTAAATGACTGACGGAAACGTGAACAATTTTTGATGATTTTGTTTTTCGTGCTGAGACTTTTATGTTCTGTTTTTGATTACTTTTGTTAGGGATTATTTGTTGACCTACAATAATGCTTCTTGCAAAAACTATTGTACGATGTTGTCACATACTCAAGCCTTAATTGATACAGATTTCCAAAGAGAAAAAAACACACAAGTAAAAAAGATGTTGTTATAGAATTGTGCTTTAAGTAATCGAATGTAAGGTTTCTGAATAAGCAGAAACTTTACTGGCTTTAAGTGGTAAGAGAAATAAAAAAGGAATGTAGAGAATTGGAAATGGAAGAAACAACCACAACATAATATATATCAAGACCATTTCAAGAAGCAGATTTACAGGAAAGCTTTTGTACACTAAAACGTTACTTAAAATAGAATTTAAATATTTAATATATTTATATTTAAATACTTTTAAATTTCTTTTTACTACTTATTGATTCTTACCCTTATGAAATTTAAATCAAATATTACACATGCAACTTAATGCACACGTGCAGTGAACCAAGAATTTAGCTAAAATTGTAAGATGGGGTGTAAAATACATTATCATGCAGCTCACAAATGCATTTTTTTATTATATTTGTTAAAACATACTTAAATAGAAAGAAAATTCCGGGTTTTCTTTTAGCTGTACATATGCCACCATTTCGGTGGTCGCATACCAAAATCGTCAGTGAACTTCAATCATTTTGAAAGTTTTCGATCACATATATTTATGCAAAAACAAATGAATGCAATACGAGAATTCTATATCGCATATTGATTGTTAAAACCATCATTTGGAAAGAATAACCCAAATAAAGATTATCAATATTAATCAGAAGAAATTAAATCAATTTGAATACTCGTATAACTTTTTTGCACTTTAATTTACAGTATAAGCAACGGAATTTTAAATAAATTAATTAAATATTTGGTGAATAAAATCAACTAGTATTTATGCCTAATAAAATCTATATACAGCTGCTGAAAACCAGGACCCAAATGTTCATACTGGCGATCGAATAAAATTCCTCAAAAATTTGCTCTTCGAAATTGCCGCATTCGATATCGAGTAGCTCTAGAATCAAAATCTCAGATTTTGGCATTCGATATCGAGTAATCGATAGAAAAAATTACTTCGAAACATCACTCGATATGTTTGCAGCTGTTGTAAACATTATAAATTTTTGTGAATAAAATAAACACTTTATATTACTTTTTTCAAATAAATAATAATTACATGTTAAAGCTTCCAACCATAATAATTTCAAAAATATCTTTTTCAGTTCAGGACAAATATAAATAAAATAAAAGGCAAGCACAGTTTATTACTGGCCACTCGAGAAACCTACAACAAATGATACTTATTTCCAATATATTTGATGGCTTAAAATGGCAGGACAAGTAAAAGAGTTTCTTGCCCAGTGAGATAAATTTCGTTCAATTTTATTTGCCGAGATTTCTTTAATTTATATTTAGATTTTATCACGTAAATATTACAAAAGCAGTTACAAAATAAATATTTCCAAACGAACCCAAAACCCTTATATGTACAGGCTGATTTCCCATTATAAACATAATATTAAAGAAAATTTAAGAACATAAAAATATTTTAAGTATATTTTCGTGTATTCGCAGACATATTTTTCTTAGATGGGAAAGCTTATTAAAGTATAAGAATCAGTTGAGATTCCCTCTTACTCCGCCTTGCATATATGTAATTATATTGAACTTTTTGCGCTCTCAACTGTACATATATTTCCACGCCTTACTGTATGCTACAATATCTAAACAAAATATTTGCTAAATTTCATCAATAGACTTTTTGTTCACTTTAAATATTTTTGCATGTGTATGTGTGTGTGTGTTCTTTTATAGAAAAGAGTCACAAAAAATGTTTTTAAAAGTCCTCTTTGCTTCTTTTTACATCCGTTTCTGAAATTTCTTTTTTCATATTTCGCTATTTCTTTCTGCTTTTTCTCACTACGAACATATTTTTGAACAAAATGTTCAATAACATTCCGTGTCAAAGATTAAAAAAAATGTTACAAAATTATTGTCACACAACAAGGAAGTCAACAGCATAGAAAAACGGATTTCACACTAGTTCAGTGAACTTTTTTTTGCAATATTTTATTTTTTTATTTTTTTCTACTTTGAAAATATTCCGTACATAATTATTCCTGAAAATGTACGTTTTTCTTCTTTTTTCCATAGAAAACCTTTATCTCCTCATTTTAAAATTTTAGCTCTCGTGCATTTGCTTTAATTTACTTTTTGAACAATACAAAAAGGAACGAAAATGACTTACGACGCGTAAATCTTTGCTGTGTCAGCTTAAAATTTAATATATTTTGACTGGAGTGTCTGGCTGGAATGTCGAAGTGCTTACGCACGAGTTGTTGTATACAGTGAATGATAAAAAAGTTGACATTTTTAAAGTCAAATTACTTTATAATAGTCAGTAAAAGCTCAATCATTTGAAGATGCTGTAGGAATTAATTATTTTTAATCATAGAGTACATGTGACAGTAGCATAGACTTAAAAATAAACTGAATAAATAATAATAACATTTTCTTTTGTCCTTTCAGGTAAATAAAATACACATCGGTAAATAAAGCATACTAAGCAGTAAGTGTAAAATTATTTTGTGTTGCATATTTTAAGGAGGTAACCGATGGTATCAATAAATGTGATATTAAGAATTAAATTGTTTATTGTTATACGGTTTCTATAAAACATCAATTGTAATAAAATATAGCACGAGTATACCAATCATACTTTTTTTCTAAATTTACTAGGCCAAGTTTAGCACCATGCCAACAGGGTATTTAAGAAAAAATTGCTCTTATCCTAGAGACCTTCCTCATGAGTTCAGTTTTTTATTTTCTTTATATAAACACATGTATTTTCGTTATATTTGTATAAGATATTATTGGACATAATGGGTAGCGGTCACTCTTCAAGGTACGAGGACGGGTGAATAACTCCATGAGTTTTTGAATTTAACACTGATCCTCTCAATAGGCATCTGTCAGTGGACGCCTGTTAACACTTGAACAAGCTGCGTCATTTTGTTTGCAGAGTACAGCGTTATTTGAGTACATAATGATACAAGTGTATCCTCGTGTTGCCATTAAGGATTATTTTTGGCAGAAAAAAACACAACTCACACTTGATGAATACTATGGGTGTTCTGAGTTTTATTGTGGCCGTACAAGTACAAAAGTTGGCTGAAACAATTGAAAAAATTCACGATATGATATTAGACGTTCCTAGATTGAAAGTGCGAGAGATTTTGGAAGCCATAGAGATATCACGTGGCTGAGTGGCTTTAATTTTGACTTGGCTATGAGAAAGCTTTCTGCTATATTGGTGCCAGGTTTGCTCACAATAGACTACAAACGCAATCGTGTGGCAACTATGCAGCAGTGTTTGGCGTTGTTCAACTGCAATATAATTGTGGAGAAAGGAAGGTCCACTACAACACGCTAAAGTCCGAACACTGAATCCGCACCAAAAAAGTAAACTTGGGTTTGTCAGCCAGTTCAGTGTTGGCGACCGTTTCATTGGATGCATGCGGTGTAAAACACCTTAACAATGTTCAAAAGGGTAAAACAATCAATAGCGAATATTATGCCAAGTTATTGGGTCGATTTAATGGGGATTTGAATAAAACGACCGCAATAAGCCAAAAGAAATATTTTTTTACAAGGACAATTCAAATTGCACGCATATGCAGTTTCCAATGGCGAAATTCCATGAACTAGGCTACGAATTACTTCCTGACTCACCCTGTACCCCGGCTTTAGCCATGAGTAACAATTTTTATTTTCCTAATACGAAGAGGTGACTCGGCAGGGATAGACCTTTTATGCGATGAAATCATCTCACAAAGAAACACCCATTTTGATGTATAAGGCTAAAAATTTTAAAAAAATTAAATATTTTTCATTCAAAAACCTGTGTTTCATTCAGAAAGTCACGTCCCGCCTTTGTTTGTGGATTCAAAAAACCAGAAATTATACTTTAATTATATTAAAGGAAATGTTGTTTAAACTGCTAACAAGTCCCCAATTTATTGAAGCAGCCGATGACAGGAAAAAGTTGAAAATATACAAAATTGATCTTTCTGTATTTAAAATTAATTATATTCAAGCTGCTAAAACAGATATTTAATAACATTGTACGCAATAAAATAATTTTGTGTATGAATAAATTTGATTAATTTTTCAGGTGACATGTTGTCCAAATGAGATTCATGTCCTATGGGAATAACTTTTCTACTTAAATGGAGACTCTGTCAAACGATTTGTATGAGAAAACTATTTCTTTTGAAATTTGTTTTCTTTTTAAACAATAGTTCATTAGTGCAGATAATAAACTTACAAAAAAATATTGAAAAAAAATTAACAAAATCTTTTAATCTTCATATTTATCTTTTCTATCGCTTCAAATATTCCCATACTGATACTTGCAAATCTGTGATATCAATATCTAATCAAGTAACAGAAGCCATTTTTCCAACAAGGTTTATATTGTCCCAATACATAAGCATTTCATGCTTTCAATACATACACACAATAGCACGAGCATTTCCTGTAATTGTTTGACCAAAATACAACACACATTCCTGACCTGCTCTCATTTTGGCAAAATTAGAAATAAATTGGCCTTTTTTATGCTTAGAAAGGAACTGCCTAAAACATTTTTTCTGTATCAAAGACAACCATAGCAGGCAGCTGGTCCAATACACAAAGATAAAAAGATTTAAATTAAGTTACAAATACAAACACACAAAGTGCATGCAAGCAACATATAAACGGAAAAACTAATTGGGGCAAATTTAAAAGGAAAGCATTAGTATCACAATTCAAAAACTCAAAGCCATTTATTTTCCTTCGATGGACATTTGGGCATGTAATAGTAAACCTATACACACACACATGGGCGTATCTAGGTATTGGCCTAGAGGGCCGTGGCACCCACCTAATTCTATAAAAAAATTTTTAACGTGCATACAATATAAAATTATTAAAAAATGCATAGGGTATTGTGGACGGATTGTTATTTCTATTTCAGAAAAAACAGCCAATTTAGGAATAGAGATGTCTGTTCCAAGGATAGTCTCTCGTCGAACGCACCGTTCAAATCCCCCATTTTCATCACCTGCTGAATACTGGAAGCGATCTATATACATTCCTTATATAGATTCTTTAATTTCATCACTGGACAAAAGATTTAATGAAGAGAATAGGCTAGCGTTTGCAATTCATTGTTTGCACCCGTCAAACATGTTTTCTTTGAAGCTGGAAGAGCTTAAAGATGCCACAAAAACGTTTGAGCATTTTTATGAGTTGGATGATTTGGAAGGAGAAATTGAGCTTTGGTATAATAAAAAGGGTAAAGACGAATAGCCTCCTTAGAGCTGGTGAGTATTTTGAAAGACGCTGGATTATTTTATCCAAATATAAGGAAGGCGTTATTAATTTCATTGTCACAGCCGTGCACTACTGCAACTGTTGAGCGGTCATTTAGCACTTTAAGGCGTTCCACAATGACTGAAGCTCGTTTAAACGGTAAAATAATATGCAATTTCACTTATTATCAAAAAATAAGTATATTGTATATTGCAGGACTATGTATGCTAAGCGTCCACCGAAGATTGTTAACCGAGAAGAAGGACGAATTTTTGGAAAAAATTCTAGCAAAATTTTCAGAAGATCCACGCAGATTACTCCTCAAATAGATCGAAATTGTAATAATCATAAAAAATCACAATCATAAAAAATCCTAATTTTCGTGGCACCACCCTATTTCATATCCTGGCTACGTCCTTGCACACACACACACACACACATGCATAGACTGGTTATTTATCTTAACGTACAAGTTGCAAATGAAGCAAGAAGAGTATTTTATTGTTGAAAAATAATAAAAAATAATGGATCAAAACTAGGAAAGAAAACAAATGGAAAATTAAAATTTTTGTTGAAATAACTTGTCTTATTTACGAGTATTTTCCATTTTATTGTTTAAGTCATTTATTTATTTCTTTTTATTTGTTGGCTTATTATACTCAAGAGGTATTTTATAAAATTTGTTTATATTTGATTTCTTGAAAATTGATTTGCATTTGAATGTTTTACTTGAGCAGAGACAAAGTGTAAAGAAGTTGGCACAAAAATATCCAATTTTATTAAAATATTCTCCTCATAAGCAGTTTTAGAGGAAAAGTAGTGTATGAAATTTATTTGAAATAAAAATAAAATGAATTAAAAAATATATTTTACCATTGAAAAGACAAATGATAGTCATTCTCAAGGATTGACATTTTTGTTTCCAAAAATTCAATAGCGTATGTTTTGAACTTTCTAATTTTTAATAAATATTTTTTTATTAAATATAAAATAGATCCACATGATAAATATACATTTTCTTTAATCAATAAGAAAAGGGATATCACATAAGAAAAAGGATATCACGACTATTGAGCAGTTTTTTGCTACCAATCCAATTTAGTGTAAAATAGTTTCCTTTTCAAAGAAACCATAATATTTTTACTTTTCTCCAAGTATTGAATGTAGTTTAAAATTTCTGAAAACAGAGAACATTTTGCAATGAAAAGGCTATAAAATGCATTACTTCCGGCTCCTAAACTCAACATTATCATGACTTTATTTAAATTTATTTGCAGTAAACCACACAATATTTAGTAAACTCCTTGAATTAATTATAATTATTATGAATAAATTGTTTGTTGTGGCTTTATGTCGATATTTCATTTGTCGCTAGACAAAGTCGTCATTGAACTTTAAGCAGTTTGAAATCATTTCACCTGATATGTTTATGCCAAAACGAACATATACAATATGAAAATTCTCTATGGCATATTACAAAATACATAATCACATTAGGCGCAGAATTTTTTTATACAAACAATTCTTATTCGACATGAATAAATTTTATTTTTGTTAAAGGAACAATCACGATAAATTTCTATGTTAAGTATTATTTACTAAAAATAAAATAAATTTAAAGATTAGTATTTGATTTATACGAAAAATAAATACTGGCCACAGTAGCTTTTGTTCTTTGACAAAATAATTTATGGTCTAAATGTACCATACCTTCCGACTTGGTTTGCCAACTCATTGACTATAATTTGAGTATTTGCAATCAGGGTTCAAAACGGATTTGATTTTGAATTTGGCGCACGTACAGCTCAGAGCCTAATTTAACATATAGAATACCCATTATCATGGCAAAGAACTTGGTTTGTCTACTTATGGTCTAATGACCTAATTGTTATATTCGGTGCTTGGTACACAGCCTATATCCTGGATTTAATAATAATACTTATATCCTGGTTTACGGTAAAGGTATCGATTTGCGTACTTAAGGGCTATTGTTACAATTATTTTATTTATATACTTAATACTCAATCAGACATAAGCGTCTGACTGACTCTGAATGAAATTGTACACAGGGATAACATTTGAGTGCACAGAATAACCTTTGCTTCCATTATGCACATGGTTTTAAGTTAAAACTTTTAACCATTTAAGAAGAAAAACACCATAATTTGACGAAACTTTTACACCGTTTCTTGTGGGAATACTTTGCGGACCAGAAACTAAAAAGATCTTTAAGACTATTTTTATTGTGTGAGCTGGCAGAAAATTCGATAATTGATGTATGTCTGTAAATGAGATGCATGTGCATCTGAAGGCTTTGGTACTGTCAAAGCTAAAAAAGCTTCATCTCACGTATAACCCATATATATAACTTTTAAATGAGTTAGAGCCAGATTATTATGCATCGAAGTAGACATAAATAGCGAAATTGGATTTATAAACTATTGTTGTTATCAAGTGTTGGCTGCTGTTGCCAAGAATGTCAGAGAAAATCCACAAACATCAACGAGACTTCTATGCACAAAATTAGGCACCAGCAGACGTTCGCTGCGATAAATTTTTGTGAAAGATTTCAAAATATTCCCCTACAAAATGTAAACTTTTTACGAATTATTACGTTCTGACCATCGGACAAGGTTAACTTATTGCTATACTCTGTTAAAATTGGTGCCAGAAGAGCATGATTTCATATGAAAATCATAATAAGGAACGAAGCAGATTTTTACTTAAATGGTTAAGTTAACAAATGAAATTTGCATATCTGGGGCACAGAGAATAAACATGAAATTCATGAAGAGTCAGTGCATCCCTTCAAAGTGACTGTTCGGTGCAGCATGTTCATGTCATTCCCGTAACCGTAGGTGGTGAGTATTACAGGCAAAAAAAAATTGCTACACTTGGTCTCAAGTATTGTTGATTTGAACAGAATTGAGCAGCTGCTCATACAACTTGAAGAACGATGGATATTTTAAGACACCAATTTTCAGGTGAAATCAACATCCGTTTTGGAGATTTGAACTGGCCATCCAGATCGCCAGCTCTAACACCACTACATCTTTTGGAGATTTTTAGCTTCATGCAATTACCACATTAAGGTAGGAGCTGGAACTGAGCTTGAAAGCTGAAATCAAAGAATAGATTGTCGGTTAAGAGAAGGTGTTTTGCGACCAAAAAAGGTGCTCAACCCAGTCGGGAAGTAGCTGTTTGAGCGTATTTCCAATTAATATCATTAATTTCAAATGAACTTCTTATGAAAACAGTTGCCACTTTAAATTTCATTTAAGAGCCAAGGCTACCTTACAACTCAGTCCCATGTTAACTCATAAATAATAGAAACATTAGAATTCTGCATCTAATACATGCAGTGTAAAAGAAAACTGACTAAATAAGACTGGAGGAAGAGGAACTCCTATACAATGTAATATTATATTAACGTGTATCAGACTAAATTTAATAGGGAAAGTGTTCTAAATTCAAAATTCTCCTCTTTGGTTCGCCTAACCTCATTAATTATGGATCGATTTTCTTACATTTTTTTAAAGTATGCTGGCAGTTGGGTCTGATAGGAATTTAAGTGGAAAGGGGGTGGACAATGCAACCACCGCAACATTGAATATCGCATGAGTCTCTGATTTATTTAAGAAAATATATCAATCTTCTCTGGAAGGCAATATGCGAGTAAACTAGAAATGAATTAGAAATCAAATTGTATTCTAAGCTCATTCATTATTGCGTCCATCTGTTCACCATTTAATTTAAAATAAATGGCTTTTTATCAAAGAATATTTTAGTCACAGTCATTTGTCGTATTATTATTTCTCTAAAGACTTTATTTTTAAATTTTCCTGCCTTTATTTAATTTATTCTAATTCTTTTCTATTTTATTTTTCCTTTTCTTAAACTCGTCTGTTTTTTGTGTCCCATATAACACTGCAGTATATTGGCCGTAAGTCCCTGCTGGGCGCTAAAGTTTCCAAGACAAAAATATTAAAATAAAAAGAAACTTTAATATTAAAATTGGTTTGGCAACCAAAACTAAAAAATTCACTGAGAATTATTTAAATTTTTTCCATGAATATGTTTCATAAAAGCCAGCGAATATTAAAATTTAAAAAAAATAAGAGTAAAAAATCAGCATACGGTGGAATTTTCCTTTACAAACAAACTTTTTAAATAAGTCAAAGAAGTGCAAAAAAAGTAAATCATAATTTACATAAAAGCCTTGATTTATACTTGTACATGTTTCTAAATGTAATCATATGGCTGATATAACAGTGGGACCAGTCGTATAATTGGTGGTAATAGGGACGAAATTCACATATAGTTAAATAAAATTTAGGCTGACAAAATAAAGAATAATTAATACGGGCACTCGGTACTAAATGATTGAGATAGTACTTTAAAAGATAGTCTTAAAAGAGTACTTTGAAAAAACGACACAAACAGGTCTCCTAAAAAAGTAAATTCAAAAAATTACTTTAGTAAAGCTTTTAAAAGGATACTTAAAAAAAAAATTTAAATTGCCTTACAAGAACTTATTTAAAAAATTGTGTCATTGTTAAGGGACTACCGCGTGATTTGAAGAGAAATTGTGTGCTCATTAAGCTTCAGTTTATACGGAAAAAACCATCGCTTAAACCAAAGATGAGCTTAATAAATAATATAAGATTACTGTGTAATCGATTCTAATGGTAACAAGGTGCTTTATTGATTTTGGTTTTGGACGTACAACTATTTGCCTCAGAGGTAGAGAACGTTTTTGAAGCCCGAAACAATTAAAAAAATTCACTATATTGTGTAGGCCGATCGGAGATTGAAATTGCGAAAGATTGCGGAAGCCACCACTGAGTTGTTTAAATTTTCAATGATCACTTGGGTATGAGAAAAATTTTGCTCACAATCGACCACAAACACAATCGTGTGACATCTTCGCAGGAGTGTTTAGCGCTCTTCAACCGCAATATTATCAAGTTTCTACGCCATTAAGAAGCTACTTTTAAGACAAATACAATTGGAAGTAAAAAAAAATATTTCAAATGTAATTTAAAAAAATACATATTTTTGAAAATGTACTTTAGAGTAAAAGCTCTTAACAAACATGTTTAAAAAAGCATTTTAAGAAAATCTCCCTAGTAAAAGTATTTTTTTAAGACAATTTTCCTGTAAGAAAGTAATTTTTCTAATAAATTAATGAAGTAAATAATCTTTTAAAAAGTACTTGACATAATTATAATAATTATATTAAAAGTTTAAGTATTCAATATTAATGGGAAAAATTGAGAGTTTTAAAAATGTATTGTTTGGCTAAATTTGATTGTTGGCAGGCGATACTCGTATGGTGGCTTCGAGGTCCTGTGAGATTTGTGGCTTTTTTTTTATGAACTACTTAAGAAAGCCTAACAAGAAAAAGTATAACGTACGATCTCGGAGGCCAATTATCATCACCTCCACGTGAGATGACCATGTCCTCAAATCACTCGTAGAGAAGGTCCAATGTGGTGTGAGATGTGTGAAAAGTAGTGCCATCACGTCGAAAACACGTTTCTTTGGTGTCCATATCATCCAATTCAAGCCAAAAGAAGTTCGTATTAATCGACCTATAGCGCTTGCAGAGGACTGTAATGGTCTGGCCAAAGTCATTCTCAAAGATATATGGATAGGTGTCCCGCCAGCCTGAAAATCACTCCAAACAGTGACTTTTTCAGGATGCATTGGACTCTTTTCGATGTCATTTATATTGGTATTGTCCAAAATTTGACAATCTTATTTATTGACATTCCCTTTCATCTGGAAATGGAGGACGATTATGGCGATCATGGCCGAAGCGTATGGAACATTAACCTGTTCGAATACCCATTTTACCATTTGCACTTGGTGTTGAACGCTATTTTTGAAATGGCAAAACAGATTAAATAAATGACAGCTGAATCGACAGTTCACTGTCAAATTTCCGAAGTCTCTATTGGAAAATCCATTACTAAGGGATGAATAGCAAGTTTAAAAAAAAATCGTCTTTCGTAACATATCGAACAAGAGTTCTGACCTAATTAACAGAACCCAAAAAATATGATAGAATGGCAATCCTATGTTAAAATCATTGAAAAAGATCCAAATTTTCACTACTTTCCCATCAGAAGTTTTTCATTTTGTTGAGTTTTTTTTTTTTTTTGATAGATGCCTTGAACATAAAAATAAATAGAAATTAATAATTAAACTTCCTGAAATGTATCGTGTCCTTAAAATAGCATCCTTTGAAACAAGTTTGATTTTAATAATTTTTTTTTTTCTTTTTTAGAAAAGATTTCAATTTATGCTGCTTTTAAAGAAGCATCCTCAAAGGACACTCAGGAATTAACTTTTAAAAGTAGTAGGAAAAAATTATTTGCCAAAAGTATCCTTGAAAAAATCTAATTTGCATCCACTGCCCTCCAAACAATATATTTTTTTATATTGAAACAATTTCGAGTGAAATTTCTTTTAATCAAATTATTCAATTTTGCTTTTTATTCTCTATTCAAATAATTTCTTTGCTCAGTGTAGTTCACGTACTTGAAATTAAAATTTATATCTAATTGCCATTAGATTTGCTTTTCAATCAAAATAAGAGTTTCTGTACACAAACGAAACCATACAATTTATTACCCTAAATTCTTTTATGCCAAAATTTTTTTGGTAATGTACAGACAGACATACAAAAAGTTTCTACCAACAATGACCAGACTAGCAAATAATTAAATTGAGTTTTGGGTTTCATTCATTTTTCAAAAATGTTATGATGTAAAACTCACATGTGTATCCCTATTAGGGGAGAATTCTTTGTTCAGGTAGCAGACATACATACGAATATGATTCCATTATGAATACTTAGATAATTATATAATTAGATTTTGTGTTAAAAAAGTTTTGTTGGCAACAAAATATTAAAATGAATTTCATAACATGGCATCATTATATGAGTGGTCAGTTGTTTCATTACGTTGATGAAAATCTATGTTTTTTACGTTTGAAAAATCTTTGATATCTGATTAGATGAGGGAAGTAAGTTTTTTTTTTGCATTTTAAATGGCAAACGCATAATAGACCACATGTTTGGTATAAAGGAGATACTGCTGTATTATTATATAGAATAATCTTTTAAGTAGAATTATGTTTATTAAAAATTTAATAAATATTTTTTCTGCAAGATCCTTGTGCAAATCCTTTACACATACATAATTCACATTTTCACATTTTTTATATCTAATTGATAAGAGTGTCTACAGCAGCTTTTCTATAGAAAATAATTTGATTCAATTTAAAAAGAAAAACTCATTACAACCCACAAGAGTCTATTTTTCTTTTCATGTGTGTCAGACATGAGAGACTAATAAAATTTATGGTTACAAACACTTTTAATTTAATAACACACACACTCTCTCTCCCATTCATGCATACAAATTGGAAAATATTGCAATTAACACTTAATTGTACACGTTACCATACGTTACGTATATTTAATGTAACGAGGGCTGTATGGAATTTGTTTAAAAACTTATATTTGATAAATTCATAAAAATAAAATATTTATGAGAGATTTATTAAAAAACTTGTTATATAAACTTCGTTTTAGGATTAATTTAAGTGTATGTGAATAACTGGGCCACATTTTGTAAAACGAAAAGAAATTCAGTTTCGTTTATCTGTTCTGAAAACAAAAGCAAATTTGAAGTTTTTTTAATTGCTACCGTCAATACA
Organism: Germaria angustata; assembly: GCA_963681545.1. NCBI lineage: Eukaryota > Metazoa > Arthropoda > Insecta > Diptera > Tachinidae > Germaria > Germaria angustata. The sequence continues at coordinate 9,406,094 of OY813001.1, read as the reverse complement.
AAAAAAAAACGAAAGAAGTTTTATTTTCGTTTCCAAAATCGGGACATTAACTTTCTTAGTTTCTCTTTTTTCTTGCAAACACATAGTGCGCCCCTTTATAGATTTATTGGATGCATCTATAGTTTTTACGTTAAAAAAATTTCTGTAAAATTCCCGGCGCCATTTTTCATATAAAAATCAGTGAATGAATTTTCTCGAAATATCTTAAAAAGTTTCACATGAGCTTTTACTTATAACTGAATTTTTGCAGCTTTGCAACATTGTTCTTTGAGAAATGTTTTGATAGCGAAAAATTGCTTAAAAAATTTTTAATAGTCGTATTCTTTAATTTATTTCATTTATTCAACAATGATTATGTGCCAATATTAATTATCATTAAAAGGTGTTTCATCCACGTTGGGCAAAGTGATTTGTTGGTTGCAGAAATTTTCATCCCAGATTTAAATAAACAAATATAATAAATAAAATTTTATCAACTGAGAGAAGAGCGAAACAAATGCAAAGAAAATATTTCGATTATAATATTATTTATTATCTTATTTAAGGTCTTATTTAATGGTTAAAGAATTTTATTTGTAATTATAGATATTTCGATAGTCATTAAGCATCATCGTCAGAAAAATTATATATTTGTTTAATAACAAAATTAATAATTAACACTATTGTCCTACATTTTCAATATATTCTTTATTTTATTAACCAACTTTAGGCCTTTTTATAAAAAAAAAAAACAAATTTTTTTAATTTCAATATTTTGATGTCTCTTTGAGCGTCTTCATCAGGAAAAAAAGAGGCGTCGGAATATTAAAATTAAATAAATTTGCTTTTTATAAAAAGGCTCGTTAATAAAATAACAAAATAATATTAATATTTTTACATACATATAAATATTAAAAAGAAAATCAAAGAATTTTTGTCATATATGAAAAAATACCAACATGTACACAAAGAAATTATAATAAGGTCTGAAAATCTATTTGAAAAAAGAATTTAAGATCTATGAAGTCACAGGTAACAGGATAACCAGCGTTTAATCTTTATACGATGTGATGTTAGAACTCAAAAAAACGTCTGTAGAGAGCGAGACGTATTTTTGGGTAGCAGGCAGTATATCAACATAGATTAGAAATTAAAAAATTTTAACTTAAACTGAAAAGAAAAAACCAATTTAAACAGTTTATAATTAATTTCATTTTAACGAAGTATTAATAAAAACAATTAATATTATTCGTACTTATATAATTTTGCTCATTTTAATTTTGCTCCTTAATTATTTTGATTTTTGTAATAAATAGAATTGCTGTTTGCTAATAGTTTCATTAAAAAGAATCATAATTATTATTACTACAATTGCTTGAGAAGTAACACTCATTACATTAATGACGACTACATAAAATATAATTTTTTGGGTAAAAGGATATTGTACAAAGTTTAATTCCTACGCAACTTTGCTATTGAGCATTTGATTATTTGTATAATAATGTTACACCACCTCTGATGTTAAAGCTTAAGTTGTGTGTCTAATTTTTTTCTTCGCCGACGATTCTACTCAAAATACCGATCAAGCAGGGTGTTGTTGATATATAGAAGCTCTTCAGTGACCAGTACTTAGCCTTCATTGCTTTAAACAGTTCCACAACAATTATCACCATAATACACTGATGTACATTAGATAAATTCATGATGTTGAAGACTTGGCCATTGAACTTGTATTGAGCTCTTAAATTGTCCAGACTCGCGGATATCAAAAATTATGATTTTCTTCTCAAGTCACTACATTAATGACGGCATATTCAAAACTTTGCATACACTCCATTCTGGTCGTGGTTGGCAGTGGGAAAACTTGCTTTTAAATTGCTGCCAAACTTTGCAAATTTGTTCCATGGAAAAGCAATTGAGACATTTTTTTTTTCTTTGTCTTGAAGCATATTTTTTTTAAATGTACACTAATGCAAAAAAAATAACATACTGACTTTTAAAAATGTTACACATAAGACATGTAAATATATATAATATAATTTTTTTCATGTATATGTGGTTTAAATAATCGAGCTTTAGGTCTTTGATTGGAAGAGCAACATTGCTTTCATTAAATGGAATCTGTCAGTTGACTCCTGTTAAAATTTTAACAAGCTGCGCTGATGTGGTGGTTTATACATTGACTACCTTCAATTGGTTGAAAACAACCAATTGCGAATATTATGGCAACTTATTGGGACGATTTAATGAGGATTAGAAAAAATCTACTGATTTGCCTAGAAAAAAGCTCCTTTCGATCAGAACAGCGCAAGGGTAATTATGCACCCTTGCGCTGTTCAGTATCCTACCATATCCACCCGAAGTGGCATTTGAATCCAAGGATGAAATCATCCCACAAACCAATATCTTTTTTGGTGACCACGATAAAGGAGACTTAAATGATTTTGTATCGTGTCTTATTCATAAGTTTATGAAATAATTGAGCCCCCCTTTAGTTTCTATAAGGAACATAAGGCCTTCAGTATTCAGTTAAGGTGAGTAACTGGATTGTATTCGGCGTACGATCCTGGAACTGAGGCTGGCTTATAAGCCTTGCGTCACGTTTATATAGTGAACTGCTTGCTACAAGATCCGACGCTCGCTTTCAGCTGCTTCTAACATGAGGAACAATTGTTAGTGACGTTCCAAGTATTGTAGGCACTCAAATATTGTTAGGAGTCTGGGACCACCCGGAAATCTTTTGAGAGTGTCCACTCGGAACCGCTTATTGTCTGCGACCTCCACGGCAACCTGTGGAGTCAGTTATGTCAGTTATGATTTTACATCCTGGAACGAGCTCACTTGAACAGGACCGTAATCTCTCTAAAAACTTTATATTGTATATAAGGAATGCTATATAAACATAAATCTTAAATGTAACAGAAAATAAATATTTCAGTTCTATTGTGAGCTTAAGAAAAAGTTACATTTTGTAACTGCAAGGGTAATATGTAAAACGTGTTGGCTTAAAAAAAATAAAAAATAAAAAAATATTTTCAGTAAACAAAACACTTAAAAGTGAGTATGACAAACTCAAATTAATCTATAACGAAATGTGGCAGAGGGTACCAAACCATTAAAATGTTTTTCATTTTAAAATGTTGCTCCAACACAGTTTCAAAGGCCAAATTAATCAACATGGGAAATCATGAGACCCTTACCTTTTAAGTATATGATGTGATCAGCATATTTAAGTCACGCTCTAAGATCAAAATTTTTGTGAAATATCTTAAGCCTCTATTCAACTTAAGGTTCTTTGCGCCTTTACTGGAAAAATTTACATATCGGGTAATTATCGAACTGTCCACGTATGTAAAAATATGCAGATGGTAAAATTTGTATAAGAGTAAATTTAATTTGCCGTAAATGCATTTATAATTAACAAACAACAAAAAATAATAAGATGTAATAGGATCTCAAGCTGTAAGGACATAAAAGCGTAGTTGCACATACACATATGCTTCAGTAAGTGATACCCGGCAGTTTTTAAAGAGGCAATGTTCGCCAGTGTATTGGGTTTTAAGTAATTTTTATTAGAATTAAACATAGAAATTGAAATAAAACAACTAGAAATGTTGGCGCTTTTAATCTTAATGGTAAAGATTAACTACAATGAATGTTGAATATGCTGTCGATTAGTTGCGTTTCATTTCATTCTGAATTTTATACAAAACGCGGTGAAGAAATTGAAGTTATTCTTGAGGAGTGACATTTTTATTTCCTCTAAAACAACCGCAACAGCATTTTATCGACTTCTTAGGAAGTTAAGTTGAGAAAATCTTGATTACATTAAGAAAAATGTATCATCATATTGAGTTTCTGCAATAAAAATTTTATGTGAGGAAAAGCAAATTTTCAATATTTCAAACAATTTATCGTGTTTCAAAATAAAATTTTTCTTCTGGGTAAAATATATATATATCTTAATGTGTTGAATATAATTCAGTTAAGGGCATTAAAAAAATTATTTTGTAAGACAAATTCTTGTTACAGTCATAATAAAATGTGATGAATATACAATTCTTGGGCATCAAAACAAAAATCACTGAATTTTCATGACTTCTTTAGAAGCTGGTTTTACTGAGTTTCTCCCAAACACAATTTCACTCACAGCTACTCTCTTTATGTATTAACTCAGTGGCGCTGCTATTATAAATGCAGACTAGGCTAAGATGGCCAACATGTTGACTGTCAAATACGTCATGATGAAAAAATCAGCAAAAAGAATTTAATTGTATGAATAGACATTTTATGCAATTTCATACACGTTACAATATATTTTAAACTGTGGGACGTATTCCTACAAATTCGTTTTCTAATAATATCTTTAATATGACTTCAAATCCAGTGTAGAGATTCCAGAAACTGTAATATCCTACAATGCAAAGGCTATGGAAATTATCCGAATTTTCACTACTTCCGGATTACAATTTTTGAATCTTATTGTCTCCTATGGAAGTTCCTCTTTTCCTGAGTAGAGTACACAGCAGTCAGTGTATACGCACCAACAGCTCGGGATGTGAACAAGAAGGTGCTTTAGTTTTTATTCTTATATTGTTATATCTGTGTATGTGTGTGTGTGCATGTGCATATAATTCTGAAGTGTTTCATAGTGTATGTGCATGAAAATTAAATTCCTGAATTTCCTTACAGTGTGAAAGATTGCAATTATTAAGAAACACATTGTCAAGCATTACTTACGGGTATGAAAATACTTTTCCATGCAACATATTATTAAGAATACAGTCGTTAACATAATAAAAGGCTTTTTTGCTAATTTTTTAAAGTCTTTGGGTGCTCAAATAAAGAATTTGTTTTATTACGTGAGCGCATGTTAACTTTAAGCTGATTTTTTTCAGTAACAATGATAGAACACAGCAAATGAACAAAAATAATTTTTATATATTTTAAGCATAAATCTCATTATGGTTAATAAGTTCTGCCAAACAAATGAGACTACATTTTCATTTATTCTTTTCGTTCAAAACACTATTTCGTAAACCATTTGGTCCTGCTAGTGTGATGAGTTTCTCATTCGTCCTCAACAAATAATATTTGAAAAAGTTGTAAAATTCAGAATTTGAACTTGAGCCAGATGAATTAAATTTTCAGTTTCAACAATACAGTTTGAAAAATTAAAAATTAGGCAAAATTTATATTGTTAAAAATATTCATAAAAATAAAGGACGTGGAGCTTGAAGAAATATTCCTCTCCCAGGGCGCCCAGGTCTTTATGAATACGAGATTTTTTCACATACCAGAGAACTGCATAGAATGTAGGACGGATTTTTTATTGACGTCTTTACATTTATGCCCCATAATTGGATTTCATAGATCCATATTTGTTTTACGATAGCGTTGTAAAAGATGGTCCAATCATAATGCGCGATCTTAGTCAGGTTTTTTGCCCCACTTGATTTAACATTTAATTCTTTCAGTATTAAACCACACAGAGGTACACAATTTAGCAGCGCGTGAAGATTGTTGAAAGTGGGCGTTCAAATCAAAATGCATTTCATCAAAATCGTCTCAAGCAACAAGGCACATTTTCACTTCAGTGGATTCGATTTGATGCGGTTTATGCCGCCAGCCCATAATCATCGGGCCCTACTTCTTCGAAAATCAGGTCGGCTAAGCAGTTACCGTGAATGGTGTTCGCTATCATAAGATGATAACGGACTACTTGTGGCCAGAAATTGAGGATGGACCTGAACGATATGTGGTTTCAAAAGGATGGTGTCACATGATACAATGGCACATTAACAACATTGAACTTCAATTATGTCTCAGAGTCATTGAAAGTAGGGATCATCTAATATGCCACCAAAGCCGTGGCTAGTATTTGGCACGTAATTATCATAGATCTTTCTATCGTAATAAAAAATGCTGAAATGATTCTCTGAAAACCTTTTGTTTTATTTATAATTAACATTGTGCATTTTGGTTGGAGCACCCTTTATAGTAAAACTTAACTTTTAACTTTTAGGTTTAGTGAGAAATTTCTCTCATTATGTCAATTAGTTTGAATTGCTTTCCATTTAGATTTATAAAAGATGTTAAGCAAGGTTTCAGTAATTGAAAATTTGGTAGGATAATACTGGAAAATGGCTAAAATCACCAAATCTTGATGCAAACTTTTGTGGCAGATGTTCGTTGCTGGCAATTACTTTTCACAAAAGTCTTCCTAGAAATAAAGTTTGACCCGCAATTTCGTTAGTGCTACCGAGCTATGTGGTGGTGGCTCTACCTTAGGTGTCTGTAGAGCAGTACAATTGTATAGAGTATATATATTCGTTTCAAACAATCCTTTTCTCCAATTGAAAATATATTTGTGTCGAAACGTACGTGTGATATTCAGTTTAACTTCAGATTTCCCTAAAGAACGTTTACAAATTTGTTTCTTCTTTAAGGAAATTTATTTCTTCTTAAAGGTTTTAAAACTTTTTCCTGAAACTGTTATTTTATGTCTTGTGCGATATACGTATTCATGTTGTTTATCTTTACACTTTTTTCTTTATCTAATTGTATAATTTTAGCGTTTTTGCGTAAAATAAACAACAACAAATGAAACAAACATAACAACAAGACAAAAAAAATTCATGTAAAGAATCTTTAGACAAATAAACATCAAATGCAGACAAAACAATCGCACCGTAACACGTAAAGGATCTACACAAAAGCCTTATTTGTATTAGTATAAAATATAATAACACATACACACACACACTCATACAAAAGTGAGAGAGTAATATTTATGCAAATGGGAATGCAAGTAACTGCAGGTAAACAAGAAATATTCACTGCTTTATAAGCCACAATCCAACGAAATAAGCATTTGGCAGAGAGAAGCCTGAAGGGAAAACTTGAACACAAAAAGCTTTTTATTCTACTCTAATGTGAGGCAAGAAGTTCATACAGTTCTCTGGAAAATTTAAAACCTTTCAGGACGAAATGTTATGGTTAAATGATATTTTACGTATTTTACGTGAAATTTTAAAGCCAATAGCATCAGTAAAATAGAGAATGCCACGCCTTAATACAATATTATATTGTTTCCTTTTCAAATATTTTTACTGATACGACCCTTGTACAACTTTTAAAGCACATTTATTTCTAAAAATAAGAGCATTTTAAAGCTAAAAATGGAGAGGGCCACGCACACAGGAATATTATTGCAATTAATTTCTTCTATTCAACTGATCCTTATGAAAATTTTCTCACGCCCTGAATCTTCTTGGCAGAGCAAAATTATAATAGAAACAGTGGCCAGAGCTATGCCCGTGACAAAATAAATTTATATTTTAACGAGGGAGATGCTGTTAGTTATTTTATTTAATCTCTTTCTCTCTTTTGCAATGGGGTTTGTTTTTTTTTTTTGCTTTGATATAAATTTTTGGATGCTGATATTAATTTGTATGTAACTTTTTGTTATTATTTTATATAATATTTTATTTAAATTTTTAATATTACTTATTAATTTCTTTATTGTACGAGAATATTTCTACCCTGTCTTCATGATCTATTCAATTTTTTCATTTTGGTTTTGCTAATTGTTTTCCCTTTCCCGCAAAAGCATCAACAGCTGGCTTTTTTTAATTTTTTCTTACGATAAAATCTTCACCGCTACGTGCTGTAGCAAAACTAAAGAAATGCAGGAAGAACAATGATGAAATATTAATTTTAAAATAGATATTTTTAGATAAAAAAACATCAATACACTGAAAAAAAATTTACTTTCCGAAGCCCAATTTTATTCAATGAGTAAATATTTTGTGTCAATACGGACTTATAAAAAATTTTTTAAATTCAGATAACAATTCTATAAAAATTTTACCGAAAATATTCAAAAAAGACAATGACAAATTTTTACTGAAAGTATAATTCATTTTAGACATAATGTTTGCTTGAATTTTCTTTGGCAACAATTTTTTCTGCGTACGTTTATTCGCAAAGGAAAGTTTTTACGTCGGAAAAATTTTTTCTGTAAAAAAATCACTTATTTCTATTGGACTTCAGGGACGAAATGGATTTAAACTAATAACTTGCTGCACTGATTCTAAACTTGAAACATTTTTTAGCTTAAAATGAGATATGTGGGCTTTCTGTATGCTTGTATTTGAAAACATTTTTAAGTTGAACAAGTTTTCTTTAAAATATTAAAAAATAATAATTTTGTGTAAATTTTTCCTCTATTTTCACCGATTCTGACGGCTTTTATTTGCAACAATTATTGGAGCGCTCTAGTTCTTTAGAAGTTTATTTTAAGAGCTTATTTAGTACTGATAATATTAATACATTTCATAGTTAAGTACAAAATGTTTTGATACAATTTCTGTATATTTGGTATAATTTTGCTATTGAGATGGTAGAATATAAACATTTTTAAACAAAAAAAATATTTTTGAAATACTCGATATGTCACTTGGAGCTTAGACGCAAGAACTTTTACTGCAGCGATAAAAAACTTTTAAAAAATAAATCTTTTCTTCGTTTCGACTATACCGTTCGAGTTTTTCATATGAATGGCTTTACAACGCCGCGCTTAAGACCGACGTCACAAAAATAAAAAAGTGAAAGTTTAACTTGTTTAGCATCTACAACGAAACATTGAGTTCCCGATAAAAATCACATTTACAAATAATGATTATAATATATTTTGTTCAAAAGGATCCATTTGTTTTGCAAATTACAAAAGTCCTTTTAAACTTACCTCGCTACTTGCAATGCCAGCATACACGTTCGTGTCTGTCTTTGTTATTAAAATGTTTTTCAGCAATTTGATGCTGTTGAAATGCAATTTCTTCATTTCGTTGCCTTAGAGCAACAAATTTGCATGTTGCAAACAGAACAAGAGGAAAAATTTAAAGTAATAAAATACATTTAACGTCAACACGCAACACAAACGTTTCATTACACAACAAACAAATTTATGCATTACTTTTGCAGCTAAACTTATGAATAAATACAATTCAATCATGCGGGTTAAAGAAAAGGAAGAATTGCATAGTAAAAGTACAAACACATGCAGAAAATGAAACACGTTTGTGACAACCTGAAAGTATGCTTTACAAAAGAATAAGAAAAATTAAATTGCTTTTATGGTGGGCGCTTTGCAGCAATTCATTAAAGAAGGGCATTCAGAAAAGTCATACACTATGATCTCTAAGGAGTACAAATTCCAATGATTTCAACATACGCTTGTTGTTGCAGGATGCTCTGATTTTTTAATGGTTAATCACCGATTTGGAAGCAATCCTTAATAAGTTGAAATACAGTAAACTTTTATGGTCTCATATATAAAAACTTAAAACAGCTTAATTAAACATTATTAAATAAAATTGTTTTCAAAACATTTTAAGCTGGTATTTTTAATATATAATTTTTAACTCCAATATCCTTGTTACCACAGCACAAAGGGACTCTTATTGCAATTTTCAATGAGGCTTGAAGGCTTATCATTTAGTGGAAATTATCATTTCTTCCTTATGGTAGAAAATATTAATAAATTAGGCAAATGAAGTTCATAACTAATATAAAAATATGTCACAGTGAATTATTTATGTACAACCACAATGAATAAAAAATAAACTCGAATTCGAAAATTATTGCTATTTAACTCCTTTTGAAAAATGTATATAAATTGATTCGTGATAGAGACGAGAAAGACGAGACTATTTGCATACAACAGATATTTCATCCACGATTACCAAACGTTGCACAAACTCTTCCATATTGCAGTGGAATAATTGCAAGCACTTCTAGGAAGTCGTCATACGATTGTTTTTTGGTCGAAAAATACCTCACTTATTTATCTCTTATACACAAGTGGTCATGAGATATGCCTGTGGCATCCACAATCTCGTGCATTTTCAATCTCCGGTTTGCCATTACACGGTAATCTGCTGTCAAACATCATGTAAATGACGCACCTTGTTGACATTTTGACAGGATTCAATTCACAGATGCCTGTTGACAGGAGCAGTCTTATTTGGAAAACAAGTTATTTGAAAAACATTCTTACACCTGCTTGTGTTGGTATTGGTCACAAAAAATTTATGCCCGAAAGCATCTCTTGATTATCTTTTTGCTAATGATGATCACATTGTAAGAGGAGACCTTGACGACGATTGAACTAAACGTGCAAAAAACTGACAACAGTTTGTTACTTTCATATATCAAGCTGCTACGGATACAAAGTGGCACCGAGAGACAACCCCTAAATATTGGTCTTAGTACAACAACAGTTGGTTGTGGTTAATTTAATGACCCGTCACACAATAACGTTTAAGGCCTAAGAACATGGCAGTATATTCTATATAAGATCTGACTCAACAAACTCTTTAAACGTTTTTAAAGTTTTTTTTTAACTAGATCTGTACAGAAATGATGATCCCTACTCATGCAGTGCACTGTGCTGCTACTGTAAAAAAAATGCTGTGGGAGAAAGGCTGGAAAAATAAGTAATTGTGGACATTCGACTTGAATCTCTCCATGCTGGAAGTGACAGGAAAAACCTTTGCAAGGAGTTTATTCCATATATGAGCTGTTCGACTATAGAAAAAGTTTTCGATCACACTTATATATGTTCTTAGTTAAGAGCGTATTGTTTCCTTGGTTTCATCAGAACTACATTTCATTGTGGTGTTGGCTACGCTACTTTCACTGATGAGCTTCTTCGTCCCCTTCTGTATGCGCGGTCAAGTAACTTTAAAAGCACAAAGGCCATACATAAAAGTTGTATTAAATTTAATATTAGAATATAACTGACATAAGAAGCAAAGAGATCAAAAGGAGAGGAGCACCACTTACAACGTCTGAAGATACTATTTTTGCGACATAGAAAATGTGCTCCATCTATCAAACATCATATTAAATTTCCAAGCAAAAAATATGAAGGGAATCAGATTTAGTTACAAATGGATCAGTTTAGATTTATCATGGATTTATCCGTAAGCATATTACACTGGTTCCGCCGGAGAACATCATGTTGGCGGCGCCTGAGCTAATGAATAAACTTGAAAATGCCGGTGGTAAAATACTAAATCATTTGCCTTTTGAGCAAATTTTTTAGTACTAATATTTTCAGTGACAGTTGCCAGCACCGTAAAACAGATTAGTCGTAGTTCCCAAAAGTGTTTTCTAAAATATCGATTAAATTTTTTTCATACCAGAGATGGATTATTTCTTAAATGTCGTAAAGCTTTAACCAATGATTGTGACAGAAGGATATTAATTGACCATTAAGTCTTTCCATTTCGTTCATGGTTAAAAGTATGTTTATTTTCGTGTTTGAATTCATTTAGAAATTTCTGTTCAGAAGACTACAATTTTGTTTTGAATCATAAAAAAAACGTAAAAAATAAGTTGGCCCTGTTTAACTTTTTGTGTACTAATTGTGTCTTAGAACACATATTTCAAATTCTTTCATTAAAGAATTTATTTTTAAAAAAAGTGTAATACAAGTAACAGATCGTAACTCCAGTTGAGTAGTTTTCAAAGTTAAATTTTAGCGTTAACGAAATCAAAATCTGTCCGGCTGTTTGAAAGCTAAAATGTCACAAATAGACACACATATACGGAAATACATGCGGTTAAATTACAATTTGATATTATAGGCCTAGTTTGGTATTTTAGTAAGCTGAAGCCTGTTATATTATTTCAATACAAATTCATATTGTTTTTGGTTTAAAAAATTAAAAATTTTCACTGCAGTACCACACTGACAAACCTGCTTGAAATACAGAATTAAGCCGTATATTTTTATTTCTAGCAACGCAAGTAAACTGAAATTACTTTGATTGTATCAAATGGCTCAGTATATTACAGTGATAAGTTTCCCTATAAATTATTATAATGATATAAATTTTTCCAGCTCTGTATTAGTATGCAAGAACTGCTTGCTACGATTATTAGTCTTGAACATTTGCTCAACTGTGGGAAATAGAAATTTTATATATTTTGTGGGAATGGTCCAGGTAGCTGTACTATATGTCCTTAACATCCTCGATCCACAAATTCCACAAAAGCCAGTTTACAACCCCCCTTTGGCATAATTTCATTTAAATACCTTTTACCTCTTTGTTTTTTGTATATATTTATATTCACCTAATATAATACATCTGTGGCATGTATGATGCTGTTAATAGATTTTAACATAATACGATAAATATTGTTATAAAGAATCCAATTTACTTATTATCCTTAAATGGATGCCAAGTATAAATAGACAAAAAGTTGACTTCCTAGAAAGTATTTTTCAAAGTAATAAAAACGTTGAGCTTTGACCATGACCTCCTCTACTTTCAGTGGGGACTTAAGGGATTATTCCTTCGAGGTAAGGACAATGCTTATGTGTACTTTACCAGCCTCTTCCATAAAAAATATTTTTAAATCGTTTATAAATGGGATTTCGTTTCATAGACGTATTATAAATCTTTGATAAGACATTACAACTGAGACTTTCATAGCTGTTATTATTTTTCTCTTGTATTTTCACAAATTTTAAGTTCGTCTTTTTTTGTGTTCCTTTGCAAAACAATTTTTTCACTGAAGCGAACATTTCAATTTGCAGATTTTTTCTTGAATTTTTGTTGAATCTAATTTCTAGTCTAGTTTGTTTTTAATTTGATGAAGGTTCCTTCTTTCTAACCCGTTGAACTTAAGCCAATTTCATTTAACTAGTACCATGAAGTACAATTGCTCACATTTTGGCGAAACTAGCAAGAATGGAATTCGCAATCAGCTCAACTCAATTAAATATATTTTTTGGTTGCCCATACCATCACCACCGTTGCAAGGAAATCATAATACTCGAACTCTCATCCTCATCAAGTTGAAACAAAAAGATAAAATGGTGCAAAAGAAAAAATAAAAATATGCACACAGAGATACCTATTCGTCATGTGGACTTGTACACATTTACGAGGTCTGTTCCATAGAGGAGGTGAAATTTCTAGGGCTACGTGCATTTGATAATCGATTTTTTTTATATGTTGACACACTTGTCTTGAACATATGTTCCTAGATAAGTTCTCTTGTGTTTAGTTGAAATTGTTTATTAGAGTCATAAAAGTTAGGCGTGTTTTGCTTGGTCAGCTATTTTCTGCTATGGAAAAAATGGATCAAAGAATTGGCATAAAATTTCGTGTAAAAAAGTGGAATTAAATGCTTAAAAGCACTTGAAAGGTTGAGAGAGGCATATGGAGATTGTACTCTGGGTCAGAAAATTTTTTACAATTGGTACACCCTTTTCAAACAAGGTCAAAAAGATGTGAATGACAACGCTCATCCTGGAAGCTCTATCACATGAAAAACTGATGATAATGTTATGAAAGTGAGAAAAATTGTTATGAAGAATTGTCGAATCACCATAAGAGAAGTTGCAGAGGAGGTCAACATATCGGTTGGCCTATTCCATACAAAATTTTTTCACAAAATTTCGGCATGAAGTGGGTAGGTTGAATTTTGAACAAAATAACCGCTGCATGGGAATCGATCAGGAAATATTGTATGACGTTAACGACGATCCAGATTTACTTCAAAAAGTCATAACTGGGCACATATGATGGATATTTGTTTATGACATCGAAATCAAAGTGCCATCGTCCCAATGGAAGAGCCAAGGAGAAACAAGACCAAAATCGCCGTTTAACTGTTATGCCTCTCACAAACAATTTCAACTAAACACAAGAGAACTCAACGAAGAACATATGCTCGGGACAAGTATGTCAACATAAAAAAAAATAAATCGCTAATCGAAAGCACGTATCCCAAAAAATTTCGAAAACTACCATTTCTTTAGAACGGACCACGTATATTCACACATACTCCTATAGAAAATTATACAATAAACAGTAGTGTGAAAGAATCTAGTTGTAGGTTACGCTTTAAGAAATTTAAAATTTCAGAATTTATATCAACGAACCATTTGATTGGTATTAGAGTTCCTTTTTAAATTCAAACTACATTAATAAATAATCAAATATTTTACGATATACTGAAGATTTCATGTGCCTCAAATTACGAGTGATTAAAAAGACAACTTTACACCAAAAAAATTTAAAGAGAAACTAAATAAATGAATTAAATTATTTTACTTATCAAATATTAATTAATAATTAATTAATTAATATATCCTAAAGGTTTCTGTTTTCACTTAAAATTGAGCTGGAAACAGGCAGCTTTTGCTCGTGGCAGGAGCCGTGAAGAATTCGATGTGACACCAGGTATATGTTGGGGTATAATATTATAAAACTATTAGATCTACCAAACGGAAAACTTTATCCCTATAAATGTTTAAACTCTGCTATATTTGTGTCCACCTCGTTAAAATTCCCCCACTTGCTACTGTCTCCTTTACAGTGTCGGTCCGCTGTAACAGATTCTTGTTTAAGTTTCTCACTGAAGCCATAATATTTGCATTATTTTAATTGAAAGTATTGAACTATGAATGATTTGAATTTGTCTGTTATTTTCTTTTAGTCTAATTTCTTTTGCTCATGCATTCAATTTCAGTTTAATTTTTCTTTTAACGTACCGAACCAGTTCAAGAAACTATGGATGATAAAAATTTTGATAACAATGCCTGATGTTGTCAAGGATATTCATGACATAAATGAAAACTTATCAGCAGGGGGAAAAATTTACATTAAAAAAATGGAACTTTTGTTCATTTAATGATTAAAAAAGACAAATTTGGAGTAAATTTTGAATAAAAAACATAAATAGTCGTTATCAGTACTTCATTTGGAAATAGTTTTTTCTGTCTTAGAAGGTTTAATTACTTAAAGTTGAAAGAGAATCATGCAAGAAAATCAGGTTAATACTTTCTTTGTAACAAAAAAGGTAGTTCTATGAATACTAAAAAAAATTAAAAAAAAACACACACACAGACACAGAAGGATAGAAATAGATTGGAAATGAGCAACAAATAGTATGTTATGCAATCAATAACTTACAACATTAGACAGTTTTCATTGGAATAATTGATAAGGAATATATTATGAATTTAAATCACAAGGAATACATTAATGATTTTATTCGACCTTTGTTTTTATAAATCAATTGAATTATTTTTTCGTGTTTTAGGTCTTTTTTTATAAAACAATTGGGGGATTCACACGGTAGTCATATAAAGTCATATGTCATAAAATAATAGCACCATAATATATGACTGCTATGAACAACCCGTCATCAGGGTTGTCAGATATGGCGATTTTTCGCCAAACGTGGCGAATTTTTATATGTAATGGCGATAAAATTTTTGATTTGGCGACATGGCGATTTTTTTGGCGATTTCAAAATTACTTTGCGATATATTTGGCTACTTTTTTCAATTTTCTGTTTTCAAGTTTTATGTAATTTATGATACATTACGACCCTTTATGAGCACAAACGTTTTAGTAGGCGAGTATGAGCTTCAATGGGCGAAGCCGTGCTGTATTAACTGGAACGACTATTTTTAGGATGAAATACCTACAAATTTGCTTAATTTTTGCCTTGTGTTAATTTTTTTGTTAAATGAATTTAATAAAAATTAATTTTAATACAAAACGGGGCACTCCCAACTACTGGCACATCTTAAACGAGTGGGAATAGCGGGAGGAGATGAATGTAGAGCATGTGGGGAGGAGAGCGAAACATTGGGACACTATTTGTGCCAATGCCCCGCCTTCTCACAAATAAGGTCCCGATATCTTCGGAGTGACACCTTACCGGACATATCCCGATTACGGAGACTATGCTGGAGGAAATTAGGGAACTTTGTGAGTGACACGGAGTTTCTCTAGAACTTTGGGTCAATATGTTATGGTTAAACCCAAGGGAGCGCACAAGAAGCCTTCACTGGCTTAAGTGTATGTCGTATGACATGGGCTATTACACCCCTCCAATCAACCTAATACAAAACTTTATGAAATATTTTTTTGCAATTTTTTTTTCTTTTAAAATCATGAAAAAAAAAATTTGGCGAATTTTGGCGATTTTTGATTACTAGTTTGGCGATGGCGGCGAAAAAAAATCTGACAACCCTGCCCGTCATAACTTCGGAACTCGGTCAGCTGATATGAACATGAAACATTTATAAATATTTGACATCAAAGAAAAGAAATTAAAACATTTATAAAATTTTGTTTGAAAATGCCAAAAACAAGCGAAAAAACTAAAATAATACACAGTTTGCTTGAAAATTGCATGTTGGACATCATAACGGGTGGGACCAAGTATGAAAAAATGTATCCATTTAAATTTTAATTCATCTCCTTGTAGGTGATGAAGACGAGGAAGAACAAACTGAGGAAGGGGTTTTAATAAATGTTGCTAGTTTGCTCATCACTAGCCGCAGAAGTGTCCACCTTGGGCTTCCAAAATCTCTACTAGCGACTTGTCTTCCAGCAGATTCCATTTTTTAGTTGGATTTGTGCGCACACGTTTAACGCCGCTCATCTAAAGAGTTCGGCTCAGATTTTTTCCATTATTTTATGAGGAAAAAATAAACATAGTTTAAAGAGTCTTATTATTTTATGACTTTTTTGTTTGCAGCACAAAAACAATTTTTTAAACCATGTAATGTAATGGGGGTTTGGCCCAGGATGGCCCTTTGCACTGCGACCATTGTTGATCTATTGTTGATCTATTGTGCTTCCCTTTTAAACCATACTAAAATATTAAGAAATTACGACAATATGACAATAGCACACCATTTGAATCCCCCAAATATATTTATTTTTCAATATTTCTACACCCTGTGGGTGTCTTCATCAGGAAATAATAATATTAAAAAATAAATAAATAAATAAATATATTGTCTTATAACAAAATATACCTAAAACTCGAAAAAATAATTCAATTGATTCCCAACCAATACATTTAAAAGTTTTTTACTTTTTTGCGTACTGCTTTTAGTTTTTAATTAAAACAAATAGATTTGAAAAAATATTTTTATATAAATGCGTAATCCTTCAAGATTTATATACACATTTCTACTTCTTTTTGTTAATTCCAATTCACCGATTTGGAAATTGTCTAATTTATGGGTATAGAATAAATTCTAGTACTTACCGCTTAGTGGTAATTCCAGATCTAAAAAAAATAAAAATTTAGAGTAAATTTTAAAAAAAATAAGTGTTTGTTTTTTATAAAAAAAGGTATTTGAAAATAAAATTTAACAGATTTGTATACATCTCAAAAAAACTGTGAAATATTTGGGAATAAAGCTCGATAAAAAGTTAGCGTTTAAACATCATATTCTCCAAACGTGTGAAAAAGCTGTCCGATGTGGAAGAGCTCTGTTTCCTTTACTAAACCGAAGGTCAACACTAAATAGGTAAACAGGAAAAACAAAATATTGCTCTACAGTATGTGCATACGGCCAATTATGACATATGGATGTCAAGTGTGGTCAAAAAGATGTGCCAAAACATATTTGAAAAAGCTCCAGGTCGCGATGTAAAAGCACATAATCGCCAGACATATCAAATCCTTTCCAAACTATGATAAGATAAAAGCCCGCAAAGCTCAAAAAGTCAACTTACTTTGTGTACCCAAATACGTAAATCAGCGCGTTTGAATTTATATAAGAAATTCGTTTGAATTCCAGTTCTTTAATTTAGAAATATTTTTGTTTAATTTATTCTTTTTATTTTTATTTTAAACATACTTTTAATTACTTTCTGTTCTCTTGTCTTTTTTTCCTTTTAAAATGAGAATAAATAAAGTAAATAGCAAAATATGCATAAATCTGTTTATATCCTTCAAATGTCTTTTCTAATAAAATACAAAGAGAAGAGTATAAAATGAAAAAAAAAATACAATTTGAAAAAAGGCAGAAACATAATAATAAAATGACACAAATTACCAGAAATAACTAAAAATAAAAACAGAAGCCAGTTGCAATTAAAAAACAAAAACAAAGAAACAAAAATCAGAAAATTCTAAAGTGAACAACAAGAACATTAAGGAAAAATTTTAAACAATGCAAAATTATTAGATGACATCATGACAGCACTGAGAAAACACACACCTACGCAAAAATTCAAATACTCTTAAGTTAAATACGCATCAAAGTGATAAGGAAAGTTTTTTGCGTACAAACCAGAAAAAAAGTTCTGTAAAATCATCTTAACAAGTTACTTAAACTGGCAACTAGGATACCGAAATGGTTGAGAGTTGTGTAAGAGCATGTCCGGCTTTGAGACCGCTCAAAGTGATAATAGATTTAAAGATTAAGTGCTAAAGAAAGGAGAAAAGTCAGCTTCCCCTTGTAGAGCATACAAGGACTCTTTGAGTCTCAATAAGCAGTGTATTTGGAGTATATCTTTGCGGATCCAGTGCCCGTGTGCATGTCTAAGCATTCCCCATGCATATCTGTGCGCGAACTGGCCTATAATAAGACTTGTGCGCATTCGCTTTCTCTATGACCTCGACTGACTTGGACTGATACGGTTGACTGATCAATTGGATTTTTTAAAAAGTTGTGGTTGGTTTTCGAGCTCAAATTCAAGAATTTTGTGGACATTGGTAGAGTATAGCTACTACTTTGGACATCACAGTGGGTCGCAAGAGCTCTGCGTGTAATAACTTTCACATTTGAAAAATAAACAGTGGAATTTTATTTTATTTACATTAAGTAAATTTATTTCTAATAAATGCTTTAATTACAAAACTAATAAACGTTTAAATTGTAATGTTTAATGCTTAGTAAATAAATTATTCATGTATTGATAAAAAAAATTCATAATTTCACTTAATTAACACTATATTTTCGACCTTTTTTTATATATCTCTTACATTATTAACGACCTTTAGGTCTTTTAATAAAAATACAAATTTATTACGTTTCAATATTTTAACGCCTCTTTGGACGTCTTCTTCAGGAAAAAAAAAACCCCCAAAGGGGTGTCGAAATATTGAAATACAATGAATTTCTTTTTTATAAAAAGACCTGAAACTCGTTAATAAAATAGAAAATATATTAAAAAGGTCTTAAAATAGTGTTAATTAATTTTTTTTACATTTTTAAATTTAAAATTATAGTTATTTTCAGAAGCTACGATCTTTCTTATACATAGAAATATTTATTTTCTCTCAATATTTTGCCAAAACATCAGAAAACATAAAAACTTTTAATTAAAATTTTATTATTAAAACTGAAAGTTTACTAAATTGATGTTTTATTCTTAAAATTTTATTTTAATATAAATTTGGCTTTCCTATACTTATTTATATATAAGTTCCCGTCGTTCCTATCAGGAGCATTGGGCCTTATGATCTTATTTGAGGTTTCGTTATTCACTGAATTTTAGATAAGCGGAAGATTAGCCCACTGTATCCTATTCTGATGATGGGGCCAACAAGACTGACTGACTATAAAACACATTTATACAGTGAACCGCTTAATATAAGAACAGACGACCGGTTGCAGCCGCACCCACAAGTAGAAGATACCCTACAGACCCTGTGGTTTTAAGTTGCCCCACATCATAAAATTTCCTTTGTTAACATAGTGTGATACAAATAACAAAATACATACATTTATCCCTTGAACGAGATCGTATAAAAATTCGTATAACTTATCATGATGATATCAGATCGTTATACTGATTCGTCTTTATTGAGTACCTCTTTAGGGTCATTTTTACCTCTTATTTACAACATTAAATTTCATTCAGCCTCTCTAGACAATAGCTGCATCTGGCTTGTACTGAGGAACAACAATAAACTCTTATCAACTGCAATAAAGACAAGTAACTGAATAAACCAACCAAACATTTATAAGATATTTAAAAAATGACGTTTCGTCCTACACTCTCCTGGAAGAAAATTGGCAGAAGAATTGAAATTTCCACAAACTAGATTTTTTTAATATCATATTATTATCTTATGTCCATGGATGCTTTCGTTTCTGCTACGTGTTAGAAGGAGTAGCAGATCAATTTCAGATTTTATTAGGAAAGAGGCTTTTATTTTTTTTTATATTCAATAGAATCGATGAAAGCTTTAATTCTCTTTGGCAGGAGAAAAACCTCCATTTTCGTGCTTGATAGAAAGGTATTAGGCGTCGTTTTAAATACGTGACTTAACATATTTTCATGTCAGGCGACGTGCTGCTACTTCCAAGGATAACACTACTTTCTAGGGGAAATTTTTACTTGATAAGGAAAGAACGGAGTTTCTATTAGTTTCTACCAGTCCAGCAAATAGTACCCTAGTTTACTAGTGGAGAGGTTGTGGTTTCGATTCCAATTATAGACATTGGTTTATTTCACTAGAGAGGAGTAAACGAGTTTTTAACTCCTGTTTAGGTTTTAAGCATCGAATTAAACATTTATTGTAATCGTATTTGTATAGTGTTCAATAAGTATTTGCAAATGAAAAAAAACTTTCATTACTTTTAATTCAAATAGCAAATTAAGTTTAGTTTTTGTTCTATTTCCTGAAAACATAGAAAGACTGTAGCGAAAGCTTCAAAAAAGTTTTAAAGGCCCTTATAATTATAACACAATTACTTCTGCTCAAAAAAATTAAAATCAGAATTAAAATCAGAATTTCGACATTAAATATTATTATAATTACAATATGATAATTATGTTTTGTCACTGTCTATTTTAAAGTACAAAGAAACCTTAAATTTTTCTTGATATCATCATAGTTCTTCTTCATCATTTGTAAAACTTTATTCTTCTTATCTTCTATTTCCTATACAACTGGACAATACCTTATACATAAAAGGTGATTTTTTAGCAACTTTCATTTTTGGCAACACTATTTTTGGCAGCACAGCTGTTTTCGTGCAACATGTCACTGTTAAACAATTTTATTTTGCTCTATAATTTAACCGTGAATCGACTTAGAAAGTGCATCGTTCCCTTCTTTATACGAAAATTGTGTTGAGCGAAGCTCATTTCTGATTGAATACGTACGTAAAAAAGCAAAATTGAAGTATTTGGTGTGAAGAGCACTCAGAAGCATTGCAAAACACTAAAAATGCATCCTGGAATATGCACTGTTTGGTGTGGATTACGGGTCGGTGACATCATCGGACCATACTTTTTCACAGACGACGAAAGCAGAAACGTTATTATGAATGGCGAGCGCTACCGTGCGATGATTACAATTTTTTTTGTCTGACGTGTGGTTTCAACAAGATGGTGCCAATTGCCACACAGCATGCAAAACGATGCCCAAATTGAGAGGCGAGTTCGGTGAACAGTTTTCTTTTGAGCCGGCCAATTGGCCGCCTAGATCGTTCGATTTAACGTTTTTACAATATTTTTGGTGGGGCTATGTTAAGGCTCATGTCTATAGGGACAACACCGCAACGCTTGAAGTACTGGAAGCCAATATTGAAGAATTCATACGTGAGATACGGGCTGATATGTTGGAGAGAGTGTGCCATTTGAGGCGTAGCCGCGGTCAACATTTACATGAAATTAGCTTTAAACATTGAATTATATAGATCGTTCTGTCGACTCAAATTGAGATTTCAAACATGTCTCTAAATTCTGTTTTTTTATTAAAATCAAAAAAAAAAACTTTTAAAAAATTACCTTTTAGCACAGCAACGTATTACTTTATAAAAGAACTACTATTATTAACAAAAAAAATAAGTACAAACATAACAAAAATAATATGAAATCATATAAATGATTTAAATATTTATGTTTTCCAATCATTCGCATTGCTGTTAAGTTGTTGATTAAATAGAAGATTGTTGCAAAGATGAACAGCATATACACAAAATTGCTATTAAGATGGATAAAAACGTCATTTATGAAATGAATATTAAGGGTCTTGTTTACTTATTATTTTACGTAAAAGTGTTAGAATATGGGTTCTTTTTCAAACAAAATTATTAGAAAATAAAGGTACATGATCAAACTTTAATATATTTTACAAAATCCTTGGACAAAATATTAAGTTTCTTGTTGCTATTGAATAACAATTCATCAATTATATTTATTAGTGACTCATGTACAATAATACAACATACATAAATGAAAGAAAATATAGAATTTGCAGACGTTGCGCTTCATATGTTGCAACCATACGTGTAAATTTACAAACAAACAAATAATGGTGATTTCAGAGGTTTTAAATGAGCTGCACATGAAAATGAAACAAAATTGTTTGTTTTTTGATTTTCATCAAATAAACCCGAATTATTTCAAAGTTCTTTGGCTTATTTTATAATGATGTAAATAAAATAACATGCCAAAAACAACGCGCACACATACACACACATTCACGTTTTATACCCTGAAGGAAACATGGGACAAGTGCCCCAAGTCACCAGTTTTGTCGACTATTTTGGTGACTCATATGTAGGCACCGTCAACGGAGTTGTCAACACTTTTTCTGTTTGATGAGCAGAGAAATTTCTGAGAGCATGCTTATGCCTCTTCATTTTTTAATTGCGTTTATTTGTTCTATAGTCTACGGAGTAACACTAATTCTACCATCGTCATATGGTCCCATTGGAACTACATCGTCAGTAGTTCCAACGTCAGTAGTGGATTTTCAATGACAAGTGTATGTTAAATTTCAACAGAAAAAAGCATTGTGTGGGGCATAACTTGTCACTACTACTGGTGACTTTGTCAATAGTGAATCACTAGTGCCATTTCCTTCAGGGTATAGACCTTGCGCACACTACTTTAGATTTTTTTACATTTTACAGTCACTTTATTTATTTGAAATCAGTGCAAATCATGGATTTTCATTTTAACTTGATGACTTATCTGGCGAATTCACAATGTTGCAACGTAGTGATTTTACAATCTTTAAAAGTATTACGTTAAAACGTAAGACTGAACGAATGATAAATCGAAAGTTATTGCGACGCTTTCTTCCCGCATTTGTTTAAGGACTTACTAAAATTATAGTAAATTTTTTTATTTATATTAATTATTTAACCTTCTGATATTAATTTTTGTTCAAATTAATTTAATATAATACAAACTTTTGCTGTCTGTTGATCATTTTCTTTTTGGAAAATGAATGTACATAAAAAAAATTTGTTTAA
Organism: Germaria angustata; assembly: GCA_963681545.1. NCBI lineage: Eukaryota > Metazoa > Arthropoda > Insecta > Diptera > Tachinidae > Germaria > Germaria angustata. The sequence goes on along the minus strand of OY813001.1, from coordinate 9,383,056 downwards.
GCCTCAAAAACTATCATGAACAAATTATGAAATCAATAGTTTGTTTAATTAACAAATGATTTTGCTACTTGTAATGAAACTTTCATTAAACTAATGAAATTCGGAAAGTATTTTGTGAAGGCTTTTACAAACTGGGTAAACCATACATGTCGTCTTTTTTCAAGTACTAAAGAAGTCTCATTTTAGTGTCATATCATACCTAAAATCCTTGCTGGGAATGAGTGTGCTGATGCGTGTGTGAGTGTGTGTGTGTGTGTGTTTGAGTAGTTTACAGAAATGAACAATAAATGAGATGGTCTTATTTTTATGGCTTTGTTTTTACTTACGATAGTTATTGTTGTTGTTAGTTCTACTAAATACCAACAATATTTATAAACATTATCAAGAGATGAAACTAAATAAAATGCAAAATATAAAATGTACAAAAAAAAAAAAACTGATGTATTGTCTTACATTTCATAAAATAACAGCAAATAAAGAAAATGACAAAAAAAATTACATTTTAGAGATCCTTGCAGGACATTTGTGTTTTGTTTGCCATTTCTGTGTTGAAGTGAAAGTGTATGTGTGCCTAGTGCTGTTTCCTACTCCTCATTCATGCATACATAAATGCACTTATACATGTGTATTAGTGCGTCTCCCTTTTTTTAGTTTAATGGTCCTGTAGCTTATTTGTTTAACATTTTGTACATTTGTTTTCATATCGTGCAGTGTTCTTTTTCTACTAACCCAAAAAAAATTGATTTTCATGTTGCCTTCTCCTAAAAGTATGCCAAGATATTCTAGTTCATATATGAAGAAAGTATTTTAAAAGGTTTTTAGTTTTATTTTTAAATTTATCTGCACACAATTTATATAAATGATATTTGTTTTAGAAACGTTGGAAGAAAGAAATTGGTAAAATAATAAATTTGATTTAAGAGATTTAATTAAAATAATAAGAGAATTCTTTTTTATATCAATTTAAAGAAGAAAACTATAATGCATTCTTTGAGGCGCATCTAGGTGCAGAAGATTAATTTTAGGTGTACAAGTAAAAAAAGGACTTTGACAGAAAAGTTTTTATTAAAACTATCACAATTAAGAAATATTTTCTTAAACAAAAATCATGTATACGAGGTTTGCGCAAAAAGTATGTTGAAACTATGAATTACACAGAATACTCACAATCGGTTTTCAATTATATGGCATTCCTTGTTTGTTTGCTACAAGCAAAAAAAAATATAGAACAGTTTTGGTTGGTTCGGCGATATTCTGCTCTGTTGCATCTGATCATTCGCCAGTGGTTCTGAAAGTTTTTCGTTAAGCAAAAGCAGCACTTCAATAATGCCTTAGCCACAATATTTTCTGGCTTTGATCCTCAGCGACTCTTTTCTGATCACAAGACAAACGTGATGTGTGATAAAATGAATATTTGCAAAGCTTGAGTACGTAAAGACTATATCGCTAACAGAGCTCTAGGCTCTTTAACAAAAAACCTTAAGAGAGATATTTAAATATAATAATTTTATAAAAATTTTGAGAGGGGTTATCTTGAAATAAACAAAGAAGAATATTTATAAATAAGTAATAAAAAATTTATATTTATGTTCCTTTCACTCCTGAAGGTAGTATAGGGCTTCTACAAAGCACACCCATCTTTACACGGATTGTTGTCGCATTGTTATTTTATTGTTTTTTGCCTGGTATCAGTTTCGGTAATCGGTTCTTGTTCCAGCTAAATAGATGATTGGTCTGCTGTATCAGGTCTAGGATAATGGGGCTGCCATCTGTCGTTTCCTAGAAACAACGTCCACTCTGAACAAAAAATTAAATCAAGTTCGATTATCAATATAAAGTTGCCCTTAAAGTTGAAAAACACGAGCAAATAGAAGGTGCATGTCTTCTGTAAAGAATTGTAATTAAGGGGCAGAATCAATGTAATATGTGGCGCAACTTCAAATAATCTTTCAAAACCTGGATTTAGAGGAAGTTGCCAAACCAAGAAATTTTTTAAGTCACTAAAAATATTTGGACGTATTTTTGACATTCGAAAATCATAGTGAAGCATGTTCTAAGAAATTTTTAATTAGAATGTTACTCACATTTATACGATAAAAAATACTTAACAAATGTTCACCGGACAACAATGCGTGCCACATTGTTTACTTGACTAATGGTTAAATTTTTAGACAAATAAATAAAAACTTTTCATATTCAAATGGATTGGAGTATAAAAACTGCACATCACTTATTAAAATATTAAAAATTAAAAAAAAAAAAAACAGAAAAAAAAGACAGGACTAATTTCTGTAAATTACGTTACCAAAGCAAACCTCTTATGAAAAACAATAACAAACAAATCAACTTTTTGATATGTAAAGCCCGGCGTTGCAAATTGGTATGGGAAATAAAAAAAGTTTTAGTAATTTTGGATTTCTCCTGCCCTTCCACTTGTTGATTTGATTTACAAAATTAGGACTATAATTATTTAAATAATTGTTTTTGCTTATGTATTTACAAAAGTGAAAATATAATTTGAGAATATGCCAGAACTTCCACCTTAGCCCCAACTCCCATTACTCAACCTACTGAAACAAACACAACCAGTCAATAATCTAACAGACTGTAATTCGTCAAAAACTTTCTTTCCCTCTGTTGACTTTTCGGCGGTAACATGGTTTATTACTTCCGTTTCTGGCAAATTTTGTTTATTTCTAGAGCCCCTAGCGAAATACACTGCCAACTTTAGCAGACAAACAAATAAAATTTATTTGCGTATGTATGTAGTTGTTTTTGGCTAAAAATTGTAAGTTTTAAAAAAATTAATGAGGACTGAAAAAGCTTTCAACCTAATATTAATACAGCGGACATTTACAAAAGAAGTTTAGTAAAATTTTCAACAAAAAAAAAAAATAGAAGTGAAAAGACTGCACTGTGGGACTGAATATAAAATAATGTACATATAATATAATATTTGGGATCTAAACTGTTAAACAAATTTATTTGAAGTTATCATAAGCAGAATTTGTTTGTGTCAATTAGTTAACCTTTATAATTATGGCATGAATATTTGACATACGGACTCGTCTTCGTATTTGCCAAGGCTCAGGTCAATATTTGTCGAATGTAGCCCGCTTTAAGCAAATGGCACAGGAAATGTTAACATTTAAAATAAAACTTTACTTGAACTTAAATAATAACCTTCTTGAGGTAAACATCGTTGCAAGTACGCAGGGGAATTGCAAGGAGTTGGGAGTTTGTCAAAGGTCAAGTGACCACAAATGATGTTGATTATGGGAAAGAAGAAATCAATTTTTAGACAACATGTCTTAACAATAATAATCGATTGTTCTTAGAAGTATTTAAATACTTTCCTGGTAATAATTATGTACGAAATTTATGACAAAAATTCGCTTTTTTATCGCATTAAAACTTAATAAAAGTTTTTGCACATTATAATGAACGCGACCAAGAGTATAGATACAAGCAGATCTATTATCAATTAAATTTTAAATATTTAAATTTGCAGATGTAAAATCGACCCAGAGATATATATGCCTAATTTTCAAATTTAAAAAAAAACTGGTCCGTTTACAAACCAAATTTGAAGTGGCATTAAGGAAAATTATTTAACAAAAAATATCTCCGTTGGAGAACAAACTCAACTTGCAATTTGCAAGTATGAAATATTTTAAAACTGAAAAAGTACTTTATATAATTTAAAAAAAATGCTTGTCAAAAAAATATTTTGAATCAGTTTTTTATTGAAGACCAAAAAGGAAAAAATATCTCTGCCTATTAAGATAGAACATTTTAAAAACTTAATATTCACTTAGAAAATTAACCATCAACATTTAAATCATATTTACTATTAAATTTTGGAGCTTCTAAAAATTAAAATTTGATTAATAACTACTGATTCACAACTGTCCTGGTACTATTTTCACTATATTCTCCTTGAAGCAAAATGATAATAACAATTTGTAAAAAAATATGGATGAAAGTGTCAATGCAATACGTAGTTTATGTTGCTGCTGTTCCAATTTGTGAAAATAGAATTTATTTTATTTTAACTAATTTGTTTACTTTTTAATTTCACTCATTCAAGTTCAATGATCCTTTTCATTAAGTATTGATTAATAATGTTTTTCTATTTGTTTAGCTTCACCTGAATATGTTGGCAATTTCCCTCTGCTTGAAACCTTAATTTGTTAATTGTTTGCTAATTCCATGACAAGCTGTTACTAACAAACGTTTAAATGTTTTATTAAGGGTATTGAGAGGCGACTAGCAAACGTAAAACTGTAGACGAGGGACGTTATAATAGTTGATGAAGAAAAAGGAACTTTTTAAGGGAAGGCACATTTTGATTCTTTTAATACAAATTAAACCAACAACAGAATTCAGATATTTTATAAAAATAAGAAATTAATATGTACGTGAAGAAATTTTTAAAATCTCTTATTATTTCGAGTATTCCTAAGAATATTTAGGTTAGGTTAGGTTGATTGGAGGGGTGTGATAACCCATGTCATACGACATACAATTAAGCCAGTGAAGCCTTTAAATATATTTCATATGTTTTTTCCTTTTGGCAGAGTTGTGACTGGGCGGCAGGAGGAAAAACTGTTGATGATTAAAATTTTTTGTAGGGATATTTTATATAAATTTTTTTTTGAAAAACATTTTAGACTCTTGAGTTTTGGCCGGAAATTTATATGATTTTAATGAAATTGTAACAATTCTTCAGGAAAAGAAAGAAACAATATCCAGCGTTTTATAAATATTCCAATTTCAGATTTTAAGGAAATTGTAACAAACCTCCAGCGTTTTATATATATTCCAATTTCAGAGTTGTGCAACTTTCTAATCAGGGAAGATACTTTAAGACTTTACGATGATTAAAACTGGTATTTAAAAAAAATATTATCGTATTCAAAATTGTTCCATATCACTGAAAATATTTAATTATGGAAGCCAAAAACATGAAATAAATTTGAATGCAAGTTTCCCAAAATGCAGCAGACTTATTCCTCACGTGTAACTTTACTTCGGTATATACATGTTGTGAATGATTAATTATGTATCGTTGCAAGAAATGCAAAGCGCCATGTCTCAGATTTCTAAAATTTTTCCAACAGAGCCATGAAACTTGTTTGCAAGAAAACTAAAACTATAAAAGTTTTTAAAATAGTAGTGAAAAGTCCATCATAATACCATTTTCACTATTAAATTTACATTATTTTTAACAATTAGGCCCTACATTGATGCTCTTCATAAAAATTTAATATTTTATTAAATTGAAGATATGTTCGTTCTAGCAGCAGAAATATATTTAGTTTTAAATACTTTTCTAGAATGACGACTAATATTGTCAGGAAAAATATTACGTTAATTAAATTACAAATTACAAAGTCCTGCTGTTAGATTAAACTTAATCTTATAAATAAAAATTACCAAAGAGGACTTAAAAATATTTTGAAAGTTTCCAATTAAGTTTTTTAAAATTAATATAAATAAATGTATTGTTTGTTGTGGCTTTAGCTCTTCATATGCGGACATTTCATTGGTTGCTAAAACCAAATCGGCAGTGAAGTTTAAGCAGTTTGAAAACATTCAACCTCGGATGTTTATGCCACATAAATCAAATACAATATGAGAATTTCAATATTGCATATGAATTACAACAAATACATAATCATAGTAGGTTTAGAATGTTTCTATACAAACCTACACAACAAACAATTTACTCAACGTGAGTCTATTTTATTTTTCTCTCAACACCCATACAATTAAACGCCCGTTGGGATAATATCCCAAATAATAAATTTCAATATTAAGTGTTAATGGAAGGCGATGAAAATTGAGAAAGAAATGAAGGAAATTAATTTTCGTTTGGTAAGTTTTCATAAATATAATGAAAATCTGAAAGCAAAATTTGTTCAATTACCAATGAAGTTGCCACATTTGGTGTGAAGGTTTCAATCTCTCAAGACATTAGTTGCGAAAGCTTACAAGTACACATAGATTTTCATATTCAGATCGAAGTTTTTTCTAATACTCATTTTCATACATCGATTTTATAAAACATCTTGTCCATGGATACGGACGCTAACACAAGCATATTATATACTGTGGTATCTCCAGTGTTAAATTGATCACATTGGATCACAAAAGCTTGATTCGGGACTAGTGTCAAATAAATTAAAAATACGTACGCATTTCTCTTAGGAACTATACCACAATTGTGGAACTATTTGTGATACAAGTGAAGTGCTTTTAAGCATTAGGATCCCATTCGAGACAGTCTTACAAGTTCAACTAATTCATATGGCGATTTTGAAACAAATTGTCCTTGTAGGAGCTTTGCATTTTATAAGTAAATGTCTCTGTAAATGGGTAATTTTTATTATGTAATAAAATTTTTATTTCCTGTCGGAAAGATTTATATTTTTTTAAGGATAAGTATTTCGAAGTAACACACTAGTATTAATAAGAAAGATGATTTTGCATTTTTGGCTAGATGGGGCGTTTTGCATTTTAGGTAAAAAAGATATAAAAGAAAATTTTATTCGTTACTTAAAAAACTTCCAGGTGCTGCTTAAATAAATTAGAGACATGACATGATATATTTTGAGGGACCAGTTTCTATCCTTAGTTGATCAATTAACATCAGAACTGTAAAGGGATGACTTTTATTTTGAACGAAGCAGCAACTCATTTAAGCCAGGAATTTTAATATTTTAAAAAGCACCCTTAATAAAACTAAAGAAAATTTAATTGAATAAGAAAATCTGAGTATATTCATAATGGATTAATAAATATTGAATGATTTCATTTTACAAAAAAATTTAAGATGAATTAGAATTCTTTTTTCAGAAAAAAAAAATCAAGTAAAACAAATCAGTTAGAATATAAATATAAATACAATCGTAATGAATTAATAATTTTTAAATGAATTCACTAAAAATTTAAATGAAGATTTTTGAATTATTATTATTACATTTTTTTAAATCATTAGTTTTTCAGAATATATGAATTGTATGAAAATTTTAAATAATTCATTCCTTCAAGGCACAATTGAAATTTCAATATTAAAAATTTATTTGTATACTTATTTTGAAAACGTGGTTTCGATAAAAAAAAAATTATATGAAAAACAAACACAAATTCTTAAAAAGTTTTAAATATCGTTTTACCCAATTTTTTTTATTGTCTCTAATGAATTAATAGAAAGTTTAATTGAATTCATATTTGTATATTAAAAAAATTAATGATTTGAAAAAATGTTCATTCAAATTTTAATTCAACTCATATTTTTTGCAAAATGAATTCCTTAAGGAAATTTAATTCTTTATGAATACATTAATATTTTAATTCGATAATTTTTTTTAGGAAAAAAGTGCATTCAAATTTCAGTCACTCATAATGAAATGCAGGCGAATTTAAGTCACTCTTTTCGTGTCAAATACAAAGGACATGGTTATTAAAAAAATTTTTACAGCCAAATGTATTTTCAGATAAGCCATGAGTTTATCAAATTGAACCAACTCTCGTTCTGAATGCTACAAAAACCATGGCTAACCTATATTTAACATGTAATTGCTAACAATAGTTTCCACATTTTGTATCTAGTTCCTTGCCATAGAGTTGACTCAGTGAAAAAGCCCGTAGTCCTCAAGATATGGTTGATGTAAAGCACTAGAATCTGAAAAAATTAAGGTAATTTTTGCAAGTCAAATCCTCATGCCTTGTTAAGTTTTTTGTTAGTTTGTTTATTCGTTTTGTCTGTATATATTAGCTTTTATAGTGGCAAGTAGTAACAGTAACATGCCACACAATAAAACATTTATATTTTAAACAGCCCCTTTTCACACATACTGTAATGTAGCACTCATTAGTGCCACACAAGAAAAGGAAACAAGCAACACTCAAACTAATACATTTAAAGACAACTGTTCATATACGAGTAAGTGTATCCATGGAGTCCTTTCACACCTACACAAACAAATGTTGGCTGGTAATTGATGAGACATAAACAATATAAAACATTAACAATCATCCTCTCATACGTCCTGTCATAATTATCAAAAGAGGAAATGCTGAATAATAATAAGGGGGAAAGGAAGAGAAATTTCTTTGCAAGACATTTAACATTTCCTGGTTGCTGCTTATGTTAAAAAACATTTTTACTTGAGTTGTGGCAAGTTTGTTTACATAGACAACAGCTTGATGCGATAAGAACTGTTGAGGCAACTAAGGAAAGCTACGCTCCCAATATGAATAGGCAAAGTGTAACAAATGCTCACATACAGGAAATTAACAGTAGACAAAAATCATAATAATTAAAAAAAAATTTAAATAAAGCAAAAAAAATTTAATTAAAACCTTTAATTTCTACTATTGACTCGAAATCTCAATAAAGTCAGTAAGAGGATTTAACCATTTTGTTAATAAAATCTAAGACGATAACTATTTACACAAAGAGAATAGATTTGTAGTGGTGGACTGTCATCATATTTTGATAAAATTGTTCGATGTCAAGACATCATAATGATCATATGTGTCATACGCTGCCGATTTTGCAAGATTTACGATTTTTCTACTTCCAATTCATTAGATTTGAAGTCATGTTCTTAATGTAAGGGAGCATAGGGCTTCTTGTGCTGGTTTTATTAAATAGCGTCCGATCCTGGTATTGCTGTTGCCAACACCGCCACCAGGCGTCTAGAAATATTTAAGTGTTTACCCATACAGGACATTAGGGATATCCCAGCCAAGGTCGGCCGTCAGAGCAAATTTTTTAAATTGGTTGCAGTTGTTTCAACTCCGAAATACTCTCACTTAATCATAACTTTCCTTAACGTTGACAGCAGGTCCAAATGAAATCAACTGGTTTTTATTTCCAATATGCAAGAGAGCAGACTTCGATTTTTAGTTGGTGTTTTCTCTGGATATTTCACATCTTCAAGCAGAAATATGGAAAATATGGATTTCTTTATAGAAAAACAAATTTTGTAATCTTTTCGAAGAATAAAACAAGGATCTATTCCTGTTGATTTCTGTTTTATAAAACAATAAGTTTAATACCGCTCCAGCAAAATTGCTACAGCTGCAAAACTAATTCAAGTAGTCTAGCGTTTGCTTGGGCAAATTTAAGACGCGAAGTAAATCATAAACATTCTTCGCCGAACACAATTTCACTATCCCTGCTCGCAGTATTATCAGAACTTTACACTTCACTGACACCTAGAAATTTTGAAAAAGGGTGATTATGTAAATGCCCAACTCTGATAGATGCTGATGAAAGGTGGATGGGCATACTTTGCGATTTATACAATTCTTTTCGAATAGAAAATTATTCAGATTTTTTGTTCTCTTTTTCGTACTCGTCGGGCAGCTGTATTGCTTTGTCATACATGCACTACCAGACACTTTGGGTGCCCACGACTTTTCGAAACCTCCAACAGTGACATTGTAAATGCGAAATTCTTAGCGACTATCATTTAATTGTTCCCTTCTTTGCAACAGAATAGGAGCCGGATATATAAGAAAACTGGTACCGGTAGAATTTGCTTAATCTTTTATTTATTATTTTTTAACTACAATCAATAACTGTCTCAAACTACATTCAACATGATACTAATGCCGCTAACTGAATGGTGTTGCAACAAAAAGTTAAATTCTCAAAACTTTGAATTTTGAGCATAACAAATACATTGAAAAAGATTTTGTAGTCCTGTGTAATTATTTTTTAAAACTTCTTTTTCTATACGAATTCTTTTTCCATGTTCTTTGCGACTTCAGTTACAGCAAATTTGAATTTTTGTACACAAGGACATCAAGAGAAGGGACAAAAACATTATTATTAAAAAGATTTAGAAGGAGATTTTATTCGTGGCAAATAGAAAAATCTCCTGTTTAAAAATTCATTAAATTCAAAATGGCCAAATCTTAATAGATTTTCTAAATACATTCGAATATGAAATTGACTTGTGGACCAAGAAAAAATTCTTGTGGCAATGGAGGCACATTCAAGATGTTGATTAGGCAGCCTTTAAACAGAAGTATTTTTAGGCAGCACGCTCTACATAAATTCATAAATACAAACATATATTTATATTTTAACATTCTGATGATTGTTATTCTTAGAAACATTCCTGCGTATACAGATAAGAAATTTATAAATATTTAAGTGTCCAGTAAAACAAGTAGAAGTGGCAATGAGAGCATCAATTAATGGAACTTTTATAAACTTTGGATGAAAATGTACATATTAAATTTAATCATATATCTTTGCAAAGCTGTAAGGATATGAAAAATGTATCTCGTGTGTAGTTTACTTTTTATCGTTTATTTAAAACATTTCTTTCCATGTAAAATATACATTTCGAAAAATTTTGTATTTCACAGAATTTAAGAGCAAATGACGGAATTCCTATTTACCACTTCAAAGCATTTTAGATTTTTTTTTCTTTCGTGTTTACACTTTGCCATCAAAAAAAATTTTTACATTAAAGTAAAAATGAATTCAACCATTTGATTATTAAAGTTACCAAAACACATCTAGAAAAAAAGGATAAACTATTTATTTCTCGCAAGCCAAAAGAAGCAACAACACACTTTTAAATATTCCTTTAATTTAAATATTTTTGAATATAACTTTCCTTGCAGTCTTATGCAGAGGAGTTGGTAACGAATTACCTTAAAGTTTACTTTGTTTCTTCTTTTTATATACGAGTACTATGATGCAGCCAATTACAGTGGGTTCATGTGTTTAACTCATGGGCTAATTATTGCACAGAGGCGAACTCTTTTCTAAAAAAAAAGGGTAAAATTATATTCAAAACTTTTAAAAAATTCAAAACAGATATAATGAACTAAATGGAAAAATAAAACATGCTGTTGATACCTTGTTCAGACATACACCTTAATTGCAGCAATAAAATTCTTAATTTCAATTGTCGATTTTGGTGTTCAAACAGATCTAATTTAACTTGCTCAATTAACATTTGCCAGCTGATAATGTTTTAACTAAAAAACATTATCTCAATATATACAAAAAAAAAAACTCAGCTGATCATATTGCCTATAGAAAATATATTAAAAAAAATTTTTTTGATAGAAAATATGAATCTAAATACTCCTCTCAGTTGACTGGCAATGAAAAAATGTACCATTATGTTCTTCATTTTATTGTTGTAGTGGTAGTAGTCGTGCTGCCACCTAGTAATTTGGTGCAACATTTTCTCTTCTCACTGAACACACTTCACTAGGATTGCATGGGGAATTATGACTCAATTTATGGTGCAATTAAATACTAATTGCCTAAAGACGATGGCAGGTCCATAAGTTCGTGACTTAAAAAAAACATTGTTTTGTTGCTAAAGATTGTTATAAATTCTAACTCTATGTTACGAGAAACAGCTTCTATAACAAATATTAGTAAATTGTTCGCAAATTATTTCATTAGTGACAAATTAAACCAAAATTAATAATTACATTTCACGGTAAATAAAACCGAAGAATATATATTTAAATATAGTGACTTAAGCGCCAAAAAAAAACTTACAGGGCAAATAAAAAATTTTACATTAAAATTATATTAAACTTATAGTAGTACATTGTATTTTGCAATAGTCATATTGCTAAATTGATCATATTGTTCGACCTTTTTTTATTTTAAATTAATTGAATTATTTTATTGAGTTTGAGGTGTTCTTTAAAAAAAAATTTTTTTAATTTTTTAATTTTTCAATATTTCAACACCCTGTGGGTGTTTTTTTCAGGAAAAAAATATATTGTTTTTTAAAAAAGAAGACCTCAAACTCAATAAAATAATTCAATTAATTTAAAATAAAAAAAGGTCGAATAATATCATCAATTTAGCAATATGATTATTGCTTTAATTTTGTGATGTCACCTCTAACGATTAAAAAATAAAAACTTCAAATTAGTGATCGTAAATTATCGATTGTCATGAAAAAGTGAAAATCAATTGTGATGTTACTTGAGCTATTTTCGCGGTTAAGGAGCGATAAGTAGAAAATAAAATACACCAAACCACATTTTTCCAAAATACAACTTTTATACTGTATCAGAGTTAGAATTAGGCCTTGTTGTCTCTCACTAAATCTTTTCTAAAAAAGTTTTTGGGATAAAAAAAATTTTCGTACAACACCAAGTCCAAAAAAGTTTAGACGAAATGAAAAAATTTGTTAAGCACGAAATTCAATGACACCAATGGCTGCCTTTTAAAGATCATAAAATTGTTTAATGTTTGAGGTCTAATTTTGCAATTCCAAGGGCAGCTATTTGACGCCACATTGCAAACATTCGATTTTCAAAGCAAATGTTTGGCACTTCTCATCTTCCTTCGGACGCTGAAGTCCTCTTTTGTCCCGGTAGTTGTTCCCATCTTAGGTCGTTAGTTATTGTTACGGTGCACCGTAACAATAACTAACGACCACCGCGGTGGTTGCCATTTTCATGAATAAAAATTAAATATTTTCATCGGGTAACCAATAATTTTATAAACTTCATTGCAAATGAAATTGTTGCAATCAATACAAAAAATACCTGTAACGTTTCACAGCTTCAAATACTTTTTAAAAATAAAACTAATGGTAAAATAGCAATTAGAAAACTACAAATATACTTCAAATCAAAAATTTATTCAGTTGATTTGCTCGATATCGCCTTTCTAACCTTTGCCATTAACACTTCCTCTATCTCATATATTTCCGCTTTAGACCCTTATGATGACCATATACGTAGGATAATCTATGTTAGTCTCATTTCTTATGTCTTAAAGACAAAAATTAACTTATTTGCCTCCCTCCAATGACTTCTGTACTTCGCAGAATGCATGTTTGTGGCTTACAAAGGATGTGTACTGTATCCTGCGCCAATACAAAGCACGTTTTGTGTTATTGGTGCTGTGTGTTTCAAAAACTGAAATCAGGAGTAAAGAATAGCAACTCCTTCTTAATAAATAATTGATGAATATAAAAGAATTAATTGATGCATATAAGAGAATTAAATTTTAGTAATTTAACAGCTTTGGGGAAAGGCGACTTGTAATAAAGAAATAGAAGCATTTGTAACTTCCAAAATGTTTTTGTGGTGTCTTGTGAAATTGTATAAATATAATTCGATGCTGTTTACTTTTCACTAAAAGATGTTCGTTGTCGGTATGTTAATGGAAATATTTTAAAACTTGTGCTCTATAATTCCACAACAGGCACTCCAAAACAAAATTACAATACACAAATGTAATGCAATATGTAGAAGTTATTGCTGTTGCTTAGCAGTAGAACATAGAAATCTTAACTATAGGTATACAGAAAACTCGGAGGATAAACACCAGTACTGACGTAATCCATACAAATTTAATCAGCAAATATCTTTCTATGAGAGGGGACATCATGTCATCCTCGAGAAGAACTCCTCAATATGACAAGAGATCGCAAATACAAGATAAAAAAAATACTTATATATATATATACATATATATATATATATATATATATATATATATATATATATATATATATATATATATATATATATATATATATATATATATATACATACAGATATAATATAAAAAAATTTATATAAATGCATGTAAATGCTTAAACTGTTGCTCCAAATATGGTGACTTCACACATCGTGTAGCATGAGAATTGTTAAATTTTTGTAAAATCACTAAAAAAAAACACCAATTCTGTTCTCATTATATGAAAATGTTTTTCAAGTTTCCATATATTATGCCAGTAGCAAACCAAAGGTTTTTATCAAATTCAACTTTCTCCCTCTCTAATCCTTAAGCAATAAAATTATGGCTTTTCTGGCAGCTTGTCATTGGTTTATCTAACAAATTTACCAAAAGCTGCTTGTTTTACTATTGCGGTTTCCCTCCTTTGCAAAGGGCGTATGATTTTATCTTTAGCGGAAACTGCTTGCAAAACCAAAGACCCAGGAAAACAGCAGCAGAAACCGCAACATTTTATAAGAATATCTTGTAACATCTTAATTTTAGCACGATGACAAGCAGGCAACAACAGCATCAAGATTTAAGGCTTCACAGATAATAATTTAAGAAAAACCAATTTATTCGTTGTTCCCTTTTGAGAACAATTTATCTCAAGAACAATCTTAAATACTAAACAAATCCCATAAAGACCAATAATGTCTCTTAAGAAACACAACACACAAGGTAAAATAACACGAGGAAGTCGGTAAAGAAAAATATTTTTAAAGTCTTTTATAGTACGAGTTCAGGTTCTAAATTTGTCATTTTGGACTATATGTTTTCTTAAACGATTTTATAAAAGAAAAACTAAAGGACGATAGATTGTGCCTGAATTGAACATCAAAGAAATGGTCTGACTATTAAGCGATTAGGAAGAATAAGGTGAAAATATTAAGTATCAGACACATGGGAGATTCGTAAAAATGGAGTATACGAATTATATCAGACAAACTTTCGCCTCCTGCATACCTCTCTTTAACGTTAGCCTGCTAAATAGTTGATACTCCTCAATACTAGCAGCCATCTAATGAGTGTTAAACAACACACTAATGAACCCTGATGGTGTTGGTGTAGTGACCTTTGAAAATCGTACAGTCCCGTTCTGCTTAGTTCTCCCTACTCCTTTGTTGGTAGTTCTACTTTGAAAAAAATTTAATTTGAATTGAAAAATATAGGATTTAAAATCGAGACAAAATAAAGAAAATTTCAATATAAAAATTTCGTAAAAATTACACTGCGAATAATATTTTCTTAAGTTTTTTTTTTATACTGATCCTCCAACTTGGGAAAGTCCCCCATACACTTACATATGGCAAAGATATCCTACTAATTCAAATCGATTTTTTCGAATATTTCTCTAAATTGGGAAAATGTAAAAGTTCACCTTTACAAAAATCGAGAACGTGTACTAAACAGTGGAATACTTCTAATCTGAATTGCAGTAAGAAAGAGAAATTTTTTTACTGAAAATTATTTTTTGATGATTTCATTAATTTCTTAAAGTAGACAATGGCGATAGTTCCCAGCATATCCCAAGGTTTCGTGACCATAGACCTTTTAGGCGAGTTTACAGTCGCTGGGCTCCTTAAAAAATTTATGTCACGTAGTAATAATTGCATACCGTCTTATGATGTAATACATAAACTGGTGAAGGACTTGCTTAATAATTTCTTTAAACCCTAATCCAGCTACGAAACTAATTGCACGAATTATTTTTATTGCTATTGTAGAAAAATAAATCACGTCTGTGATCAAAAGGTTCTTTTGCAAAGAATTAAAATGAATCCAAAAAATGCGGAAATGACCGCAAATAGTTCACGTATTTTCAGTTATTCAAAAATAAATTATAAATTTGATAGAGGGTTTTCAAAGCAACTGCTTCAATTAGACGTTATAGAAAGCAATAATCACTACTTAGTAAAAAAAAGCTTCAAAAACTTCACACGAATACTGATCTAATGATCCAAAAGTATTGCAAATTAGAATAATTTTCAAAAAATTTCGATATAGTCTTGTCATTGTAGGATGTGTTTATTCCAGGATTTGAAATCTCTTTTCAATATATTTAGAGATTTGTATGAAAAAACTTCCAATATTTTTATTAATGAACTAAGACTTGAGAAATTAAAGCAGTCCCAAAGAATTTCTAAGTCTGCAAATGAAATAAATTCCTAAATTAGCAATTTTTTCATAATGAAATAAATCTCGTCCAAAAATATGAAACAAGTCCTTGAAAGTGCTTAAAAAAGTTATAATGAGTTCTTACAAATTTCATATCAGAAAGTCTTTGACCCTTATCTTCCTTCAAACATGGACTCGCTTTCTTAAATGTTTCTTCCTCGACGTCTTCGCCAGGGCGCCAAAACTTTTTATACTGTGGTATATCAAATTCCGGCTTCACTTTCCATATTTCTGCTGGCAATGCAGAATTGCGTTAGAGAGTAAAGCTGATTTCAGACATAACGACTGGTGAGTAGATCCCGAAAGGGACATGTTATCTGGTAAGAAACGTTCATTGAACGTTTATTAAGAAACGTTTTTATTAAAAACTCACATTACGGTCTCAATGCCATATATTTTGATTGGACAGTTTTACTTTCAGTATGAAGCCACTTTTAACTCTTTACAATTAGACAAATTAATAAAAAAGGCTTCGCCATACCATTTCAAAATTTTCTGGTGGTTTATTCACGAAGGAAATTTTTTTTTTCTAAGGACGCCATTTTACACCTTGGATTGGAATTGAGGGCAGTAAAATTTTCGTAAAATGATACTAAAAATCCGATTAGAAGGTATAAAATGTATCAAAATGTACTTTTCCCAATATATAGAAATTATCTTCTGATTCCGAAAATGAATATCAAAATAGAGAATATTCTGCAAGAACAATGGGAAAATTATTGAACAGTGTCGGAGTTAAAAACCAGCTTCCACCACTTGCAGTTTCTATATATTCTTGATTCTCTTGAAAGCGCTACTCGTACAGGAAAGCTACAATGAAGACCTTCAAAGTTGAACATCTAAAATTTGCATGAGGTATTCTGTATATCAACAAACACAAAACTATCACACATTTTTTTAGAAAATTTTAAGAAATATGTATGATATTATATTGACCAAACATAGGCAACAATTCATATGTGAGACAGACCCATACTTATATTACTTTTTTCTGATCTTAAAAGAAATGTTTAAAGACGGTATGCCATCTGGTTTTTAGATCTTAATCAAAAACAAATGATGAATTTCTGAAAAGGAACTACTTTTTATTGTCCTTGATACTTTCCAAAAAATTTGTTTTATTTTTATACTTCTAGACTTCTTAGCTCCACGTTGCACTAAAACATTTAGTATGATTTTTGCTATATTTTTCAAATAACAAAATTAAAAATAAAAACAAACTTACAAAATATATTTGAAAAACCAATTTGTACTCCGATTCCATTATATAAAAGAAATAAAATATAAAAAAAGTAATAAGTGGACACATTTTATGTTAAATAAACGAAAAATATGTATTAAAAAGAAAATGTTTAATGGGAAAGAAATTTTTATTCTTCGCCAGAAGGTTTGTAATAAAAAGTACTTTTGTAGAATTTCTTTATATGAATTATTTTAATCAGGCTTAAGTTAGTTTTATAATTCACCATGTTAAATGAAAATATCATTGGAATTTAAAAAAATTATCACGAAAATCTGTATTAGACAAATTGATAGATGGGAAATTTTGTCTGGGGTTTGATAGCTTGTTTCAGATTTTGAATAAAATATTGTGAACGTTCATGTAGAAAAAATATGAAAAAAATAGTTTTGAAACTGTACTTTATTTCATTCTGGGAAATACATACAAGTAAAATGTACATGCAACATTCAAGCAACACCTTTCCAGCCAATGAAAATATGTGAATACATAATAAATATTTCAATTTTTTTTTCAAATAAAAAAAACTTAAAATGAAGCAAGTATTCATTTAGTAGCACATAAACTGCTAAATATTCAACATAATTATAATAGATAAACTTCAATTTAAAGGCGAAATTACGATTATGAGAAAATATTATATGAAAGGAAATAATAAGGAAAGAAAGTACGTTTCTTGTGCTTTAGAAACGTTAAGGGTCCATTGTGGTATCTAATACCATGAACAAAAAATATATGATAATTTGAAAGTAAATGCTGGACTTGGTACATTTCTTAGTTTTTATTATTTTAGACAAGTAAAACGAAATATCACACATATAGGAAGTTAAATCTACAATATATAACAAAGAATTTATAACTAATTGGAAAAATATACCAAAAAAAAATTTTTATAAATTATGTTATTTGTTTTCACTTTTCTCACTTTTGATGCTTAGATATATGTAACATTAAATATTAGAAATAGCGTATGAACAACATTCAGTTTAATCTGTTAAACAACGATTAATACGTGCGAAAACTGTTGCATACTACGCGGCTCTACAGTGGGATTTGTGTGGCCTTGTGCGTATGAGTGATGTCTATTTGTCTCTTTTGAATTATTACTCATACATAAATAATTATATATTGTTGTTATGTATTCATAGCATACTTTTTCGGGTGAAATATTG
This sequence comes from Germaria angustata, assembly GCA_963681545.1. Taxonomy (NCBI): domain Eukaryota; kingdom Metazoa; phylum Arthropoda; class Insecta; order Diptera; family Tachinidae; genus Germaria; species Germaria angustata. The sequence continues at coordinate 9,364,944 of OY813001.1, read as the reverse complement.
ACTGTGGCTACGCCTCAAATCGTTCAAACGCTGGGTCCAATTTCGGCACACTATGTTCAATATATCGGCCAGTATTTAACGAATAAATTCTTCAACATTGGCTCAAAATGCATCAATCGTTGTGGGCTTGTCCCTATAGACATGAGCCTTAACATAGCCCTACAAAAAAGTCTAAAGTGTTAAATCGCACGGTATATGCCGCCAATTGACCGGCCGCAAACGTGAAATAATATGTTCACTGAACTCGCCTCTCAGTTTAGCGTGCTCTATGGCATGTGGCATCGACTTGTTGAAACCACGTGTCAGCCGAGTCCTGCTCTGCATTTTGGGCAAAAAAAATTGTAACACCACACGGTGGCATTCGGTAATCGCACTTACGTTCTCGCCTACGTCGTCTTTGATAAAGTACTGTCCAGTGATGCCACCGGCCCATAATCCAAGCCAAACCGTACATTTTTAGGAATGCAATGCTTCTGGCTGCTCTTCAGAACAAATACAGCAATTTTGCTTGTTCACGTATCTACTCAACCAGAAAGGAGCTTCGTAGCTGAACAAAATTTTCCGATAAAAAAGTGGAACTTCATTCAAATTTGCCGGCACCCATTCACCAAAGGTTTGGCGTTGTGGTAGGTCGTGTGATTTCAATTTTTACACCAGCCCTATTTTAAAAGGTTTTACACCCAAATCCTTCCGCAAAATTTTTCACGTAGTGGAGTAACAGAATATTATATTTTCCTCGGTCTGCACTATGGGTATGAGTGTTGGTGGTAAAATGTCCAATAATGTAAATTTTGTGCGAACTTCAGTCACAAGATTCCGAACAGTCGTGTCAAAAGATCGCCCAAACTGACCATTAAATGGAAGAAATATACGATTCTTAGCCGATCATGAATTTTGATAAAAAAAATTCAATAATCTGCAAGCGTTGTTCATTTGTAAGTCGATTCATGATTAAATTATGGACTAAAATGGTCATTTGTAAATGTAACATGTTGCACGAAAACAGCTCATTTGCCAAAAACCTAATAACAGTGGGCTTAGAATCAAAACATCAAACAATTTCTACTCAAAAAATTGGCTTTTTTCTTGCAACATGTACAAAATTAGACTCATGTTTGTGTGTACCCTGAACGAAAATTAAGTGGCATCTCAAGGTAAGAGAAGTTTTTTTGTGTCAGAACTGTTTTATGAAAATAAAAAAGATATAATTCGTAAACTTTCGTTTTCGTATAAGATCTGTGACATTGTTTAATACATTACAAAATCAATAGAATTTAATTAAAATTTAAACAAAATTCAAAACAACTTGTGCTTAAGGCTGTATTACATTGGATGCATAGGGAAGTGATAAATGATGTTCTTAAAAAGAAAGGTGGGGGGGGGGGCGACTTGCGCAAAGCTGCAATACTATTCAACAGTACAAAAACATGTCCAGTTTTACTAAAATTTAATTTTTTAATGCTCAGGACAATTTAAGGGTAATTTATCCAGGTATTTACTTTGCATATTTTTAGGCACAAGAGTGTGTGTGTGTGTAACTACCAAATTTGTTAATGGATGTTGAAACATTTACCATAAATATTAAACCTTATGATACGAATATCATTGTTACACAAGTATTTACATTTGCGAGCCTTTATTTAATGGCAAAAGAATATTACGTTTATTTTTCTTCTCGTTTTGTGGTTTCAATTTAACTTAATTAAGACACCAAAATATAGAAGAGTATATTTTTATATTTTCATAAAGAAGCAAGTATCCATTTAGTAACACATAAACTACTAAATATTCAACATAATTATAATAGATGAACTTCAATTAAGAGGCGAAATTACGATTATGAGAAAATATTATATGAAAGGAAATAATAAGGAAAGAAGAAAGTAAGTTATTTATGCCATAGAAAAAAACACTCAAATGTTAAAAGGTCCATTGTGGAATCTACTATAAAAATGCTGCTGTTTGTGAGAAGTAAAATTAAACAATATATGAACATTCCTTTACAAAATATCAACCAGTTGACATTTCGTCTAGGTCCTTTCTATATGGCACATCAATATAAGCGGCCCTATTTTGTATATCTAACCCGATAAGTTTTTACGTTATTAAAACAAATTTACGTTCTTTACACCGGGTTCATATAAATTTTTTCGATAAAAAACCGAATAAACACATCTGCCAAGTCGAATTTATAATTATTCTAATAAATGACTTTAAAAACACAAAAAATTATTACAATTTGAATTTTGAATTCTTTTTTCAATAATTGCAATCAAATTATTTCCATAGGAATAAAATTAAAAAACTATAAGTTTAAGAAACACTATAATTTCTTCATATTTTTACTCCAAGTAGAAAGAAAAATTAGTTGGAAGGATGGATATTTAAAATCATTTTTCGTTAAACTAATTTAATTTTTACGCACTTCGAACAGTTTATTTTTAAATTTTTTTAGGGAAATCATAAAAAAGTCCCTTTTAAACAATATTTATATATTTTTCATTATTAACAGCAGATTTCGAATTCGAAACCTCGTCGATTTACACATAACGACTGTCAATTTATATATTCGTAATTATTTCTTTATTCTTTAAACGTCTGTGGTGTGCACAAGAAATTTCCTTCTCTAGTGATGAGTTTTCTTCCAGTTAAAAATTTTTTTTAGACTATTAAAGGGTAAATTTTGTTGTTACTTTTGTATTAAGCCTTCATTTTGCCGCTTGTCTAAGGATTGAGAAACATCACTAAAGAGATCTCCCAATACCATCCCTCTTTGCAAAACTCCAACTCGACATTGACATTAAGGAAAAATATTTTAAACATTAAAAAAAAAACTATAGACATCAAACACTTTTAACACTCTGTCCACCTGTAAAAATATTAGAAAAATATATAGAAAAAAAAATTGTTTCCATTATCTATGAAATGAATGACATTTGAATGAAATGCTCTTAATTACCAGACATTTGAGAAAAAAAGAAAAAAAAACGAAAGAAAATTATAAGATAATACTAAAAGCAACAAAAATAAAATGTTAATGCCTTCAATGGAAATGAGCGATGGACTTGACCAGACAACCCCGAAACGTTTCGGATAAATAATCGTTTGAAATGAACTCAAATTATTTTAATACTGAAATGAAACCGGCGATGGGAAAATGAATGACTGCTGCCTCATTATTAATCATTACGAGTATTAACTTAAACGTTCTGTTTAATTATAGTCAATTATTAATGTCTATTTGTCCATGTTCTTTATAGCAACGATAGGAATTTATATCATTACTGATCAGTTGCTGAATTAATGCAATTAATTTGAAAAGCAATAGAAAATAATGGAATATCGAGGAATAAATGCGACAGGAAGATATCGATTGAAAATTAATTATGGATTAAATGCTGACAGTGATGAATACAAATGATAACAACCTAATAAGAATAAAAAACTAAAAGCAATAAGCCACAATTTTTCCAAATATAATTTTTCACGTACAAAGCAACAGGTGTCTTCTTCAAAAATCTCTTAAAAGGAGAAAATACTAAAAAAATATCTTTGGAAGAAGAGACCTATTAAAAAGTCCTTTGAAAAAAGGACTTATTAAAAAGTTCTTATAAAATTGGGATCTTTTACAAAAGAACTTTGAAAAAAGTATTATCAAAAAGAAGGGTTTTTTTTTAAAAAGTACGTTTTCAAAAAAGTACCGTCTAAACTAGGCACCTTTAAAAAACGTACCTTTTTAAAGAAGTACTTCTAAGCAAATTCATCTTAAAAACGTATATTTAGCCAAAGTAAATTTTAACTTATACTTAAAAAATTATATTCAAAAAATATCGTTTAACAAAAGGACATTTTAAAAGAATACATTTAAAAAAAAGTACCTAGTAAAACACTACCTCTTAAAAATAAACACCTCCAAAAGTACCTTTTAAACAAAATAACTTTTAATAAAACAAACTTTATAAGAAGAAAGCAGAAAAACAACATTTTCAAAAGAGTGCCTTAAAAAAAACAACTTTTGAAAAAATTAAAAAAAACACACCTTTAAAACAAGCAACATTTGAAACATTTCGAAAAGTACCTTTAAAAAATTATCCTTCAGAAAAGTACCTTTTGAAAAAGTTAATTTAAAAAGGTACCTTTAAAAAAAGTACCTTTAAAAAAGTACCTTTTGAAAAAATACCTCTCAAATACCTCTCTAAAGTAGCTTTTTAAAAAATCTTTTTTACCTTTTAAATAAGTATCTTTTAAAAAAGTGCCTTTTAAAAAAGTTCCTTTTAAAAAAGTACCTTTTCAAAAATTAAGTTTTAAAAAGTACCTTTAAAAAAAGGACCTTTTTAAAAATCACATTATCAAAAAATACTTCTTAAAAAGTATCTTTTAAAGAAGTTCCTTTTAAAAGAGTAGTTTATCAAAAAGTACCTTTTAAAAAGTACCTTTAAAAAAGTACTTTTAAAAAAGTATCTTTTAAAAAAGTTCCTTTTAAAAGAGTAGCTTTTCAAAAAGTACCTTTTAGGAAATTAATTTTTAAAAAAGTACTTTTTGAAAAAAATTCCTTTTAAAAAGTACCTTTAAATAGTACCTTTAAGAAAAATGTTAAAAAGAACCTTTTAAAAAATACCTTTAAAAAGTAAAGTTTAAAAAGTACCTATTTAGAAAGTGCGTTTCAAAAAATATCTTTTAAAGATGTGCCTTATAAAACTGTGCCTTTCCCAAAGTACTTTTTTAGAAAGTAAATTTTAAATTTTTTTTCTTTTTAAAGAAATACCCTTCAAAATGATATATTTTTTTATAAAGTGCCTTTTGAAAAAGTACCTTTTAAAAAATACTTTTTAAAAAGTATCTTTTAAAGAAGTTCCTTTTAAAAGAGTAGTTTATCAAAAAGTACCTTTAAAAAAGTACTTTTAAAAAAGTGCCTTTTAAAAAAGTTCCTTTTAAAAAAGTACCTTTTCAAAAATTAAGTTTTAAAAAGTACCTTTTAAAAAAGGACCTTTTTAAAAATCACATTATCAAAAAATACTTTTTAAAAAGTATCTTTTAAAGAAGTTCCTTTTAAAAGAGTAGTTTATCAAAAAGTACCTTTTAAAAAGTACCTTTAAAAAAGTACTTTTAAAAAAGTGCCTTTTAAAAAAGTTCCTTTTAAAAAAGTACCTTTTCAAAAATTAAGTTTTAAAAAGTACCTTTTAAAAAAGGACCTTTTTAAAAATCACATTATCAAAAAATACTTTTTAAAAAGTATCTTTTAAAGAAGTTCCTTTTAAAAGAGTAGTTTTTCAAAAAGTACCTTTTAAAAAGTACCTTTAAAAAAGTATCTTTTTAAAAAGTTCCTTTTAAAAGAGTAGCTTTTCAAAAAGTACCTTTTAAGAAATTAATTTTTAAAAAAGTACTTTTTGAAAAAATTCCTTTTAAAAAGTACCTTTAAATAGTACCTTTAAAAAAAATGTTAAAAAGAACCTTTTAAAAAATACCTTTAAAAAGTAAAGTTTAAAAAGTACCTATTTAGAAAGTGCGTTTCAAAAAACATCTTTTAAAGATATATTTTTTTATAAAGTGCCTTTTAAAAAAATACCTTTTAAAAACATATCTTTAAAAAATTCACCTTTTAAATAAATTCCTTTGTATAAATGAATACCTTGAACAATATATTTTACAAATAACGCTTAAAAATTGTGTTTGCTGCCAATATGTTTCCATCTTTTTTAAGTGTAATTTTCTTAATGTGTACATTTTTAGTAAAAAGAATTTTTTTGTTCAAACAAAAGGATTTACTAATTAAAATATAATTGTTAACCCAAACATTTGTCCTTTATTTATTTAATTTTAAAAACTTTCGTTCAACTTTTTTTAATTACAGTCTCAACAGCAGGACCTCATGAAAAACGTTTATTACACGCTCTTCTAGATAATTACAACAGCTTGGAGAGGCCGGTTGTTAATGAATCCGATCCACTGCAATTAAGTTTTGGTTTAACTTTAATGCAGATAATTGACGTGGTGAGTTGATTTAACAATTATATCTTTTGAAATATATTCTCTATGTTTTTCATTCATTATTTTTGCCAATTGTTTTCTTGGTGATTGCAACAATTATCCCTTTTCGCATTTAATTCATTGAGGATGTTTTTCTCATTATCATCTTGTATTACAAATTGCTTTTGTCGTCTATTTGCATGGAGTGTTTCAAACATGTCTAAAAGGACATAATGACATGTTTGTATGAGTAATTTTCTCTTGTCATTTTCTGGTCTTTAGAAAAATATACAAATAAGAAAAGTATTATCAAAAAGGAATGTGCTTGTTTGTAGTTGTAGTTGTGGGCTTTTGAAAAGGGTCTATAAACGTTAAGAGTTGTAGCCACTTTTCTTGTTTCTCTTTTGATATTTTTTTTTTCGGATTATAAAGTGTTGTTTGAGTTCGTATATGTGTGCGAATGTTAAGAAAATTAGAAAATTATTAACTGTAGACTCTGAAATAGAATGTTTCAACAAGAAGGAGGGAACGTAAGTCCTTTCAGAAAAACTCAAGCTGTTACTGGCAAAAAATAGTTCCTTGCAAATAGCAATTTTTTTATTTTTTATTACGGGTTCTTATTTATTGAATCTTCTAAAGTGAACTAACAATAAGTATGCAAATCTTAAATATTAAAAAAATGTTACTTAGGTCCAGCCAGTGCTAAACAAAAGTTATGTTTCTGCAGGTTCTACATTTGACGATTTAATCATCAATCTTGCGCTCGGATGATGGCAAGGGTATCCGTCCATCTCAACCGAGTATGGCCACCAAAGTTAAGGATGTTACGTGCAAGGGGGTTCGGATGGAGTTCAAGTTTACTGATGTATCTTGTTGCGTACCGTGAAACTTCAGTTTTTACCAAAGGCACATTAAAGTCCTCATGAATTCGTTAGTTTTTGACGTACCAGGGAGCAGCAGTTATCATACGAAGAAGTTTATTTTGAAGCCTTTGAATTCTTTTAATGTTTGAGGCTGAGGCAGTGCTCTATAACTGAATGCCATAGCACCATATTGCCTTCAAAATCCCTTTGTACAGCTTGCAATCCAGTTTTAACCTGGAATTTCTACCGATAAGCCAATTTACTTGCGCTGATTTTAATTTCATTTGAGTCAGTTTCGCATCAATATGAGATTTCCATGTTAGTCGATGGTCTAGGTGAATGCCGAGATATTTGACTTCGCTGTGGTGTGGAATTATTTGATTGTTGATCCTAATGGTCGAACAAGTTTCCTTGCGCAGTGTAAATTTAACGTGACTACATTTTTGTTCATTCACTTTAATTTTCCATATTTTTAACCATTTCTCTTATTTTTGAATATAATCCTGTAAATTTCGTGAGGCCTCGTGATGGATTTTGTGCACGCTGAGGAAAGCTATATCGTTTGCAAAAGTAGAAGTGCGAATTTTAGCGACAATTGGCATGTACGAAGTATAAATCAAATACAAGGTAGGACCCAGTATGCTGCCTTGAGGAACTCCTGCTTCAATTGGCTGAGCTGCTCTTATACAGTCACCTTCTTTGATTATAAATTTACGGCCAGTTAAATAGCTCTGCAAAAGCTTGTGAGTGTTTACAGGCAAATACGACTTTATTTTATGCATTAAACCGACATGTCATACTTTGTCAAAGGCTTGAGAAACGTCAACAAAAAGAGCTGAGCAAATTTTTTTTTATCTTCAAACGCATTTCTTATGACCTTTACTATTCTGTGTGTTTGTTCTACGGAACTATGTTATGCTATATCAATTAAAACGAATATTTTTGTATTAAATTAATGACAGTTATTTTTTCTATCAAAAGTGTAACACTTTTTCCCCTTTTTACAAACCGAGATCGAATTTAGTATTCCTTGATAAGAGAAAACTTCCCAGTGATGAACAAACTTGTTAGACCAAGAGGATAAAGAGGTAATTTTTTATAAATTGATAAATAAAAATTTAATTTTTTCATTAAAGATGTAATGGTGTAGTTAAACTACTGAATTAATCGAGAGAGCGTTACATTTCCGTTTTCTGTAGTAATTTAGATTTAAAAATCTCTAATAAATGGACTTACGGTAAAGATCCTTTAACAGCTGAATATTTTGGACACCAATAGTAGAATTCTTGCTATACCATTCAACAGAACCACAGTGGTCAGTATAAGTATTGGTACCATCAGCCTACGTCCTTGTCACTTGTTACTGGCTGCAGATGACTCTGAAGACATGAACAAACTGCTAAAGAGCTAAAGCTACCAAATCTTTCAAAACTAGTGGCAATATTATTATGTTGGAAAGCAGGCTGATATTCGTCCTTGAACTTGCATATTTTAAAAGTCTAGTGATAACGAGAGCTTTTTTTCAAAAGTTCTAGCGACAACGACATTTTTTCGCCAATACCCAGTTAAGATTGGAGTTCTGAGACCCTCTGGTACCAGATGCATTTCTAAATTTACAATAAGTATAAACTCATTTTTCTTAAAAGCATATGGAGCTCCAAATTCAGGGACTTCAGGATATTTTCCTTATACAATAAACTAATTACTTGTTGATAAAACGGATGTACTAGGGAAAGAAAACACTCATTATAAATTTAAATATTTTCTTTTTACCTTTAAAGCTTTAAAAATCATTCTTAAAAATGCTTTAAGCTTTAACTTATGAACACGAGATAAGTGGTCTGTTCTGGTGGCCTGGCCTTAAGACCGATAAATCTACATATTTAAGTCTTTCGTTCGATGACAATCATCGACTGGGTCACTCATTTCTAGAGTTTTGCCTTCGATATGTCAAATAAAAATAATAATCCTCAAGTTAATCTTGTGAAACTTACTTTTGGGATAATAAAAACATATCATAAAAAATAATGGGACTTGAAAAAAAACAAAAAGTAACAATTTCGAAATCACAACAATAATCCTTAATCCTTTAAATATGAATTAGTGCCCATTGAGCACAAAGGTGAGTTGTAAATTTTAATTTTTCCTATTTTCTAAATTTGAAACATCTTCTGCTTTAATAAAGAAGAAAAAAAGGATACACTGATATAATCATTTGTAATGCAAAGGACTTTTTTAATACATAAGAAAAAGCATACAATTTTATAATTTTAGTAAATGCCGAATTACATCAAACTTAAAACGTACGTGATAACGAATAATCGAGACACACACAAAAACATATAAAAACCTTTCAACAAAGGATAATAGGAGTTCGTTGCAAAGGTAGTAAAAACTGCCTGTGGCAATGTTCATATTAATACATGCCTTTTTTTTGGATAGACATGTGGTACAACGGATGCCATTACGAAGGAATATGAGTATATGTATGCGTGCATGAGCTCTTGAGTCTACCATAACCGAGTGACTTAAGGTTATAGGTGAAATGCGTAACAAACGGAAATAATAAACTAACAAATTTATTTATAATAAAGGAATAAACAGAAATTCCACATAATAGTATTAAGATATGCTATAAGAAATGATTGAACAAACTTGACTAGAATCTGTTAACAATCTTCCGCTCTACAAACTCCAAAAAAAAAATGTATCAGAGATAATCATGACGTCTGTATGTGAAAGGAATAATACAACTTTACTTATATGGGCGTCAAAGTCAGCAGCAACAACCAGGGAGTATTACTCATAAGAAGTGGAAAAAAGCTAAGGATATAACAAAATTCTCGGGGCTGTAATTTGGTTTTATGAAAAATTTAAGTAAAGAATGTAATAAACTTTTCATTTGTTAAATACTTTGTTGAATAAGAAAAGGAAGGGATGAATAAAATAAAATTTGTCTAAAGGATTAAAAAGGAAAAAAAGTCAGAGCGATTTATAAGCAACCATGCCGACTCTTAAACGCCCTTCGCCCAAGTGGTTCATTAAAATGCATGGAAAATTTTATTGTATACTTTTCTTGCAAAACATAAGAACTTTTAATAATATATCTAAATATATTTTTTGACCTTTTTTATAATAATTTGGTTAATGTAATAGTCAAAAAAAAACAGAATTGTCCGGAAGATGATACTCAATGAGTATCAAAATATCGATAGTGTTGAATAAAATTGTTTAACGATAAAATAAGACTTCGAGCTTGACTATTATATTAACCAAATTATAAGAACTTTTAGTCTAGGAATGGGAAAATCCTCTAAAAAAGATTTAAGAAAACATAAAGAAGAATGAGCCAGAGGTTATGGCAGGAATCGATCCTGTGACCCTTTGACTACTAGTCCCTAGTCGCCGAGAGCACCCATCATCTTTTATTCTAAGATTTGCGACAATATTTATTAAATATTTAGCTTTCTCTCTATTTCATTTCTTAGTTCCTACTTACTGATGTCGAAAGAATTCTTTTTTCGAATATTTAAGGAGTAAAAACTGAATTTCGCTTTCATTGATTCAGTTAATATCTTGTGTGACTGCGGACCTCAGACCACAACTTAATTGAAATAATATAAAATAATATCTCCATATTTTTTTGGACTTTTCAAAACAATTATGATTAAAATATCATTTAAACTCAAGGTGTTATTTAGTGGTTAAACAATTTTATTTGTAATTATGTAAATTTCGATACCCAATGGGTATCTTCATCGTTTTCCTGAAGATGATACTCACTGAGTATCGAAATATCGATAATTACAAATAAAATTGTTTAACCTCTTGAATAATATTTTCAACAAAATTAACTGAAAAATATTGGGATTTTTTCTAGTATTTTAACAATAAAATTTAGTTCAGACGAAACTTTTCTTTAAAATATTTTTAAAATATAAAACAAACAAAAATTGTATTTGCTTTAAATGTAATTGTACGACAGAAAGAGTTTGTTCAACATCGGTAAACTGGCAGTAGATGTTTTCTAAAATTTTCACTTATTTCATTCAGATATTTATTGATCGGATCCCTAACAGAAAGTTAAATCGATTTTATTATTTCTTATAAAATATAATTTTATTTATGCTATGTACATTTAAATACAACACCATGCTCCTTTAACAACACAGGCCAACGAAGTGGTAGGTTTTTAAAACTTTGTTGAAATACCTGATCCATAAGGACATTTTCCTAAAATACTTTTTTCAGCATTTGGAAGGTGTGCAAATACCAAATATTTAAATGATCGCCCTGTGATCAAAGGAATTGACAACTCATTGAAAGGAATCTAGTGTTTAAAAAAAAGAGATTCGAACATTTAAAAAATTTAAAAGGAAAAGTATAAAAATAAGATCCTTAAATCAATGCACTTCGTCTTACCTTTCCCGAGGTGCTATCTCTGCTACGTCCTGGTAAAAGCGTTTCCCTCACTTTTTCAATTATATCGTGCCCTTAACGCCAAAAAATGTAAACCGGATAATTTTCGATAATTTACCATCATTAGAACTAATTCTGGAAACTATTTAAACATTTAAACATGAAAACGTAAACTTAGAGCAAAATAAAATTTTCAGCTGCCCTACAACTTTGTGCAGGATAAATTAATACAAAGACTTCTCCTGTTAGTTTATGCGTGTCACTTATGTTATTTTCGCGGTTAAGGCTCGATATCAGCTGAATTTTCCGAAAAACAACTCAAGATGGTTGTTCAGAAAACTGATTATAAGGAACTCAATATTTGTATCGAATGCCGATTTGAGTACCTAAATATGCAAATTCATTTTTATAAGAATCCATAATAACTTTTTGCTCTTGTTTAATAATAAATTCAACAACGACTAGTCGAAATTATATTTTGAATAATAAAATAATATGTGTGATAATACTGTTATTGATCTCATATATTATATGAAAGATCTTTTGTAAACTTACAAGGTTGAGTGCGTTTTTAAACGTGAGGGTCAAAGTCTACTGATAAGTCAGTACTAGCCCAAATGACAAATTAGCCCACAACAAAAATCAAAATCTTTGAATTTTTTGATACTAAAATGTGGAAAATTGATATGTTATATGACTTTATTATTATTATATTTGTTATAAATATATAAAAAAAAATTCTAGTTGAAATTATTTAAAACATCATTTTGTCGTGAGCCTCGTTGACCTGTATTAACAATAAACTCGGTAAACCATAGTTCTATTCCAGTTCTGTATATCAGCCATTTAGCAGCTGTTTCTTTCAAAAATTTTAAAACAATGGAATTCACACAAATTATAATATTCTGTTTAATATTGAGATCTATGAGCTATTTGGCCTCTTAGAAGCAGCAAACACCTACAGACAGTCCGCCTGTGCGAAAAAGTAGTCTTGCTGCCACAAAAATAAACAGACCGACATATGATCACCGTATACATCAACATTCATGCTTACAAGGAGCAAAATTTTATCAAGTAAATGATATGAAAAGCTTGTACACACACCGTTTCCGCCTGTCGTAAAAATTATAATAAACCCAGGAAAATATTTTCATATGTAATTTTGTATCGTACTTTAAAGGAATTTAAGTAATTACGTACGTGTGAGAGAGTAAATGTAACCTAGTGTACATACATACATACATACATACACATAAGTAAGTACGAGTGCTTTCAAGAGTCAAAAGTTTTTCACAGTATCAAATTTTCACGTCTAATAAAATGAAGAGAAAAGATAAGAAAATTATATTAAGTTTCATGACGGCTGTTACATTCTAAGCACAAAATGATGTACATAAATCAAATTTGTTTCCTTGAAAACAATATGCCAGCTGATGATTAATTAAAGAGATCTCAAGGATATTTTATAAATAAACTTTTGTATTTATATAGCGATAACATAACAATTATATAAACAAAAACTTTTATGCAAAATTTTTGCTTTAATAAAAAATTTGCAAACAAACATATATACTATAGATGGCTTACAATTACATTGTTATATAAATTTCACAATACATTTAAAGGCATTCTGTTCCTTAAATATTTTCATCTCTTGCGACACCCATTAGAAGTTATAATTAAATCGGCTTTAATGCATGCACAGACGAAATGTTTTCCCATTTCAAGAGTCCGTAAAACCATCATTCATTTCCATAATTATATTTGTCAATTACAATTTCATGTCTTGTCAGGTAAAGCAGAAATCATCAGGATAAGGGCACGGTTTTCTTCCATTGTGGTACATTTTAGTTATTCCCTTTTCTCAGATGGCAATTCTGTAATTGGGGCCTTAAAAATCCATCACGAGGGATTTTAATGTCGCTTAGCTAAGGGAGAAAATAATATACTGAAGCTTCCTTTGCATCTTCATAAATAAAGTATTTTTCTAACGTTCACATCTTTATGTTGGCAACGAAATTCTCTGTAGTAAACAATTTCGCAGCTGACATTTTGTTTGCCATTTAATACTGAATAGACAGACCCATGCCGGAGTAACTTTGCAGTTTGTTATTATTTAGGACCTAATATTATATTTTATCTTTATAGATAAGCCATAGAGTCAATTTAAGGTAAATTGTGGTTTAAAAAATATTGAATTAACGCAAGTTTACCCATAGAAATGTTCAATTATTTTACTGAAACAAACATTTGTTAAACGACCATCAAGATCATGTATTCCATTCTCAAATACTAGAAGCCATCTGAAAAGTGGTTACAGAATCGCTGATCAAGATCGTATAGCGATCGCTTAATAATTGGCTCCTTACACTCTCGCTAATGCTGTGGCTTCGTTTACGAGGCTGAATATTTTCGAACTGCCTAAAGTTTAGTGACGTTTAGTGACTAATGAAATGTAGGCATATGAACAACTAAAACCAGAACAAACAATGCATTTTTCAAAAAAACTCGAATTGTTTTTAACAATTAGCGGGGAAAAATATCTCAAAATAATAAATTTCAAAATTGAGTATAAATAAATACTATTAATTTGTTCCCGTATACACCGGTATATGTATACACAAGGTAGCGCAAAATAAATATGTCAAAGATTTTACGTCAGTACCTGTCATAAAATTAACCTGACGGTGCTCTTCGCACTGGGTGAATAAAGCCGTTCACCACCGTCCCCGTCGTCCCTTCCAGAGGCACATACAGGGGGTCAATATATGCCCCTAATAGGGACAACATGGTGGCAAATTCTGTACAGGCTGCAGAACCATGTACAGACACCTTGCTAAAGTACTGGAGCTATCTAACCTACTACCACCCCAATGGCCCAGCAGTAAGATGCCCCCTATCTTAATGGGCACTCACCAACCGCAACCACCAGGGCAGCTCTGTCGAATAGCAACAGCACATAGAGATATATGGCCTGAAGAGATCATCTACAACCTGTCACTAGCACCATATTGCAGACACACTCATCCGACCCATAACTCTTCCCGCGTATCTTTGGGTTTTAACCACAACCACCACGTGATCCCCGAAGGGGCCTCACCAATAACCAGTCTAGGACACGTCCTAGGAGCTACTGGTTCCCGTGGTATCAGATGGGATCTCTGGTCGGCCTTATGTTAAAAACACCTCCGATTTTAGGTCCGTGCAGTATCGGTAGCACCTCTACCCAGACAAGCATAGGCAAAGCTACTACCTTAATTACTTACATATATGCACGCCCGTTGCCCTGTTATTTCAGGGATTGGGTAGTAACATATTAAGTTCTATGGGTAACTGGCCAAAGGTCAAGGTCTGGAAAGACCATGTTACCCATCCGGACGAGCGAGCGAACCCACTTTTACCTTTAATTTACTTGCATGCGCGCCCGTTGCCCTGTTATTTCAGGGATTGGGTAGTAACATACAAGTTTTTAGGGGTTATCAGCAAAAAGGCCTAGGTCCGGAAACCTGATAACCCGATACCCGAGGAAGCACAACACCAAGCCACCAAGACAAGATGTATAAACCGTGCCCCCCGGGGGGAAGGTAGCGCAAGTCACAATTTGTCACAATTTGAATTGCCTGCCATTCTTGAAAATGGTGCCAAATAACATGGTGCTTTGACATTTATGATGTAAATCTATAGCGAATTAATTGTCAACAAGCCATGGAGTGATGCAAAACTAAGGACCGCTGAAATTTATAGTTTGTTGTTTAACGCAGCGTAAATTTCTGTTTTCATTTTCCTTGTTGCGGTGTTCCATTTGCTCGAACAGTTAAGAGTTTAACTGAACGGCTCGTGCAAACATAATCTGCATTTCTGGTGCACGCAGAATCCATATTAATCCCCCAAAGTGACTGTCTAGTGCGATATTTGCGGTGGAAAAGTTAGATGCCTTAGGGTTTTGAAGACGGCGATGTCATCATCGTAACCGTAAATGGTGAGTGTTACAGACAGAGATTTTTTTGTTGCTGCATGAGGCTGCATAGAATCTCTATCATTTTTAGCTTCAGCAGATTTAATCAAGGGCTCTTAAAGGGAACGATAGAGATCATACGTACATACATAATTTGCGAGCATTTATATATGTATATTATAGTTTAAGTAAATTTTGAAGGCAAATCGAGGAAATCGTAGGAAACTTTGAAATCTTTACATTTTAGTTGTAATCTCTACATTTAATTGTCTGAAGCAAAACAGTACGACAAATGTTTTTGCGGAACACTTCAACTCTTTTACCCTTTGCTTTATGGGCTTTTTCGTCCTGTTTCTTAAAAGAAGCATAAAAATGTCCTTAAATAGCAACTGCATTGTTTCACAAAAATTTATGTAAAATTTATGTATTTATGTATAAAGTGGTTTCAGGAATTTTGTTTAAAGTAATGCTAAAAAATTTGTTGGAAAATTTTTAAAATTTAAAGAAGTCCTTGATTTTCCGGTCTTTTTTGTCCCATTTCGTGAGAGCAGAAAACTTTCCTCAAGCAGTGGAATTTTGTGTAAAACGATGCTAAGAAATTTTTTAGACCATTTTTAAAATTTAAAGAAGTCCTTAATTTTTCGGTCTTTTTTGTCCCATTTCGTGAGGGCAGAAAACCTTCCTCAAGCAGTGGAAGTTTGTGTAAAACAATGCTAAGAATTTTTTTGGACATTTTAAAATTAAAAAAAGTCTTTGATTTTCGGTCTTTTTTGTACCATTATGATTGGTAACATTTGATTTTGGTATCGATCCTGATTCTCTTACTTCCCTGTTGTAGTCCCTAAATGTTCCTGAAATATTGTTTTGATCTTCCTTCCCATTTGGCATGAACAGGTTAATTTGTATACAGCCTCCATTTGTCCAAAGGGTCTTTTTCATTTGTGCTATTCTGTAACATTCTATCCAAGTTGTTTTGTGTTCTAAATATTGTGTGAATGTTGAATTACCAAAAAAAAAAAACATTCACAAACTTGTATGCTGTTTTCGCGTTACATGTCAAACTAGCAAAAAAATGCTATCCTGTCCCTGCTCTTTCTTCTATCCTTACCTGCTCTAATGGCCCTACTGATCCTATCCACTAGTTTCTTTTGATATTCTATATATTCCACAATGATATAGTTTGCACTAATCCCCTCCATATAGGCCCCACAAGTTAGTGGCGTTCGTTCAAGTCTCTTTCCTAATTTTCTAAATGCTGTGTTCTTATGCTTTTGAGAATGGTTCGATAAATTGTGTCTGCTGGAAAATCTTTTCATTTATTAATTTTTATTGGAGTTAACATGAAAACTCTGTATAATTTACTTCCTTTTCGAATCAGACAAGCCAACGGACTTTTAAGCTTTTCATTTCCGATTACATTATTTTAACCCTTTAGATTGGGGCCACTTTATCGTTCTCGTTTTGCTTGAAACCTCTTCATGTATAATAATATTTAAATGACTTTTAAATCTAAATGACTAAAAAAACTAAACTCCTTGAAACTTAATTATTCTTTCACCTGTAAACTTATTCGTTTAAAATATTTAATTGTTCATTCTTTTGAAGGTCGCTTTTCCTACGAAATGGTTGCCAGTTAATTAAGACAAATAAAACACTATTTACACAACCGTAAAGAACAAATTCTGTCACAGTTAATTTATAAAAGTACAATTTATATTGAATGTTAAGGTAAAGAGACTTTGCAAGGACTCTACTAAACTAAAATTTCTTTGCTTCTTTTTTTGTTATTGTTTTGTTTTACGAAAAGTTGTACTTTAGTTTTCACAAAGAATAGGAAACTTTAATAAAAATTTAGTGATAAGAGTATAAAACTTTTTATCAACTGTAAATACTTTGTAGATGGAAAAATGTACTTTTACATTTTCCAAAAACTAAATTTAAGTTTTAAAAGCTAAAAACAATGACACCATTCGCATTTTGTCTCATTTTTCCTTTTGACGCACCTGCGGATCTATTTGGTTTTAGATAATTCCATAGTGAAGAAAGGAAATGCAAAAAAAAACTTTAAAACTTAAAAATCATAAACTTTTTCAAAAGCATATACTTCCTTTTTTCACACAATGTTTTCAGTTTAAAGTGGAGGGACAGACAACCCTCATCAAATTAATGCAAATACCGGGATATCCATTTTAAGGTTTCACGAGTGAAGTAAAATAATTTCCACTACAATTTCATTTTATTTAAATGGCCTTCTCTATATTGGTTGCAGCAGTGGATCCTTTTCAGATAGTTGTAGACCACTTTGTCGCACATTTTGGGCGGTATTTTGGCGATAGCTTAATGAATGTTGGTTTTCAAATGCTGCAACGTAAGGGAACACGTAGACACAATGTTTGAAGAAGTTTAACAAAAAAAATATAATGGCCTCAAATCGCGTGATCTTGGTGGCCAATTTATGTCGCGAAAACGTGAAATTACACGTTCTAAAAACTTTCCATGCAATAAAGCCGACATCGGTCCAGTTGTGTGGCTTGTGACACCATCTTGTTGACAGACACATATCGTCCGTAACGCTTCTTTCACCGTCGCTTTCGAACAAATACGGCCCATAATGCTTACCAAACAGTCACTTTTTCCAGATGCACAAGCACTTCTAGGTTCTACGAGCCCCATATGCAACAATTGACGCAACTACCAAGTGAGAAATGATTTTCATCGCTGAAGAAAATTTTGTGCGAAAAATCAGCATTGAAAGCTTGTCGCTCTAGCGACCAATCAGCATATCTACGACGTTGTGAATAGTCAGCCTGCTTTATTTTTTGCGTGATGGAGATGCAAATACAAATATAAAATACGCCATAATGACCAGGCGCACAGAACCACGTAGAATCGAAAAATTCGAATTATCCGTCACACTTTCACTAACAGCAGCAATATTTCCTTGCACAGTAGATCGATTATGACGACGTAGTGTTTGAAAAGTGGCGACATTTGAACCATCACTTTCGTAGTAAGTTTTAACTAGTTTCACTATTTTTTGTTAATGTCAAACCCTTTACTAAATAAATGACATTTTAGATGACAGCCGGCTGTTTTAATACCATTAAATGGGTAACACGTAGTAGTAGTCTACGTGCCCTCTTAGACTGAAGGTATTAACACTAGACTATTAGTGGAAGCTCAGCAAGTTGTTTTCCTTCCGAATATTCTAGATGTCTATGCCAACCAGCACAAGCAACTATTTATTCTCGATATGAGTTTATTTTACCTTTCTTGCAGTTATACACCCCCTGAGAGCCAATGATAATGTTTCTTAAGCAAAAGCAACAATCATATTTTTATTTTTAAATACTTAATATTGAAATTTATCGAGCTTGAACTTTCAATTGGCACGGCAAGGGAGTCTAATTGAATACGTGTTGCAAGAAAAATACAATAGACTCTTTGTGTGTTATGTTGTTTATATAAAAGCTTTCTCAGCCCACTATGATGGTGTATTTTGTAATATTCAAATATAATAGAAAACTCTCATATTGCATTTGATTTGTTTGACATAAACAAATGGGATTGAATATTTTCAAACTGATTAAAGTTCACTGGTGATGTGGTCAAGCAAGCAACGAAATATCAGCGTGAAAAGTTCAAATATTTTATTGTATAAGTTTGACAAATATTAACATTATGTATTCCATTAATTACTTATTTTCCTCCCGAAACTAATATCGACTGTATTCATAAAGAAGTATTTTTATACTCGCCACAAAAAATTGAAACTTTATACAAAAGCTGGTCTTTCAATTTAAAATTTCTTCAATATTCACTTATATGTTCTGGCCTCTCAAAGATATAAAACTTATTCTAATGCTGATCATTTATCAGTTAGTCCGGTTTCCTATCAGTAAGTCCACACGTTTCCAAATTCGAAATATATAAAATAAAATGTTCGACAGAATTTGGAGTCACACCATGCCAGCAAATCCCAAGATAATAAAACCTTTTCAGTAATTTTGAGCAGTTCATTTCATTGCTGCTGATTCCACAGATAATAAAAAAAAACATCAAATGTTTATATTTTAATATTAAAAATCAACAAATGTTTGCTATTTTTTGTAGGTTAAACCCACTTGTCAGTAGACTTCAACCATCATGTTGCAAAAGCTTTCAATGATGTGTACGATTATAGAGAATCTTTCAAATAATATATGAGAATTATAATAGTATTTTTATACATGAGAAGACAACTTAGTTTATTTCATTATTCAAAATAGAATTTCGTATTGCCGCTAATGACCCACCTATTTTTTCTTCATATGACAAATAAAAGTTGTACAAAGTCTCCTAGTGTTTTCTGTTTATATATTTAATAGCAGCAAAAGGACATTACGGCACAGTTTGTTATTGAAATCGGCAATCGGCAACAAATTTTGAGATACTTAAGAAAAAATTTTGGTCACAACCATCTTGATTTTCCTGAAAACTTGGTTGATATGAGTAAAAACTGGCTGAATGGTTTTCATTGGAACTTAAATGAGATGGAATATTGATACCAGATGTGGTGGTGGGTCAACATGATGGGCGATTTTTATTGGTCACCTTACAGTTAAAATCAAAATGCATCACATCGGACAAAAAACTGTTATTGGAAAGAAAAGGGAATACGAAATACACAGAAACAAGGATTTTATTTCTGTATTGTTTTTATATATAAAAAAATATTTTTGCATCTTTTAAAATTTTAGATCCCTTTCAACAGTCTGCCAGTTCTCTTAACGTTGCAAATATCAAAAGAATAAATTGAAAAATTTCAATGTTTTAAGACTAAATTGAAAATAAAAAACAATTTTTAATAGTTTAAGAAAAAACTAGTCTTAAAACTTAATCCACAAGGATAAATTAATTTCCACAGTTTTAAAAAAGTTCCAGTTCCTTACCCTGTGTAATTAAAGGAGTTGGTTATTGTACAGACACTTTTAATATATGTACATATAAATATTTCCCTTTTTGAAAGCTTTTTTTTAGTCAAAAATTCTTTTTAGGTCTACGTAAAGGCCACAGTTCTAAGGAATTCTACTGTTTCCCTAACACCAACAGCCAAAATTGCCAGTATTTCTTTGTGCAGAAGTTTTTCAAATAATGGTTTCCTTAAGTCTTTTCTACCTCCCGTCTATAGTATATCCTTATAATACGTCAACTTAACGTTACTTACACTAGTGGTATTTGTGGTTTTCATTTCCCGTAAATAAATTTCTTCCTTTTCAGTTTAACTAAACCCAAGCAAAGCAGCGCGGTTTCTGCAGTAAACATGCTTATTATTTCGTTTTCAGAGGAAGTTGCTGGGAAAGGAAAAGAAGATGGATATATTTTTTTTAAATACATAATGAAAGCCAAGCTTTTGCCTCCTGAAAACTGCACTAAATTCCAACATGTAGGCATTCAGTTCTACTGCTCAAAGTGGCAAATCTTCCTTTAATTCACAAAATTCTGTCTTTACATTGTCATGCCCTTGCAAATTGCGATTCACTTGGAAATAAATTTAAATTTCTAGGAGTTTAAAATTCTTACTTTTGTTTTTCCTTTTGTCCTCAGACTTCTTGTAATTCCTGAAAATTTCAAACTTTTCATTAGTCTTAAAACGTATTTTTGATGCAAATATTTTTCAATTTTCCTTTTAATATTATTTTTTCCAGAATCTCTTATTTAAGTATTTTGTAGCAGTCTCATCTTTATTAATGGTTTTTCCTTTCTTATACCTTAATGCTCTCCAATTTTATATACTTCATGCATTATTCAGCGAACATTAAATTATCCTTTCATTACTGAGTACCAAATGACTTTTGTTTTTGTTCAAAAGTTGTTATTACTTCAAAGAACATTGTACACTTGGGTATACAAATAAATATAATAATGAGTTTATAATTTGGGAAATTATAAAATTTTTTATTATAAAATATATCAAAATTACTAGGGACATTCTCCTTATTAATTATATCAAAATGGTTACAATGGTGGAAATGCCATGAATAAGAACTTTTATTCCATCCAAGCAAATCCTTGTTAACCGTAGAACGAAGTCTTGCTTAAGCCTGAGGTGCAGAAACGCTATTAGATCCAGAGAGAAAGTATTCAATATTTGTCGCAATAACAAAAATGCAGATACTGACTTGCTTTCCAAAGAGACGGGATCTTCATGTGCCAGAGTAATAAGGCGCAACAAGTCTCTGTATTAGTAGCGCCTTCGTGCTAAAGTTTTTTGGATAGAGTTTTTGCACACTCGCTCAAACAGTAAAAGGTAATGATAGTTCTCTAATTTCGACTCTTTAAAAGGATGAACCGATATTTACTGACGCGGTCGATAAAGCTTATATCCTGGCTGAATACTTTCCAAATATTTGTCGCTTACCGATAAGCAACCAACCAGTGCTCGAGTTTGAAAACAATATCTCTAAATATGCCAAAAATAAAAAAAGTTTTAACGAAACTCAACAAAAAAATAAGTCTCCTGGAACGGACGGAACTCCAGTACAAATCCTAAGGCATTATTCTTCGATGCTATCTCGTCCTTGAAGCAAGTTTTTTAGTACACAGCACACAGGACTATGCTGGTGAGATTTCAGTGCTAGTTCAATACCAGTTCCGAAAAAAGGAAAGCCTAACAACTCCAAAAACTGCCATCCAATTGCAATTTAATCAGAACTTTCAAAGCTGATGAAAAGCGTAGTTAACTTCTATTTTGTAAATATTCTAGAGTACAGCAATAAGCTCCGCTACATCTGGTTTCTGCGCTCTAGAGACAATCAGCTAACACTCCTCTCGGAGAAATGGTGTCACTCCGTTCATCATTTTGGCAAAGATAGGTTGGTGGACTTAGATATTTCGAAGGCATTTGGCATGGAACGCTTTTGCGAAAACTTATAGATTTTGGTCTTGGTAATGACAGTACTCAGAGATCGCTCTAAATGATTTGTTATATAGTGGATCTAATCAGACGAGTTCAAGATAAATTTAGGCATACCAAATGGCTCCGCGCTTCATCCTTTCCTATTCCCCATTTTTCTTCATAACCCACAAGATCAAACAAACCAATCATATCTACTCTTTTGCGGATGGCACTATAATTTGTCATTCATTTTCAAACAACCAGAGGCAAACCAATCGGAGATTGGTACCATAGCGCAAATTATGAATGATGCACTTAATCATGATCGTGTATCAATTTCCAAATGTGTTCATAGAAATCGAGTCAACTACAATGATCGTTAGACCCAGTGTACTACACTGCTGCATTTATAAATGTTGATGATATTAAATATCGAGGAACCAGAAGCTCTTGATATTCTTGACATGCAAGTCCGGTGTGATGTTCGATGGAAGGAGCACATGTTTTCATGTCTCCAAAAAACTATTCACATGCCTCGATTCTTTAACACGGTGTAAAATATACTTCACTCTTTCTGATCTCTTTGCTATTTATACCAGTTATAGACGTCCAAGGATGGATTACAACCAGCGTTGCCATCTATCAAGTTTTCCCTTTTTTTGCAAGTTTTTTGAGATGCCAAAAAGTTTCAAATTTATTGGGTAAAAAACAAGTTTTTTTGAAAATACATAAAGTTTTGTAAAGTTTTTTTAAATACATAATTTAACTATTGCAGTATATTGGATGAAAATATTAAGTGATGTTTGTATGCAATGAAATGATCTTATATTTTCTCACTCCTTTATTACTGCAACAGTGTCTCATTGTCTTTACACCGTCTTAAGTACAACTATGCCGCTTTTATACATTGTGTAACTAACTTTTGGCAGTTTGTGTTTGTGGTGAAAAAAAATTTAAAAACATGGACAAATATTTAATGAAAAATGGCAAGACCAATGAAAGATCTCTAAATATGAATTTTATTTTATGTTTTTTTATTATATGTTATATTTTTGTTTCTAATCGTTTTTATATTTTTAAATAAAATGAATTCCAAATACATTTTAGTGTTTTCTTTTAAAATTTAAGTACTTTTGTAGAAAAAAAGTTTTTTTTTGGAAAAAAAAGTTTTTTTTCAGATATAAGAAGTTTTTTTAAAAAAATATATGGTAACGCTGATTACAACTCTCATTTACGGACCGATGCTTCAAAGTCTATTTTTAGGTTTTCCGACTACGTACAAGAGAGAGCCAAGGAGCTCAAGTAGTAGCCAACTCTGTTTACTTACTTTAGCATCGACTCAATTTGGATTGTGTTTCGCTAATTTATCGTTACTACAAAGAACGTGTTGTAATAAAATCAAAAAAGTTATTGCCGTGTAATCAGCATTTTTTATGAACAACTCATTTTACATTAAGAATACATTGATTCCTTCTTTAACCAAACAATTTATATTGGGAACAATTTACTTGCAGAGGCGTTCATAGTCACCTGCCATGTGGAAAAGTTCAAGGCGAATGTCCATAGCCACTTTTTCCTTTATCCTTTGTAAAAAAATGTCATTAAACTATCCTTCACTCGACTGCATCTAAAAACTGGTGATACAAAGCGGCTGAGAGCAACAATTTTCATGCGAATTAATGGTTTGTTTTCGTATACACATGTGAATGTATTAACTCGTAAGAAAATACCAACAGTTTTCTTGTCAGAATCATTTATTTAAGAGGACTAAAAATTCCCCAAAAAAATCTTTCTTTTTTTTAATTATATTATTTAAAATTTATATTATATAAAATAAACAAATAACCTGATGATGGTGTGCCGAAATATCGATTAGAAAAATTAAGAAAAGGAGAGACCTTGACAAAATAAATTGAATGTATAAACTAAAACCGTCAAAAAAGTGGAACACATATTCCAAAAAAAATCCTCTTAGGATCTTACACAAAATTGCTGCACACACCCTATAACCAGAATTTAAGGATTATAATTGGTACAACAATTGTGGTTAAATACTCAATCAATCATAAATCACATTTGAAGTTTTATTTTTTTTTTTCTTTTTGGCGTTTAAGTGCGTAGTCGATGACATAAAAATATAATAAAATATAATGCCAAGGATTTTTTTTGGGCATCTCAGCCTAATGTATAGCATTTTGGGGGAGATGTTGGCCATTTTTTAATAAAGAGGGCAAAAAAGTCCCACAGGACGATGTTAGAGGATTCCATGAAAATGTTTCACGCAGTATTTTACATAAACCTGCTATACTTACGTTATACCGAATGTCTAAAGTATTACAAGATTTTCTATGCCGATTCACAATTTGTAAAACTTAATCTCCCCTAAATTGAAGGGCGGATATGCCGCTACACACGAATATTTTTTTTTGTACCTTCTATCAAGATCACTCGGTAGAAACTTGTTATATTGTTGCATTGTACACTATAATTACAATGTTGACGTCAGATAATGTACATACGTATTTACATGTCAGTAAACAGCTCATTTCTAACCTGGTGTCCAAGGGGCACCTGTAGTTCTTTTTAGTTTTTTTAATGAAATTGATTGTCTCTTAAAGTTTTTTTTACCACAAGAAGTTCCAGCAACACTAGATATTATCACACGGCGACTTAAGCCTATTTTGCTTCACCCTGTGTCAACAAGCTTAGATATTTATGATTCCATAAGATATTTAATAAGACAGGGTGTTCATAGGAACTCCAGGCATCAAATCGCATGATCTTCATGTGAAATATTCATCTCTTAAGAGAAACATATCAACATATAAATGCAAAATTCTCATTTTAAATCTCTATATTTGCTGACACGCGTGAGCATCACGTTGAGGCAACAAGCCGTAAGCAGTTGTATTATATGTCAAAGGTCACCACGCCGCATTCACCTGATGGGAAAGATTCAAGAGGAATTATGTACTATTTATCCGTATGGCTTGCGGCGCAACAATAAATTTTTTGCTAAATTGAATTTTTAAATATTAATATTATTAAAAGCGCT
Organism: Germaria angustata; assembly: GCA_963681545.1. Lineage (NCBI taxonomy): Eukaryota > Metazoa > Arthropoda > Insecta > Diptera > Tachinidae > Germaria > Germaria angustata. Next base: position 9,339,808 of record OY813001.1, on the reverse strand, counting down.
ATTTATTAAAAAAAAACGTTCCGTTTGAAATAACTACAAATTTAGTTAGACGGGACTTACATGAGTCAAGTTTTCGTGCACAATTTTTTACTCGGCTGATAAAAAAATTGTGATTGAAATGCCTGCTTTCTCCTTTTTCCAAGATGAATCAAAACTTGCTCAAGAAAACTTGACGTATATTAACTACTTCCACAAAAAAAAATTGTATCACTTCTGAATCAAAACTTGCAATGAAACTTGATGTGTACGAACTCCCTCACAAGGAATTTTTTATCACTTCTGCTTGTCTTCCAATTAATATTTTTTTATTTTTCATCAAAAAGTGAATAATATTGGTAAACTTTTATCAAAATTCAATTTCCATCAGGAAAAACTAAATAAAGACTTTAATGAATATGAATTGCCAATATTTAAATAATAATTATGTAGAACTCGCCAACACAATTTGCTAATAAAAAGTCAATTGGCAAATCTGTCACTACAAATGAAAAACGGTCACTTAAAATAAACTTAAAGGGTAAAAGGGTTTGAGTCAACTTGTACGTTTTTTCTTTAATTTTCTATGGGTTAAGGAGCTTGAGGCAATTTTTGAGTTTTTCTTACAAAATCATTATTTATTTAAAAAAATCTACATAAAAGGACTTTTAAAAATAACTTTTTCTTGCATGAAAATCAAATAAAAGAAGCCAAAATGAAATAAAATTGATGTTTGTTTATTTCATTAAAAACTCAATCAACCTGGACACAATAAGTGTCAACAGTAAATTTGTGTCCCTTTAGTTTTATGGCAAAAAAAAAACCTAGAGTTGTAAATATCAATAACAGCCTAATGATTGAATATGTTGCTTTTTACAAGTAATTTTTTATTAAAACTTTTTCTTGTGATTTGTCTTCTCCCATCTTTACAAGATGACGAAAATATCTCGAATCTGTTCTTAATATTTGCAAGTTTGTTCATTTTCTTTCCTCACGAATTTGTGCAACAAGAGAATTTGAATTAATCAATCAATTTAAATCAGGACACCCTCACAAGCAGAAATTGCGAAAAAAATGAAAACCCTTACGCTTCATATCAACATACGCACACGCACACACATGCATATTTTCCTCACATCTTATATTCATTTTAAAATATAGAGACAAAAAGTTAAAAACTAAAATCTAAAGAATTAGTCAACGAAACGAATGACCAACAATCTAACGTGACGATGTTGCTGATGGAGATGAGAGTGATGACAGACACATTCTGTGGCAAATGTGTTGAACATGGAATACCAAACGTATTTTTTTAATAAAACACGCTCATGTTTTTTTAAGAAAGCAAATCAAAGACAAATCTATTGCTAAATTGAATAGATGATAGAAAAATAGATTCATGTTTTCATATTTCTTAATAGGAAAGGAGAACTGCATAAAAATGGGACAAGATAAAACGAAATGAAGATACAAGCAAATTTATTGGTCTTTTATTAAAAATTAAATAAAAACTTAAATAAATCACTTTTGTCACATGGATACGAGTGGCAATCACCCTTGAATGTCTGTATTATTTATTTTGATATTAAAACTTATTATCACAACTGACTGTTGACGTTAAAGAGAAGTAAAAAAAAATTTTTTTGCAAATTGAAAAATAGATTCTGGATGGAGAACGCGATTCGAACCGTAGTCAGACATTAAACGAAAACGCATGTGATTTTTCAATAAGTTTTCTAGTAAATTTATTCAATTACTAGAGTTTTGTTAGAAATGCGAATTTGTTTCAGCATTCTCATATTCAATTTGAAGCCGCCCGCTGGAAATTTTAAGTGACGGTCTAGGCACTCTTCCCTAGAATGTTTGGACAAACGAACGGCTTAATTGTGTTGATATCAGGGATGAAATATTATATTTTTTTCTTCATGAAAACCTGTAGAGTATATCTGTTGTACCCGTTAAAAAGTTATAAAAGGATGAGCGGATGAAGAGACACATGACAAGTTAATAATGTCCTCCCATATGGGTCCACAGATAAAAGTATATTCTCATATTGAATATAATTTTAAATACACATTCATAATTTATAATTTTTTAAATCTTTTATTTTATAAACAAGCTTTAGGTCTTTTTATAAAAAAAAATATTTTATTTCAATATTTCGACACCCAACTTCTTCAGGAAATAATTTTTTAAATATGTGACAATAACAAATAGAAAAATTTTCAAATTGAAAATTTTAAACAAATCAAATGAAAGTAAAAAAAATTATAGAAATAAAACACAGTGGTTTTATATTTTTTGTTTTTATTTCTTTAATTTTTTTTACTTTCATTTGAATTGATTTCATTTGATTTGATTCAATTTTTTAATTTATTTATATATGTAAGTTAATTAAACTTACATTTTATTTATTAAAAAAAATTATGTTTTTTTGTTTTTTATTAATTTTTATTTTATTTCTTTATTTGCTTAATTATTAAAATTTGAAAGTTTATTATTTATAAAAGCCATCACAGGGACCCGCTTGTTAGGCTGGTGTATGATCCGGCTGATCTTAATTGCTATTCTTAACTGACTCTTTTTAAGAACTTTTAGTTGGCAAGAAGCATAATTTTGTTTGCAGTCACGTTGCATTTTTAATAAAAAAATGCAATCACGTTGTCAAAGTTAAAAACAACGGTTTAGTGTTACAATTAAAAATTCATTAAAATAATTTTCGTTCACATTGTGTCAGCATAAAATACGTTGCGCGTGTAGCTTAAATCGTGGGGAAGTAAATAAATTTGAAAAATAAAAATTAAGGAATGTGACATCACACCTTAACTTGTATGTATGTTTTTTCAAATTTTTTTCATTTGTTATTCTGACATTAAAAAAAAATTCCTTAAGAAGACGCCTAACGAGGCGTCGAAATATTGAAATAAAATAAATATTTTTTTCTTTTATAAAAAGAGCTGAAGTTCGTTTATAAAATAAAAGATATTTCCAAAAAAGATCGAAAAATAGTATTAATAAATTTTTTTTTTCATATAAGTCATAGAAAATTATATTTATATTATATTTTCTAATGGTAGAGAACTAAGAACTGGCCTTTCCAATGGCTTAATTGTTAAATATGTTTATATGAGGATGAGTCCATAACTCCATGAATTTTTTTTTTAATTTTCCACCTCTTAACTGAATGCATTAAACTGTTTCTGTCAACAGACATGTGTCAGTTGAGTCCTGTCAAAATTTAAACCAGTTGCGTCATTTAATTTGCGTTTCATAGCCATTGACCACAGATGACAGAGTGATTTGAGGACAAAATGGAAAAAAAATTAGTTTCGTGTACTAAATAACAACTAACAATGCGAAATGTCTAGTGCTTTCCCCAATTTTAGCTAACGTGAACTAATGACTATAATCGGTACGATTTTTCATATCATGAATATCTTTGCCAATTGCAGCATTTCAAATTAAATTCAGTGACAAAAGCCATCTGAATTATATGAAAGTCCCTTTTATACCAGTACCCAGTATACTGCACTAGTAGTCCAAGGATCCCAGTTTCGATTCCTGCCAAAGATTTGAATATTTCTGACGAAAATTTGGATTTAATAAAAAACAAAGTAATAAAACTTTTCACGAGAGTATCCTTTGGACAAAATTAATCGTAATTGTAGCAATCTTTTACAAAAGTGAGATTTATTTAAATGGTTTTGCTGGAGCCTGCATAAGTAATTTGGTTTTACTGGTGATTGATCTTAACTGAATGTCAAATAACAATTACTCCCCTACCACTTTTACATGAGCCTTGTTTGGCCAACAATGAAAAACTGTATTGTATTGCGCATACAAAAGGAAAATTTTATATTCAACTTCATTTGAGATGATTTTTATTTATTTGCAACATATTTTTAATATTTTTCCTTGGGGTAATTACCCTTCCCAGCTTTTGTCTCTCCTTTTTTATAAAAAATTATATTGCGTGATTATAGATGTTTATAGGGTTTTATATTTGTAAAGTTTATTAATCTCTGGGGCATTATAACAATATATTTGTCAACACATTCTCAACGCCACACACAAATATACATATACAAAATATTTGTTATGAAAAAATAATTTTTATGACATTGTTTCTATACAGAAATTGAAATGTCTTGAAAAAATTAAATAACATGTCCTTAAATAATAATGAAAGTTTGAAAATAAATAAGCAACTGAAGCCAATAGAGTTATTAACGTTTGCATTTTTATCTTTTATTGTTTGTAAAATGGCCAATCAAAATTGGCTGATCTGGAGTTTTATTAGATTATGAAAACAGGAAGTTCCGGAAAAAAATTTTTTACTAAAATTTATATGGTTTCTTTGCCTCTTTAGCAAAAAATAAAACTGTAATTCATATTATTTAATATGATAATATACCAAATAATAGAAGAAAACAAAATATCAAAGGAGAAAAATCTGCAAAAAAAGAACAGAAACGGGTGCTGACGAGATGTGTAGCGGCATCAAAAACGTGCGCATACTCCCAGATAGAAGTCAAATTAAGTTTTCCTGTTTTTTCCAGTCATGATTTTAATAAGTACACTGATCATTTGACTAGCCCCAATGAAATGTATTTAAATCAACAACAAACAATAAATGTTGTAACATTTTAATTCACATAATATCCTGAATAATTGTTTAATAAATATTAGCGAAAATCGAAAAAAATTAAAAAATATTTTTTTTAATTTCCTGAAGAAGACACCCACAGGATGTTAAAATATTTAAAAATCAGAAAAAATAAACATATTGTTTTTCTATAAAAAAAGCAGACCTCAAACTCATAATAAAAATAATTTAATTAAATTATAGAAAAATTATGTCTATTTTTATTCAGGGTCTATGTCATATATTAATTTAAGTAAAACTCCTTTGTTTTATTAAATTTTATTTTTTATTCAATGTATCGATCACCATCGGTTTTATTCATCAGGAATTTAAGTAGAGCCGTCTTTTTCTTTTAAAATCAAAGAGAAAATTTTATATAAAAAATGAAAACAAAATTTTACAAAATTTAGAGGAAAAATTCAGATTTTCAATAGAGGTTTTGGCATATTGGCTTCTTAGGAAGTTGAGAAGATGCAATAGTGAATTTTTGAATTCAATTAGAATGTCGTCTCGTACATTTTGACAAAAGTTGTATTAGATTGACAGCCATGATTTCATTAAAAATATGTTTAACATTTGTTGACATTATTACAATGATTTCTTGACCTTAAAGCCTTTTACTTTTATACAAATAATCATGATATATCTCCCATCTTTGGTTTACATCATCGGGTAATATATCTATTGTAAAAGATATTAAATAATTGAAAAAATGCATAAACAGTGTAATTAAGTAATTGGTCCTTTACCCCTTCATAATTTTTACTCTCCTACAAATAAATCTTAATTATATTTTTAATAGATCCTTGACACTATCTGGTACGCAAAATCATTCAACATTCAGAGATATATCGTAGTCACACCTAAAAATAAACACCTGAATCTAATACAATTCAAATATAATTGACCATAAGTTAATGATCACCATACGAGTATTTCCCCAAAGAAAAAAAATTAATATCAACACTTTTTGGTATTAAACGCATTAGCAGATGCTGCAAATTATGCCAACTTCATAAAAATTGCAATAAAATAATGCAAGCATATTGGCAGGCAATAAATAATTAATGGCATTAGAGCAAATGTACAAAAGTAAATGGTTTAAAGCGCACAAACACACACCAACGCAAAAAATCATTATCACAGCCAACACCCTTACAACAGAGACTCCCATTACACAATGAAATATTTCATAATTAGCCAGGCGGTTGCGCTCCTAAAATGATGCAATACAAAGCAAAAAATATCGAATAATAAATAAACACAACAAACTGCAGGTTATTGTTTGAACACACACACACGCACTCACACTTGCAGATAGAAATGCACATTTAAATATTCAAAGTTATAGATGTGTGTGGATTATTCTCTGTGCATACGTTTATATTTACAAAATATGAATGTCCTTGTGGTTAAATAAATATGAAAGCTTATATGTGCCTGAGCGTGAGTACATATGTGAGTCTGTTTTGTGCAAGTTATGTCAACATCACTGTGTAAACCTCGTTAAACACTATAGTTGTTTATAAATACAAACGCATGAACATACACAGCCAAACACAAGCTCATATCTCTAGTTGCTTGAAGAGAAACAACAGTTGCCGCAGCAAAAAACAAAATGCAACAAAAATAAAGGAACCACCATCCATTCAAACAAACAACCCAACAATATTACCATACAATTTTATTTTGTTGTACTTGTATGCACACATTCGGGTGTTTCCTTGTTGAAAAGTGTGAATACATAAGGGCGTTAAAGTGGTGTGAACCAATTCATTTATGCAGAAGTATAAAAGTATAAAAGTATAAAAGTATAAAAGTATAAAAGTATAAAAGTATAAAAGTATAAATGTATAAAAGTATAAAAGTATAAAAGTATAAAAGTATAAAAGTATAAAAGTATAAAAGTATAAAAGTATAAAAGTATAAAAGTATAAAAGTATAAAAGTATAAAAGTATAAAAGTATAAAAGTATAAAAGTATAAAAGTTTAAAAGTATAAAAGTATAAAAGTATAAAAGTATAAAAGTATAAAAGTATAAAAGTATAAAAGTATAAAAGTATAAAAGTATAAAAGTATAAAAGTATAAAAGTATAAAAGTATAAAAGTATAAAAGTATAAAAGTATAAAAGTATAAAAGTATAAAAGTATAAAAGTATAAAAGTATAAAAGTATAAAAGTATAAAAGTATAAAAGTATAAAAGTATAAAAGTATAAAAGTATAAAAGTATAAAAGTATAAAAGTATAAAAGTATAAAAGTATAAAAGTATAAAAGTATAAAATTGAGCTGGTAGTATTATCGAATCTCCAAATGAACAATTTTTTTTTTCAAAATTCTAACCCGAATGTGTTCTTATTTCTTTAATTTTGAGGGAAATTCAAAATCATATACTGATATTTTTCCGCTCTGTCAATATTTTCTAATCCTTTAGGTTTCCAGGTGCTTTCACATAGTGACTTAAATAAATTTAAAATAAATTATAAAAATAGTAAAATAATTCAGAGGTCAGTGAGCGTATTATTTTGGCAAATATACTGACGAAATGATTAAATACTTTTAAGGACCTGCTCAACACTACACTACACTGGAACTTTTTGATGCAGTATTTTCACTTTTTTTTAATTTTATTTGTTGTTACTACTTTTATAAATAATTTTTGGTTTGTCGGTTATGGAATTTTCTAGGGGTGGAAGCGGAAAATTATATGAAAAATATGTTTAATTGTTTGCAAATATTTTTCTTTGTTTAAAATTTTTACGTTAGTCTGATTGCAGCAAACAAACTGTTTTGATAAAATATGTATGTGTAATTTAATTTGTTAAAGAATAATATTTGCATTTATTTTTTCATTCGATGTGGTTGATAATTAGAATAAAACAAAAAGAGGTCATTCATTTAAATAATGATTGGGAATAATTTAGAAGCAGAATTTTTTGAAATTTAATAATTATTAGGTAAAGGTATACTTATTTAAATTTTATTAATATTCAAAATCTTAAATTTTGCTTTGTTGAAGAAAAATATTCTCTGGATTTTAATGTTTTTATTTGCTATTGAAATACCTGCCTGCCGTCCTGATTGTGGCAGCAAAAATAAAGAAAACCAACCGGTGGTATTTTTTAATTTACTGCATAATTGCACAATCAATTTGTGGCGAAAATAGTTTGAGGCAAGCGCTTAAAAAATTTTTTTAAAGGATAAATATTTATCAAAGAAGAAATAAATACCAGCCATGAAAATACGAGTAAATGTGAAAATGAAAAAATGTTCTACTGATTTTTAAACCATTAAAAACCAGCCAAAAATCAGTCAATAATAAAAAATGTAAAAGAAAATTAGCTGCATATATTTAGGTGTTTATCAAAATATAGTTTTTATTGCCTACTTTTACCGTTGAAGGTTTGATACCTTGAAATTGTATATAAAGCCTACATATGCACTTTTTAGTCATTATTTTGTTTAATTTATTTAACCACAATACAATTTCTGTTTTTTCCTACTGTTTGCATGTGTTTAATTTTACTAATGAAAAGCAAATTAATTAAATCAATTGGTTTTTTTATAGTCGATAGAGCTCTTAAAATATAAAAAAATATTTAGTGGTTCATTTAATTAAATTGCTTTCCAAAACGTTGTTGATTAAGATCATTAATGCACATGCGTGCATTTTTGATTGTCTGGAAAAGAAGGTTTTTTTTGGTCAAATGCGGTAATTTTTTCAAAACTGCATTAATTTAATCCAATAAACTAGAATGATATTTGCCATTCATGTTTTAACCCTTCTGAAGTCAGTCAATTCATTCCAACAAAAAAACGTCTCTATGACTTTATTGGCTGACAAACCCACCTTGGGCTTTTGCGACGCCGACTAACTCCAAAGAATATAATGTTTTGACTGCTGTTTGGCCTCTGGTATATTGAGCTGCATCCTTGTTTTGTCCACGCTAACAAAACAGCGCAAAAACTCATCCATATTGTGCTGGAAAAATGCTAAACGCACCTGCAAAGTTGTTACACGTTTGTGTTTATGGTCGATTGTAGGCAAACACGGCACCCATCTCAAACACAAATGATCATTAACAATTTAAAATACTGATCCATGTAATATCCGTATGACTACTCAATCTTCAATCGGCCAAGACTATTTCGTGATTCATTTTCAATAGTTTCGGGTGTAGAGACCTCAACTTGGAGTCGAGAACGTTCGGATTATTCACAAAATTCACAATTTTTCACAATCTAAATGATGCAGCCTGTTCAAATGTTACCAGAAGTCTACTGACAGTTGATTGTTTATAGTGTTGTCATTTCAGTTACGAAGCGGGAAATCCAAAAAGTCGGGGGCTTTTTGAATCACACTCCTTAATATACTTTAACTATAGCTTTGCATATTATCATAATATGTTCACTGAAGGGAAAGAATATCCTCGTATTAATTTGAATTATTAATAAATAACTCTTCTATTTTATAAATGAACTGTAGCTCGTTTTATTTTATTCAATATTTCGACGGCTCGTTGGGAGTCTTTTTCAGGAAAAAAGTTTTTATATTAAAAAAAAATTCTGAAGAAGACGTCCAAATGGCATTTAAATATTGAATTCAATCAATTTGTTTTTATAAAAAGACCTAAAGCTAGTTTATGAAATTAAAGATATATTAAAACAAAAAGGTCCAACAAACATTATAAATTAAATGAATAATGAATAGCTTCAAAGACTGCAGCAAATTAAATTTTAAAAGTCCTTAGAATGCAAAGTAAACTTAAAACCTCTTTCTAATTCAGCAATTAGATATCCTCAATTTAACTTTTTAAGGAGTTAAAATTTAAAACTTATTTATTCATATCACTTTTTCCGGTAGATAACCAGGCATTTGTATATTATTTGCTGTCCTGTCAGCAATAGATTCCACTGTAACCAATTCTTTAATATTTTATAAGTAAAAGCCTTATTAAATATGACACAGGAAACCACATCATCATACATATGGAATAAATGTATGTGAATATGCATGTGTGTATGTGTGAATGTGTTTACAAAAATTATTTGGTCGTTATCGAGAATTATGCTTTTTCATCTAAAATTGCCAAAATGTGTTTTCCCTTGTTATTATTATTATTTCTTTCTTTTTTTTTTGTCCCCCCTTTTTAATTTTTTATTGCAACAAATATATTTAGGCCATCATTTACTTCCTCCCATACACATACACACACAGAAATATGTATGTGTTTTGCTGCTGACCAAAATAAAAGCTGTCTAAAAGCCCATTTCAATGTTTAAATGGGTCAAAACTTTATTTCAACATGCTTTAATATTCTAAGGTTTTGGTGTTTCTAAATAGAACTAAATAGAAAAAAATTATAGTCAGTTTTGGATGCTAACTTTCTAATGTAATAGAAAAAAAATATATATATAAAAATTTAAGTTGGTCTAATCCGCAAGCACTTAGAAACTTTTAAAAAACTGTTTAAATATAAAAAATGTATTATTGATGGCTTTCTGGCACACGGAAGCAAATTAAAAAAAGTTATGCTCTTGTCGATATTGGACATGCCGATAAGAAGTAATAATTTCATAATGTAATGTAATATAATGGGGATTTCGCGCAGGATGGCCCTTTGCACTGCGACCAGTATTGATCTATTATGCTTCCCCTGTCACTAGCCGTCCAATACGTTCGCAAATATGATCAGCATTAGCAGATTCTCTTCACTCAGCGTATATGCACTTAGAGTCCTTTGTCTTCTGTGGCACAATGCCCCACAATTTGCTATCAAGTGTTCCTCACCGCAAAATCTGCAGATGTCCGTGTCAGATAAGCCCATTCTGTATAGGTGGGCTTTGCAGGTGTAATGGCCCGTGAGCGCCCCTACCAGCGTCCGTAGTCTTTTCCTGTCCAGTCTTAGAGCCGGACCAGCCCTCCCAGCGTCAAAGCATTGGAATTTCTTGGAGTGACTAGCACATTGATGTCATTCCAAAGTTGTGCAATCCTGGTCGATGTCCATTTCGAAATCTCCCCCTTAAGGAGACTTTTGTTGAACCCAAAAGAGGGGGTGAGTCCAATGAAGTTCCCCCAGACCCTCTTCTCTCATTCCCGGCATGCCCCTGATGTTCTAGTACCCATATCAGAGTAATCTGATTTTGAGTCGCCAGGTCATTGAGTGGCATTCCAGTAATAATCTGGACCTGGCACGTACAGCCGCTCAGGGCCTTAAGAACCGTTAAATGCATTCACTGATGTTACAGCTTCCCTGAATGTCCTCTTAATTACAGAAGCATATTACGCAGTTGGAACAAATGGTTTAAGAAATAAAAGATTAGCGAAAAAACTGCACTTATTGCACATTCATTGAGAAAGAAAATATTTAATGTTCAATATATTTATATATTAAAATTTTGTCAATTGGATCCTAGGAAATCGAGCAAATGCACTAAGGAATGCTGTGGAAGCAATGAAAATGTCATTCCTTTAAAACAACTTTCAATATTTTTCACTGGTGTATGTACATAAGGGACATTACTCAATTGCTTTAGTTGAAAGGGTGAAATTAAAATTAATTTTATCGACTGGACAAACCATTAAAAAGGCCAAATGAATTTTTGGCAACGTTACACAGTTTCTTTATTGTGGTTTAATCGTCATTATTATTATTATTAATTATTATTGGTTATTTTCACACTCCTACTTGTATATTTATTTGATGATTTTCGCCACAACGTCGAAAAGCATTCTCAGGAGAGAAAACCATACCAATTAGTTCATAAGATATGAATTGTCTTGTCAATTGGCTCTTGGTGTGTCTCTCCCTGTTTCCTCAAGAGTGAAAGAGTAGAGAGAAAAGTGTAATCTCCTTTGATGATTACTTGATGCTACATCTACTTAATTTTGCAGCAACGTGCCGCCTATAATCGTTCTTCAGTGACAGTATATGAACTACTTTGCTGAACAGAAAACTTTGCATTAATATTGGCAACAGGCCTTACCCAATATACGATAAGAATTGTTTTGAAATGATCCTACTTATATCCTTATACATCTCCATTTTTATAGTGACAATAACAATAAAAACATTTTACAATTTTCTCATCATTTAGCTTAGAATACAAATAGTTTTTCCTCCCATTGGCCATATAACATTTAAAAGTTTTCAAGTTCAAGCTCTGTAACAGACAGAATCTCATAAAAATTTCAAACATCGTTTATTTTATTTGACAAATGATACGCATCAAGTATTTTTTTCATATGTTTTATTCTAAATATTATTATTTGCACAATATTCTGGACACATCACATTTTATGAGACTTACAAAATAAGAATTTTACCACTGAAATGTTTATATTACACCACTTAGTCAATATTAATAAAAATTAAGGACTATTATTTTCTTTATTATTTTTATGAATTTTCTACTTTAAATTTTGTCAACAAAAAACATGTTAATTTTATTCCCAATTCGTAAAGTCAAATAATAAAAATATTAAAATTACATTTACCATTGTTGTGCAAAACACACTGAAAGCCTCCAAAGACATTTGGCCACAGTCCCAGAAAACAACGAGAAGTATTTTTGTTGTTCATTTGAAATTTTTTCAAGATTTTTTTAAATTAAAATTTGTTGTGTGTGTTTTTGAAGCTTAAATTTATATAGATTTTTGTTAAATGGCATATATGAAAATGCTAAAATGTTTAACAATACAACTTCATAAGCAAAAGGACACACACATAGAGCGGAGGTTTACCTAAAAATCATTATATATTTTAAGGCATAGTGGCGCTAGCCATGGATGTTGGTTTATTCTTTTTTGAAAAACTGTTATACCTTATTGACCAATCTATGAAAAAAAGTCTATTTAAAAAAACTAACATTCTTATGGGATTCTATGTTCTTTCCCAATAAGTCTGCTTTTAAAAAAAATAACATTTAATTCAATTTTTTTTTCTTCTTTGGGGTCAAAAAATGTTACATCTTTTTTAAGAAAAAAAAACGCAATTAGTAAATCTGAACAGCATGATTCTTGCTCTCTTTTTTGATTCCACCCTTTTTTCATCCCTTCTGTTTTGCTATTAAAATAACTCCCACTTTGACACTCATATATAAATTACAGTTAAACTAAATACATTGAAAGATGCTGCAAGTATTGTTCCGGTAGTTGTTTTTTTCCTCTCTCCCTTGTGAGATGTTGACAACCAACAACTATATTTTTTAAACTTTATTTTTGCAACAAAAATATTTGTCCTTTTTTGTTTGTATTTTGTTGATTTCTTTAAATATAAATGTTATACGAACAACAACAGAAGCAAATAAAAGGAAAATGTTCAACAAAACTACTGAAAATGAAACAAGGCTTTTTGCATTTTTGCCAAAAGCAGTAGGAATCTAGTAAAAATAAAGAAATTCATAAATGAAATGTTACAAAATGTTCACAATTTGCATTGAAGCCAAATTTTTATGAAAAATAAATTTTGGTTTAATAAAAATTTTATAAATTTATTTTTATTTTGCAGGATTTTTTTTAATATCAATTGTTATTTATATATAATTTTATTTTTTGATTTATTTATTAATTAGGTGCCATTATATTTATATATCTGTGACCTCTCAAGGCTGTAACCGGAAATAAAAATTTTTTGGTACAATTAAGTTTGAAAGTTTTTTTCCGTGTACGAATATGGATACAGATTTCTCTAGACTACGGCTGAAAATCTTAAACAGCCGTCACAAACAGGAGCGTGTGATTAGTCAGAACATCGTTTCAGCATTTAGCCATGGGACTTATGAATGGGTTTTGCAAATGCCTGCTTAAGAAGATATAGCAGAGTCTTATATATAAATGGCAAAGTTATTAAGGATAATCAGGATTTTTGGGATCAAGACGCTAATTCTCCTATCGTTACCGACTAACAAAAGTTATTGTTCAATTAGGTTTTAGAATTTTTAGCTTCTTTCTAGTAGAAAGTTTAGTCTTCGAACAAAAAAGCTTTATACACTGGTAGAAATATTGCAACAAAATTTTTCGAAATACACAGACGCGAATAAATGAAAACAAAAAGCTTAAAAACATTTTTATATTCTATTGAGACGCTTTTTTTCTAAACAATCATGCCCTTGGCAAGACAATTAGTTCAATTGTGTGTAAAATTAACATCACAATTTGTATCCGTGGCCAACGAAACCATCATGCATTCGTAATTGAAATTGATTGGTGGAAAAATGTTAACATTTTCCTCGAGAATTTTGTTTAATATAGAAACAATAATATTTATTTAATGAAGATTTGCTCAAATGTAAAATTAATTTGATACACGAAATAGTAAAAGAGACGTTTGATAAGGAAGATTTGATAAGTAAATAAAAGTGAATTAATAATCAATTAAAGTTACATCTGCGATGAATTAATTTGTTTGTTGAAACAAGATTAAAATAATTTTAATCGTTATTATGTATTTCATATTTATTACCACACATCTGACCCACTGTGCCATATTTTATATCTTGTTTTAGTGAAGAGATTTTCAGAAACCGCTTAAATACAAATGTCGAAATAATAATTAAGTGACACTGTTGTAGGGATGAAAGGATATCCCAAGATTCATACCGACTTTAGATTAAACACATTTTATTAATTTTTTATAAATTTATTAGAGCCCTGCTCATTACGCTGAACAATGAAAAAGTGTATAAAATTTAAAGAGTACAAGACTAAAACACCGACACTTTACCCATTAAAATTATTGTATGTATGCTGTGTCCTTGATAATAGTGTTAGTAGCTGAGAGTATGGAGTTTGTCGGAGTGGTGTTTTGGGCTGTTGTATTTACTGCTCAATTTAATATGCGTAAGCTGTTCCCAGAAATAAGTCCAAATGTACTCCATGCATGTTTGATTGATGAGACTCTTTTTTGGTAAGAGCGAAAAGGGGAAATGGAAGCAAGTCGTACTTGCTTGCAATCGCAATTCGCTTTTCTTTCTCATTTGTAATATCAACAAAAACAACACATGCAGAAGAATAAGTGTATACATTCACACAAAAAGAAGATAAATTCCTATAATTAGATTTATATTGTGTGAAATGCAAAGAAAAGTCAAAATTGCAATCTCATCTACTTGCATAGTGTAAATTGAAATTGAACCAGTGGTATTTCATTAACATAGATTTTGTTGTGGAGTTTTTTTCCTAATAAGAAGATGAAAGAATTTTTTCAAAAAGTATATACAAATAGCAGAAATTTAGTAAATTTAAAGTGTTCAGTTTCATAATGAAAATAAATAATTCGTTTTTATAATTCGAATATAATTATCAGTTGTAATAATCAGGTTTTCGTTATTAATTATTACAATACTAATTTTAGAAAGTGTAGAGCTTACAATTCTATTTGGGTTACCTCGAAATATCTCTCGTAATTTTTTCTTGCTCTAATTAAATTAAATCCTTAAGAACTGAGAGGAGATCCTTAGCGCACGCACTCGAAGTTTTCTATAATGATATTTTTTCATATACTTATATTGCTAGAGTACGTTAATATGGCTTTAAACTAAAATACTTGAAAAATGACTGGATCGTCGACTTTTGATTTTAGATTGCCCTCATGAAAAAGTTCAAAGATGAAGTATCATCAAATCAAATGATCGTGAAATTCCATTCTTTTCATATCATATATTCTTATTTGTATTTTCAACGTACAATTAACTATTCTTAGTTCAGTATTCAATACTTATCTCTAACATTATTAAGTACTTAATCCCAGTTAAGGCTACAAAAAAAGAAATGTTGTCTCAAATCTGGGGAAAACGTTTTAGATGTTACCCACATCCTCCATCAGCGTTATCGGTAACCAAATATACAACAAAAAGAAGTGCTGCACGTTACATTTAACATTTATTATTTAATGTTGCCTCAGTTGTAAACGCCTGTATTTTATGGGCGCTAATCACACCAATAGCACACTTTAGCTGCATCATGCTGGGAAAGCATTCGTTGAGACAATATCATGAATAGTTCTATATAAATAACATTAATATGTATTTAGCATTTCATATATGGAATGAAAATTATGCATTCCTCAGATATATTTACAGCATTGAAAAACTTTATTATATGTGATTATATGTTGCAAAGAAATGTTGATATCACTGATCATTTGTAATGACAAAAGAGCTTCTCATCTTCATTAGAAAATGAAATTTTTAATTTCCATGTATTCAACTTAATAAATAATTTATAAAATTTTCTCTCAAAGCAAAAATTATCTGATCAAAAATACAACAAAACAAAAATGTTATAGTCGTATGTTGAGTGTTTTTATTTATTTTCTTTTTTTTTCTGAAGGTGCTCGTTTGCATTTGGCACGATTTTCCGTCCACCCACTTTAAACTTTTTTTGCAAACAGACATGTCTCGGCTACGTAGCATCTTTAGGTTTCTATTTTTTTTTAATAAATCCTTATCTATACATACAAAGTATATATAATGGGTTATACAAGAGAATATAAAATGGTTTGCTTTTTCAAAGAAAAACACCCAGTTTTTTCGCGATCAACACGTTGTTCATTAATAACAATTCCCTTTGCGCTCAATTTGCCTTTAGGGCGCTCTACGAGTTACAGCGAAAATATGTTCTTTAACCAAACGATTTGTAGGTAGAAAAAACTACCTGCAAAGGTCCTTCATGTCATTTTCAACGCAAACAAATTCGAGTCGAATATCTCTCTCTTTCTACTCTAATTTTTACACAAGAGGTAGTCCCTAAGTGCTGGTCCCACATAAAATTAGAATAGAATAGAATAGAGAAAGAAGGGAATTCCTAATAATCACAAGTTTATTAGGAAGCAATACGAAATCCTATATTTAAGCGATAAATATATTTCTTTCATAAATTGATCAACACAGTGTTATATCGTTTTCTTGCATGAAAGAAAACGATATAAAACTGAAGTATAGTTAAAGGCAAAATACGTTATAAATTTATACATCTTTTTCGCAATATATTTGGAAGAGAACATATTATGCGCTATTGCAAATTTATTTATTTTTATTATTAATATTTTTTTAACATAGAAAAGAATATATCATTCATTTCTACGTCTTGTTATGGGTTTGTCTCTCTTGTTCGGCAAAGTTCGGGAGTGTCTCTACTTTTCAGCTCTTGTAATTTACAACATTACAGGATAATGGATTTAGATGATATTCAAGACCCCATTCTGCCCACCGAAGGGAAAGCTTTCACAACCAAAAAAAAGTTTCAGGATGTAATAAACTTGTAGACCATCAATAATATTTAGATTAATTATTTTTTTCACGTTACAAATATTCCTAGACACCACCAGGCCTATACACTTAAAGGATATTATTAATGAACGTCCAGTTTGCTTCAGAAATTTCGGTCGCTCAAGTACCTCTGAAATTTCTAATTAATCTCTGCTCAAATTTATGAACTTCTTCTTTAAATAATGGAGTACAATCGATCGATATTTATGAAACCAGTGTAGTAAAGAAAACGTTTTGTTAACTCGTTTAGAGCACCATTTTCATTAAACTACTTATTTGTTTAATTTATTTATTTTTTTTTTCGTTCCTATTGCTTTGTATAACATAAAATTTTCTATGGGCTCAGAAACGCCCTTTATGAAATTTGAAGCCACTTAAATAAAAACATACGATCACGTACATTGGGCACTTACACTTGTGTTAAAATATGCAGGAGAAGATCTATATGTATATGAGTATATACGTATTAAATGCTTAATAAAAGAAAGGCCATGGAAATAATGATGTGTATTAAAAGGTTCAACTCACCAACAAACAAAAAATGGAAACGAAATAGAAATATAGAAATATATAGTGAACATCTGCATACCACAATTTGTAACATGTAGCACGTGACGAGCTTATAAATTACAATTCCAGAGAATAACATATTCCCAAGGAAAAGCACACACACTCACATAAGAACACACACTTACTCCCATATATAACGCTGCACACATAACCATGCACATAAACCAAAGTAAATGCTACAACACTCATGCATTTATTAAGGACATTAGAAAATATACTTTCCCCTAGATTTTATTGTGCTTTTGTTGTGACTTATTGAATGTATAAATGAAACTTTTGTCTGTAGTTGTGTTTGTAAGGCAACATGTCCAATTTGTATTTAAATGAATTAGACTTGAGTATGTATTGTAGGGTTATGTTGTGCGTAAGAAAAAGGTTTAATTTTTTTACTTGATCATCAAAAACTAAAATGAAATAAAATAAATGAAAGAAAAAACAACTGAGATTGTTATTTGCTTATATATATACTCGTATGTTGGCTTGTGATGAATCTCCTATACCCTTCTCTGTAGCAGAACAGTTGGGCTCTAAAAGAGAACCTTTTGACCCAAACCAATAGCATGATTCACAAATGTTTATTTTGGTGTCATTCCTACCACAGACAATTGAGGCAATAAAACTAAACTTGTTACAACAGAGTGTAAACTTTTTAATTTATAACTTTATACCATAATTTACAAAAATATTATATCTAATATGATGGTTCTAATGACACTGTAAAGGTACGGTCACACTGGAGAAACAATTGAAAATATTTCTTTGGCGTAGTGTGACCATAAAATATTTTTCATGCTACGAATCACAAATTTAGAGGCGTAAGAAACGCTTTTCTTTGATTTTTCATGGTTTACAAAACATTTGTACAGCTGTAGTGATTTTGGTGACACTTCAATTTCAAAAGTACAATGGTGAAACAATCAATTGATTAATATTCAATTGATAAATATTCAAAGTTTTGGTATTTTTATATATCAAACTTATGACTGCTTGTACAATTTCGCGACTCTCTATGCATAAGAAATAATGTGAAAAAAATATTAGAAAAATTCGTTATATTGGTTGATTCATTAAGTGGCTTTAAAACCTTCGTACTAACAAGGCTGTCAGCTATCAAATAATGTCATTTGAAATATAATTTATTTAGCAAAAGGTTTGCCATTTACGAATATGGATCGCTTAATAACCAAAAGATGCACAGTAAGAACAGTGAGAACTTACTACAAAAGTGATGGTCGTCATAATAGACCAATTGTGTAAGATATTGACAAATTAAAAAAAAAATTAAGAAATTAGAAGCGTCACAGATGTGATCGCAGTGCCAAATATATTGCTGCTATTTGTGAAAGTGTGGCGGACAAACCTAATTTATCAATTCAACAACGTTCTCTGCAATTGGGCCTCTCTGCAATTGGTCACTCTCACGCACCAATTAAAGCCGGCCTTAGATGTGCTGATTAGGTGCTAGAGCGACAGGTTTTCAATCCTGATTTTTCGAACAAAATTTTCTGCAGCGATGAAGATCATTTCTCACTCGATGGTTACGTCAACAAGCAAAATTGTTGCATACAAGGCTTAGAGAACTCAGAAGTGATAGTGGTAAAGCCATTGCATCTGGAAAAAGTGAGTGTTTGGGGAGCATTATGGCCTGGAGATGTCATTTGGCCATATTTGTTCATAACCGACATTTTTGTGGCCTACATTTGAAGATTATGAACTGGACATTACGTAGTTTAACAAGACGGTGCCACGACCCACGACCATACAACACGACCGATTTTCGCATGGGAAATTTCAATATATCGGATTTATAAAACACGATAAGTCCATAATTCTGTGACTTTAAATTTTCCGCCTCTTAACTGAAAGGTCAACAATGCTCCTATCAAAAGACATATGTAAGTTGACTCCTCCCGTCAGCTGACAAGTTGAGTCATTTAGTTTGTCTTTGACAGCAAATGATAGCAACCTACCACGTAATGGAAGAAAGTGAATTGCATTTGCTTACTAAACATTATTTTTTTTTATCGGAAGGATGCCATCACTCAAACAATGGAAAGCTTAGCCTTATGAATACTATGGTAATACTGCGCCATCAATTTCAATGGCAAAAAAGTGGTTGACTGAATTTTGTTGTGGCTTTAAGAGCTCCGAAAATGTTGAATATTCTGAACGATTATTGAAAAAATTCACGATATTTGTGTTGGCCGATCAGAGATTGAAAAAGTGAGAGATGGTGGAAGTCATAGGCATGTCACTCAGCTCAATGGTTAAAATTTTGTATGATCACTTGGGTATGAGAAAGCTTTCGGCACAATCGACTATAATCGAAATTGGGTGACAAATTTGCAGGAGTGTTTGGCATTGTCAAACCGCAATATGGCCGAGTTTTTATACCACTTCCTAACCGTATATGCGACTGTTTTTTAAGATGTCTGCGGCATAATCCACCTTCCAAAGGGTTAGGGTATGCCAACTTGTGGGGATCATTTTAAAAAAAGACCGCTTTTAGCTTAGAAAAAAAGTTCTTTTCCACCAGGACAATCCAATGGTGCACACATGTGCACTTTTCATGGCAAAATTCCATGAATTAGGATCCCTCATCCGCTCTATTCTCCGACTTTAGCTACGATATCTATATCTTGTTTCCAAACCTAAGGAAATAGCTCAGCGGAAAGAGATTTGACCCCAACGATGAAATCATCTATTTTCATGACCTCGATAGATCTTGTTTTTCGGAAGGGAAAGTTAATTGGGGAAACATTGGGCAAAGTGTATACAGTTCAAAGGAGACTATGTTGATTACTTAGATGCTGTTTATTCAAAAATCTTTATTTCATAAACAAAGTCACGGACTTACTGAGCCACCCTCGTAATATATTTTTGACAAAAATATTCATATATTGAGTTCAGATGGATTTTTCCAAATCCACTCATCAATACATTAATACACAAATTATACACTTACAGAAGAACAGATGGGAAAAGTTGTCAATTTATGATTGACACTAAACTAGCAACAGCAATAATGCAACAGAATTGTATTTAAAGTCATCGAGAGAAAAACGGAGAGAAACATGAACAAAAACTTCATCGAAATCCATAAAATTTGTATTACAAAAATCCATTTTTCTTTTTATACGTTACGTTTTGCTTTCGTTTTTATGAAAAATATCCTCAAAAAAGGCACGATTTCATTTTATTACTTTTATACAATAATACATAAGTGGGTGTCTATGTACATACATATGTATGTGTAAGCTCCATATGTGCTAAAGCTGTACATGTAATACATCTGTGACTTATCTGTCATGTTAGACGTGTTGCAACTACGATTAAGCGTTTTCTTTTTTCATACTCGATATGTGTATAAAGTACTTTTTTTTGCTGATGTATGGAGAAATAAAATATAGTGTGGAAAATAGAAACATATTAACGCATATATATGGATTTTCATAAATATACCATATAAATCGTGAATCAAGACCACAGTTGAACTAAACGATGGCGCATTAATTTAAGGCAAAATCACATTTTCACATGTTATGCTTAGAAAGAGCGTTAGAAAATAGTTATTGCCAATAGAGAAATATTGAAACATATTGCTAATGCCACTTAAATTGGCAAGCATTTATGTGTGATCAGATTAATTTCTGCCACATACATAAAATTTCGCTAATTACTCGTACGTGAAACAAGCTGCTGTGTTTTGTGTTCACAATGAAATTTTAAAAGCTTAAAATTAGAAAACGCAAGAAATAATTAAATGGCTTTTAAGTTGGAGAAGAGTTCCTATTTTAAGCACTTCAGAAGAAAATAGGGACTAGCAAATGGCATTTATGTAAATTTTTATTATTTATTTGTGTCACAGAAGTAAAACTATTAGAAAAGTGGCAGCGAAAGCCCTACTGCCTTCTTTGGAAAATAAAAATTTTTCAAATGTTTTCACTTTTTTATATATTACTTCAATATAGAGAAATGAAAATATATGTCTTATGTAAGGTCTTTTTATAAAAAACAAGTATTCAATATATCAAATTAATTTTATTCTTTTTCAAAAAGAGGCTTCTAAATATTGAATTTAAAAAAATGTGTTTTTTTATCAAAAGACCGAAAGCGCGTGTATTTGTTTGTTGTGGTTTTAGCTGTTCATATGCAGACATTTCATTGGTCGCTAAACCAAATCGTCAGTGAACTTTAATCAATTTAAAAAAAAAATTTTCAAAATCTAAATGTTTTAACAAGTAGTTGGGGAGAATATGCCAAAAGAATAAATATTCAATATTAAGTAAATAAGGTATATATTAAATTATAAACTTGGCAAAAAAAATTTTATTAATAAACTGCGATTTGAAAAATATTTTTTTTATAGTTCTCAGACCATCATGATCAGTCAGCGTTAATGTGTCTAAATATTTTAACACTTATTAGGCTTTTGGTAGTATTAGAGATAATTATGTGATAATAAATAATAAGAGAGAAAACAGTTTGAGTAACAAATACATGGGAATTTTTCACTGCCACACAGTGGTATTGTTGTTTAAAAAAAAATACAAAAAATATTCTATTCTTGCTTCATACAAAAGTGTATTAAATAGTAGATAATTCCCAATAGTAGCAGGAATACACAATATGATAATAAGCTGACATGTATCCTTATTTTTTCGGCAATAAAAAGAAGTTAATCCAAAAAAACCAATTGGTTTTGGATAGTCTGAATTGACACATTCAGGAATTGAATTCGAGCCAGAAAAATTAATTTCAGTTAAATCAATACGTTGTAAAAAGTTACGGAATATTAAAACTATTACTTACAAATGTAAATCAGTGGATCTAATTGATCCAATGAATGGATGCATAATGCCGCCATCTCATCTTTCCTACTTGTGTCCAGCCCTGAATTAAAATTTAGATAAAAAGCAACGTAATGAATTTTCTTTACGTGTACGTACGTACTCGTATATGTTAATGGGAAGAACTTCTTGTGTAATTCATGTAAAGCATGAACATTATCTTATAATTTCATATGAGTTTTTTTTTCTATTTAAATTTTGAGGCTTGAAACAACAACCATCTTTATTCAGTTGCCCCCTCAGCACATCATACTTAAAATAAGCACTTGTCATAAATTTTCCAAACACATTTGATTGATTAATAGTTTGATTGACGATTATGATTGTGTTGATATGAGATCTGTTTCGATTGATACAATGGCACATAAAACACATGTTTCCTGTTTATGGTTTTCAAAAATTTCGCACAAATATGAGTTTTGTAATAATTTATGTAAAACAAAAAAACTGCTCATTTATAAACGATTTTATGGCCATTAGCAGAATTGAAAACACATCATAATTATAACGAATGTGACAAATGGAAGAAAAAAATATTCATAATGTCACACACATGCATGTGTGTTGTGGCATTTGTCTAATCACAGAAGAAAACAATAATGAATTCATAAACAATAAAGTTGGATGGAAATGATTGTGGAGATTTTCCTTTGTCGATGGAGACTGATATAAAAAATTGATGAACATTGCGTATGATGGACAGAAAAAGTGATTTAAATAATTGCAGTCGTTAAGAAAAATCTAGGCTATTTTTGTTTTTGTTGCTATTTTTTGTATATTCCTATTCTAATGTAATGAATCGTTAAGAGAAATGATATCTTTCTTTTTTTGCCATCAACTTGCTGAAGTTTATGAATACAATTTATCAACATGTAATTTGTAGCAAATATTTAGATGGGTAATAAATTTTTTTTTAATTTTAATTATAAATAACTTTATGCATAACAAAAAATTAGTTAGAATTTATCAATTCCACACAATGGGCTGTTAAGTGAAATTACTATATAATTTGGAAAGATTTTTACTTTAAAAAAATTCCATATTTCACAGCAGCTTTGACAATCTACCGTCCTCGAAATGAATGTCTCGTTACAGACCAATGAATCCATGAAAATATATTTTCACTTAGAATATGGTTAGAATGTCGGAATGCCTGTGGTCATTATCTGCTAAGTTTTTACACACTTTTCATTTCTGTTTTCGTTAACTACATTCCATTTATTAACGGCAGCTCTTGAATATTCGCTAGAATTTTTCATTAATTTTTGAAAATATGAACAATAACGTAACTGACTTACAAAAATAGATGGAAAAAAATTCTTTTAAAATTTTAAATTTACAACTCAAAGGAAAACCGACCTATTTGTTCCACTGAGGACGCTGTTGGCTGAAGTAGTTAAAGCATTGACTACAATGGAATGTATGACTAAGAAACTGGATTCGATCCCTGTTCAAGACAAATCATTAAATTTTAACATCATGACTTTTTCTAATTTACGTTAGTGTGGCATTGTATTAATTGTTGTTGTACTGTTTAAGTAATGAAGGCATAATACTGGTATCTGAACAGTACGGATAGCGATTGATACTCAAAGCGCCCTCCTTCGTCGGTAATGTTCGCAGGATCGTCGGCGAAATAAAACAATTAATAAAATGGCAACACATTCAGCTTAAGAAACTTAATACGTCTCCTTACCCCAGAGGCCCCTTGCTGGGATAACTACCTTGTCGTGGTGTGAGGGCTTAAGTGTGGGCTGAATTGCACACCTCTTCTGAAGGTGAACGAGGGTCCTCTATAGGATCCATAGTTTAACTGAAGAAGGCGGTGGGCATAAAAGCCTGCATACTAAAAGTTATCCACCCTCAAACAGAGGTGTTACGCGACCCGTGCCTATCTGTTCTCTTTGCAGTCGGGGGCATGAGACTGTATTCAAACGGAGCTTTGCTGATACCTGGGCACCTCAGCAAATAGACTACGCCCCCTCCACGTTATCGGGGGCTATGACGTGGAGGAGATCCCTTTCCCCTACACTCGTGGGACCAAGTATGAAAAAAATTATTCCAAATAACACAGAAACGAAAGATACAACGATGACGACAATGGACACACAAACGGACAACGGAACGGAAAATCGGACAAGGACAGCGACACCAAAACGAGAGGAAGAGGTGGTAATACCCGGGGGGGACTTAAAGTCAACCCAGCCTTCAGTGGCAGGTGGGAACACCTACTCTGACTCTCATGACATTAGCCAGTCAGGTAGAGATTCTTCGCAGAATCTAGACAGACTGGTGGATGAGGTGAGCGACAAAATCGCGAGCCTAAATACTGGAAAAAAGCGGCTCTCTGGGGCTCAAAGGCGAAAACTTGCCAAGAAGAACCAGGCAGCAGCTAAAAATGCGCAAGATGCCCTAAAGGAAGCATCGGAGACTCCCTCCACCTCGGTAGAGACTGGTAAGAGGATCCGATCTCCAGAAGAGCAGAACATTGCGGAGCCGAAGCATAAGAAAAGGTGCTCCTCGTCGACCAGTAAGTCGCCAAAACCGGGCGTCTCCCTTCTTAAAGGAGTCTCTATGAAGAATCCTTCTAGTAAGGGGGTCAAAGGAGCAGCACTTACTGAGAAGGCGGGCACGTCGGTGAAATCTTCCGCGGAAGCAGAGAACGCCAAAAAGCGGAATCTCTTCACGCGTAAGAGGAAGCTAGACGTAACTAAGGAAAAAGAGCCGCCATCTTACGCTAAAGTAGCCAGGAGGCAATACAGGGACAATCTCCGCTACGCGGTCATTGACACCTCACGTCCGACTGGCAAAATACCAGAAAATCAACAGCAAGTGGTTGAGGATCTGGTAAATAACGCGATATTGGAATACGTTATGGCAACCGATAACGGATCTCCAATAAAAATAAATAGCTGCGAGTTTCAAAGGGGCGTGCTGTTGCTAAGATTAGCATCGCAGACCTGCGCAGCTACCCTAAAGAAGCTGGTAGAAGGAATCCCTCCGCCATGGGAAGGCTGTAAGCTGGAACTGGTGGAAGGGAGAAATATACCAACTCTTACCAAGGCAACCTTCTACGTCAAAGGATGGGGATGCAAATTCACATCCGACCGTGTTTTGGAGGTTATTGGTAAACAAAACAAAGAACTGGCGGTAGAGAAATGGGAGGTGTTCCACAGAGAGGAGGACCAAAATGGAACTCTTTTTGTGGTGGGCATCGACCAAGGATCTATTTCCAGCCTTTCCAAATCTGAAGGGAAGGTGTTCTTTGTGTCGAAAGCCGTATATGTCAAAATAGGCAAGTCCTGTATCGGCAGCCAGGGGAAAACCACCCCCAGCAACGACAGGACAAGCACAGTACAGGCTGCAGCTAGCCAAAATCAGGCGGGTGTCTCGGAGGTCCAGACGGCCAAGGAGGAGTTGGAGCAAAATATCACCAACTCCCAAGAGGACCGCCTATTAGAAGGATGATGTGGGAGGTCATCCAAATTAACCTCCACCGGAGCGAGACGGCAACTCACGCTTTGATGGAGAAAATTAACAAAGGTAAGATTCATGTGGCATTAATACAAGAACCCTGGACGACAAAAAACAGGGTTAATGGATTAAGCCATGTAAACTACCAATTATTTTATGCTAAAACAGGGAATCGTCCGAGGACCTGTATTCTTAGTCACAAAAATTTATGCTTTCTTTTATCCACAGAGTTGTCAACAGCAGACGCAACAGTACTGAAGCAGGGAAATGGAAACATATGCCTAGCATCAGTATACTTGCCGTATGATGCACCGACACTACCACCAACGTCGGAATTACAACACTTGGTAGAAGATTGCAGAATAAAAGGTAGGAAAGTACTAATCGGATGCGATACTAATTCGCATCATATTGCATGGGGTAGTACTAACATTAATAAAAGGGGACAGGCTCTTTTAGAATTTCTAAATACTAACGATCTATTAACTGTTAATACTGGTAATACGCCTACCTTTATTAATAGAATTAGAGCGGAGGTATTGGATGTAACCATATGTTCTGAAAACGTAATCGATGAAATTGCAGAATGGAGGGTTCTGAACGAGCACTCATTCTCAGATCATCGTTATATTATGTTTAAAATTGCAAGGCAACCGCCAGAACCTATAACCTTTCGAAACAGGGCTAAAACTGATTGGGCAAAATTCGAAAGGTCACTTGATTTTCATTTAGGGCAGGTTTCTTTCAATCGCCTAGAAAGAGAGGACATAGACGGTAAAGTCAAAATCATTACGGACGCTTTAGTTGAGTCGTTTGAAGAGAGTTGCCCACTTCGGGAAAGAAAATCCCCATACGAAAAACCCTGGATGACAGGGGAGATTCGGGCAATGGGGAGGGAAGTCCGCCGACTCTATAATAGAGCGAAACGTAAAAGATTACCAGTATATTGGGAGGATTATCGTGATAAACTCCGAAATTACAACAAGAGAATAAGAACTGCTAAACGTACATCCTGGAGGCTTTTCTGCGAACAGGTGGACAGTGTAAGCGATGTTTCTAAAATTAAAAAATTTTTGTCAAAAGCCCACATCCAGGCTGAATCATTAGTGGATGAATCGGGCAGGGCAATTGAAAATGTGGAGGAAACCATTAAACTCCTCATGGATACACATTTTCCATGCAGCCCGGCCGAACTTTCGGCTAGGCTGGACGATGGGAGAAGTGGTGAACATGAGGTGCCTATTATCAGCGATAGGATGGTTATGGAAGCGATAAAAAGCTTTTCTCCATTTAAGGCTGCGGGTCCGGATGGTATCTTTCCGGCGCTCCTGCAGAAAGGGATGAATTTAGTTTCGTCACATCTTGCAGGAATTTATAATGCATGCCTAACACACGCATATATTCCAGTAGGCTGGCAGGAAGCGAGGGTAGTGTTTATCCCCAAACCTGGCAAGCCAAATTATTCTTCACCAAAGGCTTATAGGCCAATAAGCCTAACTTCCTTCTTGCTGAAAACCATGGAGAGGATAATTGACGACATGGTTAAGGGCAGGATCGCAGGCCATATGCTGAGGTTCAGGCAACACGCATATGTCAAAGGTAGATCAGTGGACACTGCATTGCATAATGTGGTGTACTTTATAGAAAGGTCACTTAGTGAGAAGATGTACACACTCGCGGTTTGCATTGACATTGAGGGGGCTTTCAACAACGTGCATACCGACACACTTATCCATTCTCTGGACCAATTTAATGTCAACCGGGCGATACGCGACTGGATTGGCAATATGCTAAGGAACAGATGGATTAATTGTGAGGCGCACCATGTAAGTATAAGAAAAAGGGTACAATGTGGAACTCCACAAGGGGGGATTTTATCACCCCTTCTCTGGACCACAACAATACATACCCTTATTAGGACTCTGACCGATGAGGGATTCGAGACAGTCTGCTACGCAGATGACGTCATGATACTTCTGAAGGGAAGGGATCCAAATCATTTGTGCAGGAAGGCCGAGGAGGCATTAACCCTGGCACACAACTGGGCTCAACCAAGAGGGTTGAACGTTAACCCAGAAAAAACTGAAATTGGCCTATTTACAAGAAAGACGAAGATAGCTCCATATGATGAGCCGCACTTTCTTGAAAGGACAATAAATATTTCCGACAGGGTGAAATATCTAGGAGTCATTCTCGATCGGAAATTAAAATGGAAAGACCACATAAACGAAAGAGTCAAAAAGGCTCATATATGTTGGTCAATCTGTAAACGGGCCATAGGCACGAGATGGGGGCTGAATCCAGAGATGACACACTGGCTTTATAGTAGCGTTATCAGGCCGATTATGACCTATGCCTCTATAGTGTGGTGGACATCGATGGAATATAAATGCAACATCAAAACAATACAGAAAGTTCAGAGAACCTGCTGTCTTGGTATAAGTGGGGCCTTCCGAACGACATCAACAGGTGCGATGGAAACAATATTATCTATCCAGCCAATCGATATTCGTATAAAATACGAAGCGGCTCTAGCAGCAAAACGATTAAAGGTGATGGGTGAGTGGATCGATCAGGAACACGAAGCGTATCATCAAAGAATCTTTACGGCCATAGGAGAGTCCATACCGGAAAGTGTCGCAAATGACCGCATACCGGAGACTAGACTAGAGGCCAACTGCGGAACATTGATTCCCGACATCCATTCCTGGTTGACCGACCCTTGGAACCAGATCCCCATGGGGCTTCATTGCTACACGGATGGATCAAGGTCGAGAGGGAAAACGGGACTTGGTGTTTATATAGAAAACACCACGGAACTGTTTTTCCGCCTGCCGGACTATTGCACAGTTTTGCAGGCGGAAGTTCGGGCGATAACGGAGTGTATCAGGGAACTCAATGTAATGAGGAGGTCAGGACTTGTGAATATATTCACAGATAGTCAGATGGCCATCAGAGCAATCTCAGAGGAACGCACTAAATCACGTACAGTTTGGGATTGCAAAAACGCCATTAACAGTTACTCGACACATGGTGAACTGCGTATCATATGGGTGCCGGGGCACGCGGGGATAACTGGAAATGAGAGGGCAAACTCACTTGCTTCTAGGGCAATAGAGTTAGGTAATATAAGCTTGGAATGCGCGAAACCTTTCGATGCAGTTAAATCAGAGCTAAAGACTTGGGCACAAAGGGCCCATTCAACTCTCTGGAATAACGGAACCATGGGAATCAATACAAAAATTCTATGGGGAGATCCAGACGAGAGAAGAACGAGGGAGCTGCTAAGACTCAGCAAGCTCGAACTAAGTAGAATAATGGGAGTGGTCACAGGGCACTCTCAACTACTGGCACATCTTAAACGCTTGGGAATAGCGGGAGGAGATGAATGTAGAGCATGTGGGGAGGAGAGCGAAACATTGGAACACTATTTGTGCCAATGCCCCGCCTTCTCACAAATAAGGTCCCGATATCTTGGGAGTGACATCTTACCGGACATAAGCCGATTACGGGGAATATGCTGGAGGAAATTAAGGAACTTTGTGAGTGACACGGAGTTTCTCTAGACCTTTGGTTCAATATCTTATGGTTAACTCAAGGTTAACTCAAGGGAGCGCACAACAAGCCTTCACTGGCTTAGGTGTATGTCGTAATGACATGGGCTGTCATACCCCTCCAATCAACCTAACCTAACCTAACCTAACCTACCCCAGAGGCGCTGCAACCCTACTATAAAAAATTTAAAAAACGCGGTATAGTTGAGTTGTAAAACAGAAATTAAGCTGCCTCCCTCTCTCTCTCTCTCTTTCTCTCTGTGTGTGTCTTCTAATTTCACCAACTGTCCTCTCAACGCTATCCCTTTCACAAAAAAGTAGTACCTTAAACAGTAGATATTATTTGCTTGGGTGTAACTTCTCTTAAAAAAAAGCCAGATATTGTAGCGAATTTTTTATAGTTTTTCAACTCATAGATCAGGACTTTTGTTATAATGCTCTAACAGCAAACAAACGATATTAAAGTTTAATAGAGATAATTTCAGATGCGAATATGAGATGAAAAATTAAATATATTCCAGAGAAGACTTTGAACACAAGTTGCTAAAAAAATAATAGAGCCTGAAGTTAATGTTGGCAGAACAATGTATATTTTCTTATTTGTAAAACTTCCTTAAATTAAGAGTTTCTCTCTTTACGGATGACAAAATAATTAAACCAAAAACGTTTCCTAATTTTAAGTATTTGTTTATTTATTTCTAATTGATTGGATTCTAGTCAGCATAAGAAATTTAATTTTCGTTTGAGTATTCAAATGTAGAATTTTTGTGTAAGAATTTCCAACTTATTTTTATCGAATATTTGTAAAGACACACAAATTTCTAAACTATACACAATATACTTAAGAGATCAGTACCCTTTTAGCCAAATCATGATGGAAAAGCATTCAAAAGCTCGTATACTTATGCCACAGACTACAAATACTATATGAGAATTCAAACAGAACTCAATCATATTTTTCAACCAAGATTTGGCTAAAAGGGTACTGATGATTTGGTTAGCGACAATGAAATGCAGACTTATACCTAGCTAAGCCAACAACAAGCAATAAAATATTAAAATAGTTATTTTCGAGAATATCTCGAATAACAAATTTGATAAATATACTAAAGAAATCGAATAATAAATAAGCTGCTATAGCCACCAGCAAAATATCAGACAGAAGGACTAACGTGAAACCACATAATAGTTGTATAAATAAAATACTAAAACTTGCAGAAATTAAAACAATTTATAAAATAACATGAAATTTTGTCTGTAATCAAATAACATTGTCCTACTGCATTTAATCCATTAACTAAAACTACTCAAGCTAAACACCACCATATCGATAACAAGAGTAGAGATTTTGAAAAAAAACACAATTTTTTTTGAGTGAAAATTTCCATTAAACTTTTTCCATATTTATAAACTTTATCATGTCTGATCAATGTAAAAAGCAATTAATATCTCACATACGCACCAATAAACTTCGTTTGACATGTAAATAATTACAAACAAACAACTACAAAAAAAAAGAGAACAGCAACAAAAAGCTTGAGAAATGCTCTATTAGATCATAATCAGAGTAATAAACAATTTAGATTATAATTAAATTAACAGACAATGACATTTTAATTAAAAGCCAACAAAGTGAATTATTATCACAAACAAGCGATAAGAAAAACGTGGACGGTTTTATATAAAATTGAGTTTTTTTTTTATTGTTTATTTTTTTTAATTTGTGAAGAGGCAAAAAAAATTTTTTATATTCATTAAATTCATTATTCGAGGTATTCTCCAAAATTATTATGGCACCTTTAGACAATTGATCGCATTTCGGCTGATAATAAATGAGGGAAAACGAAAAACTTAATTTATAATAAAAGTGTGACTTTTTGAATTTCCCGCTTCTCAGCTGAAACGACAACACTGCTGCTGTCAACAAGCATCTGTCAGTTTATTGATACAAAATTCTTGACTTAATTATAAGATATTTTCAAAAATTAAATTAAATTAAAGCAGCTCCAGGCAGATGATTCCCAGCATAAAAGCATATTTTCATAATGGCTGCAATCTTCAAGAGGCTCGGCCTTTCGTTAAATTAAAATGAATGCCACATGATGCTGTCATCTGCAAAATAGTTGAAACTTGACAGAGAATGCCATTGAGAAAAATAAGAAGGAGGATAGGGGGAAGAGCAAAAGTCGCATAACCCTATTTCAATATTATTAAGAAATTTAATTTTCTGTTTCCTAATGGCCCTAATCCTGAACAGGCTTGGAATTTAATTGAATGAGTATGACTGGCCAAATGGTACAACGAATTGGAAACTTGACAGAGAAGTTTTTTAGGAAAAACAAGTTATAGGATAAAGGAAAAACCAGAGCCTTGAACACGTTTGATGAGATTATATCTATAAGAAATGTTATAGTGCGGTGCCAGCTTCATATAAATCGAAAGAAGTCATTGCCGATATAAAGAGCATCGATATCGTTGAATGAATACGAATGGCAAATGATGGTAGAAGATTGCCATAGAAGGTCATTGAGAAAAATAAGAAGGAGAATAGGGGAATTTGATAAAAGCGCAACATGCCGGACTCTATTGAATGCCTTTAAAATGTCATCGTATTAAGAAAATTAGAAACATTTTTTTTAGAAAATAGTTGCATATCAACACAATAATGAAACATGGATATCATTCTGAAGAAGCAACATTTTCATTGCTTCATTAATCCAAAAGTGCATTTTCCAACTTCCAAGAAAGCCAAGTACACAAATTATTGATTAAAGAAAATATTATTTACTTTTATAAATTTGCTGAACTTTTTTATAAAAGCAAACATTTATTTTTTTTAATACACAAGAAATCTGACGAAATCACTTTCGCATAAGAAAAAAGAAAACGAGGCAAATTTAATTTAATCAATCCTTATTTAATATAAAATTATTTTCTTTGCAAAATATTAGTAAGAAATTTACTTTGAAAACATCTTAAAAATCGATGAATGGGAATCAAAAAGGGGAACAGCCTGCAATGACAAGTGGGTTTAAAATCATTGGAAAATTTTTTCGAATTTCAAGTACTTCCGTATACTAATCTCAGAAGCTTTATTAGTATTTTGAAAGCTTTTTTTACTGCGAAATAAGAAATAGGCAAATGAAGTCTTAAAAAGATAAAAACTTGCCAGTAGTAATAATTTGGATTTTCTTGTTTCAAAGTAATAATTTCAGTTAAAAAGTGAAAATGGATACTGTCTTCTTAAAAATTATCAAATCTAATCTAAATTGTTGCCATTTAAGCAATGAATCTGTCATTTCCTAGGATTAACATTAATTTTTTTCATTGGACATATTATCTTTTTACCACACAAAGTAATTTGCATTGGGGATGGATTTTTCTATAAAGTTTTTGATTTGGGTATAAAACCTTAAACAAATTTCATTTAGAACAACATTTTTATATCATGAAAATTTAATGCAAAAGGAAATGGCACGCATACACTGTCAAAATGTTTGAAAAGTAATAAATTTCGCCTCAGTTGACATGAACAATGAAAGCTTTAGCAAAGTTTGAGCATTATAATGGCATCAACATATAAGAAATGGAAACTTAAAAATGTCATTTAATAATTTTTCAAGCATAACAAAATTTAAGCCTAAAATAAAAGTTTCAAGAAAAAGATGCCATCAACATGTCATCTCTTAATAAGCCATTGTAATGTAATGTAATGGGGGTTTGGCCCAGGATGGCCCTTTGCACTGCGACCATTGTTGATCTATTGTGCTTCCCCTATCCCTAGCAGTCCAATACGTTCGCAAATAGGATCATCTTATTCAATGGGAGCATTAGCAGATCCTCTTCACTCAGCGTATATACATGTAGAGTCCTGTGTCTTCTGTGGCACAATGCCCCACAATTTGCTATCAAGTGTCCCATCGACTCCTCATCCTCACCGCAAAATCTGCAGATGTCCGTGTCAGACAAGCCATTAAACCATTTAACAATTTAACATATTAAGAAAAAAATATTTAAATAATTTTTAATTTGTTCTCTTTGCAGGATGAAAAAAATCAATTGCTTATAACAAATATTTGGCTAAAGTTGGTGAGTGAATATAATTTCAATTCCATTGTAATATATAATTATTTAAGCATAAGATAACACATGTAAAAATTAGGGCGGTACTAAACATTTACATTCATTTGGATTCATATGATTTTTATTAAAAGAAGCTTGCAAGGGCTTAAAAATCACGCAAAGCACGGCGATATAAATTGAATTTTCATCGCTAAGTTCATGGATGTTTTATGATCATTTTTCAATAAATGTGAAGTTAGTAAATTTGCAAGTTATTAGCAATAAATAATAAATTTAAAATCAAAACATTTAAACTGAAAACATATCATAAGTTGCCTCTTTAACTTAAAAATTTATTTATTATAAAAAGTTGCCACCCACTCTCTTCAGTCACTCTAAGAACGAAATCTGAGACTTTTTTTACTTATAAAAAATTAAAATTTACCAAATTATTCGTCGCACCCTTGTGTACTCGTATATTTATCTCGGAGGCTAAATCAACATCTTTGTAACAGCAGCAAATATTAAAACAAAAGAAATTGATTTATTTCTATTCTAGTCTAAACATACATAAACGAGTATACATTCATTAGAAGTTTGAAAAAGGAACAATATTTATTATACATTTTAATCAAAGTTGCAGTAGCAAAACAAACAACATTTAATGGCCTTAAAACATTGTCTATGCTACTGATGATGTAGTCCCTTGACTGTGATTGAAATCGTTAGAAAAGGCTACAGTGATTGCGAATATGCCAGTTAAATGAAAACAAACAAAAAAACAATTTTATTTTTAGTTTATCGCATGGCAGAATATGTTTATTTGTAATAAAAATATTTTTAATAAATAAACTCATTGCTTTCTTTCAAAATCTACAGCAGGATTTTATGCTAAAGGAAAACAAAAAAAAAACTCAAAACAAAAATCGACAAAAAAAAACATTAAGCAAATATGAAAATTTGCAAACGGATATTAAACTGGTGGAGGATGACAGCGAAACCACCGGAAGCATTGAAACAATTATTTTGAAATAATCAAAAAATAACAATTTTAAATCTTTTATTTACCTGAAATGTATTAAAAAGAATGTTTGAAAACAATGTTCTTTTAATTTATGTATTTAAAACAGATTTCTTAAAAATTACTTCTTAGCAACTCTATTCAAAAGTGAAGAATAGTACTTTTTCTAAAGGACTTTTTTCCAATTTTATTTTATCAACGCATACAAAAGTTACTTTTACAAATAAAAATTTGTTTAAAAAGTACTTTTTATCTCTCAAAAGTTAAGTTTTTTTTTCAAAAGAATGTTTCTAGAATGGTAAATGTTTACAGTACATATTTTACAATACAAAATTTTTTTCAAAAGGTATTTTTTAAAAAGGACATATGTAGAATATTTTTATAAAAGGAGCTTCTTAATGAGAAACTATTTTTGAAAACAACTATATTAATTGCAATTTTTTTAAACAAACTCTTTTCAATGTAGTTTTTCGAAAAATGAACTTTACTTGAAAGGAGTTTATTTATTCTAAAATAATCTCTTTCCTAAAAAGGACCTATTTCTGAGCGGAGCTTTTTAAAAAGGGATTTTCCTAAAAGAATTTTAAACGGATAATTTTTAAAAAGGAGTCTCTATATGAGGAGCTTTTTAAGGAGGAACTTTTTTGAGAGGCATTTTTTTATATGAAAATTATTTAAAGGAATTTCTTTAAAATTTCCGATAGTTTTTAAAAGGAAATTTTTAAGAAGGAGTCTTTAGTGAGGACCTTTTTGA
Organism: Germaria angustata; assembly: GCA_963681545.1. Taxonomy (NCBI): domain Eukaryota; kingdom Metazoa; phylum Arthropoda; class Insecta; order Diptera; family Tachinidae; genus Germaria; species Germaria angustata. The sequence goes on along the minus strand of OY813001.1, from coordinate 9,304,633 downwards.
GAGAATTTTTTTAGGGAACTTAACAAAAAGCTTCTTTAAATGTTCTACTTTTGCCAGGAACCATTTTCGGGAGAATATTTTTTAAAAGATATTTTCTTATAACTTTTTTTTCAAACATTTTTTAAGAACTTTTTTTACAATGAGTTTATTTAAAAATTTTTAGACAAGACGAGATTTTTAAGAGATCTTTTCATATACAACTTTTTTAAAATACTCTTAGCAGGACATTATTAAAATGGAAATTTACAAAAAAACTGTTAATGGAAATGGTAAATTTTTTCGAAATTCATTTTATTAAAAAGGTTTTTTTAACTTGTTTTTCTAAAAATTTATTTTGTAAAGATGTACTATTTTCAACAATTATATTAACCAAAAAGTACTTTATAAAAACCTTTATTCAAAAAACTATTTTAGGAAATTAAAAAAGCAACTTTTTCAAAAGGGATTTTTTAACAGGTATTCTTTTCAAAAGTTTGTTTAAGAAAGTTCCTTTTTCAAGAGTTTCCTATTTCCAAATATACCATTCCTAAAAGCTATTTTTCTCAAAAGGTAATATTTGCAAAAAGGACTTTTATAAAACAGTGCTTTCTCAAAAAAAAAGAATTTCAAATGGAATTTTTAAAATGTACTTTTTACAGGGAATTTTTTCACACAAGCTAATTTCCTTTTTTCTGCACATACAGAATTTTTTAAGAAAAACTTTTCTTGAAAAGTTTTTTTGTTTCTTTCAAAAAATACTTCTACGAACAAAAATTTTTGTTAATTTTTTACAAGGAACTTTTTTCGAAAGAAACTTTTATAAATTTTTCTTTTGCAAAGAGTCCTCCTTATAAAAGAACCTTTTCAAGAGTTACTGTTTCAAAGAAGAACTTTTTTTAAAACTTCTTTTAAAATTTTTCTTTAAGGCATTTAAAAAAAATATGCAAAATATTTTTTTAATAAATAAGCCCTGTCTCTACTGCATGATGGAAAATTTTATGAAAAAAAGTGGAAAATATTTTGCCCTTTCAATAAGCGAAAACTCATAAGGAAGGGGGGCAAGAGGTCAGGCATGGGATTTAAATTCTTAAAATAAATAGATATTTTTTTATAAATTGATCAACAAAATGTTACAATTAAAAAAAAAATAGAAAACATCTTTGTTCAAAGTTCTTTTTTTTTAATTTTAATTATTTCTTTAAAAGAGTACTTATAAAATCAAGTACATTTCTATCGAAAAAATTTCTTTGGAACTGAAATAGTTACTTGGAAAAAAACGCACATGCTTTTTAATTTTCGAAAAAGTTTTTAATTTTTTTTACTTCATATTGATAAACTGGTAGTTTCAAAGCCAGCAATTTAAGAACAAAGTTCTTATTTATTACATGTGATGGCATTACTGTAGAGTCAATGTCAAATCATCAGTAGACTTTCACCGTCATGAAGATAAAACACGATGGCCGGTCAAAAAGTCCATGAATCTTTGAATAAAACAATGTTTCATGGATAAAAAAAAATTATTTTATATTTCAACATAGTCTCCTTTGACCTTTATATGCTTTGTGCAGCGTTTCTCTAACTTTTTTTATCCCTTCCAAAAAATAAGATTTGACGACGTCATTAAAAATGTATTTGTTAGGGAGATGATTTCATCATTAGATGTCTTTCCGCCGAGCAATTGCACAAGGTTTAGAAAAAAGTAGTCGCTCGGGGCTAAATCCAGAGATGAGGGAGCAATTCGTAGCCTAATTCATGGAATTTTGCATGTCTGCGCCCTTGCGCTGATCTAATGAAAAAGAGATTTTTTCTTGACCAAATGTGGTCGTTTTTGTTTTAAATCCTCATTAAAATGACCCCATAAGTTGGCCTCTTTCGAAGGTAGTCCATTTGTATTATACCGCACACATATTAGAAAAGCGCGGTCGCCATGACTTTATTGTCTGATAAGTCCGTCTTATCGGCGATTCACCTCCAGAAGACCACAGTTTTGATTGCTGTATGGTATCTGGTGTATTGTGGTTAATTCACGTAACCTCTACGATTACAAAACGGGACAAACGGTTGCACAACGCCCAACACTAGTGCAAAGTTGTCACACGTCACCCATATTGCGAAAAGCCTGTTGCAAGAAGCAGTGATGCCTTCTCAGCTGGGTGGCTGGAAATTATAAAACTTACTTAATTATTGAGCCACCCTCGTTATTTTCAAAATATTTTTCAATTTCAAAATCCGTTTTCAAAAGCTTTTTTAAAAGCTTTTGAAAAAAACTGTATGATACTTCTTCAAAAACGTTATTATTGACAATGATACTTGATAATTTTTCTATGAAAAACAGTTCGTTTTTAAACTCCTCTTGTTGCATTTTGCCTATGTAAATCTGTGTGGCACAAATTATTTTTCTTAAAATAGTGTAGCACCTCCATCAGATAACAATATATTGAAAACTATAAACACAAAATTATTTATTTTATGCACAACATGCTTTTAATCGAAAATTATATAAAATTCGTTCGTGGAGGTCTCTCTCTCTCTTCCCAACATTAATTTGAAAGCTGTTGTCCGAAACAAAAAGCCTGAGGAACTGGCCACATATTTTAGCAATTTTGCCAAAGAGAAGAGATGGTTTCAATTTATTTTGTGGTTTAACGCAAACATGCTACAAGCAAAAAAAAAAACAATATGCATAGAAAAGGAAACGTTTATCACTTAAATGGAAATGAGCCCAGTAGTTATTGGTAGTGCAAGTGGAAATATAGATATTTTTCGACTGGTTGTTAACAGATGTAAAAAAGCGTTTGAACAAATTTTTTATGGCCTGGAGATGAAAAATTTATTGTTTGTAAGAAAATAATGCCTCCAAAAACAGTGTATGTTTTGAGGATCATGTAACGAATTGCGAAAAAAAATTTACAAGAAAAGACCCATATAAAAAAAGGATGTGTTGGTTAAGAGTAATTTTTTTCAAAGGTTTAGTTTTAGTTTTTTTTTTTTTGCTAAAGCCTTTGACAGCGTTCCACATGACTTGCTACTACTAAAATTATCTAAAATTGGTTTCCACACTCAAATGTTTAGTTGGCTCCGGCATTATCTAAATAATAGACTTCGTGTAGTCTCTATTAATGGTCTGTGCTCTGATCCTTTTATTCCTACTTCCGGTATTCCTCAAGGTAGTGTTTTAGTTCCATTACTTTTTAACATTTTTATTAATGATATCTTCCACTATTTCCACCACACTAAATGGCTTCTGTACGCTGATGACTTAAACTTTTTAAGCTTATTTCTTGTATTTGTTATTTTCAGGATTTGCAGGAAGATGTTAGTAGAGTTGAAGTCTGGTCTGAATTAAATGGCTTTCCTTTTAATATTAAAAAATGCAGACATATGACTTTTTATAGATGCCGCCATACTTAGAATACTTCTTATCTTATGAACAATCATAGTATACAATTTGTTAATGAGATCCTTGACCTGGGTGTTGTTTTTGATAATAAATTATCTTTTGTGAATCACTTAAGTTATATAATTCCAGGAGCTTATTGTCTTTTTAGCTATCTTAAGAGGAATCCTAGGAATTTTGAGTTTTATGCTAAAAAAATATTTTCTCATCGTTTGTAGGATCCTTTATTTGGGGCTCTAATGCCAGGATACACATATATCGCCTGGAAGAAGTTCAAATTAAATTTATAAAATTTGTGTTTTCTTCTTTGTATTTTTTCAACTCCTTCAACTTCTTATGAGCATCGATGTATATGGATTTCAATGAAATCCTCAGAAGTCCGCAGAAAAATCTCCGCTCTGTTATTCCTTAATGGAATTGTCAATAGTACTATTGATTGCACTGAATTACTTGTTAATATAAAAATATTCGATCCTCACAAAACTTTTAGGAAATATAACTCTTTTCACACTGACTTTCATAGCAATTAATGAATACTTAAGGTGGAGGTATACTGACCTTCGTGGACTAGTAGGCAGTGTACTAGACTCGTAGTGCGAAGGTCATAGGTTCGAATCCTGCCACAGAACTCTGGCAATTTGTGTTTGATAATTAAAGGGAGCGCACAACAAGCCTTCACTGGCTTAAGTGTATGTCGTATGACATGGGCTATCACACCCCTCCAATCAACCTAACCTAACCTAACCTAAGGTGGAGGTACATTACACGCGTTGAGGCGTGCGCGCGTTGAACGCATTGTAAATTTTTACGCCTTAAATGAGTCAAGTTGCACAACACGCTTCGTATTTGTTCATACTCAATCAGCTGGTAGCAATATTTGCTTCATAATATGAGCTGAGTAGCCGCCATTTTAAACAGGACGCGTGAAAAGTTAAAAGTTAACGAACTTTATGCGTTAGACGCGTTGCCGACTTTTTTATGTACCTTGTTATATGAAAATACTCTAGTAACGCGTGTTATGTACCTGCACCTTTAGATATTTTGCTGTCGAATAGTATTTTTAAACCCCAAGTAAATTCCTTATTTTATATCGACATTTACTTTAAGCTGCCAGTCAGTAAGGATATTATTGTATCCATTGACTTATATATGAATAAATAAATAAATAAATAAATAAATAAATGTTTTCGTTGAATATTAAATAAAGATAAGCAGCTTAGAATAGTTCTTGGAGAGCAATTTATCTTGTTTCTTTTTGAAGTATTTTGAAAGCAAAATATCTGGTTGCCTGTCCCCCAGGCTCCCAAACAAACAAAAAAAAAAAGGATACTGAGTTATGAAGACACAAAATGTTTTGACAAGTTATAAGAAGTTGTAATAAAATATTTTTTCTTAGAAACCAGACAACCATTGACAATATGAAAAAGTTTGCTAATCACAAAAAACAAGATAAACTGTGCAACACGAGTATAAAAACCAAAAGTTTCCTCTTTGACACGACTAAAGGATTTCTACGATTAAGTTTAAGCTTCTGTAGTTTTGTTAAAAATTATTAAATATAATTTTGACTTTTTTCAAATTTCTCTTTCTTTCTTTCATTCAGTTTCCATAAGAGGTTCCCTTTCTATTTGTATTTGCTTTTGCAATAGGAATTTTTTCATAAAATGAAATATTTCTAATCTGTTTTTAAGGATACTTTTCAATAAGAATTTTTTGGGTAGTGTACTTTTTTCAAAACGTACTTTGTAATAAAAACTTGTTTTAAAGTTTTTTTTTAATTAATTAACACTATTTTTTCGACCTTTTTTGTTTTAGTATATATAATTTTTGTAATCAAGCGTTAGGTCTTTTTTTAAAAAATAATTTTATTCAATATTTCGACGCCTCTTTGGGCGTCTTCTTCAGGAAATTTTTTTATTAATATGACAATTGAAAAAATTTTTTTGAAAACTTATTTTACATACATACATAAATGAACAAATTGAAAATATTTTTATGAACCAATCAAAATTTAATAAAGTAAATTTTTTTTTTTTAAAGAAAAGAAAAAACAAAAAACTAAACAAAAATGTTTTTAACCTATGAAGAAATGAAAAATCCTTTATACTATATAATAACAATAAAAAATATTTTACATTCCTATTAGTCAGTTTAATTTACGAATCAAATGCCTATAACATTGAGCAACATTATCTGTATCAGTTTTATAGTTTACTATCTTATTACTTGGAACATTAATAATGTTAAGCATCTCTAACATATAACGTCGTTTAAAATTCTTCTCTGTAGCTAAGACTGATACTTTGCTAAAGTCCGGATTATAACTAGATTTACAACAATGTTTCGTTAATGCTGTCTTTTGTGAAGTTGAAACATTCCTATACTTCTGGTCTGACTTGTGTCCTGCCAACCTAGTCTTCAATTTATTCTTTGTTGTACCTATATATACTTTATCACATCTCTCATTATTCTTACCATCGCATGGTATCTTATAAACGACATTAGATATGTCTAATTTTTCTACTTTATCTTTAGTGTTTGTGAATAATTTACCTACTGTATTATATATTTTATGAGCCATTTTATAGTTTCTGTTATCAAAAATATTTGATTTTTCTAATCTCTCGGACATCATTGGTACATAAGTTAACGATTTATAAATTTTTTGTTCCCGAATAATATCTGGTCTTGTCCTATTATTATTATATTGTATTATTAATTGATTGATAAGGTGAATTGGAAAGCTATTATCAAGTAATATATTCCTAATTTTTTCTTTATTCTTCTTATGAAACTCAATATCACTTATCGATAAAATTCTCTCTATAAGATTCTTTGCCGTATTTAAAATAATTTTCTTTGGATGTTTAGAAAAATAGTTAATAATTCTGCCAGATGATGTTGGTTTTTGGTACCAATCTATTGATATAGTGCTTCCTCTATTTATTACTAATGAATCTAAATATGGAAGTACTGAGTTGCATTCTTTCTCAATTGTAAATTTAATATCAGGATGAAATGAATTAAATGTTGATAACATAATTTCTATATCACTTTCTGATATAATGCAAAATAAATCATCGACATATTTTGTTAATATCTTTGGTTTAACTCTTAACTTTTCAATGCATTTGTCTAGAAGTTCTTCCATTACAATATCAGCTACAATAGGAGATGCTGGAGAGCCCATTGGAAGTCCTTTCTGTTGTATATATATCTTATTATTATAATGAAAATACCTGTTATCTATTATACAAAATCTAATAATCCGTAAAAACAAATTTTTGCTCATATTGGTATATCTTTCTATTGTATTCCATTTTTCATCTATTATATTAATAGCAAGATCCACTGGAATACTTGGAAACAATGAAACAACATCAAGTGATACTAATTTTTCATCAGCACCAACTTTCAAATGTTTAATTCTATTTTTAAATTGTAACGAATTAGTTACATTATATTTTGATTCCACAGTTAACCTTTTTAAAATATCTGTGATGTACTTACATAATTCATATGATGGTGAATTTATACTAGAGCAAATTGGTCTCAATGGAAAATTTTCTTTATGAATTTTAGGTAATCCATGTAATCTTGGAGCTAAAGCTACATTTGTCTTAAGTTTATTTTTGTCTACGCTTGAAATTATTCTTGCTTTGAAAAGTTCTTCAACTATATCATTGTTTATTTTTTGTAACTTAGTCGTTGGATCTTTATTCAATATTCTATATGTGGTATCATTACCCACTATATCATTAATCCTTATATTATAATCATTCTTACTCATAGCTACTGTTGTATTACCTTTATCTGCATTTAATATAATTATGTCTTTATTAGACTTTAAGAATTTTTCGCAAAGCTTTACTTTATCTAATACAAATCTATCCCTATTTGTTAATTTAATCTTATTTGTGTGGCTATCAATAATCTTAGTCAATTTTGATCTGGCTGTTTCTTGTTCATCTCTATCCTGTAAAGTCTGTACAAAATCTTCTCCTTCTGCTATTATTTTCATTATAGGAAAGTCCTCTTTCTTAACTGGTAATGAATGTTTTTTACCTAGAGAAAGAATATATTTTACATCTTCTGGAATATTAACATCTGTCTTATTAATAAACCATTTATTATTAAAATTAATGCTTAATTCTCTTCTTTGTATATTCATAAGACAATCAAATTTCTTTCTATGTACCTGTTTAGTCCTCTTCACTAAAGCATAAGTCAACTTATCCTGGTATTTCAAAAAAAATTTTCATTTCTTCATAGTTAAATAGCCTTCTTAAAAAATTTTTGATATTCAGTAACTCCTTTTTCAAATATTCATGAACTTCATGTTTTTGTCTTATTGCCAAATTGAGAATTTTGCTGTGAAACCCTTCAATACATCTCCAATATATTTTTTTTTAATGTAGACTTTTAAGAGACACCTTTTTTAAGGGGAACTTTTTTGTACAGTAATTTTTGTAAAAGGTATTTTTTTAATAGACGCTTCTTAAACGTAGTTTTTTTTAAATGTACTTTTTTTAAAACCCATTTTTTTTAGAAGTTACTTTCTTGGAAAAGTAATATTTTTAAATACGTACTGTTTTAAACACTTTTTTATTAAATATACTCTGTTAAAATTCACTTTTCAAAACATATTATTTCAACAAGTATTTTTTTCAAAAGGTACCTTTTTCATTATATAGATTATATATGTAGATTTTTAAAAGGTACGTTTTTAGTATGTACTTTTTTAACAACACTCTTCAATACATGCCATTAAAGAGATGCAATTTTACGGTCCTTTCCTTCAAAGGTACTTTTTTGTAAAGTACTTTTTGTAAAAAGTATTTTTTAATGTTTTTCATTTCATTTTTAAAATATATTTTTTATTGGATACTTTTTTGTAGGAAAATCAATGTTTTGAAAACGCACCTATTTGAAAAATATTTTTAAAAGACCGTTTGTCAAAGGAAACATTTAAAAACGTACAATTTCAAAAAAGGTACTATATTTTTGTAGGAACTTTTTTAAAAAGTACTTTTTTCAAAACGGAGTTTTCTTAAGGTACGCTTTTAAAAGTACTTTTTCTTTAGACGTACTTGTTTAAAATCAACGTTCACTTAAAACTTTCTTTTTAAAGTATTTTTTTAAGTGTACTTTTTTAGAAGTTAGTTTTAGGAAGGTACCTTCTATAAGGTACATTCTTCAGAAGTGCTTTTTTAAGGGTACATTTGTAACAGGTAATTACCCAAAGGTGCTATTTTAATTGGTGCTATTTTAAAGGTACTTTTCTAAAAAAGTTCATCTTCTAAAAGCTACCATTTTCTTAAATAGTACTTTTTAAAAAAGTACTTTGTATGAAATGTATTTTATTCAAAAATGCCTTTTTTCAATAGGTATTATTTCTATTACATCTCTGTTAACGTGCTTTTTCAAAAGCTACTTTCTTTAAACGTAGTATTCTAAAAACATACTTTTCAAAAAGATACTTTTTTTAGAAGGAACTTTTTCTGAGGGGTAATTTTTTATATATGTAGGTATTTTTTTAAAGGTACTTTTTCAAAAATATGTATCTTGTTAAAGTATCCTTTTTAAAATGTACCTCTTTAGAAGGTTATTTCTTTGAAAGGCATGTGCTCTGTCTGCTTTTTAGAGGGTACAATTCCGAAGTATTTTTTTTTCTTCAAATAGTAGTTTTTATAGAGATATCTTCTTTAAAGGTACTTTTTTAAAAGTACTTCTATTAAAGGGTACTCTTGCGAAAGGCACTTTTTTTCTAAAAACTCTCTTTTCCCCCTTTTTCAAAAGGTACTTTTATTTAAACATACTTGATCATAAGGTGTATTTTTTAAAAGGGATATATTTTTAAGATATTTTTTGTAAAAGGTACTTTTTTAAAGATACTTACGAACGTACTTCTTTAAGGAGGTACTTTCTTATAAAAGTAATTTTTTTAATGGGAACTTTTTTAAAAAGTACTTTTCTATAAAACCTTTTTATAAGATACTTTGTTAAAGGATTCTTTTTAAAACGCACCATTTTCATAAAGTACTTTTATTCAAACAGTATCTTTTTGGATCTATTTTTTATTATTTGTATATATGTTCCTTCCACTCCTGGATGGAGCATAGGGCTTCTACAAAGCATATACATCGTTACACGGGTAGTTGTTGCAGTTGTTTTCGCATTGTTATTAATTATTTTTTGCCTTGTATCAGTTTCGGTAATCGATTTTTGTTCCAGCTAAGGAGATGATTGGTCTGCTGTAGCAGGTCTAGGATAATGGGGCTGCCACCCGTCGTTGCCAGAAACAACGCCCCCTCTGTATTTTGGTGTAGTGGTGAGGAACCTCGCTACTCTTTGATTCCTATTTTTCCCCCAGAAGGTGGTGGCTCTGCCTGACCTTTGTGTGGCATGATCTTATCCTCCTTTCCTAGGAGAGGGGGTGGTCAGGGGACTCATTAGACGGATTTTTAGGAGGAGTGTTGAGGCCACTTCATTTTTAATACTTGAAAAACCATGGAGAAAAATTTTTGTCCTCTACCAGGGAGCAAACCTGGGGTACTCAAACCTAAAGGTACTTTTCTAAAAGGTACCTTTTTCTCAAAACGTATTTATTTTTATAAGTACTTCTTTAGTATACTTTTTTTGGAAATACTTTTTTAAAAGATACTTTATCCAATGTCTTTGTCAAAATGTGCCTTCTAATACCTTACTTTTTTAATAGGAATTCTCTCAAAAAGGAACTTTCTTAAAGGGTACTTTCTTAAAACTCACCGTTGCAAAGATACTTTTCTAAATGTTTCTTGTTGTGAGAGGTACTCTTTTTAAATAGAACTTTTTGATAAATACTGTTTATGCTACTTTCTTAAATATGTACTTTTTTAAGACAATTTTTTAAATGTGCTTTATTATCATGTTCTTTTCCAAAATGTACTTCTTTCAAAAGGTACTTTTCTTAAAAGGTGCCTATTTTTCAGCAAGTTTATTTTCAAAACCTGCAATTTTTAATTTATAATTTGTAATGTACTTCTTTAAAGGTAATTTTTTTATATTCTTTTATATGACTTTTTTGAAAGCTATTGAAACAGTTTCCTCATATATTTTTAATATAATTTTCTTTTAATTATTAAAAAATATAAACATCTTTAGTTTTCCCATTATGACAGACGTATTTGCTGAATGCTTGTGAATATCTGTCAAAGTTATTAAGATTGCATTTTCGCCCTCTTTTAGGATAATTATTTTCGTAGCAATTCCAGTGTATAATCCTTTTATTTTTTGCCAAGTCCCACAAAGAAGTCTTTCGAAAAACACACATTGAAAATAGTGAAAACTAGATAAAAAGGAAACCAGAAAACCAAAATAACTATTCTTTTGTTGCAAGTATCAAGTCAGCCACAATTGACCAGGCTGGATCACCATCTGCTGGCTGCAATGATATTTGCTTTTATTATTTCAGAGTTTTTTTTTCCCAATTTTATATTTTTGTTTGGACAATTTTTGGTAGTAAATGTGTAAGTGTGAGTTAATATAGAAATACCAATACTGCCACAAGAAATTGTACTAGGATGATTGCTTTTTATCGCGAATATGGCAGCGAGTTAATTGATTTCAAGCATCTCTTTCTCTTTTTTTAATTGTTTTTCTTAAGGATTTTTTGTTCAATTAGAGTTGTTGACACTTTTAATAGTGTCATATAAATAACAAGGATGTGCAGTCAAAAGTAAACAATTTTTATTTTATTAAGTACGAATGTAAATATTTAACTTTAAAAGTTTTTATTACGGAAATAGAGGGTGTGTGCAAAAATCATTTTTCTCATTCAGAATTTGTCGCCATGGCAGTCGCCAAAAATAGGAAATGAGACTGAAGTATCTGATTTAATATCGTCATTTATTCGATTCAAGAAACTAGAGTTATTAGCGGCATTGGGCAGTAAGCTACCCCTACTCCAAATACATTGTGAGGCAAAATGGACTCTTCCAAATTGCACCATTGCGGAAGCTCAAAATATAATCTGACTAGGTGTGTAATGACACAGAAGCTGTAGGTACATATACGAGGTCTAACCCATAGAAAAGGTGAATTTTGAAATTTCTCGGGCTACGTGCAGTATAATCGCGATTTTTTTGCACACTTGTCTCCAACATGTTTTTTTATTGAGTTTGTTTGTATTTAGTTTAATTCGTTTGTAAGAGGCATAACAATTAGAAGTGTTTTGCTTTTTCTGCAATTTTCTGCTGTGGGATAAAATGGATCAAAGAATTTGCATTAAATTTTGTGTAAAAAAAGTAGAACTAAATCCTCAAATGTACTTGAAAGTTTAGCAGTGACATATAGTGATTGCACCCTAAGTGAGAAATATGTTTACAAGGTCGAGAATATGTAAATGACGACCTCGTCCTGGAAGTTCCATCACATCAAAAACTGCTGAAAATGTTGAGAAAGTGAGCAAAATTATAATGGAGATTTGTCAAACCAATACTCAAGATGTTGCAAAGGATGTCTGCGTTTTGGTTGGCTCATGCCATTCAAAATTATGGAAAGTTTCGGAATGAACGTGTGGCAGCAAGGCTCATTCCAAAAATTATGAATTTCGAATAAAAAACCCGTCGCCTGAGCATCGCTCAGGAATTGTTGAGTGACGGGTGGAAGAGCTAAGGAGAGCCAACACCAAAAAAATGGATGCCAATTTCGATAAAATATCAAGGTTTTTCTCAATCTTGTCTTCGATTATCGTAGCGTAGTGTATCACGAGTTCTTGCCACATGCTTGTATGGTTAACAAGGAGTATTATCTTGAAGTTATGCGATACTTGCGAGAATCAATACGAAAAAAACATCCAGAATTGTGGAAAAACAATCCATGGCTTTCGCATCACGATAATGCACCTGCTCACTCGTCATTGCTTGTTCGTAGTTTTTTGGCTCCCGTATTTTTCTTGTTCCCGAAATTAAAGAGACCAAGAAAGGACGGCGTTTTACGGCGATTGAGGAGATAAAAACAGAATCACTGAGAGAGCTTAAGGCTATACCAAAAAGGAAATATCAGCATTGCTTTGAGGATTAGAAAAAATGCTGGCACAAGTGTATTATATCTAAGGAAGAATGCTTTGAAGGGGACAAAATAATAACTGATAAATAAATAATTATTTTTTTTATTAAAAATGAAAACTTACTTTTTTGCTCGAACAGACCTCGTACTGACTAAAGGTGGTCAATTACCACATACACTACTTGTCAAACATGATTTACATACAAAAAGAATAAGCTGTTCCCTTTCAACATTTAGAATTAAATCAAATATAGTCTCAGTGAATCGAAATTAAGCGAATACATTTTGAAGAATATTATTTATATGATAATTGGAAATAATCCTTTTTAATGTTGTTATGGCAAATGGAATTTAAAAAGGCTATGTCTGTCATTGAAGAGAGTATAATACAACATATTCAAGAAGAGTTTTGTTATAAAAGTTTCAAAATGGCTACAAGCAATTCAAACGCTGTCCGTGAAAATGTGCAGGATATATTTGAATCAATTGACTCCTCGCTCAAGAACAGGCCAAAGTTCAAGACATATTACGCCATACTAGCCTAAAGCATAACCACGCAAGAATCCGCCAGTACACTTTCAAATGATGAAATTTTGCTATTAAATAATTTTTTGTAATGTGATCATTATGCAGGCTCAACTTATTTTATTGTAGGTCTTCCATATTTTTTTTTTTTTTTTTTTTTGGTGGCGTAAGGCGACGAGTTAGGTTAATAGTTTGCCTCCATGGCAGGAAACATCATCTTTATCTGTGAGTAGGGAGGAAAATGCCAGGCCTTCAATTTCTTATAGTGCAAGGACTTTCATCGAATAAATGCAGAATTAAGCACCCCGGTACCTGTTATTAATTAGCTTTTTACAGCCGTTCATTTACTGACTAGTGTCTGGAGTATTTGGGAAAGAGGGAAGTTTTTGGGTGACACACTAAATTCGGTCACTATCGGGAGGCAACACGTTAGTAAAAAGTATGGCAATTCGAATATACTAAATGAAGAGAGCTTCGGTTCGGAGTATTTCTCTGAAAGCGAATTCGCTAATTATCACTTACAAGTATTATCTTTATATATAATTTTTTTTTTGTGCAAGTGCATATTGGTTTTATTTAACAGCAACAAAAGGAATGGTATAACAAAACGGTGGAATACAATCAAGGCAGGATTTCTCTCTAAAATTTTATTGAAGGACTCAGGAAGTAGTTCGCTTTAAGAAATTATATCGTTCTCCTTTTTAAGAAAAGTTCTAAATTTTATTGGTCTAATATAAGACATATATCTCCCTAACAGAATTGCCTCCTCTTTCCCAATACATTCGCGCTTGAAAAGGAACTTCAAATTTCCGTTTTTTCTCTTTCAAAGTGCAAAAATATTTTCCAAATTTTTTTAAAGAAACAAACTCATTAATTTTTCAAATACGCCCTTATTATACAAAATCTCATATTCCTTTAAAACAAAGAATTTAAAACGCTTTATCTTATTCCATTTCAAGTTTCTTCATTTGCCTCCCACTCTTGTTCCATTTTTTAATAAATCTTTTTGTGTAATTTAACCAAACGCGAGATCTTTGCCAAAATCGCTTTCTGCGGAAATTGAAGTTTTTTTTATTACAATTTTGCCTTCACATTTAATTTTTTTTTTTTTTGTTGAAACAAAAAATGGCGACACTTAAAAAAATAAAAAAAAACTATGAGTATATTATTTCCCTTGTTTGTATTTGCTGTTGTCTATTTTATATTAAAATTTTAGCGAAAAGGGATTTAAAAATAAAAAGAACAAAATAAAGCGTTGAAATAAAAATCCAAATCAAATGCATTTTTCTTGTGCATCCTTCAAAAAATAAAAAAATAAACATTGTCTGTCTTACGCTGCTTTACTTTGGCTAGAATATTCGGTAAAAAAAATAAATATAAAAGAAACTATAAGTTTGTATGAATATGTTTCTGCTTTTTTTAATAAAAAATGTATTCGGCTTGTGAAAGTGACAACCCAGAATGGTGTTTACTTAGAACAAGTAACACGAACAATGATTGCGACATTAATATGTACGAGTATGTTGCTCAAATTCAAAGTTAAACAAGAGTAAAACACAACAAGGACGATGAAGTAACAATAACATTATGTCTGAATAAAAAATTAAAAATTGCTGAGGTTCGATCATTGTGTGATTTAAGGTAATACCATTTAAGTGACGAAAAGAAATATACAGGCCTGTCACAGAAACCAATTTCGATCGAAAGTGGAATTGATTCCATATTTTATTATTTTATTTATTCAATCAAGAAAGTTTTAAATTTGTTTTTGTACTATCAGATACAAAAAATGCAAATTCGATCATGAAATTAAAAGTTGTTTCATTCCGAAAAACAATTTCGTTTTTTGTTTTTTGGAGAAGCAAAATACGGAATCAATTCCACTTTCGATCGAAATTGATTTCTGTGACAGGCCTGATAAATATAATTTTTGCTTTGGAAACGAAACAACATGAAATTATTTAACTCACAATATCCGTAAAGTTGTCCTTGTGAAACGGGGGTTTTCGTTTGTAGTTGGAAATTTTTCCAACATCAGGACTCGAATAAAAACCGGTTCAGAAACCGGTTCTCAGTTTTTATAAAAAACCGGTTCGAATAAATTTGTATGAAAAACCGGTTCGAATAAATTTTCATAATTGTTTTTTAACAAAAATATTTAAAATCTTTTTACTTTTGACTCATTTTAACTAAAAACGAAGCTCAAATATGCTTGAGTTCCAGTCGACATAAGGAGATTATTAGGAGATCCAGCCATTTTAATATCCACTTAAATACATACTTATGTGAAGACATTTGCACACGTAAAAAATAACTATTAAAGATTTAAAAATAAGAATATATTTTTTTATTATTGTCAACAAAGTATTTTCAGAATGATATGAGGACTTTTCAATTTGGTAGTAACAAAAGAAACTTTTAATTATGATATATAAAATGTATTCGAAAGTTCCTAATATTTCTGGATTAAAATATGTAGTTCTTGAACAATCCAAAAACTGTCACATTTTAATAACCGCTTTAAAAAACCGGCTAAGTGAATAAAAACCAAATTTTCACATGACACGAACCCGGTTTGAACAACTCTAGTTTTCATGCAATAAATTTTTCCTTGAATAAGTAGGAAAATTATTTTATGATATTATTGTGAATCACATTATTATTCAATTTTAATTAAGTTCAATTATACTTCCATTAATTCTACAAAAAACTATTTAAATTAAATTTCCCAATTTATTAAACTTTTTTAAAAGAATATTTTTCAGTTAAGCTTTTCTGAACACAAGAGAAGTTTTTAGCTTTTTTTTATCTATTTATTTATTGAACAACTTCATAAATTTAGACTATAAATAAACAAATAGTAGTTGATATAACTTACATACTCAGGCCCGTATTCGAGCACTCTAGCACATTAATATTTGATAAATCTAATTTTATTTTAGGAATAATGATAACTAGTCTTATACGTATTATAATAGATATGTACATACATATTATAGGTTTTTGATGTGGTAAAAAGTAGTGAAAAAAGCCACTTATATATTTTGAATACTTAAAAAGGAAAGAAGTCAAGAGATAAAAGCAAATTTTAGCTACCATATCGGTCAAGCCACCAGTATTTCATAGTATTTAGGTTTGGTAACATATTTTTGTCCCTCGAGTAGAGGCTAGTATTATATCTCTTGTTGTGAGCCGAAATTTGCTTGCAACTTATTGCTTTTACATTAGCACGTCTATATATGTGGTACAAAACCGGTGTGCCTCTGTCATTTTGAATATAACCTTGACTATCCAAGTGCAAGAATGCTTCTGGTGGTATATACCCTGTTTTTCGAGTTTCTTCAATGTATTCTTCACTAACATAATAGGGAGCCATAACCAGGTTATTTACTTTGCAATCGAAAGTCTTTAATATATGGTTCCTAATCAAGTGGATTATAAAATTATCTATCCTACTTATTTTCGCAGCATCATATAGCTTCTGATTAGAAATATATTTCTTAAAATTACTACTGGGTGATCTAAACAAATAAGTACACGCTCTAAGGCATTTGCGTTCGAAAACTCTGATTTTTTCCATATATGATGGTGCAATATTGTACCAAATTTGACAGCCATATGTTAAAATTGGTCTAATTAAGGCTTGATATAAAATTATTTTAACTGGAGGATATATATATTTAGAATAAAAAAATTTTTTGTACATAAAAAAAGCTTTTCTTGCAGCTGTCATGAAAGACGGACGTTTAGCGGAGAACAATTCGATTCTATTTATGCAAAGTGTATATATTGCCAAAACCTTTAGTGATAATTTTTTCATTTTCTATGTTGGTCTTTTTCGTTTAAAAGTAAAATAGAAAATAAGTTTCTTAGTCATTATTAAATACAATACAATGAGTGAGCTCTTAGCTCAAAACTCAACCACAAATAATGAAGAAGTTTTTAGCTGTTCTGGTTAAAAGTACAAAGGGATCTAAATACCTTAATATCCAGAGAGAATAGTTTTTGGTATTCGAAGAGTGTAGCGTTCAAAAATTATTTTCAGCCGATTTAAGGTGAGATTCTCTAATTAATCTGCCGCATATACACGGAATCTTAATAAAGGAAAAATTCTAAATCTCAAAGAAAAAATTTCCATTTTATTTCAACAGGACACTTCGCCCCCTTTAAGCATTGCAGCAACATATTTATAGATAATTTAACCAAAATACAGTTTAATCCTGATATCGCTCGTACCTCTCGTATTTCTCAATATCCTGTTTAGAAGTAGAAAAAAAATCATAATTATATCTGCAGCCAAGCCTAAAAAAATTCCAAATTATATCAAAAACTTAATCGAAATTATACGAAAGAGATTCAATGTAGAAGTAAAATATTTTGCATTAAAGGAGCAAAGTGATTTGGTTTTTTATACTTTATTTAAGAGTGCCTCGCGCCAGTCCATTGTCGCACAAACCTACACTACTACTCGACATTGAGTTATATATATTTTCTTAAATATATGTAATTCTTTAAATTATTTAAGAAAATATACAAAATAATTTTTGAGCAAATTATTCCCCAATTGGTTGAGAAGTGGCTGATAAATTTATCGGGTCTTTGCAAAGCGACTTTTGGCAGTTGAAAATACATTTGTCAAGCTGTCATTTATTTAATTTATTTGGCAAAATCTTCATGGACGGCTTTCAGCAACTCGTGTAGATGAAAAAATTGTTTTAACAAGATGAATGTTCTGTTTGGGCAACGCTATACGCTCTTTGCCCATTTTACATTCGCCCAAATCATTCCACCGACAGGACTAGTCGCAGTGTGGTAAATCAATTTGAGTCCACTAGTTTTATATACACTGAACCAACACCCAACAAAAAACAAAATCTGCCGAAAGCATCGCCACTGTCCGTGACAGTGTGCAATAGAATGCGAGGCAGTCAATTTCACGTCGCCCAAGAGAAATCGACCTTCCGCAAAACACAACTTGGCAAGTTTCGTAACGTGACTTGAGTTTGCACCCATAAAAAATTCTACTGACCCAGGAGCTGAAAGTAAACTTGAGTTCGCTAAATGATCCCTAGAGTAGTTGGTAACTTCGGATAATTTTCAGCAAAAACTCATCTCTAGTGATGAAGTCCATTTCGGGATGAAAGGGTACGTTAACAAACAATATTTTCAAATTTCGGACAATACAAATCAACTTGATCCAACAGCATCCAATGCATCCCGGAAAAGTCGCGGTTAAGTGTGGATTTTGGTCTAGCGGCGTTATCTGCCCATATTTTTTTTTCGAGGACAACGTTTGCCAGGCCATCACCGTCAATGGCAAACGTGGTTTCAACAGACCTGCACTACCTGCCACATTGGGCATTGTGCATGGCAGATTCCAGGATATGGCCATCTTACGTGGTTTTCTTAAGTCGCAGGTCTATGCAAATAAGCCAGAAATCACAGCGGCCCTCAATGCCAAGTGCAATCATTCTAATTCATGTATGAAGGTAATGGAAAATTGGACACCATGGATGTGCACCACCTACTGAAGCCACGGCAGGCTTTTGCACCCTTCAAATTAATGAAAAATAGGATGATATCTATCTATTTAAATTTCAATATGGGAAGGACTAAATTAAATAGATTTTGTATCCTCCATTGTTTAATAGCAGCTCTTGTTAAGGGGTTAAAGTTTTTACAAAAAATAGTTTTCTTACAGTGTTTGTTTGCAATTAATCTAAAAATTATTGAGTTGTCTTATTGTAATTTGATACGACATGGTCAATAAGATTTTGTGGGAATGATTCAAACCATTTTTATTCCATCGTCGTAAAGAATATGTATGAAAAAAACGTTTAAAAAGAGTGTTTAAAAACTGGAAATGAAGTCTAATCCTTGGATTTCTCAGAAGATACATAAAAAAAGCGTTGAGTGCCTACGTTTGGCAACGAATAAGAATAGATTTACGCTCCACTAGAAAATCGCTTTGATCTAAAATGAACAAGTGAACCATCGTGATTGCTGCCAATTTATCTTGGCGAATATGACTTGCATTATTCAAAAAAAAAAAAATCGCACCATAATGGATTTAAAGGGTTCAATTTATTTAAATATATATTAATTCCAGGACAATACTCGTATACCATGATAATCC
Organism: Germaria angustata; assembly: GCA_963681545.1. NCBI lineage: Eukaryota > Metazoa > Arthropoda > Insecta > Diptera > Tachinidae > Germaria > Germaria angustata. Next base: position 9,285,548 of record OY813001.1, on the reverse strand, counting down.
CATCTTTAGTTTCAACGCATAATATAACTTTCCCTACATTCAATATAATATTAGGGCTTATAAGACAATATGTTAGAGGTACCTTTACAAGAATTGGTGCGAGTGCGGAAATGATACTCGTAAAAAAGTTTGTTTCAGGATTATCAACAAAAGACGACAAGTTGTTGAACACTGTTACAAAAATTTAGAAAAAAATGCATGGAATGCGTTTATTTCTAGGAGGGATGAAAACTTTTAATTATTCTGAATTTACTGAACAACAAATAAATCAATTCCGTACGCTTGGAGCATTTGCAGCAAATAACACTACGACTATTTTTTCCGCTAATCTAAGGAATCTTAGTGCAAGGCTAACGAATCCTTCGAAAGCTGTCAGCTGCTACTAAAAAACACCCATTATAAAGAACACATAACAGATTATCTGACTTCATTTTCGACAAGGTTATTTTGTAAATGATGTTTGTTTTTAATTTAAGATTTTAATTCAATAGTATTTAATTTAAGGATCCTCCATTTGACTGCAAAACGGCTCATGTGCCATGAAGCTGATTTGAAAACGCCAGTAAAACTTTGGGTTTATATCATGTAACATAAGCCATAAGCCATCCAAAAAGTTTTTTTAATTTGTTTATAAAGTTTTCAAATGTAGTTTTTTAACGTTTTTTTTTTATTTTAATTCTAAGGACATTTCAACTGTATGTCCTATTAAGCATTTTTAATGATTAAATATATTCCGACAGAAAAAAATTTTAATTATAAAAGGATTTCCTTCACCGTACCCGGGTTTGAGTTAAACATCATAATGATATTAAATTTCTATTACTTATTCAAAATTGTCTAAGAAAATTGTGTCCTTTAAGTTTATCTGTAATAAAATATGTTTTCTGTTTCTCAATTCGTTTTTCCTTCAAGGACCACATCCAGTTGTGTAGTTGCGTTTGGTTGTAAATTCAATATTCTTCAATTGCGAAAATGAATGAGTAAGAAAAAAATCTTATAAGCTGAAATTAATTTATTTTATCATGTGACTGAAAAACAACTTGATTTTTATCATTTCAACCAAAAGACACTACCATTATTTATTTTTATTTTTTTCCCCCTTTTTTTTTGCTTTGCGTAAAATTTTTCTCTGGTGTTTCTCGATTTAGCAATTTTTTTTATATTCTTTCTTTAAGTATCTCCGTGGTTAGTTAATAATACTTCAGACAGGCAAATCCTTATTGTTAGATGGTGTCTAGCAAGTAAGTTTTCCTCGGGGAGATGTTCCCATAAAATGAGATGAGTAAGCAATTTTTTTTCAATATTTAAAAGAGCAAAAGCTTTTTAAGAAGATTTATTAATTTAATAAGTAAAATGATATACTTCTAACTAATTTCTTTTAAAATAGAATTTTGGAAGTGAAAATGGACTCTAAAATTTAAGAATTTAACAGTTTATTTAAAAATTTTTTCAATTGAATTTGTAACATGATCTTTTTTTATTTTTTTTTTAGGAATGGAATGACATGAATCTGAGATGGAATGCCAGCGATTATGGTGGTGTTAGAGACCTTCGTATACCACCCCATCGCTTATGGAAGCCGGATGTTTTAATGTATAACAGGTAAATGTGAATTTATTTGTATTTAGCCAACAAAGTGAGCTGTTAACTTCGTTCAATATGCCAAGTAATGTGGCACTTAATATAGATCTTTTTAGCACCACTTTCCCTTAAACTATCAAATGCATTTTAGCGTAACTTTATACATGAATTTATATTCAAGACACTTAAAGGAATACTTATTCTCATGTTAGAATTTATTGTTACAACAATTCCTTTCTTGCACATTTTTCTTTTAAATAAATAAATGGAAATCGTACTCCCCTCTGCTTGACTGTAGAACTTTATGCACTGGTTTGCATTTAAGTAATAGGGGCGATGCAGACACGATGTTGCTGATGGAGGTTTTTTTTTGGATTTTAACAAATGTTTTCAAATAGTTTGATATTAAAAAAAATAAAAAATAAATAAAATACGAGTAAGAGTGCTGTACTTTACAGTGTGACTGGTAATTAATTCAACACAAAACTATTGGGGGTCCCAAAAATCGGGTGTAGTAAATGAATGAACTACATATTATAGTTTTTATGAAAAGTTTAACCAAAAATTTATCGAAAACTATCACATGAATCCAGGTTCGTCATAGAAAAATTGGGTTTGCAATAGAGCAATATATTACCATCGAGTTGAATTATACAGCCAATATCGTTTTTTCAATTCTATAGTAATACAGAAAAATGTGTAACATAATTTAGACAAAAAAAATCCGTAGCGCTCAGTAATGAAAGTTATTACGCCTTCAGGATTTCTTGCTCTTTCCAACCAGTTTGTCCTTAATAAGGAATACTAAATTTCCTTTTTCCTTCTTTTCTTTCACAAGTACAAACTGCAAAGTTTATTGGCTTGTCTGTAAAAATGGCCAGAGTCTGCCACAGGGATTGAACCTACAACCCTTAGATTAGTAGCCACTAGTATCCTTGGGTAAGAAACATTGCCCTTTTATAAAAAAGAACACACTTTTAGTGTTATTTAAGATGAACAAACTTCTTAAGAAAGAGCTTTGATCTAAATTTGTTTAATTAAAGTGAATTTTTTAAAGCAATTGATCTACAATATACGGGGACTAACCACTAAATGGTCGCCGGAAATCTTAAAATGTAACGTATAACAAAATTTTATATTCAACTCTTCATAATATTTTACATCTCTACACATTGGTATTTATTGTCTTTTTTTTAAGTTCAAGTTTCGACAATAAAATTTTATTGTTTTTTCCAACCTGCCTCTGCATTCACTGCCTAAATATAAAATTTTTTACAAAAAATTTACGTTAAATAAAACCTTGAGCTTCAACTACTTTATGGCTGCCATAAACATGAGAAACAGTGAATAGAACTTTATCCAAAATATTCAGGGAATATAACATAGTTGACGTAGCAGTGTTTTAAAGATGTCCTTTCATTTTATATGCGTCAAAAAAATTAATAATGAATAACATTTTGTTCAATACTTTTGAACAAAACAATTATTTCACAGTCACAATCATAAATTGTTACAGGTAACATAATATGTTAATCGTAACCCTATTGTATTCATGTCCCAAGCCACGAATATTGGAAAGATATATTATTGGTATTTAGAAAACTATATCAATTGCGTATCACAATTATATATAATTGCAGATATTATGCTGCACAATATATCTACTAACTGAGAAATAAAAAGAGAGTATAATATAATCGTAATAACTATAACAACGTTAACAATTTGTCAACGTCAAATTATGACTAGAGTTACTACATTATAATTACCGCAACCATATTATAAAAATACATTCATTAGGCTGGTGGCTCAAGCAACGACTTATTAAGATAAAAATCAAATGACTACTAATTTGCCACTACAATATATTTTTGGAATGACCACAATAAAACTTGAATAATAAATAATGAGTAACATTTTGCTTAAAGTGTTTATTGCAACAATATATTTTTGTAGACGAAAAAAAAATCGTATTTACACTAACTTCATCAAGAGTTTATTTTCGCTTGCGAGTAGCTTTAGAAAAGAACAATGAATAAATTTTGTTCGAAAATGTTTGGAAAGAATTAACAAAAAAAAATATTGTTGCAGAAAGCATAATATAATTATGGCAATCATATTTCAACCATGTGTTTCCTTAGCGAATGGCTCAAATCTATCAGTACGCTTTTGCCACATGCAAAAGGACGGTATGTAGAGAAGTCTTAAATAAAACTGTTTTAGGGTTTATTTATCGCGTTATATTTTTTTCTATCTTTTTTTTAGTATGAATAGTATTCCTTGAAATTCTATAGATTTTACACCGATGCCATGCTAAATACGTTAATGATATTATGATGGCACAGTATCTATAATATATAACTGCGGTGTTGCAATAACTAAAGCCAAATGACTTGCGACGATTTGGAGGGAAATAATGAAACTTTGTTATAATAACTACAGGTCATTTAATCCCGCGGTTTGATCGGCATCATCAACAGTATCTTTAGCATTTGCGAAATAATGACAATGTAAACAAACTGACATTCAGCGCAGTGTAAAATTAGCGACATATTACATTTCTCTAAAACCAGTAGAATAAAATACCAGCTAAGGCCATTCCTTGCAGCCAATGCCAGCTTTTACCAGCGGACTGTAATAAAAGTTACACGGAATATTTTAAAAAGAACTAATAATTTATTTCAGTCACTCTGTCTCTACTCTCGCTGTTAACATTTTTTTGTTCGTTGTGCATATTTGACATACAAGTCAAATGGAGCGTAAGTATGTGCTCCTTTATTTATCTATTATTTTCCCTTTATGTTTGAGTTGACCTCCACTCTGGTTACTATCCCTGGTACAGTGGTCACGATTAAATAACGAACATGCATAAAATTTTTATAATTAAAAGAAAAACATTTTGTAATATTTAATATAAAATCACTGGCAAAATACTTATAGTGTTTTAGAATAATTACAATGTTTAATATTTAAAAAAAATATATGAAACAGCCAGTTGGTTTAAATTTTTTAATTGATTGAAGGCAAAACAAAAAGAATTATTATATCAGAAAATCGGCTTTGTACGAGTAAAACCAACACAAAATTATCAAATATTTTTATAGCCGTTTACATGAGTGTATTAACATCTTCTGCTATAGATAAAGAAATCATATCGTGTCCTCTAGGCTCGAAGCACTCCTCCAATTACCTCAAATGTGCACAGTGGGTTAAGTAAAAAGCCGTAAGCGTTATTGTGCTATTAGAAATGTATGATCCGCCATAGACATTCTACAAATATCAACAATAATGATTCTATGTCTATTTATAAGAGGGATCAGGATAGTAATACCAGCCTAGATTATTTTCAACTCGCCCAATCCCAAGGCAAACTGTCATTCTCATATTAGCGATTTACACATTTTCTAATTTGAAACTTCATGTGACAGTGATTGTGTTATTTATTCTCATAAAAACACATGTGATTAAGTGCGTATGAAAGCAACGGAAAGAAAAAGCCAAAATGAAAACTTTTGCCGATCTCTGAATTAAAATGATTATACGGTTGAACCAAGTAGGATACATTCTTCATGACACAGTGGTGCTTTAAATTACAATAATATTTATTTTCATGTCTCCGATTGTCAGATCTAGTTAGTATAATATAAGAATTTCAATTGATCTTTTTACTTATTCTAGCCCACTGTAAAATAGTATTTTATTATATTATTCGTTGTTACTGCTGTAAATGCATTTATCCTTTTTTTTTCATATTATTTATTGTGTAGTTCTTTCTTTACCCGTTTAACAGCATTTTTCATTTTGAATTTTTGTTCGGCACATACACACACACACACACACACACACACACACACATACGAACACACACACACATACCCAAACTAAAACACGTTCTCACAATGTATTCCTGATGTAGTCGTTATTGGCGCTTGTATGTTTGTGATGCTTTGAGTCCATTTATCATGTTAACAAAAATGAAATCAGACATATAACATATATTCACTCACAATACAAATACACTCACAACAAAAAACGAAAGCACACACTTACAATAGTTAACACATGCATATATACATAAAAATATTATTATTACACTCTAAGAAAAAATATGGTTAAGGCAACAACGAGTAATGTATTATGATCACAGACGATCTATGAAATATGTTTGGTCCATTCCAGGTAACCTGGAGAGGATTTTAACTAATGAAAGCAAAAACTAAATGTACTCTCTCGAATTATGAAAGTTACCCAAAGATGCTGCAATGCGGAAATTCAGCTTATTTTACCTTTTCAAATTATATTCAGATTATCAATTGTTATTTTTGTTAACAAAAAGATAATTGATCGCTTTATCCTTGGGCGAACATACCAAAGGAAAATGTTTGTGGGCATTAGAGCTCTCTTGAGATCTCTTATGAACTCTCATATTTCTTAAAATTTTGCCTTTTGGAATACTAGTTTCAGTAAGTTTGGTTGCATTCATTATCTACGTGCAACAAAGCTATTTAAAACATATTTACAAGATTAACTATAATTGTTACATTCAAATTCTATTGTCTGTATGTCAGATTAGATTTAAAAAAATAACACCCTTTTTTCGCGACCCACTGTGTCTATCATAATTTTCTTCCATATTTAATGTCACTAACATCATATTTTTTCGATCCCTTTTGAATATTAATCAAATGTATTAGATGGCATATTTTTTAATTAAATTACAATGTATTTATATTTAATAAAACTTTTAAAATATATTAAAGTACAATTTATATCTAAGTAATAACTGGTATAAATTACCTGTTTTTTATTTCGATTTATAATGCCCTCACATCCTCTGGAAAATACCTAAAATTAAAAAAAAGGAATAAAATTTAATCAAATAAACTGGTTACAATTATTCGAATAATTTCATTCGAAAGACTGAAAATGACAAAAATATTAATAGATAATTATGTGAGGAACCTTGCTAATCTTTGATTATTAACTTTTTTTACCAGGGGTTGCAGGCTACCTCACCTTTGTTATGATGTTATCCTCTTTTCCAGCAAGATGGTAGATTAAGAGGCTGTTTGAATGGTTTTTCTTTGAAAAGGGCTGAAGCCATTTAATTTTAAAACTCGAAAAACCATGGTGAATATTTTTTATCCCCTGCCAGGGAGCGAACCTGGGGTAGGCAAGCCCTTTAACCACTATATTCCGCCGCCACCAATAGATATATTATTTGAAAAATTTTTATTCGAATACATGAACCCGCATGATTTTTAATCGAATAAAACTTAACCTAAAATTTTAATTGAAGATGCACAGAAATGCTTCTCTTTGCAAATCGTTTACAATTTTATAGAAGATTCCTTTTTAAAAATTTATACTTTTTTATCAAAAACTTCACACTAGTATTTTTTAAATCAGCTTTGAAACCATATTAGAATAGGGACTCTTTATACTATGTATACTAAGAGGACTTTCCAAAAATTGCCTTTTCAAAAAAGGATTCTTAGGGAAGAAAATTAATTAAGAGAAAAAACTCAATAGACGTTATATATTCATTCTGAGTTCCTCAAAATATCTAATTTCTTTTCTTCACTACGGCTTCTCCAAAAATCATATTCTGTTTCATCTTGTACTGCATTTATTGACAATTGAACCATTTTAAAATTAAAGAAATTAATAAGTACAACATCTTCTCAGATATACTGAAGAGCATGTCCTTGCATATTTCACCAGAACGTTTATTAGCAGAGTGAAGGAAAAGCCAACATAAAAGAGGGAAGTCATACAACAAAAGCTACTGAAGTTGCCTCTTGAGTTCGACCGACCACTTTTGATCCAATAATCAGGACATTTTCCAGTTTTATGTCACAGCAACTACCAGGAAAAGTGGCAAAATAAAGAAATTCAGAGATAAGAAGTTTAAACATTAAAAAATATAGTCAAATTATTGTCGGTTAGCAAGTCTGTGTGTTTATCGCTAGACAACTAATTAATTACAAATGTTCTTCAAGAGTTACTTTATATTATTTTTCCTAAGAAAAGTAAATTACAGATTAATTCTAAGTTTCCTTTTTTCTTCCTCATGCAAAAAAAAATTATTTGTATGACAACTACATTTACCAAAGATTTATGTATAACCAGCTTACAATCTTAGTTGCCTTAATGAAACTTATTTAAGGATATCATGTGGTAGAAAAATTACAACCAGGAATGAAAAAAAATCAATTTTCAACTAAATAATAGAAAAATTCATGAAAAATAGCATTTACTGCTGCAGTTTGTAGTTGATAAAACAACAACTTCAATGACAACAAACTGAAATACACATGCATATAAAAATTCAGAACAACGCATGTGTATGGGCGTGTGTGTTTGAAAATCATACCTGGTTAAACACACACAGACAGATTTTTTTTTTTAAGAAAGTTACTTTCCCACAAATAAGATTATTTATGCAACATGCAACACACTTAACACAATAATACAACATTTGTGACATGTTTCAATATAAATATTTGTTTTGGGAATAGAAAATAAAAATTCAAAGCGGTACTCAGGAATAAATATAAATAATACTTTAATACATGCACGCACGCACACTTTATATATGTGAGTATATGTGTACACACGCGTGTGTACTAATATTAGTTTACCAGTGTCAAATGAGAATTTTATTTCCGTTTGTGTATTTTAAGATTTCCCATGTAGAAGGAAGAAAATAGTTTTATTTTCATCTTAAAATAATCGAATGCACTTGGTATATTCACTTAAGAGAAAAATTTTGCGTTCAAAAATTTATATACTGAGAGATGTGAATAGAAATATATTGCGAAAAATCTCAAATACTCTTAATATAATTTTTTATATTCAGTTTTTCATCGCAATCGATAATTCAAAATCGCTAAAATTAAGTATTTATCTTTAATAAACAAACGTAAACTGCAAAACTATTTGACTTGTCTGTGGTAACAACCAGAGTATAAGGCAGGAATCGAACCTGCGCCCTCCGACTTCTAATCTAGTATACTAGCAATTAACCTAAGAAGGTATTAGATTTATATAGTTTAGTTTGAAGTGTCATCACCAATTTAGAGCAAAATCGATTTTACAGTAGCCAAACAACTTAGTACAGAGGCAGTTAGCAAAAGCACTTGTCCTATAGATTCGTGTATTTTTTTGCCAGTTAAGGCACGATATACATCGATTTTTGTGATATTCTTCCGACGGGGTTTGTTTGAATTTGGAACGATTTTCCGTCATCCCACGTCAAATTTGGTTTATGAACAGACCGGTTTCGGCTTTGTGCCATCTTCAGTGTTCTCGAATACTAAATCGTTTTTCTCGCTGTACGTTGTCTTTTGTATGGTTCGTTTTTTCTTTCCTTGTCCCTTTGCGTTTCTCTCTCTCGTCCTTGTATGTCTATGTGTCTCTCATTATCTCCCTCCCTCTACCTGCTACCTGTTCCTCTCATTTTTCTATATACCATGTCTGTGCTCCCTGTCTTTATTATTTAATAGGTGTATTATCTGTATGCAGGTAGTAATCTATGATTGTGCGTTTTTGGATTGGCCTTTTGTCTTGTACATCTGTTGTTATATTGTTCGGTTCCGTTAAATTATTGTTCTCTTTTGTGTAAAAATATTTTAATGGTTCAAATATTATGTCCGAGGCAGTGTTTATTTGTTCATTTATTATTCTCCCGTCAAAAGTTTTCTGTTTGTATATTTCCATGTTTTCTAATACGTTCAACCGCCGTCCTTTATGCTGTATGTGTAGCAGTTTAACCGTTTTTCTAATATGCGCTGGTGTACATTTTTTGTTGAATATGTGGTTCGCAAAATTCGATTCTAGTGTTGTTCCTGGTTCTCTCATTTTTTTTGTTGTAGTCTCTCATATGTTCCCGAAATCTGGTTTTTATCTTTCGTCCCGTTTGTCCGATGTAACTGTGTTGGCATGTGCAAGTTAATTTGTATACTCCTTGTTTATCCAGGCAGTCTGTCTCGTTTGTGCTGTCTTGGAGTATTCTACCCAAATTGTTATTTGTTCGGAATGCTGTGTTAATGTTGTGCTTTCTAAAAAATTTAGCAAGTTTGTATGTTGATGTGCCCATATATGTTAAAGTAGCCCAAGCTTTCTTCTCCTGCTCCTGTTCTTTGTTCCGTTCCCCACTTGTTTTGATCTCCCTTCTGATTTTGTCTACCAATTTTTTCCTATACCCGTTGTTGTCCGCTATGCTATAAATTATTTTCAACTCCTTTCTATATGCCTCCCGCGTTAGTGGTATTCGTTCAAGTCTCGTTACTAATTGTCTAATTGCCGCGTTTTTGTGTTGTTGAGGATGGTTTGATGAATTGTGTATTATTGTGTCTGTAGCAGTTGGTTTCCTGTATATTTCGTATTCGATCCTATTTAAGCTCTTGTTTGCCCGAATTGTTAAGTCTAGATAATTTATGCTATTGCCTTCTTCCACTTCCATTGTGAATTTTATGTTTTTGTGTTGTTTGTTCAGTAGATCCAGAATTTGTTCCTCTTTATTTCCTTCCAGTATACATATAATATCATCTACGTATCTCGCATAGAATGTAACCCCGAAATTGGTTTTTAGGTTCTCGACATATTTCTCTTCTAAATTTTGCATAAATATTTCCATTAGGATTGCTGATGTTGGATTCCCCATTCCTAGTCCATTGGTTTGTCTATATATGTTATTGTTGAATTTGAAATAATTTTGCTCCAATGTGGCTTTTAGCATATTTGCGAGTTGCATTGAAAACTCTACGTCTTTTGTCTTGTTGAGCAGTGTTTTATGTACAATGTTTATTGTCTCTGTTGTTGGAATTGATGGATACAAGTCTTTTATATCAAATGAGACTAGCCTAGTGTTTTCTGTTATATCCACGCTCTGTAGCCTATTAACTAATTCCGTGGTGTTGGCTATTGTGTGTTTGTTTTCTAGGTCCAAGTTGTCTTTCAGTATTGTTTTTAGGTATTTCGATAGTTTGTAGCTCGGGGCCGATTTGTAATTAATTATGGGTCTCATTGGTGTATTCGGCTTATGTATTTTCGGTAGAGCAATCATGGATGGAGCGCATGGGTTCATGAGTGTTAACGAGTACGATATGTTTGGTGTTATTATTTTGGTTGCCTTTTTGATTATTTCCCTGACTTTCGCCTGGTATTCGTCTGTAGGATCTTTCCTAATTTTCCGACATTTAGTGTCTTCTATCAACTGCTCCGTTTTGGTAATGTAATCAGATAAAGGAAACACAACGGTATTAATCAGCAAAAATGATTACATTACCAAAACGGAGCAGTTGATAGAAGACACTAAATGTCGGAAAATTAGGAAAGATCCTACAGACGAATACCAGGCGAAAGTCAGGGAAATAATCAAAAAGGCAACCAAAATAATAACACCAAACATATCGTACTCGTTAACACTCATGAACCCATGCGCTCCATCCATGATTGCTCTACCGAAAATACATAAGCCGAATACACCAATGAGACCCATAATTAATTACAAATCGGCCCCGAGCTACAAACTATCGAAATACCTAAAAACAATACTGAAAGACAACTTGGACCTAGAAAACAAACACACAATAGCCAACACCACGGAATTAGTTAATAGGCTACAGAGCGTGGATATAACAGAAAACACTAGGCTAGTCTCATTTGATATAAAAGACTTGTATCCATCAATTCCAACAACAGAGACAATAAACATTGTACATAAAACACTGCTCAACAAGACAAAAGACGTAGAGTTTTCAATGCAACTCGCAAATATGCTAAAAGCCACATTGGAGCAAAATTATTTCAAATTCAACAATAACATATATAGACAAACCAATGGACTAGGAATGGGGAATCCAACATCAGCAATCCTAATGGAAATATTTATGCAAAATTTAGAAGAGAAATATGTCGAGAACCTAAAAACCAATTTCGGGGTTACATTCTATGCGAGATACGTAGATGATATTATATGTATACTGGAAGGAAATAAAGAGGAACAAATTCTGGATCTACTGAACAAACAACACAAAAACATAAAATTCACAATGGAAGTGGAAGAAGGCAATAGCATAAATTATCTAGACTTAACAATTCGGGCAAACAAGAGCTTAAATAGGATCGAATACGAAATATACAGGAAACCAACTGCTACAGACACAATAATACACAATTCATCAAACCATCCTCAACAACACAAAAACGCGGCAATTAGACAATTAGTAACGAGACTTGAACGAATACCACTAACGCGGGAGGCATATAGAAAGGAGTTGAAAATAATTTATAGCATAGCGGACAACAACGGGTATAGGAAAAAATTGGTAGACAAAATCAGAAGGGAGATCAAAACAAGTGGGGAACGGAACAAAGAACAGGAGCAGGAGAAGAAAGCTTGGGCTACTTTAACATATATGGGCACATCAACATACAAACTTGCTAAATTTTTTAGAAAGCACAACATTAACACAGCATTCCGAACAAATAACAATTTGGGTAGAATACTCCAAGACAGCACAAACGAGACAGACTGCCTGGATAAACAAGGAGTATACAAATTAACTTGCACATGCCAACACAGTTACATCGGACAAACGGGACGAAAGATAAAAACCAGATTTCGGGAACATATGAGAGACTACAACAAAAAAAATGAGAGAACCAGGAACAACACTAGAATCGAATTTTGCGAACCACATATTCAACAAAAAATGTACACCAGCGCATATTAGAAAAACGGTTAAACTGCTACACATACAGCATAAAGGACGGCGGTTGAACGTATTAGAAAACATGGAAATATACAAACAGAAAACTTTTGACGGGAGAATAATAAATGAACAAATAAACACTGCCTCGGACATAATATTTGAACCATTAAAATATTTTTACACAAAAGAGAACAATAATTTAACGGAACCGAACAATATAACAACAGATGTACAAGACAAAAGGCCAATCCAAAAACGCACAATCATAGATTACTACCTGCATACAGATAATACACCTATTAAATAATAAAGACAGGGAGCACAGACATGGTATATAGAAAAATGAGAGGAACAGGTAGCAGGTAGAGGGAGGGAGAGAATGAGAGACACATAGACATACAAGGACGAGAGAGAGAAACGCAAAGGGACAAGGAAAGAAAAAACGAACCATACAAAAGACAACGTACAGCGAGAAAAACGATTTAGTATTCGAGAACACTGAAGATGGCACAAAGCCGAAACCGGTCTGTTCATAAACCAAATTTGACGTGGGATGACGGAAAATCGTTCCAAACACGATATACATGTATACCAGAGTTGTATACATGTATATGTGATTCTTAATTCACCACTAGTAGCAAAAATTTTAATGCATTCTCTTTTCGCAAAAAAATAATTGAATGCACTCATTTTGTAAAGAAATGAATTTAGTTAAAATTTTTGGAAATTCATGATGAATTAAAAATTTTTTAGTCATTTACGTGTATTTTATAAAACAAAAATAAAATTTAAAAATTATTGTTAATTTATTATACCCCAAAGCTTTTGAAGCTTATAACAAAATATCAATTAAACATATAGAAAATAATGCCTGAATTTTTATACTTTCGGTGAAACAATTCTATGAGAAACAAACAAATTTAATACTTTTTGAATTTTTGTTTTAGTAAAAAATATTCGGTGTATAATGAATTAATTAAAATTATAACTCAATTCATATTTTCTAACAAAGCAATGATTGAAAATACTTTAGCTCAATGCGTTTTCTTCACAATATGAGAACATTCAAATATAATTCTTTTTATTATTTCCTTTTCTTTTGTTTTATTTCCTTTCCTTCCTTTTTTAATGCATTTAAAATATTACAATTCATAAAATAATGAACTCTTCTTAAAGCATTCTTTAATTAATATTGTCATTTGTTTTAGGATTTAATCAAGTTTATATATTTAACATTTCGCTAAAGCTTATGTCACTTCTTCAATAGTCCTCCAATCATTATTTCAACAACATGTTGACTAGACTTAAGGTACCAACAGACGACATGTTCTTTACATGTGTTTTTTAAGCTTTCGATTCGTATGTTTTTCTTTATGTCTGTCAATATTGGTTAATTTACATAAGGTTTATAATTTTTGGTCACAAACGTACATGTTGTATCACACATGATATCGAGAACAGCTGATTACAAAAATATCCACGTCGTTTGTTTGATAAATGGCTTGCAGCCGTCGAAATATTTTTGGTTCCGTCGCTGAAGTACTGGCGACGCAAATGTGTTTTTTTTAATTTTTTCTCTTTTAAATAAGACGTTGAAGTTGTATCTAAAAATCTATACATTTTGGGACTCATTTTAATAAAACAACAACGTTAAATTAGAAAAAAAAATATATATGTATATATATAGTTTATTTGTCTTGCAAAATACTTCATTCAGACGGCTAATGATAGTGCACATAATCAACCGCCGTCGAATTTGTTCGCATGACATAGACATTTGGAGCTGTATGTTTAACATAAGAAAATAGAGCAGGCTCTATTTCAAATAATGTCTTATGCCTTTGGTCATGTTTTTTACACAACCAATGTTTTAAAAGTAAGACACGACATGTTTCCGTTTACATATGTAAATTTTGAAAAACATATCGTCTGTTGGTACCTATAGACCTACAGAAAGTAGTGAAATAAGATTTGAGAGAATATTTTCAATAATTTATCCATAGAAAACTGAGCTGAGGCATGGAGTTATTTTAATATAAACCATTATGTATTTAATACAAAAATTGTTTTAAAATAGAAGAAATACAAAATAATAATTTTCATTGTGTGAGAAATGGGTGGCGTATCATTAATATTTTTCTCGCTAAATATAACTTAAACGTCCCCAAAAGTCACTAAATTTGTGGATATTTGATAAAAACTGAAAATATATGTTCCGGAATATCTTTATGCATTCGGCATTGATATAGAGGATTTTTCAATAAAGACAGGTTGATATTGAAGTAGAGTAGAAGTATGTTTATTATTTTTTTGTACTGAATGGCTAGTGCTGCTTGCATGCAGAAACATCCTCCAACTACTAGGGTATTACACTACTTACTATCCTACGAGGGGCAAGGACTTATAAAAATGCGTGTGAAAAATCAACCAGATATATATGCTAAATATCAAGTAAATTTTTATTTTACAAGAAATTTAACATTTACTGCTCTTTTATGTAAAACAAAGAAAAACTTCGTTTCGTCTATTGGTATTGAAAACAAAAATAAAAAAAATAAACCTGTTTATTCTCAATACAAATAGAAGAAATGAATTTGTTGAATTTTTTTTAATTAGACATATCAAAAAATTTTAATATATGCCATTAAGGGTAATAGTATGAGTATATGCAAGATAATGCTATAAGAGTCAAATATACAAAAAAGTATATAGAAAAAATCGAAATTGCTTAAGTATATACAAAAAATTCTTAATGGAAATTTAAAAAAATCCGCTCTTGAGCTGGAGACAGACTAATTAATTTAAATTTCATCAATATTGTTCGATTAATTATTTAAAATTAAATTTATTTACTCGTATTTATATATAAAAATGGATAATGGTTTCTTCGGATGTTTAGAACATGAAAAAGACCGTAGATTGGATACATCCTTCTACGCCATTTGTTCTTAACTGTTACTTAAAGGTTTAGGAAAAAAAAGTAAAGTCGCAAAAATTCTCAACAGGTGGCACTGCAGTCGGTAATTCGACTTAACAGCACAGCATATGTTCTTTGTGATTTGACAATTTAAGCTGTGCGGTCACAGTTAAATGACTCCGATATTCTTATAACTTTATGCTCGAACTTAATTCAGTTTAAAAATATGTCTTGGGCAAAACGAAGTTTGTTGGGTTACCTGGTAGTATAATTAAAAAAAGATTAATTAAGATTAAATATTGTCGACATATAAGTAGTACTAAATAAAAAATACTCCTTCCATTGCAAATATTGTGCATGCGAGTTTTTTATTTACATGAAGAATAATAGCAGAAACACGAATATCTTTTTTTTAGATATTTTAGGACCCTTTTAATAAATAAAGTGTTAAATATGTTTACCTTTAAAATGCAATTCAATTCAAATTTATTGAGACTTTTCTTCAAAATACAGTTTAAAAAAGTGATGAAGAAATTATATGTCAACATAAAACTGTAGTGTATTATTTTAATTGCCTTTAAAAGTATTATTTATGAATATACACGCAACATGCTGAAGAAATTTTGTAATATATATTTAAAAGATGAAGCTATTCAATCACAATATTCTTCCCATACAAATAAAAGTATCCTGAAACATGCACCGACATGACTATATTTAATTCACCGAGATTTTTCTTAAGATTAATAAATAAATTATAAATTAATCTATGATTATAACTACCTTTTTATGAAATGCTTAGCCAAGATTACAAAAAAAGTCCTAATAATTTAACTATAGAAACATACGATTCACGCGATGATTTAAAGACGTCACTTTAAATCATGTCCTTTTGTGGTTTGTTGACGAAGGAGTTGGTGAGGCAAGCCAGGTAGGAAAATTACTTTTCTTCTGTTTTCGTAACTTTTTCCCACATTTGCTTTTTGCATTAGTTTCTAACAAAAAGTTATCGTATGAACGCAAAGGATTTTTGGAAGCAATTTCAAAAGAGGATCAAGAGAAGGACATGTCCTTAAAATTATAGTATAAATTTTCTTTAACTTGCTTGAAATCTAAGACTACAACTCTTTTTGTATAAGTGATTACTAAATGTATAAAAAATGCTTAAGAAATCAGCTTTTCTTGGTTTAAAAAAATTAAATTTTGTTGGCCAGTGTAATTGCTATCTAACTGCTCAATTAATATAATTTGAAAAATTAATTTTCTTTCAAAATATATCAAGTGAATGATATGATTTGAAAAGCTTCTAATACGAACAATAAAACATTAACAATTTTTTTAATCTCTCATTTTGTTAAACAAATTTGCCAAATAAATAAATAACATTTCCTACAAACCACAAATAAAAAAAAACTGATTTGAGATGGTTAATTATAAATATATTCACTGTGAAAATACCACATATTGTTATATTAAGTGTACTAAAATAATTATATAAACTTAACAAAAGTATCCAATTAAAATAGTAATTTTAATAACAATAGTAAAAGGACGGATCAAATTCAAAATGTACAAAATGGTAAATTTTAGGTATAAAAGTTATTAAAAAATGTATATATAACCCAGTGAAAAAAAATGGAGGCTCTTAGGGAATGATATTTTAATTGTTTCCAAAGTATTCGCTAGTGGCATTTTTTTACTGCTTCAGAAGTCAAATTAAGAAAATCTTCATTCAATTTAAAACCGAGAATTTGTTTTTCAAATTTACATAAGAATGGTATTAATTTAAGATTTTCTATTAAAAATATGTTTGACTTTCAAATAAATAAAAAAAACTGTGACTGTTAGCCAACCCTTAATATATCCAAACTTTGATTTCTACTAGTACCACAATTAACTTTTTGCTATAAAGGTTAAGATAGTTCAGGTGGAAGAGAGGAGAAAATCCATCTCTTGTCAAAGAAAAAGACATAAATAAAGGCATGACATGAAAACTAAAAACCTATATCTCTATGGAAAATCTAGGCCATGAAGGGAGTTCTTCAATTCTCCTGAGGCTAGTAATATGCGGTAAGGTGTCATCCGAATAATACCTAGATCTCAGTTGTACAATGATAGAAAAAGTGCTCCTCCTTACATCCCCTACATTCGACCTCCTCCATTACGCCGATCCGATGCAGTTTGCTTCGTGAAGACTCTAATAAACTTCCTTAATTTCAATATAACCAGAGTTTTATGCTCGTGAGGGTCGCTCCATAGCACCTCGGTCTTAGTACCCACAGTTCCGCTATTCTATAGTGTTGTGTGGGCAATTTTAGTGCAACGTGGTCTTCCGAAACTTCAAAATGCTTTGCATTAACCAGGTTCACTGTCTGTAACATTTTGGTCCTAATCACGAGGCCTCTACCACTCTCCTTCCCGATTACGTCAGAGTGGGATGGCACCCAAAGGAAATGGATCGCGTACGGTTTAATCATTGATCTTATTTTTGTAATCAAAGACGGTCTGTGAATTAACGATCTTAGACAATAATTGCTGTTTGGTTATCCGTGAAAACTTTACCAGTAGAGTAGACACTGAGCCATCATACGATCTTCTGCATGGAAGACCATGCTAAAGTTAATTTTGGTCTCTGGTACCTCTATAAAAATCCTTGCCAGATCTTCTCCCTACTTTGGAACATGGTAGCCGCTTTAGGGTCTCGTTTATCCAGGGGTATACTTCCGCTATCAGTGTCTTACAGTTAGTTTCAACTCTCTTTTCAGGTAATCGGTCATGCATATCCAACTTTAGGGCATACACGTTTCCAACATATCCCGTGGACTGGATTAAGGATATATGAAAACTAGGTTGGCTCTAGCACCAACTAAAAATGTATTTAGTAGAACATTTTTCACAACACAATTTTAAGAATAGCAAGTTAAAAAACTTGTAGGTAAAACTAAATTTTTCATGTTAAGAATATATGGAAGATGTACTAAACTTCCAGGAATCGCATTTTACAGTCTGAGTAGAATCATATAAATTCCAAATTTGGCATTTTGTTTTAATTTTGTAGGAATTGTGGATTTAACTTTATTTGCTTCAGTTATTTCATTTAACTCAATTTCTTGAATTGGATGACAAACCAGAAAATATCTCAAGTCAAACAAATTTTAATATTCAAAGTGCCCTAATAAGAGACTTCAAAGCTACGCTCCTGGGCTGTTAGATGAGTTCGTGTTAAAAATTTTTAGCTAAAATATTTTACTGTTAAATGTGACTGAAACTGTATTTTAATTGATGCTGCTCCTTAAAAAGGATTAATGTTTTTTCTAAAATATTTGGATTCTGGCCAACTCTGTAATACCCCAATTTGGACCAAGGGCATTTTTTCGTACGCATATGGCGTCCACCATGGCTTTCGCAGCTTTCCAGGATAGATTGCTATGCAAAATGAAGCCCAATATTTCATGGCTCTATTTTATCAATGGGTTTTTCATGATCGCCACTGATTTTTGTCCACTCAAATGTTTCTCATAAAACGCCCATGTTATTAAACGAAAATCCAACTTAACAAATGTATGTGCTTATAAAAGCCCACTCATGATACCATCTAAAATAATGTAATACAGTGTGGCGCAAATGTTATTTAATAGTTTGATAATTTCAAAACAACAGATTGAAAATTTTAAAAATAATCAGTAACAATAATTTTACATTCCTGAGGTCTGTATCAACCTACGCCTTATGGGCAAATAATTATCACCACATAAATGCACAGTAACATTTTGTACTATCCCAGCAAACTGATATTATGGTATTACTTTTGCGCCACCTTCTATGTAATTATGAATTCTCTTCTATTCTTCAAGCGCACAATAACTCATTCTATAATAAACGGTACCAGGGCAAATATGAAACGTCAATTTTAAATAAAGAAAATCATATGTCATCATTCATATCACTATTTATTCACAATTTTTCACTTTGATTATAAAATAAAATCCATTTGGAGAAATTCCACAACTTCAACCGCAACGATGAAAAAATCAACACTAGAACAACCTCGAAACTATTTAAACAGATGTCAAATGTTTGTCTAGAAATACAGCAAAAGAACTAAATTAAACATGAAATATGTACTTATATATGGAAGCATGTTAATGCATGCACGTGACACGTTCAACCGCACATGTGTGCATACACACATTTACACACTTCAAAAGAACTATTTGGTTCTTTAGCTAAATAAATATGTATCATTGCAAGGATTTACAAGGAATTCGTAAATAACTTAAGGAAAAATCTGTTAAAATTTTAAAGGATTGTTTTTATAAGATAATGAAGGATATTGTAAAAATTTAACTAATTGTACAAAATAGTAAAGTGTTAAATAAAATAAAGTTTTCTGTCTGAAATAACATTTAGTTCGTTGGTAGTCTCCTTAAAATTGTGGTATTTAATGACTCTGATATGGTTCCTGTTCGACCACATCTTGCTGCCATCAGTGAAGATAATGAATTATTTTTCTATAATGCAGGAGTTTCATTCTTCGCAATGAGCTCATGTCTGATTACAATTAACTTGCTTTGCAGAAAAATGTAAAATTTAAGACGTGGAAAAAATTTAATATTTAGGCCCATTATTAAAACTTTATTTTATTTAAAATGGTGTAGGAAGTGACATTTAACAAAATTTTTTTTAAATTCTGTCAAATAAAGTTAAGGTGGGTACACAGTGGCCGCTTGCTGCCAAGCCGAGCCGACTGACGCTTATTGCGAGAACCAATGCGAGAAAACTGGAACTGGTCATAGCGCAAAGCTGATGGAGTGCGAGAAAACAGTTTGGTTCATGTCTAAGATACTATTGGTTTATGTCTATGCAAAAACAAGAGAAATTTTAATTAAAACCTCTTTATAATACATATCGACGATGTTATATATACGAGAATTTCAAATGATTAAACTTGTCGTTAAAAGTTGAAAGGTAACTGATGTTTCTTTCATTTTATCTAATACTTTCCATATAAATTATGTCTAAAATAATGAAAAGCTAGTTGTCTTCCTAAGTTTAACCTTGAGAAAGTTAAAACAACAATATTTTATATGTCAATTTATAAAACAAATCTATTTATGACACTAGTGTAAAAACCATTATCTCCCTTACAGAATTGCCTGCTCATTCCTAACAAACTTATAGTTATTAAAGAGCACTAATATTGCTTTTGCTCTTCAAAAGGCCTACTTTTTTCAAAATTAAAACCGCCATTACACTCCGGAAATAAATATGTGTAAAATCCTGAAACTGGTACTCAATGGGTAACGAAATATCAAATAATAATAATATATAAATGGAAAAAAAATTTATTTTTTTTTTGTTTATTATTATTATTAAGTATATTTTAGTTTTTTATATATTTTTTTAAAAAAAATTTATACCAAAAAATTGCACCAATTGAAAGTAAATTTAGCGGAAGGCTCGACTATAAAATTCAAAAATATTTGTAGAATTTTATGCCAAGTTAATCATAATTTTAGCTGTAATTCAATATTTTATATTACGAATATGTGGCAGGTTCGAATATCCTGGTACAGATTTTAGTACCTATTTCCAATTTCCCATAGTACATTTAAGGTTCAACGCTACTCTAAATTCTGCTAATTATTACCTAAAAGCTCTTTCTTATAATGTCATCAATTTTATGTCAAGACCATTTTATGTTGCAGGTTGACAAAAATGTCCCACTGTGAAATACAGAAAAATAAGTCTATTATTATTTTGCATAGTGCCTTTTCATTATACTTTTTCCAACAAAATATTTACTTTCATTTAGCATTTGTTTGTGCTCATGTGTGCGTGTGTGTTTATGTGAAAAAGTGGTGCATAAGTATGAGTGCATTCACTTGTGTTTAAATGTTACTGATGACGATGATGAAATGTTGAAATGAAATGTCACCGCCTAAAGCCACTTAAACAGTTTCACTTTTCTTTTCTTTTATTTTATTATTGTGTTTTTTTATTATTATATAATTTTTTTTTTTTTTGCTTTAGTACGTATAAAAAAATGGTATTACAAAAGAAAAATTTAATATAAAAAATAAAAAGTTTCATATTTAAAACAACAGCGCGAATAGCCTTGTAGGGGGAAATAATTACGCAGCGGACTAGTTGTTCCTTTGAATAGTTTTGTTCATTAATTAGGCTTTCTTTTGTCTATTTTATTTCAGAAAAATTAAAGTTTAATCAAGGTGATCAAGTGGAAAAATTATTAAAATCACTTTTTATAAAAACTGTGGAGGATTGTTGAAAATTTGAGACATTTTTAAAACCAGTAAACTAAAATAAAAATATGGAATGATTAGAGGATGCCAAAATATTGTAGTGAGTATGGAAAAACCGGAATCTCTAGTTCTGCTCAAACCGATTCATGTTAAAACAAACTATGAGTTACAAACCACAAGGGCATCGAGATAAAAAAAGGGGATGACGTGTGCACAAGAATAAGTTCGGCCATAGATCTAGTGCGCCCACAGAGAGATATTTTTATTATTTTGCTTGAGCTGTCAAATGAATTTAAGAAGTTGGCGCTGTAAAGTGTAAAACTCTGGTCACCCACAGTCTCTGTCTGTATCCAAGACTATTTCAATAAAAAGTGATACGGCAAAACACCTCCTGGCTTGCATCCAAAACGGAGTACTCTCCTGCTGACCATATGTCGGAACATCTAGGACTCCCCTATTGTTCAACATCCCACCCCTACGGGAACATGGGATCAGACATCTAGGCAATCATTTCCTTCAAGACCTGGACTGGCTCAGGCAAGTGCCGCTGACTGATCTATTAGGCTTCGTAAAAGTTTTGATTGGTTTCTAGGAGCTCGAATTTCAGCAACTAGTCCTCTGAGCATCTTTATATTCCTTGTGTCTTCTGAGTATACCGGCGAAAAGTGTTTTGCGGGCCAACCTGACTTAACTTAGCCCACTATGCCAGAATTATTTATTTAAAATTTTTTTTTATCCTTTTGTTTCTTCTCTATTCGAAGTACTAATTCCTTAACTACCCTCCTGAATATAAACGCCATATGGATGTATGTCTGTGTGGATATGTTTCACTTACACACACACTCACACAATTAATATTTATGATTGTGAGAATGTGTGAGTGTGTTTGTGGACATAACAATTATTTTTCTTTATTCGTATTATGGCAGTTATTTCTACTGTTCCACTCTGCCACTGTGTAATAAAGTCAAGGTTTCATTTGCTGTTTCATTATTATTTTTGAAATTCTGTGAAATGGCATGACAAATGTTGAAATATAAAAAATATATGTATGTACATATATCCTTACATATATAAAAACTAATAGATTGCAGCGGAAAACATGGCAAAAGGATATGAAAGTGCATATTTCAGCAACATTCTTGTTGAATATTTTTTCTCACTTTTTCTATTAAATTTAACTGCAGCTGCTTTTTTCCTATTCAAAATATATTTTTTGTATGCGGTTAAATATTTAACTTGACATTTACTTCGTTTTTTACTTATGGCTCACAAGAATGGCTAAAGTCCTCGAAATAAATGCCGTGTGCGGGATTAGATGCTTCGCTGATTTCTATTGTATGAAGGAATGGAGTGAAAAGATGGAAAGTGAAGAAAACAATGCCAGTATATAGTATATAAATGTAAATATGTAAATATAATGAAGAAATTGAAAGCTAGCTAAATAACTGACAATCTAAAAATTTAAAGGCAAAAAAAAAACAAACCCTTTCTATGTATTTTAAACTAAATGTCAAGGACGATTTAATAAGTCCTTTCAATAGCTCTAGATCTTATAAATTGTATTTAGTTTTGATATCTTCCACCTTTCCGCATTATATTTTTGTTATAAGAAGTTCTTGATAAACAAAGTACTGAGCCCGGTGTTTGACTAGGATATATATATTCCCCTCGGTCCTATAAGGAGCATAGGGCCTCAACAAACTTCATCCATTCACATCTATTTATGGCAATAGTTTTTACTTCACTCCAGCTTTTATGCATTTTTCTAGCCTCGCTATCAGTTTGCCTGTGCCTTGTATGTCTTGGTAGGCCTCGTCTTCGACTCCTCTGCGGGTTCCAATCGATAGCATTCCTGGCAAGATAGGACAGCGGTTAACGGAGTATGTATTTTTGATATGTTTCAGCCCACAGATTGCTGTTTGAAATGGTTTGTGGCCAGAAGATTTAGAGAACTCTTCGGAGACATTCATTGGCGAAAACCTGTAAAGTTTTAATGTCTCGGGAGGAACGTTCCAAGTTTCACATCCATATAGCAGGATTGCTTTTACTAGAATAATGTAACGCTAATTAATATCCTGTTAGATTAACGCTCTCAGTCATAATTTTCACCAAGAGATTTAGAAAAGGAGCATTAATTTACATACAACCATCGCACAGTGTATTGCTTTCATAGAATGAATGGACCAATTTGCAAGGAAATTTTACACAAATATTAAGTAGATATATACGAAAACTCAACAAAATTGACCCAAAGACACACCCACTTTCGC
Source organism: Germaria angustata (assembly GCA_963681545.1). Classification (NCBI taxonomy): domain Eukaryota; kingdom Metazoa; phylum Arthropoda; class Insecta; order Diptera; family Tachinidae; genus Germaria; species Germaria angustata. Next base: position 9,261,793 of record OY813001.1, on the reverse strand, counting down.
CCATACATTGGTCTATTGACCAAAAGATTTAGAAAAGGAGCATTAATTTACATACAACCATCGCACAGTGTATTGCTTTCATAGAATGAATGGACCAATTTGCAAGGAAATTTTACACAAATATTAAGTAGATATATACGAAAACTCAACAAAATTGACCCAAAGACACACCCACTTTCGCCCATACATTGGTCTATTGACATGTATCAGCTTACGGCTATTTTAAGTGCAATTAGAACCTTAAAACTCCGTGCGAATCAAGTTAGATTAGGTTGAAGAAAGAAGTTGATTCATCTCATGTCAAAGACATGAAAGTACGAGTAAAAGCCTGGTAGAAGGCCTATCTTGCTGTACCATATCGAAAAATTGAAAACCTCTACTCTTCCGGAACTTCGCACCACGAAGGTAGTTTCCCAATTCTCTCCAGGCAGTACCCCTGAGGTTAGTAATGGCCAGTAAAGTGCTATACACTGTCTCAGCATAACCCAATTTTTAGATTTTTTCTCTGAACAATTCACTGTTTATCGCCACCTAGAGAGTAGTGATAAGGATGAAATACTCAAGAGCACTGAAGTGGGGGATAGTGGCCTCCAAAAACTGCACTGTTATGTTTTGCTGTGTAGATGGGAATAAAAGTTGAATAATCCTTCTTGTCCTTGCAATATAAATGTTACGAATATTATGTTATAGACTATTAAATCAAAAGTACGTGCAAGATAAATAAACTAATTAAATACAGGATTTTTATTTATTATAAAAAAAATCAATTGGAAATAATTTCTGCGTTGTTGGTAGAAACAGCAGTTAAGTTTTCTCCCATGTCCATTTGAAGCAGTCGATGTGATTGTGGTTGGTTGTTTTCAAGTTCAACATATTTTCGATATTTTCCTTCAATCTGTGTGAAGCTACGCGACAGCAAATAAAATCCACTGTCGTGTGTCCAATTCTCTTTTAGTGGAAATTGTGAAAAACTTGTATTAAAACACTAAACAACTACCATTAAAAAAATAACAAAAAAGATTTTACAATATTTTCTGAATAATTTCTTTTACTTTCTCTTCAATTCCAGTGCCGATGAAGGATTTGATGGTACTTATGCCACAAACGTTGTGGTACGTAATAACGGTTCTTGCCTTTATGTGCCGCCCGGTATCTTTAAGTCAACGTGTAAAATTGATATCACTTGGTTTCCCTTCGATGATCAGAGATGTGAAATGAAATTCGGATCCTGGACCTATGATGGCTTTCAGGTAAATTTAATTTAATTTATATTTATGTATATAAATGAGCATTCAGTATGATTAAGTGAATTATTTGAACTCAAGGGCTAGTAATTATAATAGTAATTAACTGTAATATTTTTTAAATGAATATTTTGCTATAACTATGAACAATTTCTTCAGGGATATTTTAAAATTATATTTACAATCAAAAATCTTCCTGACAGTTTTTTATAATGAAAAACAGAATTGACAAAAATGTAAAAGTAATTATAAAAACAAAAATTGTTTTAAAATTTCATTATATTGCAAATATGTTTAATTTCTAATTCTATTGTTATAAATCACTTGTGTATGTAATTTTGAGCTACACCATCTGTGTCTTTCTATGTTCTATTTCCCTATTTCTCTATTTCTCTATTAAAATTCAATGAATTTTCAAAATGTAGTGAATGATTTTACCTGGCACAGTATGATAACAATGTTGATCTTTATAAAGGTATAAGTCTATACTTTTGATCAGACTTATGTTTTTGTTTTTTTTTTTTTTTTTTTTTTTTGTTTTGCAATTGGACCAGTACTCAGGGGATGACGCCTATTTATTCAGTGCATTGTGCTGGAACTAGGAAAATAGGATAGGGTGAGGAGGATAGCGAGAGTAGTGCTTATGGATATTCGACTTGAATCTCTCAAAGCTGGGTATGGCAGGAAAAATATCTACAGGGAGCTCGTTCCACATACGAGCCTTTCGATCAAAGAACGAACTATTTCTGTAATGCGTAGTGCGATTCGCTGCTATATCGACCACAAATGAATGTGCTCTTAATGAGGAACGTGTTGCTCGTGTCCATCGAATCAAGTTTTCAGTTTGTTTTATTGGTACCAATTTACACTGTATTACATCCTTGATCATCACTACCTTTACATGAAATCCGGTATATTATATTATATATGTCTAACTTTTTCTCTCTATCGTTCATTGTACAGTATAATCTAACTAATGTATTTTTTATATTTTAAGTATATCAATACCATAAGATGCTACGGGAACGGATGTCAAGGACTTATACATCTTAAGTTCAATCATTCCGTTTGCGTCCTGCAATTAACTTAAGAAAATATTGCCCACAAAAATATTCCTGATCTGTCACTTATTCTTATAATGAAATTCTATGTATTCTATCCATAAGATTTCTAGTATTCGTTGGTCCTGGGTATCAATCTACCAATAAGTTATTCCCCATTCTTATTATTAATGCATCTTGATGTGGAAAAATATAATTAAATTATTTTTCAATTGTGGAAACTATTGAATATGGCCAACGTATACTCCATTTAAAATTCCAAAACAATGCAAAATAAATCATCTACATATTTTGTTATAAGTTTTGGTCTACTAGACAATCTCCTACCTAATACATGTATCAGGCATTCTGAGTGTAAAACACATTTATAAAGCTGAATATAAGAACAGATGTCCGCCTGCAGTCAACCCAACCAGGATAACAGACGCTGCAGAAGCCTCTCACCATTCGCCGATGTTTCACGGGTATCAACAACATCGTCCAAGGACCACCACGTGGAGATTTGTGAGTCGACTTAAAGTGTAATTGATAAGGATCATTATCCTATTAGCCCTGGGATCCCCAACTCTTTTGTTATTACATCAAAAATATCTACTATCATCTATGCAAAATTTAAAAATCCCTAAAAAATGATTGTTTCTCAAGAATTGTATGTTCTCTAACCGTATCTCATTTTCCGTGTATAATATTTATAACTGGATTCAAGGAAAACTTGTAGTTTTCCATGTAAAGAAAATATTTTTTTCTTTCTATGTACTTCAATTTGTCTAAGGTTATTTTCAAAATGTAACGAGTCCTTTACATTATATATGGAAATTTCTGTTATTTTTTCCTAGAATCCTAGTGCTATATCTACTAAGTCCATAAAAAGAGGAAATTGGTCTTAATGGAAATATATTTTATGGACCTTTGGAACCCCGTATAATCTTGCAGCTGGGACTAGTTCTACTTTAAGATCTTTTCTTTTGAAATGTTTTATTACTTTCAATTCGAAAAGCTTCTCCATAATGTCATCAATTGTCTCTTGTAATTTATTCGTAGGGCTGGCTCTTCGTCAATATGTGATAAGTGGAGTCAGCAGTAAGAATATCATTAATTTCCGAAACATTGTTCTATATATTCACAGCTACAGAATTATTACCTTTATACGAATTAAGCATCAAAATTTCCTTGTTAATTTTCAAACAACTCTTCAGTTGCCATAACCTTTTTAAGAATAAATATAACCCTTTCGGAGAGTAGCATCTTATTTATATGCTCATTAAATATTAGGAGCATTTGACTTCCACAAAACATGTCCATTTTACATGAGTTGTTACATTTATTTCCGCATTGTTATTGTTTGCCTTGTATCAGTTTCGTTAATCAGTTGTTGTTCAATTTATAGTCAATCTAGTCCTTGCTATATCCTTTTCCTCTCTTCCCTTAATAATCTAAACTTTTTTCTTTTGATTTTGTTTTACATTTTATAAAATATTTATAATTTCTTGAAGAAGCTCAAAAAATAATTCAATTAATTTAAAATAAAAGGTCGAATAATATCATCAGTTTATAAAACTTTTAAATTAAAGACATAAAATTTCCAAATTTAATTTACTTATCAATTCTCATTTACAACTAAATGCCTGTTTATGTAAATTTTGTTAATTCCTTCAAGTGTTTTTATTGAAAACAATAACAGTTTAGTGTTTTTTGTTGTTGCTTTTAATATGAATACTCGAACGAATAAATGGAGGAAATCTGCATAAATTTGCAATTGAATGTTAATATTTTATTTATTTTTGAGAAAAAATTATTTATTAATTAACTTTACAAATATATTTTCCTCTAAATAAATCCTTTAAACATTGACTAAAAGTATAAAAGGACATCAATATTAAATAGTTATCCTCATTTAACTTGGAAATTTTCAACTTTTTCCATAAGTTCAATGAGGCTCAATAATATAAATAAAAATTTTTATAAAATTTCAACATGAATCCGTTTGAAATTTATGATTTCCCTTAAATATTGAAAAACAAAATTAAGCTAATAACGAACTGGCAACAACAACGTTGCCACAATCGCAATCTCAATCTCTCACTAAAGTTTATCCTATTAATTGTATTAAATATTCTATTCTGATGTCCTTGATATTAAAAATATATCAATGAACTATGTTATGTTGACTATAGGGTGATTCGAAATTTATTCGAGCCGAGAATACAATTTAAAGTTTTTTTTTTAAATTTATATTTTTACTAAACTTTGGAGCATATAAACTATTCTTATTTGAGCATCGTTTGATTCATAAGCCAGAGTTGGACATATCGGGTACTTTTAGTCTGAAGACTCCAAAACTTTAGAATGCTCTATAAGTTTGAATGTTGTGTCAGATGCAGAGTCCTGTTGAGATGATTGCATACGATAACTTCGTAAATTCGATGATGCTTTGGCGGTTGGAGCTCAAAATCAAAAGAAAAAAACTGCTAGCAGGCGCAATTACAGATAAACAGATCATTTTATACACAACAGTCGCGATAATAAAATTGGAATCATTAGAAATCGTTCTTGCCTTTTTGTTGCAAGAAGTTCTAAAATGGAAAAATATCCTTTATTCTTAAATATATTGAAAAAAGATCTCTAAATTTGTTCAACTATTATATCTTTTTATCCGCTGAAAGATATGTAATTAATTTATTACTAAAATATTATTGCAGATCTTAAACTCGAACTATTTAATTAAACGTATCATTTTGCGCATAAACAACTTATATGCGTATACACAAAAGGGACTTGGTTTTTATATTAATAATACAAAGGAAAATCAACTTACTTTTTTCTTCAGTCTTCTTTTTTACAATTAGCAAAAAAAATTACAAATTATTAAGAGAGTTGCTAAAATTTTAAAACTCCCAGTGCCATCTCTGGTGTACAACATACTAATACTAACAGGTACCTTATTTACTAGATTTAGTTCTCTCGGATTTTTTTCTATTTCTGAATTGAGAACGTGGCTCGATGGTAAAAGATTTGCCAACGTGGAATAGGTGAAGTCTGCGGTTGATGACTCTATTAAGGAGCTAGAGAGCTATTACCGAAGCTGTAAAAAGTTTATAGATTTAAAGGAGATTACGTTGGAAAAAAAAATTTAAAATCGTTCTGTGTTATATCGGCGGATTGTGAGCCCCACTCGCTTTAGACTAGTAACCATAAGGACTCTCCTTACTCTCATGTTTCCAATTTTCTATCCTCTAGATGTCAAACGCATCACAATAGGACTAAATAATGGATCCATGTGAACTAAAGCTCCAAAATTTACTAATTTACTGGTGGTTCAAACTTTAAAAATAATTATTTACTTTATTTCGTATTATTTTCGATATTGAAAAGGGAACTTTAAATACTTTAAATTTATTGTAGAATTTGTATTTGTTTGTTTGTTTTTTTTTTATTTATTTGAAACATGGATTTTGTTCACTGCCAAATGTAAATTTAATGGTCTGCAATATAAATTCTTTTTATTTCCACTTCCATTTATTGATGTTTTTATATGTTTTTTTGCTTCGCTTTATGCGAAAATATGAGTCACATATTCCGCTAGGAAAAGTGCAATTTTTCATTGATTCTACCAACATGCAGTAGGAATACACTGTTTTTCATAAATTTAACAGCACAGAATACACAATTTATGCAACTAATGAAATAAACCCGCATGTTTTCATTTGAAAAAGTTGCAAAAGGATTAAAAATAGCAACAACAAAATTTTAACACGCCATCAAATAGAAACAAAACCAAACGAAATACAATTAAACAATTTTGACCATTAGCACGAGGGATCTAACATCTATCTATGTATGTGTGTATTTGCTAACATGTTACATTTAATAGAAATTCAAATACAAATCTTCGTGATCAACTGGAACCAGCTAGAAAATTGAATTGCAGATAAAACCAGCAAAATATAGAAAAACTTTTGCTACAAAATTTACATTTAAATTGAATACCAGAGTGATGAATGCATTTAGAATGAAAATATTTATTTTAATACTAATAAAATCCTGCAAGTACTTTAATGATGAAAAAATATATAGGGGTATATATGAATAACCTAAAAGTATGCAATATATTTTTTAATCAGTAACAGAGTGAGTGGGGAAGAGAGGACAGAGCACAGAGAAAAAACTAAGTCCTGTATATTTTAGTTTAAATCGCATTAATGAACATGAATTGCTGGATTTATTTAACAAAAAATTTTATAAAGCAGATTAAATATCATTTATATCAATTTGTAATAAACTAGATGATAAGAATACTCGACATTGTAATTTAATTAAATTATAAATTATATATAGTATATAAAATATTAAATAATATAAAAAAAGTTGAGAAATATTTTTGCCACAGCAAAAGAAATAGGGATTGTAATACAAAATAATTTTCAAAACGGGGTTTTGGCCGAAATTGTGTCTCTAGAAAGGATTTTTTGGGGAAAGCAATTCAACTAGTGATACCTACAGATTATTACCCTCCCAAACTCTGTGTAGAAGAATATTTAAAATAAGCCAGAGATCATTCAACACTCGGTCTGTCATGCTGGATAGTTTTTGCGGCAAGCTATCATTCCCCCGAATTTGGAAAGACAATCACTTTCAATTGGTTTCCGATATGGCCTAGAACTGATCGCATTAGTGAAGTATAAATAAATTCTTCCCATCCCAATAATGTAAAATTACAAAAGGCATCAAAGAGTAGCAGGCCTGCTCTGCTTGATTGTTTTAATTATTATTTATTATTATAAACTACGTGCCATCATTAAATTATTTACTTTATTTGATCTCCGTCAAAAATAATTATCATTCAAATGCATACGTTCGGGCTTATTTATTTTTTATTGTTACAAATAGATATTAAACACTAACATATACGATATTGTGCAAATGAAATTACAATTATATGCAACAAAAAAGGAACATACAATTCACGTAAATGTAAAAATAAGAATCCTTTATCATAGAATAAAAAACAAAACAAATTAAAGAATTCATCCTAAAACTATGCTGTGAATAAACTACATCAATAAATGGATATATTTTGAAAGATTCTATATCATGAATAAGTTTAGTAATTTCAGGAAATAAGCTTAATTTAAAATCTATAAATATCGCAGAGTTAAAGTTTAATCTGAATAAATTTTTTTTATAATTTAATAGAGAAATTCACATTAAGGATGATTGCCCAAAAAGTAGTGTTATCCTGCGCACTTGCCACTTAAAAAAATTGAACTTTTGGCTATTTATTCAACAAACAAAACAAAAAATCATTAGCCCTGCGAGGCTGTTTGCACTTTTAAGCATTTTAATTTTTAAAAATTTCATTAAAGTTTAATGCCTGCTACAGGCGATATTTTATTACAAATAATGTGGTATTTCAAATAGACATAAATATTTATTTCATAATAATAATCATACTTAATTTAAACATGTACAACAATGGTTTATTGGAAGCGAAACATATTTTTGCAATAACAATTTTTCGCGTCATTGAACACAAATTGAAAAAGTTTTAAGTCTTTCCCAAAACAAATGAAAGTCTCTGTTCATTCTAATAACATCGATATTATTCTATTGGAATGAGAAAAAGCAAATTGAACGAATTCCTGATTAAATAAAGCGAAAAAGGCCATACGCAATATGTTCAATTAATAGGAAGAAATATCATGAATTTAAAATGTTTTAAGTAGATGTCCATGTACAGAGCCTTAACGGAAAAGTTTTTTAATTAGAAAAATATTAAAGTTTTGAATGTGTTTTTTATAATTTTTTTTTTTTTTTTTTTTTTTGAAATATATTTTAATACAATTTTTCTTCTCTGTAAATTCGAAACTATAAATTGGAAATTTTCTGTATCAATTTACGACTAGTTAATATTTTTACTATTTGATATAAAAAGAAGATTAAAAATTTAATGCGATGGTCAAATTGCTCCCAATTGAAAATAGTCGGCCATGTTCTACAAGTATTCTGGCAATTAATCTTTTAAAAAAATAGTTTAGTTGCACTGCTGGTGAGTTGCGTTTTTTAAGAGAAGTAACACTCAGACAATGAATCCCTAATACTAAGTCCTGTTTCACACACGTCAAGTTTCTTGCTCAAGTTTCAATTCAGCTGGTAGAGGAATATCCCTAGAGTATATATACTTATTTTCTTCTCTCTTCGAGCTGAATAAAAACTTGAGCAAGAAAACTTGACGTGTGTGAACCAGTTCTAAGGTGTTACTTCTTTGTGAAAGGGATATTATAGGAAGGATATGTGGTGAAATGAGAATACAGAGAGAGGGGGAGAACTTAAATTATTTTTACAACTCTTCTAGTCCACGTTTTTTATAGCACAGTTGGATTAAGGCACAGACCGTTAGTAGTTTCCCATTCATGTAACCTGTTGAGATCCTGGCTAAGATTACCAACTTGATGGCTCATTGATGTTCTGATGCAGTTCCATATAAAGTTGAATATTATATACATACATGTGCATTTTACGAAAGCAAGTCATTAACACCGTAAGTTTTTTAATAAAATACAGAGTTTTAATAAATAAAAGAATAGACTGACTTAAGCTCTATACACCATGTGAAACATTTCTCAAATGGTTTCATTCCTTTCAAAGAATAATTTTTATCGAGGTCATCAAAATGGGTATTTTTGATGAGCTGATGTCATCGTTGGAGTCAAATCTCTTTCCACCGAAACATTTTTTCAGCTTGTGAAACAAGAAATAGCCAATCGTGGTTAAAGGACTGATGAGGAAGCGATTCGTAGACTAATTCATGGAATTTTGCCATGTTTTACCCTTTTAAAGGTAAGGAACCTGTATTATACCGCGTGCATTTTAAAAAAGGCCGCCGAGACTTTGTTGGCTGAAAGGCCCACATTGGCCTTCTTTGGAGCCGATTCACACAGAGAAACCCACATTTTTTTAAGTTCTGTTTAGTTTCTGGTATGTTGTGCTAGATCCACGTTTTGCCCACGACAAAAAAGGGCACAAAAACTTGCCCATATTGCGGTAGAACAACGCCAAACACTCTTGCGAAGTTGTCACCCAATTGCGTTTGTGGTCGATTGTAATCAAACGCAACAACCATCTTGTGAAAAGCTTTCTCATACGCAAGTGATCATTCAAAATCTGGCCATGTGATACGCTTGACTTCATATTGAGGATTATTAAGAAGATTGTCGTCGGGAGTGTATCTATAGACCTTTTTGCTCAAAAACCTTAGACAAGTGCGAAAGGTTGGATATTTGATGATGTTTTTATCAATTCTTTTTTTCTTTGCAATTTGTACAACGTACATTTGGGATTTTTTTGTTATTAATCTCGGCAATTGAATGCTTCTTTTAGTCGTCCATCATTATGACGAGTCGCTTGAAAATTATGTGAGATAATCGTCCAAGATTAAATCGCTTAAAATTTTAAAGCGAAGAAAAGACAAAAAATTTATTTAAAAAATGGTGCAATTTCCATTGAAATTTTTTATATTTTGGTGTTTTCTTTTATGATAAATCGTTAAAAGAAATAATTTTGATGAATGTTCAATAAACATCCACCCAAAATTCCAGACGATGGCTCATTTTATATTTTTGTCTATTTTTTGTTTCTAAATCTTCTTCTCTTCACTTTTCTGCTTTATGGGTAGACATATTGATGTTGCGCAGCTTTTTTTATGTAAAATGAATTTAAAGTTTTGTGAAAGCTTTATAATCCCACGACTTTCTTTGGGTTATACATACCCTCTTGATAGAAAGAACATGTTTTTATAAATATTTTCCTGTTTCCTGTTCATGGGTGCTACTTAATGGTCTAGTGAGATAGTAAAAAATAAATAAATTACTTAAAGCGTTATTTGAACCTCTATTTTTCATTATTAATTGCGTGCTGTAGGCGTTATATTTTTTCAAAATATTATGGAAAAATCTCACTCAAAATCAGCGTGAAACAGCAGCAAATTGAACTACACGAATTCACAAATAAACCCCTATAAAAGCCAACCAATAAATCAAAACAGACGATGATATATAAAATCAAATTAATAAAAAAATATATAGAATGAACCTTAGATATATATAAAAATGAAACAAATACCAAAAACAAGAAAAACATGTTCCGCATATTGTGCGAAAAATAATCGTTAATATAAATGTTTCACTGTTTTTGTGTGTAGAATAAAATATTTTATTCATTTATTTCCCTCCATACAATAAATATTATTAACGAATGTGCATAACAAGCAGTTGGCCAAATATGGCAAATTTACAACAACATCAACAAAACATTATTTATGATGGTATGACTTAAATAACTGAATGTTAAAATAAAATATTTGTTAAACACATTTCCACTAGAATGAATGAATGTTTTTTGTGTCTATTAAAGTCGTTAACAAATAAGCGCAAAATGCTACAAAAGAGCAATTTTTCGAACCATTATGGCATTGTTAAAAATAAAAATAACAAAAATAACATATCAAATAGAAAAATAAGAAATCAACAATTGATTTAAAAAACGAGGGCATTATTTACTCTAAGGAAATTAGCGCAGGATAAATATGCAAAAATATTGAGAAAAAAACATGTTTTGAAAAAAATATCCTTTATTAAAGCTGCTACCGAAATTCAAAAGACCAAGAACTCTTCTCATGGTACTTGCATCACCCTCGCATGTATTTGCTTTGCTTTTTCTCTACTTCTTTTCCTATTTATTTTGATGCCAATAAGGACACAACAGTGCGTATGACAATCGTATACATCAATGAATATTTAAAACACATTCAACCAGTAAACGGAAATCCTTTATCATGATGCTCTTCATGTATCTATAATTTATAACTAAAGGATTTTCTTATGGATTTTTTTTTAAACAAACAAACTTGCATGGCACTCATCACAATAAATATTTAAATTTTAATCAAAATACAAATTTTAATAGGGCAAATAGTTCTTGTTTAATGAAACATAAACTTTAGCACACCATAAATTTAAAAAAAAAATGTTAAACAATAAAGTGACGTGATAAAATTTTACTTGATATAAATAAATATTTTGTTAGTATTTGTGTATTGTAAACAATTAACCACGAAATTACTAATTGATCAAGAGGAAAACTTCTCCAGAAAGAATGTAAGCTTTGAAGGAAGCTCAAAACTCCTCTTAAACATTAACGTCCTAAAATCATTTTGAGAAAATAATCATTAAAAATTTCAAATTTATAGATTTTACTCTCATCCCATTGTTTATGGCTGCACGCCTAAAGGCCCACGACGTATTCACTCGGATTTATATGTATAAAACATGGGGAAAAAATTTGATTTATTTTGAATATTTGATCAAGACTATTGTTTAGTTTCTGTAAAATGTTAGTTGGGCAAAAAAAAATTACCTTTTACCTTTTTTCGAACTTTGCGTACACTTTCGCAGTTAACAATCACCCAAAAATTTAAGTCCGCGATTCATTTAAAAATTTGATAAGAGAATTTTAAAAATTCAATCATATTTCTACTTGAAGTCTACCAGAATGAATATACAGCCGCATTATAGGCTTAGAAAAAAAATAAAAACTTTTTTTTGATTCATGGCTTAGATAATTGAAGCCATTTTCTTTAAGTCTGCCATCAATGAGACAGACTAAAATACGAGGGCTGCATCTGTAAGTTACCTCCTGTCAGAATTTGATCAAACTGCATCATTTATATTGTGTTTGAGAGCCATTGATGACAGACTGCCGTGTGATATGAGGAGAAAATATAAAAAAGTGAGAGATGAGAACATCTTGTACGCCCAATTGAGGTTGAAACATAAAAAAAAATTCACGACTTGAAAGTACGAGAAACCCACAGGCATATACCATGTCTTTAAATTTTGAACAATCACTTGGGTACGAGAAAGCTTTCTGCATGGTGGGTGTCGCATTTGCTCACAATCGACCGCAACATTAATCGTGTGACAACTTCACAGGAGTGTTTAACGTTGTTCAAGCGCAATATGTAAAAATGTTTGCATCCTTTTTGTAATTGTGGACAGAACGTGGATCCACCACACTATATTAGAGAGTATACACTACTCAAAGCATTAGGTTTCTCGGTAGTGAATCGTCGCCAATATGGGTTTTTTTCAGCCGTGCGATTTATTCCACATTGATTACCTGCCAAAGGATAAAACCATCAATTGCAAAAATTTTATGAAAAAAACTACATATTTTTCCACCAGGACAATGCAAAAGTGCCGTTTCCTTGGTACGAAATCATCTCACAAACAAATACCAATTTTGATGACCTCGACAAATCTTATTATTTTGGAAGAAATTTTAAAGAAAAATGGAGAAAAGTTGAACAATTTATATAGCGCTCAGGGGAGAATATGTTAGAAATAATTTTTTTTTTTAAATCCAAAAAACCTTTGTATCATTCAAATAGGTCACGGACTTATTGACCTCCCTCGTATTAAGATTGTTACAAATTGAAAATACTTTTGCAACCAAATGTTATCAATTTGTATGTATGTTGCACACACAACATAGTGCATTATTTCATAATTTTTTTACAAACACCGGGTGGCCAATCAGCCAGGCCGAAAAGTTGACCATCGCATAACTACAGCTTTTATGGGACGCTTTTGGAAAAAATATTTATTTAAGAGTGTGTGCTCGCATTTTGGTCTTATAGAAATAGAAAAAGAAATCTCCCGGAAGTGCAAGTGGCCGCCCAGAATATTGATAATAGCATAACTTCTTAATTTCTCTATTGTGAGCAAAATACATATAAACGAGAAATGGACGATATTGAATTTCAAACACAACCATAATTGCATCCGTTTTATAAATTACTAAAAGCGATTTTTTTCGCGAGAATTATTTTTAATATTATATTTTATTTCTAGTGTATATTTTCAGCTTTATGGGCATTTATTTGAGTAACTAATTGCAGTGAATGCAAAATAAACTGTCAAAATCAAATTTGAAATTGTTTACCAAACAAAAGCGTGCGAAATACGTATTTACACTCTTAAGAGTGTGAAGGTTTTCAAGGAAATTAAACAAAAAACAATTCGATTTAGTCAAGGCCAGAGTACAGATTTTGAATTGACACAAACCTAATCAGTGATTTAGAAAATGAAATGAAATTATTTAATTTGATTAAAGCGAAAAGCGAGGAGATAACGATTATTAGAGATAAAATATAATTTGATTCCTTTTTTTTATCAAAGCCATTTATTTTATTTGGATTTATTTCTCTATTCAATCAATGTCTGGTCTTGTATGATAAAATTTACTTCAGAAAAGAAAACAAAAAAAGTAATAAAATTTCTCTTTTCAAATTCTGAAAATCAAATCAATTGAATTGGAAAACTTTTCTCTATGATTGCCATAAAAACTTATTTAATTTTAATTCTATTTTACGCGGAACCCAAGGCATTCAATTGTCGGTATCCATTTGTAACTTATGCCACTGGTTTCCAATTCAGTTTATGTTGGTATCGGTCCTACAGACGAGATTTTGTTTACAAATTCAATACTGGTATGACATTTTAATCACTGCACGTCCATATTTTAATTAATTGTTTTTAATGAGAAATGCAGCTAAAAGGCCCTACAATCTGTTCTGTGCATATGCATTATATGTGATTCTGTACATTCTGTATTAAAGTTTTACACAATGCATTTTACGAGCCAATTTTTTTATCAGCTGTTGTGTGGCAAAAATGGAATGTGAAGTTATGATTTCAAAAGAATTTATGGAAGTCATTGAGGTTATATACGTAATATTTTGGACCTACGAAAAGCTGCAAAAGGCCATTTAATAAGATTCTTTAAGAAGGTTCTCTTTAATAAAATTCTCCTCCATTGTAATTGATTAAAAAATAATAAATACAACAGAGGTGACACTGAGTAGAAAAGAGTAATCGATAACTAGAAAGTTGGCTATCAAAAACAGCTGACGTTTCTTCACTAGGCATGAGACGCGCGTTTTGCTCTGTAACTTGTCACATACAATTACTCTGATTTCACTTTTTTGACACATGTATAAAACGCAACAACGCATAGAACGGATGGTACGGACTTTCCGTTTTACACCCACACAATTAATCCCTTTGTTTAACGTCGCCGACGATTCTGCTAATATTTGCGACAAGAAAGAGGACGCTGTAGTGTACATTAACATAAAAGAGTATCAATAGCTATCGCTACTTTTCAATGAGCAGTGTTTTGCCTTCATCAACTTAAAAAGACAGTTTTGTGATGTTGATAACTTGTCCTAAACAGGGATGGAGTTTACATTATCTGTCATAATTTGCTTCATAGCCAACGCGGTAGCTACTTCAGCCACCAGCACCCTCAATCGCAAGTTAAAGCTTCCATAAACGAAATTGTTTTACGTTAAATGTCCTTTAAGCGCCAAAATAAATATGGCTAACATTCAATTGAGAGGTGAGTTCGTTAACAGTATGTTTGACATTTAGGCGCGATCAATTGGTCGCCTAGATCATGCCATTTAATGCCTTTGTACTGTTTTTTGTGGGCTCATGTCTATAGGGACAAGCCCGCAACGGTTGACGCACTGGTAGCCAATATTGAGGAATTTATTTGTGAGATATGGGCCGATATGTAAGAGCAAGTATGCAAAAATTTAACTCAGCGTAGTAATGGTCAACATTTGCACGCAATCAGCTTTAAACCTTGAATTATACAGATCCTTCTATTGACTCAAATAAAGATTTCAGAAATTTCTCTAAATTGTATGTTTTTTTTTAATCAAATCACATAAGATCTCAAAAATCACCCTTTAAATAACACGACCATCATTTAATTTATTTGTTTTTTTTTTTTTTAGATAATCTATATCCCTTCAAACTTCACTTGCTTGGCATTTAACAACACAGCGTATGATTAATACCAATTTTACTTTTGCCAAGGTTACGTATGATGGATGTTTACTAAAATATCAAGTATACCACCCGTAGCTCTTAATAAATAAATATTTTCTTAACTGTCAACGATACCAAAAGAAAAACATTTAACTTACAAACTTGAGCTCTTGTACCACGCAATATATACTTCAGAAAGTTTTTTATATTATTTTGAAACCAATTGCATGGGCAACCAATTTAATTTATCTCAAGTGTCAAACCTTGTCTTTTGGCATACAAGATCAAAAGGAAATTGAAATATATATTTGTGGTTAAGAACCACAAGAAACGTTTTTATGCCAAAAATGTAAAAGGAGAAACATTAACTTGTAAACGCAAAATTTAATCAGACTGTAGAGCATGGAAATGCGTTTCACGGAAATAAAATCGACATGAACGGAGAATTTTTTCTTTCGTTGTAAAGAAAATTTTTTGGCAACTTATTTTTCTTGCTGACACTAAATCGCATGCAAAACAAAATTTCGTGGTTTCGCTTTAAGCCTCAAGGAGGTTTTTTTTTGCTTTTATTTTTTATACACATTTAAAAAAAGTAGAAAAAGGTTAAGCCATGAACCATTCCATTGTATGTCATGATGTCACATATAACTTTCTTCACTAGCAGTACTAGAAATTGAAATTGCTTTTTTAACAACATAAAGGAAAAATATGAAAAAAAAACTTTAAAAATTTTCCCATAAAATATCTTTTCTATTATTCCATCTATTTTGTTTGTTGCAGGAAATTATGGCCGCTAGAGTGCGGCATGTCCGGAAAGAAATATTTTCTACAACTTTTATTTTTACTTTGTCTTCCTTGTGCTAAACATAATAAACATAGAAAATTTTTTTAATATTTTTCGTGTCATGGTGTTTGGCCAAAGTAACTGAAAATGAATTTTTAATACAAAAAAGCAGTTAAAAATTGTTAGAAGGGTAGCTACAGCACTTGCATTAGCAAAACGTATTTTATTTTACAATCAAAAAAATGGCTTGTAATTGTGTGTGTGTGAATGTGTGTGATATATTAATTTCTATCAGACTTTGGAACCACATTTTGGCTAAAATAAAGTAAAAAATGATATTTTAATACTTTCTTGTTGGCGTAGTTAGAACGGTAAGATGGGACTGGGCACTATTTCGAAAAAACTTTGATCTTTCAAGGAAATGTTATTTTTAAAAACAAAGAGGTCATATTACAGTGAACAATTCTTGTTGTAAGCTATTGTATCTGATTTCGCTGACTTCTCTGCTGTTGTTCTATGTAATAATTTTATTTTAATTGCGAATTTAATTAAAGGAATATATTTTACAATTTTTCATCATCAGAAACGAACGGTTTCTGATTTCATCCAGATTTTTCCATATAGGTTTTTCACAAGATATTCTTGAGATCTGAAGCTATTCTGACTATTCTCTAAGGCTGTATATAAATAGTTACATATGCATGTGTGTGTGTGTAATCCTATATATACTCTTATGTATGCATTCTAAAGACTTTTGCTTTACTTAGATGTCATAAATATATGAATCCATGAGTCGTTCTAAAATAAATTTTTGAAGTTTATTAATAAAGATATGTTTGTTGGAGCTTAAGCTCTTCATATACTGGCATTTCATTAGTCACTAAGCCGTCGACGTCAATGAGCTTTAAGCAGTATGAAAATATTCAACCCTTTACGCCTTCGTAAAATTCATACGAGACCTATTGTGTTAAAAAATTTCTTTAAATAGCATTTTTATATGACTTTAATATTTCTATCAAATTGGTTTTATAGAACTAATTTTATTTGTTCATATGTCTTAAACTCGATCCCATTAGGTTTAAACATTCGAAAGGGGTGTTTTTTAATAATTCCGAAATTTCTCATGAAATGATTATCACAAAATCCAATTTGCATCGAATGTAGGAAATTTTCCTGAAGTTTTTTGAATTGCAAACTCTTCTCATTACCGTCTTGCAAATTCAGATATATGTATTTCAAGCTTTTCAAACTGCACCGAATACATTAAACTTCATCAATTAATTAGTTCGTCAGATTTTTTATCACTTTTTCTTAATCTTGTAAGGATACTAGCGGGGCTTTGCAGGGATTTCCTGTCAGGTGGGCCAATTTTATATTCTGGATTTTTTGAGAAATTACAGATTTTAAAAATTTTTTACCTCGCATTTTTACATCAAAATTTTCGATATTATTAATTATTGATTCATCAATTAAAATTTGTATTATACACTCAAAAAAAGCCCTAGCAGGAGCTTAAAATCATAATTTTCTCCAAGAAAATACCCGATGTTATGTTCGATTTATTAAAAAATTTAAATATATGTAAATACATACTTAAATCCTCTTCTCACACATGTTTAAATATATTAATTGACAAATACCGTTTCAAAAACTCCTACCAAAATAAATATGGCTTTAGTCAAAACACACATGTTGAAGTTATTAAGTGTTAATGCCATTTAAAGCTCTAATAATATACAATAACAAATGCTGTATTTGAACTTGTCGTAACTCAAAACCAATGTTAATCAGCATTTATAAATAAATGCTTTAAACAAAAATTCGAATATAAAATCAAAATTAATTAGATGTGTGCTGTTTAGAATTTTAAATTCCTGGCATACATATGTACATATGTATGTACATACATATGTACAATAACATCACTACTTATGTAAGTATATGGGAATACGATTGGCGTTTGCTAAACAAAATAAAACATTTTAACACTCATACACACATAGTACAAAGATTTCATTATACATACTTACATATATGAAAGTATGCAACACACTGCTACTAATTAATTTTAACTACATACAATTATGAATTTTATGCAGTTGTAATTTTATAGTACAAAATATACGAAGCCATAAATTTACATTGAAAATAATATCAGTGTTACACAGGAATTAAGAAACGTTTATTATGCAATAACGTTCTTCGTGAATACATACATAAGTATGTACTTACTCTCATACATACAAATGTTGGCACCCAATTACGACGCATTTCTGTAAAGCAACACCAAGATTTAAAATAAACTTATTATTTCAGTCATAAATATTTTGAAAAGAGTTTTACAAAAAAAGAAAAACATGTTATACTAAACCTTTAAAGCCAGCAATTAAATAAATACTCCCACAAGAATACCAATATAATCAAGGCTGCATGTTTATGCATGCCAATCTGTTTATATATGTACATACATTCATACTTACATACCTACGTATACCCACATGGCACTCTGTGTGTATGTTAAAAGCAAACGACAAGAGAAAAAAAAACTTGAAATTGTTTTTAACGCACGTACTAAACTTCTTTTCTTTAATAATGTTGTGCTTTTTGTTGCTGTATTTTGTAGTTGATTTGATAGTTGTACCTACTCCTTACACAGCTACAACAACAAAAAATACTAAGGCTAAATAAAATAAGCAACAACAACTACAAAATAAGTAAAATAATGTTTCTGCACATAATCATAAACTACCATAGCTCTTGTTCACTCTCTCTATTCCTCTCTTCACTATCAAACCAACAAGAAACATGAACCCACCATGGTGGTGTGTTTGTTTCATATGAAGTTTGTGGTATTTAATCAGTGTTGCCATTAGGATACGAAAGATACATTTTTCGTATCTTTTGATGACTTCAGGTACCATGTATAATCCTGACATTTATCGTATCTTTTGAATCTGTACCATAAACTAGAACTAGACTCGACAACTTTGTAAACATGCATAAAGTTTGTGTGAAAGGGAAAGCTAATCTAGTTGTTTTTATATAGATATCTCTTCACACAAACTTTATGCACGTTATACAGTTTATGCAAAATATGATTCGGACCCTTTTTATACGTCAAAGTTGAGTACTCTGGTTGAGTACTCTGTGATCTGTACGCAGAATGTACAAAAATAAAATATAAAGGCTGAAGCACATAGAATCCGTCATCCGTCATCCGTCGACTTTTCAACTGACAGCTAGGTTAAAATACAGGTTTTGTTATGAGCTTTGTTACATACGTCTCCTTCAACGCAACGGATGAAAGTTGGGCAACTTTCAACTTTTGGCGTACGTTGAGTACTTTGACAACTATCAGTTGATTTTTTGGTATGTTTTGTTTTAACTAACAGTTGATTTTTTGGGTCTGACCAAAAATCTTCGACTTTTATCCATTATATCGACAGCTTGAGCTTTATAAAGCAAAATTATAATTAAAATAAACTCCGTAATTTCTTCAAAATCCATAGAAAATTTTTACTCTTTAATAAAAATAAATGTTGCAAACATGTAAAAAAGCAACTGATTTTCTACACGTTAACAAAGTACTCATTGTGCCAACCTCATCCGTCATTGCGTTAACGTCAGTTGAAAAAGTCGAAGGATGACGGATGACGGATTCTATGTGCCCCAGCCTTTAAGCTTTCCGTCTCTGACAAAGTTTTTAAAGTTATCATTTTGTTATGCATACTAAAAAAACAGTGACAACTAAATAGAAAAATAACATACGTATATTTTTTGTTGGGTTTTCTAAGTTCTTCTGTCGTCTGTTTATTCTTGTGTACATATATATACATACATACATATGTATGTTAAGATAAAATTTTAGAAGAAAACAATAACGAACGATCTTTACATATGATCCACCTAAATCGATGATTACTAGTAGTGCAAAGTTGTGAACATCTTTTTTATTTTCGTGAAATTTATATGAACTTTTTGATATAATCGCTTTAGTATAAGCGCCTTAACTTGTATATTCATTTTTGCAAAAAATAATTTGTTTTGATAACATCCAAAGATAGTTACATATAATTAATTTTAAAGTTTGTTTACTGTATTTTTAAAAACTACATACATACCTAATATTTATGACTTAAAATTTGAATGAATTTATATGATATCGTTTTCTTTACAATATTTTTTAAATATGAAATAAGAATGTTATGTTAATAAATGTTAAACGTTAAAAATGGGCTTTAAATTTTTTTTCAAAATGTATTTTTTTGGGAAAAAATGTATCTTTTTGGAAACTAAAATGTATCTTTCTCCAAATTTCACTGGCAACACTGTATTTAATATGGCTGCAGTGAGAACGAGAATTAGTGCATAAGATTATACTGGTTTCTTCAATATAATATCCATGTATTTGTGTGAAAGGAAAACTTAACAGTAACTGTTGTTGCTTAATTCTTATTATTATTATTATTTTTGTTGTTCTTATAAGTACATAGTAGCCTTGTACTTTATTTCAACACACAACAAACAATCAGACAACAATGTGAGTAAAAGCAAAATGGAGTATTCAACAATGCAAATACAAAAAGAAAAGTACACTTAACTTGAAGCTGTCTCTTTATTGTTGTCAAAAGTGTGTGTAAGCATATAAAAAATAACAACAAAAACCGCTAAGCATGTGCTTATTATACATAAGCATGTTTCGTCAGGCTTTAAGCAAACGAAGCTGGTGAAAACAGTGAAGGACAATGAGTGTTTGACATACTCGTAAAAAGAGGAACAGAAACAACAAAAAGAAACTTGATCTTTGTATTATGAAATATGTATGTATGTACTTAGGTATGTAAGTATGTATACTTATACATATGTACATACGTAAATATGTATAGCATGTAAGTTTTTAGGATTTATCATTAATTTTTTTCGGCAAATCAAAAGACCCATTTTGATCATTAAAATGCAGAAAAATGTAAGCCTGCTTAGCAAAAAAATTTTTGGACTAAATGAATAATTTTTAATCACGTCTAGAATCTTTGTTTCAGTTTTAATCTTTTGTTGATAAAGAAAAATAGGTCTCGTTATTGCGAGAAATTTATTCAATATGGCAAGAGAGAATGTATACGTACATATGCACTTATGTACATACATACATATGTACGTACATATATGTGTATGTACATATGTATGTATGTATTAGTTTAAAGTGAAATTATTCAATGGTTAAAATATTAAGAGTAAGACTTTTCACTCTTTCATCGCATTTATTAGAAGAAATGATGTGCATGTACATATGTATGTATATTGCTCATAGAACACCTCCATTTTTATTTTAAAGATTAAAGTGTCAAATTTCTTGGCTTCGGTTTTTCTCGATTTAATCGCTTTTGAAATTTTAAAGTTGTCATCTTGGGCTGCAAACGCCAGACTCATTGCAAAGAAAAGCTATACCTTTCTTAGTATTGCGTAAGATCAATGGTGTTGCAAGTGCGAATTTGCGCCTTTTGATGTTGGATTGAAAAATAAATGCTAAGATATGTCGCATTCGAAGTTTGTTGTTGTTGTGTGTAACATAAATAAATAACTCCTTAAAATAACATCTACTATCACTATTATTATATTAATTATTAATTTCATTTGAACAGAGTTTAATCCGTTTGGGTGAGATTTTGTGACTTCCTCCTCTTAAAAAAAAACATGGGCAAAATTGCTAATTTTATCCCAATTTTCAAATACCTACCTGTCATTACCTCTCAGCATTTTGAGGCCCCAGGAAAGTATTATAGCTATTTTTGTTTAAAGATAAGTAACACTCAGGCAATCAATATCTGCTACTTAACGTGTAACTTCTTTGTGAAAGGAATAGTGTAGAGTGGAGAAGGGGTGAAATAAGACAAGGGGATTATTTCTATTAACAACTCGGCGTTTGCGCATTTTTATTAATTTTCATAGCAGAGTTGCAGCGCTTCTGATGTTAAGCAGACGCATTAACTTTCTTAAGCTGTATGTTAGTTATTTTATTAATTGTTTAACTTCCCTGACGATTCTGCTAACATCACCAACAAAGTATCAATCACAGCCGGTACTGTTCAGTGGCCAGAGCTATGCTTTCATAATTTAAACATTTCAACAACAACTAACACAACGCTACACTGTTGCGCATCAGAAAAACTCATGATGTTAATGACTTGTCCTGAACACGTCTCCGAAACTCAGGTCCTTAGTCATAAATTGCGATAACTACTTTAGCCAACAGCCAGCTACATATATGTGTGTAAAACTCTAACGACTTCTAAATTATAGAATCAGTCGGAATAAAATTAACGGAAATATTAATACTCTGAACTGACCTTCGTAGACTAGTAGGTAGTGTACTAGACTCGTAGTGCGAAGTGCAGCTTGTGTCTGATAATTAAATGGAGTGCACAACAAGCCTTCACTGGCTTAAGTGTATGTCGTATGGCATGGGCTTATCACACCCCTCCAACCAACCTAACCTAACTTAACCTAATACTCTGATACTTATTTCGATGTCGTGTGAATTGGAATCGATAAATCTTTTCAGAATAATTACTGTTTTTAATTTTTTATTCTGGAAGAAAATAATAAATTTTTAAAACAAAATTTTACTAATATCCCCTATTTTTAATTTAGAATGCTTTATATTAGATGTTTATTACAATTTCACTTTAACATTCACATTTAATAGTTAGAAAGGATACTGGTGCCAAACAATAGATGATATGCAAACAGCGATCTTAATGAATATTTGTATTTTTTTTTGGCATTAATTCTTAAAGTTTTTATTTTTTTTTTTGTGTTTGCTGTCTTCTCACTATTTATCTTTTCAAAGAAAAACGTACGGAAAAAAATTATTTACAGCAATTACCAGCAACGTGTGCAGTACAACGATGTTGCATCTTATGTCGCTCTTTATGTGCATGCATAAGTATGTGTATGAGACTGTGTGTGTGTTCTGTATCCTCATGTGCTGAAAATGAAGATGTCTTCGTCTGCCACTAAGAAAACACACTTGTAGTTGTAAATTTCTGTAAGCTGCTTAATAGTGGCACATGCAATAAACTAACACTCTGACTCAAGCGTCAAGCCACTTAACAACGAGATATCATTAGACACTTGCTTTTATCGTAACACCTGCAAAAGTGGAAAATTTTTGAAAAATGGTTTCCTTGTTCAAGAGTATAGTGTTTTTCTTCTGCCTGTTTCCTAAGGCTGTCTTAATCAATACATTTTCTTTATGTGCACTTGAGCTGGGAAATATTTTTTTATGTTGTGTTTTGAAGGTGCCTTAAAATGTTTAATTTTTATCTTTTGCTTGATCGTTGGCAAGTAAAAAGGGGATTGGAACATTATATAACAAAAAATTTTTTTTTGATACATAAAATATTGAAGGACTTCAAATGTTTAAATTTAAGATTTAGTTTTTCTTGACGTTTAAATAAAAATGTTGCAGAATTTAAAATTGTTTAGCGCCAAGTTTTTAAACTCATTTGACAGTCTTATTGCATATCAAATATAATTTATATGCCATTCTGTTGATATGATTTATAGTTTTAAAGTTTCAGCCCTCCCAACTTAGACATATCGGGCATATTTTGTGGAAAATTAGTAACATTGAACACTCTACAACTTTGGAATGTGCCATCGGATTCAAAAAAAATTTATATCAATCGAAAGGACCGAATTTCTTCTATTAAAAATAATTGTTAAACTTAAGTTACTTTTTATTCCAAGTCCATCTAAAATGATAAAATATTATTTATTCTCAAATATCCTGAAAAAATAATATCTTGATTTATTTGATTCTTATTATTTTATTTATATTTATTTGCCAGAAATTCAAACTGGTTTTTCAATGTGTTCAAAAGCTTTGACAGTTTCTTATGGCTAATTAAAATTGTTTCATATTAACTGATGGAGTTCCATATTTCTTTTGCAATTTCATCTTAAATTGAAGGTTGGTCAAATGTTAAACTTATATATATATTTTTTATATTTATCACATACTTATTCCAATTGAAACAAAAATTATTTAGTAGCAAAGAAATAGTCATAAAAATTGAGTGCATCTAAACCCCAATTTTAGTATTTTTAAGAAAATTAAGATATCATAGTTATCTGTTTATTGCACAATATAAAAAATTAGAGATCCTTTTTCAGGATATTTAAATAAAAAGTCAATTTTTGTATATTTCTTCGAGAATGACGTTGTTCTGGCGATCACTGTCAACGGCAAAGGCTATAGGTCGTTGACTACCAACTTCATTTCGCATAAATTTGGTGAAATGGATACTAACGACATTTGGTTACAACAGGATGGCGGTACCTTCAACACAGCTCAAGCCACATTGGATACTCTGCACGAGCACTTTGATGGTATGACCATCTCACGTGGAGCTGATGTTAGCTAGTCACCAAGATCATGCGATTCGACACTCTAAGACTTTATATTGTGGGTCTCTTCTTACGTGTAGTAGGTCCATGCAAATAAGCCACAAGTCACAGAGCTCCTCAAAGCCACCACAACCCATGCGCTCGATTAAGTTCAGCCAAATTTGTGCTCCACATTCAGGGATATTTTGGATTTTGGATGGGCAACACTAAACAGAGCTGCGGCGGACAACTGCATGATATTAAATTTAATTTATAATAGTATCAATAGGACCGATGACGCCGCAGCATAAAATCCCTACCAAGCAGTGACTTTTGCGAGATGCATTAGATGCTCTTGGATCTATTGTCACAAATTCGAAAATTTTTTTTGTTGACGTACCTATTTATCTGGAAACTAAGGGTGATTATGGGGACCGTGATACTGAACGATATGTCCATCCACGCATGGATGGATATAGTTTTAAATAAATTACAGCCAATTGCACAGATGTAACTCTAACATTATGGATGCTGTCAACACTCAAAGTTTAAAAGTCCCTATTTGAAGACCCTATACTAGCTCAAATATTTTCGTTGTCAATGATATCTCCTTAAAAAAAAACAAATAAGCATGGAATGTATTCCAAAGTCATGTGTCGTCTGCTAATTAAGGCAAACAAACCACATACATACATACATCCATTCGAATATTTATTCTAACAAACATTTTCTACAACCAAAAACCACTTTTAGATTATCTTAAATGTGTAATTCGTTACCTTAGCACTGCAAAAGCTTATTTATTAAAGAGTTTGTCTTAAAACAGATTTATCTCGTTTTATATTTTTTACATTTCCACAAGGTACAAGTAACCTCCATGGCTGATGTTTGCTCTTGTTTTTAATATTCGCCATGAGTGCTCTTTTATTTGGTTTAAATTAACTTTTTATGCATAAAAATGCTAGCAACGTCAGGTGGAGAGAAAATTTTATGCTGAAAAAAATGTGAAATTTATTTAAATTAAATTCACATAAAATCTGTTACCTTTACTTTATGATAAACACACACAATTCCTTTATCCTTACTCGTATATCCTGGAATTTTTTTAATGAATATTGTAATTTTTTACCTACAGGATTAGAGACACGTAATGAATTTTAATGTGAATAAAAGTGAAATGTAAATAACAAGAAAAAGTAACTGCGGACGCCTTCCAATAATCAGGATATAAAAATGTTGATTTAAGACGTTGGCCAAAATAAATACAATATGGTAGTATAATTATCCTTCAACCGTATAATTGAATTTTGTTTCTTTAAATGGCGACAATATTCAGTGTTATGGTGTTTATTTTTAAATAAAACGATGCAGAATATACAAAGTTAATTTTCAACCGAGGAAAAATGTTTCGCAATGAAATGATTAATTATTCGAAAATACCCACAACGTCAACTTCAGCAAAGTTTTCCCATTTTAGAGTATTAAAAAATATTTTTGCTTTGCTTTAGATTTATTAATGGCATGCATGTATTTGCCTAATTGCAAAATAAATTAATGGACTGAAACCAAGTTAATAAACTTGATCTTTACAGTTCAAAAGCTTTAATTAATTCACTTTACTCCTAATCTCTCTCCCTATCTCTCTCCCTCTCTCTTTCTGCTCTGAATGGAATTGTGGAGCACGTTCATCTGTTTTGTCTAGATATTAGTGAATGTCAGGAATTTAAAAGTTTAGATGCTCGCAAATACAAATACAAAAATTTGAGAAAATATTTGCGGACGATCATGACCACACCTATACCCCATTTTACAAGTTACTCGTTTTACATTTCTAACATCTTACATGGTTTTTTTAAATCCAAAAAAAACTTTTGCAGAAAATTACTAACTTTGAATTTATTTCTACTTATAGGATGTTTTCTTAAGAGCTTTTGGATTTGAATTAAAAATACAACATAAAATTTAAAAAAATTTATGAAATCTTTATTCGAGTCGATCTATATAATTCAATATTTGAAGCTGATTTCATGTAAATGTTGACCGTGGCACGCCTCAAATGGTTCATACGCTGGGTCCAATTTTGGCATACTCTCTCCAACATATCAGCCAGTATCACACTTATAAATTCTTCAATATTGGCTTCCAATACGTCAACCATTTCGTGTTTGTCCCTATAGAAATAAGCCTTAATATAACCCCAAAAAGAAAGGTCTTAAGGCGTTGAGTCGCACAATCTAGGCGGCCAATTGACCGACCACAAATATGAAATAAACTGTTCACCGAACTCGCCTTTCAATTGAGACAATGTTTCGTGTTATGCTGTGTGGCATATGGCACTGTCTTGTTAAAAACATATGCGAGCCAAGTCTGGCTCTTCTATTTTGGGCAAAAAAAATTGCAATCATCGCACGGTAGCGCTCGCGAATCCAATAACGTTCCTGCCTCCATCGTCTTTGAAAAAGTACGGTCCAATGATAGCACCGGCCCATAATCCACGCCAAACAATGCATTTTTCGGAATGGAATGCTTCTGGCTGGTCTTCACAACAAATACAGCAATTTTGCTTCTTAACGTATCCATTCAGCCAGGCTTCGCTGGTCAACACAAATTTCCGACAAAATAGTGGATCTTTATCCAATTTTGCCAGCGCTCATTCACAAAAAAATTGCCATTGTGGTAAGTCGTGTGGCTCCCTTTAAAAGGTTTTACACATAAATCCTTCCGCAAAATTTTCCACTTAGTGGAGAAACAGAGGCCCGATTCCTATGAAAGGCGCTGAATCGATAAATCTCGGTCATTAACAATACTGCCGGGAACAGCTGCGATATTTTTGCCTGCCCGTACTCCATATATGCGCGTTGGTGGTTTAATGTCCAATAATGTAAATTTGGTGCAGAATTCAGTCACAAGATTCTGAACAATCGCCTCAGAAGATCGCCCAAACTGACCATAAAATGGACTTTCTTAACCGAGCATGAATTTTGATAATAAAATTAAATATTGAAAAAGCTTGTGAAAGCTCGAAATTTCGAAAATGGTGGTAAAATTGTCTTTTTTTTGTGTACATTGTACTAACTATACAAATCTAATTATATAAATTTATTGCTCTGCAATGGTTTTTCTATAAAAACAAATTTTTTGCTCTTTCAGAGTGAAAAACATTAAATTTGGTGTTCCTTAATAAGCGAGACTTAAGCGCAGCTGCATATTCTGATTAATGACTCAGAAGTCTTTTATTTATAAATAAAATGCTACACTTTTTTTCAGAATAAAGAATGATCTTAGATTTTATAATAAAATATTAACATCTACTTTTTTCTATTGTGAAACTTTTCTTGATCAAAGCCATCAGAGATCCCCTCTTTGATCTCAGGTGGCCAATAGAAGCGTTATGAAACGTGCGCAATATTTAACTGCACACGAGAGTATTGCTGCTGCCAGAGTTAATGGTCTGAAGCCCTTAAAAGGATAGTTTATTCAATACATAATTGATGACCTACAAATCTGCTTGCAAATTTAAGCGCATCACCCTTTGGGTTAGAGATGAAGCCATTTTGTGATTTCCACTGCCAGCATCTATATTTTTTTATTTTTATTTAATTTCTTGTAAATGTTGGCAGGACAAACTGTTTGCAGTCTTATTGCCCTTATTCTTCTAGCTTTTGTTAGTGGTGTTTTTTCCTTTTGTCATATTTATGTGACTCCAGGAAAACATGAAATAAAAGCCAGCAACAACAGAGCCAACAGCATCATAAAAAGTTATTGCTGTCAGGGAATCGTAGGGTTTTAGTGGTTTCAAAATAAATATTTTTATTTGTTGTATTTTGATTAAAAGCCTCACGCGACTTGCAGCGATTTTTTTGCTAATTTGTATATTGATACTGCAGTAGTTGGTGCACCCGAATGCGTGTGTGCTTTTTTCTTTCACCTTTTTACTGCTAAATTTTTGCTTTATGAAGAATATATGCAACCTTGGGAATAAATTCAAAAAATATTTTCTAGGCAAAATGCTTTACAGAAGATTTATCACTGATAATATTAAACAACTCATCACACTCTTATACTACTTTTATTCGGTTTTGTTTCTGATAAAAATATTGCATTTATTTGTGTACTGTCTGCATATTTATGCTCTGCTTTAAGAAAATATGGAGCATGTTCATTTCTAAATATGTTGCACATATAGCATGTAAATATGTTACATGTCTTGTACTCAATTTTATTTCAGGATAAGATATTACCCCTTTCTCAACGATGTTTACTAATTTTATGTACAAATAAGCGGACATAAGACATCATTAAAAAATTTGCATTGAATTGTTGTTTAAAAAGCATGAAAACAACGCAAGGTACAGCGATATATGTTGCGTGAACAACACTGGCTTTTTTCTGTACTAATGTTAAAATAGACCGAAAAAACTCTGCAAGAACTTACAACAACTAAACTGGGTACATGGAAAAGCGTGAAAGAAGTAATTAACAATATTTTAGAAAAAAATAATTCTCCGGCTCTAAAAACAAAACAATTCAAGCCAAAGTCTACCATAGGGCATATAATAAAAATATATGTCACAGCATAACGCAAGGCTATCAATTTAGTGATTTTAAAACCGCCGGTCTAGGCAAAACTCTCAGATGTTTAATATCTGTCATGTCAAATATAATATATTTAAAAGAACCAAAAAATGTTCATAAATAGTAAAAACTTACTACAAAAAAGGTTGTTCAAATGTGGCCACATTTCGAGCATCACGGACCGATTAAAGCCGTCATATTCGATCCGCTGTGCAACAAATTGACAAGATTATAAATAAATTTGAAGAGACTGGAAGCGTTACAAATGTGTGTCATCGCATTGTGCAAACTGCCAAAAATATGTCTTCTGTTAGTGAAAGTGTGGCAGATAGTCCAAATTTGTTGATTCCATGGCATTCTCTGCAATTGGGACTGTCTTGCGGGTCATTATGGTATATTTTACATTTGGACCTGCACATCTATCATTATAAAGTCTGACTCACGCAACAATTAAACCCGACTGATCATCCACAACGCCGTAGATGTGATGATTGAGTGATAGAGCAACAGATTTTCAATGCTGATTTTTCGAGAAAAAAAATTTTGCAGCGATGAAACTCATTTCTCACTCGGTTGTTAAGTTAACAAGCAAAATTTTTACATATGGGGTTCAGAGATCCCAAAAATTATAGTAGAAAAGCCACTGCATTCGGAAAAAGTGACTTTTTTGGGCGCATTATAATCTGAAGGCATCATTGGGCCGTATTTGTTCGAAAACAACGCTGGAAAAAACGTTACCGTCAATTCAGAGCGCTGTGGCCGTATGACAAACGACTTTTTTGGCCTGAAATTGAAGATTTTGAACTGGACAATATGTAGTTTCAACAAAATGGTGCCACACACAAGATGACCGGTCTTGACTTTATTGCATGGAAAGTTTCCAGAACGCGTAATTTCGCATTTTGGCGTCAATTGACCACCAAGATCATTGCGATTGGACGCCGTTAGACATTTTTTATGGAGCCACATCAAAAAACATCTCCAAGGGGACAATTTCTTAACGTTGGAGTATTTGAAAAGCAATATTCGTCAAGATATCGCCGAGATATTGGCCGAGATGTGCGACAAAATGGTCGAAAACTACATAAAAAAGGTCCACATCCGTAACCAATCGAGAAACAGTCATTTAATAAAATTATATTCGTACATAATGGCGAAATTCAAGCAATATAATGCAATAAAAGTTTGATAAAAATCATAGTTCAAAGTGTGATTCATTTAGCTTTATTTTTCAAATGGAAAAATGGATAACCCTGTATAGCACACAAGGCATAAAAATAACACCATTATATAACAAAATATTTGCTTTAAAAATACTCTAGTATTTGTGTTATTATGTTTGATTTACGTTGTCTGAACAATTTATACGCCTTAAATCATTCTAATTATTTCAGATTTCACTACCATAAATAAAGCTCGAAAAAGACATCATTAAAAGTTTTGTAATTTTTTTGAACTCTTTGCCACCATCCCCACTACAATTTCCCATCTAT
Organism: Germaria angustata; assembly: GCA_963681545.1. Lineage (NCBI taxonomy): Eukaryota > Metazoa > Arthropoda > Insecta > Diptera > Tachinidae > Germaria > Germaria angustata. Next base: position 9,231,355 of record OY813001.1, on the reverse strand, counting down.
TGCTATTGATATTCCAGCAACTAAAGTAAGTGTCTCTTTAGATCAGTAGCAACAATATTTCAAAATGCTGTCATCGTTTCATGCCGCTGCCTTATGTTGCAATAGGAATAATTTATTTGGCAACAGCTGCGTTCTACTTAAATTTTATTCAAAAAAAAATATTTCTTCCCCAATTGTTAGTTGACGCTGTCATGACAATATTACACCCGAACTGCTCAAACAGCGTTCTAGAATTCTTTGCTAGAGACGGTAATCTTAAAAGCTGTCAATATGTCACTGTCATCAATCCAGCATCATCGATGCCATTAGAGCCTATTAAAACACTTCGCACTAACTTTAATAAGTTTTTGCCATCCGCTGACAATCAGTAACACTTTAAGCCTGAATTTTTATGATTTCTAGGGAAAGCGAAATACAAAGGTTAACGATATTGTAGCAAACAAAGCAAATACGAGTAAATATAATTTTAATAGAAATCAATTTTAAAGTATAATTTCTTATTTTATAAAATTTATTTAATGTTATTTTAAAAGGTCTAAATAAGAATTAATGGTTTTTATATTTAAAAAATTCCCAAAAGCATTAGACAGAAAGATATTTAATTTATACAAGAAGTTATGAACATTTAACGAGATAAATATAAGGAAATATGAAGAGATAAATACGCCAAAGAAACATTATAAGACATAAAAATATTAGCACAATAAAGATATTAAGACATTAAATCACTAAGACACTGGGTTACCGAAAAATTAAAGCACTTAAACATTATGTTATTTAAATGCTAAGACAATATATAAATCATATAGATGTAATAAAAGATCAAAGACCTAAAACTACAAATGTGTGCAGACATTAAAATCTAGTATTTGTAGGAAATGAACACCTTGATAAACAATTTTTCCTCTAGAACACTATGGCTATAACGCACTACAAAACTAACGCAATCAGGATATTAAGGCATTGAAATATTAGGGCTCTGAAACATGAAAACAAATATTTTAGGATCCTATAGTATTTAAAGCTGAAGACATTACCAAGATAAGATGTCAAGACACTTAGATATTAAGCCACTAAAATGCTAAGATATCCAGATATAATGACATAAATATATGAAAATATTATGATATTAAGACAATAAGAGCTTAAGTCATTAAGACATTTAGACATTAAGACATTAACATGTTAAGACATTAACATATTAGAACAGCGAGACATTAAGACATTAAGATATTTCGCCATTAAGATATAAAACCCTTAAAACATTGACACATAAAAACATTGAGACTTTAACATCTTAAGCAATTAAGAAATTAAAATATTAAATTAGTTAGATGTTAAGACTCTGAGACATTGAAACCTTAACACATCAAGACATTAAGACATTGAAACATTGAAACATTAAAACACCAAGACATTAGGATATTAAGACATTAGGACATTGAAACCTAAAAACCTTACGACATTAAGACGGAAATATTGAGATATTAAGGCATTTATGCATTTAGAAATTAAAATCTCAAGTTATTGAAACATTGAGAGATCGAGATCTTAAAATATTAAAATGTTATGACATTAAGACATAAAAATTTAACATCTCAAGGCATTTAGACATTGAGATATGAAAACGTTATCGCATTAAGATACTAAAACAACACGACCTTAAGACATTAAGGCATTGGGACATTAGGATATTGAAATATTAAGACACTAAGACATTAAGACCTTAAAACCTGAGCTCATTAAGATATTGAAACATTAAAAAGTGAAGATATTAAAATATTAAAACTTTAGAAACGCTGAGACATTAAAACCTTAATACCTCAAGACATTAAGATATTAAAACATTAAGACACTAAGAAAACAAAATATTAGTAACTTAAGACTTTAAGACACTAAGATATTGAAATCTGAAAACCTTGAGACATTAATACGTTGAGATATTAAAACATTAAGCACTTTAGATATTATGATATTAGGGTCTTAAGACCTCAAGTCATTCAGACATTGGAAAATGGAGACATTAAATATTACGATGTTAAGACGATAGGGCATTAAATATATAAAACCTCAACTCATTGAGATATTAAGATATTGGAATACTAAGACATTAAAACCTTAAGACATGAAGACATTGAGACCTGAACACCTTGAGACATTAAGACATTAGGACCTTAAGATATTGAGACCATCATACCTTAAGAGATTAAGACATTGAAATATTAAGACACTAATAAGTTAAGGCATTTAGACTTTAAAATCTTAAAACCTTAAAACATTACGATATCAAAGCATTCAGATATTGGGACATTATTACCTTAAAAGATTAAGACATTTAAATATTAAGACACTAAGACATTAAAGCATTTAGACTTTAAAACCTTAAAACATTACGATCTCAAGGCATTCAAATATTGGAACATTAAGAAATTATGATATTAAAATATTAAAATTGGAAAATTTTACCACTAACACATTATATGACCAACAGATTTAAATGTGAATACGAAAGGACATTAATTCATAACAAATTATTCAAAAATAATAAAACAAAACTACATCATTATACAGAAACACAAGGACATTGACTTATTGCCATACGAGTATAATGCAATATTTTGGCATAAAACAGTAACATATATTTTTAAAAAATATGTAGAAAAAAGACAAGACTAAAACTAAGAGCAGACACAAGGAAAACTCTCCAACGCATCTTCTGTTTTAATAACAATAGGTTTTATAAAAGATTTGAAAAAATAATTCAAAACAAACCCCACAACAAAACTAAAAGGAACAAGTAAATGTTTTTTATTCATGTTTAACTTTACAAAAGTATGTCATGTTTGCAACGAATAAAAATTATGCCGAAAACATTGCGATGAAATATGAACATAAAAACTAATTTACAACCGAAAATGAGAGAACAATGGCAAGTGGGAGATATTATTATCAAAAATTACATAAACAAGCCAAGCCTCATGGATATGAAAAAATGAAACTGTAACTTGGGTTGCAATATACTTTTTAAAACTTTAAAACTTTAGATTTAATAGGTATTACATATTTGGCCTAACCAGCATAGAAAATTAGAAACAGATAAAATAAAACAAAAATAGCCTAAAATTATGTTAAACAGAACGGAAATAACATAAACCTTAAAGTATGCTATGACATTTAGATCAGAAATACGTAGTATTAGGAACTACTAAACGTAGTATTAGTTTTAGTCATTTCATTTGTAAATATTATTGGTGAATGAGAAGATAATTTAATACATTTTTTTATATATTAAATTTGTTTGAAAAAAATCTTTAATAATAATAAAATATTTATTCTTTTGATGCAGGTACTTGAATTTTTGATTTTTTTTTATTCCGAATCCATAATTCATGTTTGTAAGATAGGCTCTTAAAGCATTTTTTACGGTTTCCCACATGACAGGTTTTTAATAAAATAAATTTAAATAATTATTAATTTGGTTGATATAATTTTTCCCAGGGATAGTTTTTGCTGCATATAATATCACGAGCTCAATTGAAAATAAAACAAAAAGCGAACAAATATCATGTGTTTTTAAAAAATCCTTTACATCCTAAAAGTATGCACCATATTTTGGCAAACAAATGAATGAAATGCAATTAATCATGCGTTGGGATTTTTGAAAATAAATAAAAACAATGAATCAATTTATTCCTTTAAAAGTTCTAAGGCATACAATTGAAATCGTTAATTCCACGTCAAATTAAAATAACTTCCTTCTGAAACTACCTTAAAAATTTACTTACAAAGTAAATTTAAGAAAAACATTTATTTTTCTATTCTACATTGACAGTAATCTATATATAAATATATTTTTTTAATTAATTTATTTTTTTTAAGGACCACAGCCACTTTCACTTGATTGTAAGTCTTTAGACTAAACTCATACTCGTGCAAACAGTGTTTGTTGTTTTTCCAGCTAAACTCGATTTAATACAATACGCTTTAATGACGTTTGTTTTAGGCATTTTTCCAAAGCATACTTATAAGGGCGTTACATTTCAAAATCCCTCACCCTCTAATGTTTAATTTATTCCTCAACTAGCACATCTAGTTTCAGTTTATGTAGGTTAGTAGCGTAGCATAGGCCTAGGCGCATTTCCTGTGAAACCAACGTCATAAAGGAATTTAAGGATATAAAATCCACTACAATGAATTCATTAAAAAACAACAACTAAATATGCAAAGGCTTTTCACATGTAATATGCTCACGCACACACACATTAATGATGTTTAAATATTTTCATTCAGCGGCTTTTACTTTTCTTTACTGCTGAAAACGAAATAAAAAAAACCAACATTGACTTTTTTCAGTTTTATCGCACACAATTGTAAAATGAAAAAACCTCAACTTTTTTATATGCATACATACATGCGTACATATATTGCAGGCGAAAAGTATTACTGATTTAAGACAGAAATATATATTTTTCAGTTACACTGAAAAAAAATTATCAGAATTTATAGAAATAAAATTTTTTGATCAAATTATAAAGCATGAGAAGTTGAAATATGAAAGTGAACTTTTGGTAATTATATCTTTTAAATATTTTTACCTCTTTTAACACTTTTAATTAAAATAAAATTTAAGTTAAAAAAAATCTTCTTAAATGGTTAAATCTTTTGTTTGTAACTATTCACATTTCGATGCTCTTTGAGTATCACTGTCAGGAAATTGGGTTTGATTAGTAGTAATTAGTATTTTCAAAAATGAAAGAAGTAGAATTTTCCTTGCCACATTTGAAAAAAGTACACGTGTATACTTTGCCACAAATCAATTATTTAACAAGTTTAGAAACTAAATTATTTGATATATTAAAAGAACATTTTATACATACATATATATTTATAATTATAAAATTGTTATATATGTATATGTATGTATTAGCGTCATTTTCTGTATATAAAGTGCATGTGACTGTGATCTGCCTTAAAATTAATTCTATTCAAGAGTACCTTTATGAATTTTAATCATTTAGAGCATTTCGTCTCTTGTAATTTTTTTTCGATATTTTAAATTCACACATTTTAAAGTTTGGATAGTGAAAACATTAATAACAATATAAAATCATTGAAGTTGCATATGAACTGCTGTTCATATCCTGTTGATCCGATCTATGTTTTGCAATTCCAACTATTAAGTTATTGTTTTTTGTACCTACTTTATCGTAATTATTACTATTGCTCCCAGCGCATGGTACTCTATTTACAATTATTCTAAAAGTCTATTGTGAAATCATTTGAAAGATCCAAATTTTCATTACCTCCTGATTACAAGTTGTATATCTTATTTACTTCTTTGGAAGTTCTTTTTTAACCCACTTGAAAAGAGAAGAAGCTTATCAATTCGTGTGTATTTTTTATGTTTGTACTGGCATAACTTTATAATTTGTGAACTGATTTTCAAAAAGAATTTATTTACTTGCAGATTGGCTCCATATTTATTAATAATTATTATTTTTATTATTATTATTGTTATTATTATTATTTTTTTTTTAAATCGGATAAGCAATTTAACCCCCGCCCCCGCATAACTCCACCATTTATGGACCAGTTTTTAAATTATTTTTTTGTTTGAAAAGCTTCGCTTGTAGTTTGATCCCATATTTTTTTTAATCGGACGGGCACTTTACCCCTCGATTTACAGTTTAACTGGCAGTTTGTTTTCAAAAAAATTTCTCAAAAGGTACAATCGGACGGACAAAGTAGCACCCCGAGATACACACTATAATATAACTCCGCCATTTTCAATTTTTTTTTTATTTGAAAGAGTGTGAAAGATTTAGTACTATGAAAAATCGAGAAGACGCTTCGTCGGTTAACCTGTAAGTCCGCCATTTGTTGAATAGTTTCTTAAATTTTTTTATTGGATTCGTCATACTTATAGTAGGGTCCCGTAAATTTTACTTGGAGGTCTTATGAAAAATGTGTCAGTTGACGTAAAGCTCCATAATTTGCGAACCCAGCTTAAGTGCACTGGCGTCCTCTGTCATATTACTTATAGCAGACTACAGAATAATACTTTCATATTTAGAAAGGACAACATTGCTGCTCCCTATTTTTCCGTATTAAGCTTTTACTTAACCTTACGCTAAGTGGTGTACAAATCATCAGATGATCAAATTTCGTAGGGATGTAATTCATATCAGCGATCTCTCGCAGAAAAAAATTTAATGGATTAAATCGGATTTAAAACTAATCAATAGTTGCGTCGCACAGTGGCTGAAAAACGTTTTTCATTGGCCAAAATTCTGTAACTTTTGAACCGATCAAAATATTGAAGTAATTCTTTTTTTAATGGATAGATATTTAATTCAGCTTGACTCAGTTTTAATTACATTGAAAGTGATTGAGTACTTCTTAAGGACTTCTAGGTCAAAGTTGAACTTTTGATTTTTTTTTAACTTTTGGAGTGAAATATGGGTTTATTTTTTTTATTTGCATATTAAAAAATTTTATATTTTGATCTTAATAATAATTATAATTATTTTTTGTGATAATGGAATTTTTTTAATGTTACACTCAAAAAAATTTTTTACACTGAAAAAAATTTTTTACACAAAAAAATTTTTACACTCAAAAAAAATTTTAAAATTAACTGGAAACAAGGTTTAAATCCACTCCTGTTCTTTCAGATGCTGTTTCTGGATCTGAAAAGAATCTTCGTGCGGTATTGCCATCATTTGTATTGCCTGACCCTTGTTTTGGCTGATCTATAATCAATCCAATTTTGCGACATTCATCTTGAACATGTTTCTTTTTTGAACTTCTTAACTCTTTGTTGGTTTTATTGTTTCTTATGGATCCTGAAGACCCGAAATATAAATCATAATTGATTTTTAGTATATGTTCCATAAGTCGTATTCTTGCATGTAGTGGTGATAATCTAAATTCATATGCATCGGTATTATCTAATGATTTTGTCGGAACTTGGTTTAATTGGGTTTATGCTGCTTGGCATATAATGCAGCTGGATGCAGCCTTCGTGTTAGTCAAAGCCTGACCTACATTTCCATTTATCATTGTAAGGACTAATTGGTAGCTTACTTCAATTTGCTGCCCATCTAACTGTAATTGTAATGGCTAATGGTAGTGTTGCAATTTGGGCCTTGATATCACTAATTTCTTTGTTAATGGCATCACGAGTTTCTTCTTTGAATTCAAATTTGATTGGCCTGCAGTATTTCGTAGAAGATGGTGTCTCATTTTTCCAAATATCCATTGTTTGCATTGTACTAGTCGAAGGCTCTGAATCTTCCAAAATCGTTTTCAATCGCAATGGTACCATTGATACCATGAACATATCCGAGTCCGAAATATTTTCACATACAACTTGTTTGTATTGGTTATGTCCCGAAGAACCATCACATCCCCACTTGCAAAAAAGAATTAGCTTTGTGTTTCCATATTTCTTTAACGCATTTCCTGGTATTGATTGTAGCAAGCGTTCGGCTGTGTGATCAAGTAGAGATTGTAGTTGTACCTCTGCCGAAATTGGTGTGTTTGGTTAGTATCCTTTGATGGAAAACAGTCCATTTTAGTAGCAGTTATGTAATGATATGCTGGATAGATATTTGAGCCATTTCAATCGCACGCAATCTGAGCTTAATATATTGCTGTTTTGTTAATTTCAAATCCAGAAATAAGGCTAATGCCTCCTCATTTGTGCACTGTTTTGCATCGCTCGGAGTTGGTATACTTTTAAGAATTCGTTTTGTTCTCACTGGACTAGCTTTAATAACTTTTTCAATGATATCCACTTTTGTTAATTGGTTCTGTGATCGTAATTGATGTAGGAAAGATTCTTTTATATTTGTACAATCAATTGCATCGTTAACATCTTTAAGTTTCCGCCTCTTAGATTTATCGCTGCAGTTGTCCAATGATTTGCGTGGTCTTCCAACCTTATCTTGCTTTGCTGTTTCTGCAGCGACCACTTCTAAACACTTTTCACTTTTTATATAAAACTTTTGTTTACTGTAGCTAACTTCTTTGTAGCGTTTTTTTAGTACTTTTACAAAATTAGATAATTGCTCTTGTATTTCGGTGCTACACGAATTTAAGCTTAATTTTATTTTAACGTAAGTAAGAACATCTTCCTGGTTTTTATTTCTAAAATACTGTTCGGCCAGTTCTTTATAACCGAAGCTCTCCATATTTTTCTGAATATTTTTATTTGAGTCTGTTATGATTTATCACTTGCAAATATACGTACGTACACGTAAAGGATTAACTTATTGTGTAATCCCTTATTGAATCCGTAGTTTTATATATTTTTAGATACATGTTATTCACACATTGATGTTCAATTTCATAGCAGGTAGTACTTAAATTGAACAAAACTGCACATGTTATCCAGACCTTAATATCAGGTAAAACTAATTAGTATCTCGCCAATATGGGGTTCTTTTTATCTTTAGTCGTTTAATGTCGCGATTATTATTATAAAATTGTTTATGACTTTGGCTGACCCTAACAGTTATATTAAAGAGAAAGAGATCATATGTTTACTGTAGAACCTATTGTGATATTTTTATTACTGATCAAAACAAAGCCATAAAAGCCTTTCGCAGGTATTATATTTAATTATTTTAGTTTTAGGTAGTCTAAAGTAAAAAACATAAACCTTCAGGCAAAAAAGTGAAAATTTAATACACCATTGTATACGAGTAATTATAGGGCTGTTTATAATTTTGATTTGTAATTTGATTTTTTTGGAGTAATTTCATTAAAATTAAAAAAGTGTTCTACCGGCGGGTCGTGGCGGGTGCAAAAGTATATATGGGGTGAAAGAAGACACCTTCGCCTTTCTTCAGGTGCTATACGTTTCTTGTTCCCTTTTGTTCCCTAGAAGTTCTATTCCACTAAAGTTTAAATTTTAGAAAAATATAGTAGTTTCATAAATATTTCATAACACCTCTAATATTAAACGCTAGAGCGGTAACCACTTACAACAACCAAAGACTATAATCCTACCAATATTATAAAAAAGACCGCAGGCCATTATCGATGATAGCTTGCGAGTAGTGACCATTTATTTTTGACAAAAAACTGATAAAAAACACCTTTTACTGAAATAACAAAAAACAGTTGAGTTTGACAGCATGCCACGCCCACAATTATCAATAGTTTAACCTAATTTTTTGGCTACCTTAATATGGATATATTAGCTCCAAAATGGCGTAAAAATTTTAAAAATCGGTGACAAAAAAAATTTGACTTTTGGCCAATGAAAAACGATTTTCAGCCACTGTGCGTCGGTTTTGTAATCTATTCGGCTCTGGGCCGTGCAAGAGTGGTGGCAACTTTAAACGTTCATAGCTCCTAAATTGCTAAATCAATTAAGAAAATGTTATAAGAATCACGTCTAAAATTGTAAAAAAAAATGTCAGAAACGGACGTGAAATAAAGAGAGGACATAAAATCGCCTTGTGTATTAAATGCTATTATATTATAAATATTATATTAAAAATAATATTTGAAATCTATGCAAAAAAGTTTCCAGTGTATCAATAGTACAATTAAATATTGTGTCCGTAAACCAAAAGATTTATTTTATCATCGTCATTATCATGAAAATGATAATAACGATAACTTTGCAAATACTAATGCCAAACCAAAAAAGCCTGCCAGTGCATTCACTGGTTACTATTCTAAAATATCCTTTTTCCTGAGTTTGTGTCTAAAATAAAATACCGTCCGAGGATTTCAACTGCAGGCAAACAGAAAACTACCATCACGAAAAAATAAAACAAAAAGTGATGACTCAAATACAACAATAAATGAAATGAAATGAAAACATTCATAAAATAATCCACATTCATTTTTTACTTCTGTTCGGCTGTTACTTCCCCTCCTTCCTGTCGCTCCCGCTTCCCGCTGACTCTTCCTAAGAGTGATGTCTTTCATGCAACAAGAACTGCAGAATTTTTATGTTTGTTTTATGAATGTGAATTATGTGCCTGTGTATGAGAGTTTGTTTGATATAAAATATGAGAGCACACTTTAAGGGGTTTTGAATTTGCTGTTGTATAAGATTTTCACTGTTTCTAGAATTAGAGGACAGTTCTTAACATTGCGATTTCAAAAACAACACGGGGAAGAGTAAAATAAAAATTTATCTTATAAAATTTAAAAGTTAAATTTATGCAAAGTTATTGACTCCACATCGGGACACAAGTTGTACATTTTCTTCTTTAAGTTTTCTTTGGAGGTACATTTTCTAAAACGAAACATTTTTGGTATTTTCGTATTTTGTTGTGTAGCTCCGGGACATGGTTAAATAGACATTTCATATATTCATAAAAATTTATGTAAGTAAAAATAAATAGTTGATAATATTTCTTATAATTATAACAGAAAAGAGTTATTGAAAAATCGCCAGATCCCTTGCTAATCCTTAAAAAGATTTACTTTAAAAACTGCCACATTGGGCGACAAAACCTGTAACCTGTTGGCAATAACATGTTAGTGCTTCAATATGTGATTGAGATCATTTATGTAAGTGTATGTGAGTGTATTTTTGTCAAACTCTTGTTTCAGTTTATTTATAATAATCCTGCAACTAAATTCTATTGAGTGTCATTAACATGTGACTTAAGGACATGCAAATGAATTTTTTTATAAAGACGAATAGGGACCTTTAAACTTTGACAGTTGAAAGCGATCATATTGCTAAAGTAACATCTGTCTGTCTAATTGGTTTTTATACATTTAGTCTCTTTTGCCAAATTAGCACAAACCGATATGGCGTTAAAGAAAACGCGCAAAAAATTAAATTATTTTTATCAAAGTGGATGTTCTATTCGGGCGACATTTACGGTCGCCATAATCGACCTCCACATGAAAGGATGAATGGTTACGTCAACAAGCAAAATATAGCGTCCAATCCATCCCGAAGAAGTCACTGTTTGATATGGATTTTCTTTGAGAACGTTGTTAGCCAAGCCATCAATATCAACGGTGAGCGCTATACGTCGATGATTACCAACAGCTTTTGGCCTGAATTTGATGATAAGGAAAGCAAATACATGTGATATCAACAGAACGGCACTCATATCATGCCACATTGTGCACGAGAGATTTAAGGTCATAATTATCTCACGTGGAGGTGGTATAAACTGGCAACAGAGATCGTGCGATTTAACGCTGGTAGATTTTTTCTTGTCGGGTTCTCTTAAGTTGCATTTTTATGCGAATAAGTCACAAAGTACAGCGGCCTTCAAAAGCCTACATAACATACACCGTCGATCGAATTCAGCCTTATTTGTGCGCCACAGTTATGGAAAATTGGCCATTTGGGATTCCCGCCTCTCAGCAAAGCCGCAGCAGACATTTGCTTAATGCTATAACTATGACATATTAGCCTTGATAGGCCTTTCAAATTTCATGATGTCTTAAATGCACTTTGTTTTACTTAAGTTTAAAAATAGAAAGCGCTTAACAAAACACCCTTTAGTTTCAATTAAAAATTTAAGAAAACAATTGGTTTCCTGTAAATTTAAATAAATTATTTTTTAATATTTTTTTAAACAAGGTTTTCTTTGAGAATGTAATGTAATGTAATGGGGGCTTGGCCCAGGATGGCCTTTTGCACTGCGACCATTGTTGATCTATTGTGCTTGCCCTGTCCCTAACAGTCCAATACGTTCGCAAATAGGATCAGCTCCTTCAATGGGAGCATTAGCAGATCCTCTTCTCTCAGCGTATATGCATGTCGAGTCCTGTGTCTTCTGTGGCACAATGCCCCACAATTTGCTATCAAGTGTTCCATCGACTCCTCATCTTCACCGCAAAATCTGCAGATGTCCGTGTCAGATAAGCCCATTCTGTATAGGTGGGATTTGCAGGTGTAATGGCCTGTGAGCGCCCCTACAAGCGTCCGTATGTTCTTTGAGAAACTCTTGTTGCTCAAGAACATCTTGATTTTTTTCCCAATCCGGAGTTGTTATCTTCTGCTGGTTTGTGTGGAATTTATCAAATATATTCAACTTTTTGATAAAAAAAAATACTACTGGATCGGTCGGTTGTTAGTTCGTTTGGTGGGGAACATAAAATGAAGGGAGGGGAGCGTGGACACTTGTGTGTGCTTGAAAGTTTACAGATCTTTGCTGTCGTTTGTTTACTTCTGCGAGCAGCGTGTAAATGTGTGTGTATGTACATTAATACAAAGGATTGGCGATGTATACGCTCACTATATCAATGGCGTTTTTCCTAAACACATTTCTGTGAATACATTGGGAAGTAGTTGGAAAGCAGCTTAGATAGATTTAAATCATTTATCAAAAATTATATTTAATTCATATATGTGTTTTAATTGCAAAATGACTAACGTATTGTACGTCTGACCTATGCGCCCGTGTTATCTAACACAGGCTTGTTTTTTTTTTTTTTGTTTGCTGGTACACAGTTCAAAAGAAAAGTAGACGGAATTTTAGACATTTATTGCCAACTACAAATACGTCCTAAGTATTAGTGGCGACAGGCACAAAAAACTAATATGCAGATAATTGTTCAATCATAAAAATGCCACAAGAAACAAAAACATTTTTTTACTAAATAATTTATAAAAAAAATACATCTGATTTTATTTTTATTTATTTACAACAAAGTAAATGGTACCGACCTTTTTAGTTCGTTATAATCGGATTAAATATTGATTCTTTTTTTCTAATAAATAAAATTGATATAAATAACATGGAGTATATTTTTTCGATATGTTTATAAGACATGTACTCGTATATCTATTTACAAATATCGTTTGTTTTTCTTAGTAAATAATTATTTTAACGATTCAGAAAATTGGTGCTAAAGTTTTTTGTATTTTTGCAAAAATATCAAATACTTGGGAGAATTTTTGAACCGACATATGTTAAAAACTAAATCTGTTGTATATAAATATTATTATTTATTTATTATTATTATTATTTTTTTTTTTTTTGTAACGTCAATACTTTCAGCAAAGAGTCATAAAATATACTGTGGCACGGAAAACATTTGAATTATTTTCAAAAAAAATCGTTTTATATGACTTCAGAACCGAAATCCATAAAGGGTTTTTTTACTTACTTACTTATAGCAATTTATGGTGCAGTTCATAAAAACTTATTGGTGTCCGCAATTAGAAGCATTTCGTAGCCTAATTCATAGAATTTTGCCATAGAAACTGCACATGTATGCACCCTGGTCCTGGTCCTGGTGGAAAATAACTTTTTTTTTAGTGGCAAATGCAGTCAGTTTTTTTATTTAATCTTCACTAAAATGCCCCAATGAGCTGACGTTGTATTTGCTAGGATTGTTTTGCAATTTTAAAGATAATAAATGTGGATTATACCTTGTGTATCACAAAAGACGGTCGCCATTACTACATATATTGAGTAATGAGAAGCCCACCTTGGTTTTTTTAGCGTCGATTAACTCCCATAGTCCAACTGTTCTAAGTGCTGTGTGGCCTCTGATGCGTTGTGGTGGGTGCACGTCTCATCCACGTTTACGAAGGCACTTTAAACACTGCTGCGAAATTATCACACGATTGCGTTTGTGATCGAATTGAAGAATGGACAAAAAACTATAAAACAAAAGCTAATAACCAAGTCGTGATATAAAACATAATAAGCAGAAACTTTAATATACATATACCTTTTTTTACAAAATTTAAATGCACAAATAATTAAAGAAAAAACTTTAAATGAAACACATAGAAAAGACCGCAAAAAAAAACTCAAGCACTTTTCAGAGAGATATTTCTTGCTCTTTTAGGCGAAAGTAAAATAATTTAATACAAAAAAAATTAATAAACAAAGAATTTGGAATATAAAATAAACTTCTTGCATACACCTACAAAAAGGATTATTGCTTATGAATTGTTTTACAAATATTTCTCTCCCTCCCTTTATCAATCCACCTCACTACCTTTCACTCTCCCTCTCTCTCTCTCTCTCTCTCTCTCTCACCCTTTTATACAAACACAGTGAGTCTTTGTAAATATTAAAACCTGAAAGTATGCTTTACTTTTTGTACCCGTATATTAATTTTTGCAGCTATTGCAATTTCATTTTGTATTTCTTTCTTTTCACTTTACAGCTCAAGGTTGTGGTTCTACTATTATATTTTTCTTCACATTTTGCAAAATAGAATAAGTTTTAATTACGTTTAGGGAGTGAAAATATATTAGAGAATGTAAGAAAGAAAAACCATTTGGGTTAGTATAAAAAAGGAAATAAAATAAGTAAAAAATACTTTAATTACTAACTGGTCTGTAATTAGTATTGGAAACAATAGGCAGCCAGTACGCCAACGAAAGTTTTTGAAACTACACTTTTTGCACTTGTTCTCCAGAGGTACTGGACCTACTGACCTTCACATAATGGCCATGTCTGTCAGTAGTGCAATGATGCTCAAAGCATCTGGTTATTGGATATCAAGAACGTATAGCCATGCCAGTATTTGAAGAACTTTTCCTCCGAACCTAAACTAACCTTCTGACTACGTTACTCCCTTCGTGGATTTTTATAAAGTGTTCAAAGTTGTAGTTCCCACAGAAGTGAGTGGGCAAGGGCTACCTCATAGAAAATTATAGTGTAAGTAATTATGCTGACGACTTAAGGATGAACTGTAGGGTTGGATCCGGTATCTTATGATCTTGATTAAGAACTTCATATCGTCTCCCCTACGAATGCTGTATATTTCAAGCAGAAATATACGCCACCTACAAAACAAAACGTTTGTTTTATTCAAGGGCTGCACTTATGCCTGCACTTAAGAAATAATTTATAGCCACGACATTATTAGTCAAACAATGTAAGGAAGAGCTGTCAAGGCTAGATAGACTTTCCGACATTACTTTAACCTAAAGACCACTTCGTTAAAGAAGAGGCAGACTTGGTAGTTGCTCGATCATTCTAATGCACTGTCAGTTGTCAGCTGATAATAGATGGCATAAATTCAACACATGCAGGATCGCCAGGTTGTTGTGGCCCTCCTGCATCATTAGCTGCACTATTCTACGCGCATGCCACATTCATAAGGATATATCGAGACTGTTGTCAATATTAACAGGTCAAGCCGACTCCTACTGCCTTTAATTGACCAAACAAGAGTTATATATTCGTTGTATTGCCCTTATAGGCTTATTCAAATGCAAATTTCCAAGCCTAAAGAATATTTATGTTTTATCAAAATCTGTGCAACATATATTTTTTTCATCTAAATTAAAATAAATTAAGCAAAGACATGTTGCTGTTGTAAAGTTTAATTTGAGTTTTAATATTTTATTTTTCTATGCACTATAAACAAGGCCAAATACACGTTCACAGCTGCATTGATGCAAAAAAAAAAAAACATAATATTACCATGATAAAAACACGACGTAAGATTTTTGTTTAAATTAATAGAGAAAAATGATATGCAATGTCCAACGAAAAAAATATATGGAAATATTAGAGTATACGACTGCAAGGAAAATTAAAAAAATTACTTATTATTAACACACCATATTGCCTTTTATCATGATAAAGAGCAACAAGAAAAGAAAAAACTATGGCATACCTTTTCTAGGTTATAAAAATTTGAAAAAGCTCAAGCATAATTTTTAGAACACTCTTAAATTTGAGCATAACAGCAAACTAAAAGACCTTTGTATGTCATTATGCATAATTAAATAAGGCAATAGACTAATTAAAGATGAAATAATTGCGTTCTTTCATGAGGCATACTTGCTGGTAGATTTTTGCTTTGGGGAAAAAAAATATGTGATGGTAAGATTAAAAAGCTTTCAATTGTATTTGAAATTTTTATAAAAGAAAGACCTTAGAAAGGCTTTTATAATTAAATACAAGTAGGTGAATACTGAGCAAAAATAAAATACTAATTTTGTGCAAAAATAAAGTACTAATTGGGTATATATATATTTTTTTCTGCTAATTAGATTTAGTATTGTTTTTTAAGGATTAATTAGCTTTAGTATAATTTCGGGATTATCTTGAAATTTTTAACATTTTACTCTTCAATAGTCAAAGACATGTCAAATCAAGCACTTTTCAAAGTAAGCAGGTGGCCATTAGACAGGCGGGCAAGATACTGACAGATCGACATTTTTGTTGATAATCAAGCAGCAATTCAGCCACTAAGATCTCACAAAGTGTTCTTGATTCTGTTTGGCGAATGTAAGGATATACTCCCTATATTGGATCCCGGTGCACAAATTATTTGCTGGCAATGAACGGGCGGATGAACTGGCCAGAGCTGCATCCGCCCTGAATATTACTGAAGCATTATCGTTTGCAATACTATTAGAGTCTATTAAGAACGGCATCTTAGGGCCATATCGCTAGAGGGCTCGATATAGTTGGCGCAAACTTGGAGTATGTAAGGTCGTAAGAAAGATGTGGCCTTGCTGTAACGCCGAGCAGACGATTTAGATTATCAAGAGAAACTGCAAGGATGTCCTCGGACTCATCGCAGTGCTGACGGGCCACAGGACGATAGGCAAACATACTATGAGGCTTGCATTCTGCCGTAGTTGTGGTGGGGTAGATAGGAAGGAGGCGGGTTTCCACTTTTCTCTATACGAATGCACAGCATGATGATTTTCGTGACATAGTATTCTGAACAAACACTTGCTAAATGGACGGGTTGACTTGGACGAGTTAATTGCTCTTCTGCAGTGGAAGCAGCCACATATACCAATAAACTTTTAAACTGCATTAAAGCTCTGTTTACGATATCTTTATGGCATATTTAAGGCATAACATTTTTCATCATATTACTGTGTGACAAATTAGCAGTTTAAAAATTATAATTTTTTCAACTATAAGCAAATGCTTCCCAAATAGTTTATGTAGTGTTTCCGTTTGAATTTCAGCCATATTTAGGTTAGGTTAAGTTGATTGGAGGGGTGTGATAGCCCTTGTCATACGACATACACTTAAGCCAGTGAAGGCTTGTTGTACGCTCCCTTTAATTATCAAACACAAACTGCCAGAGTTCTGCGGCAGGATTTGAACCTCCGACCTTCGCACTACGAGTCTAGTATACCACCTACTAGTCTACGAAGGCCAGCGACTATATAAACGAAAAAAACTCTAGGTATTTATTGTTGCTCCTAAAGAAAACATAAGCCTCTCGTGTTTCATTTTTTAGACACCTAATTGAATTAGACATTTTTATCAGGATGGCAAAACAGCAAAGAAGATAAATAAATAAAATTTATAACAGAGTCATATTATTTCTATTTAAGTACAAAAAGATTTATTTAATTTTTTCCTCTAGCAACATTAAACTGAATCAAGTACGAGGCACCATGATTCGGCAGAGAGTATAAATTAGAGCGAAATGAAATCCACATGTTTATGACTCTCTACTCTAAAGCGGAAAGAGAAATAAAACTTCTGCTTTGAGTTAGTTTTTTTTCTAAGCAAATATTTATAATAATTAGCGACTTAACAAAGAAAATAAGATTATGTTTCCTTTTTTACTCCGTGAAATTTTATTAGTTCAGCAAAAGTTTAAGCAAATATTAAAATGTTTTTATTCTTTTACTTCATTTTAGCTGGATTTGCAATTACAAGATGAGGCTGGTGGTGATATTTCGAGTTTCATTACAAACGGTGAATGGGATTTGTTGGGTATGTTGTAATTGAATATTGATTATATATTTTATTGTTGAAAAAGTGAATATTGCAAGGCCAAGTATTAAAATGGTAATAAGACTGAATGAATTTAAACTCAGTTCGAAAGTGGAAAATCAAACAAACAAAAAACGCGAAAAACCTTAAGTAGCATTCTTATTGACAGCACAGATCCTCGAATTACTTTGAGAAACTTAATTACAGAGCTCATCTCGTATATAATATTTTCAGTAATTAAATCATATTTCAATATTTTCTTTAAGATGCCGCTACATGTTTAAAATATATATAATGTGTGGAAAATATATTTTTTTAATCTTATTTTATTTTCACGATATTGCAACATTTGGCACCGATACATGTTGATGGTCAAAATATTTCAAACAGAAACATATTGCTACGTATAATAATAAAATAATAAGTGTAATTATATTTCAATTAATAGTGTTGACACATGTTGCTTTCATAATTATTTTATACACTTAACAACGCAGTTATACCACAAATTAAATAGGTAGACATTTATGTTGAATGAAAACTTTAATGAGCATTTCGCCCATATTATAATTGAATATAAACATGTTGCTAAGAATAATAGTTCAACGCTGCTACTTTACTAACAACTCGAAACTTGTTTGCTCTTTTACTAAATACATTAATTACTGCTATTTTTGCAAGATGAAAATATAAAAAGGTCTCCGGTAGGGTTCAATGGCTCCGTTTAGAAGCACAAATATTGTTTAGGCAACATCTATTTAATCGCCAAAATAATACTATTTCTTATATGGAAAATTTTGAAATGAAATAATAATTATTAAAAAGCATTTTCACAATAAATTTGAACAGAGCACTAGGCTTAAGTTGAAAAAAACTTACTGGCAACATGAGGATTCCTGAGTGAAAAAATATATATATTTGAAAATTACATACATATATAAATTTGTATTTTAAAATTGTATTTCCCATCGCAGTATGCTGAATATTGAATTTATTTTATGATGCATTAATATTTCTATGAAATATTTTCAAACAATTTCATCAATACTAGAGAGATGCCCAAACAAATGAATATTCTATTAAATCCAACTAGCAAAATGTTGATGAATTTTATGTTTTCTTTTAAATATACAAATTTAATGAAAGCTTTTATAAAAACAATAATTAGTTAACAAAAATAGATTTTAAAAATCTTTTAATTTTATTTAAATTTAAGGAAGGCATATCATATACGAGCCTCTCGTAACATGTTGCCGATACAAGACTACATATTGTTCTTGAATATTTCCCAGTATATTTTACACAGTATAAACATCATTATTAATAGAAAATAAATGCAAATAAAGAATATTTTAAAAATCGGCAAATTCGGCTTCATGATAATATTGTAACTGGAAGTGAAAATCTTAAACAGCAGCATTTTTACAATTTAAAATTTTAAGGAAAATATTTTTAGCAACATGCCCTCATTAGATGTCATATCGAGGAAACTAATTTCTTTTCAAATACTTTTGTAGTACTAATAATGCAACTGTTACATAAAAAAATGCAACTGAAAAAATTATTTCAACATGTAAAATTTTCTTTTCATTTCACAATCTATAAAAATAAATAATTTTTTATAGTGATTTTCAATGTTGGGAAAATATTTTAAACACAACAAAATATTACGCGATGATCTCTTGTAAATAATAATGAGGTTTTAGATTTCACAACATGTTGAAGACACGATCTTTTCCAACGAAAATGATTGTTGCGGGACAAAAATTGGAAATGTACACATATGCAGTATTATGCAGAAATAGTAATTAGCAACATGTTGAAAACAAAATATTTTTATTAAGTATCAACATGTTTACAAGAGTGTTAAATGCAACATACACATATATACGCAATTTGAGAGATATAGAGCAATAAAATATGAATTTATTACATATTATGATTAAGAGGATAAGTGGAGAGCAAAATCTTCTCCATTAAATGTCATAGCGAACATCATTGTTGCTAGAGACATAGTTTGTGTATAGTCATGGCGACATGTTACTAACATACTTGGCCTAGCAAATTCCAATTTTGTTTTTTCGTTTAAAGTGACTTTATTTTTGCTTTTGTTAAGAATAATATTTTTGAAAATTTTATTAATATTCAAATAATTATCTCTCTTTTTATAAAAACAAAACAAATGATTCCTATTTCCTTCCCCCACCACTAAACTGCCCCCTCCACCGCAATAAACCATTCATATATATGAACACCTCCTCCCACTCCTTCCCAACAAACCAAAAAAAAAAAAAAATCCGCACACACTCAAAATTAAAATGAATGAAATCACAAAATGATAAAAAACTGTAGGTGTACCTGGTAAACGAAATGAAATCTACTATAATTGCTGCCCAGAACCTTATATTGACATAACATTCGCCATTTTGATACGACGTAAAACTTTGTATTATTTTTTCAATTTAATTGTGCCCTGTGTACTGATTGCCTCAATGGCACTGCTAGGTTTTACACTGCCACCAGATTCTGGTGAAAAACTATCGCTGGGTAAGTTTTCAAAGCCAACAAAACAAAAACTATACTACAAACAGACAAGGAACTTTAAGAAGAAAAATATACATTAAAAACTAAACTGAAAAAATACTCTTTATTAGATAATGAGAGAAATATTCACATAAAAAATTATTTACACAAACTCAAACACACCGAGATGAAAAAAAAACAACAACAACATTCAAATGAAAACGAACAAGAGATAATGAAGAACTTCCTTAGAAAATACTTGCAAGTTGAATTTGAAATTCGAGGAAAGAGACTTAAAAATTCCTTTTCTTTTCCCATTACGAAATGAAGCAGTGTTTAAGGTATTTTAAAGAGCTACAAATCAAATGTACAACTCCAAAATTTTATAAATCTTGTGCATAAATGTAGATCTTCAAATACAAATATATGTTCTAGTTCAAAACTCCTTATTACAAGCAGGCCAACAAAACAAAACAAAAACTCAAAACTTGATCACACTTGTGGACTCAGACTCTTTCCTGAGCCAAGTGTGACACAACCTCTAAAATTGAAGCAACTTTTTTCTGTTAATTAACTTTTAAATCATTTTATACTTTAAGTTTTATTCCTATTGAAATATGAAAGAAATTATTTTAATTTTACAAGTAAATTATTTGGTTTAGGTTAAAAATGTAATAAGTAAAACCCAAAAAATTGTTTTCTTATTTTTGTACTAATTTTATTCTGCTAGAGACAAATGGATTTCATAATTTCAAACAGGGCGTTTTAAAAAAATTGTTTGTTAAAAAAAAATTCTTTATAAACATTGTTTGTTTTTTTTTTGGGGTAGTCTGTATTACATATATTTTATTTTTCAGGTTGCATATTAAAACTTTTCATTTAAGTTATTATACACTTTTTTATTTCGGCACCAAACATTCTGGCAATGGTTGTGATAGTTATTTCAAAAAAAAAAATCGATCCTCTTAACAAATCTGCATAAACAACTGCATCGCCTCATTCTTATTTTCAGTATAAAAAAACAAGGTATTTCCGGTTTAGCCACATTTACCGCGCTCCTGTTCTCTGCTTTGATCATACTTATGATTCTTTTTTGTTTTGTTTTTTTGCTTAACCAATTCGCTGGCTTAAGTGCTAAAAGTCAACAAGGAGGTTCTTCCAAGCTTTGAAAATATTGTTGACTTGCATCTCACGCGTCTTCTCCAGGATTTGTAGTAGTGTAAACATCAGTACGCAACACATAAATCCCAGCTATTGCAGTAACGACAATTCTGTGCTTTTCATAAATAACCGTGTATGTCCTAATGATCACCCCTATCGCCAATAAAATGTGAAATATTTTGTTGCCATGAAATTTTCATTCCCCATGAAGGGAAATTTGCTATCGTGAATTTCATAGGAATATTTGTTCCCGCTTTTAATACGTAGTGAATGTAAAATAAGAGGAATGTATAAACAGGGGTTAAGAATATAATTTCAAATTGTATGTACATATATATTAAGAAAGTGATTTGTTTTAGGAAAATAAATAAATACAAAATTTAAAATCAATAAATAATTAAATTAACAATTTAAGTTTTCTTCTGGCAAACCAAAGCTGAAGGAATTTTCTAAGCCCTCTACCGACTTTTTCACTCCTATTAATTCATATATGCACTGCTCGCTAACTGACAAACTAACTTTTGGTATTGTTTGGTCCACCTCGTGTTCCCCGTTGGCTTTTCAAATTAGCGGCAGCCTTTGACCGGACATACCTTTTTTGGTCTATCCACACCTAGTACAAGTTATATATGTATGTATAAAAATGTACAATATATAAAATAAAACTCATAGGAGGACCAGCATTATTTGGTTCTTCTACAAGAGAACTCCAGAATTCACCCATCACATCTTTGGAAACTATTACAAAACCACAAGCAATGGGTCGGTTGTTTTGCTTCCTATTGAGTAGGATGTCGCTTTGCACTTTATTTGTTGATTTCGACCTAAAAATTAAATTTTTGATAATCAGAATATTCAAAAAAAAAATAAAAATTACTTACATTTTTATCCAGTTCCCTAGAGAAAACAAAGTGAACAAACTAACACAAAAAAGGGGAAAAATAATTTTGAAAAAGTCGTTCACAGGACTAATTTTGTGCATGTTATTCCAAACTGAATTAAATTTCGCACATTTTAAGGGAAAAATTATTCACTATTGCAAATTGGGAAAAAGGGACAATATTTCGAGGGAAAAAATTTTCACGATAGGGGTGAATATTTTTATTTTTTATATGGGCTTGAAAGGATTTATTTTCATAATTTTTTTTTTTTCTTTTTTGAAGTCACAGGAATATGAATCAAAACTATTCATCTTGCAAAAACAAAACACACTGTGTTTTAAGCCTGGCATTCTGTTAAAAATTTCATGCGAAATTCTGTTAAAGCCCCTACCAAAAAGTTTCATATGAATTAGTTATTCCCCTTTTACATTATGAGAATTCTCTTTTCATCTTGCCTAAACCTTTTATACTTGGGAAATTCAAAGACTGACAGAAATTTTTTTAAATCCTTTTTTACTCATTATCGCGGTTTGTTTACTGAAAGTTTGATTAACAAGAACATTTAAAGCAAACAAAGATAAAATAATAATAAATAAATTTCTAGAAAGTAAACAAACAGAATTGAGTTCCAAATTTAAGATTCGATAAAATAAAGTAGTGAAAAATGACTCCGACGAAGGTGACAGACAAAGTTGTGAGAAAAATGATATAAAGCAAAATAATGGAAAATGCGGAAAGAAGAAAATTTTCCTGTATGGAAATAGTCGTGAACTACAAACTCTACATCTTTATCCTCTTTGCAGCAAAACTTCATCTGTCTGTCTTTAAATTTCCATAATGTTAAAGGGGACTTGTAAAATAATGTGTGTGCAATGTTCCTCTAATTTTGTTTATCCGTTCCAAAAAAAAAAATATGTCGAGGTCACCAAAAATTTTTATTTGTTTGTAAAATGATTTCATCGTTGGAATCAAATCTCTTTCTCCCAGTACCATTTCTTGAAGTTTGGAAACAAGAAATGGTCACACGGTGTTGCATCTGGAGAAAAATGTACCTGAGAGAGCGATTCGTAGCTAAATTGATGGAATTTTGCGTTACATTGACCTGGTGGAAAAGATCTGTGTTCTTGTTCAATAAGTTGGTATAATAGTCGCCATCCATTGTTTTATATATTCGAAGGTATTCCATGTAGATTATACCGCGTGCATTCCAAAAAAACGTTCGCAATTTATTAGCTAATAAGCCCACCTTGGCCTTCTTTGGCGCTGATTCTCTCCGATAGATCCACTGTTTTGACTGCGTTATATTGTGGTGTATTTACATTTTGTCCACGGTTACGGAATATCGTAAAAGCTCGTCCATATTCCGCTTGAACAATGCCAAACACTCCTTCGAAGTTATCGCACGATTGTGGTCGATTGTGAGCAAACGCGGCACCCATCTTTTAAAAATCTTTCTCATGCCCCAGTGATCATTAAAAATTATAAACACTGAGGCAAGTGGATATGGCTTCTACAATATTTCGCTTTTTCAATCTCCGATCGGCCAACACCATATCGTGAATTTTATTATTTTTTTTCAATTGTTTTGGGTGTGGGGACCTCAAGATGTTCTCAGTCCTCATTTTTTTCTATTTTCACCTCATGTCACGCTGTAGTCTGCTATCAATGGCTGTTAAACGCAAACTAAATGATGCAGCTTCTTCAAATTTTGACAGGAGTCAACTGACAGACGTTCTTTAAGGTAATAGGCGGGAAAAAGCAAAAAGTCACGCAAATATTGACCCAGCAGCAGGTCTTTTAAATTTTATGATTAATTTTTATCTTTTCAATGTTTTTCCAGGACTTCGACTGGTATCGTCAGGTAAAATTTATATAATTATATGATTATACTATATTAAAAGGACCTTCTGCTAGAATAAACATATTTTCATAAATAAAAAGGGTCGATGAAATTGAAATATATCAACGGTTTTTTTTTTTTGGAGAACATCAAAATTTAAATACACATTTTTCTGCTAATCTAATAAGGATCGATAAGATGGCTTCATAAGTCATATGTATATCTTCTAAAATAATATCGCCAAGGATATCTTCTTAAAGAAATTGCGAAAGCTCCCCAGACTTTGACATATACGACCATATATTCCATTGAGAATGGACTGCTCAATTCGTTATCTTGTCTGTGTCTGTTGCAACAACTATACATGTAAATGAATATTTTGTGAACTTCTTTAAGAAAACAAACCCTCCATAATTAAATGTTTCTTGATCTAATACGCCTATTGCTACAAACTAATCGATACTCATTAATTTATATTCATATTTTTTTTTAATTTATCACAGGGTATTGATATGGACATACATGGTTATTACTGAAAACTATAGAATAATCTGAGCTTAAATACTTTGTATAAAGCTTCAAATAACTTAGTTTATAAAGTCAGTTTCAATCTTAAAATAATCGATGGCTGCAATCGAATAATCGATACGTTGATAGATCTATAAAAACAATATTAGATCTAGACATTTTTTTCTTATGTTTTCTTTTTCTAACTTTGTTTCATGTACTACTCGTACATAAGTATGTATAAAACAAATCATTTAGAAGTAATAATTTTTGTTGGCACTTTTATTTTATAAGCCAGACGTGGAAAATGTTTTCCCAATTTGGGATAAATATGCATAAATTCGATTTTTTCAAAATCAAATTCTTTCTGAGACAAATGAAGTTCGTGTGTCTAATTTAATTTATTCTAGCCACAATCAGTTTTTTTTTAATTTTTATTTAAAACCACAAAAGCATGTGCTCGAAGACAAATTACAGGAATGATAAATTGATCACTTTACTCTCATAGACAAATCTATCATTAATGGATTCAGGCTTGCTATGCTAAAATTAAATAGTTAAGCGAGTTTGATGAACTCTAGACTCGCATCATAATAAGATTCGGTAGATTTTGACTACTGAAATCCATCCCTGACATTTCACAAACTTTGAAAGGCTTAAAAAGTGATACATACCCGCTACAGTCGAATTCCCGAAGAAAGCGATTGATTGGGTAACTTGGACACGTGAGCCGAGTAGCTGTAAAGACAAAGTCAAACACACTCTGCCTCTTCTCCTACGGGCAAAGTCTATGATACAAATGAAGTCAATTATGTAATAACACTAACTATGTCAAGCAGGAGCATATATAACTTTCTTCGACTTAGAAGTTCAAAGTTCAAGTTATAATTCCGCAGTGACCACTCCTCGCCCTTTAAGAGATTTCAAGAAGTAATGATGGCAAAAACAAACGCCTTCAGAAATCTTGTTATTGGGCAGAAAGGAAAAAACTAGAAAAACTTTGGACAAAATGTTTTTTTTAAATTAATTCTGAAAAAAAATTCCAACCATTAACAAATGAATAAGAAACTTTCAGCGAAATCGAATTTCAAGTAGCCCTATGACTTAGTTCCAGGACAATCAATAAAAAAAGCTTCTCTTGTAAAATTGTGTCTTCGTTATTTACAGTTTTTTTCTTCTTTTCTTAAGCTTAAGGCTCGAATATGTTGAGAAATAAAATGCTTTTCTACTGAAAAAAATTTATTACATATAAAAAGTCATAAAATTATAAAATTCGTAATTATGGTCCTTCTAATCAAATTCTTGTGGTTGGCATCACTACAACCAGTGTTCCCAGGTCATTTTAATTTTCCCCCAAAACAAGTTTTAAAACAATCTAAATTCAACGTATTTTTTTTTTGCAAGTCTACCCAGATTGAAAAAGCTTAAGTTATCAAAACTGAAGCTACACCATCCGTCCAATATTGTGAATAGCACTTTCTCAAATCGCACCAGGAGAAATGATAAAACAAAAACACCGTGAATGTTAAATAAATACCCTATATTGTCCTTTCTCTTGAAGTATAACTTCAGTAATCAAACTCTTCCTTAAAACCAACATATTCGGCCACCAATTACAGTCAACGATTGCAATGTCTTTAATAATGAATAAGAAATAGATCAAAATTAAAACCGGCTAGACAGGTGGCCTAAAATTAGTCCTTTTTCTACATAATTCATATAAAAAATGAGGAGTACTATTAGGAAAATATTTTATTATTTTTTATATTGAATTTATATAAAACTGCGTATACAAGGGCTGGTCACAAAAGCTTTTAGAAAAAATATAAATTTTATTTTTCAAAATAGTCTTCTTTGAGGTCTATACACTTTGTTTAACGTTTTTTCAATTTTTCATCTCTTCCAAAGAACAAGAAATGTCGAGGTCATCAAAATTGTTATATGCTTGTGAGATGATTTCATCATTGGAATCAAAGCTCTTTCCGTCGAGCCATTTCTTCACGTCACATTTTGGAAACATGAAATAGTCACTCGTTGTTAAACCAGAAGAATGCGTTGGCCAAGGGAGCAACTCGTAGCCAAATGCGGTGGTTTCTTGTTTTAACAACATTAAATCAACCCAATAATTTGGCAGAATATTTGCCAACGAATATTTATGATCGCCAAAACTTTATTGGCTGACAAACCCATTGGCTCTTTTATCTCTAGTGTATTGCGATGCATCTTTGTTTCATCCACGATTACAAAATCGTGCACAAAAACTCTTCCATATTGGGATTGAACAACGCCAACTACTCCTGCGAAGTTGTAACACGCGTCCAGTATGTTCAACATATTCTGTGCTTCTACGGCCACACACTGAACCATTTTTTTAACATTGAAATTAATGATGCGTGTTCCCATAGTATTTTCCGGAAAATTTAAAAAGACATGGCCTTATTAACCTGCCCTTATTTCTAAAAGCGTTGCAGTAGTTTCTGCAACAAAGAAACCAAATGATACTCTCATTTCTCTTCGTTTGGTTACAGACCATCATACTACCACATGTCCAGTTTCACACACTCATTTAAAGCTTGCTTTTTAGCAAATTATTGCAAATGTATGTGTGCTTGTTATTTGCTTAACATGTTCCGGAAAATATTTATTAGACTTAAATTATAAAATAAATACTAGATGTACCAGATAGTTGAACGTAAAACAGAAAAGTGGCAATAGTACTAAACTAGTATGTGACATATTTTGTGTCAAAAATCTGTCATAAAGTGTAATGTCAGTAACATTTTTTTTTTTCATTTTAAAACTGTTAAGAAATATCATATATTATCCTTAAATTTAAACAAAAAACTCGACAAACTAACAGGATCGGCAAACTGCAAGTTACACAAAGAACACAACTTCCACACTAGATTTATAAACCTAACTGAAATGGCAGTCAATGATGAAGAAGCTCAGTTACTGAAAAAGGGGCTAAAGCACAATATCCGAGAAAATAATAAAAGGAGGGAAATAGAGCAAACCATTGTGGACACAGAGGTGGCAATATCGATGCTACCAAACGAGGAGCAGGACCAAGCCAGATATACCTGCAAACGCATAATAGAGAAGGAGATCAAATCTAAAAGGGGTCAAAACAGGGAATGCGAAGCTGTTAGAAATTTAAGACAAAAACTTAAATCTAATAATGTCGTAACGACAAAAGCAGATAAAGGAAACACAACGGTATTAATCAGCAAAAATGATTACATTACCAAAACGGAGCAGTTGATAGAAGACACTAAATGTCGGAAAATTAGGAAAGATCCTACAGACGAATACCAGGCGAAAGTCAGGGAAATAATCAAAAAGGCAACCAAAATAATAACACCAAACATATCGTACTCGTTAACACTCATGAACCCATGCGCTCCATCCATGATTGCTCTACCGAAAATACATAAGCCGAATACACCAATGAGACCCATAATTAACTACAAATCGGCCCCGAGCTACAAACTATCGAAATACCTAAAAACAATACTGAAAGACAACTTGGACCTAGAAAACAAACACACAATAGCCAACACCACGGAATTAGTTAATAGGCTACAGAGCGTGGATATAACAGAAAACACTAGGCTAGTCTCATTTGATATAAAAGACTTGTATCCATCAATTCCAACAACAGAGACAATAAACATTGTACATAAAACACTGCTCAACAAAACAAAAGACGTAGAGTTTTCAATGCAACTCGCAAATACGCTAAAAGCCACATTGGAACAAAATTATTTCAAATTCAACAATAACATATATAGACAAACCAATGGACTAGGAATGGGTAATCCAACATCAGCAATCCTAATGGAAATATTTATGCAAAATTTAGAAGAGAAATATGTCGAGAACCTAAAAACCAATTTCGGGGTTACATTCTATGCGAGATACGTAGATGATATTATATGTATACTGGAAGGAAATAAAGAGGAACAAATTCTGGATCTACTGAACAAACAACACAAAAACATAAAATTCACAATGGAAGTGGAAGAAGGCAATAGCATAAATTATCTAGACTTAACAATTCGGGCAAACAAGAGCTTAAATAGGATCGAATACGAAATATACAGGAAACCAACTGCTACAGACACAATAATACACAATTCATCAAACCATCCTCAACAACACAAAAACGCGGCAATTAGACAATTAGTAACGAGACTTGAACGAATACCACTAACGCGGGAGGCATATAGAAAGGAGTTGAAAATAATTTATAGCATAGCGGACAACAACGGGTATAGGAAAAAATTGGTAGACAAAATCAGAAGGGAGATCAAAACAAGTGGGGAACGGAACAAAGAACAGGAGCAGGAGAAGAAAGCTTGGGCTACTTTAACATATATGGGCACATCAACATACAAACTTGCTAAATTTTTTAGAAAGCACAACATTAACACAGCATTCCGAACAAATAACAATTTGGGTAGAATACTCCAAGACAGCACAAACGAGACAGACTGCCTGGATAAACAAGGAGTATACAAATTAACTTGCACATGCCAACACAGTTACATCGGACAAACGGGACGAAAGATAAAAACCAGATTTCGGGAACATATGAGAGACTACAACAAAAAAAATGAGAGAACCAGGAACAACACTAGAATCGAATTTTGCGAACCACATATTCAACAAAAAATGTACACCAGCGCATATTAGAAAAACGGTTAAACTGCTACACATACAGCATAAAGGACGGCGGTTGAACGTATTAGAAAACATGGAAATATACAAACAGAAAACTTTTGACGGGAGAATAATAAATGAACAAATAAACACTGCCTCGGACATAATATTTGAACCATTAAAATATTTTTACACAAAAGAGAACAATAATTTAACGGAACCGAACAATATAACAACAGATGTACAAGACAAAAGGCCAATCCAAAAACGCACAATCATAGATTACTACCTGCATACAGATAATACACCTATTAAATAATAAAGACAGGGAGCACAGACATGGTATATAGAAAAATGAGAGGAACAGGTAGCAGGTAGAGAGAGGGAGAGAATGAGAGACACATAGGCATACAAGGACGAGAGAGAGAAACACAAAGGGGCAAAGAAAGAAAAAACGAACCATACAAAAGACAACGTACAGCGAGAAAAACGATTTAGTATTCGAGAACACTGAAGATGGCACAAAGCCGAAACCGGTCTGTTCATAAACCAAATTTGACGTGGGATGACGGAAAATCGTTCCAAATTCAAACAAACCCCGTCGGAAGAATATCACAAAAATTATCCTTAAATCCTTATCCTAACCATTTATATCATATACATATTTTCGAATAAACCATTTCCAATTTTATTACTATATTAGACTATTAAATTAAGCTGATATTTTTCAAATATTTTCACTTGAAAAATTTATTAAATTTTGCACTGAAATACTAAAAAAATACATACAATTTTTTAAGTTAAAATTTTATGAAAATCAATTTTTAAATAAAGCTCACACATATTTAAAACTATATATATTTGAACTGACCTTCGTAGACTAGTAGGTAGTGTACTAGACTCGTAGTGCGAAGGTCCCAGATTCGAATCCTGGCGCAGAACTCTGACAGTTGTGTTTGATAATTAAAGGGAGCGCACAACAAGCCTTCACTGGCTTAAGTGTATGTCGTATGACATGGGCTATCACACCCCTCCAATCAACCTAACCTAACCTATATATATTTAAGTTTCCAATATTTTAGATATATTTTGCATAATAAAAAACTTATAATAATTTTGATCGAATATATTAAAAGAAAGTAAATAAAATCGGAAATGAGGTAGTTGACATAATGGTTCATCATTCAGTATTTAGTTTATGAATACGCTACATTAGTTGTAATATTTTACATTAACGAACTTACAAGTCTACAACGATACAACCCATATTTCTGCAACAAAAACCTCGAATTGCAATAGAAGGATAAACACAGATTGTACTCATATTTTTAATCATGGTGTCGGTCCCAGGCTGTGGCCATTATTCCCACTAAAGTTTCAACTGTCACTAATATTATGAATTAAATGTATTAACTACCACTGATCTTCGAGATCCATGCAGTTTTTCATACCGTGTGCTGAAGTCCTTAATCGTTGGTAAATTTATTTGTTATTGGCATTTCAAATCCTTAAACTCTTTGCTATTTTTCGAATATTTGCTAAAAAAAAATTCCTAAATTTCCTCATAGATTTTTTTGTTTTACATTATCTACAGTCAAGGTTCACTGTTTAGTGGAAAATAAATTAAAAACATCTAGTTCTTTAGTTCTTATTCATAAAAAAAAAGTTTTAATTTATAAAGCGTTCACCAGATTTTGGATGGACATTTGTTTATTAAACGTTTTATGAATTGAAAGGAATTTTTTTATGAATAATCCTTTTAGTCTGCATTAAGTAGAGAATTTTATCAATTCTAATGGACATTTCTTTCAATTACAATTTTTGGTTTTAATGAATTCCAGCAATAAATTTTTTCTCACAATCCTTTTTTTTTGAAGACGTGAAAAGTGGAAACAATTGCGCTAAGCGGTTGCAAACTGTTAATCTAAGTTCAAACCAGAATTCGCTTTCACCAGCTGGCATTGCTGTGAACAATCTGCCGAAAGAGTTCCTTTGGTATTTTGATTCTCTGCCTTCTGATGTCAGATTTAAGGACCTTCTGTTGATGGCATCTAAAAGATTGCATGTTGCATGCTACCTAATTTCTTAAACAATACAATAACGGGTGTATTTAAGAATTTAAGGGTAAAAACAAGTTACCACATGTCGCTCAGGTCAATATCGTTTAATTCCACTGATAAATTATTAACCATCAATCAAATGCGGTCATCATTTCCGATGGTAAGCGAATCAATGTAGGAACCAGTAACACTTTCATCATAAAAAGTGCGCCAAATAAAAACTTTTTGCTTATGCGTTTCTACCACATTCAGAGATCTTACCTTCTACATATATTATAACTATTCATCTCCGGATCGCTTAAGAGATTTCTCTACCATAATTGAGGTCCTCGTTCAAGGTCTCCGAAGCCAAAACATTAGATTTGGGATTCCCTGGCCCAATAGTATTTCTTAATGAATATGCAAACCAAGCTTAAGTTAGGCTAAACTGGTGAGACTTTCCAAAGAAAAATGTTTCGGGTACTGTCGGAGGCCAAATAGTACCCAGAGACTAACTACAAAAAATGCAGCCAACCAGAAGCAGTCGAGGTCCTGAAGATCTTTAACTTAATGATCCTGCACAGCCGAGCTATTGCACAGGCACTATTGAATTATGTGTTCATTACACGTATAAAGAGGCCCAACTGAGCACATCCTTCTTAGGTAATTTTTTAAACAAACTTACAAATTTCGATTTTATTAAATAGCTGTAACCACTCCTAACACACTTCCCCCTAAAAAATTTGCCAACGTTCTTTTTTCTTTGTATTAAAGTGCCTCCTACACAAATAATCCCATCTTAGGGGGATTATAATGTATAACTGCTTCTTCGTTAAGTGGTTGCAACTTCGCCAAGAAAAATTTTCAGAGGCTATAGACCTCTAAAATGTTCTCTAGCTACACCAATGCTCTTTTTCTCTTCATTAAAGCAGCTCCTGCTAGGAATCCTACCTATTCTGGCATACGACCGAACGGATGTCGTTTAGTTTGATCGTTTTAATGAATGACGAAAAGCTCTAGATATTTAACAGGTGTAGATTGTGGACCACATTCAGCGTAAGCTCTTTAGGGTCGTATAACACCTCAATTGGGGGAATACAAATATCCCACAGTGAGAACCAACATGCTCTTACACTATCATCAGCCGTGTCGTTGCTTAGACTCCTTCTTGCCCTAAAACGCATTATATCTTGATATGATGTCATTCGAGCGGAGCTGGAGATTAGTTATTTACCGCAGAACACACTTCGATGTTACCACCTGTGAATGAAAACCCCTAGGAGGAGCCACACAATCTGCAAAAATGTATACTTAATTGGCCTCTGATTTGAGACCTCCAATCCTCTGCGCAACTCCTGTGATGACATGTATGTCCTCCTGGAACAGGATAAATGTGCCGGGTAGCTTGAGTGAGATCGGAAGATCTTTAGATAATATGCCCCTTCCCATTCTTTTTTTGGGGCCGTATCCATGAAGATTAAAATCGCGTTCAGTCAAAGTCCAATGTAAAATATGCTTGGTTGATGTCTTCAAGTGCCTTTTTCAAGACTGCAAGTGCCTTAGATTCCCCAGCATACTGTTGCACGGAGATACAATGTCACCGGTCTCTTTGGTGTCTTTTTTTCGATTAGATGTTGCTGCTGGCTTATCGCAGAGACATTACACTATCAAATTTTGCCATCAAACATTAGAGAGAACACATTCAAAGGTCAATTAATTTCCCGTTAAATTGTATGCAACATCGACTCCAGCAATAGAGTATCACACGCTTTATTGTCTTTACTTAGAACCAGCTATTAAACAACAGATTTAACAAATGCCATTACAGCAACATGCCTTTATGAGAGACTTATTTGATATTTGAAAAAATTACAGTTTCTTCACAAACTGTACAACATTTTCTTCCTAGTCGCATAACTTCTAAAGTATATACTCCCCCAGGCTATTAACAAGGAACATATAATTACGCAAAACTAAGAAATAGATAATAAAACTACGGGAAACTCAAAAATATAATACGTTTACTCGAAGCCAGCAACTTTTGGTAGCAGAGAGGAAAAAAGGACCAGCAATACAAACATTTGTATTCTACCAATGAAGAAATGCAAGTATCGAGGCATCTTAAAAACGAGTATCATAATCAACATCTCCATCATCAACAACAATATTTAATAAAAAAAACACAACCTTGACCCAGACAAATATTCAACGCATCAACCATCCAACCAACCAACAGCAACAGTGGCATCAACAGCAACATTAAATCATTTAAGCAGATCCAAAGAATTGCAGAAAATAAACAAGCAGGCAAAGGGCGTCAAGGAGAATTTGCACGCACACAAGAAAGTAGAACGAAAGAAAAGAATGCAACAACAAACTAAAACAACTAGTCTTTTATTCGAGTTGCTTTAAAAGGACATGCTTACACAAGCCAACACAAATAGTTGTGGCATAGAGTCAGTTTAAGTTTAAGTAAATATTGAAAATTATTACGCTTATTTATCTTTTAAGACATGCTTGGGGTAGCAAATGCAATGACAGAAGAGAAAACTCCATGTATTCATATCAAAGAAGTCAGTTCGGAAGGACATTTTTTGCACATTAACCTTAAACGATGAATTTTATTTGAGACGGCAACAGAGTTTTATTTCATCGTACTTGTTCGGCCAGTAAAGAATGAAATAATGAGGAAACAACAACAAAAATTTAATTTTATAAATAAGGACACTATGACATATTTAATATAAAAAAAAATAGAAAAGTTTCTGATGCTCTTGCATGGTCTGCAGCAAAAACAAATGAAAAATTACAAACTTTAGTTGCATGCGGTTTGTCATTGAAATCAAAAGAAGTAAATTTTAAATGTATTCCTTGTACAAATATTTAGTAGATATTTATTTAATATTTATAAAAAGTATGTTGCAGAGTAGCTGTCAAAAACATAGAGGTCAAATTAAATATTTCTAAAGCTTTTTTAATTTATTTGGGGCAGTATTTCCCTAAGAGCAGCATGGACTTCCACGTCGAAGGTGTTCTACCTTCAACTCCCACGAGGCAAACACATAGATAACTTGACCTCCAAAAAGATATTAAAATATTTTCAATACTCATAACCAATGGTTAGAATAGCTCCAATAATTCTGGTAAATTTTTTAAGTTTTCCTTAGTCGAGTGGGGAAAACATTGTGTTGATCTGATGGACTTATTTTTAAAATTCTAAATAGTCCGGGCGCATTCGCATTAAGGAGAGAAATAATCACATGATATCAAGTGTATGGCCCGAGGACGGAAACCACTGCTGCTGGTTTTCCGAGGACGAAGTAACTTTAGACAATGTATGCTTTCAAAGCCAGCAAAATAGAAGAAGCTCTTCTTCCCCTGTTCCACAAATTGGTGTACAGCTGGTAGCTTTCCGAGAATGATGTTTATGCAAATATAGTCCAAAATTTTAATTGGCTATCTAGTCCAACTCAGGGTAGGTATGGCAACTACAACCATACAACCTATTGTAAATCAGGGATCCGCAAAACAAGGGCACCACGCCAATGCTTACGCTCTTTTATCGTTTACATGTGCACACGTATTGGAGAGAAATAACAAACATAAATCAGTCTCACTCGAGCACTTAAACACGATGGACGTGTTACGCGTGTTGTTAGAAATTAGCGTTGCCATGTGCAAAAAGTGAGATCCCCAGAAATTCATATGAAATTAACCTGAGGAAATACTAGTTCTGATGAACAAAATTTTAATGAGGGAATGGAGATTTAAGATTTCAAATTTAGGTATGACATGAAAATTTCAGATCTGGCAACACTGATTCCTTATGTGTGTATGTGAGCGCAAACAAAATGTTTATATGTATTTTTGCTGATCCCTGTTGTAAATCAACAAAATGTTTGCGGTATTTCCCATCACTGATGCTGTCTTATGCGAATTTTTCCCTTTTAAGGGGTATAGACAGCGCCGATCAAATGATTGGCTCCATTTTTTTAATTTGGTGTTAGTTACAGGTAGGATTTTATCACACCCACAAATAGTTTTTCATTAGTACAATTTTCCTTTAAGCAAAAAGTAAGCGATAAGTTAAAGGCAAATTCATCCTACATGCAACTTTTAATGCGAGATTTAGTTTGTTTAAGTTGCCACATTTCCATAAGTTGCAGCATTTTCTATTTTATCACTTACTGTCGTATTCTTGCCAATTGAGTTAAAAATTCTTTGGAAGCCGAAGTTTTATATTTTGCCTCACTTATTTTTTATGTACTGCCAGATTTATTTAATATTTTTTTTTTTTATTTGGACCAGTACTTTGGGCAGGACCTCTACTTATGCAATGCATTGTACTGGCACAAGGAAAATAGATTATGAAAGAAAGAATAGAGAGGCTAGTGTTTGTGGACATTTGACTTGGGAGTGACAGGAAAAAGTTCCGCATTGAGTATAATCCACATATGACATGTTTGAATAAAAGTCGAAATTAATCTGTTATATGTAGTATAATCTGCTGGCATATCGATCACAAATGATTGTGCCCTTAATGAAGAATGAGTCGTTTGTAAGCAATTGAACAAGCTTCCTGAAATCATTAGAGCACATTCCATTATTGTAATGATAAAACAGAAACGATAAGCTTCTTCGCCTGTATTCATTCGGTCGAGTAATTTCAAAATAGACTTTGAAGCAGCGGTCTATATATCGGTCTCAATATAGGTGTTATAAATGTAAAAAAGAATCGAACGACATCGTTCGCGTGCTTAAATACATTCAAACCAAAAACAACATTTTAAAATTTGTTGCTGTTTCAAACGTATTTATGCAAGCGAACGATGTCGTCCGACATCGTGGGCCAGGCAGTTCAAGTCGACTAACAAACCTCCACGTGATGGTCGCTAGGCGATTTTCTTGGTATCCGTCAAACGTTGGCGAATTGTGAGAGGCGTTTGCAAAGTCTGTTCTCCTAGTTGAGGCAGCTGCAAGCAGACGGCTATTCTTATATTAAGCGGTCCGCTATATAAATATAATCAGGCTCTGAGGTCTGATAGCAGCCCCATTATTAGAGTAGGCTACATTTGGCTAATCACCTGCTTATCTGAAAATATCCGATTAACGAAACCTGAAATAATATGAATAAACAATATGAAGGGGTTCTAGGCTCCTGAAACGAACGGCGGAAACTTTATACTCACATGAACTGACTCAGAGGTTGTTATAAGATCGCGACTAAGTGTATCAATCATATTCTGCCTCACGGTACCAATCTCCGAGAGGTGTGGCCTGCTGCCAATGTTATATTTTAAAATATAATTAACTTAGCCGAATTGATAATGTTAATATTATTTTGGAAATAGATCATTTCATTGTCTAAATCTCAGAAAGGTAGATTTTTTAAGGGGCTTAAATAATCTAATATATCGAAAAATAAATGGTCACGACAGCTGCTGACTGAAGAATTTTCAAGAGCTGTTACTAAAATTTACGATACTAAATGCATCATGTGCAGAAAATTTAGGTGCTAATTACAATGAAAAATAATTTGCATATCGTGTACTGATAGGTTAGGTTAGGTTGATTGGAGGGGTATGATAGCCCATGTCATACGACATATACCTAAGCCAGTAAAGGCTTGTTGTGGGCTCCCTCGTGTACTGATAACATATAAGAATTAATCTGCTTTTCCTGCTTAAGAATATAAGGAAAATGTTTATTGATCAAAATGCTCCCATACCTAAGATTCTTAACTCCTTTGTATCCTCTACTTTGTCATAGACAATTTAATATTTAGCAAAAACATCACAATGAAAACATATCACATGAGCTGACGTTTTAAGTTCGTATGTTCAATTGTTGTAAAGTTATAAATAGCAAAAGTAAAAGAACAATGGACCAAAATGGTCCAAATATAACAACAACGCTACTTGCTCATCTGTAATAACTTTCTTTAAAATCTTTAATATGCACGATATTTAAGAACTGCCTAATTAAAATTTGTGTTATTCCTTCCACTTACGCATGTATGTCTTTCGGCATTTAATACTTTGTGTATTATTTGAAATGAAAAACTTTTCAAATTTTTTGTTAAAAAAATGTTTTCCTCTATTCCAAATAGCAGGATTATGATTACCGCAGGATGTCATACAAGAGAAGGGAAAAAATTCAGTCAAGAAATATTTACATTTATTGTTATTTATTGCGTGATATAACCTGGCAACATATTGTTATTTAAAAGAAATATTTTAATACTTTTTTCTTCCACAAGTTTTCCCTCTCGGTGATATTGTTATAAGAAAGTTCCAAATGTCTTTAAGTTATTTGTATTGCTGGTACTTTGAAAAGCTGGAAAAACTTAAACAAAAAGTTTCTTCTTTTTGTAAATTTCACTTCTTTGTGTGTGTTTTTGTTTTATATGTTTTAAATTAAAACAATAGAGAATATATCTTTTGATGTTTTTATATGTGTAGCAAAAGTCACTTAATGCGGCAACTACATGCCGCAAGGCAATATCTTTCAAACGAGGTCTGTTCAATAATTAAACTATTTAAAAGTCAGTTAATGGGACAACTATATGCTGTAATGCAATATATTTGAAACGAGGGTTGTTCCATCATTAAACTATTCAAAGGTCATTTAACGCGGTATCACAATATGTTTAAAACGAGGTCTGTTCCATAATTAAACTATATAAAAGTCAGTTAATGGGGCAACTATATGCTGTAATGCAATATATTTGAAACGAGGGTTGTTCCATAATTAACTGACTAGATATGTAAATAAATAATATTGAAGAAGAAGTTCTGTCTTCGTTTATTTACAAAAAAAAAAATTTTGTGAAAAATAGATGATAGTGACAAATGAGCACGGAAAGATGTACAAAAGCCTTCCTATTTTAATACATTTGAATGCTTATTTTGAATTATGTTAAAGTAATATAAAAAATATAGACATATAGAAATGTCTGTTTACATTATGCAGATTGTAATTAATATACGAGGGTAGGTCAACAAGTCCGTTAATATTTTAATTTCATGCCTCTTAGCTGAGAGGGTAACACTGCTCCTGTTAGTTGACTTCCGCCATAATTTGAAGAAGCTGCATCATTTAGTTTGAAAACAGACTACCGCGTGATTTGAGGAGATATTGGAAAAAAGTGAATTTCATATGCTCATTAAGCATTATTTTTTGGCGGAAGAAAACCACCACTCAAACCAAGGGTATGCTGTGTGAATACTTTGGAAAATCCGCACCTTCAATTTCAATGTAAAAAAATTGGTTTACTGGATTTCGTTGTGGCCGTAGAATCAAGGAAAGACGATGCTGAACGTTGTGGAGATCCAATTGAGATCTCTACACCAAAAACAGTTGAAAAAATTCAGAGTATGGTGTTGACGGTTCGGAAATTGAAAATGCAAGAGATTATGGAACCAATAGTCATGACATGGGTAAGTGGTTTCGATTTTGAATGATCACTAGCATATGAGAAAACTTTTCGCAAAGTGAGTGTCGCACTTGCTAACAATCGAATGCAACAGCAGTCGTGTGACAACTTTGCTGGAGTGTTTGTTGTTTTCAACCTCAATATTGGCGAGCATATTCTGACCGTGAACGAAACGTGTATCTACTACAACATGTTAAAATTTTTTGACAAAGTTCCATTTTAGGCAACAAATTGATCCCTCAGACTTAACAGCGAGTGACTATTTCTTGTTTCCAAACTTGAAGAAATGGATAGGGGAAAACAGATTTAACTCCGACGTTAAAATCACATCACAAATAAATACTAATTTTTTTAAAGAAATAATAAAATTCAAGAAGCATTAGACAAAGTGTATAGTGCTCAAAGCAGACTACGTTGAAATATAAAATCATATTTTATCAAAAAAAAAAAAAAATATTTCATTAAAAAAAGTCACCGACTTATTGACCCGCCCTCGTACATTAACTGAAAATTTTACGCTGAATCGAGTAAATCGGCTCATCATAATTAACAGCCGTTGATATATCAATACATACGATTGAGTTCTTTTGAATGTCGATGTTGCAACAAATTTTATGAAATGTAAATTAAAAATATTTGAAAATCTATTTAAATTCAAGGCGCCGTGGCAACTATTCAAACCAAAATTATTATTTACACTTCTTGTCATTGATTTTTAGGAACAATAAATAGTTTGCAATAAATGGAAATAAATATTACATTATATTTATATGCAATTACATCTAAATTGGCAACATTGGTGGGGAATTTTTTGACGAGAAAATTTTTGACGAATTTTGTTTAATCATTGAATGAATTCGTTTATTGTCATATGGGGCTGCTATTAAAAGTTTTGGAAAAGTTGCTGGAGTTTAAATATTATTTTTCGTTAGTATCGCCCTCTGAAAGCTTAAGCCCCCAATTACAATCTGTTCAAATGGACGTAGGAAGCATACACCATTAATTATCTTCTGCAAAAATTATTTTATCATAAAAAAAGTTTTTAAACTTTCATATTCAGAAGGTACTGAAAAAAAAACAACTGCTTTATCACATGAGGACTAATTTTGTCATACTGTAGCAATAGATATTGGAACTGATATTGAAAATGCATTGAGAAATGTATATCTAACGTCAAAGCACATAATAATTTTGAAGGAAGGAAATAAAAAGGATTGTTGAATCGTTTACTAGAAAATATGAAGCTTTTTAAAATTTGTTAAGAATTTTCCATGGCAAAGAAAAATTTTCTATAATTTAAGATGCGTTGAAATAATTAATGAGTACAAAAGTTAGAAAGATTATTGCAACCAAGTTTTAGCTGTGCGCCTGTAACTACAGCGAGGGGGCAGTTACTTCATTTCAAAGAAATGACTTTATCCGCTCTTAATGTGTTGATTATTCCCAGTAGCAACGCTTGCGTAGAAAAAGTATTTGAAAGTACAAATAATACTCAGATACGTCCGTGGTTCATAATACAATATAAAATTTAAGATGCCTCAGAACACATTTTAGTTTTCGTTCATTTACTTTTCTAAATATTAGTGTTGCTTTTTATAAAATGAATTTAATTTAATACATATTTTATAAAAAAAATTAAGCAAGTTTTTTTTTGCCGATTTGTGATGGTCTTTGTTCTTTTGAAAACATTGAAACAGATTCTTGGTGACTTTTGGCGATTTTCGATTGCAGTTTTGTTAAAGGAGATTTTAAAAAATTGGGAACCCTGCACATAATACACTATTAATGAAAGTCATTTAATTGTTTTATTGCGTACGACATGTAACGAAATACTTTTTTTAGTGATAAGAGGTAAAACTGCCCAAAAATTTAGCTGTCGGGATTACTGGAGAGACCGCACTAGCAAGTGTCCAGATTATAGAAGTTGTACTGTATATCAATCCGGCAATCCAAGGACACTCCACGTTTATATGACATTTTCTGTATCCTTCTTTAAGACTCGTGCCCATGTAGGAGTTCGATTTACTCAGTTATGTGTGGCATATGTTGGAGTTAAAAGAAGATATAAAAGAATATCACAACACAAATTTCATATAGCACATGTTCAAGTCAAGAAATGTTTCTTTTTTCGTTTTTTTTTACATCGGAGCTTATGGGGAAAAATCATTTACACATTTACACAAATGTTTGCTAAACTTTAAGTAAGTTTTGATAGCCAAAAACACAATAGCAACAAAAAGTGGAATAGTGAAACTGCAAGAGAAAAAAATTTCAATAGAAAACTTTTCTTTATTATGCAAACTATTCTAAAAAACGAAGTGTTAATAAATGTTGCAACTAAAAGTTTTCCTTTTTCACACAAACATAACAAAAACGGTGGCTTATAGGATAAATTGTCGCATAAAATTTGCCTTGAGAGACGTTAAAAACAATTGAGTCAAGGTTTTTAGTCAGTTAAAATATAATACAGATCTTGCCAAATGAATGGGACATCCATATACTCTGTTTTGAAAGCTCGATATCATCGACTTTAACAACATCTTTTTTAAGAAGATAACTTTGTCCTTAAAAAGTTGTGAAAAAATTAATAAATTTTGTAAATCTTTTATTAAATTAAGTTAAAAATATTTCTTAAAAATTTGCACCAAATGTATAAAACCGCCCAAAAAAGGTATTTTTTATATATTTTACACTTATTGAATTTCATTTACATCAATGCAAATTTTATAAATTTTTAAGCATTTTCAATAATTTGTAGAACCTCCCTTGTTAGTAACAGTTTCGAATATTCTATTGCAAATTGAACCCTACAAGGACTCAAGCAAAATGGAAGGCCAAACTAACTTGATCGCTTTGTTACTGAACTGATATCCTAAAAGGAAAACATTCCCAAAAACTTTCACTAATGTTAAGATCAGGCGAGTTGGGGGACCAATCCAGCAAACTCACAGTTGGATTCTGCAACCATAACTTTACCACCCGGGCACGTTAGATTGGTGCATTGTCATGCTGATAAATTCATGGCAAGTCTCTGAAAAAGTTGCTGAAATATGGAAAAGCTTATGGCGCCCCACATCATTACACCTCCAGCTATAAACGAAA
The DNA here is from genome assembly GCA_963681545.1 of Germaria angustata. NCBI lineage: Eukaryota > Metazoa > Arthropoda > Insecta > Diptera > Tachinidae > Germaria > Germaria angustata. The sequence goes on along the minus strand of OY813001.1, from coordinate 9,189,539 downwards.
ATAACAGAAAGCAAAACCCTGAATTGTATTTAAAAAAGTTAGTTAAGACAAAGTAGCCTATTTAAATTTAAATAAAAGGATTAGTTAAGACAGTTGAAAAAGGAAAAAACTGCAAAACATCATACTTTTTGCATACTTTTTGAGTACATATTTAGAAAAGAACATGCTATATTTTTACACTATTGCACATTTTGTATTAGAAAAGAACACAAATGTAGACGAGACTTACAAATTTTTTTAATGAAATGTTATCAAAAAGAAACACACTTTTTATCCCTTGTACTCCCCCTTTATCCCTCTTAAGTTTCTTTAACATATTACAAATCCCTATAAAATGATACCCGAGGTTCGTTTCTGGCAAAAGACAAAAAAGGAAACTAACCATGTTTTTCGGGGCTTTCAACCCCCTCCAAAAAAAATCCATCCAAGAAGCCCCCTGACCATCTTCACCCTGCAAAACATCATGACAAAGGTCAGGCAGTCACCAATTCCTGGGAAAAATGTGTAGGAAACAAAGATTAGCAAGGTTCCCCACCACTACGCCAAATACACAGAGGGCGTTGTTTCTAGGCAACGACATATGGCGTTCCCATTATCCTAGACCTGGTAAAGCGGGAACAACAACGGATTAACGAAACTGATACAAAAATAACAATGCGAAAACAACTGCAACAACTCGTGTAAAATGTTCCCAAATGGGGTGATGGAGGAAAAATCAAAAATCCCAGTGTCTTGACTTAACGTGGTTGCGTTAATGCGGCATCGAAAATCCTTGAAACTACAATGACATGAAAACCGACAGCCGAAACACGATTCAAAGTACCAAAAATAATTTGCAATCCATATTTTCTTCAAGAGTCTTTGTTTGATAGTGTTAAACAGAAGGCAACAAGGACTTACTAGTGAAAAATCTAATATTTTTATTGTGTCTTTTAATATTTTTTTGTTTCAAAGAAAAAACTGCCACAAAACTCATAAATAAATTTAGTTGAAGTCTTTTGATTCCCTATTGGGATAAATTAATTTTCAATACTTCCATTTTGCGTACTCTGTTATAGGAATTTTAATTTTAGTTTAAAACATTTCAAGCACAATTTGATATTCAGAGTTTCTTTTTGCTATTTTCAACTTATTTGCAATAAATTATGTATAAATTTTGTAAAATTTTAAACATAACAAGAGCAGAAAATATAAAATGTTAACAATTATTTCCAATATGAAAAGAAATAGACAACAACAAACAATAAATTGATATTAGAAATTTTGATAATAAATTGTTATTAAAAAATTTGATTATCATTTCATTCATTATCTACCCTTGTTAAGTTGTATTTGTATAAAAGTTTTCTACAGCATATTTTGTAAATCACAGGTAAAAAAATATGATTGAATTTTATATAATTCTCATATAGTATTGGTGGGATTTTTTTATAATTATATGAGTTTAAATACTATTCAAACACGATTTGGCTAAAGACTAATGATGGTTGGGGTAATTGGTATTGATGGCATATACTCAGCCAGCAATAAACAATAAAAAGGTTTATTTAAACCTTTATTTTGAAGAATATCTCGAATAATAAATTTAATACTCGTATATACATTTTATTTTTTATGAAATCTTAACAATCTTCACAGCATTTTTTTGCTAATTTGTTAAATAGTAAAAGATTTGCAAAAAAATACTTTTGCAACAACTTCGCTGTGTCTTATTTACCGTTTACCCATGTACATGTAAATGCAAGGTGGCGCAAAAGTAATGTCATAAATTAAACTGGCCGCCATTTCGTTATAAATAAAAATGAGCTCTGTGTTCATAAAAAGTTTATTTGAAAATCTAAAATGACCACCTTCCAAGTTGATGCATAATTGCGCTCGTTTTAGGGCATTTTGAATTACTGCTCGCAAAACATCTGGCTCCAAATTAGCGATTTATTTTAAGACTCGCAAGGTTCACGGTTTATTGTGGCAAGTACGAGACTTTAAAATGCCCCAAAGAAGAAGTCTACTGCTGTTATATGCGGCGATCTGGATGGCCAAAGCAAGTCTCCAAAAAGAGAGATCACTCGACCTGAAATTTAGTGTCTCAAAATCTCCATAGTTGTACGAGGTGTTTAAGCGGTTGCACCAACAATAATCGCGACCCAAGATAGTAACTTGCGGCATCTGCCTGTAACACTTATTAATATTAATATTAAAAAAGTAATAAGAGCCAATCACCATTTCACTGGCAAATGCCACTTAAATGGAAATGGGCTTCGCCGCTCATTATGATTTTTGGTACGGACTCATCCTTTTCTTTCACCAACTTTAAAAGAGTATTACAGTAAGTTATCCTTTTCCAATGCCCAGCAGGCAGCAATTTGTGAACAATTTGCACTTTGCGGGGAAACGTTTTGAAATCTTTCACCAGAATTCGTTGCAACGATCGTTTTCTTGTGGCTAATTGCATACACCACCCTCTCGTGGATGTTTGTGTATTCTCTTTGATGTCGTCGGCAACAGCAGCGATGTTCGAATGAACATCTGTAGAGTAGGACTCAGTTTGCACGAAGCACTCAGCCAGATGCTTAATTGTTCGAGCACATGGAACACGACGATGACTAGAATGATGACGTCATCTGAACAAATTTCATCCAATTCAAATTATGACATTACTTTTGCGCCACCATGTATATGAAGTACATAATTGTTTAATTATGTAATACATAATTAATATGTTCTTTTTAGTGAAAATTTTTCCATAAACTTTTTTTAACATAAGTTGGAGCTTTTGCAAAATTGATCACTTTCTCTTCGTTTAGTATCCTTCTAATTTTTATTATTTTCATAAATTGCACATAACGTTATTTCTTGGATTTTTAAATCTAAGTAAATATGTTATTTTTACAATAACATAAATATTGAAACATAAAGGTCGAAGAAATAGTATTGATTAATTGAATTTAAGTAGATTGTAATATATTTTGGAATTTTAATTAAAATTTATTTTAATTTGTTTAAGATATCTTCAGACTGATTAGCGCTTTTAAGTTATACTTCTTTTTCGAGTTCACTCCTTTCCTAACAAATTGCTCTCTACCTTAAATGGTCCTTGTTGCCTGTAACTTAAAAAACAAAATATTTATCGCAATTTATTTTAGCCATTCAAAAACTTATAAATCAATATGTGAGACATTTCCTTCGTGCTCATCAGTAGACTTCTAAACAGCATTCAATCTCGTATACTTATATAAAATTTTCCATATACAATACGAGAATTTCAAATAATCGAATAGTCTTTAACGAATATCAAAATACGTAAAAATAGAAAACTTTTATACCAACAAAAATTGAAAATTAAATTATTTAGACCAGATTTTTTTAAACAAAAGTGATTTAAGAAAATGTGCACATTTAAAAAGACGCCCTTTCAACACGGCAATTTTTTATGCTCACGTTTTAATTCAACTAAGAGAGAGATAGAGAAAGCATATGTTCTTCTCTCTATCCCGTTTAATTTAACTGCGCTAGTTGTACTTCAGTTTGGAGAAAGATAGAAAAAACATACATTATTGTCTCTACCTTTCGCCCAGCTGAATTAAAGCTTGTTCATATAAAATTGTTGAGTGGAAATTACCTGCATTCATCTCCCTAACTATCGAGCCCTATGCACAAAAAGTTGGATAATTTCGTTTACGATTCTGACATAAAGTTTGACAATGTCAGAATAGTGCGTCATGTTAATAAGCTTGGAAAGATTTGTTTTAGAGTACATTTTTTGTAGCTTTTATTTAAAATGTAGAAGGCTGTCACTTTCTCTTAAACATTACGTTATGAGTTAAGATATATATCTACGTGTTCTTATACGAATATGGGTGAACTATTAGCAAGTGCTCTAGCTAGGGCGTAAAGACATAAATTAAGAGATGTTAATATTACAAAAGTAAATATTTATTACCCATAGAAATATTTTTATTCACTTCAACATTAGACTTAATTTTTCATATATATATATATATATATATTACCATTTTATGCTAATATTCGCAGAATAAAATTAGCTTAAAAATTTTTTAAATTAGAAACTACGCTCGATATTTTCAGTTTTCACAACTTACGCGGCCCATACACTTACAATATTATTGTGCAATTTTTCATGCTATGCAATAATAATGCCTCTTAGTTTGTTATATTGCAAGGTGGTGCAACAAGATATTGAAAAAATAGAAAAACCTTAGATTTTTATTACACAACCATATCAAATACTCGTGCATTATACTGTGTAGTGTATTACAAATATTGTGCAATATATATTCATATATACATGCGTATGTAGGCTAGTTTTGTTTCTTATTGCAGAAAAGTTGGCGCCATATCTTTGTAAAATTGTATAGTAAAACTATAATAACATTAGCAATAATATATACAATATTTGCAAAATGTGAATGCAGCTTCAAAAATTTTTCTAATTTTTATATAAATAGACTTTTTCAATAAAACACTTGAAATTGATATTCAAATTAAATTTTGAAGCAAAATAAAATCTATAAAACACTTTGAGCCATTTACAGCGGCGACACTTTCTTTATTCTATCGGTATCAGATTGATGGATATTTTCCAAAAATCTTATGTAACTAACTTTAATTGTACACCTGGCATTTTCGAAAGAAAAACGTTCACTTTAAGTCATTCAAAGAGTCTGAACGTAACTAAACTTTTAGTTCGAGGTTAATAAATGCATTTAATTTCCGGGCCTGCTTAAACGTCACTAATATAGACTGAGTTGTAGGATAAAAGAATGAAAATTTTTGTGCATTTGAAATATACAGCAGAGATAGATTTATTTATTTATAGATTTATCACTTTAAATTTTGTATTATAATTGAAAACTTGTTCCAGCAATGAGTATAGACAACAATCCCTTCGACGTAAAAATGTGGCATATCGCAAGTGTTTATTTATAATAGACTTTCAACACTGGCCTTTAAAATTCTATCAGCCAAAGTGCTGTAATTCTGCTTAAGTTTTAACACATTTTTTATAATAATTTTTATAATCATATTTGTAAAAATTGCTCTGATTCTAAGTTAAACACAAATTGAGTTGAAAATATACAAACAAAATTTTTTAGATTTAATACTATTTGTATGATGACTACATAGTTTTTGTTACTCTAGGCATACAAATTTAATGCACTTGTTACAAGTTTTATATAAACTCCAATTAATACTAAAGCTATGTACAGACGGTTGTAAGATCTGACAATGTTGTTTGATTTACCAACGTACTGGCAATGCTCTAACAATTCAATATGGCTACAAAAAGGTACATTGTTAGTTCAGACGATTGTAAGAAAAGCTTACAATTTCATTGTCACACAACTGTCTGGCAATAAATTTACCTACCAATAAAAATTGTGAGTTCACACGGTTGTTAGATAATTGTACAACAAATTTATTTTTCGGCATTGCAAGAAAATTTAAAACATTAAATTTACGTTTATGCGCGCGCTGTGTTGCCAGTAGAAATATTTTTCTGACAATGGTGTTATTGTCAGGTGCATAAATTTTCGACATCTGCCAATAAAAAATTACCTTACAATGTCTGCCAATTATCTGACAATGCCTGCGATAGGTGTTCTCACGGTTGTCAGATGCCTGACAATATTGTCGTCTTACAATGGACTGACAATGGTTTTCCTGACAACGTTGTAAGTAAAAAATTGGCAGTTCACACGATTGTAATACATTTTCAGACAATTTTACTGGCAATATTGTAAGATCTGCCAACCGTGTGTACGTACCTTAAGTTGTGTATAAGTAAGCAAGTGTTTTGAAATAAAACTGTTGCCTATTTATAGTTGCTTTTAATAATTACCCCTAAGAAGTGTATTGAAATAATCAAATTAATGTTTCTCAAATATACAAGGAGAGTATAAATGGCACTACCTCAAAAACCAAAAAAAAGGAAACTTTTAAATCAGCAAAAAATTAATATATATTTAATATAATCGTTTATTTATAAAAACATTTCGAAATGTATATCAGTAGGTAACCTTGTCTCCTCTAAGCACACAATAAATAAGGATTTTGTAATGACCCTAAAACTATACCTCAAGTTGTTTATTTTTCAATACTTTGACACTGCTTCATTTTTAAGTTTTCAAAACCATATAAACAATATACTAAAAAAATTTATTCAAACTGATAGTTTAGTTTTTGTGTCAGTTTGATATTTGATTGACACTTTCAAATAAATAGATATACAAACACATGCCTATGTGGCAAAGTGTCCTTGATAAGTGTCCTTAAAAATTGTGAAACTATTAATATATGTATACAAATCGCTTTAAGATTATAGTATATGAAATAACATTTTAACTAAATATCAAGTGGAATTATTGAGAAAAAAATTTTAAGCAAAACTTTAAAACTTTAAACTAGAGCAAACCAAAAAAAAATATGTTTGGCATCTGACAAAATCACTGTTTCACCAACATTCGATTGTAAAAAAAAGCCTTCATTCTCCCATTAAATCACATCACTTTCATATCATATGCCACCGCCATAAATTCAAATGATAATGACATTCTGAGGTTCAGCGCAGAGAATATGGTAGTAGTTTTTTATTTGACCCCGCCCTATCACTCTCTCTCTCTCTCAATTACTCGCCCCTCGGTCCCACAAGAGGACACAAACGTATAGAGAAAATTTATGTAAAACAAACCTGTTTTATGGAGGATTGTTGAGTTAATGGTGGCCAAAGCTACAGTGTCTGCAACAACATTATGTACAACAACAGTATTCAAACACTTTAAACTTACAGAAAATATTGTATAGTATAACATAAATGTCAAAATCATTCAGATAAGTAATAAGTTTCTTGTGAAACATGTGCATAAATATTTATTTCTTATACATTTTCTATTAATCAATAATTTTTTCTTCGTTTTGTTTTTTCCACTCTTCTTGGACGATTTGTTAGGAGTAACCATTTTACTATCACTTACTGTGTTCCTTAACATGGTGGCCGAGACAATGCCGGCTACATCCGATGCTGTGCCACTATTGGGTAAGTTTTTATGGTGATATTTGTCACACAACAAAAAAAACTTCGTCGTATAGAAAAACTAAATAGTAAGTAACTTTGGTTTGAAAAGATTAAGTATGATTAAATCACGTAAGCCGAAAATCAGGCTTTAAAAAAACTTAAGTTAGATATTAAGAAATTTTTAATGCATGGAAATATAAGTTTAGAATTTCAGCGTTATTTGATTATAATTGTTTGAAATGACGCAGCGCTCTACTTGAGGAACTTAAATGCGTGTAATTAGTTTTTGGTGGAAAATTTTTATTATAACTGAAATATAAAAAAAAATGTATTTCAACAATCAATTTCAGAATTAAAAACGCCGTATTGTCACTTAAGTTCAAAAATAAACTAACATCTAATATCATTTTTGCTGCTTCTCAAATGTTCTAGGTTTTGTGGCTAAATCTGAAAATGTCGCAAAATTTAGAATTTATATAATCTAAACAAAAATGTATGTTAGAAGATAGACCTATATACAGTTTTGCAAAATATCGCATGCGATAAGTTTTCCTCTGTGCATTCAAAAAATTTTCCAATTAAATATGTTTAATTTTATATAATATTATAACATTATTGAATAGATAAAATATGTCTGTTTTAAGAAACGTTTCTTCTTTGCTATGAAGCTTTGAAAATTAGTATCAATTGCTTCAAACATGTAAAGACAAAATTGTCGCATGTGATATTTTTAAATAATATATTTAATTTTATAGATGTATTTTTTTCTATAAACATAAACAGAAATAGTAATATGTAAAATTTGATTGTAGCAACTATACATATATTGTTACAGAGAATATACAAAAGTTACTCTGATAATGTTGAAACTATTATTTACATTTTCCTGAAATCCAGGTAAATAATATATTTGTTAACAAGTTAAATCCTGTGATTCCAACATGTCCAAGACTCTAGATGGCGTTCACTTAGCACTCAAATTTAAACTACCCACATGTATGAAGAAAATATTGTATGCGATATTTTTTCTATATATTTCAAAGAATTATATTTTCTTAAAATTTTGTGTAAAAAAATTTTGGGCATGATGTGAACATGATTTCCCAGTTTTTGTCATTTTTCCGACTTATTGAGAAAGAAAATTGTAATTGCCGCAAACATGTTTGGAACAATAATAATATCGAAATTCAATATAAAATATACCAGGTGAAAAAATATAGCATGCGATATCAATAAAATGCGCATTTTAGTGGAGTTTATTTGTAAAAGATTCCGAATTTTGATTGAAAAATCTATAAATTTCTATACACTGCTCGGTTATAGGGCTCAATTTTGTACCTTAACTATGTTGGTAAAATTTGTTGCGTGAAACATTTCATTTACCAAATGCACCCTGACTAATTTTCTCTTCTAAAAACAAATATAATAGCACCCAAAAAAGTCTTGGACTGAGCCTATAGGATGAATTTATATTTTTGATTTTCCAATCCGCTGTACATTAAATCAAATAGATACAATAAAAACTGTAAAAAAAAAATAATATGCAGCTAATGATTGTATCCCCAGTGAATTATATAATCCCTCTGATAGCATGTGAGGAAAGTTTCATGAGACAAAGTTTATGTTTGAATTTCATTTCGTAAGTCTATTAAGCAAAAAACTAGTCCAGGACTGAACTTTCACCATAAATTTTGTGTAAAATTTCTCGCATGCAACAAATTATATTCGCATATATATCCGCTTATACGAAAAATATTAAAGCATACGGTATTGAAAAAAATGGTATCACATGAAATTTTATGCGAATTCTTACAATTTTTTAAAATTGTCACAAAGAAAACCAATGCAATAAATTTCATTAAAAAAATTACTCATTGCAATTCCAGTTTAAGACTAGATTTACACGATCAGCTTTTTATTTGCTAGCTGATTAAATGTGAAATAAAGTTGAAAAAAAAACTAGTGCAAGATTTTAAAGGATTATAGAATATTTTTCATAACATTTGATTAACCGTACCTCATATTGGGAAATCAAAAATCGCATGCATCACGTTTTATAAAAAAGGCATTTAAGTAAATATTGATGTAAGAACAGATTGACAAGGTTACAATTTTATATGGAACTTGTAATATAGAAGCAAAAGATTCAATAAATGTGAAAGGATAACAAATTTCAAAATAATTGAATACCACTTGTTTTACCACAGCCTACAAAAATTACCAAATAAAAAAGTTTCATGCTACAAATCTAAGTCTTCATATTATGAAGTAATATTTTGTTGTGAAACTCAATCTGACTTGCTTTTCACATAAAAGTCATACATTATGCAAATAAATAAAATCCAATTTTATTAAAGATACTTAAAAGCATAACAAAGCTCTTCAAAAGATTTAAAAGCTTTTGAGGCAAATCAAATAAAATATTTTCTTTTGTGATATTAACTTTTATCGCCATTACTTGATTTTATACTCTTTAATAAATATACTTTATAACTTTAAATAAAAAAACTTTTTTGTTCAAAACTATTCGTAGATTTTTATTTGCCTTTAATCTTTAGAATCAGTTCAGTCTTTATGTGAACAAATAATATTTAATATGCGTTTATTAGCAGCTTTCACAAAAGAAAAAAACTTTACAAAAGCCTTTAGAGTATTTTACACCTTTTTTATTAAGGACATTAACATAACATTATAGACATCCTTTTAAGTTGAAAAGACAAAATTTCAAATCAGGTCAATACAATTTTCAAGTCTTATGCTCAGCAATAAGAAGCCAAATTACTTTAAAAGCCTTAAAAGAGAATCACGGAAACATAATTTTTGCTTGAATAATTTGTATGTTAGAAAATGTTCTATACTCCGCGCTTGTGCCTAATCTCAAGTTCCTTTAAAATAAAATTAGCTATAAACTCAAATTACTTCCAAAACAGATGCATAAAAGAAATACTGCCTTTACTACAGCCACAAAAAGTCCTTAAATAGCAGGACAAGGATAAAAACAGACAACCTCAAAAAAAACATCAAAAATTTAGTATTTTTTGTCATTTAAACTTTTTACTCCAACACCTAATGACACTAAAACATTCTCTTTTTGGCAAAAATTATTTCATATTAAATGTTCTCATTTTTTATGAATCAACATTTCCTTTCAAGAAAATTTCATGATTATTATTATTGTTGGGAACAACAAAGAAAAAAGTTTTTAGCCACAAAATTTTTATGGTACCCTCATTTTAGTTAACGAAAATTCACATGCATCAGGACTGTTAGAATATAATCTCACCAAGAATCTTTCACTTGCCTCGTAGTGCAAACGAATTGTGGAAAGAAGTCGGTAATCAAGGTTGAAAGCAAACACTACACTATATTGCAGAGTTCTGGTAAGAACGGCTAAATGTGGAAATAGAAAAAAATAAATAAAGTTGCTCTCAAAGGTCCCCGGTATGTCTTCTTCTCGAAAATTATTTTTGAAAAACGTGATGGCTTTAAAGGGTACTCTTTTTAAAAATAGTTTAAGGTACTTTTTTAAAGGTGTTCTCAAAGTATTTTCCGCAAAGGTATATATTTAAAATATGCTTTTTCAAATGCACTTTTCTTAAAAGGTAAACTTTTTAAAGGTACTTTTTTAAAAGGTACTTATTTCAAAGGTACTTTTTTAAGAGGTACTTTTTCTCAAAGGTACTTTAATCAAATGGCAATTATTTCAAAGGTATTTTTTTAAACTACTTTTTAATTAAATTTTTCTAGAAATACTTTTTTAAAAGTGCATTTTTGCTATGTTATCCAAAAGTACTTTTCTTAAATGAAACGTTAAAAAAAACTTTTTGCTGATATTTTTTATTTGGGTATTTTTAAAATAGTATTTTATTGTAGAATTTTTTATATACTTTAAATGGTACTTTTTTGAAAGGTACGTTTCTTAAAAGCCACTTGCCTTGGAAGGCACTATTTTAAAGGTAATTTTTCAAATGTAGTTTTGTAAAAAAAACTTTCACAAGGCTTTTGTTTTAAATTGTACTTTTTAAATGGTACTTTTTTGGGGGTAATCTTTTAAAAGCTACCTTTCTTTAAAAGCACTTGCCTTAAAAGGTACTAATTTAAAGGGTATTATTCGAAGGCAACTTTTTCAAACGTATCTTTTCTAAAGGTACTTGTTTTAAGTTGCACTTTTTATAAGTGGTACTTTTTTTAAAGGTACTTTTTAAAAGATACCTCTTTCAAAAGTTACGATATTAAAGAGATATTATTTAGAACCATCTCTTTCAAAAGTATCTTTTGAAAAGCTACTTGCTTTAAATTGTACTTTTTTTGAAATGGTACTTTATTACATTTTTAAAATATGCCTCTGTTCAAAGGCCTTTGCTTTAAAAGGTACTGTTTTAATAAGTCTCTTTTAAGGTTAAATCTTTCAAAATTACCTTTTAAAAAAATTACCTTTTTTTAAATGGTATTTTTTTTAAAGGTATTTTTCTTAAAAGTTAAATTTTTTAGAAGGTACTGCTTCTTTTCAAAAGCTACTTTTTTAAAATGTTATTTTTCAAAGGTACTTTTCTTAAAAGCTATATTATTTAGAAGTTACTGTTTCTTAATTTTCAAAAAATACTTTTTCAAAAGTTACCTTTTCGAAATGTATTTTTGACAGGTATTTGTTTGAAAGGTGCTGTCTTAAAAGGTACCTATTTAAATGGTGCCTTTTTAAGTGGTACTTTTTTAGCGGTACTTTTCTTATATGGTACTTTTTTAAGAGTACTAAGCTTTTAACTAACTTTTCTTTTGAGTTACCTTAATGTAGCATGCACTGTGCGCCAAATATTTAAATTTAAAAAACAACACCTACTAAAAATCAGACAATGTGAAGATAATGGCTCTTAAAAAATTTATTTTATGAGTTTCTTATACAACCAGATATTTCTCAAGGCAATATACATACATACATATATTATAAATTTCTCTCTTATACTTTTTATTTAAATGATCTCAACCAGGCTTGTCATTGTTATAAAACGAAATGACAGCAGTTTAAATCTCGTAAATAGTACCTGGATTTATTTACATACAAAACACAATATAAAATTCAATTTTATTTTAAAAGTGTTTTGTTTACGACTTTCTTTTAATATTTTAGAGTTTCTTTGTCAAGGTAAATTCGTAGGTTTTACAAGATAAAAAGTTGTAATATTTTAATTAATAATATCCTTTATTAATCAAAACAAACTACAAATATCAAATTCTTGCACAGAGGTAAGTTCATTTAAGAATTTTATTAAAATCCTAACAAAGCAAAATTATTTTTAATACAAAAAAATCTATAAAATATAAATGTATAAGTGAATTTTTTGTTTATTACAAAAAGTAATTTATGGAAATTTTTACTAATATTTACTAACCTGAAGTTCAATAGTAGAAATTCACCTAGAAATAAAAAATAAAAATATATATATAAAAGTTACTTGCCAATTGTATATAGAACTGCATTAGATATTTATGGAAAATATATTTTAAATATTTAGTTTATTAAAAATAATACCAATACAACTACAAAAATACAGTATATCATGTCATATAAATTCATTCGAATGTACATAAATTCAGTTTGCATTTGCATCATATCCAATACCACGTTTAAAACTATGGCATGCCTCTCAGTATATAAAGTTTTAAATATTATTTTTTTATAATTTTTGTTTTTATTTTTATTCCGGCTCTAGGTCATATATTAAATAAAACTCTTTTTTTTTTTTTTTTTGTTTTATTTAAATTTTTTATTTTTTTATTCCATGTTTCGATCACCATCGGTTCTCTTCTTCAGGAATTTTAAGTAAAGCAAATTACATGTGATAGTTATTAAAGAACAAATTACAACAAAGATCAAATGTGTAAATCATTCTGACAAACACTAGCAGAATGATTTACACATTTGATCTTTGTTGTAATTTGTTCTTTAATAACTATCACATGTAATTTGCTTTACTTAAAATTCCTGAAGAAGAGAACCGATGGTGATCGAAACATGGAATAAAAAAATAAAAAATTTTTGTTTTTATTTTTATTCCGGCTCTAGGTCATATATTAAATAAAACTCTTTTTTTGTTTTATTTAAATTTTTTATTTTTTTATTCCATGTTTCGATCACCATCGGTTCTCTTCTTCAGGAATTTTAAGTAAAGCAAATTACATGTGATAGTTATTAAAGAACAAATTACAACAAAGATCAAATGTGTAAATCATTCTGACAAACACTAGCAGAACGGAACAACATGCTGTTTTCGAAAGCCGCTACACTTTCATCATCAGCGTTCTTGTGTTTGGTCCACTTCTGTGGTGTCAGTTGATGTATATTTCAGCTATTCATACAAATCTTCACTGTAAATGTAATACGAGAATTGTTTTTATTCATCGAATCATAATTTGTGAAAACTTTTTTTGTAATGAAGAGCTCAAATTACACCTCACTAACTTACAACAGTCTTACCATTGTCATTTATTCTTTACCAACCATACACATGCTTATTTTTAATTTGCTTATTTTATTTTTTACTTATGACAAACTTGTTTGGTTTGTTACTATAAGTATGAATATTTTATTAATTTCATATTGATGTTCTTCGGTGTGCCCTCCGTTAGTTAAGTATATGTTTGTTAATTTTTCCGACCTTATGATATGTAATTTTTGTTTTTATTTTTATTCCGGCTCTAGGTCATATATTAAATAAAACTCTTTTTTTGTTTTATTTAAATTTTTTATTTTTTTATTCCATGTTTCGATCACCATCGGAATAAAAATAAAAACAAAAATTACATATCATAAGGTCGGAAAAATTAACAAACATATACTTAACTAACGGAGGGCACACCGAAGAACATCAATATGAAATTAATAAAATATTCATACTTATAGTAACAAACCAAACAAGTTTGTCATAAGTAAAAAATAAAATAAGCAAATTAAAAATAAGCATGTGTATGGTTGGTAAAGAATAAATGACAATGGTAAGACTGTTGTAAGTTAGTGAGGTGTAATTTGAGCTCTTCATTACAAAAAAAGTTTTCACAAATTATGATTCGATGAATAAAAACAATTCTCGTATTACATTTACAGTGAAGATTTGTATGAATAGCTGAAATATACATCAACTGACACCACAGAAGTGGACCAAACACAAGAACGCTGATGATGAAAGTGTAGCGGCTTTCGAAAACAGCATGTTGTTCCGTTCTGCTAGTGTTTGTCAGAATGATTTACACATTTGATCTTTGTTGTAATTTGTTCTTTAATAACTATCACATGTAATTTGCTTTACTTAAAATTCCTGAAGAAGAGAACCGATGGTGATCGAAACATGGAATAAAAAAATAAAAAATTTAAATAAAACAAAAAAAGAGTTTTATTTAATATATGACCTAGAGCCGGAATAAAAATAAAAACAAAAATTACATATCATAAGGTCGGAAAAATTAACAAACATATACTTAAAATAAAAAATTTAAATAAAACAAAAAAAAAAAAAAAAAGAGTTTTATTTAATATATGACCTAGAGCCGGAATAAAAATAAAAACAAAAATTACATATCATAAGGTCGGAAAAATTAACAAATATTAATTTTTTTATAATTATTTAAAAAAAATCTTGTGGTATGTAATGGGGAAATTCTAAAAATGTATCGTTTTAAATAGTACTTTTTTTATTAAGTATATTAAACTGGACTTTTTCAATGGAACCTTTTATGAAATGCACATTTTTGAGAGGTACTCTTTGAACGGGTACTCTTTTCAATTATTATTTCTTCACTGGGTAACTCTTAAAAGGGTATTTTTGGAAGGGTACTTTTGCAAAAAAAAGATTTGTTAAAAATATACTTTTTAAAAGCTAGTTTTCGAAAAGGTATTTTTAAGGTAATTTTAATAAAGGCGCTTTATTTTAAGGAGTACTTTTTCCTAAGGTACATATTTGAGCAGGTAGTTTTTCTGAAAACTACTTTCTTTTAAATGTACATAATTAAAAAAGCACTACTTTTTCGTGAGGTACTTTTCTGGAAAGGAGCTTTTTCATAAGGTACCTTTTTTACTTTTTAAAATGTATTTTTTAAGAGGTACTTTTTTATATGTACTTTTTTAAAATATAATTTTAAAAGGACTTTTTAAGAGGTACTTTTTTAAAAGGTACTTTCTTAAAAGGTATTTTTAATTAGTACTCTGTTAAAAGATTTTTTTACGAAGTTGCTATTTAAAAGGTCCTATTTTAAAAGGTACATATTTAATAGGTACTATTAAAAAACGGTAGTTTTATAAAGGTACTTTTTTAAAATGTGCTTTTTTAACAGGTGCTTTTTAAAAAGGCACTTTTATAAAAAGTAATCTTTACAAAGTTATATTTTAAAAGGTACTTTCTTATTAAGTACTTTGTTAAAATATGTTTTTTACTAAGCACATATTTAAAAGGTCCTATTTTAATAGGTACCTATATAATAGGTATATTGTAATTGGTAGTTTTTTTAAGGCATTGTTTTTTTAAAGTACGTTTTCTAAAGGTAATATTTTATAAAGGTATTTTTTAAGGTACCTTTTTGAAAGGAACTTTTTTAACAGGTACTTTTTTAAAAAGTACTATTTCAAAAGTTACTGTTTTAAAAGGTATTTTTTAAAGGTACTTTTTAAAAAGGTACTTATTTAAAAGGTACTTTTTCAAAGATTTTTTTAAAGAAACTTTTTAAGGATTATTTTTTAAAGTTAGCATTTTGTATATTATTTCAAAAAGTACCTTTTCGAAGAAATTATTTAATTGATCCCTTTTTAAAGTAGCTTTTTAAAGGTGCATTTTTAAAAGTACTTTTTTAATAGATATATTTTAAAGGAACTTATTTAAAAAGTAATATTTTTAACATGTACTTTTTCAAAGATACCTTTGAAGGTATATTTCTAAAAGGTACTTGTTTGTAAATGTACTTTTTCAAAGAAACTTTTTAATATGCTTTTCTAAAAGTTATTTTTTTAAGTTCTTTTCTAAAAGGTGTCTTCAAAGTATTTTACGAAAAGGTATTTTTTTGAAATATTCCTTAAAAGGTATTATTTTAGAAAAGAATTTTTAAAAATGTGTTTTTAGGAAGATACTTTCCTTAAAAACGTAATCTTTTAGATTGGTCTTTTTTTAGAGAGATTCTCTTTTCGCTAAAGAGCTTTTTTAAGAAAGCTCCTTTAAAAAAAGGCACTTCATAAGTTCCTTTTTTCAATAGGTATTTGATCTAAAAGGTACTTTTTGCATTGTTACTTTGCTTTATAAGGTGTTTTGATTTAAAAAGAAGTTTTCTGAAAGGTACCGTTTCAAAGCGTACATTTTTAAGTTTTTATTTTCCCATAACTCCATTATCCCTAGAGTCTTAGCACTATCATAACTCTTATAATTTATGTATATTACGATTAAAAGTTTGATTTCAATTATAGATTTTTGACAAATGAATGCACTTGAAAACCTGTTGCAAGAAAAGAAATATCACATGTTTGTATTCAACTTTTTTTCATTTGCACAAACGGTTTTTCATGTGAATGTAGAAGTTGATGCATGTACATAATTCAGCATAATTTCGCCACTAACACAAACAAATAAAAACATATAGAAACGAGCAAAAATAACGATAACATTGTAAAACCTCACAAATAAATTACAACAAAATGGCATCTACAAAATAATGATATAAAAATTTAAATACAATCAACTGCATATTACACACACACACATACCCACACATATACGAACAATCAAAGATACACACATACACACTGTCTATTGCATACACCTATAAACTCTCCCACCCCATCGCGCATAAACACGTGTTTAAGGATTAAACTTATCACAAAATAAATGTAACATGCGATTACACATACATATACATACATAAAAACATTGGTGTATTGATATAAAACATGAGTTTATCATTTCTATTTTTTATATTTTTATTATTTCGATTTATACAAATTTAAGTGCAGATTTTGGAAAGACTTAATCTAGTCTAATTTGTTTAATGAGTAAACAGATTTCGAGTCGTATCAGTACAAGGATGTTAGAATATACAACGTCTTTTCAAAAGATCTGCTCACATACGAAAGTGATGTCCAAATGTCCTTTCAAAGAACTTAATTATTTTGTTTAGTTAGTCTAAGTTAATATTATTTAAGAAAAGTATATTAGGCCCGATTAGATAAAAATGTCTTAGTTTAAAAGACCATTTCGAAAGGATATGCACTAAGTTGTTACAAGTGGAGTTATAATAGAATAAAAGTTTTATGTACTGACAATAAATGGTCAGTCGCAAAGCTGATTCCAGGTGATATCTTTAATTTTATTAAATGATAAATCATTCTGTCATATTCCAATTTTGGTAGATTTTTAAATTGTAAAGCTTAAAATTTTTCATAGTTCCCACTTTATTTATGAAGTTCGATGAAAATATTATATTGAAAATTAATTAGAAATTAATTGACATTAATATTTAATATAAAAAAAACTTTGATTCCAGCTAAAATTAATAAATTAAGGACATTTAGGAAGTAGACGTGTCCTCGCACTATTTTGAAAAGAGATTTGCAACAGCCACTAAATTAAATTGGATAATATTAGAACTAGTTGCAAATTATATGCTGCATCGGAAAATAATTGTAGCTGAAATTCGAATTCCTTGCATCGAGAGACCTAATCTAATAGCTGCCTGATCTTAGTACGAGTTGAAAAATTTGTTCTTCGTCTAACCATAAGTGTAGCTGAAAATAAATTAAAAAATGAAAGGATAAATAAGAGGTAGACATGTCCTTCCACTGACGAATATAAAATGTACCGGACAACACAAATATGTATAACGTATAACTTTTGAAATACTTGAAACCGTTCGCTTCATTGTGATCGTAAATGTTGTTGAAATAAAGTTTTTTAAATGAAGGATATTTGGGAGACGGACAAGTCCTTGCACTAATTGAAATAAAATTTTCCTGAAAGCTTAGCTATACAGTTCCAAAAAATATTAAAATTTTTCGCTATATTCTGGTTACAATTTTAATTAAATTTTTCATATAAAGATACCTGGGAGTCACGTTTATCCTCACAGAAATTGAAATGGATTTCATAAGATATTTAATCTAAGTAATTTAAAAAAATGGTCGAACATTTTTAGTATAAAGCTAAACAGTTTTCGTTTGATGCTGATCAAACGAGTAATTATAGCTAAAACCTCATTTTATAAATCAAGGATATACGAGATATAAGCATGCCCTGCCCATGCAGGGATTATTTGTTATATCAAGCAGCATCTTACCGAATTTTAATGTTTCTTTAATAGATTCTCAAAATTTTACCGAAACGCTTTAAGTAAATAAAGAGCGCGAGGTAGACATATTGTATGAAAAAGCTACTCGAGCGATAAAAATGACGTAATTGCTCACAATCGACAATAATTTTCACCTTGTGACCAAAGGAGTGTTCTACAATGCTCAGGTGCAATCCGAATGAGTTTTTTCGCCGTTTTGTTACTTTAGACGCAGCATTGATCCACCACAACACCGTAAATATTAAAGAGCAATCAATGTAGTGGCGTTCTCCGGTTGGCCATGCACTTAGTATGTCTGTGGGCCAACAAGGAAAGTGAAAATGGTAAAACAATCATTATTAGAGCCTGTGAAAGGACTCAATTTTGATTTAAAGCAAAAATGATCTCAACTAGCGAAGAAAAATTGTTTTCCAATTAAGACGTACGCAGTCACTATGGCGAAAATTAATGCATTGTATTACGAACGGCTACACCAATCAAGATTCTTTCCAGAATTTAAGCCTTAAAATTATTTCCTGTTTTCATATTTGAAATATGGTTGGCGGGTAAGAGATTGAAAAGTAATGATCAAACCCTCTATTGAGGGCGTTGTGAAATTTTATTGTTAAGAAGGAAAAAAAACTAGAAAAACGTCACTTACGTATTTATTTTTGGTCAGTGCTTTTTTATACAAAAAGTCGCGGAAACAAACCTCGCATATTTATCATTAAATGGTAAATTATAATATATCATATCTTTTAAAATGGCTGACATAGAGGGCAAGCAATGTTGGCATTTAAAATTATAGGGAAAAAGTATTCGAGTGCGTTTATTTAGTTAGAATCAATAAAAATACGACAACGATAGATTTAGAAAACTCTGCTAAGATTTTGAAAGGACATTCCGTATTGCTTTTTTCCATTCAACATTTCGAGTCATAACTTGTAATGATTGTATGTGATGTCTTTACTACTGTCTATGTATTTATTTATTTCGTTTTCGTTGTTACGTTTTCGTTTTTTTGTATTGAAAACTATTTTATTTAATGTTTGTTTTAATTTTGTGTGCTTATAAAAAAAAATAATTATAAAAAACGTTGTTCATGTGTGTTCTGTGAGTGTTTTCTTTGTAAATCTAGATGTGTGTTTGTACGTATTGCTTTGGAGAAGTGACTTGAATTAGCAGGAAAATAAAACTAATAATAAGTAATTCAGGTTACCACTACTACTCCTGCTGTCTTTATAAATGGAATTAAACGAGAAGTACTAAAGATTGTATTAAAAAAAAGAAAAAAAAACAAAGACCACCACATAATGTAAAAGAAAAAATGTTCTTGTTGGCATACAAGAACACAAATGTCTATTGCCAAAAAGAAGAAATTGCCTCAGTAGCAACCAACAACTCCATATTTTCTGTAAAAAGAAATAAACAATATTTTCTCTTTGTCTTTTTGCGTTCACTCTTCAACTTTTTATACGAATAATATTTTTTTCTCAGTGTACGGATATTTAGTTTAATTTCGCCATGTCTCGGGCATGATTTACAAGTGTCAACTATTTGTTTTAACTTCTTTCTGGTCTTTGGTTTTTGTTTTATAACTCATTTCACCTGTGGAATTTGTATAAAATAAAAGTGCGGTACCAGCCACATTTTCTCAATCTATTTTTTTGATAAAAGATTTCTTTCCGCATGATTTTTTTTTACTTTGTCCAACTTGAATCTCTTTCTCTATTTATCGCTCTCTCTCTCTCTCTCTCTTTCTCGATCTAAGTGTATGTATGAGTGGTGCATATTGTGTTCTTCTTTTTAAAAGTTCGTGATTATCTTTCTTTCAAATTTATTTACTGCTTTTATTTCTTTCTCATTCATAATCATTTATTCATTCATTTTGTATCATACACTTCTCATAACTTGTAAATAATATTAGAAGATTATTTATTTTAGCCGTTTACGTTTAAATTTACTAAAAATTTTGTTGAGTGTATTTGTATTAAAGATATTTTAAACGAAAAACCCTTTTAGTTTAGTTTCTGGTACAGCAAAGCCACAAACCATTGTTATTAGAAAAGAGGAAATTATTGTAATTCTTATTTAAAACTTTTTAGAATGTATATATAATGAACATACCATACAATTATTTTAGAGGCCAGATCGCTTTACCTGGTACAGATCGTAGCAGTTGACTTGACGCCGTCGACGATTTGCTTGATTTCGATGCCGCCGCCCACCTTAGGGGCTTGCAACAGCAGCCGTTTTTTTCGGCTATGAATATCAGATCAAATATTTGTTTCGCATCTGGCTACAATTTTATTTTATTTATTCTTACTTTTTAATGAAATATCATTGATAATCTGCAATCAAACGATATCCTTAAAATCATTAGAGACTAACGCATAACTTTAGTCGTATCTATATGACAGTCATTGAAAATTTGAATTTCTGATTCATTGTATT
The DNA here is from genome assembly GCA_963681545.1 of Germaria angustata. Lineage (NCBI taxonomy): Eukaryota > Metazoa > Arthropoda > Insecta > Diptera > Tachinidae > Germaria > Germaria angustata. The sequence goes on along the minus strand of OY813001.1, from coordinate 9,168,760 downwards.
AAGCATAGTTGTGGTGGTCATTTAATATTCATTTAATATTCATTTAATATTCCATACAAAATTGTGTACCGCTGGCACTTTGAAATAAGAAAAATAATTCTGTGAGATTCCATTTTATTTCGCAAATCTTTAATAGTGCCACCTTTAGTTTAGCATCTATATAAGGGCAAAAACGATATAACTTTAACCATCTCGTAAGTGCTGGGAAGTCTATTCAGGGAAGTTGGACCCAGCTCTTATGATGTACGGTAACAGCATTAGAAAAACTTTACCTGAATCAGGAAATTAATCTCAATATATGCCCTTTATTGAGAACTCATCAATCGGCCAGTGAATTGCTCAAGTTCTTTAGCGCAGCCACAAAGCTTTTTAGGTAGGTGGAGGATAAGAGGCTGTAAATTAAAAGTTTTAGTGTCTGAAAAGGTTACGGGCCATTTACCACCCAAAAGTAGCTATTGTTCCCGTCGCCTACTTTAAACATTAAAATTTGATCATTTGTTAAGTAACATAAGCAATTAACTGGCCGATTTCTGAGTTCTTAATAAAGAGTATATATTGGGGCTTTACTCCATAATGTCGTTAAAATTTTCCTATAAAACACAACTTATATGGCTCACACGCTGCCGTACATTAAAGATGTGTGAATATTTTATTAGAATCAAATAAAATTATGTTTTATATTCAAAATTGTGTATAGAACATATGCACCACTTCGAATAATGCATCCTTAATGAACCCTGCAATTTAGATACCATTGAATTTATGCCATAGTCTCTAAAAAGTGTAGCAAAAACAGGTGACCAGCCCATTGCTCTACTATCAAGAATATTAACCGTTCATTGTAATCACAAATAATATTCGAAAAAGTAAACCCCAACAACATTTAAATTATTTACCCTGGCGATCATTTAGTCTGGTTTGTGTCTTTGCTAAATAATTTATTTAATTCTATATGAAAGTCCCGCTGTGTTTAAATATGTACATATATAATGATTATAATTTACAATTATTTATTATTTTGTAAATATTTGTAAAAGGAAGTTTTTCGGAATCAAATGTAAATATCAAAATTAAGAAACAATTAATTATTTTTGTACAAAAACAAAAATTTCTTCAAAGTCAGGTAATTATGTATGTGTTTGTGCGTTCAGTTTTGTTAAAAAGTGTTTAATTTATTTAAAAAAATATGTTTATAAATATTAAGTACATTAATATAAATTGATTGTTCCGCTGAGACGAACTTTATGAAATGCCCTTCACCAAAAAAGCAGTTGATTAGTTTTAAAAATTTCTTTTAAAATGTTTGAACTGAATGTTTAATATTTACGAAAAATAGTTACATAAAACTTTAATGAAGCGCCAAATATATGTCAATACGTTTTAATAAGTCTACATACATACATATAAAAAATATTCTATTTAGAATTTCGGAGGCGCAGAGTCATTCCGAATTACAATCATCTCACAATCGCTAGAAGGGATCACGAAAATAGAATAGATTTATATGGTAGTCGCACTCAATGTTGCATGCCTACAGGCAAGACAATAATATTGCTTCACATTTAATTTCGGATGATATGCCACTCAGCTCTAAACTAGTTTTATTGAACAATTCAGTAAAATAATCAGCTCTTAGCAGAAAATTAAGTAAATACATTTTTCCATTCTCAAAAGAAATAGCCTTTATTGTAACCCCCTTTATATAAAATTTAAAATATTTTCAGCAATTTTATGTAAAATAATACGCAAAACAATTTTGCACAACATTTTAAACCTATAACTTTACATTTCATTCCTTTAAGCTTTGCTGAATGGGCCTTTTTTACACTTTTTGTGAAAACGGGGTAGAAGTTTCATTTAAACACGGCAGATTTAAGCCTGCCTACAAAAAAATATTTGTCATGAAGTTTTACTTTAGGCCTTCGAGCACACCAAAGCTCAGAAATAAGCAATATTATGTGGGGTATCAATGACTGGGAGGGATCACGCCCATTTTTCTGTAAGGCATCTCTAATGCATAGACATTATATGTATCAAATTTCATTTCTATAACTGCCTTAGTACGTGAGTTAATTAATATTGACCACCTAAAATTGGAATAAGTACCCCAGTGGATCGGCCAAAAATACAACAACTTTGTCTGTGTGAAATTTCAGAGAAATTACTTGAATGGCCCATTAGATACCGAATTATTTCCACAATGAAAAGTTTATAAAACACTATGATCTGTAAGGAAATCGTTTAATTTTTGTAAAATAATATTGGATGTCTTATAAAAAAGTTTTTTTTATGATTTTTCGACGATTTCTTTTGAAAATTCTTTCGTTTCGGAGTATTTTATTTTTTCAATTTTACGACTTGTAAGAAAACAAGTACGTAGTGGGTAGTCCTTTACGGGAAGGATGCTCTAACCGCCTAGTGCTGATACGGTTCATATACAGTAGGGATTGTATGGGAAGGCACAAGCCAGAATACAGCTGTATGTTTTTGAGACCCATCCGGCCCAAGATGGCACGAGATGGGAAAATATTCTGAGCCAGACACAGCTTCTCTCGAAAACAGATTGCAAATTGTAGAAGTTGTCGAAACGACGTATCCAGATTAATTTTGTACATGGCGTGATGAATTTAACTTTGCTCGAACTCAAAGAACTATCAGAACGTAAAATCCAGGTATTAACTCCTTTGATTAGCTTTCAGTTTGTTTTTGCACTAAACTGCATTAATTTATATAAGATCTAAGGACACTCAATAGATATTTGTTTCAGGCATCACAAGGATATGACCTGTGCAGCCGAGTCTAAGTATCCTCAAACCAATATCATTCTCCTTCTTAAATAAATGTAAAATTTATTTGCTTTTTAAAAGAGAAAAAATGAAATTTAATGATCTCTAATAAGCGCAAGCTTATAATAAAAAGAGCGCGCAGCTCCATAATACATCTAATTTTTTTTTTTAAATGCGCTAATTTTTTAGAAAAGAAAACAATATAAGCTTTCATGATAGAACATATTATGATGTACCTTTTGAGGGATTATTAAAAAAAAATTTATTAAAATTAATAAATAGATCTTCAATTCAAAGTATTTAATTTTGAATCTTGCATTCTGTTTTTAATCTAATACAAATTGTCTGATCTGAAATAAAAATTGCCAATCACATCAAGGCTAACTTTTTCAAAGGAGTAGGAATTTAAATTCTAAAATTTAGAGTAGAACATAGTAGCACTCCTGGTGATTATAAGTAAATCAAAGATACATACTTCAGAATATCATACATGAGAAGAGAATACGAGAATTTTCATTATTTTATCACATTCAAGTGCCCTAAGTCGCTTCAATTTACCATCTCTAATTAACGTTAGATTCATTAAATATTTTTCAATTCATTAAAACTAAATAAGGGTTTAGTTTAAAAAGGTTTTACCTTAAATATTTTCAAACTGTTTAAATGGTGAAGGGCAGATTAAATTATTGCTAAAATAATCCCCCTTATTATGGTTGTCGACGTCGACGTCACATCAAGTCGACAGTAAAAAGACAGCAGTTCCAGAACTCCTTGTAGGCAATAATTAACTAATATTGATGGCCAATTGTAATTTTATAAGCCATAGTAGTAGTAATATCCTATCAATAATGTTTAATAGTTCTCGATAACGATCCCACAATTGCCAATATATTGATGTCGACTTGGTGTGACGTCGACGTCGACAACCATAATAAGGGGGATTATCTGAAAAACATAATATTGGACCTTATGGCGGTTGGTGAATTTCATTTGAAGTCAATCAACATTTTGCACTGGATTAAAGAAACATGTAGTTCGATCTCTTTGATCCAATACAAATTGTAGAATTTGTGGACAAAAGTCAATAGCCACGGGAATGCCGTTTATGTAAATATATTTAAAACTAAAACTAATCCATCCATCCTGCTGCCTAACAAATTATTAATAAAATCAATTAATTTAAATAAATAACTAGCACCTATAGAAAATATCCACAGTAGAGCAAAACTAATTTAATTTAAAGCAAAAACTCATAATCAACTTCAATGTTCCAAAAAAAAAATCACACAAAATTCTTTCAAAAACACTTCTGTTAATTAAATTCTTCCCATAAAGAATTAAATAATTCTTTTCAAATTTACAGGTCACAACAACATGACTCAACATTTGATTTGAAAAATATATGAATCGAATTTTTCAATATATTAATGATGATTGCGGATAATTGGTTGTGCACAAAACTTTTTTAAACAAAATTAATATTAAAAATTAACTTTAAAAAAATCCAGGTTCAAATCAACTTATAACAAAATCTGGGATTTCTGTTTAACAATTTGATTCTAAATTTTGTACAATTTTGAATTGAGCCTGTGATTTTTTCCCAAGTAAAACACATTTCTTTATTAGGGCTAGATATTTGTTAAATAACTTTATCTCTTTTTAACAATTTTTACGATTTTTTAAGTCTCTGTAAAAAATTTTAATAATTTTTTAATAAAACAAATAACCTCTTTATATATTTATATAACAAGTGCCTCAATAATTTTGTTTGAATATATATATATTAAAATTTAGAACATTATAAATATTAATTAAATCCTTGTGTAAAATAAATGATTTTTTTCAAATTTTTAAAAAATATTTTTGTATGCCTTTTACAAATAAATTATTTCAATAAACTGTATTTTAAAATAATTTATTTTCAAAATGTTTATATTCAGTGTTTGGTTGTGTAACCTCATTTGATTTAAAAATTTTCAAATCACTTGATGTGAACTGCAAGGCCTTTTTTAATTTATTAAATTAAAAAGAAAATCAAAGACTTTCGGAAACTTATACGAGTATTTTATTAAGGATATTTACTTCAAGTGAAACAAGATTTTTTTTTAACAAAAAAATTTAATTCAGAAATTTTTATAAAAATCGGAATGGTTCTGCTGGTTACTGACTAGTGAACTAGTCCAATAGCGCAGAGAAAGTGATTTGGATTCGCACCTAAGATTCTGGTCTGTTTCATTTAGCCCAAGCTAAACTATAATTTAAATTGTACTCATAACATTGACGTTGTTTTTTATACTTGAATCTAATTTAAACGTCCCATTTAATTAAAAACAAATTTTTCGCACATGTTGTGTGACATGTTGCACCGTCTTGTTTCAATCACAATTTCTAAACATTAACATGCTTTATATTATACCCAGGTGCATCATAATAGATATCAAAAAAACTATTTTACCAAAAGTTAAGTTAATCTAACTCTTTGTTGCAAATTATCCTTGTTAGCGTTCAAGGTCATGTAATTCTCGCAATTTTTTAAACCACTGCTATAAAATTAAATCAAACTGTTAATTGCTGCAGATACACAAATTTGCAATTATTGTCAATACCAAAAGAGCTTAATTAACAAGTGAAGCTCACTTTATGCTGCAAATCATTTCAGTAAGTTTTTCAGCTCCAATAATTCTGGCATAATTTTCAAAATCACAGCTATAAAATTCAATAAAACTAATATTTTCTGAAATTTGCAAGACTAGTACTATTAGTATACAGGTCTTGCTAATGTCTACAATATGTTACAAATCATCCTTGTGAATTTTGCACATGTGTACTATAATTAAAGCATATTTATCAAAATCAAAGCTACAGAATTCAATGAAACTAATATTTTCTGAAATTTGCAAGACTAGTACTATTAGTATACAGGTCTTGCTAATGTCTACAATATGTTACAAATCATCCTTGTGAATTTTGCACATGTGTACTATAATTAAAGCATATTTATCAAAATCAAAGCTACAGAATTCAATGAAGCCAGTATTTCTCGCAGATAAATAAATTTACAAGACTAGCAAATACATATTATACTGGATACTGGTCTTGTAAATAATTACAATATGAAAATAGCTGAATTAACGAGTAAAGTTAACTTTTTGTTGCAAATTATCCTTGGGAGTTTTATAGATACTATAATTCTAGCATATTTTTCAAAATCAAAGCTATAAAATTCAATGAAACTAGTATTTCCCGCAGATAAACAAATTTACAAGGATAGCAATATTGGAATACTGGTCTTGTAAATATTTACAATATAAAAATAGCTGAATTAACAAGTAAATCGTAAATCAGTGAAATTACTATTCCATACATTTAGACAAAAAATAAAACACTTAATATACTGGTCTTGAAACTATTTAAAATAACTAAGGTGGAACTTACTCATAGTTCCAAGACTCAGTCTTGCAAGTCAGTCAATCAGTCTTGCAAGTCTGCCATAGTTGCTTGATGAATTTAGTTACATTATGATTTCTAATTTTCTTAAGCATATATTGATATTATTTATGATATACTCTTAATACGATTATAACTTAAAATTATTTCCATAACGAATAACGTAATATATCCCCAGATTTAATTTAATAAAACTCAATTCGGACTTTATTAAAATATATTCAAATAACTGAAGTAAATATCCTTAATACTTTTCAATTCATTTTATTTATTCAACATCAAAAATATATATAAAAATGGGAAAAAACAAAGGACTGTTATAGTCTACTAGAAAAGCAAACAGTGTGCTTCAATTTCCACGGCACACTTTTTATTATAGTAAGTTTTCCCAGCAATATTTTGCATTTACACAATCAAAGGAACAGCGTCCTTAGAATCAAAAAGTCAAACGAAACCAACAAGTACTAATCAAATCCTCCAATAATTGTCTAAACTTTTGAAAAAGTTAAACAAGATTGTAATGTAGTAAGTACAATATTTGTGTAATTTTTGTGTCCTTCTAGGAACTTATTTCAATTGCATTATGTTTATGGTGGCTTCATCAGTTGTGTCAACCATACTTATCCTCAATTATCATCATAGAAATCCAGATACGCATGAAATGAGTGAATGGGTAATAAACAAATTTTTACAAGCAAAAAGAAAAAAAAACATTTTAAAAAACTTAACTACTATTTTGTTTTTTAAATAACACTTAACAAAATACAATTACACTAACTAAGTACTATTACACTAACTAAGTAACTAACACAGCCTATATTTGATACTAATTTAAAAGACGTACTTTATATACATTTCTAACATATAATACATTTTATAAAATTATAAAAACATCACTTGCTTAATTAAAAATTATGAAAAGAAATGCTTTAGAAAAATTTGCAAAACGGAAACTTTAAATGCATGCGAGAAACTGAGCGAAATTGAAAAAAAAAACTGTAAAATAAACATTTTCTTAAAACACTTTTTTTACATAAATCCAAAAGACAAACATATCTGCAATAAAATTTAAATTATTTAATAATTATTTTCTTTTTTTACATTTTTTATGTTTTTCTTTAAATCAAATTTAAACTGGCAACTAAAAATAAACGTTGACATTTTTAACGTTTTTTTTTATTCTCTTCAAATTATATCTACTCTTACTGAACTTGCTACTACTCTTCTACTCCTACCAAAACAAAAAAAAAAACAACTCTGCTACAACTCCAAAACAACAACTACTACATTTTCCAATTATTTTTACTTCTCATTGCGGGTGTCATGTGGCTAAAATGCAACACTTTTCTTTGCATTAATAAAAAAAATATTTAATTAAATAATTTATTTAATTAATTTAAACTTAAAACTACCACTGCAACAACCAATAATAAACACCTATTACTCTTAATCTGAATAAACAAACAAAAATAATTAAATTTAATTAAAAAATAAACAATTTTAAAACATCAACAATAAAAAACGAACAACAACCAAAAAAAAATCAATTGATTTTTTTCTCATACCATCATCATTAACAACCAAACCATCATGTACCAACCAGATAAGAGTAATATTCCTTTATTGGTTACCTTGCATATTGCGCATGCAAAGACCTGGACAGGTTGGCTACGAATGCCCACCCCCGCCCTCATCATCGACTTCCTCTACTAACGGCGATAAAAAGCAACACATACAAAATGTTGAATTAAAGGAAAGGTAATTAAAAACTAATTTGTTCTCTCTCTCTCTCTCTTTTCTACATACTTATATCTGGTTAATACCCTCTTCTTCATTTTTCATCATATTGTGTCTGCTTCAAGATTCAATGTCAAAAGTCCTTAAAATATATGACAAATATTTTCGCCTACTGGCTGTGATAAAAAATGAATTTTCAAATAATTTTTTTGGTTTCCTATTCTATTTCGCGTTTTGTTTTTAGATCCTCAAAGTCTTTGCTAGCCAATGTTTTGGATATTGATGATGATTTTCGTTGCAATCATCGCTGTGCCAGCGCCACTTTGCCGCATCAACCGACTTATTATCGAACTATGTACAGGTAAGTTGCTATTTTTTCTAATATATACAAACAAAATTCACACTTGGTTGCAAACTATGCTTGAAGTTTCACTTTCCCAAGATCACAACACTAGAATATTAATACTATTACAAATCTTGCTCAAGCAATCATTCATCAAGGCCTTGCAAATTGGTAAACTAGAAAATATACAAGGATGCCCTTAGTTTAGTTGTGTAAATGTGCAGCACATAGGGCTGCGTATACAATATTTAATTGCAACTGACAATATGAAAAATAATAAAGCAAAAAGGATATAGGATTAGAATCTATAAACATTTTTCTCCAACACACAATTATTTCTATTGCTTGATAATTAAAACTAGTGATTGGCCTAGTGTCTGAAATTCGGCCACTTTTTGCAGTTTCATCTTTTTCAATCAAAATTATGCTTTTTCGTATTTTCCCGATCTCTCCACGGTATTTTCAGGTTTTTTTTTCTTATTTTTGGCCCTCTGTATAGTTTTAACAAAGTTTAATAAATTTTAGGGATTGTTTCAATTTTTTTTTTGAATTTTCCGCGAACTTTCCATATCAATATGTATGCACTTTCAATATGAAAATTATCTATTGTACCAGTATTTATGTATATATTAAATTACATTTTCAAAATCCAACTCTCATGTTTGCTTAGCTTGCAATTGGAAAGCAATTGGAAATGCTTATAACTCCTAATATACTAAATATACTAGAGAAGTACATTTCAAACCATATATCTGTGGTGAGCGCATTGACTACACGACACATTATGACTGAAAACATTAGTTCGATGACTATTGACGACACGTCATCATCATAATCATGAATTTTTCTGCTGTACATTGGTGTGGCAGTTGGTGTTAGTGCTGTTGGACTGGTAACTGAACAATACCGGCATCGATTGATACTCTTCTATGCTGATGTATATCACATATCGGTAATCGTCGACGAAATAAACTACTAAAAAATGGCTACACATACAGCCTTGAAATTTAATGTGTCTACTTAACACCAGAGGCGCTGCAACTTTGCTATAAATATTTATATAATGGGCAATAGTAGAGTTTTGGAAAAGTTAACCTCATACGTTCTCTTCCTCTCTCTCTCTCTAGATCACTCTATCTCTTCTCATTAGCATTTAATTAATGCACACAATTGTTATAAAAAATACAAATTTAAATACTCATTACCACATGTACACAGAAAAAAACTAAATTACGTCTTCTAGTTCATTGAATCAGTAAAGATTTTGTGTTAATGCGGTCCTACGGACCGGTGTAAATTCAAAAAACAATTTAACTGAGAAGATAAAAATGAAAAAGACTTAAGCCGATAACTAAATGCGGTAATGTAAAAGTTTCACTGAATATTAAATTTAATTTAAACGAAATGTTTGTCCAACATTTTTTGCAATTAATTTTTTCTAAGTAGAGCAGGTAAGTATATGTAGTACATATTTTCAAGATGAAGCCAGAAAAGGGGAAATATATTATAGTCCACCACTTCCACACCATCAAAGCAAAAAAGTCGTTTTTTGTTTCACTTATTGTAAAAATTCAAAGTTGTATTCAGAATCAAAATAGATTTACCGAATAGATCATCGATATTTCGGTACTCATCGAGTACCATCTTCAGGATATTTGTTTATTTTAAACAATTAAATTTTCAGGAATTGTTTGTTGTGGCTTTAGCAGAGATCGACAAACTTTCGTTTGTTTAAGACCCATTTGGAATTTGTCTTCACTCTCTCAGCGCACGAAGTTAATAATTTTTAACACAAATGTCAAGTCCACTCTGCTCTACACTCTCTCTCGAGATATACAGAAGATCCAGGTGTGTCTACGCAGGATATTGAGAATATGCTGGCCTAGAGTGGTGTTCAACAACAGGCTTTGGGAACAATCCACGTAAATGGCGGTGGATTGGCCACACTTTAAGAAGATCAAGAAACGACATCGCAAGAGATGCCATAGACTGGAACACACAAAGAAGTCAAAAGAAGAGGACGTCCCACTCATACGTGGAGAAGGCTAATCGATGTAGAAGTAGCCGGAGTGGGTGAAACCTGGGGCAAAGTGAGAGCGTTGACACAAGACAGGAATATGTTCAACCAATTTATTGAGGCCCTATGCGCCTTATAGGATCAATGGGAAAAAATACATATGTCGACACTTCATTGGTCGCTAAACGAAATGCCCAGTGTTCTTTAAGCAGTTTGAAAACATTCGACCTCATTTGTTTATGCCAAAAAAAAAGGAATTCTGTAACGTTTATAAATATTATAAAATACACAAAAGTGTTAGAATACTTTTACACACACATTACCAAAAGCAATTACACTCAATATGAATTTCTTGCAACATGTATGCAATTAGAGAAATCAATTTTTTATCGTAAGTATTTAATATTGAAATTTATTATTTAGGATATTCCCCCACAGCTGAAGACACAACAAATAATCAACTTTTAAAACTATAAATTAATAAATAAATAATTAAATACCTCTATGAAGTGCATTAAATCCTTAAGAATCCTATCACAAAATTTAAAGCCCATTAATACCTTTTTGTTATGAGGCCACCATTATCGTTATGGGTTTTTATCACAAAATGTTTAATGCAATCTGAATTGCAAAATTACTATAAAGGAATCACAACAATCAATTGCCAAGAAACGATAATGGCAATATTACCCGTATTACATCCGTTTATATATTTCCTCAATGACTTTCCTTCTTCTTGTTTTCCTTGAGATTTTTGTGCAATTTTCAAGTAACGCTCCAAATGTCAAAGATAATAATAATGGTTGTGATGATGATGAAGTGATATACATATGTATGTATTCCTATATATTCGTATGTATGTATGCATGTACATATGTAATTTGTTCAGTAATGTTATAAACTTTAAAAACCAATGGTTGTATATAGATAGCATAATGTTATTGTACAACAGTGTCATGTTATACCTTGTATCCTGTATCGCTTACACGGTTGTGCGTTGAAAATAAATATTTTTTTCAGTTGCACATACAAACACTTTGAAACGTTAAAAGGAAGCATGTACGCAGAAGAAAAAAAATACCATATTGCAATAAAATATTTAATAACAATGTCAGCAAATTGAAAAGGTAAAAGAATAAGGAAAACTAAGTGGAAAATTCATATTGAAATGCTTGCATATGAATGTGTATGTATGTATGTATGTATGTATGTATGTATGTAATTGTTATGGGGGGAAAATCAATAAAAATGTTCAGCAGGTGTAAAATTGTAATCCTTTAATGTACGAGAGCTTCAGATCAATTTTTAAAAACCGTATCAACGTTGCCGCTTTGGTTTTATCTAACGAAAATTGGTTACATGTTTCTCCATTTTGCAAATGCATATATTTTCATCCTTTTGGCCACTTTTTTTGCAATAAATAATATAATTTTTATTTCAATTTGCATTTTTGCTCTATTAGTAGAAACTTTTAGATTTATTAATAAGCCAAGGTCTACAAAAATGACTTAGAGTGGAGAGTTATATTTCAAAAAACGTTAGAAATAGGCTTAAATTTTGTAAGTCATGCCACCAAAATATAATTTATATGAGAAACTAAAACTAAATTTTAAATATTCGTTCGATCAAAATAAAAAAAATCAACAAAATTAGAATTTTTTATATACAATAAGAATACAAGTATAATTTGTAAAAAGCTGAAAAATTAACTTCAAATTTAGTAAGAGATACGAAACCCTGAAATAGTTCTTTGTTTCGAAAAAAAAAAAGAACTTCCAAGTGTGATAAAATTTAAAGTTTCCAATTTCTATAAACAACAGCGTATTAATGAATGATATCTGTACTTTTGTACTTTTTTGTGTAACTTAATGTTAACCGTGAACAATTTTGAAAACAATAAAATTTAAATTTTCTTTCAGCATATAAAGAAAATAAATATATTGGCTAAATTTTTTTCTTATTGTAACCATTCTTGAAATATTTTGGTTACAAAAAATATTTGTTTGTGGCAACACTGACTGCAAAAGTAAAAGCGAAAAAAAATTTAGAAAAGCACAACTTTGTAAGCGAACTTTAATTTTACTTTCTACCTTCCCAAAATATATTTGTTATATAATTTTTTGCTTCTTTTTTACTTAAAAACTGTTTTATTTTTATATTAGAAATTTTTATGTGACACCTGTTCCCTCCCACATGCGTAGTTGCTTCTGTTAGACGTATGATTGTGAATAACAGATGCTTTGCTATGGGTCGTTCCAGGGAATTAATTATTAAAGAATATCATTTTCCTTTCTAAAATGCAAAAGTATAACATTTCCTATTTTTTTAAAGAGAAAAAAGGACTTCGGTGTTCTTAAATAATAAGAGCACGTAATTTGGCAAGGGAGTGGATTTTAATAAAAGCGATAAATAGTTTTTCTCTTTTTGCAAATTTATCACCAATATGTTACACTTTTACCAGAAAATAAAACGCCATAAACGAATAATAACAAGTCCACTAGCCAAAAATTTACTTTACGAAATGAATTCAATAAAATGCAACAATAACTTTAACACAGAATTATCATCTCAAGAAGCTCTTTTTCGATCTTTTTCTACCGAACTTTGAACATATATATAAGTATAGATATATATATATATATATATATATATATATATATATATATATATATATATATATATATATATATATATATATATATATATATATATGTATATATATATATATATATATATATATATATATATATATATATATATATGTATATATATATATATATATATATATATATATATATATATATATATATATATATATATATATATATATATAAAATTGGCTTTTTTTTTAATTTTCATGGATGATCCAGCATAGTTTGAGAGAGTATGGAGTGAAGTATTTTTGAGAATTTTTTCAGATTTTTCGGAAAAGGCTTAGAGGTCGCTCAAGTCGAATTTTCGCCAAAAATCGGGTTTGACGGCCGTTTTCTTTAGCTTTCTTCACAACATTGTCAAAAACCGCGAATTTTTCACTTTTAAGGAGACAGTTTAAAAGAAAAATGTCCAGGCTTTATTTATACGTGCAAAAATTATATTCTTCCGCAAGGCATTTGTTTATTTAGGTACCCTACATTACAATTTTTTAATAATTTTTTAAATAATGCTTTATAACTTTTAAATTTCTATAAAATTAAAAAAAAGTAATGACGCAGTTTGAAAGATAAATTCATTTTAAATAATTTAGAAATAAAAATTTTTTAATTTGCTTTTACTGTTCCTGAGTTATACCCGTTTTTAGTACAAAACTCAGTTTAAAAAAAAATCTCAAAAATACTTCACTCCATACACCTTCAAACTATTCTTTATCATCCATGAAAATCAAAAAAAAATTTTTGGACAACCTAATATAGATGTATATGTTCCTCTTATTCTTCTGGGGAGGATGTTGTTGCTGCAACATCAGCTTACGAGGTAGTCAAAGACGGAAGAAATTAGAATCAAGGCGACAATTTTTACTTTTCTTTTTTACATCTCAATAAGATGTGGATTATATAATTTTAAGAATTTTTATGAAATCTAAAGTTCCCTTTAAACTTTTAATTGCAATTAATCAATGATGTTATTAATCATTATTCCCTCTTAATATTGCAATGAGTAAAATTTTTATATATCAAATTTATCCGAAAAAGAAAAAAAATTTTTTTAAATTAAAAAAACAAAAAAAAAATTTTTTTGCATATGGCACAATTAAGAATTTTTGATCTCGTCTAATAAACTTATTAAACTTTTTTATTTCTCGCACATCTAACAATTGCAAATATAATTATAATTATGAATAATTTCCCAATATATTGACGCTTAACCTTAAACTCGCAATGGACTGAAAATTTGGCAGCCAACTCAATTTATGACGTTACTTTTGCACCTACAAATGTACATGTATGTATATACTAGGTGATATACATACATGTACATTTGTAGGTTAATGGTAAATAAGATGCAGCACAACCGAAGACTCTCCACTTAGCTAGTTGTTCATAAACTATTTTTTTAGTTTTGACTAATGTTAACCGTGAAGTTAAAGTTTTGAGAGTATTAAAACTTCAATTTCCTTTTTAAGAAAATATATATCGGTTACTTTTCATTTGGCTACATTTTTGACAAAAAAATTAGAACAAAATTATATGATGTACAAAAAGAATTAAAGCTTCCATCGAGTAGTCAAATATGTAAAATGAATCTTTAAATCCATTTATTGCGGCTTTAGCTGATCATATGCCGCCATTTCATTGGTCGCTAAACCAAATCGTCAGTGATCTTATGCTTATCTAAGCCTTAAAAAATCTAATACAATATGAGAATTCTCTATCGTATATGAATATTGCAAAATACATAATAATATACCACGTTTATACGCACGTCTTATTTGCAAATAGAACTATTTGCAAATAACTGATTCACTGTTTATACGGGCAATTGCATACAGAACTTATGTTATTATTAGTGATGCCATGTGACGAAAATATGATTGTTTGGTAAGTAAAACACAAAAAACGTTCATGAAGTGGCAACGTCTTACTTTTTATTTGCAAATAGTGTCGTTATTCACGACTTGTTAAGTGAGCTAATAAGTTACAATAAAAAAGTTATACGGCAACATTCTTCTTTTTTATTTGCAAATAAGACGTGCGTATAAACGTAGTAATAGTAGGCCTAGAATGCTTTTATACAAACGGAATAAAAAACAATTATACTCAACATGGGACTATTTAATTTTTCAAACAAATTATTTCGATCACTTTTTCGCACATTTCGGGCAGTTTTTTAAATGTTAAAAGGCTATGCGATACTGTCTTAAATGTAGCCCCACGAACTTGGTGACCAATTTATGTAGCCAAAACGTTCTGGAAACTTCTTATGTTTTAAAGCCAAAATCTGTCCTGCTGTGTGGCTCTTGGCACTGTTTTGTTGTAACCACATATCGTCCAGTTCAATATCTTAAATTGCAGGCCAAAAAAATAAAGTTATCATGCGGCTATAGCGCTCTGAATTGACAGTACTGGTTCTTCCAGCATTGTTTTCCAATATATAGGACCCAATGACACCTCCACACCAAACAGTAATTTTTCCCAGATTCTTTTTTTTACTATTATTTTTGGGTTCTCCGAACCCAATATGCAATAATTTTGCTTGTTGAGGCAACCACCGAGTGAGAAATGATCTTCATCGCTGAAGAATATTTAAAAAAAATCAGCATTGAAATCTTGTCGCTCTAGCACCCAATCAGCATATCTAAGGCGCTGTGAATGATCAGCCGGTTTTAATTGTTGCATGAGTTGGATTTCATATAGATGGAGGTGTGAATTCAAATGTAAAACACGCCATAAAATACGCCGTAAGACAGGCCCAATAGCAGGGAATGGCATGGAATCTATAAATTCGAACTATCTGCCACACTTTTACTAACAGAAGATATATTTTCGGTAGTACGCACATTGAAAAAAATAATGAATTCCCACTAAGAGCTAAGACTTCTTTATTCAATTTAAGGCGCCACATAAACACCTTTAATATTTTGAAAACATTTCCTTAAAGCTGTAAAACTGTTTTAAGTTTTTTTCTTTGCATATGGCCGATAGAAGATTCAAAGCAGCGACAGCCCAAATTTAACAAAAAAGTGCAACGAATATGTTAAAAAAATAAATTTAAATTCTTTTATACTCTTACATTGTATACATTTTGCATGTGTGTATGTAATTTTACAGCATACACGAGTGCAAAAAATAAAAAAATATCACACGTAGCCATCGTTACAATTTGATGCAGCACACGTGCAATAGATATTTCAATAGAAAAGCGTTAATATGCAAGCCCACAACTTTACCATAGATAAATATCATATATACACACTTCTATACAATATACCTTTATTATGTATATAATAACATGACGTACTGTATAATTTACTTTTTTTAGACAAGGAGACGATGGTAGTGTTGGCCCTGTCGGTCCTGTTGGTGATACAAGAATGCATGAGGCCATATCACACACCTGTCTAAGTTCATCTGCTGAATATGAATTGGCTTTAATATTGAAAGAGTTAAGATGGATAACGGATCAGGTAAGCTTAACCACATAAATAGTTTATGATGTAGTTTTAAGATTAATAAAATATAATAAGTAAAACTTTTGTACTAGACTCTTTAATATTCTTAGTATCCTTAAAGACTCCTATAACCCAGCAAAGTTTTACATTATGGATTAGTAAGTGTTAGAATAAAGAAAAATCACAAAATTATTCAAATAAGAATGTTGCATTTGAATATTTCGAAACGCTGTGACAGCTAAACTTTTTATAATAATAATAATATCATAGTGGCTTCACAGATAAGAAGCAATAATTAAAGAATACCGTTCGTTAATACTAAATCAAATAGGCGCAATGAGATTTTAAAAAATATAGTTGACCATGCAGGTTATCCTCATAACTTCCCAGTAATATTAAGCTTCGTTTTCGGAGTGATTAAAATTCGGAATTTTTTTTCCGAAAACAAGTAACTAATTTATATAAATGTTACAGCATTATTCGATGCAGCTTAAAGAGGAGATGAACAATTTACCGAATTCAAAAAACCCATTCGGTAAGAATATTCGGAGTTATTTGAAAAATTTTTATTCTTTAAAAAGCTTCGACAGCACATTTTTACCAAATTCGCCACAATTTCCCAAGTCCAAAAAACTGCATAGTTTCATTTGTTTCTCCTAAAAATTTAATCAGGCGATATCTGTTTAAATAAAACAATGTCTTTTAAAATTTTCAAAAATAATGTCCCTCGTATCTGATTTTTTCGACCAAAGAGGCCAAAGAATGTATTATAAACTAATCGTATATCCACAAATAAAAAAAATATATGTCCGAAATAAATGTCATTCTTTGTTGAACTATGGACAATAGACAGTACTATGCCCTCCAATGGCATCAGTTGAAAATGAGCTGTTTTATAGTGGGAAGCCACCTCTGCCAGGTTAAGTTCGATAGGAAGCTTTCGCTTACCTGGGAAAAGAATGAAAAATTTGGAAATAGGGTACAGGAAAGAAGAAAGCAGAAAACAAAAGGAATCTATGGCAGGGATCGAATTTGTAACTTTCCAACTGCTAGTCTATTACACTAACCTCTAGTCTACGAGGGCACCCTTGAAGCCACCTAAAATTAATTTTAGTTTTTAGCTTAAAGAAACTTTAGAATGTTAAAAAAAATTAAAGTGTACCATTTTTTGCAAAACTGTTTGGGACGTAAAAAATGTGCAGCTGTCAATATGAAAGCTGTACGAAATACTGTTTAATAAATGCAATTTAAAGGAATTAAATTAAAAAGGGGGAAATCTAATGTTATTCAAATAAAATTGTGTTGTTTATTGGAACCCACACAAATTTACACTAACAAATAAATAACATCAGTGATTTAAATATGCCAATTGTGACCGCAGAAATTGCAAAATATGCAGGCAAATATTTAACAAAACTCGAGTCCCATTCTAACTTTTGAACTTTACTGGACACATCCGCTTAAAACAGAGGGACACTAAGGCCTTAAGACGCCACACTCCAGCAGAAACTTTTTGAAAATATTTTTGTGCTTAACACGACATTTATGTATTATTATGCTATAAACACATAGATACCAGCAGGCTACACGAACACCGACTACAAATGTCGTTGTCTACAAATGTAGTCATGTAGTCAGCTAATTAATTATTTTGAAAACGACAGCTACATGGTAGACAGCTGTTGCAACAATTCATTTATGTATATTACAGTGGTGCATATTTAGCGCTTTTAATTTTTTAAAGTTCTTGTTCAGGATAGTTTTCTTTTCCTTACATCTTTGATAAATTTTACTAATTAATTTTTATGTTAAAAAGGGCTATTACCCTGTGATTTTTTTAATCTTTAACAATGTTGGTATATTTGGCTCAAGTCAATGATATGATATATAACAATAAAACAAATTATAAATTATAAAAAATTGTAAAATCTTGATGTTTTTAAATATTTTAATAAAATAGACGAGTCCCTGGATAAAGTGAACAAAAAATTCACGACACATCGGGAAAATATGAAATAAATATTTTTTGAAATTTATTTTCATAAAAACACATCAGGCCTGATTAGCTGAAAAAACAAGGAACTAACGCGAATCAAATATAAATTGGCCAAGAAAGAAAAACAACACAATAAAACAAATAAATTTATTTATTTAAAAATTCTTGATGAATATATATTATAACATATAAATTTTGGAATTTTCTTTTTTATTTTGCAATAAAAAATATTTCAAATCATATTTTATAATATTGTCAACACTGTTTTTGTTTTGTAGCCAACAAAAATAGAAAATAGTTTAATTTGACTACAACGACAAAAGCAGCACAGACAACAACCTGCCGTGCCGTCTTCAAAATAATCATTTTCATATACACACATGTATTCCATTTTTGACAGGCTGTAGTTGGTAGCCTGCTGTCTCGAATGTGTTTAATGCATTAATTAATATCACTAAGTTTATGTCCGACTCTGGTTGGGCCTAATAATTGTATTCATACTTAAGATTTGAACACTTATTGTTACTTTAGTTTTGAAGATACAATAAATAACTATTAGAGTTGAAAAAAATTTTTCTAAAGTGCAACATTTTCTGCCCTTATAAAGGTGAAAAATATAATATATCCTTCTTATTAGAACAGAGCAGGCAATCCTGTTAGGCAGTGAATTTTTTTAACTAAAAAGATAAACGAATTTTTTTTAAAAACTGATCAATTTAATGGCACGTTTAACAATTAGATTCATTTTTAATACTTTGCTGGGTTGCAAAAGAAAATATGTATAATTTTGTTTTATAAATAATGAATTTCTTTTACTAACAATTTAAGTTAAAAAAAGAAGATGAAGTTGGTGAGGTAACAAGAGATTGGAAATTTGCTGCCATGGTAGTGGATCGTTTGTGCCTTATTGTTTTTACGTTATTTACCATAATTGCCACATTGGCTGTATTATTTTCGGCGCCTCATTTTATTGTAAGTGTGATTCGAATTTCTGCAAAATGAAATGATGCCACATAATGATTTTTAATTCATTATCTATTTTATTTTTATCTACTTTATTTTTAGTTTTTTTTTTAATATTATTTTCTTTTCTTTTAATACATATTAATTCACGTTAACTCTTTAACATATTGCAGTTCCCATAACTTTGTGGACATTGGCTAAAATTCTATTATGCGCAGGTGTTACGAGATTTTTTGCTAAAACATTTTAACAAAAATAATAGACGTAGTAGTACAACAAAAATAATAATCATAATAATAATAATAATAATAACAACAACTACAGCAACAACAACAACAATATATCCGCTTGACATCAGCCAGTTTTGTACTAAGTTTTGCCATTGGAATTTTTACGAAGAAAAAACAAATCATTTTTATTTTAAGCACATGTGCCTGGTCAACGAAAACAAAATTATAAATTATATTAATTAAAAAACAAAAGCGAAAATAACAACAACAACAAATGTATGATGAACTACAATGCAATAATTAATCATAATGAAAGAATTAATTACAATTTAATTAAGCTTAGGTTAGCTAAAACATACCGACAACAAAAGTAAAAACTAATTAAGTTCAAAATTAAGAGAAAGCGCGTTAAATGCATTTTAGTTTTAAAGCAGCTTCCTTAAGCTTTAAATCCACATACGCTAATTAGTGATTTCCAACAAAAAAAAAACAAAGATAATGCAATTACATACACATGTACATGTATGTACAAGTTTTAGATCTGACTTAGCCAAGACACAGAGCCCAAATTAAAATAAAATTCAGAAAAAAATTTTAAGCTTTTAGCATGAAAGCTTTAATTTAATTAAACAAATTTCAAGAGTCAAAGAAAAATCTCTTTGATAAGTGAAAAACTATAGAAAATGAAACTTTAACGGAAATTGTCTTAATAGAATAGAAAATATCGCCTCATATTTCTCCAGTTTTTAAGAAGATTAAAGCTTTTTTTAAAAAGTTTGAATGCCTAACGTAATAAGTACAAGTTATATTTGTGTGAAGAAATCTTGCAAAATGCTTTCTTAGAAGCTTCTAGTTTTAAAATTTAGGTTTGAGGCAATGCCTTATTCTTAAAAGTTTAAATTTTAGGATTACTTTTAAGCTTGACTTTTTTACAAACTGAGTTGTAAGATTCAATTATCTAAATTTTACAAAAGCTTGTAAGCAGATATAATATTTGAGCTTCCTAAAAAACATACATATTTTATATAAAGTTTATATAAAGTTTTAATTATCAATTTTCGATAAAGCTCCGGCTTCCTTTAGTCTTTGAGAAAAGTTGAAATTCTTTTTTAAGTCTACGTTTAGACGCATCATGTCTTATTGACATGATTCTACTTTTTCTTCTTTGAACTCTCTTTGGCGTTCGCACAAGTCATGTCTTGTTGACGAGTTGTTTTTATGTATGTGTACATAAAAAACGTTGTTTGAGCATTTTTGACATTACGAATGAGAATGAATGAAATGCAAAACGTACTGACAGAGTACAAAAACTTGCGTACTGGTTTCTTTTCCCCTCGTCGATCTCGCCTATAAAATAGCAATCATGTCAATAAGACATGATTCGTCTGAACACAGTCTAACATAGATTTAACCTACAGTCAAAGGTTCTGCCTTGGATAAATTAAAAAAGCTTTTGTCGTCGCTTTTATTTGCATAACATATAAGATGACAAGTTTTAGGCTTCCTAAAGCTTTTGTTACAAGCTTTTCACAAACCGAAATCTTTAAAAAGTATTCTTCCGATATTTTTTATATATACATTGCCTTATAAATTTATCAAATATCTAAAAAAAAAGTTAATTAAGCTTTTCATAGAGAATAGAAAATATTACTTGAATAGTTTAGGTGGCCAAAATACAGCCTTAAATTCTCAAGCTATTTGACTTTCTTATACCCTGTAAATTTTCAAAAGCTTTAGACTTTATTTTTACTTAATGATTTAAAAATTCGCAAACTTGGTACATATTTATGTCACCTCATAGTAAAAGCTCCCATAGGCAAACTCTTACCGGCGACCAAATTGAGTAATTAAAAATATATTTGGAGATTCAAGCAAAAAACTCTTTGTCCGTCTAGAAGAAACGTTCAATTATAGGATTTATGCAGAGAGCTTTCGCTGTAAATGTATGATATTAAAAAGCTTTAAATAACTTATAATTTTTATCGCAGAAGGACTAATCAGAGCAATGAAATAAATATTTCTGCTACAACTTTTCAAAGTTTTCAAAATTATTTAAAATTTATGTAAAAAAGGAACTGAAGCTTTAAGAAACATGTATTTCTTTAAATCAATCATGAACTTTAAACTTCAAACCTGGTGCATGTAACCAAGTTTGAAAAACGATTTTCAATAAACCCATACATTTTTTACCATCTTCATTTTTTACTTTCATTTTATATATTCCATTTGTATATATTTTCACAATCATATATATTTTCATAATATTATTTTTTTCGTTTTCAAATCTAACCATCTCGAAAATTTCTGAATCTCTTACTACTGCATCTCGTTGAGTCTTTGCTAATTTTTGCACAGACAAAAACTCAGAAACTGAAGTATTTTTTCAACGACAAATAAAAATATTTCAGGCTTTGGGTATTTTTTTAATACTAATACTATAAATTATATAAGATAATAATTTATTGAAAACAATTATAAAATAAATATCCGAATTATATAGTGTGAAATAAATTCTTTACCATAGGTTACGAATTTCCAACACTGAAATCTTAACCATCTCCTTAACCATAAATTCTTTGATTAATAACATTCGATGATTTAATAAAATAAAATTTTAACAGGTGAATGTGTGAGTGAAATAAAATAAATATATTATATTTTTAATGTATGTATTATCTCTTTGCACTTTTAATTATCGAAAATATTTGATCCAATTTCCTCAACCGAGACAATGATATTTCATTTACTAGGAGAACCCAAGTAGTTGGACTGAGAATACTTTTTAAAATTATATTAGACTATCTCCAGCATTTGAAACTTTCGTTAAAGGTTTTCTAAAGGGATTGTCAAGGGGCTCCGCTTGAGTAAAATAAAGTACATTGTATGAAAATCGAGACTCCCCAGTTATGCTGATTTTGAAGGTATCAGAGCATACCTCCCCGAGAAATAGGCAATTATTCGAATCAATCATGCAGAATATATAGTAAATAATGCCATGGTTGTTACGTCCATATCCTTTAATTGGACTCTCACGGAGGGTATGGAGGTTGCTGATCTACGCTGCACCAAGCAATAGAGCAGAGCGCCGGCATTATATACGATTAGCCAAACCATCAGTCTATCAACGAACATCATTCCTCCCTCGTTTTAAATTGTAACAAACAGCTAAATCTGATATTATTATGATCTACGAACGTCTCTCAACCATAAGCAGTTCGGGACAATTACTGCCTATTACTTTCTGTATAATATAATACAGTGAATAAGCTTTCGTGGCCCATGCAGCTCAAGTTAGTGCCATTTCATACAAGCTCGAAATAGCATACCACCCAAGTTCATGTGAATATAGTAATTACCCTGGTAGAGTATATTAACCACCTTCGGTATGACAACATCTAATTTGAGGCCCTTCTGCTGGAAGTTTTAAGTCAGCGGATCAGTACCACTAAACTCAAGCAAGCGGTTAAAAGCTCTGGGTGGGGCGCTGATACTGGACATCTGCTTACCACAACGACCCACAAGAAAACTAATCTATTGGATAATTTTATATTATTACCCAACACAGCTCTTTTCCCTCTAGTCGCTACTATAAGTAGTAAGATCACTGTTGCTACAATATTTTTAAAATATATTGTAAGTCTCATCTTTCCATATATTCTATTAATCTTCATCGGTGAAGTGTCACTGATGTGTCTCACAACCAATGTGCCTCTGTAAACAGCTTTGTGGGTGTAGTTTCAGTAGTTTGCTGGATTTTAATGAGGGGCTGCGCATGATGAATATTTTAACTACAGAAAATATTTTAAATCCATCAGATGATCTCCATAGCTTTTGCTCATTGCACGCATTGATAGAATTGATGGCGATATGATAAACTATCAGTCTTCGTGTTAAGAGTTCAGTTCCTGTTAAGGACCTTTAGTATTTCTGCATTTTTCTGTGAAATTAAAAACCACTTAATCTTCCATTTTTTAAAGGATTGATATATAGGTTTGTGTCCTAATATCCTATTTTCATATAGCTGTTGTTATCCTCAGTTGGCTCGTGCTTTTTGTAATCTACATCTGTAAGGCCTAAAATACCCTGACATGCCTTTGACCATATTATTTTAATTTATATGTCAAAGTTTAGGGAGCCGAATTAGAAACACTTAAACGTCTAGTATAGCATGGCGCTCAATATTAGTCTAAGGAGCACTCCACTTTGGCCGGAATGTTAATCTATTACTGACTGCATAACAAACATCAGACCTTACAGCGCTATTAACAGAGAGTCATCGAGAAATCCATTAATATTATTATGAACTGAATTTTTAGTTTTTGAAATTTAAAAGTATTGTTAACACTGGTGTGAAAATAGTGTGTCCAGCCTTGGCAGTGCACTTTGTCAACTAATATATTGAGCATTGGCTACTAATTTTACCCAGGATATATATATGACAGCGCATAGAGAAAGGGACCTAAGGGTAAAAAAATCTATTTTCACTTTTTTTTTGATGTGGACAATATCTGAGCATCGAATGAGACCGATCCCATGCCCCAAAAGTGTTCCCTTCCAGAGATATGCGCGTTTTATGAAAGTGATGGTACACCAAAGATACACGTATTTAAATCTTTAAAATGGCTCTCCTGTACAAAACCGGTTTTTACCCTTAGGTCTCTTTCTATTTTGCGCGTCACATATAGCTGTTTCGCCAATTTTCTGCTACATCGTTGAAACGGAAGGGCCCTGACAACGGCCCGAGCCAGACTAGAGTAACTACAGCATCAAAGTCAGCAATTTCCCGGCTGCCACACTTTTTTCTTAGGAAATTTTTTTCCTTCTAAAAGACAAAAATATTTATGGTATAACGTTTAACGTGAAAGCTTTTTTAAACTATCTTAGCATGATGTTAAGCACTTCTTGTAAAACTGAATAGAAATTTCATTTACCCTCTTCAAACTGTGACTTAAGGCAAGGATTAGATAAACCTCAATTCTGCGACACGTAGAAGACTCCATAATAAATTTCGTTAGAGTACCAAATAGGGACAAGTGAATGTACCATTCAGCAATTCAAAACACCAAAATTTAATTTCCTATATAGTTAGCAATGATTGATCGAGAATATTTGCTCAAGACTTTGATCTTTTATTCTGCTTCAGTTCACCCGATATCTTTAAATATTGCAGGCAAAACTTTACGCCATAAATACAATAACTATAGCCATTTATATAAATAGTCTTGCGAATCGATAGTAAAGAAGTAGAAATATATTCTGCTGTGTACTTCCGACCCGTCTTAAGCATTGTCGTATTGGGGTAGTTTGGTTACGGGAAATAAAGAGAACTTGAAAGATGATGATTTGGTTAGGATTGTGGAAAAAGTTCTTTAAATTTTTTAACAAATTTCTAGGTATTTCTAATTGATATAGATATTCTGAACGCAGAAAAAAACTAAATTTCATTTTCGGTAAAAAAAATTCATTGAATCAGTAAATATTTTATATATATATATATGAAAATTAAGACAACAATTTTACTGGAAAAAGTAAATATTTCTTCTTGTATTTTAAAGGCTCAAACTAACAACTAACTAACTGCGACAATAAAAAAGTTTGTTTGAAAATAGAATTCACTTTAGAAAAAATGGTTTTAGGAATTTTTCTGCAAGATTTTTCTCTGTGTAAAGTGACTGTTTGAAGTTGGGAAGAAAATAATTATCTTCATGTTTCCCTTCTGCACAGCCTCAAAAGACTTACACGTATTTAGGCAATGTCTTCTTTGCTTTTCAATTTTTTTATTACGTTTAAAGCTGATTTTAACAACACAGATGGATTTTCATCAGCTTCGCCTCACTAATAAATAGTGTGGTTTGTGTTTTGGCTAATGTCTCATCTAAGATAGATCATTAGCTTAAAGCAAAATTATTAGTATTTTATTTCCATAATTTATAATCAATTCGAAAATAAGAACTTAAAAAGTAATATTTGTTGCTGTGATAGGATCAATTTGAATACATAACAAAAAACTTAATAAATCAAAATCATATATGTATGCAGATAAGAAAAATATACTTACTAGCAGAGACACAAACCACATGTTTCCCTCCGTTCGCTCCGTTTAACAAATATTAAAGCACTAAAAGCTATTTGATAGCTTATTTAAATTTCCATAAGAGTAGTTATTATTCGGATTTTTCTGAAATATTAAAGGCTATATGCTGCTCTTTAAAGATTTGGCTGACTAGTCGCAAAGTTTTAGTATCCAAGATTTGTCCATGTCAAAAAAAAACTAGATTTTTTACATGGAAATTTTCTCAGACATATTGATTCAAATATCTTCTTTCTGCATCATTTCTTTAAACTGCCATCTCTTTCAAAACTATTCTTTTATATTCTTTCTTATTTTATCATAATATGGTTAGATGCTTTTCAAAACAAATTCCCATAAAAAATTTGTTTCATTAAACTTTCTTTTCTTCTTTTCATAAGTATTATAAACATGAACGATATTATTTAGTGACAAACTAATACCAGTTCCTAGATTTCCTTTGGTATATAAATTTTTACCACAATTGACTACAGACGTGAGACGTGCGTAGCAGTGTTTTTGAAATGAAGCTTTGTTAAAAAAATGGTTTATGTCTCTGCTATATGAATTTATATACCACATGTATATCACATACTAATTAAAATCAAATGAAAAATCAACAGTTTGTACAAAATTATGAAATATGTATTTGACATGAAGAAGAACATAAATAAATCGAGAGAAGCTTAAACAGCAACTTCAAAATCAAGTCTAGAGGACTCATTAAAAGAGATAAAGAATTTAATGTAAGGAGTTTAAAATTGAATATATGAAAAATATTGTCTGAAAAGACTAAACAGTATAAAGTTAACTATTTTTTAAAAGACAAATATTTAATGATGAAATAAAAATTACAAAAAACTGAAAATATGAAAAAAAATGCCAAATTATTATTTAACTAATTATAAAACTACGAAAAATAATACTAGTTGTGTAGTTATAAACAATAAAGAAAATTAAAAATAAAAAAATATTATAGTCATAAGCAATAACAGACAGCAAAAAAAAACAATTAATTAATTAGTTAAATTAGATAATATTAATTAATAATTAAGACTCCTCTCCAAACAATGATGAAAATATACAGTAAAAAGTTAACATGGCATAATTCGTGAATATAAAATTAAGGTTTAAATTTAAATATAATTATATTAATTTTAGTTTAAAATTAAAAAAGTTGATTTTTTAATTTCACCCTTCCCATTTAGGCTTTAAAATTCATATACACAATGCACTTACACGCACACACACACACAGACACCCATATAAAAATGAATTGAAAACTTGACATTTTCATTGAAATAAACAAATTTTGAAAATGTCAAGGAAACACACTACACATATTTGTTAAAAAGTAAATAATAGTTATTTATGTCACATTGACATGCTTGTTTTCGATATTTTTTTTATATACAATTAGTACATACAATTACGTATTATATACAAATAGTATTTATATATAAAAATCATTATAATGAATGAGAGTTATAAATTCATATGACCAACTATTCTATGTATTTAACAAAGACTCAGAAGAGTGAATTTAGGTTCGATTTCAAATATTTGAAACGTACGTATGTATGTGTATTCTACATTTCCCGCTTTCTGTAATATCGCAGGAATCTAAAGTTTTTTTTTAACATTCTGCACTGAAAGCCAAATCATTTTGAAGCAAAAAAATGTTAACGCACCTCCTTGCATTTGGTGAAATTTCAAGTCCTTTTCATACGATACAGAACTAAAGAAGAAATTAAATTCTAATATCAATTTTATGTTCCTACAACATTAACATTAGAAAGTTTTTGGAGCAATTTTCTTAGATTAGCGATACACTTTGATTTCACTTTACAATATAGACCTTTTCCTTCAAAAATAGACGTTTTGTTTTCTTAAAAAAAAGTATGCAACATTTTATTTCTCAATTTATAAAGAAGTATACTTTTCACAAAATTAATCCGTGTATATGATTGTGTGCCCTTTCCTGACAAGTTAACGTTTATTACAGAAAGTTAAATGCAAAAAATGTTGCACAGAAAATGCCTGCAGTTCTACCCTAACCTGATGACCTGATCTGAGTTTTCTAACTTTGGTGAATGTCGCTTTGCTTACAAAGCTTTTTGTACAAATTTAAGGTTTGTTCATAACTCCTTAACATCATCAATTAAAAGCAAATTTTTTTCTGAAAGGCCGGAACTCAGAAAATTTTTTCTACTCATGAATTGTCTAGGAAAACTAGGAAACTAGAAAAATCAGTTTTAGGAGATTGTGGGCCTTCGATTTGAATTCTCCCTCTCACGTTGAAAGGAACATCAGGAATCTGTGCAGAGAGTTCACGACACATACAAACTGTTGGGCTAAAAAACGAAATTCAGTGCAATTTACTGTCAAATGGATCACAAATGGATATTCTCTTAACAAAGAACGTGTTTAGTTTCTTCTTTTTTAACAAAAAAGTGCGGTGCAGGGAATGACAAAACAAAACAAGTCACTCTACATTGCAAGGACACTCCTGCGATTCAAATAACAAATATTGCTTTAATTTTCATACAAACATATTAAAATACAAATATAATTTAAATAACTATTAACATATTTCTTATAATAAATACATTCTTGCTTGTATTTAAAACATTTTGCTACGTTTTGTTCACAAGCATCAACGAAATGCAACTATAAGACTGCCATCATTGTAACGACTGCCAAATTTTGTAACGTAACAGACATTGCGGAAAACTTAAAGTAACGTTTGGCTAATGAGTCCTTTACAAATGACACATAAGAGCTGTTCATCTTTGTTACAGTATTCACGCAGTCTTTCTTTAAATAAAGATAAACTTCTTCATATTTTACCTTTCGATGCTCAGAAACAATTCTATTGAAGCCACTGGCCTTTGTAATAAGAGTTACACCCGCCATCTGCTCCTTAAATACGAAAATAAAAGCTTCTAATAATAATAAACAACTTCCCTTATACATACATTTTGAATTATTATTTTGTAAATAAAACAAATTTAAATGACATTTAAAGCTTTTCCCTCCTCCATACTGTGGTTTAGCTGATGAATTTACGCAACGAAGAATTCGTCATCTGTCAAAGTTAATATAGAATTTAAAATACATACATTTATAAATAATATACAGTACAACATAAATAATACTACTGACAGTTTTTTTTTGCTGTTTCCCGATTTTGTTTTGCGCAAAAGTACAGTTTAATTAAAAATTGTTTTCAGAATCTGCCGCTATATGTACTACACAGCAGATTTGTTAAATACAATTTTGCGCATTCATTATCTTGAAAGCCCTTCTTATGTCACAATTTGAAAAAAAAATATTGCTCCCTTTCATTTCTTTTCACTAGTATGAAAAGGATACAACTTCTAAAACATAATTGTTTTGGATGAATTTTGACAGCAGTTCACATCAAACGCTAAATAGAATACATACATGTCTTCTTAGTACGTAATATAGTTGGTCACACTGATTTATCATTCCTACATGCTTTTCCAAACTGAAAAATATATAGCAAAAGTCTGCACACACGGGCATAGATAGGCCCATCATAGGCGAGAGCTAAGCATTCCCAAGATTTTTTTTCCATCTTGTTGAATATCTAAGAAATTACATATTTTTCCTATTTGTGGAAGAAAATATTTGTAGAAAATATCTTATGGACTTTAGAGCCACTTCCTCTGGAAAATTCTCTACCTACGCCTATGCCTAAATCAAATATCTTGTTGCCGTACTTCAGACACTTTTTTACAAATGAACATAATTTAAAATGAACATAAATTAACTAGAAGACACAATCGGCGAAACGTTTACTTAATGTTGTGTAAAGTGCTGCTGCATTCTTCGCAAAACGTTTTTGTATTGAGTGTATTTTAGTGGAACTGCACAAATTGTTATAGTACGTGATCGCTGATCAAAATCTAGTAATTTGAAGAGTAAAATCTATTGGATTTCTAGATGCAACTATGGTTTTTACCAGAATGTACTCAAAATTACTACATTGTAAAAAATCTTACTCCATAAGGTGTACGTACGTATTGGCTGTTGTACATTTGACGTTTAAAATTTCTATATGTAGTTTGACATTTTTAAAATAAAAATGCACATGTGAAAATGAAATATTCATAAATCTATATATATAAAAACAAGTCCGTATATGTACGTCGCCGAACTACTCATAAACGCATGGTTTATATGAAGTTTGGTTAAAATCCGATAACGCATGTGTGTGCGGTGCGTATGTGAAGTGAGTGTGTTTATGGAAACAAAACCAACTTTATTAAAAACAAGTGTGTTTCTTTTCTTATTTTGTTTTGCCGTGCGAAGCAGGCAACGGGCCCGCTAGTATCACATAAAAATAATAACAGCAATATAAATGGTGTGGAATAAAATCTGCTAGATTTCTGTCAGATGTACTAAGTCCACTATTAGCCAAATGAACATATTTTTTGTGGGCTCGACTTTAAATATTTTTAGACTCCATGAGAGAATGATAGTTATTTACTTCGAATATGATTCATGCTTAGAAATGGCAGGAAAAGTAATTTTGAATAATAGCTGGGGCGACATTACTGTCATTTGTAATCATGGTTCACATTAGAAATTATTAAACATCATTCTCTAAACGAGTCTGATGAGATTTGGACTCGAATCTATAACGAAAAATTATGCCGATTTGCTTAAAAATGTATTTTTATGTTTAGCATAGAGTTTTCCTGTATAACCTTTTAGGAATATCACTGTATTTGAAAGAAAACAAACAACTTAAATGTGCCATCGAGATATTTTGCGCTGGGCTTTAAGACACAATAATAACATCTTTTAACTTTGTTAAATATCCTATTAAATATTTACACTCATATCTAATTAAAATATTAGCCAACCTCTTGCATATTAGTAAAAATTTTAACAACAACAACAACACACACACACACACTCTAAAATACTACTACATATTCAACATCTTTGACTAAACTTGTACTTTTGCTACATATTTATATAAAAATAATCATTAGTTACGCCTACATTCTACAAAAGCATATACACATACAAATATATACGTATATTTATAACTTAGTTCTAACTATAATTAACAAAATCGTACACCATACATGCGAACATGCATATGTATGTACATACATAAATATGTAACAACTAACAAAATCAATATTGATTATATGTACAGTGGGGCTTGGCTACAACAAACTCCATGCGATCGGACAATTTGGTTCGTTATAAGCGAAGCTCATTACAATATTCTTTTATTCCAATAAATAGAAGTAACGACATTCAAATAGATTACATTTATTTCCTGTTTTTTCATATGTTTACACAATATATTCATGTACTCGTATATCTTTTCGCAAATTTCAATTATATTCATCGCTTTGTCAGATAATGTCAATTTCGCAACTTTTATTAATTATATAAGTAAAAATTTACAAGAATTTGTGTGTTAAGCACTTTAGAAAGAATACATTACACACGAAAATTCGCTAAAATTCGCGAAATTTGCTACAACAGTAATAATTTGTGTGAAAAACTTTCTATACCTATGCTCCTCAAATGAGTAAGAGGAAAAAAATTTTATATACATATATATATATATATATATATATATATATATATATATATATATATATATATATATATATATATATATATATATATAAGTATATATATATATATATATATATATATATATATATATATATATATATATATATATATATATATATATATATATATATATATATATATATATATATATATACTTTCACACAATTATTGAAACCAAAGAATTTGTTATGTGTATGTTATAACCGAGACCCACTGTATAATGTATGTATAGAGCATCTGCCCTATGCTGATTATTTTATAACTTATTGTCTCTTAATCTTAAATGTAATGCATAATTAACGTTAAACGAAATAAAACAAAAAGAAAAGGTCTTCCTTAACTATAAAAGCAGCAGCAACAACAACAACTAAAACAACAACATTTGAAAAACATACATACATAATAAAAATAAATTAGAAAATTAATTAAAAGAATAAATATAAATTTTATATGGTCATCCAGCTTAAGATTATATGTAAATATTCACACACACGCATATACACATACACCAGCCACATGCAAGCAACACCTGCGCGCACACACACACGTTTCTATCTCTTACGAGCATCAAAAGGGAGAGTGAGAGAGTAAGTAAATCGTAGCGTATGAGTAATATTTATTACGCGGCTACAAAAAAGAAGAAAGTTATCAATTCGTGTGTATTTTTTTTTAATGTTTGTTCTTTATCATTTATGAATCGATTTAGTAATTATTTTTTTTCGTTTGCAGGGGTTTGCCGGCAGGTTTGTTTGATAATTTCTTTTTTTCGAAAATCTAAAAATTTACTATCGCATACTTCTCCATTTATGGATCGATTTTCAAAATCATTTTTTTGCTTGAAAAGTTTTGCTTGTAGCTTAATTTTATAGTTCATTTTCAAAAATCGGATGGCAAATTCATCCCCTTCCCCGATTCTAGGGTCTTCCACTTATGAACCGATTAAAAAAAACTTTTTTGCTTAAAAGTGCAGGCTTCACAGAAATTTAAGTGTGAAAGTGGCCGCTGGAAATAATGATTATAACATAATTAGGGCCCACCTATTTTCAAAATGTTTTATTTAAGAACGTATTTTAGTCTTTCCTAGAAATGGATTATATCAGTTTTTAAATTAACCCACAGTTGTTTCGATTTTGTAAACTATTGCATCGGCTCTTTATATTGAAGCCGTTTTTTTCTGCCAAAATTGTTTCATAACAGCGTTATAAACTCGGCTTTATGTAACTTTCGACGAGGAAGTAAATATTTTAAGTTAGAGCTGAATGCTTTTATTTTTTAATTTTAGTGCCTTTTTTCCGTGACACTAAATTATTATTGAAAATAATGTGAAAATTAAAATGCAAAGCAAAATTAATGAAAGTGAAAATTTAAAATCAGTAGAGATTTGCAAAAGTTACAAGAGCCGTTTAGCATATTTTCGCAGATAGTACTATGATATATGAAGCCTCATGTGAAGCTGACCAACAGCTTAACATTTAAATATTTTTATTGTAGGAAATATTATAGTAATTTTTATCAAATAAATAAGGAAATACTACCTAATTTTTTTTAATAACACAAAATCCATTAACTCTTGTTATTTGGACTAAAAATATTTAAATCTATATATCATTAAAAATAGCTATGAATCAAGACCAAACTTTATTAAAGCTGCTCTTTTTTGCGATTCTATAACTTTTTGAAATTGAAAATTTGATATGGTAATTACAGAGGTGCAAGCGTCTGAGACACGAAATGTGAAATTTAAGAATTATAAAGGCAAAATTGCAAAATTTTCATACAATTATTCAGTCTCAGTATTTCCCACAATGTGCTGATGACTTCAGACCCCATAAGCCAGGCCCTGTGGTCTTGTTGGTGCTTCAAACTCATTTCTGTTGAGAGACAACATTAGGTTTTGGAGTATATATGGATTGAGCTTTAACAGATATAGCTTGGCAGTATGCAAAAATAAGTGTTCGATTTTTTTTATATTAATTTTGACATTCAGTATGACGTGAATTTTCCAGGTTTCTATGACAATACAATAATATTAAAAAATTTGTAACATTGGAAAAGTAATTGCTTTGTTTATAAATAGATTAATAAATTATTTTTATATATAAAAAAATTATTATTTGTGGTGGTTTTAGCTGTTCATATGCCGACATTTCGATGGCTGCTAAACCAAATTGTCAGTGAACTTTAAAAAGTTTGAGAATAATTAATTTGGGAGATGTAATTCTTTTCAAAATTTAATTTATTTTTAAGCCGCAACAATGAATATGATTTAATTAGATGAAAACTTCTTTACTAGAAAGTAAATCTAACACCTTAAGATCCTTGACAAAAAAAAAGTTTTGTATATAATTTCCTTATTAGTTGAAAAGTATTACTCATACATGCATACGCTCTATCCCTTAAATCCATCACTACTCTTTCACTAAGTTTTTAATCTCTAAAATTTAACCAAACACTTGCCAAACAAAATATTGAATTAAAACAAATAAATAATTAATTGAAAAATCTAATAAAATCAACTATAAGATCTGAATAATTCGTAATCAAAAAGGGTAATTTTTTATTTTATATTTTAATTGTATGGCTAATTTTTTTTACAAAACAAATGCAAAATAATACAACAAACACACTATCTATATGGTTTCAAATGGTATACAAAATTTTTGGAAAAATTCATAGCAAACCCAAGCAATATACACAACAAAACTATAAAAAGAAAACATAAAGGCGATTTATTGACAATCGATTTAAGGCAAAACAATAATTATAAAATTAACCAAACGAGGGTTGCATTAATGAAGTTTGTAAAATCAAAATGAAAAACTGCAGCAGGAAGAAGTTTTATTAATTACAAGAAATCAACGTACATAAATATCATTTTGTCAATAGATTAAATAGAAATTATTTAAATTTCTTTAGTCGATTTTGTTTTGTGTGTGTGTGAAAATAAATGTTCGCAAAGAAAGCAAGGGCGAGCTGGGCATTTCTTTACAAAACTCCCTTATCAGTTTAACAGTTGCGGTTAAGTTTATTCCTGCATTGTTGACCCAGGAACCTCTGTTGGTATATTTTTTAGTGCTCTTAAAATTTCTCAATAAATTTCTATTCTTTTAGTAGCAAAGTAAACACTTGCTGCGTTCACCAACAATAGCAAAGAAAAATATTCATAGCCATGCCATCTGCTGGCAAAGTTCTCCTTTAACAGGAAAATTAGTTCTCATACAAAAAATGCAAGCTTTAAATAGGAAATAGGAAGCAAATGAGCACAGAGAAGGGTTAATAAAATCGCAATCAGTTTGAATCGCAAAGGAAAGGGGCTGGTAAAAGAACAAGACATTTTCAATATTGAAAATAATTTTTTCTGGAAAAAAGCGCTTCCAAAGAAGTCATACAAATGGTGCAAGTTCAAATCATTTTCAATGATTGTAGCACAGACCTTTCCTTTTTTATGTTTATTATTAAGTCTTCAATACATTCAGGAAATAAACTTTGTTATTATTTTATTTTTTACAAAGAAATTAATTTAATTACGACTGTTTATTCACCACTGAGAGCAGACTTCAAGTCTGGTAAGCGTATAAAATTCCCAGGATTTTTAAATTATTAATTGAAAAAAATATTTTCATGTAGATTAAAAGAACTAATGCCCTGTTCCTTATCTCATATGGATAAGTACTAGACAGACGAGGCCATAAGCAAATAAGTTTTTATAACATACTTGTCTGACTTACGTTTTACTACGTTGTTTTTTTGTGTTTTCAAATATCATTATTGTCAAGTTTGCTTGTATAATAAAGTCTACTGTCCACTGTCTACTGTCAAAAGCAGCTGTGTTCAAAAAGGTATGGCGACCAAAAAGGTAAACAAAAGAAGAAAAAAATAAACACACTTTGGCACATAAAAATGTAAACAAAAACTGTCAGCTGACCTGTATAAAAAGGTCTTGAATAAAATAACACTCTCGCATTAATAAATGGCAGCCCTAGTACAAATTTTAGAATACAATAACAACTGTGTTTTATTTACAAACCAATAAATAATTTGTGTGAATAATCATAAATTTTATACTTGGGCCTTGGAAAGTGTTACTGGAAAGTGTACTCGAAAAATTTGTAACGAGAGTTTAAAAGAAGAGCGTAAGAAATTGAGAGACAAAAAAGATTTGTTGTCACTAGCAAAATTTTTACTCGTAAGAATTAATTAAACAGCTGTTTTAGGTTTATGAGAAATTTCTTGTTTTAAATGATCATCATTTTGAAGAAAACGAAGGAATTTTTTAAACTTCTAAAAAAATCAAATTAAAAACATTATCCTTAAACATACCGTAACAATATTACGGACAAGGTCTAGTGTGTTCCAATGTCTTCGAATTAAGCCGTGTGGAATATTGTAGACGTACCTTGGGAATACTGGATGCTTCATTAAGCAAAGGAATTGCAAATGGAACAAACTGGTTTGGAAATTTTTAAAAACAAAAGTAATGAGAGGAAAAATAATATTGGCCGTAAATTTAGGATATTATAGATCTAGAGTGTAAACTTCTATTATACAACACCATTCCGGAACCGATATTAGATTCAGTTATGGGTCACCTCCATTTGATTACAGCCACTGGCTGGTATGTAAAACGTTCCCGCATTTAAGAAGATCTAGACATTCGTTCAATTGAGTGAAAATGTGGTTTCAAAGCACTTGAACAGCATTGGACATCATTCAAATCCCTCTCATGCAATATTTTAGACTTTAGAGGACACATTCGGCTGAAAGAGAGCGACACTCTCGCTCTTAGCCGAACAAGAACGTCTTGAAGGCAAGCGGAAGCAGAAACTGTGTTTTTTTTGCCTAGCATTGGCTAGACTAAACTAAGATTATAGTACTTATTATTAGTTCAATTTCTAGCTCTCAATTTCTAGTGAGCTCTTATACGAACTCACTTCCTTTAAGAATGGATAGATAATCTTATGGAAGGAATGGTCTCTTGTCTTTGCTAATTAATTAAGATTTTTTTCACACATATTTAGATTTTTTTGTATTAGAATATATTAGAATTTTTTAAGCCCCACAACAACAACAAACTGCTCGTAGTTATGATTACGAAATTATAATGATAATTATTAAGAAACTAACAACAAAAGAAGAAATGGCGAATTTAATAAGAACCTAATAACTTTGGTGGTAAACTATACTTTTTAAATAAAACCGAAGAGTTAAAATTTTTACTAAATAAAGTTAAAAAAAATTTTCAGAATTTAAATGCAAAACAAACAAAAATAAAACCTCAAACTATTTCGGTTTCTTATTTGAAATATTATAATAATTAGAAGAAAATTTAATTAAATACTAACTAAATAAATACTTCACAAATTAATTTATTAAAAATTAATTTAAGGAAAAAAAGAATTGGTAATTTGGCCATATAAAATAAATAATTAACAAAACAATACACACTCTAACTAAATACTCGCTTGCTTGTATTTAAAGAAAGAAACAAATTACAAAATTATTAATAGAATTTAAATAAAGAAATACAAATAACAACAATAATAAACCAAATAGACATTTTAGTAATATAAAAAGTTGCTAAATTCAAAATAATTTATAAAAATAAATTCAAAAATAGCTCTTAAACAATAATAAAACAAGCACAACTCTCTAAAACTGCTAGAGATGTTGTGAATTGTGTAAAGCAGAGGATCTAAATTAATTCATAAGTTAAGCCCTCCCAACAGCAAACTTAAATTTAAAACAAACAAACAAAAAACATAATTTACCACAAAAAAAAATAATAAAAAAATTAAACTAGAAAAAATTTACTAAACCTATTTCGAAATAAACATTTAAAAAAGGAAGTGGCTCCCCTTTAAGCTCCTTACACAGTAAGTTTTAACTTTAGGTTTAAATATTTAAACGTTAGTTAAATAAGCCAAGACACATACACCCATACATACACAAAACCAATCCCTACACACTTTAACAAACAAAAAATCGGTGCATAATCAATTGAAAATTTTAGTTGTAAGTTAAAATATAGAAATAAAAATAAAAGCAACAATAATGATTACAATAGATAAAAAATTATCTAGTTAATTTTAGCATTTTTTATGTAGTTCTTAGTTTAGTTTAAAAGAAAAGTACAACCTTAAAACATCTAGTGACAGTGACAGTGACAGCGATTATATGAAATTTTAAATATTGTAGTTCTATCCGAAGTCAATGATATTTCGAAAATCTATTAAGAACATTCAAGTGAAACTGATATAAATGAATAGTAGAAATGAAAACTAAATTGAAATAAATTATTTTTCATAACGAAAAAAACCCCATAATGTAGATAAAATGTAAAATAATAAGACATGTTTAAAAACGAGCTATTAAACAAACCAGAAAAAAATAGGTCAACAAATAAAAATTTGATTCCAATAATATAAAATATAATAAAAATATTATAATAATAACTGTTTTTCGTTATTATTTTTATTTCAAAAGCCAAAATACTTTATACTTATAAACTTGCTCTGTTTTTGGCCAAGAACCAAGTATTAAATGAGAGCTGATTAATCGCCATTGTTTCCATTGGTAATCATGGGAGGATCTGCATTTTAAAAATTCTACTCAAAATTATTGGTTCCAATCAGTTTAAGATAGATAACATACAGAAATATGCAGCATAATATGAAAAATGTAAGAAAAAAATACTTCAGAATTTGTAAGAAATTTGTAAAAATGCAAAGTGCCACATTCATTTTTTATATGTCAAATGATCTCTAAAACTGCTATATTTAGCATACAGCAAGGCAAATTGACAGCACTGATGCTAAGCAATAAATGTATATTATTTCATTTGGGCTTTTATTGCTTTTAATCAAAAATTAAGTTGTGAAGTTGAAGAAAGGATCACATTAAAGCTAAAGAAGAATACCTAAACATTAAAACAGAAAGAATGTACTGATTACTTGCACATAATTTCCATCTAATTCTTGAAAGCAAATTAATGCTTTATAAGTCGCTCATCAAGTTGTTGTGGACATATGGAGGGTTAGCAAAAAATTCTTTGACCGATCACAGCAATCTGCTTGCAATTACCTTATTGTATGATAGTGAAGAAATGGTTAGACTGAAAAGGTATCACGTTTCCGACTTTTAGAAAACAAGTGTATATTAAAATCTAAATTGTAAAATTTTCTTCTTAATTTGATTAATTCTAAATGTACAAGCTAAAAATTTGCATATCTTAAGTGTTACATTCTCACTGGATTTAATATAACAAATCTGACTGTCGTAATTTTCATGCCACATTCATTTCTACTCAGGTATTCGGTTTTCATGTAAATATATATTTCATAACATTTTCTGTCATATGAATGTTGAAAGCATTTCACGTGATATGCACGTTTAAAAGCCATGAGGAAAAATTTTTCATGAAAATGCAATTGGCTGCTTTGTAGGAACTCTAAAGAAAAGTTGTAAACAAAATTAATTAATTTAATGAAGGAGTATTTGCAAGTCACTGTTTTTATATGGACTTTTACAAAATGCAACAAAAGTGTCAATTCAGTTTATACTTTGCCAAGGCGGCAACGCTGTTTCCAAATCGTCTTTTTAGTTTCTTTAAATAATTTAAACTTATTTCCAACGGTGGTATAGTTAAAAATATTATTTCACAACTGTGCGGTTGACAACTAGGATTTCCTGTTTGATAATAAGTAGGTTTGTGAATATGATAGACAATCAGAAGTCACCAGAGAGAACGACATTTATGGAGGTGAGTTTGTTTTTGCTTATGGAAGTGGATTTTTTTTTATCAAGAGAAAATAGTTTTTTAAAGCCATTTCAAAATACAAATGTTTTTTAATAAATTCTATTTAACAAATTTAATTGTAAGTTTGCGAAAGTGAAAGTTGCAGTCAATTCTTTTAAATTATAAATATTTTAAAGGTTTTGGACTTCAAAGGTATTCCACACTATGAATTAAAATTTCTCATCACCTACAAAATAATTATGAGACCTCAATAAGAAGAACTTGCGGTCGTACGTAAGAAATAGTGTACATTGGCTTTAAAGCCAAAATTGAAAAACTATTAATTTAATTAATTTATGATTAAGGTCCGTTATTATAACTTGCTAATAACAAAAGTTAGAATAAAATTACGGATAGATTATTTAACTACCGACATTAAGATGAACCATGAAGCTCTTCAGCATTTAAATGTCAATGTGATTCTTTAACTTGTGTTTTTTATACAATTGTACATACTTCTACATATCGCATTAATGAAATGATTGTTTTTGTAATTTATGCGTTTAAATTTTGAATCTTTAAAATCTGTACGATTTAATACTGTAGGAATTTGCATTGTAAATGAGTTAGAAATTTTGATGATAGACCTAAAAGTCATGTTCTAAGCAAATGGAATTTGTGACAATCGCCATTTTGGACAAATGCATTAACGTCTGCTAAAAATTAATTATTTTATAGCAAAATACACAACTGGTTATATAATATTGAAAATTTTTTTCGATTCCTATCATACGCCCATGATAAGTTTTTTATCCCATTCGTAAGTATATTTGGCTTTAAAGCTATTTTTTTTTTAATTTCCGTTCTTTTCATAATAAACTAAAATATTTAAAATATTTATAATAAAAACTTTAAGTAATTTCCAGAAATTAAGGCAATAAATAATGTATAAGCTTCAATAAATAAATTCATGGTAAAATATTTCTTTTCAAAATGGTTGTAGGATAGAGGAAAAAAACATAAAATTTTCGCAAATAATTACATATAAATATTTATTTAAATTTATGCTGAAACTAATGTTAAAGAAATCTTAATATATTTTAATTTTTAACATATTTATGTACTTTACTTTCCATTTATTAAAAACCCAATTTTAACTCCGATTTGATAATTTAAACAAGAATATTTAATGGAAGAAAACGAATAATCAATTGTATTGATTAGTTGAGAGTTTAAAAATAGAACAAAAAAATAAATAGAATAAAAATATTTAAAGTAAATACTAACACATTGTTAACGTTTAATAAACAAAATGCAAACATTGTAAAAAAAGTTAATTATACCAACAAAAACAACAACTAAAAGCGTATAAACAGAAATGAAATTTAATAAAAATAAAACAAAGAAAAATGTAAAAAAGCGTTAATGGCTTGATGTTTCTTTACTCAATTTTGTATCGTCACTTAAGGTAAGTATTTATGTATATAAATATGTGATTTTCCATTATTTCCACACTTCATAGGAGCGGTAAATATTAAATGATGGTGCGTACTTTAAATCTACTATATCTATGAAGCTATAAGGGTCATCATCAAGACAGATTCGATTTATGTGAAAATTTCTAAATCTCGTTGTCATGATTCTGAACAAACTGAAGCAGTATTTTGTGTAGCTAAACCAATATGTAATTAATTTTTTCAGCTATATATTGCTTTAAATGTAAGAAAACGAAAAAATAAGAAATAGTACTGTCAAATGTAAATGTTAAAAAGTATTTTTTCAAGCAAGATTTTATAAAACGTTCAGTAGAACTTGATATTAAAAATTTTTCGTTTTAGTTTTCAACAATAAAAGCGGTACAAAGACTTCATCACATACAAATAATACAAACATTTTTATTTAGTACTGCTTATTGTGCAGAAAGTGGAAACGCTGGGGAAAACGCAAAAACCCAAATATTTTGTCCGACGGTCTAGATTAGTCGTGTAATTTTCGTAACATATTTTAGTTAAGAAAGAGCTAATCATAAGGCAGTGTTCCAAGTTCAATAAGAAAATTTTCAATTCTAATCCCAACCTACACAGCAAAACATAACAACGACGATTTCGGAGGCCGCTACAGCCGCTCATAATATTTTGTTTATTATTATTA
This sequence comes from Germaria angustata, assembly GCA_963681545.1. NCBI lineage: Eukaryota > Metazoa > Arthropoda > Insecta > Diptera > Tachinidae > Germaria > Germaria angustata. Next base: position 9,127,548 of record OY813001.1, on the reverse strand, counting down.
TTATTATTATTAATTGTAACGAATAAAAGTAATATTTTTGGCGATTTTGACAGCGAATTTCATGAAAAACAAATGTGGTTCGCGTACGGTTTTCTGTAAAATTGGGATATTAGGGGCGCCCATTTCGGACTACGGGAACAACAGGGTTAATATATAAAACAAAAATTTCACAGCAAATGGTAATTATATGGTAAAATTAATACTCACCTTCAACTATTTGAGAGTTGCCAGCTTCATAATTATAAAGCTTAAAGCTTCATAACTTTGCGAAGGCACTGCCAGAAAAAATGTTTTTATGCAAAATTTAACAGCCGCATGCAAAATAGTAACGACAAAAATGGCTTTCTACATTGTTGGGCAAAATTGCATTTAAAATCAATTATTATATGAAAATCTTAAGGTGAGCACATACCCAGTATAAGCCTGTTTTAAATTTATGTATTCAAATAAAAAAATGAGGACTAATATTACACCCTATTTTAAAGGCAGAACTGCTAGGCTCCTGATAAAAGTTTATTATTTTTTCATACTATGGAAAATAGGGCTAAGCTAAACAATTGAACTAAAGTTCATAATAAAATTTATGAGAAATTTTAAGGGAAAAATATAAATATGTTCTAGTTTTTTGACCGTTTTGTTTGAATTAATCAATTAAATATATATTTCAAGCTTAAGATCTGTCGCTAAATATAAAATAAGAGACACCTTAAGCTACAGAAATAAATTAAGTTGATTAATATGAATATGTATGTACATGTATAAAAATTTATAAGTGATGTAGATAAACTCAAAAAAATAAAAATCGATATATAAAATAAATAAAATCTTATGACTTATTCTTCATTCATGATGTTTTGTTGGCTTTTTTTCATAAGAATTTTATAGGCCTTGCTATTATGGCAATAATTTATCTTACTTTAATATTTTTTTTACATATTTGACACATACATACTCGAAGGTGTTTTTGAAGACGATTGTGTATTCAATAAAATTTTTTAAATCATGAAAAACAATGTTTTGAATACGAGTTTTTTTAACAAATTAATATTTTTTAAGCAAAAAGTGTAACATTAAAAAAATTAATTCAGAAAATTGTATTTTAAGTTATTTTTTCATAAAACTTAAGATAGTAGGACTACTATTTCAATGTGATTTTTAATACAAATGAAGCTAATAAAAGTCTTTAAATAGTCCTTTGAATGTATTATCGTTCTAAATAGTAAATTAATATTTATGAGCCGCGTGTGGTTTTGAATGCGTAGTAGTCATTCCTAACGAATTAATTTTTGGTGCTTTAGATTGCTTTTATTTTTTTTATACTTTACGGCAATAGAGTTTTCACACCTTAGGGCACCGATTTTTAATTTGTTTAAAAGCAAATAAATTCACTTTAAACTTTTTATTAGCAAAGCTCCATCGCATACATTTTGTGCCTTAACCGCCAAATAAAAAACTTAAGGGACACACAAAAAATTTTACCGACAACGTGTTTTTATTAACTGCATTTGCACTAAGTTGTGTATGGCTACTGCAAAATTAGTTTTGCACTTCTAATGTTTAAAAAATTTTAAAATTTATTTTTAGTGATGCGAAATTATCGATTGCGATGAAAAAGTGAAAATAAAAGATGAGCTTTTGTTGAAGTAATGGCACGATTTGCTAACGGCTTCTAAAAGTATGCACATTTTTTGCTTTTTAGTACATATAAAGTTTTGGAAATTCTACTTTGAATTTGTAAGTAGTTTCTTCGTTTTCCGAAGAATAGATTTACGGAATTAAAACTACTTTCGATCGGAATTGAGTTCTGTGACAAAAATAAAATTATTTATGATGCAGTTAAAAAATTGATCTTTGCAATTATAAAATCGATCGGAATCTAAAATGTATAAAATGAAATCGATCGGAATTGCATATACGAAATCAAAACCATTCCGGTCAGAATATGTGTTATGCCGGATAATTTTTTTAATACAGTTTTACTTAAAAATGGCTTAGAAGGCTGTTTTCAATTTTTTACATGCAGCTGTTAAAATGCAATTATTTTTTGCACAATTTTTATTCCTTGATGTTTATAAATTTATGTACAAATACATACATACATTGTATATTAATAAAAGTGAGCATGTATTTCAACCGACTTCCAATCGGAAGTATATAATTTTTCAAATGCATATGTATGTATGTCTATCAAATCGCAGCAAAATTGTATTTCTTTTCCATTTCATACCTTTACTTTTTAAAACACATACTCAAAAAGTACTTATAACGGGCTTTAAATAACAACAACAAAACTATTATAAACACTTGTTACACACCACACACACACATACAACACACACGTATGAAAGAAAAAACATTTTCACAAAATCACCATCAAAATTTGTTTTTACTACACGACTTCATAAATTTGTAATCAGTTATTGATTAAATTCCATTTATTTACTAATTTTGATGAGTTCTATAAAGTTTTATAACTATAACTTTTAATTTTTAAGACTGCGACGCAACTTAAGAGACTTAATTCAACCGGCCGAACATAAGAACTAAAGCAGAAATGAAGTTGGTGCTTAAAACCAGGGCCGGCATACGAAATTTGCATTCAAAACAGTGTTGCCATGACAAAATAATTGTAACCAAAAAATTGGTTATAACGAATTGTGAAAAATGTATGTTTGCAATTGTCAGCTGTTATTGAATCAATTCTAAGGAGACAAGGCGAAGACCGCACTGCCTCTTACAGTCCATTGTCATATATTGCAAAGCCATGAGAATCGTTTTCTACCAATTCCATGTCCTCTTTTGATTATAGTTTGTAATATAAGTTAAAGTAAATGATATATTTGGTTTCTCTATATGTGGCCCAAGTATGATGTTTTTCTGCACTATATGATTGTCAATAGTTCATGATGCCAGCCGATATTTCTAAGTACTTCTGTATTTGCTTTACATTCTATCCATGATATTTTCAATAATCTTCGATATACCCACATTTCAAAAGATTCTAATTTGTTCACGTCGACTATTTCCATTGCATACAACAAGAATGCCCAAATGTAGCATTTCGCCAACCTAAGTTTTGGATTGATATTTCAGTAGCTGTTTGTAAGGATATTTTTTTATATTTACAAAATGCTGATCTAGCTAGTTCTGTACGACATTTGACTTCCATAGATGAGTTCCAGTTTTCATTAATCCAGGAGCCAAAATATTTAATTTTTTTTACGTTGCCATATTAATTAACTTTATAAAATAATCTCGCTTATTCCAATTGTCGTCATCGTCGTCACATTAAGTCGATATTAAAAAAATTTAAGTTCTGTGTTCGATGTGAACAACAATTGCCATCTTTTAAGTCTTATGAATAGTACTAGCTCATAAATAATATATAATTGTTATCGACATCGATCCTACAGTTGCCGAAATATTAGTGTTGACTTCGAGTGACGTTGGCAACGACAAATAGAATAAGGGGGAATAACTTGAGTTGAATCAAAAAAATCGCTCATATTACTTTTCAAAATTACTAGTTATCAGATATATGATACTGCAGTCTAAGAAATTTGTTTTAAATGGTTATATTTGCAATATTATTGTCAAACAATAAATATTGTGCAACAAAATTGCCTCCTCTTAGATGATATTAGTAGATGGTACAATGTATCAAACAAAATCAAAAGGCTTTTGAAACACGTTGCGCATAAAAGGAATAGTATATAATGTGCTGACAATAATTATTTCTTCACTTATATCGCCAAATATTATCATATATTTTCATAAGTTATTTAATGACAAATTGTTTAGTTTGTTTTATCTTTTTTTATATCATTCAAAATTTATTTTACAATTTGCTTAAGTATACGAGTATGTACTTATGTGTTTAGTTATTGTTAACTTTTACATATATAGTGTAAGAAAAATTTTACCATATTTTGTTTAAAAAAATGTTGAGAAACGTATTGGATAGCGTGGAGCAAAATGACAATAATAAAGGCAATAAAATACACAATGATATTGTGTAGTCTATGGATATCTTAAAATTCAGAGCTGTGCTTTAAAATTAGAGCTTGTAAGAAATCTTAAGATAGGGTAAATTGACATGGCAAGCATACCTAAAGCATATAATTTATGGTGTGATTTTCAAAGAAAGTTATTCCCAAAACTTATATTTTCAATACTTATTGGACAATTTTATTGGTTTGAAAGCTTTTTTTGATTTGTTTTGCATTTCTCTCACAATTTTGACTTTTTTTACTGCCAATTGGACGATTTGATTTAATAATCTTTTTTGGATTTAGAAATTAAATTTGAAACTAAATTTTGAGACTTCTTTTTGGTAATTTTTTTTTTAATTTTAAAATACAAGTTCTCATTCATACATAGCTTTTCAGTGTTTTGGTTAATTAAATACATTTCCGATCTCAAATCAAGTTTCATTATAAATGTTCATATTTCTTTGTTTTTAATATACAGAATTATTTGGTTTTTTGTGAAAAAAGTAAACAACATGAAAAAACGCACAAATGTAAGTAAAAACCAAATGGCAACACTGCTACGCGCTTATAAGGAATAATAAAGTCAGAGTTGGTCGATGAAAACAACAGGAAATTAAAGCTTAACCAAACATTGCTTGTTAAGAACTTTTAGAAATAAAACTTTTTAATTAGATGCTATAGAAAATAATGAAATTTGCTGCTAAATTAGTTTGCCGACGGTATAAAATTGGTTTATGCTAAACAAGGCAATTTATATGTACATATTTGTCTATAGCAATAAATTAAATGTTGTAATTTTGACAATAAGACAAATAAAAAATCCACTTCTTAGCCGGTTTCAAACAAGAGGCCATTAGGTCCCACTATTAAAATATGAAAAATTACTGGTTTTATCCCGATTTTTAAAACTCGAGTTGTGATTAGATCTCATCATTTCTTTTGTCCAATGAAGTTATTCTACTTTAAAAAAAATTTCCGAATGATATGAGTGCAAGTACCTACATAAGCCTCTCAGCTCTTAAATGGTTTAACCGATCAAAGCAAAATCTATGGCATTCTCAAGATTTTGACTTCACTTATGTGAATATCATGATAATATAAACTTAATCAAATCTTAATCTAAAAAACAAATAATTGATTGATATCGTTGTCGAACATTTTCGAAGTATTTTTTAACACCATTAATTTTATTGATGCGTTCATTTTTCAAACCCGCAGACTCGATAAGAATCCTACATTTTCTTCAATTAACTCCGAAAATGCTTATCATGTCAGTTACCAAATGCTCTATATTAATGCATATTTTTTTAAGAGATATTTAATATAAAAAATGACCTCGTTGGCGTGATTTAAATCATTTTTTAATGTGATCGTACAACTTCATGTCTTAATTTATTTAATTAAAACATCTTAAAATATTGCAATGAAATAGACTCGCATTTGGTGGTATTTGGTCACCGGATAGATACCGCAACTGAATTCTTACATTAAAAAAATTTAGTTTTTTATTATTAATTTTTTAAAGTTTATACAACTTTCTATTATGTTACTAATATATTAAAACTCTCCAAGAATTTAAGGATAGAACACTGGTTTCCACTTCTTTTTACTTTTAGGACCTTCTGGCCGCACGTTACGCGGTATATATTCTTTTTGATGTTGATCTAATGTACGTTTCCAAGGATCTACGAATACTTCAAAGTAACGACGCCTGGCGTCCATCGGACGAGTTTTGTTATCAATTTTATACAGTTTCTCCCACAAATAAATTTCAGGCAAAGCCAAATGACGTGGACGATTTGAGAACAAGTGCTTAAAAGATTTCTCTAAAAATGCTCGCTTTTCGTCTTCTTCGTAGTCGGCAATGCATTTATATTTTGAGTCCAAAAATGGTTGCAGCTCTTGTGCGGAACGTTGTACAGTAGGTATATTCGTGTAAAATTTAATTAAATACTTAAGCACTTGATCGTTGAAACCAACGACTTTACCCGTGTCGTCGATTTCCTGGTAGAGAGTTAACTCTGTAGTACCACGACAATAATTTACTAGAGGATTTTCATTGATATGGCTGCCATTCATTAACAAGGTGTTTAATTGATACTCATAAAAAGACCAGGTTCTGCCATCTGTTAAAATGGTTTGCGTATTTAAGGGATAAGTTAGCTCGGAAAATGTATTGAATCCGTTATAATTGGCCTGGGCAAGTAGCCAGGCGAAACTAGATTGTATGGCGTGGGCATGCAGAGCCTCATTGCGATCTTCATCGACATGACCTTGTGGTCGCATGTATAAGCCAGCACGAGATTGATAAGATAGAAAACCAAAGCTAACCAATTTATTCGGCCAATAACCTGTTTTTTTTTTAAATTTTTATATATAAGATATTTTTTTACCAATACTTTACATTATTATTTACCTGCAATATTTGTACCATGTTGGTAGTCAGTGGAGAATCCCAAAGTTCTAGGATCATACTCCATTCGCGGCAAGTTTTTCACCTTTTCAAAATCGTCACATTCGCCTTTATTTTTCCAAGTGGGTAATTGCAAAGGATGACGTAAGGCCAATATTGGTTTGCTTTTGTATTGCATTAAACGATCGACTGGTTCTTTCGCAAGATGTTTTTGCCATTTGTGACCTTCTTTACCTCTAACCACATTTTTTGGTGGAGCTATACCACCAACAAACCAAAACGCTTCGTGTCTGGGCTTGTAGTCTACTTCAATATCCTGCAAGTGTTGATATTCGGCTAAGAGCCCATTCGTTAAGGCTCGATTTATCTGCGCAACAATCACTTGAGTCAAAATACGTTCCCGTTCCTTGGGTTCGAGTTCTGAAGCTTTAGGATATTTTTGACTGAATGTAAGTAACAATATATAAGTTATGCAAATAATCTCCACCTCATAAAAATTTACCTGAAATAATCATGTGAAAACTCCAAAGCATCTTTAATATCTCCTTTTAAAGCATCTACTTGAACCGAAATTCTTTCATTATCCTCCACTTCATTTGGCATAACCTCATACAACGTTCTGGTGTAATGCTGTATTGCAGGCATACAATTATATGGCAGACGTTCTTCATGCAACTGCACCACTTTGTAACCGTAATAGCGAGGCATATTGATTTTAATCATTTTCTCTTCAACCGTACGCGTGTTTTGTATCTCATTCTGCCAAGAAATTGCTTCACGCTTTTTACGTGCCGTAAATGACAGATCCTTTATTTCTGGATACTGCGCCACTTCATTATACTCATCATTCTCCGATGCAACAGATTGGGAGGCAACTGCTTGTGAATTTTTAGATGTGGCAATATAATGACGATCACCTGCAAAGCAACGCTTTAATGACGAAACTCGACGGATAAGAATCATTTTTAACATATATACTACAAAACTAGTATTTTATTTTAGTTTCATTTGCCGAAAGCAAAATTTTCATGTGAATATACAATCCCTTTTAAAAGGTTATGAAATATCAGCTGTGCATTTGTAATTCTTCTTTTGACATATATTTTAAGGCCATGTCACATACAACTTTTGCTTCGCGTTGCGTTACAGCTTCGCTTTGACATTTAAGTTGAAATGTACATACTTATACGAAACATGCCACATAAAACACTTTTAACGCAGCGTGACGCAAAAAGTTCGGCAACTCTCAACTTTTTGCGTGCTTTGACAATCAAAGTTATGTATGTATGTATGTATGTTGGAATATGATATGAAAATGTGATGTGATATGAAAAATACTTATTTTTTTATATTTAAAATTTATTTCCTGTTAAAGAATAGGAGCTTGTTTTTTTAAAACAAATTTATAAAATAGTACCTATTTGCATGCTATATGTAAGTATATAGCATAAGATTATTTTATTGTAAAAAATCAGTGGCAGCGTATTATTAATAATATTTTAACTTTTTATATGAATACATATATATGTATGTATGTATGTATTTGAAAATCCAAAAAACAAGTGAATTGATGACAATTTAAAGCTTTATATGGTATAGTGGTATTTCAATAAAATACAATAGGTGATAACAAAATAAACACACAAAAGCAAATAATATTTTGACTTTAATTTTTATAATAAAAAATAATTAGCAAAATTCATAACCACCTTTTTGGTAAACATACAATGCGCGCGTTGTGTCAAAGTTTTCATTGTGTCATACACCTTTTGCGTTACGCTCACAGAGTACTCAACCAGAGTACTCAACTTTGACGTATAAAAAGGGTCCGAATCATATTTTGCATATTTTGTATAACGTGCATAAAGTTTGTGTGAAGAGATATCTATATAAAAACAACTAGATTAGCTCTCCCTTTCACACAAACTTTATGCATGTTTACAAAGTTGTCGAGTCTAGTTCTAGTTTATGGTTACGCTTTTCTCCATAAACTAGAACTAGACTCGACAACTTTGTAAACATGCATAAAGTTTGTGTGAAAGGGAGAGTTGTTTTTATATAGATATCTCTTCACACAAACTTTATGCACGTAATACAGTTTATGCAAAATATGATTCGGACCCTTTTTATACGTCAAAGTTGAGTACTCTGGTTGAGTACTCTGTGCTTTTCTCTCAAAGTTAAAAACGTCACGCAACGCTACAAAGTTTTATGTGACACGGCCTTCATTCCAAAATAGTTTCTTCTTGGGAGCCGTTTTTACACCAGAGCTCTAACCAGAGCTGCCACGCCGAAAATCTATGTTAATGAAATATTTATATACCAATGTTTACATATTTAACACACACACACATATATATATATATATATATATATATATATATATATATATATATATATATATATATATTGTTTTGATATGATGTCAATTAGCATTGTCAAGGGACATAAGAAAAGATAGAGTTATTAACATAACATGAACATGAGATAGACATAGCGTCAACGGTATTAGTATGTTCACGTTCTTGTGTTTGAGCCATATCTCCACGAGCCACGTTCATGTGCGACAATACTTGTTATCAATGGTCATACCAAGTTGGTTATTAGTGGAGACCGCTAGTTAAGTCTGTGCAAATCGTTGCAATTGCCAGTTTGTTGGTAAATAGGGGGAATAGAGCTAATAGGGGAAGACAGAAACTAAAAAGAGTACATATAGGCATGTACTCTTGCAATTCGTTTTTCCCGCAATTCGTAATACGCAAATTCCTTGTTTGTTTACCGTAAGAATATACTTAAAAAAGAAAAGATCAAAAATTACATACGTATGTATGTATGTATGCATAAAATATCTGCGACAAAAATCGTTCAATGTAAACGCAAATACAATTTTAAAGAAGGATGCTGGAGTTAATGTCGACGTCGTCGACGACGTCAAATGTCAAAAAAAAGTTGAATCGTATGAAATTATATGAGAGCAGTTAATCTCAACGACGTAAGAAATTTGACGCCGAAAAAGTTCAATCTGTTTCAACTTTTTCGGCGTTGAGAGGTGAAAGAGAGAGATAAGTATATGCGGGAGAGAAAGTCAAAATAGTGTTCTCTGTTCGTTTCGGCGTTAAGACGCCGTCAACGACGTCGACATTAACTCCAGCAGGAAAGACAAAAATTTGCTGCGACAAAAATCGTTCAATCTAAACTGGCACTTATATAGTATGTACTCCTCTCTCCATCTTTCACCCAGCTGCATATGAGCTTGAGCAAGAAAACTTAACATGTGTGAACATGGTGATTTTTTCATAAATTTTAAGAATTTGTTTAGCGTGGCAGCACTATTTGACATCTGTTTGAACAGAATTTTTAGCCTGACAGAATAAAAAGCCGCATAGTAGGGAATTCGCAACAGGGAAGGACATGAAAGTAATTTTTAGACTTCTTTGCTCGCAAGATAATTAATTTTCCATCATCTTAAATAAACGACCATTTGTAAAATAAATAAGATATTTTAACGTGTTTTGTGAAAGGCCTATATTGCATAAAAGCACTAAAAAGGAAGTGAAATAAAAATGGCATTTAAGTAAAAAAATGAAAAGCCAACAATCAAAAATTAAGACAGTTCTGTGAGTGTTAGTAGGAATTGAAAACATCAAAACTGAAGTTTTGATTTATCCTTATTTGCTTCCGAAACTAAAAATAGAAGCATCTAGAAAAAAGGCGCCTTGTCCTAATTTCATTAAACTATTCTTGATTTGTGACTCAAAGACGTGCATAAATTGATGGTTAAATATAAAGAACTAAAAATTATATAAAAATAAACGGAGGAGTATTTGATTGTAGCTTTTTCAGTTGGTGTGAAAATATTAAAAAGTTACCACGAGGTTTGTATTAAAAACTCATGCATTTGTACATACAGAAGTATGTACGTACATACATATGTACATGCTAAAAATTTAAGCAAATAAGTCTACATACATACATACACACATATTTAATATGGCGCTGAATGATGCAGTTTCGTTGTTGTTTTTTTTTCGTCACAAACATCCCAAAATAAAAAGTGCCGTTGTTTTTGCTCTTCATTTTGCAACACAATTTTTATGTTTCCATACTGTCTCTTGATTTTGTTTTGAAAGTGCCGTTAGACTGTATTTATGTAGACAGAAAAACTTTACTTGACAAAGTTTTTGAATTCTCTTAAACTTTGTTTCGTGCTCAGATATGAAAATTTACTTTCATAAATGTTGTGCTCTTTGGGCCTTTTCACACAAGACTAATTGTGCTGGCATAAAATCGCAGTTTGTGGGCATTTTCGGGGAAGAGAGTGGTTTTTGGTTGGCACAATTTTTTCAACCAGCTTCAACCCCGCACAAGCAGAACAAAACTAACACATACACACACACTTATGAAACAGGTTCTGCGAAATAAAGAAAATACTAAAGGCCTAACTATAATGTGCTTAATGCAACTTAAGCAAATGTGCGAATACACACAATCAAATGTATACAACTATAATGTACTTAAGTAACTTTTCGTCAAGTGTCATTTGCTTAAGGAAAGTGCGTTCAATTTCGCTCTTGCTTAAGCAAATGACTCGTCAAGAAAACATTATTTTTTCTGTCTCTATTTATTTCCCGTACTGAGCAGGAGCGTTTTCTTTTCTTCATCGTCTCTCTTATTTCTTGAAGAACACATATTCCATCAAATGCACAATTCATTAACTTCACTGTCTTCAGAAATTTCAGTTTTCTATCCATTTTTAAAAATTTTCCAACAAATAAATAAATAATAATTTTCCAATAATAAAATAAATAATTGTTTACAACTAAAAGATGCAACCACTGTTGCTTTTTTTAGTACTTTTTTTATTTTAGTTTTCGTTTACTTTATAAATAAATAAAAGATAAACATGGATTTACTTGCTTATGGTAATATATTTATAACTTTTACAAATTTAATGAGATTTCGTCAAAAATATTACATTTTAAAGAAATAAAAACGAAAATAGTTTTCTAAAAGTACAAATGTTTGCAACTAAGTGTAAAAAGTATTTAAGTTTAATAAGTACAATATAGCCACCTAAAAGTCTTCAGTAATTTACTTAAGCATTTGACATGCTTTTCGTTGAATTTTGACACTAGCTTAAGTTTGGTTAAGCACATTATAGTTGGGCCTTAACACACACAAAGCTTTGTATACGTACACAATTTTATGCCAGCATAATTAAGGTGAATTCACCCATTCGTTCTGAACGAAATTTTTGTTGTTGTTCCGCATTAAATTTACTCTCTTTCTCAAAATAGAGACGTCAAACTACATATTAGAGCTGTGCCAAATCGTTCGTTTTAGTGACCGCTCCTTTTCGTTCAATGATTAAAAAAGATCCGTTCGTTCATCTTCGTTCAATCGGTCATTTCTTAAATGTTCCAGTTAGAACCAATGAACGAACGATTGAATTGAACGAAAAGTACATATACTTAGCAAATCAAAATAAAATGTAAACAATTTCAGACTGTGTCTTTTAATTAAATTACATCTAATTCTTATTTTCATTTTATATAAAAAATTAATTCAAGAATGTGTCAATGTTTTTATATCTATTTTTAAGCGCTCGGGCTGGGCAATGAGTTCGTCATTCATTGAGGGTTTAATTTCCATGTACATATGTACGTACATTGATCTTTTGTTACCATGAAGTTGATCGGAATAGAAATATTAGCCTACGAATTTAGAGCACAAAAAAGATATTAAAAAAAACAAAATTTTTTTTACTAAACAAAAAATTTTTATTTATCAAATACTAGGAAAAATTTACATACATATTTACATATCATTTAAGCCTGAAATAAAATGTACTCAAACAACCCTGAAAAGACATAAAAATACAGCACTAAACATGACAGAAGCAAAGAACATGAACGACAAGACTTCTGAAAACGAACGAACGAACGACAAAGTGATAAGAAAAAGAGCGGATCATTTCGTTCAGTTGAGAGATTCGTTCAATTTGATCCGTTCGTTCGTGACCGACACAGGTCTACTACATATAAAAAAAAATCGTTCGGAACGTTCAGAACGAATGGGTGCATTCACCTTTAGTCTAGTCTGAATACGAAAGAACAAAAGTTGTGCGGATTAAAAAATAGTCTTGTGTGAAAAGGCCCTTTCGTTTTAAAGAACATATAACACACACAAATATACTTATACTACGAACATAGAACAAAACGAAATTTCCCAGTAAAACAATGTCTGTACTCCCCCTCATTCTCTCTCTATCTTCCACAAACTCAAGACAACAAAGTAAACATTCCCTGTGTAAATACAGTCTTAGCTAAAATTTCTGTTCTTTAAATATAAGTACATACATAGATAAGTATGTATGTCTGTACATACATACATAAGTACATACATATAAGTAGAAACAATTATTGCAGATTCCGGTGTGATTTAAAAAAGGAAATACGTATGTACTTATGTAAATAAAAACATTTAATATTGAGATTTAACGGGATTGTACCGGAAAAGTATTTGAATAATTCGCATTTCAAGGAGTATTTTATGTACATACTTACGTTATTCGAACTTTTACATTACGATTATTTCATCTTTAAGATTAAAAGTTAAAAATTTTATAACTTTGTTATTGTACTAATATTTCAATTCACTATTAGTGTCTTCAGCGGGAAAATTGTTTTAAAATTGAACACAAAGAATATGAAATTTAGTATTATTATTTTTTGCACATACTACGTTTATACGCACGTCTTATTTGCAAATAAAAAAGAAGAATGTTGCCGTATAACTTTTTTATTGTAACTTATTAACTCACTTAACAAGTCGTGAATAACGACACTATTTGCAAATAAAAAGTAAGACGTTGCCACTTCATGAACGTTTTTTGTGTTTTACTTACCAAACAATCATATTTTCGTCACATGGCATCACTAACAATAACACAAGTTCTGTATGCAATTTCCCGTATAAACAGTGAATTAGTTACATATTTGCAAATAGTTATATTTGCAAATAAGACGTGCGTATAAACGTAGTAACAAATAATGATTTTTCCGATAGTTTATATACTTATGTGCCATATACTTACATATTAATAAATTTATAGACTACGTACTGTTCTTCATTTACATACATACATACATACTTTTACTTCATAGTATGTAAGTATGTACATAAGTACTTATGTACGTGTTTGAAGAATGATTTCAATACACCCATGTACATAAGTTTGGCATTCAACATGACAAAAATCAAAAACTTGTTGCTCAATTTTGAATGGCAACCGAACTTTAGTTGGATTGCAATTCGGTAACCACAAATTTGTAGTTTCCAGTCTCAGCTGCCAGAGTCCCTCTATTTTATCATATGAGCTATTGTTCTATAAGATTTTCGTTTTCTGAGGGGTTACTCTCTATTGCGATGCGTAAGAAAAATGGTACCTAATCGGATAATTGGTACCCTTTATTGAGTTTACGCGCATCTGATTTTTTCACTTTCGCAAATCTGACATCAATGCATTCTTTAATTGTCAAAATCGTTCGTTAAAACCAAATATCTTGCTCTCTAACAAAACATCAAATACATCGAACTAGCTTACGCATCGCAATAGATAGTAGCCCCCCTCCATTATTATTTTGTGTTTTACATTATCATTTTTATCAGAGACATGAACGTTTGCAGCTGACAACTTAAAAAATTCGGTTGCCATCGAATTTCCATTCAGTGTAGTAGTAGCCTCAGTCCTACCGTCTAGACGAGCTCTTTTAGTTTCTGCTAAGAGAGTAATACATACATACATACATACATATGTATGAACATACTTGCTCATTTCTTTTCTAGTTGAATTGAAACTTGATCAAGAAACATGACTCGTGTGAACAGAGTACTTACATTTTTGGTTCGGAAAATGAAAATATTGGTAATTTTTGTGGTGCATATAAAATATGTAAGTGTTAATATTTAGAATTTTATGATATTTAATGTCATTTTCGAGTCGTTTTTGACCCGTGTACGCGTTTCAAAAGATTCCTTTGTCGGTAAAAAAATATTTCCCTCAGTCTTTGTTACACCCTTTTCTCGTTAGTTTTTACTCACTTTCGAGTCATTTCCAAGTAGTGTTTGTAATCCAAAAGCGCCCTTCAAAGCACTTTGGGACCAATCTTTCACTTCCAAAGTTTGGAATCCAAACCTGCTTCAAGAAAAGCTGTAATTTTTACTTTGCATATGATCAGATTAAGTAGGAAATTATTTACTTTAAATATGTAAAAGCAATCTTCTAAGCATTTGGGATTAATTTTCGAGTATGTATTTCTTTTAGCGCATAACTGAATAATCATACCTTATTTACATATGTACATATGTATTTGCATACTTTTGTGAAATCTTTATTACTGGATGTCAAAACTTGTTCATTTGATTTGATTATTTGCTTATTTATTTTGATTACTTTTAAATATTTTCCTTTGATTTCTAATGTTGGTCCGCTGTTTTTTACATTGAGTAACGAGGGAATTGTTGCACTGGCAAGTGTTTTCCTGTCATGAAATTGCTTTGCCTTCATACGTGCATGTACATGCAATACCCAGCAAAAGTCTAAATGTGACACATATGTATGTATGTACATATAACAATTCAAAAATGTTGCTGATGTACATAGATCTGTTTAATATTTATTTTGATTCATATAGTAAGAGAGAAAAACTTTAGGGATTAAACCTTAGACATCAGGACAGCCTTGAACATAATTTTGGAAAATATGTATTTTTTGGTTTCCAAAACACACCAAGTATATTTTGTTTTTGTCAATAATTATTCTTATTGCTCTTTTGTTTTTAGACAACCCGGTATAAATTATATTGTATTAAATTAAACGAAACTCTTTTATTTTCAGTTTTCGATATAATGTGCGAATCGGGACTTAATTCTTAACTTGACAAGTTAAAATATATGTATGGCACGAATTGCATATGTAAATGAAATATCAAATATATATTGAAAGATTTCGCAGAGCAAAAATAGTATCGTCAATAAAAGGTAAAATGAGATGAATAAAATATTTTGAATTTGGCAAACAGCTAAAAAGAACCAAAGCGCATATAAGAACGGAACACTTTCACAATGAAATGTTTATACAATTAACTTCCTAATTCTGCAATGAACACAATTTACGCTAAAAGCAAACCAGTCTTCAACGATCAGTTCGGTATTTTTTTGTAAGATAAGTAAATAAATAAAAATATATATAAAAAAAATAAAAACAATTTGTTACAAAATTAAGCTGAGACTTGGGCAATTTTATAAACATACCTTGAAGTTCGGCAAAAAATAGATAATATAAAAAAATAATATAATATAATAATAATATATACTATATAAGAAAATTAAATTATTTGAACAATTATTTTACTATAAGAAATAGAAAAAGCACACCATATTGGTAGATATATTTTAATTAAAAAAAGAAAAGAGAAAATACTTAAGTATATATTATGTTTGTTAGTAATATGAAAATTTTAACACTAAACCCAAGTAACACATCGCCTACCACTCAAAGTGGGGGTGCAACACAAACCATTACCAAAGTTTTTAATAATAGTGGTAATGTTGAAAGTGAAGGAGATCGAGTTGTTAGTATCACATCAGGCACAAATCATAATTCTAACAAGCGGGAACAAAAACATAATAGTAAAATCAAATTTGTAAATGTTAACAGCAATAAAATCCAACTACATACAACACAGCAACAACATCAACATCAATCACAGAAATACAATCATAAAAACAATAACAACAACAATAATAATAATAATGGTGGTAACAAATTGAAAAACCAACATTATAATAATAGCAACAATAATAACTCAACTTCATCTTTAAATCGTAAAAAGTACTATCAACAGCAACAGTATCACCAACAACAACAACAGCAAAAACATTACCAAAAGCAACATCATCAAAAACATCAGTATAATATAACGGTCATGGAGAAAAACATTAATTCCACACAAACAACAATTACTAATAATAATAATAATAATAACAACAACAGCATCTTAGTAAAAAATCGAAATTATAAAAATGTCACTTTACATACACAACAACATAATCAACAACCTCAACAAAACATCACCAATAATGTAAACAATTTACAAAGTACAAAGATCTTGGAAACATGTACTTGCTTGTTACAGCAAAATAATTGTGATAAATTATCTCTGTCATCTTCTTCATCAGGGTCAGCTGTATCAACATCATCGCCATCACTAACAACAGCAACAGGCGATTGTCATCGCCAAAATCAGCAATCACACACCATATGCTACGATAGCAATTTGAAAAACTCTTTAAATTCAAACTCGAAAACTTCTATCTTAAACGCTTCACAAACAACATCTTCAACTGCTTCTCCAGCTTGCATTACATGTTGGTCAAATATTACAAAAGTGCCACAACAACAGTCACAGTCAGCAACATCGTTGAATTTGAAGTCTTCAAATATTTCAAATGAGTTTGATGCTAGTCATGATGTAGCGGTTGCGGCTACCAGTAAAAGCGATTCAAATCTAAATTTAACAAAAACTACATTATCATCGTTTTCATCAATAATTTCTTCAACATCTGCATCATCAACTTCGAGTGGCGGCCAATTGCACGTTATATCAAATACGTCGACATTCTCTTTGGTTTCCAAGAAGAAATCTATTTGGAAAAACTCAAATTCCAGTGGTGATGGTGCTACTGCTATTATTGTAGGAGGAGATAATTCCAGCTCATCATCTGGCTATTCATCGGGCAGCACAACCAATTCACCTAAGTTATCAGAAGAAAAGGTAAGCAGGAAATCTAAAAAATTTTATACTATATAGCATTTCAAAAGAAAAAATTTAACGCTTAGTTAGTGAGCGTGAGTTTTTGTGATCCGTTCATGATGTGTACAATTAAGTATATGTATTTGCACGTGAATTACACATATAGTGTAGAAAATATGTATTCCTCTGTCTATCTTCCTCCCTGCTGGATTATAACTCGTGCAATCAAAATTGTTTAATTGAAAAGACGTTAGCTGTAACTAGGTACATACATACATATGTATACATATACCTGGAGAGAGGAATACATACATGCATAAGTACATTCTCTATCTCGTGAACCATGTACTACATATGTATGTACATACGTATGTATGTATCTGTATGTCGCCTTCAACTGTATTTGCATAGTTGAACATTATCCTTTTTTTGCTTTTTAATATAATACCTGGTTCACACACGTCAAGTTTTCTTTGTCAAGCTTCAATTCAACTGAGAGGAAGATAGGGAAAAGAGTACATAAAAATTGACGTTTGTGAACAAATTATTACACACGTAAACTGTTTATCCTTTATCTCTCCCCACCGGAATTAAAACTTGAGCAAGAAAACTTACGTGTGTGAAACACCTATTATTCTTTTCATTTACATTCAATTTGTACTGATAACTTACTTGATGTCAAACAGCTGTTGTTCAATGAAGGGAACAAAAATTCCATGGAAAATTTCATGGGAACATACATTTCACTTCTTATTCAAGGTAGAAGTTATTAACTCAGTCATATTGCACATATAAAAAACCACATCACAATTAAAATGGTCCACTTAAAGTAAAGCGCATTAAAAGGCTAGTCTCTATGTGTCGGGCGAAACTATACAAAAGTATAATAGCTTTAGAAAGCTTTTGTACAAATAGAAAAATATGATTGAGTTCTGTTTGAATTCTCATATAGTATTTGTAGTCTGTGGCATAAGTATACGAAGTTGAATGCTTTTCAATCGTGATTTGGCTAAAAGGTTAGCGCCAATGAAATGCAGGCATATACCTAGCTACTAAGCCAACAACAAACAATAAAATATTAAAATATCTAGTTATTTTGGAGAATATCTCGAATAAACAAATTTGATTAAAAAAAATAAATAATATACATTCATATTACTGATATTGGAAAACCTTTCAGGCGCATTATAAATTCTAAGTGCTACGGAATACATTCAACTAAATTTTTTTATAGTCTTGACTGATTTCATTGCTCTTCTTTCTCCAAAACTTCGTTTTGGTTGGAAATTAGTTGTTTTCTTGTTTTGATTTCCAGTTTCTGGCATAAGTTTTCTGTAATATTCTAATCCTGTGCTTGAAGTTGAGTTGTTATTAAGACGGACCATAATGTAAGAGTTATCCTTTCACTAATGAAGCCGTATGTTGTGGATTATTATCTTGCTAAAAAAATGGAAATAAGCCATTTAGAAAATCTAAATAGTCTACTTTATTCATGTTTACTTCATAAAAATGCAAGCTACAAATACCAGTAGCTGAATTAGCACATCATACTATTACATATACATCACCATGTCTTACTGTTGGACATTATTTTTCTAAAACCGTAAGAACGTTGTAAATCTTTTATAAGTCCGTTAATTGGACCGAAGACGGGTTTTCTTTTCAATTCCTTGCAAATTGATCATAATATTTAGAGGAAGTTCCAGACATATCCTGCAGAAGTCAATCATATTTTTATTTAACTTGCACCTAATAATGTTAATTTTCTATTCTAAACTTATTTAATAAAAATCCACTTATTTTAGGAGCATCATGCATCGGATAAAAATTTAATTGCGAATACAAGTAAAAATTTGGATAAAAATAATAATAACAAGAATGGTATTGAACAAAAATACTCCACCACATTAGTTTCAAACGTCGCTACAACTAAACAGACACAAATTTCAAAAAATCATCTTCCGGCCTCGGAAAAATTAGAAATGACCACTTCGTTAGAAGCGTCAAGTAATTCGACATCAATAAAAACTCCAGTTTCTAGTAACAACAGCAATACTGCATCATATTCGTGTGCAACTACACCATCAAAACAGCAACAGGGTACATTAGATAAGCCTAATGAATCCAAGCAGATGTTAAAGTCATCTACAAATAATAGCAGTAGTAAGATCGATATTAATAAAACAACAACGAAAACGTCTTCCCCAACAGCAACATCTTCACAAAATTCTTACACTTTAGACTTTCTTCATTCGGTTGGAGTAAAAATGACAGGAGTAGCCTTGCGGTCGCCAGGAAAACAAGGTAATCATGCTTTTTTCGTATCTTTTAAGCTGAAATTATTACATCGACACTCCTTTGCTGCCATGAGACTTGATGATAGCAGACGTTGGGTCCCCACATATGATCTGTCAGTGTAGAAAGAATGTACTTAAACAGTTCTATGAGCAATATATAATTTTAGCAGGACACTGTATATTCGTAATTCTGAAATGTCTGCCAATATTAATTATTTACTAAAAATTTTTCGGGATATTCACCCATCTAATAGTTAATAAAAAAAATATTTTATTTAGGCTAGGCTGTGTACATGTCTGCATTTCATTTGTGCTAATAAAATCATCAGTACACTTCCGTCATTAAGCATTCAAACTGAAATACAAAGAATCACAAATATAATGTGAGAATTTCAAGAATTTAACCTACGTCTCCTTTCTGTAAATTAAAAAAAGTATATGTCAGTATGTATGTATATATAATAATAATAATAATATAAGCATAGTAGCCTTAGAAAACTTTTATATAAACAACACAACATTCGATTTACATCTTTTTATACAAAAAAGCTAAGAAAAAAGGAAAGATGCAATTCGAATATAAGTTGTTTGTTTTTTTATACAAAAGCTTTCTAAGATTATTGCTTTTTGTGAATTTGGATGTTTTTCTAACATATTGGTTGAAGTGAACTGATGATTTGGTTAGCGCCAATGAAATGTAGGCATATATATCTTAGCCCACAACAAATATAAAAAAATAGCTATATATCAGATTTCAACCAAACACAACACAAAACACCGTGATTCCAAATCAAGAGTTTTTTTTAAATGATTATGATGTTATTAACCAAAGTGCGAGTACACACATAAACTTGTTTTTTTTTTATTTATTTGAAATGTTCAAGGCCCAACAAATGGCTATGGCAATCAAACGGCAGCTCATTCGCCTGTTCATAGCAGCTATTCATACACGGGAATGACAACAAACCAACGCCAACCACGTTATATGTATGGCGGATCAAATACTAACAATGCCAACAGTGGAAATCAACAGCAGCACTATCATCACCACCAACCGTCGCAATTAACGATAGCTTCGTTTTTAAATAAAGACTTATTAGGAGCGGACAGTGTACTCCTAAACGCAAATGGTAACGAGAGCAGTGGAGGAACCCCCTCATCCGCATCCAATCCTAGAAATGCGAATAATTATAATGATAAGCAACAGCAGCACCACTATACACATCAACAGCTGCCAACACAATCCCGTTATCATCATAACTATTATGCAGCTACATATCAGCAGCAATCAGCTGTAATACAGAATACGAGTTATGGGGGCGGAGGAGGATATGGAGAATCAACTAGATATATGACAAATAGTAGTGGTGGAGGTCAGAGAAATCCCAGTTATGGCTATACAAACTATCACAATGCTGCTGGAGAGGGTGGAGTTGGTAAAAACAGCACCATGTCACAACAGCATCCACGTCAGTTAAAGAGCAACGTTGGAAATTACAGGAATTCAGTAAACAACTCACAAGTTAGCAAAAAATCGTCGTATGCTTCTAGTATAACTTCAACCGGCTCGTCATCCTCCTCAAACTCCATTTCGTCGAATTCTTCAAATATTTCCAACCGCCAACTACATACTGCAACACCGCATGAATCAAACAACAATGTGTCAAATTTAAATTTAGTCGTTGAATCTTTGCCATCTAAAGTGTTAGGTGGTGGCAGTCAACGGGGTAATCACAGAGGACACCATAATCATCATGCAAACCATTACAGCAATCATCATCAACACATAATGTTGAACTCACCTAATGTATTACACCATCAAAATTATTACAACTTGACTTATGTCACTACAGATAGTTCTGCATGTGGTGCCACATCCAGAGGTTGTAGTCCAGCGTCTCAGTCAGTGCCCCCTACACCTATATCAGCAACAAATTGCCATAGTCCGAAATCTTTAGAGAATGCTTCAGGCCACGTGGCGATGCTGATGAACTTTAATGCTGGTCATTTACCGTATCCCCGCTATGCAAATGCACAACAGTTGTCTGCCGCCCAACAGCAGCAACATTTTCATCAATTTCAGCAGCGACAACAGCAACAAAATTGTTTAAATAAAAAGATGCTTGTACCCTTATCTCTGAACATGCCTTCTCCGTTACCATCTCCAACGTCGCTGCCAAACGCTGCAAACATTTCCATAAACTCGCATCAAGCGCCACCTCCGCCTCACAATATTATATCTTGTTCACAGTTAGATGAAGCAACGACTGCAGCGGCAGCTGCAGCTGCTACTTCTTCATCATCGTCAGGAGTCATTGCTGGAAGTGATTGCGATTCAGATGCTTCATCAAATGATTCTACTAGTAAAGCAAAATATCGTGCTTTAAAATCCATAAAGTCGTCGTCTGTTTCCTCCTCGTCCACTTCTTCTTCGTCAGCCTCTAGCATTTCGGTAGCGGCACAGGTCCAGCAACAAACTCCAACTCAGCCTACAGCAGCTATTACCTGTGTACCAGCAACAACTCTCACCAGTCCAGTAGATTATAACTATAGTGCGGCAACGACACAAACTTTTTCCAATGTGCAAGTGACGCAACAACCTCAATTGCCGCAATTTAATGGCAATAATAATGGAGCAGTTATATCACTACTTAACATGCCCATAAAACCACATAACATTTATTCAGATGAGGATTATCAGCAACAGCAGCAGCAGTTGCAGCAGCAACAGCTTTATTTCAATGCAACTGCTAACCAAAGAGCAAGTGAACAATTAAATGTAGGCACTACCTTAACGGCTGTTACCAATTGTTCTAACAACAGCAGTGCCTATTGGAGTCCTTCTTATCACAATAGTCAATTCTTGTACCATCAAACAACTTCGGCGCAAATGGCACTAATACCAGCAACTATTACCTCGTCATCATCTTCCTGTGGTTCCTCATCAGCTTCAATATCACCTCGTCTACCAAGTGATGAATTGCAACAACAACAAACCCACCAGCGGTTGCACAATAACTATGGCATATCTGATACAAATTTGTCACCTTCTCCTAGTGCATCTTTGAATGAACAATTCAGTAGCATAGCTATTGGTAACAGTTCAAACGCTGATTCTGGAATGTTTTTAGGAAGTTCATGTTCTTCGAATTCTTCATCAGTAAGTAGTGGCAGTAATAATGGAAGCGGGTTTAGTAGTAATTCTACAAATGGAGGACTGACTTATAAAACGGGGTAAGTTGCAATTGAACCATAAAGACGAATTTATTCTCACGACTAGTGTTATTTTATTGTTTATATATTTTAGCTCGTCGCAGTTATTGGGAAAACAACAGCGTTTGATAGCACAACAACCATATCAATCCTCCTCATCTTCTGCATCTTCATTATCTAGTTCATCAGCTTCTACATTAACTAGCGCTGTGCGTGCTCGTGGTGGCGGAGGAGAAATTGGAATCAATTCTTTTAATGGACGTAACAACCAATTGCCACCTTTAAGTCAAGCCTCCATAATTTCTTCAGTTGCCAACAGTATTTGCGGAATTCAGCACCTCCCACCTACACCAACACATCATATTTATTCTCATCATCAACAACAGCACCAATCGTTACCACCTCCGCTTTCACCACATAATCTTTTGTACAACAGCCCTCAAACTCATCATATGCGTGCCTTAAGTAGTTCATCACCACATGACTTCTTCACTCATACCCCACCCGATCGCTTTTTGGCTCGTTCACATCTTATTGAAGCTAAAGAAGCGCCATCCACCTTACTTAATAACTCCAAATGGGATCATCTTTCACAGGACATATGGAAAAAGTTTATCCATTGCCAACAAACCGAAGAGACATTTAAGCAAAAAATGATGTTATGGCGGCATTTGTACCTGTTTATTAAGGTTTACATTTTTCTTATTATTTATAAACGGTTTTATTTTGTGACACTTGTATTTTAGAATGCTTACCCACGCTATGGACTTTATTTAGTTGGGTCTACTATATCGGGTTTTGGATCAGATTCTTCAGACGTTGATATGTGTTTAGTTTCTCGCGGCTCTCCTTGCATTGATCCCCGCTTGGAGGCTCTGTACAATCTAACTGTTTTACGTGATTGTCTTAGTAAAACTGGTAAGTAAAAAAGAAAATTAGTTTTCTCTGTACAATTTTGATTTGGTTTACTACAATTTCATTAAATTAATTCGCACATTCAATCATCTCAGTTTACAACCACGTCTTTAAAAAATAATATTATCATTTCTTGCACGATCGTGTCATCCTTCCACAACGTTTCCATATAATATTCCACAAATCCTGTATTGCTTAAGGAGAGACAATGTCTCCCATATTGTTACAAGAGTGTTGTCAGAAGCAGGGCTACCGTTGAAATGTGAAATATAAAAAATAGCACGAAAGCACAACGAATAAGAAAAGTCGCATAGGTTTTTTACGGTTTTCATTTATGAAAAAACACGAAACAACAAAATAACTCAAACAAAACATAAAAGAAAAACATTGTTAAAGCAAGTTTAAACACATTCATATATAAAAACATATGCTTTTATATGTACATATATACTTATCGTATATATGTATGTATGCCAAATTGTCCCGCGACATTTATAATTTCAAGTGTTTATACAAATTATCATTAACTTTACCTTCTAATGATTTCTACTCACTTATAAAAGCTTCAGACTCACGTATTACAAAATTAAATTCAAATATAAGGTAATTATAGTCTTCGTAAGAGGTAAACAAATTAATTATTCTTCGCGACAGGAAAAATTGAACTGTTTAATTTGGTTAGCGTGTAGCAGTAATTTTAAGCTTTCTACGAAAACTAGTTTTGTTTCGATGCAAGTTACATTTTGCTATTTACAAGCAATATAAAAAGGTCGTTTTGTGTTTTGGCTCCCATTCTCTAGAATATTGCGAAATATTATGATTCTTAGAAGATCGTGTAGGGTTTTTAATACATTCCGACTCGGAAAACAGTATTGAAAGTTATTCATTGCCCCTACAAAATTTTTAATTATACCATGCATCTAATCGGCATTTGAGTCTAACCAAATACTAAATTTATAGACTTTGGTCTAATCACTTGTGCATATTTTGTTCAGAGATCATTACTATTTAAACTATCAGTGAATGTTATCACTGAATGAAAAATACGAGAATTGCTATTCCTCATCAGTAGTAAAATTTACTTTTGCGGTCTCTTATATTATAAATATATAAGCATTGGAGTTTCGTAATGTTGACATTATTCGATAAATCAATGAGATCATAAAATGTTTTAATATCCGAGCAAATTCTACGGAATGGATCGAAATTCATGAAATTTGTTCTAAGAAATTCTAGATGTATGGGTTTAAATGATCTTCGTTGTCTGTTTGAAACATTGATGTTTATTTTGCCGTGAAGACAAATAGAGTCCAGTTTACATTGAAATAAGTTTAGGAAGAGTGTGAGTACGAGTACAGAGCCATATTCATGAATGGGTCTTATTAATGTGAAGACATTTTTTGTTACATAAGGATCGTTAAATTCTTTTGCACATCGTTTTACGAAAAATAAAACACTATTAGTCTTGTTAACAACAAATGTGACATGTCTGTTGAAGTTAAGTTTTTGTCGAAGTAAATCCCAAGGTTTAAAACTGAGCCAACGGCTATTAGCTGTGCCATCTTGAAAAAATAAACATAACTCTCTGATGGAGAGTCTGATGAGATGTGCACTCCTGTCCATCAAAAATATATTCATTTGTTATTACTAATACAGTTCAACTTAAAAATACATTCAACAGTTTAAAATTAAACCTAAATAATAATTGAATTAATTTATCGAGTTTGAGGTCTGAAACAATATATTTATTTTTTATTTTTCAATATTTCAACACCCTGTGGGTGTCTTCTTCAGGAAAAATTTTTTATACAATTTGAAACAAATTGTTTTAGACCTCATACTCGATAAATTAATTCAGTTAATTAAGAAAGGCTGAATAATATCATCAATAACTAAATAATAATATTTAAAAAAATCAAATACAAAAAAAAAAACATCTGGGAAAGAGATCACGCAGTCTACTTAGATCGTTTTAAAGTACATTTTTAAAAATCATATTTTGAAATCTTTTGTTTCCATTTTCTCGAGATAATTGTAGTAATCTTTTCATATATATTTTTTCGATCAAAAATAATTTTTTATATTGATTTTTATTATTTCTGCGAAACAAATCAATGGCTCGATTATGGATGGTAACCGAACCGCAGTTAATTTGTCAGAAAAGCATTGAAATTTTGTATCAGTTATCAACTGCATTCTTGCTATAGACATATTTTTGGCAACTGACAAATCAACTCAAGTTTGGTTGACATCTATAGTCGATCCACCAAAATATATGTATTTATTATGCTCTCAAAATAAATATGTACATCGAAATAACAAAAGCGGTGATAAAATTTAACAAAATGGTAAAACCATTTAAGATTAACGAACAAGATGTCACGAAAAGAACAAATGTCACGTTAAAATTTATTCAAGATAAGGTTGAATTATTTCTGCTCTAAAAAACAAATATTAGAAAAAAATTAAAATAAAAAATCTTCCTGCACGGGTTTGCAGGACGGCTGTCACCTGTCTGATAGCACACCGTCAAGATCGTTTTTTTTTTAATGACAACTACAAATCTGCAACCGATCTAGTTAATATATAAGTATATGTCTGTACAACAATAAAGAACTACATATTTATTAAATTTTTTTCATGTATAAAATCAAATTTCTTGTTTCACCTTATGAATATTTAATGTTAATCAGATGCATAAAATGAAATCCAGGCATATAATTATTTAATATTTTTACATAAACTGACAGCACCTTTTTTGAAAAGATCTATTAAAGATTATAACACTGGAAAAATAACAATACAAAACAATGACATCCAGTGTTTTGCTCGCATGAGAAAATATTTGTTTTGAGTGAAATATGTACATACATGTTGTGAATGTGTTTGTATGAAAAATAATTCCAATAAAGCCTTTTTAATATAATTTTGTATTTATTTTTGATTATATAATAAAATCGATCTTTTTGTTTAAGGTGAATTTGAAAATTTCAATTTAATTGAAGCAAAAGTACCCATTTTACGTTTTTGTGATCGTATGCACCAGTTGGAAGTTGATCTTAACTTTAATAACTGTGTCGGTATTAAAAATACACATCTACTTTATTGTTACTCACAGCGTAAGTCAAACTAAATTCTCTGTATAATTTTCAAAAATAGTTGAGTTTATCATTTTTTTTTATCTTTCCATAGTTGATTGGCGTTTACGTCCTTTAGTGTTGGTAACAAAGTTATGGGCCCAATATCATAATATAAATAATGCTAAAAATATGACAATATCCAGTTATTCCTTAGTTTTAATGGTCATACATTTTCTACAATACGCTGTGAATCCACCAGTATTACCCTGTTTACATGAACTTTTTCCCGATAAATTTCCTTTGGTAAGTTTGTACATTGTTACTCAAAAAAAAAAATAATAAATAAATAAATAAATAAAAATAAAATTTTTTAAAAATATGCAAGATAATTAAAATATAATTTTTTAAACTAAATTTTCGAAATTGAAAATGTCGATTTATACCGATTGCAGTAAAACTATAATTAAAGCCCTTATGTATAATCAAAATTTTGAACATAATTTCGGTGTAAAGGTTTAATGAAATTTTTCTCGAAAACTTAAATATCATGCATGCAGTGTTGCCAGAATTTCTTCACCAATAATGCCTGAATATAGGAACAAAAAATGCAAAAATCTTTAATACTAAAGAAAAATTAAAGAACTATTATGTTATTACTACAAGTTGACAAGTTTTTTTTTTATAGAACATAAAAATTAAAAAAATAAAAACACATAAATATGTATATATACTCGTACATATCCATGTACTTTTTTATTTAAAAAACCAAGAGATCAACTTCGAAACAAAATAAAATACTTGAAAGTATAGAAGATTATTCAGGATATTGCTCTAATTAATTTGTTGAAAAATTCATTGTTTGTTGTTGGCTTACCTAAGTATATATGTACATACATACATATGTGATTAGCGGCAATGAAATGCTGGCATTTACAAACCTAAGCCAACAACAAGCAATAAAATTCTTTAAATTGGTTATTTCCACCTGCATCTCTATTCAAAAATATTTGCAAAAAATAATTGTATATTTTTTATTCAATTGCGAATAGATAAATTGACTTCTTCTGGCAAACGGGATAAAATAAATTCAATTTAGTCAAGAAATTGGTAAATTGGCAATACTGATATCGTGACATGTTGTATTTTAAATACTTAATAATGAAATTTATCGGGACCTATAAATTATTTAAACGATCGACATACCACAACAAGCCACAACAAAATTTCCATTTTATTTGTTTACTTCTTAAAAATGTATAAATGAATGTCGACATCGACGTCACATCAAGTGGACAGTAAAAAAAGAGGAATTCTGAACTCCTTGTAGGCAATAATTAACTAATATTGATGGCCAATTGTAACTTTATAAGCCATAGTAGTAGTAATATCCTATCAATAATGTTTAATAGTTCTCGATAACGATCCCGCAATTGCCAATATATTGATGTCGACTTGGTGTGACGTCGACGTCGACAATCATATTAAGGGCAAATGTGTCTATGCAGTGTTAAGACAATTTTTTATAAAGAAGACATTTTTTAAAAAGTATATTTTTTAGGCTTAGCTTTGATTCCAGACAAAGAAATTTTTATCTGAATAATCACATATTTGTTCAACAAAAAAAAAATTAAATATGTTACGAGAAGATAAGAAACATTAATTTAAAAAAGAGAGTAAGAAAGAACGTATCAATATACTCCTAATTTATTTTCGAATGTACATATGTACTAAAGTATTATAAGTGCTGTACTAGGGAGTTTATGTTTCTAATATCGATATTTCTGCTTTGTCTTGCAGAATGGAGCAGCAGGTGCTTAACAGATACCTGCTTCTTCTGCTCTTTCTTTTGATAGGCCATTTCCTTTGCCCATATAGTCAATGCGATCCAAATGGTACCTGCTTGAACTTTATTTCTTGTTTAAGCAGGAATAAAATCTGCAAATATCGAAAATTAAATGTTTCCAGCTCATAAAACGAATTCAAGTTTTATGAATGGACCACTTGAAATTTTCGTTGCGCGTAAAAATTTTCGTTAAACAGAACTTTGATTTCGAAGGCGTGGTCATTGTAGCGACTATGCACTAATTGTAAATTATTTATGTAACATTATCCATGATTTTGAGTTAATGATGACAGCTGTAGGGTCTAATTTTGTATTTACCAAAATGATACGCTGCATTATTTTAATGTAAAGTGTAGTTTTAACAAAAACAAAATTAATTATATTGAAAAAACGCAGAGGGTTACCTTTGTGCAAATAAAATGCAGGTAGGCGGCAAATGAAATGCAGGCGGCAACTTACCCACAACAACAACACCAAAAAAACGAATGTTCTAAGATCTTTTGTAAACTATTTTTATAATAATAAATAGATTCAATGACCAAAGTAAACTAAAAAGTAAGGGGTTATTTCAAAGTCTTATGGCCGCTTTATGCATATTTTAATTAAAATGTTACTAAATTCACAAAACTGATATTCTGAATATTGAATTATACTTTCAGTTACGCTCTAATGATTTCGGCTATGTGGACATGAACGAAACAATAGGACCCTATGATAGCAAAAATACTCAAAGCATAGGCGAATTGTTTTTATTATTCCTAGAATACTACAGCTGTTTTGAGTAAGTACGAAAATTAGTTAAAACTAAAAATATTCTCGCTATATTTTAATAACGTACCAATAATATATTTTCTTATCCAAACAGTTATACACAGTACGCTATATCAATAAGAACTGGTGGACTTCTGCCTGTAAATATATGTCGAGTAACAAAGTCAATTAAAAATGATGTACACCAATGGAAAGAATTATGTATTGAGGGTAAGTTATTGTTAAATATTTATGATAGGCTAATTTAGATAAATATCGATCTACAAGGGGCAGCTGACCTAGATACATTTAATTTACGACTCACCATTGATAGTCTCTTAACAGATTTCAAACAAGCAATGCTCGCGAACACTTCGTTTTTAATTCGAAAAATCTATGCAGAATTTAAGAGAAAGCAATTTTGTTATTTATTTTCAAAAGGAAATCAGGTTAATGATTATATATACGCGAAATAAAATTGGAGAGTAATCAATTTGAATTAATTGTGACATTTTGCATCTCGCAATGTTTTAGTCTAGTGGGTTATAATTGTTTGTTGTTTTGTATTTGTATAAAAGCTTTCTAAAACGATTATACTTATATGTTTTGTAAATTATAAGTAGAAAAATATAATTGAGTTCAGTTGGATTCTTATATAATATTTGGGATTTTTGGCATAAGTATGTGAGTTTAAAAGCACTCCAAACTTGATTTGGCTGAGGAGTACTGATGGTTTTGTTAGCGCCAATAAAATTCAGGCATATACTCAGCTTAGCCAACAAAAAATAATAAAATGTCTTCATTTATTTTTACACATTATCTGTGTATAAGTTATCATATATGTTGGGAAGTAAACTGCATCAAGTAACATTTCTTCAATGTACGTTTTCTTATATATACTGTTTTAATCAGGATTTTTCATATATTGGTAGGTAAATAGCACTAAGTCCTATCTAATGTAGTTTTTGAGATAGAATAATTGAGAACGACACCAAGTTCAAAGTGTTTAGAAGTAAAGTACACTAAGTGAAGAAATTTCGTTTAGCACAAAGTTCAGTGACTGCCTCTTAAGCACGTTTGATGAGCAGTAAAAAAAATTTTAGATCTTTAGGTTTCACGGTGTTGGTTTTGGAAGCCTTCACATTCCAAAATCAAAAATTCGGCCTTACATTGCAAACGTTGGAATTCCGAACCCAATTTCCCACGCCTCTCAGCTAGCCGCGAGTCTTCCAAGTGCTGACGCTCTCTTATGTCACCGTGTCGCCTTTCCATCTCCTACCACAACAATAAAAGTGAATTTCTCATCACCCTCTCAGAAAACAGAAAATTATTAGGGCCCAACTCATTTGTTTAAGCTAAACTTTTTTAAACTTTGGTTTGTAACTTTAGCAATCAAGACAAAAGTATTTGTCTTGATTTGAGATCAATACATACATACATACATATATACATTTCTACACATAATATATACTACGTATATATGTATTATGACATAAAATATTCACTTTTCTTAATTTTTGTTTTGCGCTCCAAAAACATATGCCGTGGGAGTAAAATATAAACTAGAAATGGATTGTATCGGGTTTTAATCTAACCCATAGTGGATTCGTTTTTATAATCTATTCGATCGTCTCTTCTTTGATTTGAGGCCGGTTTTTTTTTTGGCAGAATTATTCGAATATAATTACGAAAAATAACAAAACGCGTGGACCTTAAAACATGCACAAATTAAATTTGCTATTTTGAACTCACAAGTGATTTGACAATGGCGCGTGTTTTAGCATATATTATATAAAACTGAAAGTGTCGAATTTTTATTCATAATAAGGTATGTAATGAAAAACGAACGTTTCCAAAACTAAAATCAATCTCAATAGCGATTTAGGTACGATGAATTTCGCTCGATTTCATATCCAACTTTTATTTCATACCGAATCATTTTTGTAAGAAAAAAAACCAACATTATTATCGTAAGCAACTTTTCATTTAAAGTGAAAACTGCATTAGGTTAGGTTAGGTTGATTAGAGGGGTGTGATAGCCAATGTCATCGACATACACTTAAGCCAGTGAAGGCTTGTTGTGCGCTCCCTTTAATTATCAGACACAAACTGCCAGAGTTCTGCGGCAGGATTCGAACCTGGGACCTTCGCACTACGAGTCTAGTACACTACCTACTAGTCTACGAAAGAAACTGCATTAAAAACGAAAAAAGAAATTATAATCCATTTGCGTCTTTTTATTTTTCATACACCTTTATATAATTAATCGGCCTTTTGGGTGGATAATCAATGTATTCATAAGACAAAATTTATAGTAACAATATGTACTAAATTCAATATTCGAGATATTCTCCAAAACATTTAAAAATTTAATTTTATTTTCTTGTTGGCTTAGGCGACTTAGTTTTAACAATTTCGAAACAAGAAATAGTTTATAGTTGTGTGTGCATGAATTGAAGTAATCGGTCAATTAGTTATCGCTTCATAACAATTGCAGACATATTTGTAAAACTTCTTTATTATTTTCAGAGCCTTTCGACTTAACAAATACAGCGCGATCTGTATATGATTATGAGACATTTGAACGAGTTAAGGCAGTGTTTGTGGCATCATGGCGAATATTGCAAGAAACATTAGACTTAAACTCAGTATTTTCAACAATTATGATACCATCGCCATGCTCTGTTGAAAATTTTACCATGGTACAAAATTTAAATCCAATAACCACCTCATCAGCAGCAACATTTAATGAAATCGAATCTAATATAAATGCCACCGATTCAGATATAAATTTTGAACAGTCTGCAAAAGATTCGGGCGTGTCAACTACTCCTGCCGAAAACTATGAAGGACATAGCAAATCATCCGTTGAACATGATGATGTAGAAGGAGATAACACTGATGAAGGTGATGATAATTTTAGTGCCACTAACAGCTCTATAGTCAATAAAAGTACCACTCGGATATTACCGAAGCGTAAAGATTTTAATCGTACTCTAACACCCCGTAAAAATAAAGTATCTTTTTCGCCAAAAGAATTTCCAATTCCTTCATCTTCGTCATCCTCATTAAACTGCATAAAAACTGCCACAAAAAATATTAATAGAAACAACAAGAATAACAAAACAGCCACACCTATAATATCCTGAGTAAGGCATGTAATCTGTTTTGTATGTATTTTTCGGTGATCTCCAACTCCAAATCATCTGTAACAACGGCAACATTGTGAAAATGACGCTAAAGTCAATTATTAATGTAAGTCTACTTTAAATAGTCATATTTATTATATACTATTTATTCAATAATTATAGAACATTTCTTTCGTATTCATTTCTCCCGTACGGGATAACATCGCACTCGATATATAAATGAAGAAAGCTTATCAATTTTCTTCAAAAATTTAAATCTAGTCCCTGAAAATATTTACACTTTAATCATTTAAACTTAAAATAACTAAAGAACTACAAAAAAGACTGATATTTAATAGAAGAAATATTTTTTTAAATATAATTATTTATTTAAGATTATGGGTGAATGATAAGAGAGTGCAAACAAACATACAAGCAAAAAAAAAAGTGTGATGTGTTATTAGATTAACTTAGTTCTTAAAAGTGCATATGTGTTAGAAAAAATTGGTATGATTTACTAGAACCGTTTTTTTTTCGTGAAAAAAATTATGATTTATTATTTTTTTTTTTTCGATTTTACCTTATTGCGTAGTGAATTGATATGCAACAAAGTCGTATTAAAAGACAACAAAAAAAATTTTTTCCGTTAAACCTAAGAACTTTAAATGTCTATTTGAAAGTATAAATTTGTATACTAGCTAAACACCCGAATAATATATACAACTATAAACAAGAGATGTACTCGTATATACACGTATATACACGTATATACATTATACATATTTACTCCATACTTATATTTTTATATTTTGAACTACAAAAATAATGTGGAGCGCACACTTCACATAGATTCGAGTCAATTATACGTCATCCTTCACTTTATACAGCTACATACGTCGTGCCCTTATCGATGCAAATAAGTGAACGACATAATTTTTACACTCGATTATTTATGATTACAAATATTAAATCTGAGAATTTTGTAACCGCTTAAAGAAGTATTAAAAATTTACAGTAGCGATCGAACTTAGTGCAAACGCACTAAAGTAAATTCAGTAAAATCTTGTGTTTGCCGCTTACGTCTTTTATGTTTTATTTTTATTTTGCACTTAAGGCTCGATATACTCAAGATCAGTATGTATAACATAGTGTATACGATTACTAAATATGCCAAAGCTTCAAAATTAGCTAAATATAAGTACGTTCAGTACTGAATCATGTTAAAAATAGTACTTATAACTGCCGTAAAAGAATATGTACATATATACTTTTATGTAAAATCTCAAACTACAAACAGCTTATTACAAATTTGTGCTCCATTGCAAAGAATATTATATATATTCCGAATTGTTTGTATTTTGGCATTATATACATACATATACTCGTATCTATATAATCTCCATAGTCGAATAGCCAATTCTAGTTTTTTACGCAATCTATGCCTATATTACCATCGAGTGGTACTTGAAACTCATAATCCACTGCATGTAAATAGCCAACACAAAAGCGCTTGAGCGACTGTTCCCTTTCTACAAAATTGATTTATTTAAAACTCTTGTACAACATATTCTCACGCCGTGGGTATGAAATGGCTGTCAGGATAATAAATGATACAAGTTCAAAAAATCTCATATAATATAATGCAAATTGTTTATATAAACCAGTAAGCCCTCTAATTTGACATATTTTTATTTTCTGCAAGAGTATCGTTAGAATATCAGGGGGCATGGAATCTATAGGGCAATACTTCAACAACAATTTTCCAGTCTTCTATAAATAACATATGCAATAATATTTGACGTAAGTATATATTCTTCCGCGATATTCTTTCATCTTGGAGTATTTTCAAACAGCCTTGGTTGTCTTTAAAAATAATCGGTTTGTGGAACTTCTGAGGAGCTTCCGCAAGAAAAACAAACTCAGCCTCGGTTGATGAGGCTGAGGGTAACATTTGCTTTGTTTTCGGCTGGCATAACTTATGACAGCATCGCCAAGTTAAAAAAATAAAGCCGCTCGTGGATTTACGATCATTCTGGTCAAATGCCCAGTTAGCATCAGCAAACACTTCCAATTTCAAATCTAATTTAGAACCCATGCATAACTTCATGTCCTTGGTACCTTTAAGATTTTTCATCATTCGTTTTAATTCGATACAGTCAATTTCGTTTGGACTGCTAACTTTATGGGATAAAACTGAAACAGTCACAGCAATATCCGGACGTGTATTGTTTGAAATGTATAAGAGCGACCCAATCGCTTTCCGATATAAATTCATTTATATAAAACAATTTCCAGATTTTAATTTTAGGGTAGAATCCATAGGATAAAACCTTTGCGTGTTGTAGATTTAATTCATTTAGGACCTTGTTAATACGCCACCTTTAAGTGTTACCTCAACACCCAGATATTGTTTTAAATCGCCCAAATCAGTGATTTCCAAATGAGATTCCAATTTCGACATCATTACGTGATGCAATGATAACATCGTCGAAATATATCAGGATGTAAGTAATTGAATTGCCGCTACCTTTTACATACAAGCAGGGATCCGTTTTTCCCCTCTTGAATTCTGAGTCCATTAAAACTTTATGGATTCGGAAATTCCACGAAACAAATATTTTCCGCTCAAAATTAATCTATTTTTAGTTCTCAAAATATAATGAAAAACCTAAAGCCGCAAATATTTTTTCACTTCGTCTTTTTATGAATGTTGGTATGCTGCCAATAAAATAAGCCAGAAGCGCTAAGTTTATTCAGGTTTAAGAAATATTGCTAGCTTAATAGTTTAACACTTAACTGTTTGAAATATTATTATTATTTTATTCTAAAAGAATTTAATTCTAAGATTAAATTTAATTTAAAAGCACTAGCTGCATTGGCCATTAGCTCTGATTGAAAATATACAAATAATGTGAGCAAAATATATACATACATACATATATGTATGTATACAAGGTAATGCTAAATTACAAGCAATGGCATAAAGAGAAAAAATTAAATTTTCAATTTGAAAGTTTTATAAAGTTGTAGACTTTATCAATGTTCTTAGGGGATGGACACTTGAGGAGGTCCAGGGAAAAAATATTCCCAAATAGTTTACGTCTTTGACCAGAGAGTACTGAGAATTCTGTAAGGATGTGCCTGATCGTGAGGTTACTGCTGCAGTGAGTACATGTTGGTGTTTGAGATGGGTTTTTTAGAAGCCATTCATGAGAAAAACAGGCGTGTCCTAACCGCAGGCGGGAAAACACTCTTATTTTGTCTTTCCCAATATCTATGGGGTAGATAGGATGATAATGGTGCGGGTTTATTATAGCATAATGGTAATGCGAAAGTAGTGTCTGGTTGAATTTATTTCTGATATGACGGCGAATGTGATGGCGAACGTCCTTTTCTTCCAATGTATTGTTTGTGGTGATAGGGGCATAAGACGCGTATTTGGCTGCAATGTCGGCCTTTTCGTTGCCGATAATGCCGAAATGACTCGGAACCCAGTGTATTTTTATTAAATTTTAGTTAGCAATTAAAGCGTCTCTTATTTTAACAATTATATTCCAGCTCTTATTAAAAGGAGTTTTTATGGATTTTATTACAGCGAGGCTGTCAGTGAAGATAGCGGTTTTTACCTATCTTTCAAGACGAGGCATATAGCCTGATAAATACCGCTCTCCAAATCCTTGGGACATATCCCATTGTTAAACTTAATCGAAAGATGTTAACCATCTCCCGACAACAGTGCCGGAAAGATGCCAACTGGCCCCGGTGATTTGGAAGGTGTGAAAGAATTTACAGCCCATTCTATCCTCTCAAAGGTCATTATTTTCCTGACGATTTTAAATCAATCAAACAATGCGCAACTTGTTGGCTCTATGATTTTAATCATAGTTAGCTTCGTGACTAAATTCAGATGTTTGTTCATTCGGTTCGACAATGATTGCTTTAATAATGAATAAATACAAATACACAAGAAGTGCACGCACTCATACATTTACATATATTTACTACATATGTATGTATGTATAAATATTTCTATTAATTTTAAGCGTAGATCCTTTAGTTTTTTTTTTTACAAAAATTTATACATAATTTTATTTGATTTTCGCTGCTCCTTTGTGTATCTTCTTCAGAAATTGAATAAGCTACACAAGGAAGAAGGGATATAGCAAATAAAATTATACATTTTTGTAAAAAAACAAAAGGATCTTAGCTTAAAACCAAATTAAAAATAACGAACTCAAATATGTACATATGTATAAATTAAAATCAACTTAAAATAATTTTAAACAAAATTAATACTCCATTATATTAAAGGGTTAAAAATTACAGTACTCAATTTTTCAACTTTTTAAAGTATGAATGTAAAAATAGCAAACTGTCTACAGATTTTGGCCCAAGTCGATTTCTCTTTTCTGTAATTACATTACCTGCTAAGGAAAAAGCTCGTTCAGCAGCTGCACTACTGGCAGGTATTGAGTGAACTTGCATTGCAAAATTAGATAAGTATGGATACAACTTTTCATTTAATTTCCACCAATGGAGTACATCAAAGTCATCAGTAATTTCAACATTTTCTTTACAGTATCTTTCTATCTCTTCTGTAGGTGTTTTTATTGTATTCAATGTTGGTTTTTTAATTAAGTCGGAAAAAAAGAACTGTACATCTTTCTTAAACTGCGATTGATTTGCAGATTCTGCATTCTGGTCTATTGTAAAACTGTTTTCAGAAGTTATATTCTGCGAATTGAAATCAGAATTAGGTGTACATGGACTGGTTGGTACGCAATGAAGTAATGTGTTGATTTGTGAAATGCAAAAGTTTTTAATGTCGCTTAAATCGGTTTGTGCTACATTTAAAGCTGGTGGATACAAAAAGAAAGCTGTTTTTTGCCATAAGCTCAGATTTGTGGCCCAAATTTTATCAAGGTTATTATTAATAATTTTTTTTAAAGATAGTATTGCAGCTACATCTGTATCTACTGGTAAACACAGGTTCTTAACTTTATGAATTGACGGTATAACGAAACATAAAGAAGAAGAGCTGCATAATTGCAGTTTCTTAAATATAATTTCAAAGCTACTGCATAAGTCAACTAAATCTTTAAGCGTTGAAATACTTATTAGTAGTAATCTTTGGCTTTCTTCCTTTTCTTTCAGTATCTCATTAATTTGGAACCAATTGTCTACTATTGACTTAAACATAGTAAAGTTCGAATTCCATCGAGTGGGGCAATGGTTTTTTAAGCAAGTTATTAGGTGGTGCTGCAAGTTAGCTTTTTTAAAGTATTTAACAATTTTTTTGCATGATTGTACAAGGCGTTTTAGTTCTGAGGTTTCACTAAAGGAGTGTTCCAAGACATTTGCAAACAAATGGCTGCTACAGTTTAACCGAATATTATTTTCTAAAGCTTTCACAACATTTGATCCTCTGTCTGTTGCGAACTTAATTTCTTCCGTATTGCTAATTCCAAATTCACTGAATAGCGCATTCAACTTACTTAAAATGTTAGCACCAGTTGAACGCTCAAAGTCTATGGACTTAATTCCCAAAACGATGTCGTACAATTTCATATTTTTTTGGTAGTGCAATTTAACTCCCAAAAAATTTCTATGCACATAATTATCTGTCCATAAATCAATTGTAGCAGACGCTCCTCCGCTGTGCGCAATTTCAGCTAATTCGCCTTTAATTTCGTTTTTTTATCAGCTGCAAGTTTCTGCGTTGTACGGGAAAGAGTTGTTGCATCAGGAATCAGGTCTAAAATGTCAACGTTTTCTCCATATTTTGCTCCAATATTAACAAAAAACTTTGCAAGCTTAATAAAACCAGAGCCGCTGATGGCTGAATATGGTTGGAAATCTTCAGTAACCCAAGCAACACAGGTATCGATGGCAGATTTTTTGTCTTCTGCTGTAACACTCTTTAAACAATTTAGATCTTTGAGTTGTTGACAGCACTTATGACGGCTTAAATTTGATGTTTGCTTTGGAGAATATTTGAGAAGCTTGGAACATGTGCGGCAATATAAATATCCTTCCAAAATATTTCCATCCTCTTTAATTATTTCAGATAATATGCCCCAGATAACACTTCTCCCCTTGCGTCGAGGTGATAAAGTATAAGAACTTTTTAAAATTTGTTCTAACACAAAATCTTGCTCACTTGACATTTTGTTTAACCCTTTCGGTACAAGTTTGTATTCTCTTGCTTTAAAAATACCATTTTTTATTACTTGTTATAAAAAGTATTCATTAAGATTAATAAAAAACCAAAACATTAAAAATTTGTCCCTAAAGTTGTTTTTTAGAGTGATGCCATATGGCATCATTGGTACTAATAGGTGTAATATTAAATGTTTTTTTAGACAATTTAATTCATTTTAAATAAAATAAGACAATAAAAATAATAAATAAATACGTACATTTTTAAAAGTTAAAGTTAGGAAACAAAAATATTTAATTAATAAATTCATATTTAAGGCTAAAATGGTATTCTAACAAGTATGGTAAAGCCTATAACAATTTCGGGAGGAGTTTGGTATACACAAATGAACATTGCACTTTATACATTTATATCTTGAATAAGCTGAGCAACTGGAGGCTTTGCATCTTACTTTTTGCGCTGTGTAATCTGGCCAGTGATCTATTCCATCATATCTTAAAGAAACTGGTGGAGTAACTTCGTATTTCCTCTTCGATGTGCTAGGACTACTTCTTTCTAACACTGTAGGACTGTTTTCATTTGCTGCTGCTGTTGGACGGCCACGTTTACGTATACCAAATTTTTGGCTAAAAGTGCATCTGAAATATCATTTCGAAATGCCAAAAGGTCCATGCATTCTGGTTTCTTCATTCGGTTCATTTCACAATCATTTTTATACTCTAGCCAGGAATTGCATACGGCTATATCAATAAAGTGATCAAACATTTTTAAAGTCCACTTTTTTGACCTAATAGATATACGATAAAGTGAGAGTAGAAAATCCATTTTGTCAACGCCACCCATGTTTTGATTGTAAATGGAAACAATCTGCGGTTGCTCAATCTGTATCTTCTTTTTTTCAGTACTGCAAAAGCGAGACACCAAATTAATTTTTTCTGGACCATATATTGTCGATAAAAGTTGCACAATGCCACCGTCAAGCCATCTGAGGATAATAATATTTTCGTTTCTTTCAACGCGAAAGTCAAAACTTCCTCTCCCGACTTTTTTTAGATCTTTTTCGGATTGAAGTGACACTTTTCCTATTCTATTGGCTCTAATTGTCCCTGTGGCCCATATTCCACGTTGTTTTAAATATCTCATTAAGGCTAACGTAGTGAAGAAATTATCAAAAAATATTTTAAAGTTTCTACTGTCTGGAATCGTTTTTGTTAAATGAATGACAATGTCGGAACAGAATCCAAGCTTTTTCTCTCCAATTATAGTGTTTTTGCCTTGATAAATTTCATAATCATAGATGATTCCTTTTGAACTGCAAAGGCAAAATATTTTCATACCCCATTTAATCGGTTTTTTGGGCATATACTGCCTAAGGGCCGTTTTCCCTTTGAATGGCACCATCATTTCGTCAACGCAAAGGTTCTCATCTTTTGGTAAAGTATACAGCTTTTTGTAAAACGCATCCATTAGTGGTCGAACTTTAAAAAGTTTATCGTTTTTATTTGAGCCTGATGAGAACTTCAGACTATTGCGCAATGAATGAAATCGAGTTCTTGTCATATTTTGTCGAAATGAGGGAATCTCAGTTGCCTGCGACCAGTACATTGTCAAACGTGGATATCCAATTGTTCCCATCATTATTTCAAGACCAATGAATTGCAGTAACTCTTTATTGATTAGTTTTATTGATGTCCCCGTATGGATGAGTGATGACTGATTGGTTGCTTCAACGATCTCAGTAAGCAGCTCATCCGGAAAGTATTCTAAAAAATACTCTAAAGGAGTTTTTACATTGTTTTTGGGTACACAATTTTCAAAACAGGCTTCTGGAGTGATCCATTCGTCCTTTTTCCATCGATAATCATTTAGCTTTTTAAATGGTTCCAATATTTCTTCCTCAACTTCGGCGTCTGCAGATTCTTTGTGGACTTCATGGTGCTCAATATTTTCAATGCCTTCATAAACAATCGGACTTTGTCGAGATAGCTCTTCTATTACAAAAGAATTATTTTTGTCTATGGCCCCTATCAGATCATCTAAAATATCCGAATGATCAGACTCCTCCATATCAGATATATCGGAGTCATCGAAATCGTCCAAAATATTTTCAATTTCCCAATCTTTAAACTTGCGTGCCATCTTAACGTCTTTATTCTTTGCGAAACTAATGTCAACTGAGCTTATCATTTACATGTAACAGTCGTTATGTGTTGTCATGTTTTTTCTCCTTTCAGTAAAACTGATGCCACATGGCATCATATAAATTTTAAAAATATTACGGGCCTAGCCCAATTTTTTTTTTGCTCAATAACGACTATAACTAAAAATATACACTCTTTTTTAGGTTTTTATATATAAATTTTTATAAAATTATTTTATGAACTAGTAAAAAATTACCTTTTACTATGAGTGATTTTCCGACCGGAAAAATCAATTACTAAACCATTACTTGGACTTAAAATTTTTTTTACCACGTTTTTAAAATTATATATTTCTTTTTCAAATGGGGCTTTTAAGACCTTTAGTATAGAAGTGCATCAAAGAAAACAGAATTTTTTGAACCTCGTTAGCTGTAAACAGCCTTAGAAAACTATGATGCCATATGGCATCAAAATACTGAAAGGGTTAACGAAAACTCCACATATAGCTTCAAATGCTTTTAAAAACTTTTTGCTTTGAATTTATTCAACAAAAACTGATTTATTCAAACATCTATTTAATACATGTTCATACGATTCACACTCATGCCAACGAAGCGACATCAAACATGTTTCTGATTTTATTCAACACCAAAACTGTTCTATTCAAACATATGAATATAGCATTAATAATCATCCGACCTGCAAATGCTCAAACAAAAAGTTTACTAAACGATTTTGATTTTACTCACCGTTGAGTTTTGTTGCATGATTAAAATTGAATAACAATTTTAGTGTATGATTAAATCAAACAAAAAGTGATTTTTGCAGTTCTCTGGTCAGTATCCGAAGCTCCAAACCTGTGGCCTTATTCTGAATTGCGATGCGAAAGTCAATTCGATCCGCAAATGAAATGCGATGCGGAAGAAAATTGGTATTCCATAAGGCTTTCGTAATCGCATTCGAGTTTTATTTTAGATCGTGGCAACGCCGGTCAAAAATAACGCTGGCCAGAAATAACAACGCTGGTCTAAAGTTTGTGATTGTGCTTACAAAATAACATTAATTTCTCTGGTATCGGCCTATACTTTTCACATTTTCATTTATTTGTTTGAATAAAGACAAAGAATCTTTTTGATAAATCATTTGGTTTTCGACTTGTTTTTTAAGCAGCCCATCTCTTTCGCAGAAGCTTACTGATCGCGAACGTTTTCTTGGATTTTGTTCGCAGCTTTGGGAACGTCCAGTTATTCCCATTGCAGAATCAGCAATTACTTCCGCAAGTAAGTCTTCTGACGGCATTTCCTCCAACTGTTCTTTTCCAGTTATAATATTATTTTGCTCACACGAGTCAGTAGTTGTCCCGAAGGAAAGTGCGCCAAACAACCCATTTACGGAATCCTCCATATTCAGCAAGTCAACCACTTTCTCCTCTAAAGGAGTCAGCGGGTTGAATTTTGATGGGCCACCGCCAGTGCCGCCAATATCTGTTTTATTTCGCCTTAGTTTCTGTTCAGTGTGCACCTTGAAACTTATTAAAATGAAAGTTGAAATTACATAGTTTTAGAAAACTATATTTTTAAGTGATTTATATATTTATATTTTTCCATCCTGCAGTTTCTTTAACAGGCGTTCCGCTTGCATTTAATTCTTCGTCTAATGTCTGCCACAAAGCATTTGCCAACTGACGTGCATTTAATGTTTTCATGTGACCTTTTGCCATTTGGCTGTGTTTCATCACAAATTCCTCCATTATTTCAAATTGGTGCGATTTTGTGGTCTTGCTGTTTGTCTTTCGTCCTCTTCTTCCAACTCCATTGCCTCCATCTGTTGAACCAGCTCTTCTGCATTTACGTTCTCAGCTTTGAGCCTGAGTACAACTTGGCCAAACCGGAAGTTTAGCTTTCCTTTTGACTTTGTCACACTGGCTGCTTATTTTTGGTCCACTGAAAAGACCAACGTGACCAGAGAGCCATGTTCTGCTCTTTTTAGTAATCGCCACGTTTCGACGCGGAGACCCTGATTCTGTCCCTGTAGCAGATCCAAGATCTTGCTCGTCTCCAGCGCAGCCGAATTTGGGAAGTATCCCACTGCGATGCGAGATTGAGGAATCTTATATTCCTCTATGGCATTCAGTGAGATTCTCTCCCATGGTGATGTTTACTTTCACCCACTCAGCTGACATGCTGTCCTTACAGTGCAAGACTAGTTATCCTGCCTTGTAAGTACAGCCAAGAAAAGCAGTCATCTTTCAAAGTTTCCACTATATAAACTACTCCTTCTTTTGGAAGGCGAAAATATGATTTAAAGCTAAAAAAGAAATGATTACTTAAAATTTACTTTAAGCAGTAACATTTACTCACAGTAGAGGCGGCAATTCTAAAGGATTAGAATTGTCTCGTAAGGGCCGTCTAATAGATTTAACATTTTGTACTTCCTTCTCTTCATCCAAAAATAATTCCACTGAACTAATCATCTTTATTATAAGTAGTTCTTTAAGCACTTGGGAACTGAAGAAAGTTGCCATACATAATACTAATTTTAATTTCAGTTGCGTTGTCAGCAGACACGGCAACTAAAGTTCGGTTGCCATCCATAATCGAGCCGTTAATGAAGTTAAATATCCTAGATCCAATACTCCATGCTCTTAGAGCATCAAGAATCACGTGGAGCCCAATCCTATCAAATGCTTTTTAAAAGTCAATCGATAGAATTTTCACGTGGTTCCTTGCAGATAGAGCTTTTATGACTTGGTAGTCTATATGCAAGAGTGCGCCATCACAACCCTTGTTTATTTTTGAATGCTACTTGTTCTTTAGCTACATACAAGTTTTTTGTATTCCAAAAACCAAGAAAGTGTAGTAGCAACGATTCTTTCAATGATTTTGGAAAGACATGGAAGTAACGAAATGGGGCGATAACCATATACTGTAGTTGGGTTACTAGATTTGGCGAAAGGAACTATGATGGATTGTTTCCGGGAATGTGGAATGGCCGCGCTTTCAAATATAGTGTTGTACAAGTCAAGTAAAGTTGTGATGGGCTTTCACCATCTGATAGGATATGCGGTCGTGTCCGAGAGTAGTTCCCTTCACTTTACTTAAGCAGTTCGTGAGTTATTGCAAGGTTATTCTTGCAATAACTATAACTATTTGTTTCTTAAAATATATAAAATTAGTTTCTGTTTTAATATTTTCAGGTAGCATGTTATATAAGTTTAGTCCCTTGAAAAACAGAGATCTTTGCATTATTGCTGTTGTGGCCCTTGGTGGTCTAAAGTTGTTTACATTTCTTAGATTATACGGTTGTATATCTCCAACATAGTTTAGTTGCTTAATCAGATATTCTGGGACATTTCCTAATTTCATTTTTTTGGATAAAGCATAGCGTATTCATTTCGAGTCGTTGATTTATATTTAACCATTTCAGTGCCTTAAGCATATTACATTTCAAAATTGTTCGGAGAGCTCTGTTTTGAAGTTTCTGCAGTCGTTCTATTTGGGTTACTGTGCAACTAGTGTATAAAACAGTGGAACCAAACTCAAAATGCGGTTTTAA
This sequence comes from Germaria angustata, assembly GCA_963681545.1. Taxonomy (NCBI): domain Eukaryota; kingdom Metazoa; phylum Arthropoda; class Insecta; order Diptera; family Tachinidae; genus Germaria; species Germaria angustata. Next base: position 9,083,244 of record OY813001.1, on the reverse strand, counting down.
TATTATGTTGTACACATTAATAGCTGTTGGTATTGATGATTTATTACGAATACGTTAAAAAAACCCAATTTGTTTGCCAATTTTTTTACAACTATATTTTATATGTTCTTTTAGTGTCAATTTATTATCTATTATAAATCCCAGGTATTTTATTTGGTTAACTTTTTCAATAATTTTATTGTTTATCACAAATTGTGTTTCATTGTTCATGTTTATTTGTAAAAGTTTAGTTTTACTTTCATTCAATTTCAGCTTATTAATTTTCAATCATATATTTATATTGTTTGTTTCATTACTCATAATAGTATAATAGTAGAAACGTACATTGTATACAGGAAAACCACGAATCCTCGGATGTGAATTAGGGAACTTTGTAGACTCACTACCCGGAGGAAGAACAGTAAAATTAAATAATATTTTTCAATTGCCACATAACATTACAAACTACATAAATTTAGAAATAGGCAAAAATTTAAGTCTCACATTTTTAATTGACACAGGAGCAGACGTTTCTTTGCATTTTCATTATTTCTATGATTATTCCTTTGATTTGTTGGTCTATTGTTATTATTTACCCTATTAGCTGAAGTAAAGTTCCTATTATTGTTAAAAGAATTTAAATTTCTTCTATAATTATAATTGTTTCCTCGATAGTTATTTCTATTTGTGTTCTGTCCATGATTTATGTGATTTCCCTATTTCTATATCGTTGAAAATATAGCACTTGATCATTGTTATTAGAGAATTCTTTTTCCAATTCTAATGCTAACTGTACTGCTTCGTTAATTTCCTTTGGCCTAGAAGCGAAGATAGTTGATTTAATTTCTCCTTTTAGACCATATTTGAAGATATTAAGAGCATAGTTTTCATTAACTAATTTGATAGTGTCAGATTGCGTTGAAGTGCAGTTTTGTCTTGCCGTCTTGCCGCATCGATATACCAAATGTTCAATTTCAATAAGGCACTGTATGTAGTTTACTTCATCAAATGATTTGGGTTGGACTAGTTGTATTATTTTTGTGGTAGATGTTAGATTTTTTGCTTCCTTGGAACATTTAGGAGAATCAATTAGAGATATTTCTGAAACTTTTGTTTTTTGACTGTTACAATCGTAAGCAATTAAGGATGTAGTAGATCTTAAAATAAAGAAAATCAGAATTTGTAGTTCGTTTAATTCTGATATTAACTGTAACAACTTTTCATGATAAGTATGAATATTCATATTCTTTTGTCTTGCCGCATCGATATACCAAATGTTCAATTTCAATAAGGCACTGTATGTAGTTTACTTCATCAAATGATTTGGGTTGGACTAGTTGTATTATTTTTGTGGTAGATGTTAGATTTTTTGCTTCCTTGGAACATTTAGGAGAATCAATTAGAGATATTTCTGAAACTTTTGTTTTTTGACTGTTACAATCGTAAGCAATTAAGGATGTAGTAGATCTTAAAATAAAGAAAATCAGAATTTGTAGTTCGTTTAATTCTGATATTAACTGTAACAACTTTTCATGATAAGTATGAATATTCATATTCTTTTGGGAAAAATTTTTTAGTGTAGATTGTACTTGGGCTACTGTTTTTGTAGATTTATACCTGTTCGATAGTTTATCCTTTAGTGCATCAAATGTTGTTGGTGCAGATATTCCCAGCGAAGTTCTTACAGTGTTTGTTAACTTGACATTATACACAAATTTCAAAAGAATTGGTTTTTGTTGATCCGCTAAAGTATCGTGTATGAGTTCCACTGTTGTGAGAAACGAATTAAGTTCCTTGTAATTTCCTGTGAACTCTGGGATCACTTCAATGGCTGTTTCCAAATTAAAGTTAGACATTTTTGCTAAATTTTGTGTTTGATCATTCTCTAGTCTATTCAGTGCTTCTTCCATGAGGTCTTTCGCTTTACAGTAATATTTTTCGAATTTGTTGGTTACCCTTTTAATTTCCTCAGTTTTAATTATCTTGCTTTCTATCAAATCTAGAAATTCTCTTTTTAGTAAATTGATTTCTTCTAGCTTAATTATTAATGTTGATTTTTGGTATCCTCTAGACCCTGATTTCCTAAAATTGATTATTATTTTTTCTAATCGACATAAAATAGATTCCATAGATTATATGTATAATATTCTATTCAAGATTTAAACCTGTATGGCCGTCTTCTTACGGACATAATCTTTAATATATTTATTAATTCTATAAACTAAGAATACAATCAAAATAATAACTAATAGAATAAAAGTGTCTATTCTTATATTTGTGAAGTTCATCTCCTGTTGCGCTGCGTTATTGATGTTCTCGTTGATAGTGATAGAGTCATCGCTTTTAGACTGTGTTTTTCCCATTTTATTTGAGCTGTTTGAGTTGTATATAAAGCTTCCTTTTGGCTTCTCCTGAGGTGATGCCCATTAACCTCATTATGTCGGCCTTCTTCTTCTGTATTTGTAGTTTTTTGCCTCCTCTATTAGGTTTCTTTTTAGGTGTTGCCGGTGTCACTCACTCTATGGCAGTTCTCTTATACTGCTCTATAGTTATGGCTTTTGGTCCACAGTTCTTAGGTGTGGCCTTGTATTCAGGGCAGCCTTCAGTTACTCCCTCGGGTACATATTCCTCGTACTTCTCGAATATGTTATCGATTTCCTCTTGTGTTGGGATATCGTTGCAGAAGGACATTAGAATTTCAAAATTTCAATTTGTATTTAAATTTAATATTAAAAAATGATCGGTAGGTCGGCAGGATCGCCATATAATGTATCTAGGGGGTTTTTTATATTTTTTGTTTTGTAAAGGGAAAGGGTTTGTTAGGTTGTTTATAATGCTATGCCTAACCACAGCAGTTTTAATTCTTTCCTGCACTGTTTAAGGTGCTGGATGAGAATGCCGAGAAACAAGTGAGTTATCTTTTAATCAAAATGCTTCCCCCTTTTATTTAAAATTCCTTAACTATTTATACTATTTTACCATTTTTACAATGATTCTTAATTTCTATATTGTACTTTTTCTAATACAAAGTGAAATTCATTTACTTCAGTAACTTTGTTCTGATTGGTCAAGACCCCACTCAATATTCTTATTTCAATATTTACTTATCAGCTAAAAATGATTCACTTATTTCTGTAATTCTAAACATTGTAGTCCCTTTCAAGTGCTTTGACCCATGTTGGTTAATTTTATTGCATTACATATGTGGTCTTGTTTGTGTGCTGTGTTTTAAGTGTGTCATACTTTTTACTTATTTTTAAATTTTAATGGTTTATTGTTACATTAAAAATTGTGTCGAACATATGTATGCCAAATGCAATTTGAGTCTCTACTTTGTCTTTAGTGTGTTTATATAACAAAAAAAAATATGGTGTGATATGATAAATACACTACATTATAAAGAGCAGTGCTCCCAATTGTCACGTTACATATTTTCACCAGCGGCTTTCTATTCGTGAGGTAAGAGTCAAACCATCCTAATTCTGCCCCTTGAACTCCATACATAAAAAATTTGTGCATTAAAATATTTCTATCTATTGTCTCAAAAGCTCTTTTAAAGTCTAAAAATACAGCCATTATTTTTTATCTTTTTCTTTATATTTCCATCTGTTAATCACATAATGCACTGGTGTTTCACAACAATGATTTTTCCTATAACCGGATTGATATTTGGATAATAAACTGTGTTGTTCAAAATATTCCTCTAATTGTTGTTTAACTGCTTTTTCTAGAATTTTCTCGCATGTTTTCAATGTATTGATCGGTGGAAACTCCTCACATTTGCTAGTTTTTGTGACTTTTTCTATTGGAGTAATTGATGCTATCTTCCAGTTGTCAGGAATTATACCTGTCTCTAGTTATCTATTTATTAAATTTAATATTATGTTTGTTTCCAACATTATCCCAATTATCCAGTTTTATATTTGGAGATACCCTGTTAAAATCTGGTTTGTTTTTTATATGTTTACAAATTATTTTGAGTTTTTGTAGATTTATTGCACGAAATTTAAATTTACAGTTTATTACCGGTATTCGATTTACGTATTGCACATATTTGAAGGATTTACTAATGTATTAGAGCATCGAAGTATATTGTAAGACAAAATTCTACGAATTTCAAGTAGCTGATTCGACCAAATTGTACCATCCTTGCAATAAAATTATGTACATACATACACTAAGTGTCATAAGTCTACGCTCTCAAATTGTTAAGTTTATAAACATTAGAAGAAAATAATAAATCGGCATACTATGTAAAAATCTTTTATTAAACTAAATATTTAATTCAGGCACTTTAGTATAGAGATAGTTTTTTCTTAACTTAGTCAAATTTTATATACAAAAACAAGCAAAAACAATTTTCACTTAAAAAACTCATGCGCCAAAAGTCTACGCTCATAAAATAAAACATTAAATTGATGTGATTATAAAAAAAATATTATCAAATATCAATATGAGGTTGGATAGCCCCGACGTTTGAGAACCTCCCTTAATCTATTCTGCATGGAATTAACCAGGTGTGTGGTCTCTGCAGTCGAAATCTTCTCCCTCTCATCCTTGATTACTTCCTTTAACATTGTCTTGCATTAAATTGTTCTCTGACGGATCTTTCTCTCCAGTAATGCCCACAGGTGCTCTATTGGGTTCATATCAGGAGATTGTGGGGGAGTAGGCAGCATCTTCGGTGCGTTGTATAACAACCAAAGCTTAACGACTTCGGAGGTGTGCTTAGGGTCGTTGTCATGTTGAAAGTAAAAATCGCTAGACAAACCCAATTTTTCAGCACTCTGTTTCATATTCCTCTTTAGAATGTCCAAGTAGGCAAATCTGTCCATTGTTGATTCTATAAATTCAAAATTGATTACTCCTCCTGCTGCCATACATCCCTACATCATGAGTCCTCCTCCACCATGCTTAACCGTTGGCAGCAAATTTTCTTTATTGAGAGCGGTTCCTGTTTTTCTCCATACAATTTGTCTTCCCTTTATTCCGAATATACAAAATTTGCTTTCGTCAGAGAAAATCACTTTTTTCCAAAACTCTGGAGGCATGTTTACATATTTATTGGCAAATTCTATACGTTTTCTTCTATTGGCCAGTGATATATAGGGTTTCTTTCGGGCAATACGACCATGGTAGCCATTTTTTCTTAAAATTCTTCTAGCTGTGAATTTACTAATGGTTTTTTTAAACTTTTGTTCAACATCAACTGTTATTTGGAACGCTGTTGTTCTTGGATTTTTCTTTATGAGTGCCGTAATACTTCGAGACTCTCTATCTGTTAGTTTACATGGACGGCCAGATCTTGGCTTGGAAGTGATTATACCCGTTTTTTCAAAGTTTTTTATTACTGTTCGCACTGATGTCCATGGTCTTCTAATAGTTCTTTCTATTTGTCTGTAGTTTTGACCATCTTTCCAAAGTTTTAAAATAATTTTTCTTTCCTCTGTCTTTATTTCTCTTCTTTTTCCTCCCATAACATAAAATCAAAAAAAACCGACCAAAAATCTTAAAATTTATATACACTTGTAAATTTTTATTTTGTATATAATACTGATCTACATATAAACACACACTTAGCTCGTATCAATTGATTTAAAACTATGAGCGTACACTTTTGACGCTGTGTGCGCACACGTATTTTCAAAAAAGTGTACCGTTATAAAAGGTTGCATACGCAAGCATGAAAAAATGTGTATACATAAGCCCTACTGCGTTTTAAGCTTCTATTATTGCAGAAATTCTTGTTATATTTTAAACAAATTTAAAGATTTTTTGCACTAATAGCTTGCGATGGGTTTAGAGCGTAGACTTATGATACCTAGTGTATGTACAGAAGATTCAATTGGATCTTCCAAAACTGTATCCGAATCTGATTCATCATCAGGATAATATTCAGGTAAAGTTGATTATTACAGCCGTCCTCCAAATCTGTCAGCTCAGGTTCGCACATGTTTTCGTCATCTTCACTATTCGCATCCAAAAGTTCTTCTAGTTTACGATATATACATATATTTTTCTCTGTCTTCAAAACTAAGCCCTTGCAACTGACGGGGAGTTCACCATGATAATTATTTTTTTTTTCAACCTGTAACAAATCTTTGTATGTAATTTTTTTATGTACAAACGTACATACTACGTATTTATGTATATAGATATACATACATACATATGCGAACATGTACATACATATATACTATTATTATATGTTGTGTTATAATAAACAACCCTTCTTTTGCACTGCGATGCGATGCGAGTTATCAAACGGGGAATTCCCCTTTCTTATATCAAAACAGACAACATAGCCACTACAATTATAACAAGGACGTTTATTGTAATAAAATATGTTGCAGCGTATTAAATTTGCTGACAAAACCATAAAGAAATCCCAAAAGGAAATTCTTTACAAACAGAAAGACTTACCCGGGTATGATGCTTGTATGTTTGAAGGAAAATTTTTGGTTGTAGACATAAAGGTTAAGTTGTCTTGTGTTGGGTTGGTTTTGAAATGATGTTTTAGTAATTCTATTTCTGCTTTCTGAGTACATATATTTTTTCCAGTCTGCTAAGTGAAGTAGAAATCTATTTGTTTTCGTTGATACATTTGTTTCTTTTGACACTTTAATTGATATTTTGATTGGGAAATAATCGCTGCCATGTAAGTCATTGAGGATAGTCCATTTTGTTAACGGAAGAATGTCCACTGAGCAGACTGATACATCTATGTTGGTCAAGGTGTTGTGAGATGAGAAATTTGTGGGATTGCCGTCGTTTAATATGCACAAGCCAGTCTGACGAATTACGTTTTCTAATAAAAATACCTCTATTGTTGTTGATTGTGGAACCCTACATAGTGTTCCAGCCATTGAAGTCCCCCACAAATAGTACTGGAGTGTGGAGCGAAACGATTATATTATTTATTTCTTTAGGAGATGTGTTCTGATTGGGTGGTACGATAAAATGGTAATAATAGCGAATATTCATCCGAGGCTCCTGCGCTTCTCACCTCGGAAGGCACTCTTATTTGCACTGGAACGCCACAATCGGAATTGCGTGTGGGAGGTTTGCCATATTTGTGCAGGTAGAGAGTTGCCACATTTCTGCGGAAATCGCAGTAAGTCCAATTATTTTGTCAGTGTCGTTTGATAAGCCAAGCATTTTGGCAAGCTGCACCTAAGCCAAGAGCAAACAAAGGAAACCACCACTTTTTGCCGCGAAGAGCTACCCTCATGGACCAACGTTTTCATCAAAACGATCTACGCCGCCCATATACTTATTGTACATTTTTACAATTGCAGGACAGTCGACTTGAGTTTTCGATCGTTTTTATTCACAAGTCCAACCCGATCCACTTTCGTGATAGGATCCAATGCATGATAGTTTCATACAATGGCGACAACACTATTATCATGCCACTTAGCTGCAATAATTTCCTCACAAGCTTTATAACACAGCTTATCTCTTGGTTCTTTTTTCATGTCCTTGCAGTTTGGCAAACTGCAGTTCTCCATATGGTTTTCCCGAATAGTGCCAGTAGCCCAACATTCTGCTCACGTAAATACTTCAGTAGTGGTAAACTGGTGAAAAAATTGTCGAAGTATAGGTTGTAAGGTGCCATATCTTGGGGCAACCTTGAATGAAGCTCTAAAATGACAGCACCTCCTAGGCCTAAGTCGGACTGCATTTTTAGACTGGGGCCCAATGCACCCTGGTACAGTTCACAGTTAACTTAATATCCATGACGGGAAGCTGCGGACCAAAGCTTGTAACCAAACCTTATTGGTTTTCCGTGGATATGCTGTTTAGTACCGCGTCTCCCGAAATATGGTACTATAGTCTCATCTATGGCGATATGTGAAGCACCAGCTCTCTTAAAATTTGCATTCAGTTTCGTGAAATATTCTCGAACTTTAGCAAATTTGTCCTTAGCCGGCAAGGATGTGCTATCTGCAAGATGTAAATATTGTTGAATTTCGAAAAACCTGTTTCGCCTCACACTAGATGCTACTACGTCATTGTGCGTGTCGCTTTTTATTTCACAAAACATTCTCATATATTTCTTTGGCGTCAAAAACCCTGTAGCAACAATATTGCGATATAAACGCTAATTTCATCAACAGTTACATTTAGCTTATGGTTTCCTTGTAAGGCATACAAATTACTCATATTGGCCATAAAATTAACTATAAAGCAATTCAGAACATTCGACGGCACTCATCTCTTCCTGCAATGTGTGCAAATATTTCTTCATCGCGGTCTCCTTTGCCACAAGAAGCAAAAGAAGTATTGCAGATAGTGTTTTGCCATTTTTGTATAGTGATTTCTTTCTTCTTTTTTCTTCTTGCGCATGGATTCAGCAATTTCAACTCCTTCTTCTTCCATATTTTGAATACTATTTTCTATAGAGGTAGGAACAATTTGCACTTCCACATTAGACCGAAGCACGCGACCAGGAAGATGGCAAATTTTCTAATATAATATCACCTACATTCTCCCCGGCATTAAACAGATCGGCAATCTCATCTAATGTCAACCTACATACATATATTACATAAACAAGCAACAATCCAATATATACATATAAGTAAGTATGTATGTAATTTAGCAGTAATAATACCCATTGTCACCTATAGGTGACACTTCATATAACTTGCTTATTTTCTCGAAAACACCTTTTTATTTCTAACCAGTGTATAATCATGTAATTAGGTTAAGTATTGTTAAATAACAAGTAACACAAATTTTTATAGTTCTTTCACCCTCTAGGCATTTTTATAAATAAATTGATTTCAGCACAAAGCCACTCGCTTAGAATCACAAAACCGTTTTTAACAAATACAAAAAATTTGATAGATAAAGCAATACCAGGGTTGTTAAAACCCTGGTTAGTTTGAAATTAAGGAGAAAATATTTTTTCAATGATGTCAATTGGGTCGTTTAAAAATCGCTAATCTATGTCACCTGCAGGTGACACTGGGAACTGACGAGTTAGGAACGGTCATAAGGTTAAATCCTTTTTTCATATTTCAGTTGCATTGTATTTATTTCAGTTGCATTGTAATTTATAGTGAAAATTCTATGTACAATTGTACCTGCACCGCCTTTTGACGTTGTAAAATTCTTCCGTCCGACTAGGGTTATTAACAATACAATTTTATTTAAGCGACGTTGACGCCGACGCAAAACTACATCATGTTGGCCGCCTAATTTGGGTAAAAAAGAGGGTTTTCAGATTGAATCCTTAGGGCACCACAGGACAGCTATCCTGTTGTGACACGAGACCGTCTAATTTGTGTCGTGGCATCAACACAAAGTTTCCAAACAATTCAGTGTGTTATTTACTGTGTCAATGTGTAGTCTACAGTCAGCAATACATATATCTATGTATAACCTAGACCTAGGCAATGATGGTAAGCTAGAGGCGTAAAATTTACATCTAAAAGTTATATCGTTATCAGCTAACCAGTCTCAGTTTTCTTCCCTTTGTATTGTCATTGTCGTTATTCCAGTCTCTGTGAAGTCCGTTTAGGTCCCCTGCTAGAATATATAGTAATTGTTAATATTTTGTATATCTAACGATAGAAAGAGATTGCTCAATTCGCGGCTAAAGTTGCTGTAGATGTTGCCTGACGTGTAATAAACAGAAATAATAAACATATTTTTATTTTCTGTCCTAGGTATACGCACTATACATGTTTCTAAGAACTGAAAGGTATTAATGACACTGTTAGAATATGTGTGATATTTTGTGTTACTCCTAATTAAAATTGCCGTTCCTGAATTTATGCCTCACATTTAGTTTCGACTCGTTGGGGAGAGCAATATAGGGTTAGCCATTCTTACATACCTACCATAGACAATATAGCATAAACACGTAATGCCTGTAGATTTACTTGTTTTACTTGCATACCTATATTATTAGTATTTTCTTTAATTACATTTGCGAAAGTTGTTGTTGGATTATAGATCCTATTAATATTATTTTGACTATGTTTATTTTCATGTATTAAGTTCTTCTTATTTCTAAGCTTTTGCTGCAACACTTTATATATTTCACATCCTTTGTATGAGGTCGGATGCCCATATTTATTGCATAGTACGCAGTATAATTTATCCCTATCTTCTTCTCGAATGTTAGTTAGTTTGCATTCTCCTCTTTTGTGGTTATTGTTGCATTTAACGCATCTGGCAGGTAAATAACAATTAGCTGCGCTGTGGAAAAATCCTTGGCAATTACGGCATTGAGCAATCTCCGGTCGTCGTAATTGCTCCCATTTGATTATTCTATAAAAAAGAGTTTTTATGCTCTTAAGCTTGTTGATGTTGCTTTCTGGGGTAATTTGAACCAAAAAGAAAGGTAAGTTATAAACGCCCTTTTGGAACTTTGTTGTTGAAAAATTATTGACTTTGATAAATTTTAAATCTTCAGTTTCATGATTCTTTAGTTCGTTCAATATATCTTCTGTTTTAATGTCTGAATCAAGGCCTTTTAACAGTAGTATTTGTGTTTTTGTTGATTTTGGTGTGAAAGTTACAAAATTCGTGTTTGTTTTCATTAAATAATTATTTTAGGTATGATTCCGGTAGTCAAGCTTGAGTTAATCAACATAGTGATTATTGGCGTAATATTAACAGCATTCCATTTTAATGCCTTTGGCCTGATTACATCAGCTCCCGGTCCTTTATTTGGCTTAAGATTTTTTCAAATGGTCAGGATTTCTCCTCCGTAGTCGGAGACATAAACATCGAATTTTGGATTCCTACCGGTTGTTTATAATGTGTTATTATATCACATTTACGATATGTTTATGCCGTAATGTTTATCAAGCTTTTCTTTTGTCTTTTGTGTTTAATCACTACACGAAATTCACTTTCGATGAATTTGGCAAAAATTTTAACAGCTGACGTTTGACGGATCGTAATTTCTAAGACAGAAAAAGTTTTTGTGTTTGTGCTGCCATCTAGCGCTAGGTAGCTTCAACATTAATCCGCCCTCGTATGTATAATATTTTGCGTATTGTTCTTGAAACTTTGCGCGCATTTATCTGTAACGTTTGCGCGAATTTATCTGCAATGTTGCTTACTTTTTTGTCCGTATTTCATTAAATAGCTGCCAAGTTACTGTCATATTGTATCTATTTTCACAAAATTTTTGTTTATAGTAGCCATTTTTAGCATATATTAGCTTTTTATATAAATAGTTTCGAAATTTTTTGTATTCACTTTCATATACTTTATTTTTTATTGTTTAACCATTTAATATAAAGTTTATCCCTCACTTCACAATACTTCAACAGTTGTTCGTTCATCCATGGATTTATTTTTCTATTTTTATTAGTTTTAGTATTTGATTTAGACTTACTGTATATATCTTTAAACGTATTATAGAAAATATTTTAAATATTTTTTAAATTTAAAGTTATCTAAGTTGGCTCCGCGGTCGGTTATTCTTTCTTCGCTCTGTACTTCTATTATATCGTTTTCTTCCTTTAAACAACAGAAAAGAGTATAATGATCGGAAAATTTGGTCTCACTACAGCTCGAAGAATTTTGTGTTTAGGTGTACATACAAGTTAAAACTAATTATATTGACTGCTGCTTTAGAACTAATCTTTATTTGGAAAAAAATCAATCTTATAAACTAAAATACAAAATTCAATGCAATACATTTCATAAAAATATTTGATTCTTAAGTGGTATTTCACAATATTGTTCAGGCTAGTTTGTCTTAATATTTGTCTCAATATTTATTAAAAGTAATACAAAAATGCTTATTTATAATTTTGGGTTTTAATTGTGGCGTTTCACAATATTTATTAAAAGTAATACAAAAATGCTTATTTATAATTTTGGGTTTTAATTGTACAATGGTATCGGGTTTCATGAAAAAGAAATTTTGTTTTAGCTTTAGTGTTAGTATTAAACATTTATATTTTTTATAGTGACCACTTAAGAATAAGCAATGACTTATTACATAAATGCAGTGCAATGAACTCGTACTTGGAAAAAATAATAGAATAAAAAACATAAATGTTTATTATGATAACTTACATATCTTTTCTCTTACAAATACAGCTATTCCACCTCCCCTTCCGTCTCTGTTGAGGTAGTAGGAACAAAATCCATTTATGCTGTAGGTTTGTTGTTCTTCATTAGATATATTGATTTCAACGAGAATCATGATTTTTATTTTATTGATTACCTTGTGTAAACTTGCAAGGAGGGGTTTGAAGTTTAAACGGAGTGAGCGAATGTGCATGCATATGATAGTCATAGGATAACTTTAAAGGTGTTTATTAATTCGATTAAAATTATCTAACACTGAGTTCAGATTATATACCATTTTGTATTTTTATTAGAAACTAAGATAAAAAATAGAATATTTGTGTGTTTTTTATTCGATGTTATTGTATGTAGTATATATATTATGTTTTATTCACTTTTACTAAATTGTTAAATTAATTCTATCAATATCTGCGGAGTTGGTTATTAAAATAGTATTGGATGTTTCATTTTCCTTTGCATAGAAATGTATGTCCATTTTTCACCCACACAAATCTCCAGATGGATTCTTTGGTCCTAGTTCTTGCTAACCAAAGTAGTCGCTGTTTGTATGGGGTGAGGTGTTCGTTGATATACTTAGATATAGATACAGTGGAATCTCTCTTGAGCGGACACCGAAGGAACCATTGAAATGTGTCCGTACAAGGGGGTTGTCCTGTCAAGAGAAAACTACAAATTTAAATCAACAAAAAAAATTCGAAAATGGTTAGTTCTTATTTAAAATACTTTTATTCAAAATATAAACAATTCATTTGGTTTAAATAACAAAAAATCATTTAGCTCTATATGTAATAAAATTTTAAAATGTTTTATGAGTGTGTATGTACTATATTATTTCAATAAATATTCCTCCATCCTGATTTGGCGTGTTTTGGTATTGTCAATAACATCTTTAAGATGTAAGTTCATCTTGGCATTTCACAAACGCCAACCCGACGAAGCATTAAAAGTGTTTTTATCCAAGGATTCAGCTATTTCTTTAGCTTTGCTTTGTATCAGTGGATCTTAATGGAAAAGTAAATTTATTTGAATAAAACATATTAATGAATCAGAATCCACTTAATAAATTAATGATAAAATGAATCAATCTGCTGTAAATCGTTTGTATAAAATAAAAACAACTTAACTTACTTACCAGTTAATGGGATTCCTTTATTGCGTGCTGCAACAAACCATTCGTACGACAACTGATCAATTGTCAGCCCTTCAGCATTCAATAAGCTTCTTTTCTCGTTTAAATTTGCATTCGAGTGCCATTTTTTATTATCTCTTCTCTTTTCTTTATAATGTCAGAATCTTGAGTTTTACTAATATTAAATCGCTTCGTTAAACTTCGCACACTTAAATCAATCACAAATTGAAATAAGTTCCAAAAAAATTAATAGCGAATTTTATCACGACCGAGCAAAAATTAAAAGACATCAGCTTCGGCTGAGTTCCGAGTCTTAACCGAATCTTTATTTTTGAAATTAGTTCGCTTGTACGAAATAAAAAAAATCGCTGCCCGTGCGCGCAGTTGCCATAACTTCTAGGGGTGAAATCGTCAGAAACTACAGATTTCTGTGCAAAAAATCGTCAAGTCATTTTAGAAAATCGTCACAAAAAAAACGTCAAATCAAAAATATTAAATTTTTTGTATTTTAATTGTTTTATTAAAAAACTATTACAATGGTTCAAACTTATTAACTATGCTTTCAACAAATATACACATATTAGTGTCAAATACGATAGCCAATTAAAAAAAAACGTTTGTAATTAAATTTAATTTTAAATAAATGTTTTATTTTAAAAATGATTCCGAGATCTATGACTTGTCTGTTCCCTTGCGTCAATCGATTAGTAATCATAAAAGAAACGTTGTATTCAAAAAAATGCTATCATAATTCTACACAGTATGTTCGGTCACAGATGGACAGAGTTGTACTTCTTATAGGGTTTCTCTAACTTAACAGTTCGGCCACCCCTGCAATCAAGTCGTCATCAAGTTTGGTGGAACCATCGCACCATCTCTTCATTTTGTCAGAGCTATAAATGGAAAAAAATTTACGAGTCGTTATTTGGATCCCAGGTACGTCCTCAATTAAATATCGGTCCTTTCCAAGTACACGCGTCACGATATAGGGGCCTCGATATTTGGGTAATAGTTTCCGCGACTCGCCGGTTGCCCGAGCTTCATTTTCAATAAGCACTAAATCGCCCTGGATGTATGGAGTAGGTAGGCAGTGCCTTTCGTCAAACCTTTGATTCCATCGTTGTCGTTCCCGTTCGATATTTTCGTTACGTCAATTGGTTTATAATCAAAGTCCAAATCATTTGGACTAAAACACATTGTTGCATTTTTTCTGTGAATTTATGGACCACTGTAGTTGATACAGAGTTAGGTCTCAGTCCTTTGGATCGTCTGTAGTAGTACGCAGGTATGATAATATAGTTTGATTCAGTCGCTCAACTTGCTCTGGGTTTACGTACGGCATTCTTTATATGCTGAATACAGTGGTCATTGCAATACTGCTCAAAAATTTTCGATGTGAACACCGTTCCCCAGTCAGAGATTATGCGTTTTGGCAAACCGAAATAGCTCGATAGTTCATTTAGATAGTTTATGACTGGCACAGATTTCGTGTTGCGTACGGATTATTTAGTGAAAGCATCAGAAAGGGATAGGATGTGCGTATTACCCCGCCTACTTTTAACGAATGGCCCTAAATGGTCAATATGTATTTGGCGGAAATGCAGCGGCTCTAATTCACCGTAATGCAAGCTACCCTCTGGTTTTCCACCCTTCGTTTTGTTACAACAACACTCCACGCAAGCTGCTATATACTCTTTCAAATATTTACTCATATGAGCAAACCAAAAATTTTGCTGAACTCTTTCAAGACTTTTTTCCAAGCCGTAGTGACCTACGTCATCATGACAATACTTGGCAATTCGCCATCGCACTGCTTTAGGGATGACAATTAGTAGTCCTTATTGTGTTTGACGATATAGACGGTTTCCTTTTATTACATAATCAGATTTTATTTGCGAGTATTGGTCCGATTCCATGTCTTTGTGAAGAATCTTTACAACGTTTATAAGTTTTTCGTCTTGAAGCTTCATAATTAGCATAGATGGGCATTTTTCAGTACCAGTACTTTTTCAGTATTTTTTTTTTTACTGATTACTGGAAAAAAATCAGTATTCAGTAAATTTTTCTGGTTACTTAAAAAAAACAAATATTCAGTAAATTTTTCTGGTCACTAAAAAAAACAAATATTCAGTAAATTTTTCTGGTTACTTAAAAGAGAAATCAGTATTCAGTAAAATTTACTGGTTACTAAAAAGAGAAATCAGTATTCAGTAAAAAGTACTGATTGCTGAAAAAGGAAATCAGTATTCAGTAAAAAGTACTGATTGCTAAAAATAAGATCAGAATTCAGTAAATTTTACTGATTTGTGTAAAAAAATGCAGTAATCAGTAAATTACTGATAGTAGATACTGTGTGTTTTGAAAATGATATGTACACATTGCTCACTTACATGAATAGTGGCATAACTGACATAACATAAGTACTCTATTTCGTCCGCAAGAATGGTGGGGATAGAAAACCGGTAGCAAAGTTCCGGCAAATTGTATTTATGCTGCAGCAACCTTTTTACGGAATCGTAAAGAGAGTTCCACCTAGTTATACATGGAGTCAACAAATTGGCATTTAAAACTCCACTGATGATTTCTGCAGATTTCGGTCTATTGCATTTGTTCCAAATCTGTGTACATCTATAGGCATAATAGTAAAATATAGATCGAAGCAGTTAGTGGTATGAATTTTGTCAATTTTACCTGCTGAAAGATCTTTTATGAACATCTCTTATATCTTGACTTAAGGTGTCCATTATTTTCTTAAAATCAGTTGTAGCCAAAAGATTTAGTGTGTGACTTGCACACGAAAAGTGCATAGATAACCTTATATTTACAGGTTGAAACCGGGTTCCTAAAATATTTTCTTGGTCATCCGAATCAGATCCAGAGTCTTCATCACTCTCAATTTCATTACATATTGCTGAATTAGAGAAAATTAATAATATAATTTGGAATAAATATTTATCCCTTACTTAAATCAACCCCGAATTCCTTAAAAGCTTTTATAAAATTAGATCCATTGTATAAACAATTTTGTCAATGGGTATTTAAAATTCTTTATTGATTGCGCATATCAACTTCGTGATGCGATCAAAAGAATGGGTTCCTTTAAATCGACGACATGCTAGTGCTGCTGATTTCCTCTCTAAATTATTTGCATTAAGGCAGTGGCATTGTGTAGCCAAAAAATGATTTTTTCCCACTGGACTACACATCAGCAATCATACAGACGTATTCAACTTTTTCTAAGTTAAAATAATGTCTTTTATAAATTTTTTCTGCGTATCTAAAAGCAACCTTGATATTGTACGTCTGCTTGGGATTTTTTTTGCGAGGTTTCTCTAACTTGATATAAGTAAATAATATTCTTTTTTATTTCATTTTTAAAAAAAAGATTATATTTATTTATTCAAAGGCGAAGACTATGTCTTCTTTATCCTCTTATTACTAAACTAATTGTTTAATTTGCCGGAAGACTACGTCTTCTTATTCGGACTTCTTATTATTGATTAATTATATTTCTACTGAAAAAATACTTAATATTCTAACCTATAAAAACTTAACTGTCGCACTTTAAGTAAATATTGTAAAAATTTTTACATAATTAGTCAAATCGTACCGTCTTCACAGTTTTCTTTCTAGTTTAGGCTTCGTCTTTCATTGAAAAACAATGTTTGCGACGTAAAAATCTATTTTCTGTAGATTGTCTGCGTGACAAAGTCAACGATACGTTTTTAGTAAGCAACAACGAGGTTTATTTATGTTACAGATTTTATCAGCTGATTCGTCGTCTCACGATACGATTCGACTAATTGCACAATAAAGATGGGCATGTTTGGCCCATTGCAAACATGATCACCGTATCGAAAGAAGAAAAGTTGCACAGAGTTTCAATAAAATGTTTATTGTTTTGTTTAAAATTTGTACATTTTTCAGGCTCAGTTCTTCAAGGCTAGCTAAACCTTTTTGTTTTTGTACTTTAAATTAATACTATTAAGGCACAGTTATCATGGCTCACAAAATATTTTCATTTTAATTCATTACTCCTTCTCCGATGAGTCTGAGTCCTTGGTATTTTTTGCTTGTTTCGTTGAAAAGCGGCTCGTAAAGTTTTGTAGGCAACAAGTTGATATCACATCTGCGTATAAAAGTATGGTATTATCAATAAAAATTTATTAAAATAACTTAAAAAATATTACCAATCACAGTTTTATATACGTTGTCATAATCTTTTAGCGGCTTTTCACCGAAATTTCCATCAACATTAAAATTCATAATAATTACGTTGCCAAAAATTTTATGGAAATTTCTTTCAACATTACCTCCAAGAAGTATTTTAATTTGTCTCATCCATAAAATAAAATTAAGGCGAGTGTTAATTTAATGGGTGTCCCAAGAAGAACGCAATTTTTAAATTTTAAATAAAACACAGATATGTAAAAAAAAAATCGCGAAACTTTATTATATCGTAAAGTAGACAGAATGAGGTTATGTATGGAACAATATATCGTGCAGATGGGCGCCGCGGCTTTGCTGGCATGCACGCGATCTTTTAATGAAATTTTCAATGACCGTTTTGCATGAATGCTGCGGTATTTCATTAATGCAGCGTCCAATTTCCTCTTTTAAGGCTTGAGTCGTCGTCGGCGTCACATTTGGATGACCCTTTATAAATAATTTCTGATCTAATTCTAGGAACTTTTGTCGTAAATTCATAGGAAAATTTTGTCGTATATTGGTGGTTTTTGTACAATAGAAGCCTTGTTATCACTTTCGAGCTCAATTTGCTTTAACATTCCGCGGGTTGTTACAGCAAATACATGACGTTTGTCTTTCAACTCTTCAATTGTAATACGCGAAAGTGCGTCAGCTGCTACGTTACTTTTTCCTTTGATATATTCTATATTGAAATTATATTCTGAAAGCTCTAATCATATCTTAGTTAACTTTGACGATGGATCTTTTATATTAAAGAGGTATACTAATGGCCTGTGATCAGATCTAACAATGAACTCAGTGCCATAAACATACGGTCTAAATTGCTTTATGGCATAATATATTGCTAAGAGTTCCTGCTCTATTGTTGGCTTCTTTTGCTCTGCTCTGTTAAATGACTTAGAGGCATAGTAAGTCTCTCGCATTTCGATTATTTGACCTATACTTGTGTTGATTATGGTTTGTTCGACTATTTCCCCTATTGGAATAATTATTGTTTGTGTTACGATTATTATTTCCACGAAAACTATTAAAACCTCTTCCACGTCTGTAACTACTTCCACGACTACGATTAGAATAATAATTATTTGAGAAGCTTCTATGAGATTGGAATGCTAAAACTTGTTTCTCATTCGACTCAACCGTTTGCTCTACAATGAGTTTTGCGATCACATCTTTCGGGTCAGAGAATGATGGTGAAGCAATTATGGGTTTTACTAAATTTGACTTAGCATTGAGTCGACAAACACTAACCGTTTGTTCGACTACCAGCTCATGCGCTTTTGTTTTTGTGATTCCTTCCACGATAAGTGATCTTTCAAGCGCATCAGCAAGGTCTTCAGCTTGTTTCGCAAAATCAGAATAATTATTATTTCTTATCTGAAGGGCAGCAATTTTCCCTGCTTAATTTATATAAATAAATTAAACATTTCGTTTAATTTATTTATATATTTATTAAATTTCAACTTGCTGTTTAGTCTTAACATTTGTTTTGATCATGATATTTTATTATATTTCCTTTTGATCTTGGTCTGTTCTCTTTGTAAAAGTATTTTTGCATAGCTGTCTTTTCCAATATTTACGTTTATCTACATAAGTATGTACATATATTAATTATCTTATTTTTTGACACTTCTGGTTTTTCTTTTTTTCACTTTGTTTTTTTTTCGTTGTTCATGTTTTTCTTATTTTGCTTGCTTTGTTTTTTCTTATTGCGGATTTTAATTCCAATTGTTCCACTTCTCAATTTGATTTTTTTTTCTCACTCTTGATATAGTTCACTGTTATGAGTACTCATTTTTAAAGCTTTTGCATGTGTTTGCATTGCTGCAGCGTTACTGTTACTCACTATGTGTATATTCATGTATACATATTTTTTCATTTTTAAAAAAAAAATTTTTTTTTAAAACACTTTCATATGTACAGCAAATTACTTTTGATTTGACTGTACTTTTTCACAGTTTTGCATAAGTATGTACGAAGATGTTTTTTTTTCTCGTGATACATACAAGTTAAGAAACAATGTTCTTACATCAAATAAAAAATTATTAAATTTCAAGATACCTTTGTATCTTGAAATATTCTTTATTTAATATTTATTTTTATTTTTCTTATGAACTAATTCTTTAAGCTATGCTAAGTTTTTTATGAACTAGTTTTAAACTACGCTAAGTTTCTTGAGTTTTCTTATGAACTCTTTTTTTAAACTATCCTAAGTTTCTTGAGTTTTTTTATGAACTCTGGTAAGTTTCTTGAGTTTTCTTATGAACTGGCGAGCGAGAGTATTCAAAGTGCTATTTATACTCTTCGTTCGTATAATGTTAAGGGATGATATTTTAGTGTTCTTTTGTTCTTACAAAGGGTTATAAACATTTGTTTCTTTGTTCTTATTTATCTAGAACTAGCTGATACTTCTTTGTGTATTAAAAACATGTTTTTTATTAGTGTTTACATAATTTTGTTTAGAGTATTTTTACTCTTACAATAGATATACACTATGCAGCATAAGTCAAGGTACCCCAGCTGAAATAAATAAACTTACCAAATTTTCAACAAGATGCGCTTTTAATTTTTTTTGTTTATCATTTTTTTAATTTATTTATTCTTTAATATAAAAACAAAACAAAAATTATTCTTCCAGAAAACAAAAACATATAATTTTAAATTAAAAACTTTGGTAACTTCATGGTTTTTGCACAGCAAAAGTCTTGGTACCTTAGAAAAATATAAAGAGGTAAGTACGATGAGGGCCTAAATGTAAAAAAAAAATTATACCTAATATCTAGTGGGATATCCCTTGAGACGAAGAACCTCGTTCAGCCTATTTGGCATCGAATCGACAAGTTTTTTTGTATACTCGGAAGATATTTTTAGCCATTCGGCCATGAGCAGAGTTTTGAGCTGAGTTTTACTAGAAATTTGGTGACTACGTAGTCTTTTTTCTAAATGATCCCACACGTGCTCAATTGGGTTCAAATCTGGGCTTTGTGGAGGTGTATTAAGCATGTGTGGGGTATTGTACGCAAGCCACATCTTGACATCAGCTGCAGTGTGTTTAGGATCGTTGTCCTGTTGAAAATAGAAATCATTTGAAATTTGTAGCTTTTCAGCACTTTGACGTAAATTATTCTTCAGTATATTTAAATAAACTGTCTTATTCATAATTTCATCAATAAACACCAGATTCCCCACACCTGCAGCTGACATACAGCCCCACACCATTACACTACCGCCTCCATGTTTTACAGTTTTTCTTGTGTTTTTCGAATTGAGCTCTTCATTTGTTTTTCTCCACACTAATGCGCGGCCATCCGATCCAAAAATATTATATTTTGACTCATCTGAAAAGATAACTTTCTGCCAAAACTCACTTGGTTTACTGTTGTATAAATTTGCGAAGTCTATTCGCTTCTTTCTGTTTGTTTCGTTAATGTATGGTTTCTTTCGTGCTGTACGTGCATTATACCCAGCTCTTTTGATCGATCTGCGTACTGTATCTGCAGAAATACTTTTTTCAAGAGTCTCACATAACTCGGTGGCAATCTGTGGTGCACTTTTAAATGGATCCTTCCTGATTATTGCTTCTATTGTTCTCTCTTCCCTGCTAGTAAGTTTCCGAGGGCGTCCTGTTCTGGGTTTGTTTTCAATTCTATTTTCTTGTATAAAGCGGTTTATAACTTTTTGGATGGTGGATTTGCTTCGATTCATTATAATAGCTATCTCAGAATAAGATTTCCCTATTTTGTGGTTATTAACAATGATAGTGCGTTCTTCAGTTGTTAATTCCTTACGAGACATTGTATTTCTTTTTTTTATCACTAAAACTCAGGTTTTTCCTCTACTTGTTTCTAAAAATATTCTTGAGTAGTTTTATTTTATAAGTCCCGTTATAAATACAAAAACAAACGTTCTAAAATAAGCGTTGCCGTATTTTTTCTAAACAGCATACAAAGAGTACCAAGACTTTTGCTGTGCATATATATGGAGTTACCAAAGATTTTTAAGTATAATTCTTATATTTTCTTATTTTCTACAATTTTTTTTGTTTGGGATTGTATATAGATTAGAAAATTAATAAAATAATAAACAAGGGTTAATAAATATATATATATTTACTTTGTAAAATTTATAAACTTGCTGATATTATCTGGGGTACCTTCACTTATGCTGCTCTCTGTATTTTATTTATGATTTATTTCTTATCTTTATTACTTATGGTTAAAGGTTGTTTATTAATGTTAGTATACCTATGCTTGGGTTGACCTTAATTCTCCTCCTGCTTAAAATGAATCGTCCCGATTCGTAATTTACATGCATTTTTTGTAACGTTTTTCAAGAGTTTTTATACAGTTAAAGTTATGTTTATTAGCAATACCTAAAACCAGTTTTTCAGCAAAACTTTAAATAATACGCAAAAATTTTTCCACATTTATTTCTTTAAATGCATTCTTTTTATTAATAGTTTTTTCCTCTTTATTTTTTTATGTTTTCTTTTTTTCACTTAATTTTGTAAATAGAATGTACAAGAAGAAAGTAAGTATTTTTTTTTATTTTTATTAGAAATCAGTTTTATAGTTTTTTTTCTTCAACCACTATTTATAAAAAAAAAAAAAATTTTTTCTTTGGTAAATTTTTATCACGGTCGGCATATAAATCAAAACACCTTCTGGATTGGTAGTTAATACTCAAGTGTCTTTATTCTCTATTTCTTAAGTCTAAAAATACATGATTTTGGAAGTGTTCTTAAATATTTATATCAGTGACGGGTAATCATAAAGGAAGTGTTTGGGCAATTGTGTTGATACATAAAATAGGTTCACTACAGTTTTCCTTTTGGATGTATAACATGATACAACTTTATCTAGCGTATCTACCCCTCCTTTACATTTATTGTAATCTAATATTATCTGTGGTTTTTTGTCTTCGCGGTTACTAACTTCTGGGTTATGGTGCAAAGTGCTGAGAAGATTCACAGACTTATTTTTTTTAGGAATATATGAAAAGAGGGTAGTATCATTGGTAAAACAAAAACATGATGAAAATATAGGTCTGCCTTTAGTTGTCAATATCTCTGGTGGCAATTCAGTTTTATTTTTACGTATAGTTCCGACTAAAGTGATTTGTTTTCTAGTCATTTTTGTCCCAATTGATATGATGTAAAAAAATTTTCTGCAGTCACATTATGACCTTTCAGACCAACTGTCAAATCAAGAACTACACGCATACCTTGGTTTCTTTCAGGCATAGCACCTTTTTCTTTACCTATATACGGTTGTATACGCCAGACATAACTAGTAGCAGAATCGCAAAGCACCCAAAATTTAATACCATATTTTGCTGGTTTCGACGGTATGTTTTGCCGGAATGGACATCTTCCTCTGAATGCCACCAGCTGCTCATCGAATGTTACATTTTGAGATGGATTATAGAGTTTGGGCAATATGTCAGTCCATTGATTCCACAATTCACGTATCGGTGCAAACTTGTCTAACATTCGTCGTTCATGCGCAGATGTCACCATCTGCCCATAGCCGGTTAAGTCTATGCTGTCGCTCTGAATCAAGTCCCGAAGGATAGATCATAAGTCTAGAAGCGGCGCCGCCTATCAGTCAGTAATTAAAGCTACCCTAGCCAGCAGTTCCCATAAACTACACATACGCCCTGACTTTAGTGCCTATTACACTAACTCGTGGGTTTTCCGAGACTGTCTACTTAACCTATGTTAGTAATTTTTATACACCAACTGTGAACAAAAGAGCATCCAGTACCAAGGGACGTTTTCTGGCAGTGAATAGTACTTTATCGTGAACCACACTCAGATACATTGTTATCTACACACTTACTGAATGCCCGTTTGTTCCCAATTAGCCCCGTTCTGTAACGAGTATTTTTTTCCCCTTTGATTTTTTTTTGTTTTTCTTATTTTGCTTGCCTTGATTTTTCTTATTGCGGATTTTAATTCCAATTGTTCCACTTCTCAATTTGATTTTTTTTTCTTACTCTTGATATAGTTCACTGTTATGAGTACTCATTTTTAAAGCTTTTGCATGTGTTTGCATTGCTGCAGTGTTACTGTTACTCACTATGTGTATATTCATGTATACATATTTTTTCATTTTTTAAAAAAAAAAATTTTTTTAACTCTTTCAGCGGCAAAGATTCAAGAACAATTTTACCCCCTTATGTAGCAGAGAATTTTTTTTTTTTTTTTAAATTAAATGTTTTTATTTTAATAAAAAATGATCAAAACTTAAAAAAAATTCAGAAAAAATTCTTATATGATTTATATATTTGTTAAAAATAATATTTTATAGTGGTTCAATTAATGGACCACAGCCACTTGAACTACTTTTATGGTAATCTTGGAAGCATGTTTTATTCTTTGATAAACACAACGGTACATTGCATGTTCCGCAAATCCAGTCTGTTCGTATTTGTTTTTTCATTGTGCTGCACAATGCACATCGTCTGCGTGTACTGCGTTGTGGTTGATGGGCAGCTTGGGCTGTTCTGATACTTTCTGAAACGAAAGGTTTGGATTTTTTTATTGAGGCTACTGGTATTTGTGTAGATATGCTCTGCCGTTTCTTGTTTTGGTTTACAATTGTTTCTGCAAGCAGCCCTTCAATTATTTCAAGCCGGAAGATTTTGTGTTCGACTGATGACTCCAATGCCAATTTATACAGTATATATGAATTTACCACACAAACATCTAAAAAATAAAAAAAAATGCGATGCCACCATTTTCGGCTTTTTCGGTCACATTTGTATGATGATAGCCTTTGATCAAATTTATCCACAAAATTCATGTTTCTGTTGTAGTCTTCGACTATTTGAGGAGCCGAAATATTAGACATTGCTCCATCTTTATTCTTTCTTTGCAAGAAAACTGTTTGTTCTGCATCATGATAATTTGATAATAAATGAACACATCTTTTGTCCTTCCATTTGATGGCGCATAGGTCTTTGTTACTGTACCAGTCATATTCTCCGCGTTGGAGTTTCTTGTCACTTTTGAACTTTGGCAAAAACTTACGACTTATATTGACAGTACCACAAGCATAGATTTGACTTTTTTTCAAGGTCTGCATCAAGGGTACACTGGTGAAAAAATTATCAAAGAAGCAAATATGATTTTTTCCCACAAGTTCAGCAGTAAGGTTTTTAACAATTTTCTCTCCAAGATTTGTGGTGATTACTCCATCATCTGTCTTACCAGTATATATATCAAATTTCCAACAGTACCCATTTTTATCTGCTAAAACCCATACTTTATATCCTCTTTTGATGGGTTTTTTTGGCATATATTGCTTCAGAGTACTTCGCCCTTTGAATTTGATCATTGATTCATCGATAGCAATTTCCATTGATGGATTCAAGCACTTTTTAAAATTTTCAGCTAAGGCAGTCAAAAGGGGACGAATTTTATAAAGTTTATCAAACGATACGTCTCCTCTTTTTGGCATTATTGAATTATCGTTGATATGAATATTTGATAGTAAAAACCCGAACCGCTTCAAACTCATAATTCGAGGAATAAAAGTATCTTGTAACATTGGGTTACTTGACCAGTAATCCTTGTAGGATGGATATTTTTTGATTCCCATTAGTAAATTTATTGCCAGAAATGCACGCATTTCTTTAGCATCAGTAGCAATGTAATATCTACCACTTGATATACGTTGTTGCTCGCAGTAAAGATTTGTTTCGAATACTAAGTGATCTACAATGTCTTCTGTCAACAACAGATTAAAAAAATTCAAGGGTGTTTTGTCTGCAACTGACCGAACATGGTCAGTCAAACCTGTGTCACTGGTAAACTGTGAAGCTGGAACAGTTTTTGTAACTTTATCCCACTTAGGTGAACCTACGATCGCATTTTCACAATTATTCTCTCTATTCGAATATAAAAATGTGGAAAGTGGCATGTCGTCATCAGCATCAAATCCATCATATACGATATTAGGTGAATGTAGACCATCTTCAATTTCACTTCCATTTGATTCCGAATCAGTGGGAATTTCTGCGCATTCAACAGTGAGATCATTCATGTCTTCCAGAATTTCACATATTTCTGCATCATTCAGGTGTTTATGTGGCTGATTCATATTTCCTTTACAAATAATAAGCAAAAAAATTTCCAATGAAAAAAATACCTTACGTGATGGTTCAATATAAGTACCACAACAAAATACACTACCAGCAATAATTATGTTGTAATATTATTTCCAAAACATGAAATTACTTACCTTAGCAATATATCTGTCCAGAAAACATCAATTTTTATAATTATTTTACAGAAAACTATTTTTTCTTAACCTTTTTCAATAACCATCCACTGCGTTGCACAAAAGTTGCTTCACTGACCATAAAATGTACATATGTAAAATACGCAATTTGCACAAAACGAAAATTTCTCTGAGAACATTATTGCTTTATTGTCCCGTTATGAAGAGCGGTTCAATTTTTAAACCTTTGAGACTTAAGTGATAACGTAAAACATATGTGGTACGAAAAATGTACCACCGTCGCGAAAAATATGGAAAATATATGGTACAAAAATTAAACCAATGCCGCCGTACAGCAAATTACTTTTGATTTGACTGTACTTTTTCACAGTTTTGCATAAGTATGTACGAAGATGTTTTTTTTTCTCGTGATACATACAAGTTAAGAAACAATGTTCTTACATCAAATAAAAAATTATTAAATTTCAAGATACCTTTGTATCTTGAAATATTCTTTATTTAATATTTATTTTTATTTTTCTTATGAACTAATTCTTTAAACTATGCTAAGTTTTTTATGAACTAAGTAGGTTTAAACTATACGCTAAGTTTCTTGAGTTTTTTTATGAACTCTTTTTTTAAACTATCCTAAGTTTCTTGAGTTTTCTTATGAACTCTGCTAAGTTTCTTGAGTTTTCTTATGAACTGGCGAGCGAGAGTATTTACAGTGCTATTTATACTCTTCGTTCGTATAATGTTAAGGGATGATATTTTAATGTTCTTTTGTTCTTAAAAAGGGTTATAAACATTTGTTTCTTTGTTCTTATTTATCTAGAACTAGCTGATACTTCTTTGTGTATTAAAAACATGTTTTTTTTATTAGTGTTTACATTATTTTGTTTACAGTATTTTTAGTCTTACAATAGATATATTTTATTTATGATTTATTTATTTCTTATCTTTATTACTTATGGTTAAAGGTTGTTTATTAATGTTAGTATACCTGTGCTTGGGTTGACCTTAACTAGCTGATACTTCTTTGTGTATTAAAAACATTCAATCTATTAGTGTTTACATCATTTTGTTTAGAGTATTTTTACTCTTACAATAGATATATTTTATTTATGATTTATTTCTTATCTTTATTACTTATGGTTAAAGGTTGTTTATTAATGTTAGTATACCTATGCTTGGGTTGACCTTAATTCTCCTCCTGCTTAAAATGAATCGTCCCGATTCGTAATTTACATGCATTTTTTGTAACGTTTTTCAAGAGTTTTTATACAGTTAAAGTTATGTTTATTAGCAATACCTAAAACCAGTTTTTCAGCAAAACTTTAAATAATACGCAAAAATTTTTCAACATTTATTTCTTTAAATGCATTCTTTTTATTAATAGTTTTTTCCTCTTTATTTTTTTATGTTTTCTTTTTTTCACTTAATTTTGTAAATAGAATGTACAAGAAGAAAGTAAGTATTTTTTTTATTTTTATTAGAAATCAGTTTTATAGTTTTTTTTCTTCAACCACTATTTATAAAAAAAAAAAAAAATTTTTTTCTTTGGTAAATTTTTATCACGGTCGGCATATAAATCAAAACACCTTCTGGATTGGTAGTTAATACTCAAGTGTCTTTATTCTCTATTTCTTAAGTCTAAAAATACATGATTTTGGAAGTGTTCTTAAATATTTATATCAGTGACGGGTAATCATAAAGGAAGTGTTTGGGCAATTGTGTTGATACATAAAATAGGTTCACTACAGTTTTCCTTTTGGATGTATAACATGATACAACTTTATCTAGCGTATCTACCCCTCCTTTACATTTATTGTAATCTAATATTATCTGTGGTTTTTTGTCTTCGCGGTTACTAACTTCTGGGTTATGGTGCAAAGTGCTGAGAAGATTCACAGACTTATTTTTTTTAGGAATATATGAAAAGAGGGTAGTATCATTGGTAAAACAAAAACACGATGAAAATATAGGTCTGCCTTTAGTTGCCAATATCTCTGGTGGCAATTCAGTTTTATTTTTACGTATAGTTCCGACTAAAGTGATTTGTTTTCTAGTCATTTTTGTCCCAATTGATATGATGTAAAAAAATTTTCTGCAGTCACATTATGACCTTTCAGACCAACTGTCAAATCAAGAACTACACGCATACCTTGGTTTCTTTCAGGCATAGCACCTTTTTCTTTACCTATATACGGTTGTATACGCCAGACATAACTAGTAGCAGAATCGCAAAGCACCCAAAATTTAATACCATATTTTGCTGGTTTCGACGGTATGTTTTGCCGGAATGGACATCTTCCTCTGAATGCCACCAGCTGCTCATCGAATGTTACATTTTGAGATGGATTATAGAGTTTGGGCAATATGTCAGTCCATTGATTCCACAATTCACGTATCGGTGCAAACTTGTCTAACATTCGCGAAAGATTTTTGAATCTTTTCAATGGCATGATTGCTCTGAAAATCGGTCTACCTTCTTCAGAATCCCACAAACTTTCCGTACTTTCATTATTTGTCCTATACACTCCAGCTAACAAAAGTGAACCAATAAATGCGAACATTTCGGTGTCGCCAACATCAGTCCAATCATTACCAAAAACACTTTTACCTTCATTATTGGTATATTTCAAAATAGTGTTCATGACAGGAGGTGGAAAAAATAATTAAAAACTAGAAATCTCTTAATTCTTGAACAACAATAGCGGGTTAACCCTGGTGTCATGCTGATAATGTTCTCCGTTCGGACTCTGCCATGTCTATTTATAAAATGTTCTTTGAAGTATCTTATTTCTCCGTTTTTTGATATCATTGCTTGAGTAGGCGCAACCTCACTTTCATCCTTGCTATCATTCATTTTTCTACAATAAATATCAGATACGTTGTAGTCGATCCGTGGCTATTCTGTGACTGATAACAATATTGCAGTAAGCAGAGAAGAGCAACATAGTTTGGCATCGTTTTTATATACCACGGGGATTCCCTATTTTCATACAAATAATAACATCCAAAAGTATGACAAGAGCAAAAGAGACAGATATATTTATATTAAGTGCTGTCAGATCCCAAATTATATCACAAATTGGGCTGTTCAGTATAAAACAAATTCGAGGTTACTTCGGGTCAAATCTGACCCAAAGACCTTAAGTGTAAAAAATTTTATCTCATTTTTTAACAAACAAATTTTTTCCAAAAACGTAATATAGCTGTTCAGATTTGAAAATAAATAAAAGTCAATAAATGTCAATAATATAAACCACTCACTTCCCGAAAAAATCCCAATTTTCTCCTAAAATGGGTCAAAATTGACCCGAAGACCTTATGAAGGTTAAGTTTAGCTAATATGTGTTGTTTGACGCTTTTCTGGCTATTTTTGCCTTAATTCAATTTCTTATTAATTTTTGCTAATTACTTTGTTTATTTTTTTTTAATAATAAATGATATTTTGCAAAATTTTCTATCGTATTTTTCGCAAATGCGGCTGTTTTGTGATGGACAAAATTTTAAAATTTTCAGTTTTTTTAATTTATTCAATTATTTTATTTTAAAAGAAGTACTACCAAAACTTCCAGATAACAAAATTTAAGACGTCGCTAAATTTATATTCTTTACCGACGATGGTAATTACTTATCTACTTTGTCTTCTGATCAAGTGTCAAACTATGTATGTATGTAAGTAAATACACAACAAAAAATAATAAATTAAAAAATGTCGGGATTATTTTTCCAAATTCATGCCGAAATTACTGTTTTTAAACTTTTTAATGTTTAAAAGAATTTTTGTCAAATAGTTCGCAATAAGTATGTACATTTTTAATAATAAATAAATTCAACATGTTGTTAATAGGACAGAATATGTACATACTTATGTCTGTGTTATTTTGTGTTTTTTCACCTAATATATTAATCAGCTGTTGCATGGTTTCTATGAGATTTTCTTTGACCTGCGTATTGGACTTAATAGCTTCCATTTGAATTCTTGTTGCTTCCACTTGTTCTTTTAATATTGCAATTTGTTCGCGTTTCAAATCGTTTGCACTTTTTAATTCCTCTAGCTTTTTTCGTCCATTTTAAAAAATTTATCTAATGGAAGGGACTCATGTGCATGGCTAATAGACTGATTATTATTATGAAATAAACTGGTGAGAAATCAATTTTGACCACAATGTCATTTACGACATTAGCGTATGGTTCTTCAATTTTTGATTCCTTACCGCCGCCCATTCTAATAACTTTTGATAAAAATTTTTTTTTCAAGAAAGGATTAAGCTAAGCTTTTTAGAACTGTTACGTACGTTAGTAGCTTGACCGTTTACATATGCAAATTGAAAGTTTACAAAAATATTACTTAGATTAAGGCTACTTGTTAGTATGTCTCTGTCTAGGACGTTTTAGTACTTAAATTTAAAGGTACTTATGTCATTACGACCGTCACCATATTTTGCAGGATGAATAGTGGCAATGGCATAAGTCGGTCATTACCAATTAATGATCGAAACGGTTAAATCTTTTTTTCAGACAACTTTCACAGGATATTTGCCCCTGGAATCTTCTGATTTCATGATGGCAGGATCGCCATGTAATAATGAAAAGCGGAATGATTTGGGAGTTGCGCGACTTGCGACTGTTCACGTCGCAAGTGCTCTTTATTCTCTACTGTACAATTAAATCTTATATTCTAAAGACCTAAAAGTACACTGATACTAATACAATTGAATACATATAAATACGATACTTATTAAATAAACATTAGGATGGGAATGAACTAGTCAGCACATTTACAGTATGTGTAAATGAGCTACTCAGCATATTCCCAGTGTATGCGGACAATGTTACTACAACAAAGTGTGAAGCTCGTGTTACATACAGAAGGTATTGTAACTACGAATTGTCAAACACACTACATTTCTTTTCCGAGTACGCGTTGTACGGGTTGGTTCCGCAGTTGAAGCGCTGGCAGTAATTAAAACACTTGCAGCATTTGATGTGCTTGCTTCCGTAGAGTTAGCTGCAAGCGTAAAAATAGTTGCAGTGCCTTTTTCTACATTTGCGCCGGCCACAATAATCTCCGCTTCTTCACAACTTCTACCATCATTGTTTTCCAAAGAAGAATTTTCAAAACCTACTTCCGGTGTTCCATCTCCATCTACCGCTTTCACAGTGGTGATTTTTATAACGCGCTCTTCTAGAGACGAAAGAGCTTTTAGGCGACTTAAGCCATTAACTCCACTTCTTTGCTCAGTTTTCTTATATCGGAGTATTTGGCACGAGTGTTGAGCCTAGCATTGATTTAAAAATTACATTAATTTAAATGCAAATTTATGTGCAAAAAAATATACTTACTTCAAATCACTCCAATACTTCTTCCATTTTTCACCATTTTTTTTTGGCTTGTAGTGTGATAGTGTGGACGGTTATAGGGATTAATTGCAGCTTGTCGGTGCTATTCTGTTAATGCAAACCTTTAACATAACAACATACTGTAAAAGAAAGAAGAACTCGTTCTTTATGTTTTATGATCGAAAATAAGATTGATTCTTTCTTTATTTAAATTCGGTCTTATATACCAATACATTTTCTAATTCTATGAGTGACTTTTTAAACTCACTCAATAACTTATACTCTACTCCAAATAATTAGAATAAAAGTGCATATTCTGTATTCCCAACACTTAGGTCAGTTTTCAATAGTGTCATACTTCAGTAACTGAAAGTATTATTCCATAAACAACACACACAAATATAAACAAATATGCGGTTGGTTCAAAGTAACATTTTGTAATAATTTAGTGAAACCCAATACATTGTATGCTTGCATAAGAGCATGCATTTGTACTCTACAATATGCATACACTACAATACAAACACGAGCTTTTGTTTTCTTTTTTTTTCAAATCAATGTGTTTTTATTTCTTGGCTCTGCGTAAGTATACGAAATTTACTTTTAGTTTTGCACCGTATTTGTGGTAACCAAGCGTCACGAGCATGCGCATATAAGCACATGTATGAATGTACTTGTAAAGGGGAAAAAACTCGTAAAAACTCAAATACTGAGCTTTTTTTCTTGTTTTCTCACTTGTGCACCTGCAAGAATTGATGCTTACAGATGGTATACGTTTTGCCTGTTGTTGTTGTTATATAACCCACTCTTACTAGCACTTGTCTCACTAATCGTTTGTTACTTCACGAATGTTATTGTTGTTTATGTGCCAACCGGAGTACCTAATTATTTGATTCTTTTGTTAGTGTGCTAAGGGGAGCACCCAATTATTTGATTATTTTGTTGTTATGCTAAGCGAAGCACCCAATTATTTGATTTTTTTGTTGTTGTGCTAAGCGGAGCAGCCAATTATTTGATTACCGAAAACGACTTGTTGTCCACGGGAACCACTAGAAATATTGCAAATAGTGTCCAAAGATGCTTGATGCCTAATGGAGCCCCTAATTTGCACAGACCACTGTCAATTACACTTGTTTTGCACTTTGTCTGTACAATTGTATGTACTTTCACTCGCGTAGTTGTGACGACGATTTCCCTTAAGGCTGAGGGAGGTATGACTCGCCGGTGTTCAGAATCCTGTCACAAAACTATTTATTTTTGTGGACCACCGCAGTGGATGTGCTGTACACATTAGTGTTACCAGACTACTGATTCTAATAGGCGCTAATAATCGCTACAATTTTACTAACAATACTAATTCAAGGAAAATACTTATTATATATAATTCAATAATAATTCATTAATTCATTCACTCAATTTAGTTAATTTTAAACAGAAATAATTCAGTCTAATTACATTAATATAAAGAAAATAATCCATTATTTAATAGTTCAAAGAATTTAAAGAAATAGTTCATTATGTGCATGTTTTGTGTAACCAGCAATGGACGATGAAAACTAGGACACC
This sequence comes from Germaria angustata, assembly GCA_963681545.1. Taxonomy (NCBI): domain Eukaryota; kingdom Metazoa; phylum Arthropoda; class Insecta; order Diptera; family Tachinidae; genus Germaria; species Germaria angustata. Next base: position 9,050,718 of record OY813001.1, on the reverse strand, counting down.
GACTTTCACCGTCACATAGTAAACGTTTAATAAATTGTTATTAGCCAGGTTCGATATTTGGTGAGGAGGACCAAATTATGGTTTTTATTTGAAAACAAACTTCGATTTTGTTCTATGTTAAACGATTTTTATTTATTAATTATTCAGCTAATGGACTGTATGTTCGTGTAGAAAAAAAGGCAACTTACCACAGGAAACTTACCACTTACTTCCTGTCAGCGACAAAAGGAGAAAAAGATAAAATTGTGTGTTGTATTTTTGGGTGTGATATTTTTGGAAAGTGTTTGCAGTGTTGTATTTTCGGGAAGTGTTTGCAGTGTCGTACTTTCGGGAAGGTTCATCAACAATTACTTATCGTTGGCATTGTCCAGATTTTCCTCGAAATAATTAATTAAAAATTCGTTTTGGTTCCCGCTTGCGCGCTTGCCTCTTGATGCTTTCTCCATTTTTTCACCATTAAAATGAAAGTGTAAAATTGTGTGATAAATGAAAAATTTTTGACACTTGTTTGCACTGTTACAGAGAGCAAGAATCATATTACTGTGAAATTGTGAAAACAATTTGTTTCATTCCATTTGTTCTTTTTATATGAAAACATTTGAATTTATTTATCATTTTTTTACTAAACGAGAATCATAAACTCTATGAAAATGTGAAAAAAAACTTTTCATTTCACTGTTTCACAGAACCAGAATCGACCCGCAGATCATCCATTTATTATCATTGTATTTAAGTAATGTCAAAATTTCAGTCATTTCGTATTAATGGCATGAGCATTGCCATTATGTAAAAGAAGTGCTTTTAAATTGTACTTAGAGCCATCAATAAATAATCTCCAATCAGTTTTGTCATATGGCTGGTTCATTTTTCGAAATAAGCCATTAATATCAGTGCAGTATAGAATAGAGCCTTTCTTTTCAAAATATGCAGCCAATTCCAAACCTATTTTTCTATAGATTGTTACTTTCGTCCGAGTTGCAAGATGTTTCCACTGCTGCATGCGTGAAGCTAGTATTTCCGTGTCTTGCTTCGTTAAATGCAAGTCCCAAATTAGATCACTCAGCTCAGCTTGAGTCACAAAATGGCGTTCATTATCAGCCTCATACAAACCACAACTGCTGGTGAAAGATATTTCGTAATCACTGCTCGTAGCACCGGGAATGACTGGCAGTGGATCATTTGACAGGCGTTGAACTGGTTTAGAAACTGATAGGACATTAGGGTAGGTAATACTTTTTCGATTTTTCATATTGAATCCAGTAACTTTTGTTAAACAGAAATAACAATCAGTTTGGTGGTTACTTGACTCTCTCCAAAGTACTGGAATTGAAAAATCTAAATAGATTTTCTCGCCATTTGACCACTTGTATAAAATAGTTCTGCAACGATTGCAAAACATTGCCGGTGTCCACGGTTTGTCCAAGTTTCCGACAGCAAAACCAAAATAATGTAGATATGCATATTTTAGTGATTCTGATATTGCATATCCTTTTTTTTCAAATCAAATATTCACCACATACAAAGCAAAAATAGCTCGGATTAGTTACACACGACCTTACTGACATGACTGACTCTATCTTTATACAAATTTATAACACCCCTGAAGCATTCATATATCTGGATAGGAATGGATATATACGGGATTGTAGTGGAATCCCAATCTTCTATCATTTATATAGAAGAGCTAATGATAAATCATTTAATATAAATGCAGTTCCTGATCAGGGATTTAGATTTGATCGTAGTATTTCTAACTTAGACAGTAAAGAGCGAAGTATGACAAGATATTGGTGGTACAACAACTAAAAATTCTTTTTCCTTTTTTTACTTCTATAACTTGTTTTATAAATAAAATAGAAAAGTAATGTTTTTTATATTTTTCATTACATACATACATATATACCTATTCATATATAAAACAGCGTAAGTAGACAGCTGTTTGATTATATTGCGATAATAATAATTTAAAAAGAATATCATATGTAATCCGAAGTACGCTAGAGTGTTCGACTATGGACCAGTGGGTATGATAAGTTTAATATTAAGCTATTTGTTTATTTTTATTTGAATATACTATTAAATGTTATAATAAATAAACGAAAAAAAAAACAACAACAAATTTATAACAAATGTATGCTTTCGTCAATATTAACTATTTGACAGTATTGCCAGCATGTGATAAAAAACGAACTGGACGTGATAGTATCAGGATTTTAACTGCAGATAGCTTAAGTTCTCCCACATTCAATGGACCCATGCCATTAACCAATATTTTGAAGTCAAAAAAGTCTTCAAAAGAAATTTCTTGCACGTAAAAGGGATCTCCTGTTTCCTTTAATTTCGCCTTCACCAGTCCTGGCCAAACTCTTCATGAATTCCAAAACACAAGTTCCTAATTCATTAAATCCACGCTTGCCATTTGATTCGTCCCAAACAAAACATTGACATGTATTTCTTTTAATATCATATACTTATGGTCAAATTAAACACATTAATTTTTGATTTTGGCGGAGGTGCAGGTGTGATAGTACTGCTAATGGACTTTTTCCTTTGCGGTAGAAGCTCATATTCGGCACTTATATCGGTTTTGTAATATACCCCAAGTCATCGTATATTAGGGCTCTGATCATGTTTACTGTAGGGTCTCCATTGCTTCTTCCTGTAATGAATTTAAATATTAGCAACAATTCATATTTACCTTACCGAATTAACAAAGAAGCATATTTACCTAACCGAATGGACGGGTATCCTTTGGGAACACAAGTGCAGTTGGTGCACTTGTAAAGGGCTTGGAGATTTTCGGGCTTCTCTTATAATATCAATCAATTGAGATGGAAGGTATATTTGTTTTTTGCTAGTTTTCTCTCAATGAGTGAATGAGTAGCATCACACTCCCATTTTATTCTATTGTTACATGGGTTTCCTCACAAAAAGAGAGTAAAGCATTGGCTAACATACTGTTTCTGTTCTGGTAAAAACAGTCGTCGGAATAAATGATAATATGGTTAAATCCTGGATGGAGTGCAGTTTGCCATCAGTCTTGCTCAGATATGTTTCCTACTTTATATGATATGCAAGTATTACATTCGTAATTTTTTGGTTTGAAAATTGAATAATTTGATGCTTTTATTATATTTGCGAAAACTGGGTACGACAAATGTTTTAAAAGGTTTTCTTTGTTTCCGATGCAATTATCCTTGTATAGGTTATAGATTTCATTATATGATGAAAAATTGGATTGTAAATACAATTTTTTTGTTTTCTTTCTGTAATAGTGAAATTCCATTTTTGGAAGACCGTCCAGCCAGTTTTGGAGAAATGCACGTCTTTCCAGATTGCGTTGACCAGTTTTCGAACACCTCTTAGATTCAATGCGAATATTTGTACCAGAGACCTGCAACCGGTGATTAAAAAAAAATCAGATTAATCAAACACTCGAAAAACATGTCATTTTCGCTCAAACGTTCAAATATGCCTTTATCAACATTGTGTCTATTCTATTTTATGCTAAGCAAAATAAGGGTTGTTTGCGAACATGTAAATTTAATCTGTTGCCGCATGCCAGCTATTCAGTTTGAGTGTTTAAAAACTGTGTGTGCATGAATTTTTGGACAACTCTTCAAAGCACACATTTTTATTTAATCACATTCATGATCGAAATCAAAAACTTAGAGGCATTAATGCAAAAAGCATTAATGTGAAAAAGGCAAAAAATCAACAATTGTACATTTATGCACAAGGTGCTGTGTGTTTATAGAATGGTTAGGCAACACGGTTGCCAGACTTAACAGTTTAATAGCATTTTTACGACGATACGCTGAAACAGATAATTAATCAAGAAATATATTTTTAAAATTATCCCGATTTTTACAATTATCATTTTGTAATTATATAGACATGTGTGTATATGTGTATACATGAAGGAGGTTATATTATAAGCAATGCGTTTTGTATTCTTATTTTTTGTTAAATACAGTAAAGTATTTTAAGCACTTATATATTAAACACTCTCACTGTCGCTCACAAAAATATAAATTAGCCTAAATCTACCACAGCTACAACGGTGGTCGTGTAGCCATGTAGCCGTGAAAATAATCATTTTCATATAAACGTGTAAAAATTTTGCGCTGTTGAATAAAATAATGTTGAAACGGGTGTATTTTATTGTACAAAGATTTTTTTCTCACACTGAAACAAATAGATTTGTTGAATTTGCTTCGGTGCCGCCAAAAATTAAAAAAAGCACCGAAATTTAAAAAAAAGCGCACCGCGCTCAGAAAAATACACTTAAAGACCCTTCTTTTTAAGTAATCTATGTACCAAACCAATAAAGCGGTATTATTCTTGGGAGTTAAAAACGACTTTAATTTCAGTAAAATTCAATAAAACAAACAAATTTGGCAAGGTTGAAGTATTTCTTATAAAAATAACAAGTTTTTTTGAATGAGTAAAAAATAATCCGATCTTTAAACGATTTTAAACCGAAAATTGCGATTTTTAAAGTTTATTGTAAAACCGACGTTTTTTGGTAACTTCGTATGGCATCCTTATTTCTCAACCACAATGTTTAACAACATACATACCTACACACTCAAGATTATGTGCCAGCATATATCATTGCATGATTTTTCTTAATATTCTTTGCAAAGAAAAGGCATGTTGAATAAATGCCATTCGTTTTTGTGTTTAATCAATGCAAACGCTCAAAACAGCTTCTGTGTTAAAATCTTGCTTGAAAAATTCATATAGGCATTTTTGTATTTGCCTTCCTAATGATTAACACAAATAAAGATTATGAGCGTACGCGCATGCTTGCTTATGTGTTTGTGAATAATTGGACACAAAAAAGTTATGCATGAGTGAAGGCATAAAAAACGTGATTTTTGCCGGTCTCTGATTTGTACTTTCTTCGGTACTTGGAACTGTGCCATGTTCTCCCCCACTTCCTAACCATTTTTCATTCAGTCCTAAGGTTGAAAGAAACATTTGGCGGCAAACTTGCAATCGACTTGAATTGTTCATTAAAAAATATGCCTTCGATTGAGTTCGATTTGAAGATTGTAAAGACGAAAGTCGGTACCCTCGTTTTCACCGTCCTACAATTCTATATTCCTTTAAGGAAATAATTTTTTTGTACTCTATATATCAAATTATATTTTTAGTTTATTTTTTATATTAAATTATATCGCACATGAATTGATATATTTATTTTACTATCGTTTAGTGTATTTTTTATATGGAATTATAATATTATTTTTCCTTCAATGTTTAAAAAAAATTTAAACTTAACGTTTTGTTATATATGGATTCGCCATCTATATGTGAATTTAAGTATTAAAATAATTAAATTGACATTTTTATACAACAAAATTTGCGTATATAAGAAGAGATCCACGCATGAATTGGGGGGAGTCTGCTGCTAGCTGTCAGCAAGCTAAGAACATAAAGTTCAAAGTGATGTTACACATCCATCGGCATTGTACTTACCTCTAAACACATCTACTGGACAGACTTCTCATAGCACAAATAGTGTATACTATTGTGTGGCCGATCTCCTTGGATATGAAATTTGCCAACATAACAAATATACTTACTTTTTCAGTAATATTGTTGCAATACGAAATAGGTCACTGTTTTTTGAAAAAAAAAGTGATCTTCACCCTTTGACAAATATATTGCGTCACAACAAGTGCAATAACGGCACATTTTACTCTCAAGCAATCAACTTTTTATGAATCAGAGAGAATTTTATACACAGCATAAATCATTTTAATGCGCAAATTTCTGCATACTAAACTCAAAAATTGCTTTTTTTGATTTGTGACTCTTTTGAAGTAAATGAGCGATATATACTTACATATATCACATTATGAGATCAATAAAAATGTTTTATTTACTAGGTTAAATATATTTATCACTTCTTTGAGCATTTTTAACAATTTTAGTTTTTCCTTCATCAGTATTTAAAAAATTATAGAATTCTGTACACGTACTTATATTTAAAGTTAGTTTTTATTATGAGTTCACTTTCTAGATTTTGAATAGTAAGCCTATTCCTTTCCTTTCTCCAACGTGAAAGCATTAAGCTAAATATTCTTTCACACGCAGCGTTTGGGTGTGGTATAGAAAATATAAAATTACAAATTTTCTCAAAGTTTAGATATGTGCCACCATTAAAAAATTCTTTCCACATTTCCTCAACAGGTTTATCCTTATCTATTTTTGTTGAGATTTAATTACACAAATTCGTCAAAAAAAACGTTCAATATTTTTAATAGAGAATACAGTTATAATATTTTTAAAATCATTGAAAGAAAAACTTTGATTGAAATGAATTTATTGTTATCGAATTTATTGTTATTAAAATCAAATTTTGCTTCTATATAACATATTATAGACAACAAAACACTGTCGGCTCTTTTTTGAATAAATTAACTTCTTTACTTTATCACATTTACTGCATACATTCGCGGCCACGACTTCATAATACCCCTCTTTTCTTTGTTGCATGATTTTTTTCTCGTATAGTTTTCTTTATTTGAAACATGTTAATTATAACTAAGCCATCTTCCTCTAGTTTTTTATGCTGCAACATAAATCATGCCCTAAGTTATGTACAAACCCTAAATACGCTTCGGATGTTTCAAGTTCAAAAAATTGTCGTAAAACCAATGAACAATCATTTTGAGAAAGAAAATATAATTTTATGGCTTCATAATTTTTATAAAGTCGTTCAACGGCCGGAGTTAAAGAAAGCCATCTTGATGGTACATGTCGAAGCATTTCACTCCTTTCCAAGTCACAAAACTGAAAAATATCTTTTAGTTTGGACGTTCTTTTGGTGGGTGAACTAAACTCATTAAAGACTTTTATGACAATATTTTCAACATCAAATTTTAAAAATTTCAGTGATTTTTTAAACGCATTATTAATTATATGACATAAACATCCCACTCCGATTATATCAGGATTCTCCTTTGAAAGCTCAACTATAACATTCTGATTATGTCCAAAATTAACGTTAGCGTTGTCAGATGAAAAGCTGCTAACGTTAACTAAATTCAAATTATTAAGATTTTCGATATCTTTAGAATTTTCAGATTCTGAATTAAAAAATTTTAAAAGTTTTAACGCGCAAATTTCCTCTGATGTTGTAGGTTTATTAATAGAGTCATTGCGGTTAGATATTTCAATGTTTGTACATTGAACCACTTCATCTATTATCTCATTTGTTATAAAAAGCTTAAAAACTTCAAGGGGATCAACAACACCTCTGCATAAACCTTTTTGCCCACGTCGTTGGTGAACAACATTTTGTCCATAACGATAGGATTTTCCTTTTTCGGACGACCATTTATGATTGTTTTTTCCTCGCAGTTGTTTCTTTGAATGTTGGAGAATTGAAGATTTATTTCGCAAAGAACTTAGTGGGACATCACGATGATCCAATGTTTCTTTTGAAGTATCATTATCTTCTTCATCGAGCGGCTCTTCTTCTGCATCGTTGAATGGCTCTTCCAACAAGTAGCTCTTCTTCTACATCAATACCATAAACACGTTCGCTTTCCGAGTCTCCATTTTCATCACACAGAGCAAGAAAATGTTCAATATCAGCGTGGTCAAGTCTAACGCGTCTAGGATTGCCACTAAAAAAATTTTTTTCCTACCAAATTTAATTTCAAAAACTACCAAATGGCATGTTAACCTACAAAAAAAAAAAATAACAGTTATAAAAAAGTTTTATAAAAAGTTTTAAGTCCTCCAACATTTCCTGCCATCACAGATGCTTCGTCCGTGGCCAAACCAATCATGTTGCAAAATGGGATGTTATGTTGACTAAAAAATTCTTTTATCAAATTGTATATGGATATTGCATCAGCGTTTTGAATGCTAGGAATCGATCACGCACTTGACCATCAAAGTTTCGCGTTTCATACAATGAAGTGGACCCCAAATAATTACGCACAACAACACTAAAAGGAAAACTGGAAGATATCTCCCTAACCTTCTTCTCAAGAGCCGCCATACTTGTCGCACGTCAACCAAACCTCGCTGCGCTACTCTTTGTATTATTAAATCAAAATCTCCCTCTTCGACTTGCATCAACTCTACTTGGTCTTCTAACTCAACTATCTGATATCGACTGTCCAGTCTGTCTCAATTTTCGCTACCTTCAATTGAACAAAATAACCAATCGTATTAAATCTCACCAAACACAAATTATTTTCCTATTTAAAAACAAGTTTCCTCGTCTAAGCCAAAGCCATTATCGATTACTGGAAAACAATAAATTAAAATTAAACGAACTTCCTCGTCTAAGCCGAAGCTATAATTGATTACAGGAAATTACTAGAATTTATTTGCACTTTCTCGTCTAAACTAAAGTTATAATTGATTACTGAAAGATACAAAGTTAAAGCACTGAAAAATTCAAAAATCGCACGAATAAATCGCAAAAATAAACGCTCAAGATCAAAATAAATTGGTAGAATAAAACATAAAACTGTTACGTCCTATGCTAACAAAATATTATTATTATTATTTCGTAAAGTGACCAGACATTGATATTTTCGAAATAATTAAGTTTAAGCACTTATTTATGTCATCATGGAATTCTCCCAATGATTTTTTTTGCTTGAGTACATCCCTTCATTTCATCCTGAAGTACGAATAGTGGTCGTGTATCCGGATAAGTTTTGTCTAATCTCTCACGGATAGCGTAAAAATTGAATAATGTGCCATGGTTCGCCAGCACTTTTATTTTAGTTTTGACAATTTGGAGTGCTTAAGGATAAATTTGTTTGCTACTCAAGTTTGATATTCTTTCCATCATTCTAGTTGCGTCTTCTCCAAATTCTATATTCGTTGATATTGAAAGTCGGGTAATAATTTGAATACGTCTAATTTCACTTGAGTTTCCTCTGCAATGTTGGGCTCTATTGCTACCCTTTGATTTGCAGGAATGATTTCTGAAAGTGGATTTTTTTGTCTGATTTGTTCTTCCAAATTCCTTACTTGGTATTTCTTGTTCAAGTCTCATATTTTTCATTGAAGTTTGCAGGATTGCCATTTGTTGCACTAGGACATTCATAACGAATTGTGTCATTTCCGTTTTACTTATTCCTTCTAATGGTCGATTTTTATCGTAGAAGTTCCTTATTATGTTGTGGAACATTAATATTGTAATCTTCGTATTAAGAAATTATTTAGTATCCTTCTATGAAGGTCATGTTTTTTTCTTCGATGAAGAATTTTATTTGAGTCCTTGCTGCGTCAAGGAATCCAATAGTCCGCTCACTAAGACTATATAAATATAATATTCTTGTGGCAGGATCGCCAATTAAAGGTAACAATATCTCTTATCAATAGTTTTCTTAGTCTAGGCAGGCATGATAAGTTTTGTTTTGGTTAAAGATTGTTTTAACAAAACTGATCATGTCTTCTTAAGTTCTGTGTAAGAACAAAGGAATACTTTATTTTTGTTATCTTGCTTATATTATGAAAGGTCATATTTTATTTTAGGGAAAGTGTCTTTGTTACAATAACAAACAAGAGAAATAGTATTTTTGTTATCTTAATATTTTATTGTCTTGTTGTGTTATGGTTATCGTGGCAATGCAAGATCGTTGCAACCATTGCGTGTTTTGGTCTTAGCATCGTTGACTCGCGCCAGACGTACAAAAAGAAGTTTTTCAAAAAAAATTCACGCAATGATAAAGTAGAACGCGAGCTCGAAATAAAGATGGACTACAGAATATTCGATGCAGTATAAATAATACCAACAATAATATGTGTGTGTGATCCACAAATTTCGAGACATATATACATATACAAAAAAACCCTCATTAGCGGACACCCACGGTCGACCACAAATCGTCCACTAATGAGGGGTGTCCCCTAATGGGGGGGGGAATTTTTTTGTTGAAAAATCAAAACAGCGAATATTGCAATTAATTTTAATAATTTATTTATAATAAAAAACATAAAACAATTCAATAACTTATTTATCACAAAAGAAAAAAAACATAAAACAGTTTATTAAAAAAAAAACGTTTTTCAAACGTAACAAAGTTTAAATAAATTGCATCACGCTTTTTAAGTTGTATTATTATTTAAATAATAACAAATAAATTAAATAAAAAAGTCTTTAATAGTTCTTTGCTTCAGGTTTGCTTGCTTTTCAACTATCTTGCGCTCCTGAATGTTTGACTCTAGTCCCTTGAGTAAGTTGAAAGCCTTAAAATCAGACTTTACAAAATTTTTTAAATTGTGTAGGTATTTTAAGGCCTCATCACAGTTCGTTATGGTTTTTGATACATCAAACCAATTTTCGTTGTCGGTTTCTGCCTCTAACTCCACGTCGCTATCGGTATTCATCAATTCTATGAAGATATTTTCATCTTCGGTATTTACATTTTCATCGAGGGAAATATATTGTGTAGCATCACCATGTCCAGGGATTTGAAACAACAACTGCAACTCATTTAATGGAATTTCATCCTCATCATCAAACTCGTCACAACTTTGGGCATCCTCAAATCCAGCCTTACGGAAACAATTTTTTATGGTTTCTGTACTAACTCTATTCCAAGCCGAATCAAGGAAGTAAAGAGATTCCAGAATGTCCAATTTTTTTTCTCCACTTAAATTTTCAATATCTGTAATGATATTTTTAACTATGGAAGCCCTGTAGTAAAATTTGAAATTCCTTATTATTCCTTGATCTAATGGTTGGCATAAAGAGGTAGTATTTGGAGGTAACCATACAATGTTAATGTTTCTTAGTTCAATGTCACGGGGATGAGACGCTGCATTATCCAAAATAAGTGCAATTTTCCTCTTTTCTTTACGCATTTTGTTATCAAATTGGTGCAGCCATTCAGTCATTATTTCCCTTGTCATCCATGCTCTCTTGTTTGATTTCCAAATCACTGGTAAATGAGACACAGGGATATTTTTAAAAGCTCGTGGTCTGGCTGCTTTTCCGATAACGACTGGGATTTCCTTTGCTCCTGTCATGCTTGCACAGAAAAGGACAGTCAATCTTTCCTTTGAAAGTTTTCCTCCTACACACTTCTGATTTTTAAAGGAAAGGGTTTTATTTGGTAGAGCTCTGTAGAAAAGACTTGTTTCATCAGCATTGTATATATTTGCTGGTTCGTATTCTTGGAAAATCATTCTCAGTCTTTCTTTGAACGTGTTGATGTCCTCCTCAAGTACGGCTCCTGCTTCGCCACAGATAGTTTTGAAACATACACTATGCCTCTGTCGCCACCTTGAAAGCCAACCATTTGAAGCATGAAAGTTAGACATTCCAAGCTTTAAAGCAAACTCTTTAGCTTTTTCCTGAATAATTGGTCCAGAAACAGGTACATTTTGAGAGCGAGCCTTGGCAAACCAATCCAAACACATTTTATCAAGTTGTAAGTTTTTCGACTGCAGCTTAAAATGTTTCTGTTTGTTATTAACGCCCGAGTGCCACATAGAAAGAAAGTCTAATTTGTGTTTCAAAATGTTTGCAGCGTGAGACTTGCTTATATCGAATCTAAAAGAAAAAAATTATGAAAATAATATCTTATATGGTGTTTGTTGCTTACCTTTTTGCTAATTCACGAGCTGATAACCTGTCGCTTTTCGCTGCTTCTATTAGTTCTACTTTTCCTTTAAGTGTAAGGCATTTTCTTTTTGAACACATTATTGCAACAATTTGTTTTTCTTTGCTTTATAAAAGACAATTCTTTGGGATGTTTCTGACGCTATAAATGTTTTATAAAGAAAAACACCAGCTGGAGTTGAAGTATAAAGAAAAGTGTTGCCAAAAGGAAATTATTCCTAAATACGTAAAACAGTGTTGTCAACGAAACCAAGGTTTTATTAAGCGCAAAAAAGCAAATTGTAAAAAAAGTGCACTATTTTGAGTTTTTGGAATCAAATTTTTGCCAAATTTCCTGTCCACGTCCACTAATAAGAGTGTCCACTAATGGGAAACAATTTAACACTGAAAAACAAACTAGAGGCATTGTTTTTCGAAAAGTGTCCACTAATGGGAGGTGTCCGCTAATGAGGGTGTCCACTAATGAGGGTTTTCACTGTATATATATATATATATATATATATATATATATATATATATATATATATATATATATTTGCTTTTCTTTTTGTTTAAAATTTTATAAAATATATTGTTTTTTATAAAAAAAGAAGACCTCAAACTCAATAAAATAATTCACTTAATTTAAAAATGTCGAATAATATCATCAATTTAAAATTTTATTATGATAAAAAAAAAAAACTAAAAACGTACTCACCACTTTCACATAATATGTTGGCCACATACCTCCCACCTTTAAATTTTGCTACACATTTGGTGGTGCCTGTTAAAATAATGTTCCGTGATGCTGCAATGCCTAATACTCCATTTGTAAAGCTCAATAGGCAAAACCTTATTCTATAACGAAAAAATTTATTTATTAGATTTAATAAAATTAAAATTGTTTTTTATTTTACCTGTCTTTCTTCTTATCCGGGCACATGCCTTCCAAAGAGCTACCTGTATGTTAATATATAAGTATTACATTAACAAACATTAAAACATTAAGCTAATACATAAGTATGTACATACATACATGCAAGTTTATACATATATACATACTTACTTTTTTTGGATTTCTCCATTATTGGCACTCCCAAACCCAACTCCTTGCTTGCTTTGTATGAGTTAGCTGAAATAACATTCATTAATAAAATCAATTAATAATTTATTATTAATATTTAAAATAAAAAAGTGGAAAAGTTAATTAATAATTAATATATTACTGTATCCATAATAAAATATTAATTAATATTTTATAAGAATAAAATATTAATATTAAAATATTAATAATTTATAAGAATAAAATGATATATTAAATAGAAAAAGCACAATTCGACTTTTTTATTATTTTTTTTATTAAAAAATTTACTTCCATGTGTATTTATACATACATATGTATGTGTATCCACCAAACTTACCTTCCTGCTTCAACAGATCACGTACAATAAATGACGCTTCAAAAAATTTTCAGCAAACCAAGCGATCACATTTTACCGTTGTTACATGAGAGTGCTACCGCACTGGCCTCATATTTTATGATTTCGAGAGTTGGCAATTTAGTGATATATTTTAAGGATGATTTTATGCTTTTATATATAAAGCCTACACTAACTACACGATATATGAACATTTATAATATAATTTTGGTTTCCATACGAAGTTTTTTATACAATCATTTCAATTCTAAGAAAAATATGCTGTTTACCACATCGCCCTTATTACTTCCATTCTCAGTTCTTGTTTCCCTAAGAACAAAGGGAAATTAATGTTTAGGCTTACTTTAGATGTTCTTAACTAAAGTCGGTAAAAAACTTATATGTACATATACATATATGATAAAGGTGAGATCTTATTATGCTATATATATATATATATATATATATATATATATATATATATATATATATATATATATATATATATATATATATATATATATATATATATATATATATAAATTAAAATAACAAGTTTAGTTATTTTATAAAAAAAATATTTTTTGTGTTGAGTGTCTTAAGGCACTCAACAACCTCTTTATTATTTCAAAGTAAAAACAACAGTAATTCTTTCTTATTTTCTACCCTAACTCTATACTTCAAATTTTAATGATCACGTCACTTTTGACGGCGCGTGTTGCAGTTTGGTGTGAACTAAATTTTGGTATATGACACCTAAACATGGTGTCAGCACATTTGGTGGGAATGCAAAAATATTTTATAATTGTATTTTAATGGTGTCAGCTTATTTTGGTGGGAATGAACAAATATTTAATTTAAACATGTTTTGTGTTAACTCCTCCCTCCTTAAACACAATCGTCCCGATTGTTCAAAATACATGAAGATTGTAAATGCTTGATTGTTTTTTCTCAGCTTTCGGTTCTTCATCAGGAGTTTCAATTGTTTCTGGAAGGGCTTCTTTTCCTCTTTTTGAATGATAGAATCTTCTCCACAGTTTAACACTTGCGATGGTTCCCATAGCAGCACTTAACACAAGCGCCAGAACTATTGTCATAATATTGTTTTTGGTTTCTAATAGGCTTAGTCGTTTAATATTTTCAATGTTTATTTTCTGCAACCGTTCCAATGAGAGTACCTCCTCTATCTTGCCGCCAATCCCCTTTGGTTGTAGAAAGGCTGGAAGGGGTTTACTGCCGCTTATTTCGAGAGAAAGATATTCTTGCTCATCAATTTTTATTGTTGTATTAAAGTATTTCACCAAATATGTTCCATTTAGTTTTATTTCTTCGTCATTTGTTGTGATCTTGCCGTTGTATTGGTTCAGTAGTATAAGATCGCTTCCAATTTCTTCTATAGTGGCTACGTGATCATTATTTACCTGGGTGCAATTCCCTATTCTATTCTTAAATAAGTTGGTTATGCAATAATCGTCTCTTAATTCTACTATATCGTTTTTATTACATATGGTTATGTCATTATAATTTTTACATTTTTCTTTAATAGCAAATAAAACATCTTTACATTTTAATATTTTATCAAATTCAATTTTGTCTATTAGATTTCCAAATTTTACAGGTTTTGCTAGGTATGTTTCACAATTATCAGTATGTGTGATTGGAATGCTTAGAATATATAAAATTTCTTTATTATTTGTTACAATTTTCACATTGCCAAAAGTAAGTAATTCATCTACGTTAAATATTGGTATATTGTAATTTGTTAGTACATCATTCAAAGCTTCAATTTCTGTTTTGGATAAGATAAAGGAATTTACAATATTAACCTTTGCCCATTGTATGGCATATTCAATGTTTTGTAATTCTTTTTCAATTAAGTTTAATTTGCGTTCTAAGCTAATTGTTAATTCAGTATTCCAGTCTTCTTTTCTAACCTTCAATATCTCATTTGTAATGTTGGATATTTCTTGAATTCTATTAATGGTCAGTTCGTTTATTACCATTTGTCTATTGTTATTTTCTAAAAGATTGGCCATTTTTTGTGTCAGAATTTCGAAGTCATGGCTGTCTGGTATACCTGCAATCCACTTCCATGCAGTACCAATAGCGTCTATGGATCTCCTTACTTTATTTGGACTCAGACGCTTCAGAAGTCTCTTAATCTCAAGTGTCTGTTGTTCTAAAAACGGACGGATCGGATGACCATATGCAATATCATTATTTAATACAGATTCTAGATTGCCTAGCAAATTCCGGTATTGATCGATGTTGATTGCATGCACAACTTTAAATATTCCATTCTGTCTTCTTGCTATCCCAGTGTGGATTGTTACGAGTCTAGTGTTAGAGTAGTCTAAAATGGTCCGCCAAAACAGTTACCAAAAATAGTTCTATCAGCATCAGGATCTTCATATTCGTCAGGGATTGTAGAACTCGTTGTTGGACTCCACTTCTATTGTGCCAATTTCTATTTATAACCTTTTTGTTTGATTTCAATTTTGTTTTTTCTGTGTTCTATTTATTCAAGTTCTAGTTGTTCTTATTGTTAGTTTAATGTCACTATTATCATTTCGGTTTCAGGTTTACTTATATTTCTAAGTTTCTTAGAGTTTTTTGTTGTTGTTTAGTTCTATTATTCTTTATTTAAATTTAGCATCACGTTTAGTTTTTTATTTTTAACTTTATTTTTATCAAGGATTAATCACTTCCTTTATTTAAACAAAAAAAAATGTTTAGTTTATTATTATGTTTATATTTTTGGATTCTTACTAATTTTTTGTTCTTTCTTCTTATTTTTCAAATAACTATTTCTTTGATAAATAATGTCTTAATTTGTATTTTTATTTATTAACCAATTTTTTCGACTTATTCTTTTATTTTATTTAACGTTTTTAATATTAAGCTTATTTGTTTTACACAAGTTCTGTTTGTTTATGAATAATTCGTTTTTTTTTTCTCTATTTGTTAACTAATTTGTTTCATTTACTCCTTTTTTTATTTAGCGTTTTTATTATTAAGCATATTTATTTCACACAATTTCCGTTTATTTATGAATAATTTGTCTTTCACGTATTTTTTTATTATTATTATCCTTAAACTAATTTTTCGCGTTACACGAGATTAACAGGCTATGGCTTAACGCTCAATCCCGGTTTGTTAAAAAACTACTGAGGAACCTGTCAAGGCTTGACTGCGTTTTACCAAGGACATCCGGGTCCCTGCTCGGGCGCCAATTAAAATAACAAGTTTAGTTATTTTATAAAAAAAAAATATTTTTTGTGTTGAGTGTCTTAAGGCACTCAACAACCTCTTTATTATTTCAAAGTAAAAACAACAGTAATTCTTTCTTATTTTCTACCCTAACTCTATACTTCAAATTTTAATGATCACGTCACTTTTGACGGCGCGTGTTGCAGTTTGGTGTGAACTAAATTTTGGTATATGACACCTAAACATGGTGTCAGCACATTTGGTGGGAATGCAAAAATATTTTATAATTGTAATTTAATGGTGTCAGCTTATTTGGTGGGAATGAACAAATATTTAATTTAAACATGATTTGTGTTAACTTATATATACTATATATATATATATATATATATATATATATATATATATATATATATATATGTATATATATACTATATATATATATATATATATATATATATATATATATATATGTGTATATATATATATATATATATATATATATATATATATATATATATATGTATATATATATATATATATATATATATATATATATATATATGTATATATATATATATATATATATATATATATATATATATATATATATATATATATATATATATATATATATATATGTATATATATATATATATATATATATGTATATATATATATATATATATATATATATATATATATATATATATATATATATATATATATATATATATATATATATATATGTATATACCTTGACTTAAATAATTTGCCATCTGTTAGCCAATCATATGCATATGTCCACAAATTGGGATTTGTTACAGGCACATTTTCATATGACAATATGGAATCTAGCCGAACTCCATTGCACGTACGATCACTGGGTTAGCAAACAATAAAAATAATTTAGTTATATATAGTTTATAACACCAATTAAATTTTATGTAAATTTTTCTAATACAATTTGTTGAAATTTTTCAATTTATTGTTGTACGAAATTTCACACACAGATATGCTTGAAATTACTTAATTTCTGCAATCTGTCTCTTAACGTAAACATATTAACCACTTTGCACTTGTTTATTATTTCAGATATAATTTCCATTATTTATTATTTACATTTCAAAATCACTGTAAAATCTCACCACCAATTTACAAAATAACACAAAATAATTTCATTTTTGTATAGCTGTTGCTCCTAATGCATTGAATCAGCCGCATTAATATCATCTATCTCACTCGCTTGTACTAACTTCATAAATTAAAATAGCAATGCCGCAAAATATGATTGTTGCCATTGAGCGAGTAGGTTGTCCAATTGAGTTCAGCTTTTGGCAAAGAGTTTCCCCACTTTCATCTACTGCTGCTTTGTTGCTTCCAAAAACTGGTGCTCCCTTGGCAAGTAATGGATTTCTTCCATATACTGTACAAGAGTCTGCAGTTGCTGTAATGTTGATTGTTTTAAACTAACAAAAACTAATTATAAATTTTTGTTAACTGCATTTATGCATATACTTATGTATCTAATTATATTTTTGTATTTACTTACTACTTAGCCATGACCTTTTTAATATGTTTTGTTTAAATTTACATATGTATTTATAAATAATTCAGACCTTTTTTTATACATATATTGTTGAAATTATCATATGCGAAAGCAAAACAACAAGTGAGTGATTTTGACATTTGCGTTCGCAGCGTTGACAACACCTTCGATATTGTGAAACCCAAATTTACATGACAACGCTTACGTCTTCTTTCCCACCGTCGTTCGAGTGACTTGTCGCATAGGACACAGATAGAGAACGAAAATCGTTGTTGTTTTGTTTTAACCTAATGTATATGTGTTTTGTAACATCACAGATGTTTTATGTTATTATTACTCTGTAGTTCGCGCTTATGTTGTCTGTGTCTTCTTTTAGGTTCATCGTCTTGTCTCTGTTTTTTTTTTTTTTTTTTTTTTTTTTTAATATGTAGACTCTATTGCCTTTCTATTTATAAAAATTAAAAACATTTATTTTTAGTTTGTTATTTGATATATTTATAATATAATCACTCGCTGTTCTTTTCAGTCTTAGCAACATCACTTGTTGTTAAACAAAAAATTAAAAATAAATAAAATAAACTTTAAAACTGAAAGGGCTTTCTGCCATTATATAAAAAAAAAAGAATTAAATTAACAAAATAAAATATATAAATGTTTGTACATTGATGTGTTGCACAAAAGGCGCAAAGCTCAACTTTTTGTTTGCCACATACATATACTTTTTTCGCATTTTGTGCATATAGCCTTCGTCATGCGATGTTTTTGGTAGGGACAGAAGGCGCAAATTTTCCTTTTTTCGTCTCCTGAACTGGCAGCTACAAAATTTTTTTAATATTTTGTCCAAATTGTTATCACTAAATTCAAAAGTGCCACTGTCCACAGTATCTTCCGAAAAATTTTCCTGCATTCAGATAAGCCTTCTTAATATTCACTATCGTAAGTACTAAATCCTCTTCACCGTCATCTGAAATAGCCAATATTCTTTCGATTTTATCATCAGATATTCTAGTTGTAGCCATTTTGTAAACTAAAAAAAATTGCACTAACACCAATGTTAGTAGTTAACACGTCAGAATTGATCCACATCAGCTTCACAACTAAATCAATTCTCTCAACGCAAAAAATGAGAACGATGCATAAAGAGAAAAAAAAGTTGTGATTGGAAAATTGTATTATATTAGTCGAAACGACTAACAGTGGGCATGCAGGTTTAAAGAAAAAATGAGCAACAAAAACGGCTCGGGATCTCTTCTTCCTGAATGTTCTTCTTCCGTTTCGAATGTTTCCATTTGAATCGGCTTTTATTTAAAGTAAATAAATTTAGAAAATGTGTATGTACATATGTATATACTATCAGTGCCGGATACATTAAAATAAAGCTTACCTGCAAAGTTATCGGCTTCTTCTACTGCGATATTATGGAGAACAGCTAAAGCTACAACTAATATTTTAGCGTTCGGAAAGCTTACGGTCATACCATCGAGCAAGCACTTAAGTCTTTGCTTCCAAACTCCAAAACATCGCTCAACAGTATTTCGGGTTGCAATATGCCCGTTATTGTATTTTGCGGGCGAAGTAGGGGTGTAAATAAGCACGGTGTTAATTTATAGCCGGAATCGCCAAGCAAACGGCCTCGAAATTCGCGGTTTTCGAACCATTCTTTTATTGTTGATTCATTAAATATCTGGCAGTCGTGTGTGCTACGTCTCCATCTTGCCACAGGGTCCAATATTTTCAGTTGGAAATCGCAAACGACCTTCAAGAAAATTTTATAAAATCTTGGTAAAAAAGTTTATATCTTGAATTACCTGAACATTTAGCGAATAGAATCCTTTTCGGTTAATGTAATATTGCGCGGCATCACCACCAGTTTTCTTAATTTTTATGCGGCAGCCGTCAATTGCGCTAATGACTCCTGGAAAATTGCGAATTGTTTTAAAGCCTTTTGCAAATTCCACTTCTTCTTCAATAGAAGTTGGCATTTTTATATATTTTGTAGCGTATTTCGCTAAAGCGCCAGACACTTTGGCACAAATTCTACTGACTGTGCTTTGTGTAGGCTTGTGGCAGTTACTCATAACAATTACTTCACGTGAATCCTGCCATTTTGCTACCATCACACCACCTTCACTAATGCTAAATACACATTCTCCTCTTTTCAATCGTTCACTTATGGTTGGCAAGTTCTTCCTATTTTAAATACATGTTCCAAATCAGGCAAATGGTAAGGTTTTCACCAGATTGTATGGTGTGAAGAAACGATCGAAGACTAAGACCGTGTTTGGATTGCGAATAGTTTTGCTCAGTTTAGTAACGACTCTCTCTCTCTTAAAGTTCCAACGGATCATGGCGGTCACCTGCACCTTTGCCAAATTATTATATCTCTTAATCGGCTTTAACGGAAGATACTGTTTTAGTTAGGACCTGCCTTTGAATTTAGCCATTGATTCATCAATGCTCTGACTATCGCTAACGAGATTTCATAAAAGTATATTTTAAACAATTGGCAATTCCATATAATAAAGCTTAGAAGCTGCTTCTGGTTTTTAGGGGAATTAAAGTACAGCTTTGACATTAACATTTGATAACATTTTCGCAACATAGCTTTTTTCACAAATTCATTTCCTAGAGATTCGTTTTGGGACCAATAATCAGAGATTTCAGGAAGTCTATTATAAGTGAAATGCCCATAATTTCTGATGCATCAGTTAGTGCAATATTTCGACCTTATTTTTCCTTAAGAATGTTCGTTCAATCGTTCATTTATGCAATAAAAATATACAACGATTCTGGGAACAAACATTTGAAGACTTGCAGCTCAGTTGAATTTTTTAAGATGGGTGCTAGCACAATTGCCTCAATATCATCAAGAATAGAAAATCGAGGACAAAATAAGTCCGATGGTTGTCCCCATACTACTGGAAGAGAATAATGTTGCGGTATTCTCAAAAGTTTCATCAGGCTCATCTAAAGATTCAGTTTCTTCATCAGAAAAAGGAATGTATTCGGATTCAGAAGCACTAAATCTCCGACATCAGAGTCAATGGAATTTGTAATAGCAGATATATGTCCCATTTATGTGAAACAAACAAAACCAATGGGATCTATTAACCCAAATGACCCCAAAGATCGCACGATCTATTCCGATGACTCAAACCTATTAACTTCCGCCCACAACAAGCTACACTTTTTCAAAACCTGAAACAAAAGCAAATACATAACACAAAATAATATTGAAATTTAGAATAGACCTAAAAACCCGGTAAATCATTTTGTCAAAATAAATAGATGTATTAAAAAAAATGCCAAAATGTTTATTTCAACTTTTATTTGACTTACTTCCTTATGTTTTTCATACATAAAGTTCAGTGATTTAAGAATTTGATTTAAAATCGGTTGTCGCGACTAAGTTTAGAGTGTGTGTTGCGCATCGAATATGATTTGGTAAAATCAGTTCCAATGCACGATTTGATGAATCGGTTAATTCTTCATCCAACATATTTTCCTCGTCTTCGTTGTTGTCTTCGCTGAGAACGCCGAATTTTTTGAAGGCCTTAATAAAATTCGAGCCATTGTCTGTTGTTGTTGCTACCATGTTGCTGACATTAAGACCGTATTCAGTATGAATGTCGTTTATAATTCGAGCAATCGCTTCCAAAAGAATGTGTACCAAAAAATCGTTTGCACACCAGAGAAGTTGACTTTCTCTCAATATCTTCATTTAGCCAATGACATGTATAACCAAAAAAGCTACGGTGCTTTGTTGACCAAATGTCTGCCGTGGTACAAAAGAAACTTCCGCTTCTTTATGTTCTTCATTTTAGCCTTAAAGGTGGCAAAAGTTGTGTCCATAAGCTTCATTGCGGTAGGCCTCGATATAACTTTTAACGTTGGATTTGCAAAATGCACCAATTCCTTAAATGAATTTGACTCCACAACTGACACGGGAAACATGTTTTTAGCATTAAACTTAAGGACAAATGAGTCAAATACTGATTGTCTGTGTCGAGCTGTTTTGTCGACTTTCACCATCGCCTCGTACTCATCATATAAGACTTCTTCGTATTCACTATCGTAAGTACTAAATCCTATTCACCGTCATCTGAAATAGCCAATAATCTTTCGATTTCATCATCAGATATTCTAGTTGTAGCCATTTTGTAAACTAAAAAAAATTGCACTAACACCAATGTTAGTCGTTAACACTACGATGTTTTTACAAAAACATACATACCACTTGATTCAGTCCCAAAACACGTCAGAATTGATCCACATCAGCTTCACAACTAAATCAATTCTGATGAGAACGATGCACAAAGAGAAAAAAAGTTGTGATTGGAAAATTGTATTATATTAGTCGAAACGACTAACAGTGGACATGCAGGTTTAAAGAAAAAATGAGCAACAAAAACTGCTCGGGCTCTCTTCTTCCTGAATGTTCTTCTTTCCTTTCGAATGTTTCCATTTGAATCGGCTCGTTTTCTTTAAAGCCAACGAAAATTAAATTTTATTTAAAGTAAATAAATTAAGAAAATGTGTATGTACATACATATGTATATACTATCAGTGCCGGATACATTAAAATAAAGCTTACCTGCAAAGTTATCGGCTTCTTCTATTGCGATATTTTAGCGTTCGGAAAGCTTACGGTCATACCATCGAGCAAGCACTTAAGTCTTTTCTTCCAAACTCCAAAACATCACTCAACAGTATTTCGGGTTGCAACATGCGCGTTATTGTATTTTGGGGGCGAAGTAGTAATAAGTACGGTGTTAATTTTACATACATATGTATGTAAAGCTATCAAGAAGGCTCTGCATATCAATGATGTCCCGTTAGTTTTAAAATTCCATACATGGCTGTGTAAAAAAGCATACACAATAATAAAAAATTCGGTATAGCAAGCTTGCAACCAATGCGGACTATAGAGTATGTAATACATCATAAATTCGTTTCATCATTCATCCGAATAAAATGTTTGAACAAAAGGTTTTGGTTTTCTATTTCACGAAACTCCATCAATGTTTTTCATATGCGCCATCAGTGCTTATTTTTGTGAGCAACTCTCTGACCCACGTACTTCTTTTAACTTTTCTTTTTTTCAGTTTTTATATCTTCAAGTTCACAAACGATAATTAAAGCTGATGCAAATTTATATTTCTTTAGAGAACATACTTACATCGGGAGATTGC
Source organism: Germaria angustata (assembly GCA_963681545.1). Taxonomy (NCBI): domain Eukaryota; kingdom Metazoa; phylum Arthropoda; class Insecta; order Diptera; family Tachinidae; genus Germaria; species Germaria angustata. Next base: position 9,027,756 of record OY813001.1, on the reverse strand, counting down.
AAAGCTAAAGAAACAAATTTGCACGTAAAACAAAACAAACTAAAAATTACCATAACTGCTGTTTGTTGGTGTTGCCGCAAGTTAGAACAATCGTATGACTGGTCTGCAGCAATTATTGCCACAAATTCATTCTTCGCCAATCTGCGGCAATAAAATGTTTATGAAATGGGGCAATCATGTGACTGCAGTATATTTGATTCGGACAATATTATTATTGTGCAACAATTCACCACAATAAAAATTGGGTCTGATTGGTGTACTTGCGGCAATCGTGTGATCCTACTATTAGGCTTACGATATACCAAGATCGGCCAGTCCTTACTCACTGTGTTTTCAGACTTAAATTTTGTATGATGTAATGGACAGTAGTTCTTGAGTTCTGCTGTGTACAGTGACTCTCATTAATATTCGGTATTTTTGTTTCGAATTATTGAAACCAAAATTTCAGCAAAAAGGCGAATGAAACTCAGAGTTTTATGTTTTGGAAACAAAAATATATTGCTAGAGATCAAATTAATTTATTCTTAGAGTTAAAAGCATTAATAAAAATATACTTAAAATGACAAAAAAGTAAAAAATTAACAAAATTCACGCCTCATTAATATACGGTTTTTTCATACAAGTACACAATATTAAAATAAATTTATGTTAAAAGGAAATCCATTATTTTTTTTACGAAAGACGATTAGGCATATTAAAAATATATTTTTTTTTCAAGTATTCTGCACCGATCTTGTCCCATTCTCCCTGCAGTCTTTTTTAAAGCTCATTTCTAGATGAAATGGAATTTTTTCGCACTTGGCGGTCTAAGATATCCCATTAATTTTCAAATCGTTGAATTCCTAAACTTTAATTTTAGTATGAATTTCAATTTTTTTTTTCATAATTAGCTGACTTATTTTCGTTTTTATATATGTACACTTTTAAATCTATACTATATGTACATACACTTGTCACGGTCGCCATGTCATATCAGCGTCATAAGAAAGAAACTAATGTTGGTTTGCTGGTTTCTATATACTGACTGTGTGCTTTTATTTTTTTATCTTACATGTTGTCCTTTATTATTAATCTTACATTCTAAAACTAAAGAGAGAGAGAGAGAGAGAGAGAGAGTGAGAGCGAGTGCCAGCGCTGCATCACTTTGGAGTTACTAGTGATGGCACTACAAAGGGAATGGGCTGGTGTATCATCACTTTTGGACAATTGTAAAGCAACCATTCGCATACAACATGGGCTTTGTGTTTGGGGTCGTTGTCTTGGTATAATTTGAAGGTTGAAGAAATACCCAAACCATCACGTGTCCGCCTCTCTTCCCACCAATTTACATCCTTTTTTATATGTTCCGTAGCAAAATTTGAGCCGATATTTCCTGTTCTTCAAATTTACGAATGGCTTCTTACGAGCAACACGGCCATTGTACCCCTGTCTCTTAATGGTTCGACGTATTGTTTCTGCAGATACTGACTTAGAAGCACTCAAGCGTGAATCGTCCTTAATTTTTCTTACAATGAGGCGATCTTCCGCTTCGGTTAATTTTTTTAAAGTCGATGCGGCTCTCGTTTTTGTATCTCCGACGGTATTAGGCCTCAAATTTAATAATTCAGCAATATTTTTATATGTCTTCCCGCTGTTGTAATGAATGTTGTTTTCAGTTTTTCCTGATTTATAATAATGTATTATTAAATTTCTTAAGTACATCAAGAGAAGTTTCTTTGCCTTTACGTTCCATTTTCGCGATTATTTGCACATAAATGGATAACAATTCTTGTAAATGATAAACAAGAATCATAGGGGTATTCTTACCAACAACAACATAAAGTAATACAAAACACACAATAATAACAATCCTTGTTGAATACTTTTTTGCTTTGCAATTTTTGATTTTCTATCCAAAGAGATGGATGAGTGTTAAAGTATGGAATGTTTTTTGATTTTATAACGGTATATTTTAAAATACTTACTATACAACGTGATCTCAATCAAAACCCTTGGTATTTTAAAACAGTACCAGCATTTATTTTTTCACGGTTATATTTATTTATTGAATCTTCAAAAATTGGATGGGTCTCATTTTTCTTCAATATTACATCGTTACATCCAGTTTAACACGAAAAAGAGGTTGGGGATCTTATCCCTGTTTATTATGTTGGATACATTTTTTACCTTGAATCCTTTCAGGGTGAGAGCATCTTTTATTTCAGCAGGGACAACATAAGAATCTATGCCCTTCAGTACGATCTGTAGGCCTTTAGCGCTTTTAAGCTGGAATGTGTAAAAACTTGTTTTATTTTTTTCGAATTCATTAACCATTTTGCGGAAATCTTTTTCTTCATATATTTGAATTTTAGTTTCGTCAATGTTACCACGTTTTATTGGGACAATGTGAAATGACTTTTCGCCAATGACCGAGATTAGTTTTTTGATGAGGGTGTTTGAATTTTTAGATGTTTAGATGTTTTTTTCGAGGATCCTTCGGGTTTGTCAGTGTCATCCTGCAATATTTTAAAGTGGTTTTGACGATTAACTGTGGCGGTGTCGATATCCTTGGATATCTTGGGAACAGATGAGATCTTTGAAGAATTTGGGCTTCGCCCGCGCTTTACCATTGTAATATATCGGTCCATTCCGACAGGCACCTTTGGTTTCTGAATAATATTGTCTATTGTAATAACTTGGTGAGGAAGTGAGGAACACGAGCCCGGAGCGGATAATGGCGCTGACTTAAATACAGAATTACTAGGCAACGGTAATGTTAACGAATCACTACTTGGAATTGGAGTAAGCGAAGTTGATCGCTCGCGAAAAATTGGCTTTGCCGTTAGAAAAAGACTATCATCCGAACTCACAGTAAAATAGGCATTTCTGCCGTTAGAACTCACTTCACAATTGTTTGTTTTTGAGGTACTCATGCAGAGTATTCCTCAGTCACTTTGTTTACGGTTGTTTTTTTTGTTTTTTTTTTGTTTTTTTTTTTTGTTTTTCTTGTTTCAGATTATATGAACAATTATTAATGCAAATAAAGCAAATTTCACAAAATCTGTACTTATTACGAATCAGTACTTATTACGAATATTTTTTTCGTTTGTACTTTTGTTTGTTTAGTATGTACAGAGATAAAAATTAAATATATTGGAATTCAATTCTGAAATCTTAAGATCTAATTAAAAGTAATAATTGTTAAAAGAACCCACGTAAATGTGGAGAAAAGTGAAGTAAATAAGTAAAATCACGGAACGGGTTAATTCATTAATGGAACTTCGTGATGGAATGATTAATGATTGTAAACATATAAACATACAAACATAAAACATAAAAAAACAAACAATAAATTCATATAACAAATAAAATTAAAATGACGTACTCGTAACGTAGCTTCGGGCGTAGTCATACACAATGGTATTTCGTTCTAAACCGTCTACTATTCGGAGGTGGCACGTATTGAATGGTATCTCTTGACCATAAAGGTCATCGTTTACAAAGCGTATTAACGCGTCGGACATTGATATTTCGTTCGTAAAAGTACGAACTGCTCGATAACCAACTTCTGGATTATCTTCAATCGATGTCAACAGGAGTGGCTTGTTTTCCCAGTCTGTGGGGGATGGAAATTCTCTCATCATATAGGAGAACTGGAAACGTCCCATCATTGTCTGCCAATTGGCAACAATTGCGGGGACAACAGTCCACCATGACGGAGCTGGATCGGCACGGGATGGTTGGGAAGTCTGGAATATTATACCGGTGGCTTTGGAGTGGAGTGGTATGAGCCTATACTGTACAATAGATCAGAGAGGGGAGCGGGGAGGAGGATGTTTCGGGCGAGACGGACATAATGTTCTGGGCGTGATAGTCGCTGTCTTTCAATCACGTCTTGGACTCTCTTCAGTATTAGCGTCTTCCACATGCGAGTGAATTGCGCTTGAGTTAAGGGAGGGTCGACTGACGTCAGCTGGACTAATTGGTCGTACACTGCTGTCGGGAGTGTAGCTTGGTCGCCTATCTGCAGAACGCGGGACTGTACATGATAGTCGCTGTCTTGTCTGCCGAAATATAAGTAGTACTCGCTCCGAAGCACTGGTATTTGGGGAGTCATGGCTTGTGGAGCTTGCACTTGGGAACGCTGCGGCTGGGGCGCTTGCCTGGGAGGGGCTTGGGCCTGCTGGGGTGGATGATCTGCGCCGGGTTGGGGCTGGGGCGCGGAGTCTCTGTTGTTGTCGGCCATTCCGGGTTATTGGTGGGGATGGGGCTTGGACTGGGGGTTGAGTCTGGCGGGATCGCTGTTGTACACGTCGGGGTGAACGTTTGGATGGCTTAGACTTAGCGGGCTGGGGATTATTCATAAGCGGAATCAGACGGCTTTCTGTCCGGTATAGAAGTTTTTAGTAAAATTTTCAGAAATTCACCTATTCTTACAAAAATCGCTTTCTCTATTTGTTTATTATGTAAACGGGTTAGGTAACACTTATTCACACTTCTGCGAGTGGAGAAACTCAGGTAAACACACTTCGATATCTTTCACAATATAGGTATTTTAACCTAAAGTTATAATGGAACAAAATAAAAATTTTAATATGTATATATAAGAAAAAATGCTAAATAATCGTTTCATAATTAAATTATTTATTTTGATTTCACATTAATATTAAATAACTATAAAAACTAATCAAAATTACATTATTATTTATTAACTTTTTCTATTAAAAACCACAAAAAAACAAAAATGACCAAAAATTCATGTCAAACATATAATGGAACAAATATATTTTCAATTAAAAAATTTCCATATGGAAGAAAGTTAATACTTTGTTGGTAAACCTTTCTGTTTTATTACACTTTCTAAGCGTTTAGGCATTGATTTTACCAACTTTTCACAATAAGATGGTTCGATTTTTGACCATTCCTCGATTAGAGCAGATTTTAATTGTTCACGATTAGAAATGGTGTGATTTTTTAGTTTCTCCTCAAGATAACTCCACACGTGCTCAATGATATTTAAGTCCGGGGACTGGGGTGGAGTTTCCAACACATGGGGGCAATTATACAGAAGCCTGGACCTTACGTTATAAGCTTTATGCTTGGGGTCATAATCCTGATAGAAATAAAACCCCTCTTTAATACACAATTTTTCGACACTTTCGCTTAAATTCTTCTTCAGTATATCTAAATACACAGTTTGATTCATGATTCCATCAATTATCTGCAAATTCCCCGGGCCTGCAGCCGATACAGCACCCCACGCCATAACAGAACCCATACCGTGCTTTATTGTAGGTTGTAAGTTGTTCTTTTGTAGCTCTTGATTTGCTTTGCGCCATACATAGGAGCGTCCATCTGACCTAAAGACATTATATTTACTTTCATCAGTAAAAAGTACTTGCTTCCAGAAAGAAAAATCCATATGGTTGTATTTTTTAGCGAACTCCACACGCTTCTTCTGGTTGCAAGTACTTACGAAAGGTTTTTTCCTAGCTACTCGACCGTTAAAGCCATGCTTTCGGAGAACAATGCGAATTGTTTCTGGGTTAGCAACCTTCCCAAGATATTTCTGGGCTTCTGCCGCCAACTTAGGTGCACTTAAGTGAGGATTTCGCTTCATTTGCCTGGTTAACCATAACTCATCAGCATTAGAAAATATTTTATTTTTGCTGGGTTTGGATTTGTTTTCGAAATTGTTTGTATTTTTATAACGCTTTATGATGTTGAAAACAGTTGTAGGAGCACGATTCACGATTTGGGCAATGTCGCGGACAGTTTTTCTTTCATTTGATAATCGTATTATTAGTTCTCTAAGCTCTGGAGAAGTTTGAATACCACGCGGCGTCATTTTATATATACTATGTACATATAGATAAAAAAATTGTGTTAAATGCTTGAAAACATAACGGTACTTCAAAAAGCATCAATGCATTGTGGTTCAATATTTTAAAAAGACAATTTGGAAGTGAAACAACAGAGTGTTCCATTATTACTTTGAGGTTTCTTGCACAGTGTTGACAGCTCTTAGTGAATTTTGCCAAATTGGTGCAACAATTGTTACTAATTTTTAACAAATATTTTCAGTCTTGCTTAAATTTAATAAAAGATGCAAAATAGTTAATGATTTTTTCAATAATCTTCCATAAAAAAGGCAAAAACTAAAAAAGAAAAATTGTTCCATTATAACTTTGAGCCTCTGTAAAAAAAACTCCGCTAACACGTCTGTTCACTACGAAGGTTCAACAGTCCCCCCTCTTGACGGTGGATTCTCAGGAGGACTTTCATCTGCAGTTAGCAGGCATCAACATAAGTTGGCATCGGATGTACCGGAAAAAGAAGGTATTCACTTCTTAATAACCAGAGCTCTTTCGAGCCAGACATCTTTACGTCTTGGGTCACGGTTCCCAGACCTTCGTCTTCTTAGTGGTCGCCGGTAGCCAGGCTTTCTCTACCACGGAAACATCGCTGAATAGCGAATGGACTGACTGCCGTAAAATTCCTATTTATTGTAGGCAGCCATGTAACGGGCGGTTGTCCAGCCACTGTATAACACGTTCCGGGAATATCGGGGTGTCTTCGCCTCTTGTAGGAAAAGTAGGTCGCTTTATTTGAGGCGGATGATGAGAAGGCAAACGGTGACCTTAGTGTTGCCGGCTCATCCCATAATACTGCAAGGGGGTCTTCCACACCAACACGCTCCTTAAATATAAAGGCAGCACTGTTGTCCGTGCTTTTGAAGTCTGCACGTACAGACTTTATCGTCGGCATCGTTCCTAGAACTCCTGACGATAGATTCATCGCATATGCACAATGGCATAGCATTCCAGTGACACTTTCACAGATGTCGAACTCGCAGTCAAGGCATTTCTTCACAGGATGTAATCTCTGGAGATCGCGGTAGCCGAGCAAGTTCTCATTCACTACACCGGATGCTGGATACCAACCAGCGGGGAGGGGATTCCACGTCAACGACCGGGTAGTAGGGGTAAGTGCCCCGGTTCTGATGACATACTCTGATGTCACGTGCGGACTAAGATAGCACTCATACACATTGTGGTTTTCCGCAGTGAGTGGGCCGAATGTTCCTGGCCTAAGTGCGTGTCTAAGGGATGGGATCGCAACCTGCGGCAGGTTCCAATGAACCTTGTCTCCTGCAGGTGTTATTGTGGGGCCGATTCCACAGATGTAATCAGAGATAGGTGCTGGTATATTGTATTCGTCAGCACTTATCGCGGCGAGAGGGTCCATCAACGACTGAAGGGATGGTGCCTTCAGCACATATTTTGCCTGGTGCAGCTGGTACGCACCCAGGAATTCCACCATCGCATGTTGGAAGATGGGGAACGGCAACTTACGAGAGATCTGTTGGTCTTCCACAGCCATTCGATCGTAAGTCTGTCTAATCAGTTTTCACTGCCAGCTTCCTGCTCGTACTTACGAGAGTTGAACTCTTTCATCCGCTCGACATCGCGCGCTCGCGGTCCGCGGGATTGTTGGCTTCTTGAGCCAGTAGCGGGTATTCCACGCTGAGTGTTAGGATTACTCCTTTGTGACGCCATTTTAAGCATATATTTAAAAACTTTCACAGTCAAAAATCGACCAGCATTTTTAATTAAATTTTAAGAAATAACTAATGTCAAATAGTTTTTTTTTTTTTTTGCAAGAGTATGATCTCTAAATTTTGTTGAGTTTTTTTTATTTCTTTTTACTTCTACCGAACGTATTTTGGTAAATACTAGATATATGAACCTTAAAATATAGGGTTTACGCAGAAGATAGTCTTTGAAATGTGGAGTCATTGCGAATTTCGTATCTAATATAGTTTCATATAATAGAAACATACATATATGATGTATAAAATTTGTTGACAGATTTTTTTCTTTTTATTTCTTTTTACTTTTACCGAAAGTATTTTGGTAAATACCAGGTGCAAAAACTAAAATATAAGGCTTGCCCAAAAGATAGTCCTTTTAAATGAGGAGTCATTGCGAATTTCATACTCATATTTAATATAGTTTCATATTATAGAAACTTATATGATCCGTAAAATTTGTTGACAGGTTTTTTCTTTTTATTTCTTTTTACTTTTACCGAAAGTATTTTGGTAAATACCTCATACACAAACGAAAATATAGGGTTTGCCCAAAAGATAGTCCTTTTAAATGAGGAGTCATTGCGAATTTCATATCTAATATAGTTTCATATAATAGAAACTTATATGATCTGTAAAATTTGTTGATATTTTTTCTTTTTATTTCTTTTTTACTTTTACCGAGCAAATCAGCAAATCGTCTTGCCCTATGCTGGGATTAATAGTTTTAAGTATTTTACCTTAAGAAATCAGACGAAACTTTAAAAACTGTATGATTTTAAATTGTTAGTTTAAATTTACCTGTTAATGAATAATGTACGTTCTCCAAATCTGGAGTATTGTCTATCTCTACATTTGCATTATTGCCCAAAAAAATTTTCAAGAACATCCTCATTTAGGCGATATGTTAAGATGTATTCTATATTATAACGATTCTTTAGTTTGTCGTGGAGTATCTTCAATGCGTTATTTGATTGAATAACGCCTGTGAAATAAATGTATATGTACCTTTTTGAAATGGTAAGAGGGTATTTTTGCCAATCGCACGAATATCTAACATCATTTGCGACATAGTATTTAACGTCTCATTTTGTATTCCAAGTGACAAGCCGTATGCGTGTAATCATTCTCTTGCATCCTGTCTTGGTACCCTTGAATTCATTATATCAAACCAGTCATTCGTCTAGTAAAAAATGTATAATGATTTTATTATATTTTAAAATAAAACATTTCATTACCAATTTGAAGAACTGACTGACTACATTCACTCCAATTTTTATCACTCAAAAATATTAAATTGGCTGTAATTGATTGAGCAACTGTATGTGAGAACAGCTTCGTAGCCAGTTTAACTTTTTGTCTTTCAGCTCCAGCAACGCTTAGATAATGTGCTGATATTTTGTTTGTGATTTTTAAGTCACTAGATTGAAGCGATAAAAGATTTAAAATAATATCCTTCTTAACTTCTTTGCCGTTAATGATGAACACGTCGTCAATAAAATGGTTTCTTAACATCTTATGTGGAACATCACGAAACACGAATATTTTTGTGTCGTCGTACAAAAACCTGTAAATTTAAAATTAGTTTAATTACCACACAATACATACTTACTACATATAAATTAAATCCCTACGAGATATTTTATTTAAAAAATTTTTTTATTCGGAGTTTCCTCCTTAAATGCCAAACTAGAACTAACTTAAAATTAACAGACATATTTTTTATATTAAAATTATTATTTTCTCATAATAAGCATCACCTGACTTCTTACTTGGTTATTTTTTCATGCTGTTAACAAGTGCAGCGTTAACTAATACCACTCACCAGGGCTTATTAAAATCAACTTCAAGCTCCTTGAAAAGTTTTCGGTTCCCACCGCCCAAATCACAAACAATTGCAACAATTACAAAGCCACACTGCCGCATTGTCTTCACTATATCAAATAATATAATTTTTGTCATTTGGCAATCATAGTTGTAGAATATTGGTTGCTTCCATTTTGCTGTCAAACTTGATAATAAAATAGAAAAATGTTACTAAAAACTCTTGAAATTGATTTATATAAATCACCTCTCAACATAGCCACCTGAATATAATTAGCCGGTTCTAACAAAGAGTCTATTGGCTTGTCGTAACAATACTTCATTTCATCAAGGCTTAATACACACAGCTTTTGTATTTTGGACATTTGATTAGCCACAGACAATATTTTTAAAACAGGATCCAAAATACCTCTCAACACATCTAATTTCTGTAACCACCTCTCCAATGTTCTTACGGAGGGAAGCGGAAAATTTTTTCTCTTCAGCAACCTGTAAGCCTTGGTACTTGTGGAATATAGCGTTTTTAAGTTTTTAACGTTTTTAAGTTTTTTATTTGGCCTTCAGTGAAAAGACGCCTCAGTGCCTTCTGTAGATTTGCATTTGTAAACTTTAACTTCTGAACTTCTTGGGACAAATTTTTAATAGTGATTTCAGCTTGGTTTTTTTTTTGCATTTTTAGCATATCATTTTCCTTACGCAATGCATCCCTAGAAACGATTATATATGTAAAGGTTTTTTCTTTTTATTTCTTTTTACTTTTACCGAAAGTATTTTGGTAAATACCAGATACACAAACTAAAATATAGGGTTTGCCCAAAAGATAGTCCTTTTAAATGAGGAGTCATTGCGAATTTCATACTCGTATTTAATATAGTTTCACGTAATAGAAACTTATATGATCTGTAAAATTTGTTGACAGTTTTTTTCTTTTTATTTCTTTTTACTTTTACCGAAACTGTTTTGGTAAATACCAGATACACAAACTAAAATATAGGGTTTGCCCAAAAGATAGTCCTTTTAAATGAGGAGTCATTGCGAATTTCATACTCGTATTTAATATAGTTTCACGTAATAGAAACTTATATGATCTGTAAAATTTGTTGACAGTTTTTTTCTTTTTATTTCTTTTTACTTTTACCGAAACTGTTTTGGTAAATACCAGATACACAAACTAAAATATAGGGTTTGCCCAAAAGATAGTCCTTTTAAATGAGGAGTCATTGCGAATTTCATACTCGTATTTAATATAGTTTCACGTAATAGAAACTTATATGATCTGTAAAATTTGTTGACAGTTTTTTTCTTTTTATTTCTTTTTACTTTTACCGAAACTGTTTTGGTAAATACCAGATACACAAACTAAAATATAGGGTTTGCCCAAAAGATAGTCCTTTTAAATGAGGAGTCATTGCGAATTTCATACTCGTATTTAATATAGTTTCACGTAATAGAAACTTATGTGATCTGTAAAATTTGTTGACAGTTTTTTTCTTTTTATTTCTTTTTACTTTTACCGAAACTGTTTTGGTAAATACCAGATACACAAACTAAAATATAGGGTTTGCCCAAAAGATAGTCCTTTTAAATGAGGAGTCATTGCGAATTTCATACTCGTATTTAATATAGTTTCACGTAATAGAAACTTATATGATCTGTAAAATTTGTTGACAGTTTTTTTCTTTTTATTTCTTTTTACTTTTACCGAAACTGTTTTGGTAAATACCAGATACACAAACTAAAATATAGGGTTTGCCCAAAAGATAGTCCTTTTAAATGAGGAGTCATTGCGAATTTCATACTCGTATTTAATATAGTTTCACGTAATAGAAACTTATGTGATCTGTAAAATTTGTTGACAGTTTTTTTCTTTTTATTTCTTTTTACTTTTACCGAAACTGTTTTGGTAACTACCAGATACACAAACTAAAATATAGGGTTTGCCCAAAACATAGTCCTTTTAAATGAAGAGTCATTGCGAATTGCATATTTAATATAGTTTCATATAATAGAAACTTATATGATCTGTAAAATTTGTTGGCAGGTTTTTTCTTTTTATTTCTTTTTACTTTTACCGAAAGTATTTTGGTAAATACCAGATACACAAACTAAAATATAGGGTTTGCCCAAAAGATAGTCCTTTTAAATGGGGAGTCATTGCGAATTTCATACTCGTATTTAATATAGTTTCACGTAATGATCTGTAAAATTTGATATGATATTGATATGAAATATTGATTTGATATTTTATATGATCTGTAAAATTTGTTGACAGTTTTTTTCTTTTTATTTCTTTTTACTTTTACCGAAAGTATTTTGGTAAATACCAGATATGTACACAAACTAAAATATAGGGTTTGCCCAGAAGATAGTCCTTTTAAATAGGGAGTCATTGCGAATTTCATACCCGTATTTAATATAGTTTCATATAATAGGAACTTATAGGATAAGTGTACCAGTAGTCGGCATATATGTTACGCGCTGGCTTAGCCAAACAAAAAAAAAAACTTTTATTCAAGAGTAAGGCTCTATCAGAACGTGTTCAGAAGGGTATTAATGGTGTTATCTCCCGACTAGCTATTATGGAGTTGTGGTTACGTGGTTCTTAACCCGGTATCTAAGCGCGCAAACATATAATTTCTACTTTCATGCCATCCTCTAGAACCAAAAGTAGAATATAAATAGAACATTGTTTCGAAATGTTCTTAAATAACATGAAAAAAAAGTTTTAAACTTACGGACGTTCTTTATCGGACCAGATCATCATTTTCCATTTAAAATTTGCAACTGCATCTTGTGTTTTTCTTTTTTTTTTTCTAATTGAAACTAAAATTTATTTTTTTTTTCTTATAGTAAGCAATGTTTCCAAATTCTCAAGATTTCCCAAACAAAAACATTTAAGTAGGATCAAATTAACAATGGGTACTTATATATAGTAGATATAAAGGAAGACAAATAGGCATGTATAAACTTATAGGGTAAGTGTACCAGTAGTCGGCACTTTAACGTTTTTTTTTTTTTTGGTTTAAACTGGCGCCTTTACGAATGTGAACATGCTATTGTAGTGGTAGCTAGTTATTACAATTCAGTAATTGGTGTTGTTTTCGATTCATCTAACTGTTTTAAAAACTTTTTTATTAAATTTAAGTAATTTACGTATTTCTAAAATTCATCGCGGTGCGAGTAGTCGGCCCCCGTGTTCCTAAATTCGGCTTTTGATGTCCCTATAGTCGGCATGGCATTTTTAGTAAGAAAGAACAACATAATGTTGGAATTAAAATTACTTTTTATTAAAAATTAAAGCAATTTACATTTATGTAATACAAACTAATAAAGTAAAAAAAAATCAAAATGACAGCTATCTTTAATAGTGTTATTTACCTATTAATAAAATGAGATCTTTGTAATTCATTAAAAAAAAAACTAAAAAAAATAAATTTATACTTATTTAATAAGTTTTGTACTTATTTAACATTCGTTTTCAAAACTATGTAGTTAGCTAGTTACTAATTTAAAATTATATTTGGCAAGAACTTCAGTCTATTTGCATGCTTTGCATACGAAATCCATCTCAATTACATCCTCGTATGCTGTATCTTTTAAATCCGTGCATTTAAGGTGGAACCACTGTGGACAAATATCACATCCTACATTTTTTAGACCATCATCCTCAGCATCAGTGTCCAAATCTTCTTCACACGTTCCGCAAATTTGTCTTAGATTCCCTTTGTTAACTTTTTTAACTTTTTTTGGTTTGTACTCCTTTTCTATTTTTCTTTTTTGGCGTTCAAGTTTTCTATTTTTTACAGCTTCTGCTTTGGCATTTTTTTCATGTTCCTTTTACTCTATATGATTTCTCCATGGAAGAGCAGATACTGCACTTGGGGCCTTGGTTTTAAAAGCGACTTTTGAAGAAGTTGATAGTTTTGGAAAATATAAATGTTTCTCGAATGTTGGCGACATTGAAACTGTATTGTTTTTAATGCTATTTACTGATGAGCTAGGGCAAGGGCAGTCTATAGTCGTTTCAAACGGTGAGTTATTATCTAGAAGTGTAGCTAGGATTGGACTTGAGCAATTGGAAGGTTTAAATGAATTATCATTATTAATTGATGCAGTTAGATATTGGCAGGGAACAGGTTCCAATGTGTTATGGTAATTATCTGTGACTAAAGTTGGTGAAGCTATTGGCTTTGTCTGCATTTCCAAAACCCCTTCTTCATTAATTATGTATGTGCCCGATTCTATAGTAATGTTACCTAAAATTTCAATAGTTTAATCACTTTCAGTTTTTTCTAAAAATCTGATTTCTTCAACAATGACATCGGAATTAATACCACGTTCACATAAATTAGGAGCTATTTGGTTGATAATTTTGATGGCTGCATCAAAATCAGTTTCTTTTATCAATTCCGTGACGGTCACCGGCCAATAGCTCTAATTGATTTTTAACACATTTGGTGTAGTCAACGTTTTCAGGATTGAAGGGATATAAACCGCACTTTCGAAACCCATTTTTGATAGTATCTTCCATGTTTAGTCTCGAAAGAACATTCTGGAAAAGCGGACAAAATGTGGACTTTGAAATAACCCTGTTACTATTTTCTGGCTTCAATTGCCAATCCCTTACGGTTTTCTTCCATTCGGATTTTAGAGGTTTAAATACACTCACATCCACTGATTGCATTATGTGTGTGGTGTTTGGAGGTAGTGCATACAAAATAATACCGTTGCCATCGCAAAACTGGCTTAACTCCAATGTCATGTGGGATTTATGGCCATCCACAAACAATATAATTGGTCGTTGTACATTGTGTTCATTAAGTCAATTATGGACTCCATTTCCGACACACTCGAAAAAAGTTTCGCTCACCATCCATCCCGTTTCTGACTTTCCCAAAAAGCAATTTTCTGGCAGGCTGTTTGCTACTTCTTTAGGTGGTCGCACATATGGAAAAACAACCATTGGGACCACTGTCTTGCCATTTGCTGAAAAAACCAGCAGCACTGTTATAGTTTCTTTTTTATTTCCTTTTTGAATGGAATACACATTCCGGTATCCCTTTGGAGCCAAAACTTTTCCAGTTTTAGGGCACATGCTAAAACTTGTCTCATCCCCATTAAATATTCGGGATGGATCATCTAATATTTCAAGAGCATTCTGTTCGACGAAGAAATTTTTTAAGTCTTGAAACCATTTTCTTATATTTTCTTCAGTAATAACCGCTCGTCCTTTACTAATACCTTCCACTTCTCTAAGGACTAAGCAAGGATGCCGTTTTAAAAAGCCTGAGTACCACTTCCTTCCAGGTCGACCATTTAAAAAAGGTGTTGTTCGCTGGTCTTCCTTTACGATAGCTTGAACCGTGTTCAATAAGTTTTCAGCTTTCAAAGGAAATCCACATTTTGCGAGAAAAAAATTATAAATACAAAAAGTAACATAAACAAATGGTTTAACAGAGAACTAAAATGTTTAAAGAAAGAAAAAGTTATTAAATATCAAACAGCTAAGACAGAAAATACAGATACAGCTTGGAGTAATTATAAAATAATTAGAAATACATATAAAACTAAAATTGAGACCGCTAAGAACAATTACATAAATAAAAAATAAATAATGCCAAAGACCAAAAACAAATGTGGAGAGAAATCAAAGACTTAGTCCTTAAGAAAAATAAAGCTGTGATAAAAAAGGTGATATTTAACGATATAGAATATAAGGACAACTACCAAATAGCAACCCAATTTAATGAGTATTTTGTGAATAGTATTAAGTCAATAAATGATACAATAGAAAATATGCAATATATAAACAACATACCTATGATAACAACTACATTTAGATTCCGTACAATAACAATGCAAGAACTTCGGAATATTTGTAAAAATATGAAAAATAAACCAGATTTCAACAACGTTACAATTAAGCTCATTATGGACAATTGGGAGATTATAGGAAAATATATGCATAAGATAATAAATAAATCATTTGAAACAGGAGTTTTCCCAGATAACTGGAAATACTCAATGATAACACCAATAGAAAAAATCGCAAAAACAAATAAATGTGAAGAATTCCGTCCTATAAATACCCTAAAAACATGCGAAAAAATTATGGAAAAAGTTGTTAAGGAACAATTGGAAACGTATATGGAACAATACAACTTGCTTTCAAAATATCAATCTGGATTCAGAAAAAAATTTTCATGCGAATCCACTGTAAATTATGTAATAAACAGATGGAAATATATGGATAGAACGAAAAAGATAATGGCAATATTTTTGGATTTCAAAAGGGCATTTGAGACCATTGACAGAGAAATA
Source organism: Germaria angustata (assembly GCA_963681545.1). Classification (NCBI taxonomy): domain Eukaryota; kingdom Metazoa; phylum Arthropoda; class Insecta; order Diptera; family Tachinidae; genus Germaria; species Germaria angustata. The sequence goes on along the minus strand of OY813001.1, from coordinate 9,012,041 downwards.
CTTATTCGAAAATTATATATGTATGGCATCAGAGAAAGTGAATTAAAATGGTTTAAATCATATCTTACGAATAGAAATCAAATTACAAAAGTGAATAATGTAAAATCACACAAAGTAAGCAATGAATTTGGAGTACCTCAAGGTTCTATTCTAGGCGCACTACTATTCATAATATATATAAATGATATGCCAAATATACTGGAGAAATGTGAAATAGTTTTATATGCGGATGACACATTAATCTATTCTGAAGGAGACACAGACGAAGAATGTAGAGAGAATCTAATGCACGACATAAATAAAATAAATAACTGGCTTAAAATGAATAGATTAAAACTTAATGAAAGCAAAACTAAATTAATGGAAATAAATATGGACAGTGAAACAATAATTAAAATTAATAATAAAGAAATAGAAAAAGTAACAAAAATTAAATACCTCGGTTTTATAATCGATAAAGATCTAAAACTAAAAGAACACATTGATTATATATGTAAGAAAATTGGGAAGAAAATTGGTTTTTTTAAACGGGTTAGAAATAAAATATCTCAAATAACGGCAATACATATGTATAACACAATGATAAAACCACACTTTGAATTCGGCTCCACAATTTTATACACATGCTGCTCAACAACACAAATAGAAAGATTACAAAAACTACAGAATAGAGCTATGCGGTCGATACTAAAATGCAACATATACACCCCAATTCAACTAATGCTAGACACACTGAAATGGTTAAATATTCACCAAAGACTGGAACTAAACACACTGCATTTCATTCAGAATATGAAAATGGGAATCGCACCGGAGTATCTTACAGAACAACTAGGCTACGTGAGGGAATTACAACCATACAACCTTAGGAACACTGAAAACTTCCGACTACCGAGGGTAACAACAACAGCAATGCAACGATCTCTGTTCTTTAAAGGACTTAAATTGTACAATATGTTACCAAATGATATAAAAACAGAAAGAAATATTAAGATAAGTAGGAGAAAAATAACACAATTTGTAAAAAATAACACAGTCAATCATGCATAATAGAGAAAACTCTAATTATATATAAATATGTAAATTTGTAAACTTTTAAAATTTGTAAAGTATTAGAAATACTACTAAATAAACAACTAAACTAAACTAAAGATCTTCGCACCATTTTACTAACCGTTTTTCTTCGACATCTGTTAAAACTGTGTGTGGACCCATTCTTCTAGGACCTTCAACAATACGGCGATGTATTCTGTCTTGTATAGTGGAACGCGGAACACCATATTTTTTACTGGCACCTTTTATAGAAATCGTGCCTTTTCTTATTTCGTCTAAGGCACTTTTTAAAGATCCTTCAGAATATTGGTATATTGGTCTTTTTGCTTTGGTTGCCATTTTTTAAAAAGTCTGAAATGCCATGAAGAATTGTCTGTAGGTACTAAATTTCAAAATATTTTACTGTTTTGGGATTTCCAGTCAAATAAAAGTAGGAAAAAAGCAGCTGCCGACTTAAGAACAATTTTTATCCTATACTCGGCAGGTCTTTAAATACTCAATATAAACTGTGCCGACTACTGGAAAAACACCTTTTAAAATCATTTTTTTTATTCTCAGAGGCAGAGGGATATGTAACAAACAATTTTCTATATTTTGAGCTTAATATGAAAAAAATCGTATATTCCAGTAGTCGGCACCACCCATGCCGACCATTGGAAATCATACGAATTTTTGTTCCTAATGTCGGCAGGTATTAAATTTGGCAAAAAAAAAATATTTTTACTAAATCGGACACTTTAGAAGCAACATTTAACATTATTTCTATCCTTTAAAACCTCTTTGGTTTAAAAATTACCATTATTAATATGATTACTTACTTGTCAAAGTTGGTCTTGTCACTAACAAATTTCTTAAAATACAGGCTCAACCGCACGCGTTGAAAGACTGCCACTGAATGAGGACAAAAACAGATCAAAATACTCATCTCAGTAAAATTTACTCATTTCATAGAGAAAAAATGAGAATATTTTCAATGAATACTAGATCATTTTTAAAATCTAACTGCCGTTTTTTCTTATTTATTTACATTTAAACTCAAAAAGTGCCGACTATTGGGACATGCCGAACTTAGGTGTGTTTACCCTATGATCTGTAAAATTTGTTGACAGGTTTTTTCTTTTTATTTCTTTTTACTTTTACCGAAAGTGTTTTGGTAAATACCAGACATCTGCAACAATACAATATACCCGCGAGCCCACTCGCTGCTTACTATGTATTTTTTAGTCCCGAGTACTTTAAAGCGCTCGCTTTCAGTGAGTTGTTGTTTTCATCGCTCGTTCTTCATACGGCGCGAGCCTCATGCATGAAAACATATACAGTATTTTTTTAACTCGCACCCGTGTTGATTACAGAAGAAGTAAGAGCGCAGAAAAAAGTAATAACAATGCACACATTCAGTACAAACGCTCGTGTTTTTTCTATTTTCATGCTCGGTAATTTCTTTGTATTAACCTGCTCGTCTTTTGTATTGCGAGCAGCTTGTAACAACACGCTCGCGGCATATTGATTGGGTATATGTTTGTGTATGTACTATTTAACATACACCGCAGCCGGGGCTGCCAGATTTGATGCTATGTCGTAGGTTTAGCGATTTTGGGCGTTTTGATGATTTAGTGGCTGTTTTATTATTTATTATAAAATCAAGTTTGTGGAGTTTTCAAAAATCTGAAAAAAGTAGTAGCTAAATCCAAAACTCTCTTAATTAGCTTATCAAGATAAATTTCGCGTAAAATTGCGAAAATTTCCGAAAAATTTTAAAAGGTAAAATAAGATATAGAAACGTTCACAAGTTCTCTATACAGTTAAAAAAAATACAAAATTCGTCAAAATCGCAGAAATTTGCAAATATTTATGAAGGCTGAAAAAAAGGGGAAAAAATGATTTATGATCTTGCGAATATTTGCCAATTACACATTACATATAATTTCAATCGACCTTTACCAGTTACACGTTACATGTAGTTGTAATTATACATTATGGGTTCAAATAAAAAACATTTTTTAATGTTAATTTTTGTTTTTATTGATTAAAATTGTAATTTTTGATTATAGTTCGTTAAGCTATTTAAATGAAAGAATATTACATATACATATGAAATATTATTCAAAGAAGAACGGAAAGGAAAAATCCCAATCATTATACAACAACAATATCAAGCTTATGAAATATATGTGACAAATTTAAAGTTAAACAAATTAATTCAAACTTAAGAAAAACAAAATTTAGTTCAAATTAAAACTAGTGATGATTTTATGTTATATTTTGTGGAAAATTTTTCAAAAATGAATTTAAGAACAATAAACTGTCCAATGACTTCAGCTTTAATCTGCTTCGCTTTTCAGTTAGAATATTACCCGCTAATGAAAAGGCACGTTCCGATGCAGCACTGCTTGCAGGTATTGAGTGCACATGCTGAGCGAATTTGCATAAGCGAGGATAATATTTCTCATTTTTGCGCCACCACTCCATTAAATCAAAGTCATCAGTCATATTTACTACTTCTCTGCTATATTTCTCCACTTCATCATTTATTGATTCTTGCAGTGCATTTGAAGAAGTATTTATCCAGTTAAAAAAAAGAATTGGTTGTCTTTGTTATTAGAAGAAATTGGTGAACTGAGTGAAGTATTTGGATCTCTGAGATAAGAAGAAGTGGGTGCGTCATTACTTACAAATGAAGTTGATTTTGAAGTTGAGGTCGAAAGACAATCACAAAATTCAGTAATTTGGGAAACACAAAACTTTTTTATATCACTGACATCATTTGGATGTTTTTGTATAGCTGGTGGAAATAAAAAGAATGATACTCGATGCCAAATTGATAAATTACGTTCCCAAATAAGATCAGTATATTTAATTATTTTTTCTTTCAAAGCTGAAATAGCAGCGATATTATTTTCACTGGGGGCGGACAAACATTTAATTTTGTAAATTGAAGGCAAAACGAAGTATAATGATGGCGAGCTACAAACCTGCAGTTTTTTTTAAAAATTGTCTCGAAATTCTTGCAAAGTTCAACGTGTTGGGCATGGGTTTTTTACAGACGTTGACAATTTATGCTGCAAGTTTGCTTTCTTAAAGTATTTAACGATTTTTTTTACATGTTTGCATTGTTTCTGTTAGCTCGATCGTCTCGTCAAATGACTTGTCTAAAAGATTTGCTAACAAATGACTGCTACAGCTCAGGCGTATTTCATTTTCCAATGCCTTTACAATATTCGCGCCGCGGTCAGTTACAAACTTCACGTTATTAATATCGTCAACACCAAACTGATTAAATAGAGTTGTTAACTTACTCAAAATATTTTCAGCGGTTGACTTTTCAAAGTCCATTGATTTAAGCCCCAGCGTAATATCAAACATTTTGAAGTTTTGTTGAAAGTGCAAAGTTGCTCCTAAAAAGTTTCTACTTACATACCGATCAGACCACATATCAATCGTGACCGACGCTTCTCCACCTTTCACGATCTCCTTAACTTTTTCACTAAAAGAATCTCTCTTTTCATCTGCTACTTTTTGTACTTTGCGAGAAATAGTTGTCGCGTCGGGTATTAAGTCAGTCACATCAACATTTTCTCCATAATTTGCGCCGATCTTAATGAAAAACTTTGCAAGCTTGACAAAACCTCTTCCACTAACAGATGAAAAAGGACGACAATCTTCAATGATCCATTCTGCGCAGGCATCAATAGCTAGCTGACTGTCATTAGCTGTAACTGTTTTAAGTATTCGCGTGCTTTTTAAATTTTGGCAGCACTTGTGGCGGACTAAGTTTGACGTTTGATTATTGAAATATTTAAGTACCTTCTGACAAGTGCGACAATAGATCCAACCTTCCAACAAGGTACCGTCTTCCTTTATACTATTTCGGCCAAAATGTTCCAAACGAAACTTTTTCCTTTATGTTTTGAAGAAAGGGTGTATGTTCCACTCGCAATTTTTTCTGCAACCAATTCGTTGTTTCCCGCCATGATACAAAAATAGAACCATCTGCAGTCATGAAAACTGATCAACTAAACAAAAGATGTTAAAACGATTTCCTTAAGTAGAAAACTCAATTCAAAGGAGATATTTATCCTTATTAAAGAGTATGAGTCATATAAAAAAATGCGCTTTAAAAAGATGTTGTTTCGGGCATCTTTGTCATCATAAAACATAATTGTGTATTTGTTGTAAAATTTTTCGTAAAAAAGTATTATATGAACCGCACACTTTGGAAATTGCATACCAGTTAATTTGCAAACAGGCAAGGAAAAACCAACCCACATCAAATATAAAAACAAAAAAAAATAGTTTTTGTGCAACGAGTTGCTTGACACTAACCGTTTTTTTTTTTGTTGGGATTTTTTTGTTATTTTCCCAAAATTTTAATTTTTATTGCACAGACGTTACCTATATAGAAAAGAGATAAGTATAGGAGTCCAGGAAGCAGGTAGTAAAATACAGTAAATTTTTTTAATAAAGTTCAAAATGTTTTATATGTACATGCATCTACAATGTAGACTCTACATAAAAACATCAACAAATAAAAAAAATGAAAGAAAGAATTTATATCTACTGTTATGGGCGACAAAATGTTATGGGTTGCCTTTAAGGCTTCTAGAAAGGGAGCCAAAGAAGAAAAAAAAACAAGAGGAGTATCTGAGGGAGTGACGGTTCTAGTTTATTTTCCGTTTTACTGCTTAATGGTTGATACAATATAATTTGGTGGTTGGTCTGTCACGTTTGATGGTTGAACTGCTGTCCCTCTCAATGGATTTCACTTCACTTGTAGTTGACCTGATGCCTGCTGTTGTAACTCTCAATGGGTTTCACTTCACTTGTAGTTGACCTGATGGCTGCTGTTGTAATTCTCAATGGGTTTCACTTCACTTGTAGTTGACCTGATGGCTGTCCGAGCAAAAAGAAAATGCCCAGCTAAAAAAACCCCGAAGGCACATGTATTTGTACAGAGCTGACAGAACGCTGACGACGGTAATGCTCGGTGCGGCCAAATTGATACAATCAACCGCTGGTGTTGGTGCAGCGCGGTTACACATGTTATGTTCATGTTGCGACATGAACATACCGCCCGCCTTGCGATACTAGCGCAACAAAACCAGCCACATGAAAATATTTTGACAGGAGTATATTTTTTTTTTCCAAAAAAAAAAAAAAAAAAACATATATATATATATATATATATATATATATATATATATATATATATATATATATATATATATATATATATATATATATAAGTATATAAAAAAATATAAAATTCATTTATTACTAAAAAAAAACTAATGAATTCAAGATGTATTCAGTTCAATGGGCCACGTGTCTCTCCATGTTTTATACTCTTTTTGAAGCTTCCCCGAACAGAGCTTCGCCAAATATAGTTTTCTGAGCATATATCCGTCCTGGTTTTCCTTCTGCCGGTCCTTCAAGGATTCTTGGGGTTATGTCAGCTCCTAAAGTTAAGAAGAATTGGCTGCACTTCCACCAGTAAGGGTCGGCCAGAGGTTCTGGTCGTCTGTTATGACGGATCCAATCGTCGCACACATCCTCGGATGGGCTCATGAAGAAAACGTATTCCTCGAGGGCGCATTGTAGGGATACCCGCTTGTGCTCATACAAGCGATGCCCGAGGGTTACCCACGTGCGAATGGCGCATGAATTGACGAGCGAGCAGCATTTGGGTTGATCCTTAGGCGTACAGAGTGGTAGCGATCGGATCCCTGATGTGGGTAGACCCTTGCGACGATGGTCATGGCAAACCACACATGGCCAGGCTCTAAAGGGTGCAGGAGTGTGTTATGCAGTTTGTGGCATCTTTTGCAGTGATCCATGCTATGGCACTCAAGTGAATCATGCGACTGGGCCAAACAGTTTTTGCAAAGTTCATGTGCCATTACTGTTCGCCTCTTGAGCTCGACTCTCATTGTGAGGAATCTAGTGCATTGACGAATTGCATGAAGCCGATGGCACAATGGGCACCCATAGTTGGTATTGAACCACTTCTCTTCGATCATATTAATCTGCTTAAGAAAAAGAGAAAAAAAAACAAAGTTAATTTACAAAAAAACGGGGAACGGAAGGAGGACATGTGGAGCCAATAATGTGACGACGTGTTTCAGAGGTAATCTACGACATACTTTCATAGGGCAAAAGAACCAGTTTATGTATAGGTCGAGTAATAATGCCATTTTGAGTTTTAACATCGACCACACGTACTCGTTTGTCAGTACCAGGGTAAATTTTAATAATACGACCTAAGCGCCATTCAGTGGGACAAAGGGCCTCGTGTCTAAGAGCTACTAAGTCATTTTCCTTGAGGTTGAGTTGAGGCGATTTCCATTTGTTTCTCTTGTGCAGTTCTTTCAAATATTCATCCTTCCAACGGCGACAAATTTCGTGCTGCATAGCTTTAACCTTACGCCACCGATTCATAATACTAATCGCAGAGTTGAGTTCTCCCGGTTCAGCCGGCGTGAGCAACGCAGAACCAATAAGAAAGTGGCCCGGTGTGAGAGCGGATAAATCTTCCACGTCTTCTGACAAGGGGCCAAGTGGACGGGAATTAAGACATGCTTCGATGGTCGCCAGCAGAGTGGTGAATTCTTCGAAGGTGTATTTTAACTGGCCGGCTATCTTTCTGAAATGCGTCTTAAAACTTTTCACTCCTGCCTCCCAAAGTCCCCCCATATGGGGAGCTGCCACGGGAATAAAGTGCCAACTTAAGCGTTGATGGCCGTATTTTTCAACTGCAGTGTCACGAAGCTCTTTGATATGTTTTTCGAACTGTTCATCTATTTGTTTTGCAGCGCCAACAAAGTTTCGGCCATTATCAGAGTAAATGCAGTTAGGGCAGCCTCTGCGTGCCACAAAGCGTGCCAAGGCAGCTAAGGAGGCGGAAGTGGACAAATCACTGACAGCTTCAAGGTGGATTGCCTTAGTGGAAAAGCAAACAAAGAGACAAACGTAACCTTTCGTAATCCTACAATATCGTCCAGTGAAACTTTTTATCTCGAAGGGGCCAGCAAAATCTACACCAGTATTTGTGAATGGCCGGCTAAATGTTGTTCTTTCTTTGGGTAGTTCAGCCATAATTTGACCTTGTCTAACATTGCGGTGTAGGATACACTGCTTACAGCGATTGATGCAAGCCTTTATTAGAATTTTCCCCTTTAGAATCCAACATTCGTGCCGAATAACGCTATGCACGAGCCTCAAACCACCGTGGTGGACCATTTTGTGGATAAATTCGACATACAGGCGAGACAGCTTACTACCGTACGGCAAAATTATGGGATGCCGCTCGTTGTATGACAGCGCTGCTGACGCACTTAGACGACCGTTGGCACGTATTATTCCAAATTGGTCAATAAAAGGCGTGAGAGCCAGCAAAGCACTACCGCGTTCGACCCTTTTGTTATCGCGGAGACACTTATAGTCGTTAGCGAAGTATATTTCTTGCGAGAGTTGAAATAAACGATTTCGAACAAAGAACAATTCTTGAGCAGATATTTTCAGTGACGAGTAACGACCCTTAGGGTTAGCTCTAGGACTAATAGAGTGATAAAAACGAAACATATATGCAACGACATGTATGGCTCGCGGCAAACTAGAAAATCTTTCTAGGACGTCTTCTCTATCAACAGATCTAGCAACATAAACCTGTACACTCCTTTTCTCTTCCGTTGTTTCGAATTCTGGGGAGGTTGCTGGCCAGAAATCTCTCTTCAAACGAAGCCATTCTGGACCATTCCACCAAAGTTTGCAGTTAATCAAATCCGTAGGGGTCAGCCCCCGGCTTGCTAGATCTGCAGGATTATCTTGTGAGATAACATGATGCCAATTTCTATTGCCAACTTTTTCTAAAATAGAAGCGACTCGATTGGCTACGAAAGTTTTCCAGTTGCAAGGAGGTTTTTTGAGCCATGCAAGTACTATGGTTGAATCAGACCACAGATATAGTGAATAATTTTTCAAACCAAACTGAGGCATAATACTATCTACTAGTCTTGCTAAAAGAACTGCGCCACATAATTCTAGGCGCGGAATAGTTTGTTTCTTTATTGGGGCCACCTTTGTCTTGGAAACAAGCAGATTTGAAAATATATTATCTCCAGTTTGAACTCTAGCATACAAAGTTGCTGCATACGCCTACTCCGACGCATCGCAAAACCCGTGGAACTCTATAAAAGAACTCGTTGTATACTGAATCCACCTGGGGACTCTGATCTGCGTAATGTCGTTGTAATGACTGATAAAATCGTTCCATTTTTGCGCGGTATGTTCCCTGATGTCATCATCCCAGCCAATTTTGTCGAGCCACATTTGTTGCATCAGTATCTTCGCTGTAATGATGACAGGTGCCAGCCAACCTGCTGGATCAAAAAGCCTAGCAATTACTGACAGAACTTCCCTTTTTGTATATGAATATTTAATAGGGATTTTTTCCGTTGTAAAATAAAAATAGTCAGCTAAAGTGTTCCATCGAATGCCTAAAGTCTTTGCATTACTTTTATCACCAAAGCGCAAGAAATCTCCATTTAATAAATGCTCTACAGGTAGACCGTTCAAAATTTCTTTTTTATTGGAGGTCCATTTCCTTAATTCAAACCCAGCAGACTGTAAAATACCTATTAACTGTTTGCGGGCCTCTAAGATATCTGGCAAACTGTGAGCACCTACCAATGCGTCGTCCACATACATTGATTCCCGCAGAATTTTCGCACCTACTGGGTAGAGAAGTTCTTCATCGTCCGCCAACTGCAAAAGAGTTCTCAGGGCCAAGTAAGGGGCGCAGTTTACACCAAAAGTCACAGTCTTTAATTTATACTCGTGAATCTCTTCTTCAGGAGAACTACGGTAAACAATTTGTTGGAAACGAGCGTGCTCAGGGTTAATCAAAATCTGCCTATACATTTTTGCGATGTCCGCGTTAAATACGAATCTGAAAAATCTCCATTTCAAAATCAACAAAACCAAGTCTTTCTGAAGAACAGGGCCAACATGTAAAATGTCATTTAGACTTTTACTAGAGGCATTGAATACCACCCTTAGTTTTGTTGTAGAGCTTTCGGGCTTAAAAACGCCATGATGGGGCAAATAATAACTCGGGCCAGCTACAGGACTTTCAATTTTTTCCATATGTGCCAAAGTTAAGTATTCTTTAACAACCTCATCATATAGGGCTTTATTTTGCGGCTTCCGCAGCAACAATTTTTCAGTTCTCAAGAATTGACTCAGCGCTATGTGTTTATTTGGTGCTAGTGCCGAAACATCAACCTTAAAGGGTAGGTTCACTATATACCTCCCTTCAGCATTTCTCATTGCAGTAGATCTGAATATTTCTTCACATACTTTGTCCTCCTCTGAGATCAAGCGGCTGTGAGAAACTTCCTCCAGCTCCCAAAATTTTGTTAGCTGCTCATCGATAGAGACCTTAGTAAAATAAGTCAATCTTACCGTGCTATGCTGAGTTGTCGGTCCGGTTACGATCCAGCCAAAGATTGTTTCTTGAGCCACCAAAGATTCGAAAATACCATGCTGAACGCCATTACGAAGTATTGAGGGATATACGTCACCTCCTAACAACATATCAACAGAGCCACTTTGGTAAAATGCTGGATCAGCGTATTCTAACTTCGGCAGCTCAAAATATTTTTTGGGGGTGAAAGACATTGTTGGAATATTTCCCGTAACCCGGGGTACGACTAAAGCAGACACGTTTATAGAAAATTCTGGACTTAGTAAAGAAACTACAGAAAAATTTGCCATCTTGCTAGCTCGACCAACGACTTCTCCACCTAGACCTGCTACCTCAGCTGTCACAGGCTCAGTGGACAATTTCAGCAATGTACAAACTTTCTCTGATATGAAGCTTTCATCAGAACAAGGGTCAATCAAGGCTCGTACCTTATAATTAATGCCATGGCTCCTAATGTTTACTAATGCCGTGGCTAGCAAAACTTTTTTCGAAACTGATTGGTGATGATTTCGACACTTTGAGACACTATTAGAAGTAGAAGGTTCAACAGCAGTCTGAGCGAAAAGTTGTGGTTTATTTTGAAATCCATCATTATTTTTCGGATTCCTTTGAGACAATTTATTTGCAATTTCTCTATGCAAAAGGACATGATGTTGCTTTTTACATTTGTAGCAACCGTTACTGCTGGGACAATCCCCAAACATATGCCCCCCCTTGAGACAATTGAAACAGTAATTAAACCTTCTCAACGTCGATATACGGTTTTTATGGTCCATGTTCAAAAATTTCGCGCATGTGCTTATGTCATGGGCTTCCTTACATAACCTACATTGATGTAAATTTGCCTTAGTATGATGTGTTTTTAATTGTTTTGCTTTAATATGGTTGTGGCTGTTACACTGAAAACTATTTTGGAAACCACTGGCACGTATATTCGAGACACTCTCTAGAGCCCGAAATCTGTCAGTTAAAAACTCATTAATTTCTTGCCATTTTGGAATTTCTTTTTTATTCTTAACCCTCTAATGCCACATTTTTTGTTTGACTTCAAAAAATCATATTAAGTTAATTTTGGGATGAGAAACATGAATCTGAATTTAGTTTTTTCCTTTGAGTACTCGTTGACCTGTAAGAGGTCAAACTGTCAAGTCCGCCTTTAGGCGGAGTTGGGCATTATCGTAATAATTTAAACAACATGAATAATTTTTATATAAACTTTTTAAGAGTTGAAATTTATTGTTAAATTTGAATCAAATGATATTGTTTTTCTTTTAGTATTTTAAGGGTTATTATGAAAGTTGAAAAAACATTTTTTTGACGTGGAATTGCATAAATTAATTTTGCATTTATTACAGAAAGCTTGCGTTTCTGATTTACACCCTGGCATTTTGCACATTTTTTTTCCGGAACGTTCCAAAAATACACACCAATGCCCAAGTTGATCGAATCGAACATTATGCGTCGGAATGTTTGATCTTTTCGGTTTTTGTGCAGGAGGAGCCTCAAATTTTGGTCGACCACGTTTCAGCGTTGTGGCTGTGCCTACTAGACACATGGTTTCTGCCACTTCGGTTCTAAAGTCCGGGAGTGTTATTTTGTTCATATTCTGATGAATTCTATGATACAAAATATACGAGTTCACCATCGCCACATCCAACAAATGAAAAAATATTCGGTTTGTCCACTTTCGTGATCTCATATGAATTTTGTATCGTCCAATCAAACCATCCATCAAGTCGACTCCACCCATGTGCTTATTATATTCTTTTATAATAGTTGGACAATTGATGTCAACGTAATCTTTTGTTTTACTATTCCAACGCTTTACGGTAAATGTGTCATTTTCCATATTTTTTGACAGGAAATTCTGCGTACCCACGTATGAAGAAAGCAACCTTACGGTTTTTGTATCTCGCCACAACACGTTGACGATATCTGTACCGTATCCGGTACCTACATATTCTTCCGAATAACCCCTCTCAACTTTCTTCGCATCTAGATCATTATCAGATGATAATTTTATGTTTGGAACTCTATTTGTTCGCACTGTTCCTAAACTAAATATACCACGACTCTTCAGATAGAAAATCAAACCGAGAGAGGTATAAAAGTTATCAAAATAAATGATGTGGTTGACATCATTTGTAACGTGTCTTCCTAAACGTACGACTACATTAGATGCTGCACCAAGGTCTGGGCAGTCATCTAAAACAACATTATCTCCAGCACCAGCATAAACTTCAAACGCATTGCAAAATCCAGACGTGTCACATAAAGCAAATAGTTTCGTCCCCCATTTGTGGGGCTTTGCGGGCATATATTGTCGCGTTGGATTGCCCTGCATTTTTGTAGGGCACATCTGCTCATCAACGCAGAGACGTTGTCGCATTGGTACAGTCAGAAATCGTTCATTGAAATGTTGAATTAGTGGTCTAATTTTATACAGTGCATCGAAACCTGGAGATCCTTTCTGCATCTGGCAAGAATTGTCATTAAAGTGAAGTTTACTTCTAAGCTCCTCAAATCTATGGCGGGTCATCGTTTGCCTTATGGGTTCAAATGCATGCCTTCCCCAATAAGCACGAACATTCGGAAAACGAAAGGTTGACATGAAAAACAAGATGCCAATGAACTTACGCATTTCTGTTTCATCTGTTTTGAAGTGTGTGGAAATACTTTGTTGACGTGCGTACAGATTCATCTGATTCACCAAATACTAAACGAAAAGAAATACAATATTCCAATAAGTACGAAAGTAGCTGTTATAAAGTCAGCATGTTCGAAATTACCGTTAAAAAATCATCAGTCAAAAAATATACAAAACAGTCGTACGGAGTTTTCAACGTATTGAAATGCTCCGGTAATGACTTCTCGCCGCGGAAAACCACTTCATTTACATGAAGTTGAAAATCTTTTTTTCTCCATAAAATATGTTTAATTTCTTGCGAATCATTTCGAATTTCACTTGGAACCCCATTGAATCTGCCAGAAGATGAGCAAGTTGGGCCATCTTCTTCTTCTTCGAGTTCAATTTCTATGTTTCGCTTTTTAGGATGAGTGTGCTTAGCTGGAGACAATAAATGCACAGCTTCAGCAGTTACATTTTCTTGATAACTTTGCTCAAACGCACTAATATTGGAAATGTTTATGCTGTTATTTATGGCGTCTGACAAAATCTCAGATGAATTGAGTAAGTGGTCTATTTCTTCTTCATCTGCAGGGCAAACAAAATCTGGATCATCCATATCATCTCCGTCAAAATCACCATCATTTTCTTCTTCACTTGCTTCGTCATCTGATGGAAAGCTTTCCATAAATTCCAAAATCTCCTCCTCCGTCATTTTCGAGAGCTTTTTTTGATGCTTTCCTTCCATTTTCACTGTAACGTATAAATATTATAAAAAAAAATTTTTTGTGTTAATGCCCCAGTCCGCCTCTAGACGGGCTGAGCAAAAACGTCCACATCCAGTAGGGATTGTATTTTTTATAATAAGAACTTAATATTTATTTCAACTGAACGTTTGAAAACTTACCAGTAATTTTTTCGAGCCGATCTAAAGCTTTGAAATATAATTTTTTCAATGCACAATATTAACTTTTTTCACAAAGAATAAAAAATGACCGTTGCCGCTCAAGTTCAAGATGATAATGTACTATTTGCCAAACGCGTTGGAGTGTTGCCACAGAATGAAAACTTGTTGATAAAATAAACTTTAATTTATACTTAGATTTATTTATTAACTAAACATTGACAAAAATAAAAATTTTATAACGGCTTTTTGCTACCCCGCCTAGAGGCGGACTTGAGCATTAGAGGGTTAACTGATTGTTCCCATAAGTTTAAAGTCTGTTCAGGGAGTCTTATGGAGCAATGAAAAACAAATAATGGATCCCAAGCATCAACATCAATCTTATATAACCTCAAAGTCGATATGCAATTATTTATCTCCCTTTGTAGTCTTTTGATTTCCGAAGCAGACTCCCCTTGACATTGGACCAAACTATACAATAAATTCATTTGACTATTAAAAAGGACCCGTTTATTCTCATATGTGGATTTCAAGTTTTCCCAAGCAATCTCAAAATTATCAGCGGTGACGGTAATATTTCTATTAACTTCACGTGCATCCCCACTTGTTTTCTGAAAGAGATAGCATAATTTTTCGACCGGGCTTAATCTATCATTGTTTATATATATAGTAGTGAATAGGTCTCTAAACGTTGGCCAAGATGAGTAATCGCCGCTAAAAACTTCCATGTCACAAGCCTCGACAGGAAGAGGTAATTTATGTACTGCAGGAGATGGTTTAGGCGACTCCCCCTCATCCTTTGGCAACCTACGCTTCGCTCTCGCTAAAATGTTTATACACTTAATATGCAACCTATGAACTTGAGTGTGTATAGCCTGGATAGTCTGTGATTCTTTCTTTTCCTTCTGTTTTTCAATTGGCTCTTTCGTACAGTCCTCATAGGAGCTTTTAAACTTTTCCCACAACTTGCTAAGTTCTTCTCGTTCAAAATCTAAGGCCTCAAATGTATATAACGAAAAATCTTCTTCCTTGAGCCTTGCTTCACATCTGGCTAGCTCGTCTGCGAGTTCGTTAAATTTGTCTAAGGCCGACATTATTCGATATTATTTTATTTAAATGGGATAAAGCTTTTGTGCCACGAAATTAAAAAAAACAAATATATTGAACTCTGGGGTTAGTTTTTGTATTAATGGCGTTTGACGAAAAGCTACATATGAAAAAACAAGACAGCAAAACTTTTATTTGGAATAACAGTACTTAAATGCCTTTGCTACTACGAAAAAATAACAGAACTTTGAATGCCTTTGCGCTTAACAAAATAACAGGACTTAAATGCCTTTGCTGCAACGAAAAAATATCATGCGGTCTTACTCAGCAATTAACAAAGGCGAATAGATTTTGAGTCACTTTTTCCTTCATATATATAAATTTTTGTATTCTACTTAAGCCGCCGAAACACGAGTGTCCGATGTATAATTTTTATGTATTTAGTGTTTTTTTTTTAATTTCGATTTTGATCTTCCAAATATCACGCGTACATAACTCTTGAGACACGTCTCGTTGTTTTTATTAAATGATACAATGTAACATACCTTGTTAGCCGCTTCAGCTTGTGTACAGGGGTCGGAGCTACCAATTGTTTCTTTTTGTTCGAAGGACCAAAATGTTATGGGCGACAAAATGTTATGGGTTGCCTTTAAGGCTTCTAGAAAGGGAGCCAAAGAAGAATGAGGGAGTGACGGTTCTAGTTTATTTTCCGTTGATACAATATAATTTGGTGGTTGGTCTGTCACGTCACTTGTAGTTGACCTGATGGCTGCTGTTGTAACTCTCAATGGGTTTCACTTCACTTGTAGTTGACCTGATGGCTGCTGTTGTAATTCTCAATGGGTTTCACTTCACTTGTAGTTGACCTGATGACTGTCCGAGCAAAAAGAAAAAGCCCAGCTAAAAAAAACCCCGAAGGCACATGTATTTGTACAGAGCTGACAGAACGCTGACGACGGTAATGCTCGGTGCGGCCAAATTGATACAATCAACCGCTGGTGTTGGTGCAGCGCGGTTACACATGTTATGTTCATGTTGCGACATGAACATCTACATATATTATTACGGAAGCATTCCTTATGAGAAAAAAATATCTGCATAAATATTGGAAAAATTGCAAAATCTCAAAAAAATAGTAGCTAAATCCAAAACTCCCTTAATCATTTTTTCAAGAAATGAAATTGACGTATAAATCAAATTGTGGTTTAACCATTTCATAAATATCTGCCTCTTTTAAATTCTGCCTGTCAAATTCTTAATATACGTCGGACACATATGTGTGACGCTGCACTATGTGGATTACGCCACGTCAGACCCATATGTCCGACGCGACTATTATTCTCTCTAGCCATGTCACACAATAGTGGATGACAATAAATAGGATTTTACTACAACAATATGATGTATGGCCCCCATTGATATTTCTATAATAATGGTTTCGGCGCAGCTCAAAAATTAATTGAAAAAAAAAAAAATAGTTAAAAAAAAAAAATTATGTTATTATTGTAAATCATTTTACATATTGTTTTTAAAATGAAAAGATAAAATCTAAAACTTTAAAGTTGTTTGTGCTGATCTCCAAAACAGTCTAAACACATAAATGGCTGTTGAGGACAATCTGGGCAATACGTGTATACTTTTTTTGCCTTTTTTCTGGCCGTCTCTCTCCCTTCCATCTGTTTCATCCTGGCGTAACATAAAGTACATGTTCGACGTACTTTTGCATTACTTGCATTTAGTTTTATTTTTAGAACATGAATATTGTTAGATTTTGGTTTGATATGTTTTTCTGGCTTCTGTAAATTTAGAAGTGATGAAGTAATTTGTTCTCTGAACCATCGTATTTTTGCGTTATTATTTTTCGTAGCTTTCTTGTACACTACAAAAGCATTTACTACTGATAGTCCTAGTAAATATTCTATGCCTAGTTTGCGGTACCACTTTACACCCTTCCTCAAAGTGGCAGCATAAGAACAGTTTTGGTCTGATAAATCAATTCCAGCTTTTCCTTTGTTGTAAGCAAGTATAGCAATTGGCTTTTTCTTATTTTTCTTCACCAAGCGACGCTTAGAACCAGAGCTATTACTGGTTTAGGGTTGGTCGAGAACATCAGTTAGTGCTTGTCCGACATTATCTTGGTTTTGTTCTACCATTTGTGGACTATGCTTTGTCGACAGAATCCGTACATCGCGAGTATCGCGCCACTTGAGTACAACAATTTCATTTTGGTCTTCTCTATAAATTGCCTGGCCTTTTGCCAATTTGGCATCAAAAACTTCTTTGGGCATATGCTTTTTGTTTGCTCTTAGTGTACCCACAACGTGTGTATTTTTTCGTAAAAAGGAAAGTGCCAATTCATAGCTCGTATAGAAATTGTCTACGAAAAGTGTCCTACCTTGATGTAGCAAACCCATTGAAAGTTCTTCGCAAACTGATCGTCCCAGGCCCAGATTTTTGGCGTAAACCTCTGACTTTCCCGAATAAATCTTACTTGCCCATGTATATCCTTCTGTAGAACACAGCTTGAACAATTTTATTCCGTATTTATGGGCTTGGGGATATACTGTCGAAATATTAAGCGACCCCTCCAAGGTACAAGAGTCTCATCAATTACAAAATCCTCACCTGGATATAGAATTTCTTTGTATTTTTTTTCTAGGATATCTATACAAATTTGGAATGGTTTCATTGTTAGCGAAGTGAATATTCGCTAACATCACTTCGAATCGATTCCGCGACATTATCTTAAGGGCAACATTGTTTCTATAAATATCGTTTGTAGACCAGTATGGTGGAATACTACCAAGTCGAACAAGACCCATCCATACAAGAAGTCCCAAGAAATTTTTCATTTCATCATTATTCGTTGGAGTCCATTTTTTCAATCGACTTTCGCGCTTTAGTCTTTTTGCAGCCAATTTTGCTCTGCGTATCTGTTTGTTTCAAGTACGATAAGGTTTATCACTTCATCGTCAATAAAAAAACGGAAAGCATCAAACGGGGTGATACTTTGCGGGATATCCAATTGTAGGCCTGATTTTTCCGAAAAAGTAAATGTTTTATGACGACCTTCGTATTCGGACCAGACAGCATTTATAATCTCAGTGTCACTTATTACCACATCTTCCTCTTCTTCTTCTTCTTCTCTATTTTCTTCTATTGCTAGAGTTTCAAGAATTTTTTCTATGTTCTCTTCAAGTTCGTCATCTTCGTCATTTTCGGATGAGTTTGGAGAAGGATTATATATACGATCCTTCACAGAGTCATCAGAACTAAAATCTCCATCTTCTTCATCACTTTCTATCCTTTCGAGTATGTTTTCTACCTCAGTATCCGATAAAAATTTCCTTTTCGCCATTTCGTAAAGCAAATAGTACTGCACAATATAACGCGATTAACCGCTTTTACTTACTGAGCACGTAATAAAAAAAATATATATAGTGAACCTAATTTATTGCACCTGTTTTTGTCGTACACATATGTCCGACATGGCCCTGCATTAAAAAAAAATCGGGAGACGCCACGTCAGACATATATGTGTGACACACTTATTTGTAAAAAACTCTAAGCTGCTATACATTAAATATTACTGGTAGTAGCCTAAAGTCCAGTATTGACGTTTTCGAAGAGAATAATGCAAAAAAATGCTGTGGCCCCCAGCATCCCATTTCCTGAAAGTGCCTTGGCAGTCAATGTGTTAAAAATTTTACATGAAATTTTTCTTATAATAACTATTAAGTACATATTATTTCATTATGACCTTTGCCCTACACATTAACTTAAATATAAGATCATTGACTTCTTCCTAAACCTTCTGGCAACAATTTTTTAGGTTAATTACGTTTGACGAGCGCTGCGAGTGATACCCATGAATTCTGCGAACTATAACTCGGGTTAATAATGTATTGTGTGTGTCTTCAAATTACTACACGAGCCTTTGTAGTGTTTGTTATCAGAAGTGCGAGCACCATTGCCGATTGTTGAAAAAAAATATGTAAGAAATAATACTAAACGGACACAAGCATAATTTGTATTGTGTATTTTAGAGGCTCGTATGTACAAACACAAATTCTTCCGAGTGTGTGCGAGCAGATACAAAAACAATATTGTGTATTAACTACACCGAAACTAGTTTTTAGGCGAGCATATAAAATCATAAAAACGGGTGCTCGTTGCAGTTCTCTGACACAAACTAAAATATAGGGTTTGCCCAAAAGTGGGGAGTCATTGCGAATTTCATACCCGTATTTAATATAGTTTCATATAATAGGAACTTATATGATCTGTAAAATTTGTTGACAGTTTTTTTCTTTTTATTTCTTTTTACTTTTACCGAAAGTATTTTGGTAAATAGCAGATACACAAACTATAATATAGGGGTTGCCCAAAAGATAGTCCTTTTAAATGAGAAGTCATTGCGAATTTCATACTCGTATTTAATATAGTTTCATATAATAGGAACTTATATGATCTGTAAAATTTGTTGACAGGTTTTTTCTTTTTATTTCTTTTTACTTTTACCGAAAGTATTTTGGTAAATAGCAGATACACAAACTATAATATAGGGTTTGCCCAGAAGATAGTCCTTTTAAATGGGGAGTCATTGCGAATTTCATACCCGTATTTAATATAGTTTCATATAATAGAAACTTATATGATCCATAAAATTTGTTGGCAGGTTTTTTCTTTTTATTTCTTTTTACTTTTACCGAAAGTATTTTGGTAAATACCAGATACACAAACTAAAATATAGGGTTTGCCCAAAACATAGTCCTTTTAAATGAGGAGTCATTGCGAATTGCATATTTATATGATCTGTAAAATTTGTTGACAGTTTTTTTCCTTTTATTTCTTTTTACTTTTACCGAAAGTGTTTTGGTAAATACCAGATACACAAACTAAAATATAGGGTTTGCCCGAAAGTGGGGAGTCATTGCGAATTTCATACCCGTATTTAATATAGTTTCACGTAATAGAAACTTATATGATCTGTAAAATTTGTTGACAGGTTTTTTCTTTTTATTTCTTTTTACTTTTACCGAAAGTGTTTTGGTAAATACCAGATACACAAACTAAAATATAGGGTTTGCCCAGAAGATAGTCCTTTTAAATGGGGAGTCATTGCGAATTTCATACTAGTATTTAATATAGTTTCACGTAATAGAAACTTATATGATCTGTAAAATTTGCTGACAGGTTTTTTCTTTTTATTTCTTTTTACTTTTACCGAAAGTATTTTGGTAAATACCAAATACACAAACTAAAATATAGGGTTTGCCCAAAAGTGGGGATTCATTGCGAATTTCATACCCGTACTTAATATAGTTTCATATAATAGGAACTTATATGATCTGTAAAATTTGTTGACAGTTTTTTTCTTTTTATTTCTTTTTACTTTTACCGAAAGTATTTTGGTAAATAGCAGATACACAAACTATAATATAGGGTTTGCCCAAAAGATAGTCCTTTTAAATGAGGAGTCATTGCGAATTTCATATTTAATATAGTTTCATATAATAGAAACTTATATGATCTGTAAAATTTGCTGACGGTTTTTTTCTTTTTACTTTTACCGAAAGTATTTTGGTAAATACCCAATACACAAACGAAAATATAGGGTTTGCCCAGAAGATAGTCCTTTGAAATGTGGAATTGCGAATTTGGTATCTAATATAAGTAGTTTCATATAATAGAAACTTATATCGCACCTGTTCATCAAAAGTAAACTTATTGTTATTGCACAAAATTTCTTCGCAAAATTTCTTGTGAGTCGGTAATTATTTATAATGACCCCAACAACCCCAAACGTTTTGGGGTTGTTTTTTATTTTTTACGAGTAAACAAACGATTACCAAAGAAAGCATCAACTAAAAAACTGATGTCTGATTGCTTTTTTACTGCGTTACAAATACTCATTGGAGGCGTTTTGAAATCGTATACATTGTAAATGTTTTGTACAGCGGCGTTATGAAACAATATACTTAGCTAATTGCTTACAAAGCAATTAGCATTTTGGAAGTTAGCCTTTCTGCTACAGAAGAAGAAATATACTTATAGTTTGCTATCGCTAGAAGAGAGTGTTGAAGGCGTAAGGGAAGCTCAAGTGTTTGATTTTTGTGTTTTCCTTCCGACGGGGTTTGTTTGAATTTGGGACGATTTTCCGTCATCCCACGTCAAATTTGGTTTGTATACAGACCGGTTTCTTCTTTGTGCCATCTTCAGTGTTCTCTTGAATACCAAATCGTTTTTCTTGCTGTACGTTGTCTTTTGTATGGTTCGTTTTTTCTTCCTTTGGACCCCTTTGTGTTTCTCTCTCTCGTCCTTGTATGTTTATGTGTCTCTCTTTCTCTTTCTACCTGCTACCTGTTCCTCTCATTTTCCCTATATACCATGTTTGTGCTCCCTGTCTTTATAGCGTGGTGATTATTTAACTCAAGTGTTTTGGTTGCAAAATACATGTGCAAAACGAAATGCTGAACAATTGTGTGATATTGCCGTGCCCGATGGATACACATGCAAACTTAAATATAAAGCATCCTTGCAAGACAGCTAAAACAAATACAACAGGTTTGCTAGTGGATGAAATAGAAACTGAACAAAACCGTTATTACGGTGAAACCGTGGACGACGAAAATACGGCAGCTAACTCAAATAAGTAAGAAAACTTAAAAAAACTACAACAGATTTGCTGCTAGAAGAATCAGAAACTCAAAAAGACCTCAGCCGCCATTTCGGTGAATCACTTGAGATGTTCAAAGAGCATAGCAAGGAAGTTGAACATATGTACATATATTTAGAAAAATAATCACCACGTTAGAAATACGAGACGGACAGAACAAGTCCAAGTTTAACGTGGATACCCGCCGATATGGCATAACCACACGGTGCTCTTAACACTGTGTAAATACAATGCGTCTACCAACGCCCCCAGACGCAACAAATTGTCACACCTGAGTACCAATTCGAAACCATGCATTTGGACATGGCCTCCCCCTTGGTTAGGAGCGGAGCCTATCTAACACCCCTTCCGATCTATGGGTCACGGCACCCGGTTGCAATGCAACTCCACACCGAGCAAACGCCCTTCCCGCGTATGTTCGGGTTTCAACCACAGCCACCACGTGATCCCCGAAGGGGCCTCAACCAAAAACCAGTCTAGGACAAGTCCTAGGGGCTACTGGTTCCCGTGGTACCAGAAGAAGCCTCTGGTCAGACTACCAGTTGAACTCCAAACAGTTCAAAGGGACTGGCATCCCACACACAACAAAACACAAAAACAAAAAACATCAACAAAAAGGGCACCGACAACACCAACATTCAACAGCCGCCCTCACGAGCGACACTTTGCCCACAAATGGGACCGGCAAGGACAATAACGAACAAAATAACAACACTGAACAACGGCATCCTCACGGAAGACCAGTCATAAAAATGACACAGGAACCAACAAAATACAGAAAACAAAAACAGCAAATCAAAACAGCAACAGCACATCGAGGCACGAAATCAATCACACAATCCGCTAGATTCTTCCAGGAGTTGTCTACTGCATGCCAAAATCACAGCAGCGGAACACCTCCCCAGCCTCCAGGGAGACTGGCAAGGAGTCCCGCCACAAAACCATGGCCGCAGGGATAACCCAAGACACCAAACACGACAGTAGGGTCCAGCAGCAACAGCAACAGAGGCAACGAATGATCGCATCTGGAGGCCACAAACTACGGACCAATACGCCTACGACGAAAGGCCGCATCGGCAAACTCGCCCATCCTGGCAAAAGCCACGTCGTCCGATAAAACACGACTGACGTCACAAATCGCCCCATCAACAACAATACGCATACCGGAAAGATCCCTGACGTCACGATACAGTGGGCAATCCACCAACACGTGCCGCCAGTCCTCGATGTCCGCACCACAACGACAGGCAGGGGAATCAGACAAGCCTCTCCGATGCAAAAATGCATTCAGGGAGCCATGTCCGGTCAGTAAGAATCCCAGATGCAAGCCGAAGCCAAAATCTGGGTGTTCCCTCACAAAGGTCGGATCACGCACGAATTCGTACGTTACCCTACCATTGTCACTGTTCTAGCACCTGTTTCTCCAAATGGAGACAAGATGATCGTCCAAAGCCGCAGCAACCTCACCCAAACCACCGCCCACCAAATCAGAAGCAGAAAACCAGTCATGCCCAAGAAGCGGTAGTCCCCGCTTGATCTTAAAGGCAATAGCTCGTCGTATCACCTCCAAATCAAGGGGGCCACACCCAGCAAAACCTGAAGAGCATCCGTTGAGACTGTTCGACAGACCGGCATGCAAGCAAGCATAGCAACCCTCTGGCAAGATAATATCTTGTTCCTGCCCGCAACAGACATAACCACCTCGTACCACACGGCGGAGCAATAAGCTGCACAAGCAACAAAAAGCCCACCATAAATGGTACGTGTGGCACGCCTGCTGAGGCCCCAGTCACTCCTAAGAATGCGCCTAGCTTTACCCACAACGGCATTCAGCTTGTCCCTCACGTAGACAGGATGAACCAAAAAGTTCATTCTCTCTGCCACCATTACTCCCAGATATTTGACCTTGGTCACATATCTGAGACTAATGCCCTTGAGCAACATCATCACAGTTTTGTCCATGGCCATACCAACCCCAACATGGTCGCCCCACTCAGTCACAACACGCATGGCTTGTTCACCTTTTGTCTCCAGTTCAGCACGAGACTGACCTTCAATTAAAATCAACAAGTCATCCGCATATGCGCACAGCCTGTAAGACACAGCCAGTTGCCGCAACAGAGGATCCATCATGAGGTTCCATATAAATGGACCACATATGGAACCCTGCGGACAGCCCCTGGCCACATCCTTCCAGACCGTATCGCTGGCGCCTACCACACAAGCCTTCCTGCCGCTGAAGTAGCTACTCCATAAGGGTAACTCTCGACAGCCAACAACACGCAACCTATCGAGAATTACACCCCCCGAGAGGTAGTCAAACGCTTAACATGCAGCCACGCATCCTCAACGGACCTCCCCTCCCTGAAACCAAACTGGTACTCAGAGAGGCCAGCATCGTCGCACTCTTTCAGTCGCGTCACCATTATCCTCTCAAGTACTTTTCCAAGTACCGGGAGGAGACTGATGCCGCGATAAGAGCGAGGATTGCTCCTTACCCTATCAGGAGACTTCAAGAGCACAACAACACGTGCCTGTTTCCAAGCCCCAGGGAAATAGCCCTCACTCAGACACTTCCTGTAGACCATCTCCAAATACTCCGGTATCGCCTTCCAGATGCTTTTACACATCTGCCCAGTCATACCATCAATACATGGAGATTTCCTGCTCCTGATCCGGCAAACACAGGCAGCCAACTCCGATCTTTCCAGAGTCGGTGGGCCAACCTCCTCCCTAATGAGAGGAGGACGATTGACCCGTTCCTCATCCGGAAAGAACGAATCCAGCAAAACAGACATACAATCCCGCCAGGCTGTGAACACGGCGTCACCAACCTGCAGAGATTCCACGCCATGTTCCCGATCCCTACCGCGGCAAATACGATACACCTCGCCCCATGGATCGTTCCCATTCGTGCGCACAAAAGCCCTCCACTCATCCTCTTTCACCCTTTCGATACAAGCCTTATAGGATCTCAGGCTGGTCAGATAATCAGCTTTACGCACAGGAAGATCCCCAGCATTGGAGCGCCTGGCCCTCTGAAACAATCTTCGGAGGCGCCTGACGCTCCTCCGCATAGCGTCCAGCTCATCAGTCCACCATCTGACACGACGCGGCCTAGTCATACGACAACGACCGAGAAACGTGTCATTTAGTGAACACATCCACTGATCTATCTGCCCAATATAGTTCGGACGACTGGGCGCAAGCCCAGGCATCTTACTGAACCACATGCGAGAGCATGCGTTCGCATCAAGGCCCAGGATAGCAGGAGTGTTACTCGCTTGTAGTAACATTGTACCCTAAATAACGGTCCAACGGAGCACTAGGCGGACAACAAACGCTAACGAGAAGCAAGCGACCGAAACGACCCTCAACCGCGACACAAATCCCCCATGGCGCACGACACACAACGGTGCAATCGACCGTAGGATCGTCAACAACGACGGCCGAGTTCCCCGGAGAATTTGCAAAAACGCGCATCGCAGCTGGTAACCCCCTGACACCACCATTCGCAAAGTAAGGCTCCTGCAAAAGTGCAAAAGAAGCCCCCTTACGCCTCATCGACTGGCCAAATTCGCACGTAGCCGAATACGCCCTTTGCAGGTTCTGCTGAACAATGAAAATACTCTCCATGTTTAGTGTCTCCAGCCAGCCCTAGCAACCATAGCCCCATAAATTAGGCATGCCATCGACAACATCCTGTGATCAGCCGGTAGGCCCTTAAACTCGCAGTTCCGGCACCTAATGTTATTCGGGCAGCTGGACGCACGATGACCCGCGACACCGCACCTCAAACATGTCTCTTCGCGCCTCTTGCACTCCTGCACACGATGGTCGAAACCGAGGCACCTGTAGCAACTTTGGATGGCATCCTGGGGCCGGACATGGAACCGGAACCACTTAATGTACGCACCAGTGCCCGAGAGCTGCTCAGCCACCTTACTAGTACACTCGAGGGTGACGTTTACAAAATCACCGTTGGCCGTTCGCCAGGGAGAGCTAACCAGACGTACACTCTTACAGAAAACTTCAGGTGTCATTACCTCCTTCAGATTCAGGGCGTAAAGCTCCTCCATAAATTCGTCCGGTGTTATCTCAGCGTGAACCCTCTGGACCACGACCCTCGGGCCCAGCTTGTCGTTCACCGACACCTCCAGCCCCACCTCAGCAAACTTAGCATTCGCAGCAATCCTCTGCCTCTCGGCCACCGAGGGAGTACGAATAACAGCACCACCGGATTTAATGGGACGCACACCATGGACCCGCACGCCAAGCGTAGGTCCGACCTCGCTCACAACCTTCTTCACCACCTCTTCGGACGAAACACCCTTGCCCTTCACCACAACAGACCATGTCTCCACCGGCTTGGGAGCAACCGGCGGAGAAAAGACAGCAGGTGCCATTAAAGACTTGGGAGCAGCAGGGACAGGATCACGCCCAGCAGCCTTGGCAGCAATACCGACAGTCGGTCCAGTGGAAGCATCCAAGCGGCCTCTCAATCGTTCATTCTCCGCGATCAACTTCATCAGCAGCGACTCATATCTCGTGGAGATATCTAACACGCCACGAGCGGTCACTGCATTCACCCCCTCCGCAAAAACAATATCCATCGATCCACTCGTCACCCTCTTCATCTCGAGGATGGACCCCTCTGCACGCTTCTTCCTGCCCTTCTTCCTAGGAACAACAACCTCAGTGTCAGTGGTCACATCCACGGCAGACGATGCGTAACCGCGCTCCGTAACATCGCCAACGCCAACAGCAGCAGCAACAGAGCGCCCCCTGGATTTAGGCGATCCAGCCTTCATCCGCTTTATACGCACAGCACAAGAGCCACCCGTCCCCGAGTCGCTAGGAGCAGCAGCAGCAACCGGCAGCGCATCAGGCAGCGACACCACGTTCACCTCATCAGCCGCAGCATCATCAGTATCGATGAAACTCTTCCTCTTACCACTCATGGTAAGGAATAATACAAAAACAAAAAATAATAAATTTACTCACCAAAACGGCAACACCGACCAAGGAAAAATCCAAAATGGCAACACCGACGGTTCCCAAAAATAATCCCAGAAAAATTTCCAGGAAAATCCCAAAATAAAAATTCAAAAGTTCACTACGGTAACTCCGAACCGAAAAAATAAAAACACCGCGCTGGCAACTCCGAAAAATAAACAAAAGGTTCCACGCGTATTCACGAACCCCTATTTCGCAATTTCAGTAAAATGTCCGTAACTTATTCAGATCTCGACGATCTATACCTCGATGAAGAGGTCTCAAAGAGATCTATCCAACGATGTATATTTCACTACAGTCCAAATAAAAATTCAAAAGTTATTAAAAGTACAAAAATCACACACACACGTACGTATGCAAAAAATACACAAAAATATAATTAATTATATTCTTGTGAAAACACAATGAATTACCAAAATTCGAACACTCCCGAATGCAGAAAATTTTCCACGACCGAACTATATATGATTTAGCGCTCAATTAACGAAAAAACCCGCACAAACTTTTACTTACGTGATTTTACTAAGACGAATGAACCGATCCTTTCAACTTCAACTATGTAAGGGACGAGACGGACAGAATAAATTGCTTGCCCAAACAATACGGCACAACAAGGCGATGGAAAAAAATGAGAGAAAAGGAATTAAATAACAATTTAGAATTGCTGCAGCGACAAATCCAATTAGAGGAATTAAAAACACTGTGTGTAATTTTTTAAGTCGTGGCAAAATAACCACTACGTGATAAAAAACTAAAAAAAAGACCCGTGTCTCCCAATTTTTCCCAAAGTCATGCACTGTTTTTATGGTCCGCCAAAGATTTGGGGCCTCGGTATCATTTTCGCAAAAAAGTGATCATTTTCTCGGGCTGATATCTTGCAAACCGTTCCGAATTTCGATTTACTCTCTGAGGCAAACTTGTAGCTTTTGTCATAAAGAACAAAAATTGCGAACATATAAAATCAAAAAAAAAAAAAAAAAAAAAAAAAAAAAATTCACCTTCCAGATAAAAATCGCAAAAAAATTAAAAAAATCGATTTTTTTGCCTTTTTCTCTTGTTCAGGTCCATAGGTAGAAAACCGTTCAAAATTCAAGGAAACTATACAGGTAAAGGGAAAATGTTTTGAAGGAAGACCTTTTTTAATTTTCTTATGTTGGCAAGTGTTGGATCTAACCGTGTACAACACTAGGTGGATTTGTACTGGGCTTCCACTAGCCGTTCATTTAAGCACTCGAAATGCTATAGACATTCAGGCACATTAGATGCCTTTGAAAATTAAAGAAGAGTGTTGAAGTTCTAAATTAATTCTGTTTTATTTCTGACAAAGTTTGAGTTTATATAGTGTTTTTTACAATTATCTACATTTATCTAAAATATCATGCATTTCATTCATTTACTCATATTAACCTATGTAACACAGTGTTCGACTGTTCACCTATGTTACTATTGCATTTACCGATCGATTAATCAATCAGTGTTCAGCATAGTCATCAATTTAACACAAAAATGCATTTCTCCTATTTATGATATTTGACATATCAAGAATAGAAATGAAATTTGACTTGCTATTGAATACCCCTTAAGTACGGTCAAGTACCCAGGCAATGAACTGCATATGGAGTAAACTGAAGGTACTCATGTTTCGCTTCGACGTAGGTCTGTGGGCAAATGAATGAAATGTTAATAATGTTACAATGTGTGTGTTGACCATATGTGTCATAATATTTTGTGTGTGTCTAAAAATATACAAAACGATATCTTAAGAATTTGTTTTGGTTTTTTACAATAATGTGTGACGTATTTTAGTGGAAATTATAATTACAAAAAATGAACTAAACTAAATATGACTGTACATCACACCCTTACCCTTAAGATAAAATTTATGAAGTTTTGAATAAATTTAAATCTGAATACAAATTAGTAGTTTTAATTTTTTGTATTATATAATTAATATGTTGTTTTCTTAAGGTATGATTTATGAATATAAATTTATGTGATACGAATATGTATATACGTATATATTTTTTTTTATTATTTTTTTTTTTTTTTTTTTTTTTATATTGTTTTTTTTTTTTGTACAATTTTAATGAATTATTGTGAAAAAGTCTTTCTTTATTATTTATTTCTAATATTGAATTACAATTTTGTCTTTCCAGTATTTTATATGGACCAATGTAGGGACTCTGATTTTTCTTTCTACTTTCTAGTTTTACTAGTACTAAGTCTCCTACATCAAAAGAACTTTTTATCATCTTTTTATCATATTTTAATTTTGATTTCTCTTTTGCTATCTTTATTAAATTTTTAGCGTTATCTAATGCTCTTTTAATTCTAGTCCTAAGTTCGTTAGCATAATTTTCTAAATCATAAACTTTAGTATTAGTGCATAATGCATCTGTAGGCAGAGTTGGTAATTTGCCAAAAATCAACTGGTATGGGGAATAATTGTTATTTACATGAGGTGTGGTATTATACGCAAATGTATAATAAGGTATCCACTTGTCCCATTCTAAATCTTCAACAAAGTTTAACATATATTCATTTAATACTCTGTGATTTCTTTCTAGCGTTCCTATAGATTGATGGTGATATGGTGCTGAAAATTTCTGGTCTATTTTTAATAGTTTGCATACTTCATTCATTAATTCATTTTTGAATTCAGTGCCTCTATCTGATTTTAATATTTTAAAGCAACCATATTTCAAAATAAACTGTTCTACAAGAGTTTTAGCTATATTTTTCGCTTCTTTTGTTTCTATAGGGCATGCTACAACATATTTTGTTAATACGCATTGCATCGTTAATATATATCTATAATTATTAGAAATTCTTAATGGTCCTACAGTGTCTATTTCTATTACTTCAAAACTATTACTTGGGGTTTCGGTGATATTCATTTCCTCTTTAATGTGTCTAGTTTGTTTGTTTCTTAAACATTTATCGCAATTTACAACGTAATCTCTAACCATTTTTCTCATATTTTTCCAAACATATCTTTGTTTGAGTCTTAGTACAGTTTTTCGAATGCCTAAGTGTCCTGACAATGGTGAGTTGTGGAATTCTTCGATCAATTTATTTTGTAATTTTTTATTTTTTATATATTGCAAGGGTTTATACAAGATGATATTCAAGCTCAAGTTTTTATATTTTTTAGATTTTAATAATCTTTGGTATACCTCATCATAAATTCTTTTCATATATTCTACTGATATCAGTTTAAAAATTTCATCATCGCTAGCTAATGCGAGATCTTTCATATTCTGCTTATGCATATAGATTATCAGCTTCTCTAGAAACAAAACGTATTTTGCAAGATCATCACTAATATTCATATGATAGCTATTATTTATATATTCAATGGTACCATTTAATTTATCTTTATTTATACCGGTATTAATTTTAAACTTTAATTTGTGCACATTTTTAATATCTTGTAATGATGTACATTCCCATATGTTCGTATATTTTAGTTGTTGGGATATGTCCTTCTCATCTGAGTTGTTTACAGTTGTTTTACCCTTTGCGTTCATTCCACGTGTAATTGCTAAGATTTTTGTTGGTTTGGTATCATCATCTTCTATTGGAATCATGTTTTTTAGCATATCAGAATCTATTTTAATTCTAGATAATGCATCAGCATTTGTATTAATTTTTCCTTTTTTATATACAATTTCAAAGTCATAATCTGATAAATCAATCCGTACTCTAGTTAATTTAGAGGAAGGGTTTTTATGTGTAAAAAGTGAAACAAGAGGCCTGTGGTCAGTTACTACTATGAATCTTCTACCATGTAAATATGGTCTAAAGAATGCAATGCCCCAATGTATAGCTAGTAATTCTTTTTCTATTACAGGTTTATTAATTTCGTGTTTATTCAAAGTTCTGCTAGCATAGGTTATTGGCAAATCTCTTCCTATTTCTCCCTGCGATAAAATTGCACCTAAAGCGTAATTTGAAGCATCTGTCGTTAAAATGAAAGGTTTTTCAAAGTCTGGGTATTGTAATATTGGTGAACTAATTAATTTTTGTCTCAGTACGTCAAATGTTTGTTGACACTTGTCTGTCCATTCAAATATTTTTCCTTTCTTCGTCTGATCGTTCAGACATTTTGTTAATTCAGCGAAATTTTTTATAAAACGTCTATAGTAATTACAAAAAGCTACAAATCGTTTTACCTCGTCAGCATCTTTAGGTACCGGATAATTTTGAATTGCTTTGTGTTTTGCTGGGTCTGTCTTAATACCATCTTTTGTTATTAGATGACCTAAATAAACAACTTCTGACTTTAAAAATACACATTTTTTAGCGTTTAATTTTAAATTGTATTTTGATAAACGTTCAAAGACCTGTCTCAAATTGTCATTGTGATGTTTCAAGCTACATCCAAAAATTATGATGTCGTCTACATATAAAAATGCTTTACTATCGAGACCTGAAAGTGCTATTGTAAGCATACGTTGGAAACTATTTGATGAAATTTTAAGACCAAAAGGTAATCGTTTAAATTGATAATGACCGTTTGAAGTTGAAAATGCTGTTGGTTTTCTTGAATCTTTATCTAAACTAATTTGATGAAACGAACTTGTCATATCTAGTGTTGAAAAATATTTTGCCCTTCCTAATTTATCTAATACATCTTCAATTCTTGTAAGTGGAAATTTATCATTGACTATTTTCTTGTTTCGTTGCCTAAAATCTACTACAAGTCGCCATTTCTCTTTGTCTCCGTCGCTTTTCTTTGGTACAACAAGTAATGGTGAGTTGTATGGACTAGTTGAATGTTCAATAATATCATCATCAAGTAATTTTTGAACTTGTTGATCGATTTCTTCTATTTGAGTATGTGGAAGTCTATAATTTTTAATGTAAACTGGCGTTCTATCTGTTAAATTGAGATGTTGTGTATAGAAGTTATTTGCTGTTAAAACGTCTCCTTCTAAGTGAAATATGTTTTGATAGTCTTTGAAAATTGTTATCAATTCATCCGTTGCTTTACTGTCATTATTGTCAATTTTCAACGTTTGTAATAGTTTGCTAAATCTGTCTTTATTGTTATTTTTATTGTGATTTTGTGATTTGGTGAGAAAAACGTATTTATGTAATGGTTCTATTTCAAAATTAATATTTTTTAATATTACATCTTCATCTGTTGTATTTAGAAATTTAACATGACTAATGCCTTTTCCTGGTACTATTGTATTTCCTACAAAAATTCCTGATTCCAATTCTTTGCTTAAAATAATGCTATCCTCTGTTAAATTTAACTGTATCGGGTGTATTAATTCAGATCGTTTTTCTATTTTAATGTAGTAATCTCTATTTATTCTAGATTTCATGGGAATTGTAATTTCTGTTTCTTGTAAAGTTAATGAAATCGTGAATGTTTCATAATCTATTTTGCATAAAAATGTTGTGAAAAAATCTCTCCCTAAGATTCCGTCCGTTGGTATTGGAAAGTTATCATCGACTATGTGGAAATTGTGTTCTGATTCTTTATCATATAAATTAAAACTTAATTCTGTGATTCCAATAGATTTAATTTTTTCATCTGTTATACCAGAAAATGAACATGATTGTTCTTTATCAACAAATAGGTCTTCACATAATTTACCTAATTTACATAATGAAATATCTTGATTGAAGTGAACTTTTAAGACCATTGAAATCATTAATTTCGCTAGTACCTATAGCAGTTCTAACACTTGGTGTTAATTTCACATTAATGACAAAATCTATGAGCAGAATTTTCGCGTCAGGTGTTAAAGAATTGTAAATTATTTCAACTATTTTCAAAAATGATGTTAAATCCTTAAAATTTCCAGAAAATTCTGGTATACTTTTTAGTGATAGCTCTAAATTGAATGACGCCATTTTCACTGTAGAGTTTGAACTTGAACTTGAATTTTTAGTAGTTAAGTTAGAGTTTTCAGTTTCTATTTCTGTATCTAACACGCTATGAGTTGAATCTGTTTCCAATTTTTCAATTTCTTTTTCTGAGTTTTCAATTTCTTTTTCTGCAACTGACATGTTATGAGTTGAATCTGTGTCCAATTTTTCTAATCCTTGTTCTAACAATGTCTTTGCTTTTTCATAGTATTTGTAAAATTTCTCAATGGAATCTTTTTGTATTTCTCTACCAGTGCTAAACTCTATAAATTGTTTTTTAATTAGTTCTACTTCTTCTAATTTTAAAATTAATGTTCTCTTAGTGTATCCTCTGCTACCTGATTTTCTCAAATTGGTGATAATTTTATTCAAACTTTCTATCAATTGGCCCATTTACAAATCATTTTAATATTTTTTTTTTTTTTTTTTTTTTTTTTTATAATTTGATCTAATATCTATTTTTATTACTTAAATAATTTTTTCCTTACACAACATTATTGTTTATTTTCTTATTAACATAGCTTTTATAATATGCGTTTAGTTTTAAGATGCATATAATTATTATAACAAGGACAATTACAATTGTTGTTATTTGCCATAGTTCTTCGTCATTAGTTTTAATATCTGTAGATTTTTGTGTATTATTAGTATTACTACCTACTTCATACCCTGCGATTGCAATCAGAATTGCATTTCCGATTTTACTCCACAATCCCATTTGGTCAATTTTTACAATATTATTTTTTAATGAATTCTTATTTTTACGATTCTTCTTTGGATTACTAATTTTTAGTTAAGTCCTTTAGTTCCTCATATAACTTTCGTTTGTATTCGCCTTCTGCCAAGGGAATTAGACGTTTAAGCTCTTTGATTTTCTTATTTAGCTTAACTTTCTTTCCTCCTCTGGAACGTGGTTTTTTAGTTTCAACTTTTGCTGTTCCTTTTTTTTGGATTTCTTGCCTTGTACTGTTCAATCGTTATAGGTTGAGGACCGTGGTTCTTCGGCGTAGGAACGTATACTGGACCCTGGATCTGTTGTCCTTCTGTGGGATCATAGGCAAGCAACTCCCTATATAACTTTTCAAAAATTCTATGGAATTCGGGTTCCATGTAGTGTAAAGGTTAGACAGCAGCTACTCAGAAAATTCTAGTTGAGTCAGGCAGGATCGCCATATACAGGTAAAGGGAAAATGTTTTGAAGGAAGACCTTTTTTAATTTTCTTATGTTGGCAAGTGTTGGATCTAACCGTGTACAACACTAGGTGGATTTGTACTGGGCTTCCACTAGCCGTTCATTTAAGCACTCGAAATGCTATAGACATTCAGGCACATTAGATGCCTTTGAAAATTAAAGAAGAGTGTAAAAGTTCCAAATTAATTCTGTTTTATTTCTGACAAAGTTTGAGTTTATATAGTGTTTTTTACAATTATCTACATTTATCTAAAATATCATGCATTTCATTCATTTACTCATATTAACCTATGTAACACAGTGTTCGACTGTTCACCTATGTTACTATTGCATTTACCGATCGATTAATCAATCAGTGTTCAGCATAGTCATCAATTTAACACAAAAATGCATTTCTCCTATTTATGATATTTGACATATCAAGAATAGAAATGAAATTTGACTTGCTATTGAATACCCCTTAAGTACGGTCAAGTACCCAGGCAATGAACTGCATATGGAGTAAACTGAAGGTACTCATGTTTCGCTTCGACGTAGGTCTGTGGGCAAATGAATGAAATGTTAATAATGTTACAATGTGTGTGTTGACCATATGTGTCATAATATTTTGTGTGTGTCTAAAAATATACAAAACGATATCTTAAGAATTTGTTTTGGTTTTTTACAATAATGTGTGACGTATTTTAGTGGAAATTATAATTACAAAAAATGAACTAAACTAAATATGACTGTACATCACAAAACAATCAACTACAAAAATTTACCTAAGATCTCAATAAACAAATTTCTACAACATATAAACTCCCTGGGAATAATTCTGAACACCGTTTAGGTAGCGCAAAAAGAAAAAGGATTATTTTCACCTGAAAAATATAATATACGGTTGACAGGTGTACAAAAAGAATGGGTTAAGTTCACCTTACCCGAGAAATATAATACCCCTGTATGTAGTGTGATCTGGTTACGCGAAGATCCAAAATGATGGCTTTGGATTTCCTGACCCATTTTACAACTATAGTTCTCACTGAAGTCGACGTGTAATACAGCCTCATTGGTTTTTAATTGATCGATACAGCTCCAATATGCTTTATTTTGAGTGCGAATGTTAAATATATGTTTTTTAAAAACTTGTAATTGAGAACTAAATTTCTCTGCTAATAGCGATGTTGTTGTGGTATGCTCTTCTCGTATCATTTTAATAGCAACAGTTACTTTTTCATTTTTTTCGGACCGCTCTTTTCGAATCCATTCTTTCCAGGCTACTTCAGATTCATTTTGAATACTTAAAGTGCAAGTTTTATTTTTGCATGAGGTGCATTCATTGTACATGCATCTTTTGCTGTTCATATCGCAAACTACAGACATTAATAATTCATTTAAATTGCTGACATGAATTGCATTAATTTGTTTCAAAGCGGACAATTTGAATTCAAAGTTTGAATGGAGTTTGCATGCACATGTATCTCTTGATGCAACTGTTGGTGAAACCACATAAAATGGACGATGAGCAGCAAAATATGAATAAGAATACCGACCTCCTTCAGACTTATACTTTTTGTAGATATTTTGTAAGGTATCAAGAAGATATCGTTTTTGTAATTTCTGTTTTAATTTAGTTCTAGTTTCTTTCTTGCCAGCAGTAACACAAACCCAATAATAACCTGCCAGTGAATTTTTTCTATCAAACTAAAGCTAAAACTATCAAAAAAAGTTAAACTTTTAAAACAAAAAACACGCTTAATAATTTTGGCCAGCTTTTTGGGTCAAATACTCCTCTGTGCTCCGTTGTAAATGGTGATACTTGCTTGATTTTCCGATTGTATTGCTTTTTTGTTGCATTTTGTTCTACCCAGTTATATTGAAATATTTGCATGTATGATTTTTGTAATCTGTCTATTTTCGTTTTCGTTTTTCAGTTTAATTTCTTTTTTATGCTTTCAACAATTTTTTTTTTTATTTTTTTTAAGTTGGTTTGTTAACTCGGAAATGTTGTGGGAACCTGTAAAGAATTTATTTATATAGTACATACTGCCAACAATACTTCATGTTTTTACTTACATTACGTCCGAAAAACGCAATGGATTTGATTCATCTCTCAAGTTTCTTCTTTTTATTTTCTCTAATCGGTTTTTTTCTTTTTCTAATAACTTAAATCGGAGCGAAATATTAATAATTTTCTTTAATTAATTATATTAGTATAAAAATACGCGTCAAGAATAAAATTATGTATGTACATACATATGTATATCAATTCACAATAGAATGTGCGATGCCAAATTATTGTTCATGGGAATAAAAAGTTTGTTCCCTAGTATTTATTCCCTTGAGATTCGCGATAAGGGTGAATGTCTTTTTCTTTCCTACACAATTTTTTCTCTTCCTGATGTAAGTCATATTCCTCTTTTAAACGAGCTTTGTCGTCGGCATTTGAATTTATGAAACATTCGCAAAGGTCACATTGATATTTCTTTGGCTTAAAAAAAATAGTGAATTCTTCCCTAAATATTCTATAAAACATCATTTTGCTTCCGACGGATTCGATCGTTGTTTCACGCCCTTCTTTGTAATCTCTGTATAAATCTGATATACTTCTTCCACTTTCAATGTATTCACGGGTTGTCTGGGCTCTTAAATAATGAGACTCCACCCTTGGTGTATTATTTATAAATGCCCGCATAATGTTCTTAACTTCTGGATTTACAGTAACACGATTATTGTGCCTGCCACGGTGATTGATATCCAAAAACCCGTCATCACCCATTTTTTTAATAGTTGTTTTTATTACAATGTCATTTACATATATCAAGAGTAGCTTCGAAAAAAGTTTTGCATACCCTATTTTTTGGAATTTACTTCTAAATAAAAGGCACTGTTCAATCTTCGGAAATCTTGGCCGCATAAATCTATAATTCGGCTTTATTGGTGTTATGTAGGGTTGCCAAAATTAAAATTTGGTAAAACAGTACATCAACAAAAAAAAAAAAAAAAAAAAGTACAATAAAAAAAACAGTACATTTTCTTTTAATAAAAACATAACATTTTATTCCAGTAAACATATTTAAACATAAGAAATTACATAAAAATAACAAACAAAACAAAAACATGAGATCATAACTGAAACTACGGAATACTTTAACAAGTATTAATAAAACTTTAAATTTTATTTAGTTAAAAAATATTCGTAAATTCATGAATAAAAAAATTGTGTATTATTTAAAAAATTGCATAGGTATATTAAATTTTCTCCTTGAATAAAGAATTGTAATAAATCACGAATTAATAAAAAAAATTAACTAGCCAGTTAATTATTAATCGAGTTAAAAATAGTAATTGAAAATGATTACAAAAAAGGAATACCTAAAATAATAAGTATTATAAAAATATACATATATTTGTTTTTTTTTCTCTATAAACTAATAGTTGGATAATACAATGATGTTAAGAAAGAAACAGTGTATTTAATAATAAACACAATAATGTAAATAATGATAAGAAAATATAATTCAAATTTCATCGTCCTGCCCAAAAAAGTATTTGCCAGTTAAGTCAGGCATTTCGTTCACCTCATCACCATATCCATCTGGACTTGGCATGTAAAATTTTGTGGTTCCGAACACTAAAGATGGGTCTTTGCGTAGCTTAGTTGCTTGTTTTGCATCCTTTCCCATTCTAATGGTGTAATCCATATCCCCAGCATATCTCCAAAACTTATATGCTCCTTTTGTAATTTTTTTGATTAAAGAATTGAGAAACATTTAAATTAAAAATGTAAATTTTAAAATAAATAAAAAACACCAGTGAACATCGTTGATTATGTAAAATTGAGACATTCTAATTACCATTATTCAATCCATGATAATAAAAAAAAAAGATTATTTTTTACAGCGCAAATATTGCTACAAGCGTGACAAATAATTTTTAATAAAAAAAAAAAATAATAATAAAAAATAGCAAAATTAAATTCAGTTATGCCAAAAAAAAAATAATAATTTTAATATCGACTTGGAATCGGTCTGTCTCAATTATTTAGACTCAATAACTAGTCTTCACTGGGAGATGGTAGGAATATATAGTTTACCTAAATAAAAACACTTTAAAAGTTATCTTATAAATATTTATCATTTTTTGGTACATCTTTTAAAATACCATTTTTTCCATCTTCAGTTTTCAAAAACTTTAAAAATTCGATACAGGTATAATCGTAGTTAGTTTTTATAATAAGTTCACTTTCCAAGTTTTCTATTAAGAGTCTGTTTCTCTTTTTTTTCTCAAAAATGAAAACATGCAGCTAAATATTCTTTCTGTAGCGGCATTGGAATGAGGAATGGAAAAAATAAAATTACATATTTTTTCAAAATTGGGAAACGTTCCACTGTTTAAAAACGCTTTCCATTTTTCTTCTACGGTTGTTTCTTTTTTTACGTTTTCAGCAAAAGTTTTTAAAGAAAAGAACTCATGAAAAAGTAGATCCATATCAATATTTTTGATACCGAACAATTTAATCACTTCAGTAAAATCGTGGAAAGATATGTGAGAATTCAAATTGAAGACACTGAGTTTTTCGAATTTATTATTTTTTAAATCGAAATGTTCTTCGATGTATGTTATTATGTATGAAAGAACTGCTTCGGCTCGTCTTTTAAACAATGATATTTCCTGTGGATCATCACAATTTCTCCAGACGGTTTCAGCTAAGTAACCATAAAACTTCTCGCTCTTTTGTTGTTCAAATTTGTCGCGAAGCTGCATAACTATTTTGAACATATCTACGATAACAAGGGTATCCTCCTCCAATTTTTTTATAGACGATGATAATGCAACTCCAATATTGTGTATAAATCCTAAATAAGCTTTGGAACTTTCAGACTCAAAAAATTCCCTTAAAACGGCTGAACAATCATCTTTGGAAAGAAAATATCTTTTTATGGGTGCATAGTTTTTCAATAATCGTTCCACTGCAGGGTTTAAACTAAGCCATCTCGTTGGTACATGGCGAAGCAATTCACTCCATTCTAAGTCAAAAAATTCAAAAAACTCTTTGAGATTGGATGTTCTTTTTGTCGATGAGCTAAACTCATTAAAAACTTTAATTACATTATTCTCTATATCGAACTTCATAAGTTTTAATGCATTTTTAAACGCATTGTTTATGATGTGACACAAACATCCAACACCTATGATATCTGGGTTACATTTTTTAAGCTCAACAAAGACGCTTTTTTGCAGCCGAAGTTGACATTAGCATTATCTGCACAAAAACTAATGACGTTGGCTAAGTTTAAATTGTTATTTTCTAATTTTGACTTTATAGACTCTGCAATATCAATTGATATTTCGGTACTTAAATTATAAAAATTCAACAGTTTTGTATTAACACCCGAATGTTTACAAAAATACCGTAAAACTAAAGGAAACGTTTTTATATTTCCTTTATTTGACGCGTCGGTCGATATAGAAAATGGGCGGTCAAAGGCTAGGTCATCTAACACTGTTTTAATGGCATGCTTAGCCAGGATGTTTGTTGTATTCTTTGACATCTTTGTCCTACCACATTTGAAATTGGACGCCACATTTGAATCGGCAAACATCTCCTTAAGTAGCTTGCTGCTGCAATCTGCAGATTTGTAGCTGTGACTATGTGACACGGTATGATACGTGAATGCAGCCTCTGCTGCTGAGATAGCCTGTTGTGCTCATTCTGTACCTTTGCTGGAATTATGGGTTAAAAAGCAACTTACAGATTTTTGGTACCTGTTTCCCATATTTCGTATGTGTTTTGCTGTCTTCAAATGGCGTTTGACATCGGCAATACCCCCATTAGCAATAGAAAAACAAGCGCCGCAAGATATGCATTTTGCCATAAACTCGTCATTAGCTCTAGTAATCCAATTAAAGTTGCTTTTCCAGCTATCTTGGAATTTGTTTTTACGCCGTGCTCTCTTTTTTTTTTTTTTTTTTGTTTAGAAGATGATCGACAACTTACTTCTTCAACATCTGTACTCGAGCTATTTAATAATATATCATCTGAAATATTCTCCTCGCTTTCCATTTCTGAAAATGTATTTTTTAAACTAGGATAAACAAAAATTCGAAATATATCTTACCGTGGTGTAAAATGTCCGCTAAGTTAAATCTTCTCGCAATATATATGTACATATATTTATTATTCAGTTGATTGTGCTGTTTCTTTTGTTTGGATTATGATAATAACATAACAATGTTGTAAACATTTGACGTCTTTTGTAACAGGGTGTTTCAAGTCATAATTTTTTTTTATACACAAAAATTTTTGTGATCAAACACTGAAAAATATTTTTTTTTTTTTTTTTTTAATAACAAAAAGAAAGCAGTACAAAAAAACAGTACTTTTTGGTACTGTTTTAGGTGCTATGCAGAAAACAGTACATTTGAAAAAAAAAACAGTACGTGTACTGCGAAAAACAGTACGTCTGGCATCCCTAGTGTTATGTGACTCACAATAAATTCTCGTTGTTGTTGTGAATCAGCAGTCGACCAGTATTTATGAAAAATTTCTTTCCAAGAAGATTCCATTATTTGTTTACTGCACTGAAGACGACACTTCTCCACATGGTGGCTGTAGATATTTATGATTCATATTCTTCGATTTAGATAGATTCCGATTGATATGGAAGTCTAGAATTTGATTTGTAATGCTTCCTCTTTGAACTAACAGTACTTTGTGGATTTTCATCCTAATGCGAAGAATTGATTTCAGTGATATCAGATGGACAAAAATCATCTTCTGAATTGTCAGCGAATGGGTCTGCAGTACTTTCATCGCTGTCATCATTCAAATCCGTAGTGTTGTTTTCTGTTACAAAACCCAATATGCGTAGTGTTGCTCCGTAGTGCTCTAGATTTGGACACGTCATATCGCCAAATTATTAAACTGGTCTTTAATAACCTATGTGTCAAAGTAACTGTTAAGGTGGACTGTATTTGATGCAACTTGATTCTAACTTGGAGCGTTTACCAATACGCTCAATCAGGCATGAACTGGAATCAAAGCAAACAGGAATATATGTAGTATGTATACTTGGGATGCCGAAAGTAACAAATGAAACGACTTGGTATAAGTTGTATAAAAGAAATAAGTTTTATTTTCTATAAAAGATGTACGAGGTTACTACTCGAAGCAATGAATCCAATGAAGTAAGTAAAACAATGTGTATGTACAGTGGCGGAAGTTAGGCTTATAAGTATCACAAAAAGTATTCGTTAAGCGTTTTGCTGTTGAAAAGAGATAAATAAATAATAAAGAGGTAAATAAATAAGATATAAATGTCTATAACATTCAGCTTTAATTTATATTACTACCCTGGAAATTACATTGCTATTTTAAAGAAAGTTTTAAGGATTAATGCCAAGATAAAACAGTGCTTATTTTGGCATTAACAGAAACGGTTATTGAAACAATGAAATGAAGCTATTTGTTCACATATTTTTCAAATATTCAATTATTTCGCCAAAAATTATCTTAAAACGAAATAATACATTTGGATAAACTTACCTGTAACAACTAAAGTATCAAACCAAAATCAACAGCTATTGATACACAGACTTTTAACATGAAAACAATCACAACTCGAATTAACACACTTTTGCTGATTCATTTGAGTAACGTAAACCTTGAACACCTCAACGCAACTAAAATTACAACTCTTTAATTGAATCAGAACATATAATGTAAGTACGAAAAGAAAGACATAACGGCATTTCTCTCATGAAATATTACAAATAGAATACCAAAATTTTACAGTGGTTAGATATGGAAAATAGAATTTTTTGAGTTGTGTTACTTTTGATGAACAGGTACGATATGATCTGTGAAATTTTTTGACAGGTTTTTTCTTTTTATTTCTTTTTACTTTTACCTAAAGTATTTTGGTAAATACCAGATACAAAAACTAAAATATAGGGTTTGCCCAGAAGATAGTCCTTTTAAATGGGGAGTCATTGCGAATTTCATATTTAATATACATACTTAGTTTCATATAATAGAAACTTATATGATCTGCGAAATTTTTTGACAGGTTTTTTCTTTTTATTTCTTTTTACTTTTACCTAAAGTATTTTGGTAAATACCAGATACAAAAACTAAAATATAGGGTTTGCCCAGAAGATAGTCCTTTTAAATGGGGAGTCATTGCGAATTTCATATTTAATATACATACTTAGTTTCATATAATAGAAACTTATATGATCTGCGAAATTTTTTGACAGGTTTTTTCTTTTTATTTCTTTTT
This sequence comes from Germaria angustata, assembly GCA_963681545.1. NCBI lineage: Eukaryota > Metazoa > Arthropoda > Insecta > Diptera > Tachinidae > Germaria > Germaria angustata. Next base: position 8,969,890 of record OY813001.1, on the reverse strand, counting down.
ACTTTTACCTAAAGTATTTTGGTAAATACCAGATACAAAAACTAAAATATAGGGTTTGCCCAGAAGATAGTCCTTTTAAATGGGGAGTCATTGCGAATTTCATACTCGTATTTAATATAGTTTCACGTAATGATCTGTAAAATTGGATATGATATTGATGTGAAATATTGATTTGATATTTTATATGATCTGTAAAATTTGTTGACAGTTTTTTTTCTTTTTATTTCTTTTTACTTTTACCGAAAGTATTTTGGTAAATACCAGATATGTACACAAACTAAAATATAGGGTTTGCCCAGAAGATAGTCCTTTTAAATAGGGAGTCATTGCGAATTTCATACTCGTATTTAATATAGTTTCACGTAATGATCTGTAAAATTTGATATGATATTGATATGAAATATTGATTTGATATTTTATATGATCTGTAAAATTTGTTGACAGTTTTTTTCTTTTTATTTCTTTTTACTTTTACCGAAAGTATTTTGGTAAATACCAGATACACAAACTAAAATATAGGGTTTGCCCAAAAGATAGTCATTTTAAATGAGGAGTCATTGCGAATTTCATATTTAATATAGTTTCATATAATAGAAACTTATATGATCTGTAAAATTTGTTGACAGTTTTTTTCTTTTTATTTCTTTTTACTTTTACCGAAAGTATTTTGGTAAATACCAGATACACAAACTAAAATATAGGGTCTGCCCAGAAGATAGTCCTTTTAAATGAGGAGTCATTGCGAATTTCATACTCGTATTTAATATAGTTTCACGTAATGATCTGTAAAATTTGATATGATATTGATATGAAATATTGATTTGATATTTTATATGATCTGTAAAATTTGTTGACAGTTTTTTTCTTTTTATTTCTTTTTACTTTTACCGAAAGTATTTTGGTAAATACCAGATACACAAACTAAAATACAGGGTTTGCCCAAAAAAAAGTCATTTTAAATGAGGAGTCATTGCGAATTTCATATTTAATATAGTTTCATATAATAGAAACTTATATGATCTGTAAAATTTGTTGACAGTTTTTTTCTTTTTATTTCTTTTTACTTTTACCGAAAGTATTTTGGTAAATACCAGATACACAAACTAAAATACAGGGTTTGCCCAAAAGATGGTCATTTTAAATGAGGAGTCATTGCGAATTTCATATTTAATATAGTTTCATATAATAGAAACTTATATGATCTGTAAAATTTGTTGACAGTTTTTTTCTTTTTATTTCTTTTTACTTTTACCGAAAGTATTTTGGTAAATACCAGATACACAAACTAAAATACAGGGTTTGTCCAAAAGATGGTCATTTTAAATGAGGAGTCATTGCGAATTTCATATTTAATATAGTTTCATATAATAGAAACTTATATGATCTGTAAAATTTGTTGACAGTTTTTTTCTTTTTATTTCTTTTTACTTTTACCGAACGTATTTTGGTAAATAGCAGATACACAAACTAAAATACAGGGTTTGCCCAAAAGATAGTCCTTTTAAATGAGGAGTCATTGCGAATTCCATATTTAGTACACAGGCATGTCACAGATTCCGATCGGAATGGCTTCGATTCCGTATTTGCAATTCCGATCGATTTGGTTTTAGGTTCTTCAGATTCCGCACTATTTTGTTAATTCCGAAAAATTATAAAATCTCTACTTTTCAAATAAAGTATGGCATTGTTGTGCATGACAAAACAATAAACGTGAATAAAAATCAGAACAAAAACAAAACAAGATAAAGGCGTTAATAAAAAAATTTAAATCAAACCAAATAAAATTAAATATTTATATAAAAAATGCCGGAGATCACAATTGTTGCTGTAATAGATGCCCAGAGACGACAAAACGTTGTTGAAAAAGTGCGCCGAAATACTTTGAGGGATGCTTCGAATCCTTTTCATAGACTTACAATGTGGAATACGAAGAAGTCATAATGTTGCACGACGCCGCAGAAGATGATTCACAAGATGGCGAAGAGCACTCTGAAAGGGAAATGTTCAGGATTGGTCAACGTACACGGAGAAATATTGCTGCACAATTAAATTAACACATTTTTGTAATTTTTTTTTTTATATTTATTATATTAAAACAAAATAAAAATAAGGCACTTCATTGTTAAACTTATTTTTCAAAATAACAGATTTGTACTGGCTATTGATTTTCTGATGTTTGTTTTTCCAGTTCTAACTTTAGGGTCTCTATTTCTAATAATTTCATTTTTATTCCATTCTTTTCTTTGAGCAGTTTTTGAGTCTCGATATCATTTAGGCGTCTATCTTTTAAATAGTTGTCAAAAATATCACAAAGTTTGCCCATCTTTCTGTTCTGGCTCCTTAATTCATTACGTTGATCTTCCATCAGCTTAACAATGGATTTTAAATAATTGTTTTCTTCAAGTAAAAGCTTATTTAAATCAGGTTTTGATGCAGTGTGGGAAGTGATTGGTGCACTTGGTTTTTTGCGTTTAGGCTCTGGCGATGGTGTTGGACTAAGTCGTCTCTTTGATATGGTGGACTTTTCGCTGTTTATTTCATTTTTATTTTTTTCAATTGCTTTTAGAGCACTTTTAGATGTTGAAGGTACTGAGTCGAGAAGGCATTGAGCGTTTTCGTCGTTGGAGTCGCTGAGGAAAAATATATTCGAGTCAATTTCTGCGAAATCTCTTGTGCCAGCAATACCTTCAACAGATCTGAAAATTTCGCTCAACCGTGCCACGGATTCCTCTACATCAGACAAAATGTATTTGTTGAACTAGCCACCTCCCGTTTTTAAGTTTTCTCGTTTGTTGTGGCTTAATTTATTTTTTACATACACCTTCCAGTCTGCCCAAGTTTTCTACCAACCGCTGCAGTCTTTAGTTGGTGGCCCAAATGAATTTAACTTTTCTGTCAATTCTGTCCATAACGACTCTTTTGCTACTTTATCACCTTTAATATAGCCTCTTGCAATGTCTTGATTGCTTTCCATAAAATTAACAAAAATCTTTTCTTGTGAGGATTTCCATGTTTACCCCTAAAAAAAAATATAATTAAAAATACTAAAATATTTCAATAAACCTGTACTTACATTTTTATTCAACTAATTTAAATGCAACGCAAAAATATTTTTTATTTTGTGTTTTTGTTTTGCTCATCGTTTGCGTTGCCACTGCCTAAATTTGTTCTACTTAATAAATTTTTGTCCACAAAAATAAGTGGTTTGTTCCAAAAAAAATAATGTGGCAATACTTCTATTTAAAAACACATCAGTTTGTTTTGTTTTTCTCAACAAGTTTAAGAAATTAAAATGATTATGTGTAAATAGTAACAAAATGCAATAATCAAATAAACCATTTAATCTTTCGTTTTGACTAAGTTTTATTAATATTTTTCGTTAATAAATCATTGAAAATATCGAAACCACTTTGAAAATTTGAAGTCGTTTCATTCCGAAGAAGTTTTTCGTTTTCTAGAGACTCGACTTTCGGAATTGAAACCACTTCCGGTCGGAATTGCGTTCTGTGACATGGCTGATAGTTTCATATAATAGAAACTTATATGATCTGTAAAATTTGTTGACAGGTTTTTTCTTTTTATTTCTTTTTACTTTTACCGAAAGTAAAATATAGGGTTTGCCCAGAAGATAGTCCTTTAAATGGGGAGTCATTGCGAATTTCATATTTAATATAGTTTCATATAATAGAAACTTATATGATCTATAAAATTTATTGACAGTTTTTTTCTTTTTATTTCTTTTTACTTTTACCGAAAGCGTTTTGGTAAATACCAGATACACAAACTATAATATAGGGTTTGCTCATAAGATAGTCCTTTTAAATGGGGAGTCATTGCGAATTTCATACTCGTATTTAATATAGTTTCACGTAATAGAAACTTATATGATCTGTAAAATTTGTTGACAGTTTTTTTCTTTTTATTTCTTTTTACTTTTACCGAAAGTATTTTGGTAAATAGCAGATACACAAACTATAATATAGGGTTTGCCCAAAAGATAGTCCTTTTAAATGGGGAGTCATTGCGAATTTCATATTTAATATAGTTTCATATAATAGAAACTTATATGATCTATAAAATTTGTTGACAGGTTTTTTCTTTTTATTTCTTTTTACTTTTACCGAAAGTAAAATATAGGGTTTGCCCAGAAGATAGTCCTTTTAAATGGGGAGTCATTGCGAATTTCATACTCGTATTTAATATAGTTTCACGTAATAGAAACTTATATGATCTGTAAAATTTGTTGACAGTTTTTTTCTTTTTATTTCTTTTTACTTTTACCGAAAGTATTTTGGTAAATAGCAGATACACAAACTATAATATAGGGTTTGCCCAAAAAATAGTCCTTTTAAATGAGGATTGTTCCTTTGCTGTTATAACAGAAGTGTTTTTGGCAGAAATAAATGGTTTTTTGCACTTCGATATGTTTTTAATCCACCTTCAACAGATCGTCTTTGGATGGATCTAACTGAAACATTTAAATTTAAGTGGTTCCCGATAGACCTTGCTGATATGAAGGGATCCTTTTTTATTAAACAGATTATTGCCGTGTTATATATATATATATATATATATATATATATATATATATATATATATATATATATATATATATATATATATATATATATATGTGTATATATATATATATATATATATATATATATATATATATATATATATATATAGACTTTCAGAAAAAAATTGTAGATCCAGCAAACTTTCAAAAAATAAAAAATCACTGGAAATGCTTTTTTTTAGTATTTTACATATTACACACAAACAGTTTCGTGACCACATATCGTCGATTGATGTATAGGTTATATCGCTGGAGACTTTCAGAAAAAAAGTTTTTGTGTCGTTCTCTGGGAATGTACGTAAGAGTTGGTATTTTAATAAAGAATAAAAGATTTGCTCAAGATATGAAAAGAATGATGACTAAGCCTCTTTGATACATACCATGGAGCATTGGTAATGGATCTCAAAGTTTAAGACTGGTATCTTTGTAATATCTCAATGTTCGAGTTGCTGGCTGTATCCCATAGCTGAATGCCATAAGTCCATATAGGTTTTAATATTGTTTTATAAATTTTAATTTTGTTTCCCAAGCTCAATTTTGATCTAGGTCTTAATAGCCAATATAAACGTTTCGTTTTAATATTTAGCTGTTGCTTTTTTGCTTTAATGGGAGCCTTCCACGTTAGCCTCCTGTCAATATGCAATCCTAAGTATTTAACGCACTGTCGTGGATTAACATTCAAGGGTCGCCCTATGATAATATGCCCTATAGTCCTTGGTTATATTTATACAGCTGCCAAGGAGAACAGCTTATCCCTAGGCGTTTAAAGGAACTGCCGAAATGTTGAGATTTTCAATTTAAAACAAGGCTGTTAAAGCCGATATGTGTTCTATTCTCTAAAATCTGCTTCGTTTAAATTCATTGGTCGAGCCGCGTAAATGGTCGATTTAAAGTTCTCATTCAATCCTTTTTTAAATGAATCTAACGCTAATTTATTGTTTAGTTTGATTATTGCATTCTTCTCGGCCTGAGTTGAATCATTTCCTAGTTCCTCTATACCTAATTTATTGACGTTGTCTACTATTGCCAAAATTTTCTCTTTATAAGAATTTATAGACATCTTTCCTTGAAACAAGTTGTTTAGTCTATTCTGCAGTTCTGGAATTGTTTTTGTATTCCTATACCTGTTTTCCAATAATGTCTTTAAATTTTAAAAATTTTCTGGTTTGTTGCAGCTACCTATTGCTGTTCTTACTGTTGATGTTAATTTAGCGTGGTAGATATATTGTAAAAAGTCTGCCTTAGCTACATCTGATAGTGTTTTGTTTATTAGTTCTGCTGTAATAATAAAACTTTCTAACTCATTGTAGTTACCTGTGAATAGCGGTAGTGCTTTCGCAACAGTATCTAGTTAAAACGCTGCCATTTTTGCTTCACTATCTTTTCTACTTGCTAGTAAATATTCCTTGACTTTCGAATAAATATTGTTGAATTCTATAGTAAGTGCTGTTTTATTTTCTTCTTTTGTTTCTGCTATTGCATGTTCTACGAAATCATGTTTTATACATTCAATAGTTTGTAGTTTTTCTTGTATTGTTTTTTCAGTATATTTTCTTCCTGGATTTTAAAACCAAAAAAGGATTAAGAATGAAAAATATTTTTTGTTTTGGTTTTAAAAAAAAATGTTGAATCTTTATTTAAAGCAATTTAGCAGGAGCTGCTGTTAGTATTGCTCTAGATTTCAGATTAAATTATTCTTACAATTATTTCAGCTTATATACTAATTATGAGTAGATTCTAGATTTTATTTTTCAAGGTTGTTTGTTAACACTGTGGGAATGTTTTTAAGAATTTAAGTGTAATTTGATTTTTCTTAAAATTATTTATTGTTTCCCACAGCGGCGAGTGTTTTGGTGTAACCTAATATGCGTGGCTAATTTAGAGAAAATAAATTAACTTCACATGATAGTCTTTAAGTGTGCCACACACACACAGCAATAAAATAATTGTCACTTCAAGAGGTGTAAAGGCGGCAGTGTTTTTAGACAATTCGCATGTGTTTGCCAGTCTTCGTTAATAAGTTTTTTAAGTGACACATGACGCCCTTATGGTTATTTAATGAATGCCTTTAAAGTAATTAAATCTTTCATGTTGGTGTGGTTTAAAAGAATTAAATCATATTATGCTACACCTCCACTTTTCGCAAGAATGTTCATATAACGATAGTTTTATGGACATTCTTTTACAAAATGTTTTTTTTTTTTTTTTTTTTTAATATAAGAAAAATTACAAATAAAATTGATTTATGATCTTAACTATTAAATTGATATTTTTATTATGTATTTGCTTATTAACAATGCGCATTGCTTAACTAAAGTTTTTTTTTTTTTTTTTACCATGTATTATTTGTTATAATATAACTTAAGTCTATTTTTATGCACTATTTGTTTTTTATTATTTTTCTTATCAACTATAGTAACATTATTTCTTACATCTATGTTCTTAATTTCAAATGGTCCCTTGTAGTTTGGTTCTACTTTGTGACCTGCTTCATTTTTAAGTAAAACTAAATCTCCTATTTTTAAATTGTAATCTAAAATATTTTTATCATAATTTTGTTTTTGCTTAGTTTTATTCTTATCTAATAATTGTTGGGCCCTCTTATATGCTATTTCTAATCTAAATTTTGCCTCTTTGGCATAATTGTCTATATTATATAACGGACTAATTTTATCAATTTTATTAAATTGTTCGAATTTGTTAGGAAGTTTTGAAAAAACTAGCTCATATGGACAGTAATTGCGAACTGTTGATGGTGTTGTATTAAAACAATATGTAAAATATTTTAACCATTCGTCCCAATCTGTCTTGTCAACTTGAATGTAAGAACGCACGTACTCATTAAAAGTTCTGTGGCTTCTTTCTATCGTTCCTAACGTTTGGTGATGATATGCAGTGGAAGTTATTTTTTCTATTTTTAAAAATTTACAAATTTCTTGCAATGTTTCATTTGTATACTCAGTGCCCATGTCCGAAATGAACGTCTTCATTGGACCGTAGGTGAGTATGAAGTTTTCAAAAATTGCTTTAGCGACTGTTTTAGCGCTTTTGTCTTGTATTGGTATAGTTACTAAATATTTAGTTAAGTCACATATTAGTGTGACAGCATATTCATTTCCGTAAATAGATTTTGGAAATGGACCTATTGTATCTACATACACCGTGTTAAATGGTTTATCTGGTGTTTCTGTAATTGTCATTGGACTCTTTAAATGTTTTGTTGTTTTTGATGTTTGACATTTATGACATGATTTTACATAATTTGATATATCCTTAGACATATTTTTCCAATAATAATATCTTTTAATTTTTTCTATTGTTCTATAAATTCCGCAATGTCCTCCTTCTATGGGATCATCGTGATATTTCAGCATTATTTCGAGAATTGCCTTGGCATTCTTACTATTAATTTGGGTCACCTCATTTAGTAGCGCTACCTTAATATTCTTTAATATTTTATTGCCCATATTTTTAAATTCATTAATTGAGATAAATTCGAAAATTTTCTCACTAGGTGCCACTTGTAATTTATTTATATTATGTTTACCGGCCACATATTCGAGCCTAGGGAGAAATTGTCCTAAGTCAAAGTTCCCTTTAGTAAACAAATCATCAATTTGTATATATGTTACTATAGATTTTCCTCGTTTGATGTAGCATCTTCCGGGGAAAATCTTAAGTTTATAATATTTTTTGACGTCAGTGTTGTTTAATGGTACATATATACTGGGCTCTTTATTTTTCTTATTATTAATATTATTATGCTGATTATTTATATTATTTCTATTTTTTCTGTTTTCTTTTTCATCGGTCATCGATCTAGTCGTGACTCTTAATATAGAACAAATTTTAATATTCATGTCTTTTAGGTCATTTATGCTTATTCTTGAAAGTGCGTCGGCAACATAATTATCTTTCCCCCTAAGGTACTCAACTGTAAAATTGTATTCCTCTAGATCAAGTCTCATTCTTGTTAATTTTGAACTGGGATTTTTCATTGAAAATAGATAAGATAGCGGTCTGTGGTCAGTACGAACAAGAAAATGTTTTCCATATATGTATGGTCTGAAATGCGTTATGGCCCAATGTATGGCAGTTAATTCTTGTTCGATTGTTGATTTGTTGATTTCGCCTTTAGTGAATGTTTTTGAGGCGTATGCAATGGGTAAATGTTTACCACCATATTCTTGGGTTAATACTGCTCCACAAGCGAATTTACTTGCGTCTGTTGTAATGCAGAATTCTTTTGTGAAATCTGGGTATTGTAGTAAAGTGGGGCTCATTAATGCTTTCTTCAAATATTTAAACGCAAAATCACAATCTTTTGTCCATTCGAATTTAACGTTTTTCTTGGTTAGTCTTGATAGGTGTCTGGAATATTCAGAAAAGTTTTTGATAAATCTTCGATAGTAATTACAAAATGCGATAAATCTTTTTGCACTATCCGCATCTGTTGGTGTAGGATAATTTTCTATTATTGAATATTTACTATCATCTGGTAATATTCCTCTATCTGTACATTTGTGACCAAGATATGTAACTTCCTTCATGAAGAATGAACATTTTTCAGGATGTAATTTAAGGTTAAATTTACGACATAAGTCGAAGACGTTTTGTAAATTTGAAAGCATGTGTTTTTCAGAACACCCTAATACGACTAAGTCATCCATGTAAAGGAATGCTTGATCGGGTTTTAATCCACTGAATGCAAGTGTCATCATTCTTTGAAAAGAATTGGGAGCAATTTTCAAACCGTATGGTAACCTTGTGAATCTGTAAGAACCATTTGTTGTTGAAAACGATGTTAAGTCTCGTGAATTTTTATCTAAGGCTATTTGATGAAATCCTGACATTAAGTCAAGGCAAGAAAAATATTTAGCTCTTCCTAATTGATCCAGAATATCATCTATTCGTGGTAATGGAAATTTGTCTGCCACTAATTTCTTGTTTATTTGCCTGTAATCTATCACGAGTCGCCACCTTTTATCTTCTGAATTAGGTAGTGATTTTTTAGGTACTAACAGAATTGGGCTGTTATATTCAGAGTAAGATGGTTCCACTATTTTATCATTTACCAGTTTTTTGACTTGTTTATCTATTTCCTCTTTGTGTGAATGTGGGATTCTATAGTTTTTAATATATACAGGAGTTGTATCTTTTACTCTCAACTTTTGTTCATAGAAATTATTTGTTGTTATTGTTTCTGATTCTAAACCGAAAATATCACAATATGAACTGCAAAGTTTTGTTAATGTATTTTCAAATTGTTCAGGAAAATTTTTCTTCAGAATTTTTAAAACTGTATTGTTTCTTTCATTGTTTGGCTTTGATTTATTTTTAAATATGTTATAATTTGAGATGTTTTCGGTTGTTATTTTAGCTTGGTTAAATTTACTGATAGTATTATTAGTGTTTAATATACGAATGAAAGCTTTATTTGTCGTTACTATTGTGTTTGCAATAAAAATACCCGGTTCTATTTCCTGGTTAGGAATTAATAATTCGGTTTCTGTAGATAGTAGTTTAACTTGGCGTATGACTTCTGACCTTGGTGGCAGAATTACATCATCACCATTATTTTGGATTGGTATTTCTATAGGTTGGTTAATATAAAAAGGGCGTAGGACAAAGTGATCATACGTGTTATTGAAATCTAAAATACAGTTATATTTTTTAATAAAGTCCATACCAATAATTCCGTCACATGGTATGGGGAAATCATTTTTTACAACTTGGAAATTGTGTGGAATTAGCCAATTTTTATGTTTTAAATCAAAAAAATATGCTTCCAAGTGATCGTATTTTACCTTGTCCTATTCCGCTTAGAGTTGTTATATTGTTAGTATTTATTTCATTTATGGAGAAGTGTGTTAATTTTATTAGTGAAATGTCAGCTCCTGTGTCTATTAGTAGGGTTATTGGTGTATTGGTTTTGTCTATTAAAAATTGTACGCAGTAACATAAGTTGAGGTTAAGATTGTATATTTTGTTATTTATTGAATTTCTCTTAGGGGATCTTGTTGGTTTTCCGAATCAATTTGGTTTGATTCTGTTGCTCTTATGTAATTTCCGTTCCTACGATAATTGTTAGGACGTTGATTGTAACTATTATTATTATTAAAATTATTTGACTGCCTATTATTGTTAAAAGATGGTCTATTACTTAGGCTGTTATTTCGTGGGAAATTATTTCTTCCGCGATAGGCGTTTCCACGGAAAAAATTGTACCTATTATTTTGTCTCTGTCGGTAGTGTAGTATAGCATTTTGTTGTCCAGTTGCTTCTGTGCAACTGTTGACAAATTTGCTTATAGCATCATTCATGCTATTAAATTGTCCTGCTTCCATGATAATCTTTACTTTATCGATGGTACAGTTTTTGGTAAGTGCTTTTACAGCAACTTGCGTAGAGTATTTTGTGGCCAATTCGCATGGCACTCCGTCGTGAATGTATGCATTTTCTAGGGATTTACTTAGATTTTCAATTTCATCACAATATGCGTTAGCAGTTTTGTTATTTTGTTTTATGTTCATGATTTTCGCAGTGAGAACCTCTACTGATTCCCCTTTAACTGAAGTTTTTAATTTTTGAATTATTTCATTTATGGTGTTTTCGCTACTTATTAGGTTTCTTGCAGTGCCCTTTAACTTTGTTTTAACTAGTGAAACTGCAGTTGACTCATTAGTACCTTGTATTGTTTTTACCAGGTTTAAAGAGTCAATAAAAGACGGAAGGTTTTCTGACTTACCGTCAAATTCGGGTATCAGCTTGGAAGCTGTGTTTAAAAATTCAACTATTGTTTGACTCATATTGTTTTCTGTATAAATTTCTACGTTGACGTGTTCATGTATTGTAGTTGGTAACTCTATGTCTATACCCTTTTTGGTTGCAATTTTTGTTATACGAATTGTTAGGTCAAGGAAGAACGCATCAGCAGCTCTTTGGTGAGCTGTTGTAAGTCTTTTGTAATTTACATTAAATAAAATTCTTATTTCTTCTAGGTATTGCAGTAGGTTTTGTAGATGATACCTGACTGTTTCATTTTTTATTGGTCTATCCTGATTTAAACATTTGTACGAACGGTCGAAATTTTCTTTAATATATCTAGCTTTTTGTAGAATATCTTTCCAATCCATAAAGTAAAAAAAAAAACCAATTAAACTTTATCTAAATCATGCGCCCTACTGGCATATTTCTTTCTAAGTGATCTCTTATGATATATATATATACTTTAAGTGCTAAGTTAATAGCTGCTAATATTACCAGAATTAATCACCCTTATTCCACTTGGCGTCGCCAATATCGTTGTCAATTTTAAGGCAACATCAATTTAACACAACATCAATACTAAAACGATATTCCCTAACAGAAGTAGTGTGACGTTGCCTGTTTATCGATAATGCTAACAAAAAGCAACACACATATCTAATGTTTGAGTCAGCTGGTTCGTTTTGTTTATATTTTTTTTAAAAATAGTGTCGAAAAAATCTATATAAATTGAAATAAAAATGATTTTCTTATATGGTCTATTACTCGGGAAAGTCTCCTTCACGAAAAATAAATGTTTTTCAAATATTGCGCGAACCTGCTTATTTTTGGGTTATATATATATCATAGCATCAGACGAAACAAATGTCAAACATAGAGAAGCGCTTGGTCTATGTCATTTCGTGCAATCATTACGAGTAGTTCAATCATCTCGAACATGGAAAAAAATACTACAACGAAGAAAAAGGTAAAAGCTTTACTTAATTTTTATTTTGCGTACGTTTTTTTGGTTTCTATGCTTAGATTATGAAATATTTCGATAAAAAACATCATAAATTTTAGCAAAAATATTTTTAGTGCCGATGTTTGGTCGCAATGAAATGCACCGCAAAAATAATAGTAACGTTGCCAGTGCAAAAAAGAAAACAGTTTTTTTGTGCATTGTCCAGCGTGTTCGCTAGATAAGTCTTTTACATTTTTTCTTAGTATTTCTGATGTTTTATTAGAACCAATATAAAAACATAAAATTATGGCAGTTTTTATATTCTAACGAAGCCATTTAACGTGTGTAACGTCGCCAGTGTTTTCACAAACCATTTTTAATCAATAGGTGAAACTGAGCAAGGCTCAACAAAATAAAAGGTACATGGACAAACTGAAAACGACGCCAAAATATGAAGATTACAAGAAAAGAAAGGCGGCTGTGATGAAAAAATGTCGAAAAAATAAGAAGAAGAGCGAGGAAAACATTTCGCAACAAACGCTTGCCGAAATTGTACAAAAGCGCCGTGAAGCAACTCGCGAACGTGTCCAAAAGTGCAGAGAACGGAAGCGATTGGCAAAATTTAACAAAATGAGTATTTCTAACAAGGAAAGTACTGTCTTAAGTGATGTGAATCCAAGCGGGTACAGTTCTGCAAAATCGCTTGGAAAAGCAGTTTTCAAAGCAACCCGTGCCTTGCCTGTTTCGCCATCCAAAAAGAAAGCTGTATTGGCACGAATCATGTCAAAAATGAATGAAGAAGATAAACACGAGTTGATCTCAGTATTTGCAAGAAGGAAAAAGTATGTTCCAAATAAAATTTTGATCAATGCGATCCGAAAATTTTATGAAAGGGATGATGTTTCACAAGTCTCGCCAAAAATACGTGATGTTAAAGAATATTTGTGCCCAACAACTGGAGACAAAATTTTGTTGGCAAAAAGACACATGACATTGACTGTGAAGGAAGCCTTTGCCATATTCGACGAAGAGCAGCGGAGCGCTGGAAGAGGTATTTAAAATTGAACTTCTTTTTTCAAATTTCATCATTTTATTTCTCTGCTTTGCATATCTATGCTTATGATTAAATTTTGGTTTCACTTTTAGATACCTGTAGCGTGTCTCATTTTTACCGTCAACGACCGAAGCATATAAAATTGATAAACGATTTGCCACACAACATGTGTATGTGTTCATACCATGCTAATTTCATTGAAGCTGTAACTGCTCTGAATAAGAACATTCCTAGCATACCGAGCTATGACAATGGTTTTGTTCAAAAGTTTTTGTGTTCAGTTTCATCAATTGACTGCTGGTATGAAAGTTGCAACAATTGTACCGGTATTTCTGTTTTCAAAATAAACAATCTAGCACAAGATGCTGCACTCGATTCGAAAGTTTCATGGAAAATATGGAAGAAAAGCGTGGAAGCTAAACGAGTTGAGAAGCAAGAAGAAACGGGAACATTGGCTGAGCTAATCGCGTACACGGTTGCCTTGTCTTCACAATTTTTGCGGCACAGTTTTAATAAGCGAGAACAATCTGAAGTGTTTAATATGCACGATCGAACAAGAGCATTGAATGTAGAATTTCCTGAAGAAGGTCTTCTTCAAGTTGACTTTGCTGAAAATTTCGTCTGCGAGGGACAAGATGAAGTACAAAATGCGCATTGGAATCAGCGGCAGCTTTCTTTGTTTACGACTGGCTTTTACCACAATGACGCCTTTCAGGCAAGAGTATTCGTATCTAACAATTTGAAACACACAAAAGACACAATAGTTCCATTTCTTTGGAAATTGCTCTCAAATTTACCAGCTTCTCTCAAAATTTTAAAAATTTGGAGTGATGGACCATCATCTCAATTTAAAAACAAGTTTATTTCTTGCTTGATTCCTCAGTTGGAAGCCGAGTTTGGTCTAAAAATCGTCTGGAATTTCTTTGCAACATCACATGGCAAAGGATGTGTTGATGGAATAGGTGCAACCGTAAAAATAATCGTGCAAAAACACATTAGAGCTCGGAATATTATCGTAAATAGTGCTTCGGATTTTGTTCGCGCATTCAAACTGACGCAATCAAAAATTGAAGTTGAAGAGGTAACAGATGCTGAATTTGACCAGATAAATCAACACATGAAAGTGGGTGAGCTGTTCTCCGGTGCTAAAAATATTCGCAACATTTCCACTTCGCACCAAATTCAAGTCATTGATGGTAAATCTGTCATCTTCTGCACATCCAAAGTAGGATATAACAAAATATCTCTTTAATTTGTGATTGTTTTAGTAAAAAATATTTAATAAATTAAGACTGTTTCTAAAACATTAAAAACGAATGATATTTCCATAACAGACTCTTCTAAATGAATCTTACATTGAATACCAAATAAATTTTTCACATTTTTCGTTTTACTACAAACATTGGAGTTTAATTTGCACGGTTTTGAACCGAGTTTTCTTACAAGACAAGACGGGTAACGTTGCCAGTGTTTTGTGTAACGTTGCCAGTACCCAAATTCTTGGGGGAAAAACAGCAAAAAGGAGAAATTTGGGAGAAGTTACTTATTTTCGTCTCTTCAATAGTCCTTGGGACGTAACATATTGGAATATGAAGGAGTTTGCTTTGGCAGATTAACAGATTTTTTACAAAATGTAAAACAACTTAAAAACTCACTTCTCCGACCTGTAACGTTGCCAGTGCTCTTTACACGCTTCTAACACCGCCGTCTTAGAAGGTATCAAAAAAAGGAAAAGCTTAAATTATAGGTAGAGTTACCGTTTGTCATGAGCATATAGAGAAATAGAAAAATTTGTTGTTTTTTGTGAAGATATGAGCATGAAGAAAATAAAAAGTTGTAAAAATGTAACGTTGCCAGTAAAGTAATTGACCATATGATTCGGACTCTAGTGATGAAGAAAATAAAAAAAACCTAATAGTGGAAAGAAGACTTCTTAGACAGAAGTCGTGCATTTTTAACTTGCCCGATGAGAAGTAAGTGATAAATTGCATGTAATAATTTTCCAAGTGACACCCTTTTTTACTCTTTTAAGATTTGAAAACTATTTTCGGCTAAATAAGCCGTCTTTTAACCACGTGCTGGAAATAATAGAACCTTTCTTAAAGAAAGGAAGTAGATCTACATTTATTTCGAGCACTATAAAATTGGCAGCGACGTTAAGATTTTTGGCACAAGGATCGTACCAAATAAGCGTTGGTAATGATTTTAACCTGGGACTGTCACAGCCCATCGTATCAAAGGTTTTGACTGAGGTTTTGGATGTGATGGAGAGGAAAGTTTGTCCACAATGGATAAAATTTGAAATGAAAGATGCTGAGAAAAATGAAGCTAAATTGCATTTTTTCCAGAAAACAGAGTTTCCAGGTGTTATTGGGTGTGTGGACGGAACCCACATCAAAATTTTAGCTCCAAGTAAGGAAGAACAGCATCTGTATTTCAACCGTAAAGGATATTTTAGTTTAAATGCCATGGTTGTAAGTTTTTAACATGTGTATTTTCTTTATATTATATTTGTATATAAATATCTTACATATGTACATATATACACAGATTTGTGATCATAAAATGCGAATTCGTTTTTTGGATGCCAGATACCCGGGTTGCAGCCATGATTCTCTAATATGGAATGTGAGTGATGCTAAACGAATTTTGCAAACACGTTATGAAGGAAACGATCGGAATTCTTGGCTATTAGGTAAAATGTAATACAAAGTGGTACGTAAATTAAATTATATTTTTTAATCAGGTGATGCAGGATATCCTCTAGAGCCATATTTGATGACACCATACCGCTCAGTTTGTGAAGGAAGTCCGGAAGCTGTTTTTAATTCAAAACATGCTAAAGCTAGAAATATTATAGAGCGAACCATAGGTATATTAAAAAATAGGTTTCGTTGTCTTCTAGGCGCTCGCCAACTCCACTACAAACCATCAAAAGCGATTAAAATTGTAAATGTTTGCGCTGCACTGCACAATATTTGTATTGAATATGGCTTAAACATTACAACTGAGGAACCAGAAAATTACTCAAATGACGTTGAAGCGCTCGATGGCCTTGAAACCACACAAAGTGCTGAGGCACATCAAAGAAGGGAAGAGATAAAAAATAGTTTTTTATAGTTGTAATTCAGTCTTCAAAATTCATTTTTATTCATTTCATTATTTGATTAAGGTACATAATTCAAAACAGTTTAATAAAGTAACATACATTAATTTTTAACAAAAAATAAAAAAAAATCTTTTTAATTAAACATAAAAAATTCCATACATATCTATCTAAGGCACAAAGGTTACGTTAAAAATAAAAACAGAAGTAAAATAAAAATAAACAAAAAATCAGTCTACTACTCATTAAGAAGTTGCAACTCCCTTTGCTTGATTTCTAGCTCTATTCTTTTAATTTTCATGTCAGTTAGGTACATTTCTTCTTCTCTTTTATTTCTTTCCGATTCTAATTTTAATCTTTTTGCTGCAATATCCTTCACATCTCTCAAGGTTCGTTTCATTGCCATAACTGAATTTGAAATTTCTGTCAATATCCTAGCCTGATTTGTAGTATGGTTTTCAAACAATTCATGTCGTTCTTTTGGGCTTTCATTTTTCCTTAGCATGTTTAATTTTCTTTTAAAGGGGTTCGGAGAACTATTTGTTGATGGATCCAAAGCTTTTGATGTTGATGATTTAGCTGAAAATGTTGCTGTAGATGTTGATGGTGCGGTTGTTGTTAATGGCTCAGCTAATTGAGTTGCTGCAGATGTCGACGGCGCGGTAGCTGTTAATGGTGCAGTAACTTTGTTTTTGGGTGCACTTTCCTGTAATAATGAAATACTAATGGGTCGCATGTATATGTATACGTGGACAGCAAATATGGCATACCGTTTCAAGCAAATCTAGTATGTTTAGGTCAATGCTGGATTCCATTTCTGGCAGCAGCTCACTTTCACTGCTTGCGACTCCTTGAACCATACCCTCAGGATACAGTTGCTTCTGGAACTGTAGGAGATTTGCTACAGCTACTTCCAAGGGACATAGGATGGCTTGCTGGAATACACCACCTCCCGTAGCTTTACACTCTGCTTTGTTTTTTGTTAATTTTCTTTTCACTTTAAACTTTAAGTCTCTCCAAATCTGTAAAATGATTCGTCAGACAACATGTCTAACATCGCATTTACCTTACCTTTTGCCATCCATCTGAACTTCTAATTGGTGGACCAAGAGAATTCAATGTAGTCGCGATACATTCCCACTGTTGCTTGAAATTAACAGGAATAGTGCCCCTGCGAAATCCTCTGGCGAGTTCTGGATTTTTTTCCAACTCTTCCACCAGTTTTTCGAATTGGCTGGGATTTGTTATTTTTATTTTCTGATTTTCCATTTTTTTAATAATTTTTTTTTATATTTTCTTTAAAATTTAGTTTTTGTTTTAAAACAACACAACACAATGCAAAAAAACCCGACGACAGAATGAAAGGCAATTCATGGCAACATCAATATAAAATTTTCTTATAGAATATCAAACATTTGCTGGTAGTAATCGATAAATGGCAATACTAGCATATGGAATACCGATTGGCAACAAAACATAAAAAACGGCGTCATCTTGTGTTGCCGACGCCAAGTGGAATAAGGGTGAATGTTAGAACCCATAAAGAGTTAATTTCTTGATTACAATCTATTATTTCTAATTTATTTATTACATTTGCGTTTGGGTTTTCTACTTTTGATTGGGTTTTACCCATTTTACAATTTTATTTTATAATAATAAAAATTTTTGTTTTTTTTTTTTCTTTACATTTCAATCATTTTTTTTGTTTTTTTTTTTTTTTTTAGCTCTTTAATTTGATGTCGTGTTTCTTTAATTTGTTGTAGGATTTTTATTATTTCCTCCCCCGTGGCATAGGTTTGGCGGTGTTCCAGTGTCCGGAGTTGCACTTTTAATATATTTTTCCGTCCCCCTCTTGATTTTTGTATGTTGGGTAGCGGAAAGATTGGATATACTACGTCCTGTTCCTTGTTTTGAATTTTTCTTGGCCGTGGTCCTACTGACAGGATTGCCGGCTTGTTTGCTGTGTCTTCACCTTTTTTTTAGCAGGACCCTCCACCTGGCCTCTGCCTCTTCTATTGTTTTGAGGATTTCTTCTAAGCTTTCCTCCATAAAGGTTTATTGGTATAAAAGAAAAAATTTTTAAAATAGAGATCCAACTAAGCTTAAGCTCTGTGTGTTGGATCCTATTATCCTGTTTTCAAAATAAGGATAAGCAAAATTTGCTATATTTTCGATTTTTGTGATATTCTTCCGACGGGGTTTGTTTGAATTTGGAACGATTTTCCGTCATCCCACGTCAAATTTGGTTTATGAACAGACCGGTTTCGGCTTTGTGCCATCTTCAGTGTTCTCGAATACTAAAAATATATTTTCCTTATTATGAATTTGGCAGGATCGCCATAAAACCAAAAAAGGATTAAGAATGAAAAATATTTTTTGTTTTGGTTTTAAAAAAAAATGTTGAATCTTTATTTAAAGCAATTTAGCAGGAGCTGCTGTTAGTATTGCTCTAGATTTCAGATTAAATTATTCTTACAATTATTTCAGCTTATATACTAATTATGAGTAGATTCTAGATTTTATTTTTCAAGGTTGTTTGTTAACACTGTGGGAATGTTTTTAAGAATTTAAGTGTAATTTGATTTTTCTTAAAATTATTTATTGTTTCCCACAGCGGCGAGTGTTTTGGTGTAACCTAATATGCGTGGCTAATTTAGAGAAAATAAATTAACTTCACATGATAGTCTTTAAGTGTGCCACACACACACAGCAATAAAATAATTGTCACTTCAAGAGGTGTAAAGGCGGCAGTGTTTTTAGACAATTCGCATGTGTTTGCCAGTCTTCGTTAATAAGTTTTTTAAGTGACACATGACGCCCTTATGGTTATTTAATGAATGCCTTTAAAGTAATTAAATCTTTCATGTTGGTGTGGTTTAAAAGAATTAAATCATATTATGCTACAATTTTTTTTAGGTTTTTAAATAATTCTTTTATTTTTTGGATATTTTCACCCATCTGACATCTTTGTATTAATAATTTTAGTTTATCGTATGAAATTTATATTAGTTTTTTATCATATTTTACTTTATTTGTTCCTTTTATGTCTCTTATAATTAATTTTATGAATTTTAATATTTTTATATCTAAGACTACAATTAATGGTGTTAATATTAAAGCTAAGACTATCCAGCCTATATATTTGTTATATAAAATTTTTATTTTTTGTAACCAACTATGATTCATTTTAGGAAAGAAAAAATGTCTCTTATTTTAACTGCGTTCTTTATCTGTTCTTCTAAGAATTTGCTTGTTTTTTGTAGTCCGTCCTCTATGGTATTTGTTATACTTATTTTCAACCATAGGATAAGAAAATATATAGTAATTGTTGGAATTAATAGTAGATATATAAATTTTCTCATATTTGTATATTTGTATCTATATATACAAATTTTTTTTTATAATTCTTTAATTTTCTGTTTAATAGCCTCTTGCTCCTTTTTAGTAGTCGCGAGCACTAAGCTTTTAAAAAGTAACGCTTTATTTTTCCTGATCTGGAACTTTTTCCCAGCTCTCTTCTTCTTCTTCGGCTCTTGCGTCTGTTGTTGTGGTACCTTCCGTTGTTGTGTCCTTCTCCGGTATTCTTCTATTGTAATGGCTTTTGGACCTGTTGTTTTGGGCAAAGGCTTGTAGACTGGTGCTTCTAGGGGTGTAGGTTCCGGCTTATATTCTTCATTTATGAAATTTTCCCATTTTTTTGAAAATCTCGTCGATTTTCTTCTGCATGTTTTAATTTTTTTTTTTTTATTTATCTATTCATTTATATTTATGTTTATTTTGCATGTTCTACAGTAGTTGCCATGTGGTGGATTATGTGGGGTGTTATATATTGATAATGGCGGGATCAGTGCAAAATTGCTTCTCAGTGGTCCGGATTGGGCAGGATCGCCATGTGGTGGATTAACATTCAAGGGTCGCCCTATGATAATATGCCCTATAGTCCTTGGTTATATTTATACAGCTGCCAAGGAGAACAGCTTACTTAACCCTAGGCGTTCAAAGGAACTGCCGAAATGTTGAGATTTTCAATTTAAAACAAGGCTGTTAAAGCCGATGTGTTCTAAAATCTGATTTATTAAAATTTTGTTCTGCTTATATACTACTTATGAAAATAAATCTTAGCCTTTCTAACTTATTCTAGCTTATTACAATTGCCTTTCATTTCACTTCTACACGACTACAATCATGTAGTCGTTTCTAAAATAAAAACTCAATTGCAATTGAAAGTGAAAGTGTGTCACTCAAATATCTGCTAACGCTGCACATGTGTTATTGATTCTTAATTGTTTAGTTTTACTTATTCTTTGTGTTTATTGTGTATGCATTGTAGACATGTGTGACACATTACAGAACTCACTTTGAGGTATTATATTGTTATTTATCCTTACTTCTGGGCAGTTGGCACGTCGTAGGGAATACGTAATGTGCGAAGATTTTTCGGTGTTTACTTTAATATTCCATTTGTTAAACCAATTTTCAATTCCATAAAGTTGTCCCAGTAAGCTTAACCCTTTCAGTACCATAAGCTTCTGGGGACTTCCCCTTTATCATTTTGATATGAAATAAGCTTGTCAGAATCCAACTAAAGTAAAACCATTCAAAAATGTGAAAAAAATTTTGCGTAAACGAGTTTTGTTATTGGGACACATGTGCCCCTGTGGTCCTTAAGGGAGCCAAAATGTCTTTTTTATTATATATAGGTTTTTCAATAAAAGTTACATTTTTAAGTTATAATACGCTTTGAATAAAAATTTATGTTTAATTTTGCGATAAATTATGGTTAATTATGATGTTTTGCGAAACAATTACGGTTAGTAGTAAAACATAGATGCACATTGCATTCATTACAATAGTTATTAGTGCGATTTTCTACATTAACTTCTGCGCATTGAACACATCTCTTTCTTACGTTGGCTTTGAACATAGAGTGCGAAGAAGCTGGTCTCATGCTGACAGTGATTTTTGATGACTGGAATATTGGAAATTCTCTCTGACGCGAAGAATAGGCAGCGATTAAATTTCTGTCCACCAATCGTCTAAAATCAAGGGAGTTGAGTCACTTCACCAAAATTTTTTGCTTTACATTCGGTGTAAATAAAGTAGGCATTGTTTAGATTATATCAAGTAAGTCAAAAAATAACCGGAGGTAATATTTTATTTTCGATTTGCGGTCTAGTTCATAAAAGGACTTGCGCTGATCCATTAAGTCTACTCTAATCATAATAGCTTTCGGGCATTTTACGTTGATTTTCTCAGCACTACCAGCTATGCGACGTCTGACGGTGGTGTCTGCTTCCACTGGCGAAAGAAAATTTGTGAGAAGAGTTACAGCTCTGTTGTCCATCTACTTCACAAAGGATATGCCCTCAAAGCTTGATGTGTAAATGTCTCCTCGCTTCATATTCTTATCGAGAGGCAAATTTTTTGGAATATTTTTTCGGTTGCTTCTTACTGTTCCACAGGACTTTATTTGACGTTTTTTCAACTCATATTGTAACAAAGGCGAGTTGAAGAAGTTATCAATGTAGACCTCGGAGCCCAAACCTGTGAGTTTTTCTGTCAACTGAAGCACGACTGATTCCCCAAGTCCATATTCAGTTCCACACTCTCTTCTTCCAGTGTATAGATCAAATTCAAAAAGATATCCGGAAGCAGAGTCACATCTACACCACAACTTAAATCCCCATTTTATTGGTTTGTTCTTGATATACTGTTTCATAGCATTATGACCTTTGAATTTGAGCATGTGTTCATCAACAGCCTGTTTGTATGTGTTGTTCATTGCATTTTGAAATGCTTTGTTGAAATGACTTATGACAGGTCTGATCTTAAAAGCCCGATCATTCCTGTTTCCTTCTTCATCGTTATTGGTGAAGTGCAAATTTTGACGGATAACTTCAAATCTTTTTCTTGTCATTACATTACTTATGAAGGGTACACCCATATCAGGTTCTGTTGACCAATAATCACGAATGGATGGTAAAACGAGATATGTCATTACCAGATTGATACCAAGAAATGCTTTCATTTCGTCAGTAGTAACATCAAAAACTCTTCCATTTTGTTTAGCATATCTACAGGATTCATTAACTATAAGTTCTATCAAAACATCAAAGTTCGTAGTCAGTAAAAATATCTGAAATGGTGATAGATTACAGTTGGGGTCCCCAACATCGCAGATTTTCACTTTTCCAAACTCGTAGTCACTGTTAGGGAATACGTTTTTGGTTCACTTCTTTCTATCGTTTTTTTCTTCTAATTTTCTGGAATACAAGGCACTTGTCTCCTGGTCGTCATAGGGTTAACGTATCAGATGTCAGTATTGGAGTGTCGTCTGCATATGTCGCAACTAAAACATTTTCAGTAATTGGCATATCTGAGGTAAATATTGTGTAGAGAACTGGGCCGAGAACATTAAATAAATATTAAATTTTCATTTTGCCTGAAAGGCAAAAATCAGGACGAATTAATACAACGTAGTTTTACAAGTGCAATATGTATGAATATAAAAAGGATTCATATCGCAAACAAGCTATTTTTTTTATGTTGATGATATTTGAAAAAACCAATGTTAGGGCTAACTTTGGGTTTCAGAAAAAGAAGTCAAAAAAGAACACAAAGGAATATTTGAGGCAGTACTTGTTCCACTTTATTTCTCAATATGGGTTTCACTTTATTTCTCAATATGGGTTTTACTTTATTTCTCAATAGTTGATCTGATGTATGTATTTCTCAATGGTTGATCTGCTTTATTTCTCTGGTTCACCTCTCAATAGTTGATCCGATGTATGTATTTCTCAATGGTTGATCTGCTTTATTTCTCTGGTTCACCTCTCGATAGTTGATCCGATGTATGTATTTCTCAATGGTTGATCTGCTTTATTTCTCTGGTTCACCTCTCAATAGTTGATCCGATGGCTGCTGCTGTCCGAACAAGAAGAAGGAAAAAACCAAAAGAAACCCCGAAGCCATATGTCAGTTTATACAGTGCTGACAGAGTGCTGACGACGGTAGTGCTCGGTGCGGCCAAATTAGTGCAGTCAACCGCTCGTGTTGGTGCAGCGCGGTTACACCTGCTCTGTCCATGTCGCATACCGCCCGCCAAAAAACAGCCACATAAGAAATATTTTGACAGAAATATAAATTTTTTTATAAGTATAATATAATATAAGTATATATATATATATATATATATATATATATATATATATATATATATATATATATATATATATATATATATAAATATAAAGGAATTCATTTATTACTACAGAACTTGGTATAAACTAAAGAGTTCATGATGTATGCAATTCAATTCAAGGGCCACGAGTTTCTCTATGTTTTATAATTTTTTTGAGACTTCTCCGAACAAAGCTTCGCCAAATAGGGTCTTCTGTGCATATATCCTTCCCGGTTTTCCTTCGGCCGGTCCGTGAAGGATTCTTGAGGTTACATCAGCTCCTAGAATTAAGAAGAATGGGCGGAAGTTCCACCAGTAAGGATCGGATAGAGGTTCTGCTCGTCTATTATGACGGATCCAGTCATCGCGCACATCATCAGAAGGGGTTGTGAAGAAAACGTATTCCTCGAGTTCGCATTGTAGGGATACCCTCTTGTGCTCATACAAGCGATGCCCGAGTGTTATCCACGTACGATTTTCAGCAATATTGCACCCAATCTGTCTGGCGAATGGCGGATGAATGGACGAGCGAGCAGCATTTGGGCTGATCCTTAGACGTAAAGAGTGGTAGCGAGCTGATCCTTGATGTGGATAGACCCTTGCGACGCTGGTCATGGCAAACCACACATGGCCAGGCTCTAAAGGGAGCAGAAGTGTGTTATGCAGTTTTTTGCATCTTTTGCAGTGATCAACGCTGTGGCAATCAAGTGAAACGTACGACTGAACTAAACAGTTTTTGCAGAGCTCATATTCCTATACTATTCGCCTCTTGAGCTCGACTCTCATTGTGAGGAATCTGGTGCATTGGCGAATTGCATGGAGCCGATGACATAATGGACACCCATAGTTGGTATTGAACCACTTCTCTTCGATCATATTAATCTGCTTGAGAAAAAAAAAGACAGAAAAAAGACCAAAGTTAATTTACAAAAAAGGGAAAACGGAAGGAGGACTTGTGGAGCCAACAATGTGACGACGTGTTTCAGAGTAATTCTACGACATACTTTCATAGGCCAAAAGAACCAATTTATGTATAGGTCGAGTAATAATGCCATTTTAGGTTTTAATATCGACCACACGTACTCGTTTGTCAGTACCAGGGTGAATTTTAACAATACGTCCTAAGCGCCATTCAGTAGGACAGAGGGCTTCTTGTCTAAGAGCTACTAAGTAATTTTCCTTGAGGTTAAGTTGAGGCTATTTTCATTTGTTTCTTTTGTATAGTTCTTTCAAATACTCATCCTTCCAACCGCGACAAATTTCATGCTGCATAACTTTAACCTTACGCCACCGATTCATAATGCTAATCGCAGAGTTGAGCTCTCCCGGTTCAGCCGGCGTGAGCAACGCGGAACCAATAAGAAAATGGCCCGGTGTGAGAGCGGATAAATCTTCAACATCTTCTGACAAGGGGCCAAGTGGACGGGAATTAAGACAGGCTTCGATGGTCGCTAGCAGAGTGGTGAATTCTTCGAAGGTGTATTTTAACTGACCGGCTATCTTTCTAAAATGCATCTTAAAACTTTTCACTCCTGCCTCCCAAAGTCCCCCTATATGGGGAGCTGTCGGGGGAATAAAGTGCCAACTTAAGCGTTGATGGCCGTATTTTTCAACTACAGTGCAACATGAACAAGCAAAGATAAACTTTATAAAATGTTTCAATGTGGTGCTGCATTTTTATAACGATATACTTATATTTGGTTATGCTAGTTCGGGCTTATTTGTTGGGCGTACAAACCGTACAGAATAAAAGATATGTTTTTAAGATAACCAATTTATTAAATTATTTAATATACAAAAATGAACGTGAGGTATAAACGACGAATGAATTAAGATGTTCTTAGAGAGTTGTCAGTATAAGGGGGTACTCAGTCCTTTTTAGTAGTTGGTATCAGCAGCGGCGATGCCACATGTACTTAAATAAAAATATACTACGTACTACTTATTTGCAAATAATAAAACTTGCGTCCTGCGCAAGATCCGCCGAGTTGAAATTTTTGCAATAAGTTGAACCAAATCAAATAAATAACTTTATCAGAATCAATATCTAAAATAAAAAATTGTATATTAGAAACATTTCCTTGCACATTTCATAAACTTACTTTTATGTTTTTTGAACCTCCGTTGATTGTCAATCCAACTTTTTAATTGTTGAGGAGTTCTTGTGTTCAGAACTGGTGAGTTACGAATGACATTGAAACATTCCTTTAGAGAAGGAAGCTTGCACATTTGATAAACTTACTTTTATGTTTTTTGAACCTCCGTTGATTGTCAATCCAACTTTTTAATTGTTGAGGAGTTCTTGTGTTCAGAACTGGTGAGTTACGAATGACATTGAGACATTCCTTTAGAGAAGGAAGCTTATTTAAACTTTCCAAACTCCCAAAATATGGACTTAACGGCTTTTCTTTCGGCTTTGCTCCATTTGGAACGTTTTGTTTTTCCGAATGGTGATGCTAAATACAAACAATATACATAAGTATATTGGTTATGATATACATACATACTTATGTAAAATAGTTACTTATTAATATTATTGTGGTGAGCACAGTAGTTAATGTGCGCAGATATACAAAAATGTGACTGTAGGCTGCTACATCAAGTAGCAATGTAATTACACAGTGTTAAAAAAATTAATGAAGCAATACCTAGTAAATTATACTATTTTTCTGGGAGTTGTTCTCGAGTATAACAAGAGTCCTTCTTTGAAATATGCAAGACACTTCGAAAATATTGAGTTACAGCTAAAAACTTAAAATCCCAGTTTTCCCACCTTTTTCACTTTGTGGTGATATTGGGAGGATCGCCATGTAGAGATTGTGTTAGAGTTAGTGCAGATTCCTATAGCTCAATATATATTTACACAGCTGTAGGGGATCAGCCGTGCTGTTTTGTTTTCTTCTTTCGCTTCTGTTATTTCATTTTCTAGGAAATCATGTCTTATATCTTCTATAGTTTGTAGTTTTTCTTTTATTGTTTTTTCGGTGTACTTTTTACCTGGACTTTTTTTTAAGTTTTTAAATAGTTCTTTTAATTTTTGGATATTTTCATCCATTTGACATCTTTATTAATTTTTTCTCTATTTGTTTATTGTCTATAGAATTATTACTTATTTACCTTATTACTTATTTATAAAAATTTTATACATCTGTTATAGCATTATTATTTGTTCTATCTCTATACTTATTGACATAGCTTTTGAAATATTTATTAATTTTGTATGCTATGTATAATACTATGCTTATAATAATTAATGTTGTAATATACTGTGGGGGCATGAATTTATCATTTTCACTATTGCCATTATTTGTAATATTATCCTGTATTTCCACTTTGCTTTGTGGTTTTCCCATTTTATTGTTGATTTTATTACCCCAAATGGGCCCTACTACCATCTGTTTTATTTTTTAAATCTTTGATCTTTTTGTTGATTGTAAGTTTGGCTTCTAGTGTAGTTGCTAGTGTGAATTCTCTATAGAGTATGGCTAGTTCCTTCCGCTTTTGGAACTTCGTGCCAGCTCTCTTCTTGAATTTTCTTCTCTTTGTTGATTATTCTTCTTTCATATTCTTCGATGGTGATTGCCTTTGGACCAGCGGAACGTGGAAGTGGTGTATACAATGGTATTGTTTCTTGTATGTTAGATGTGTTGGTAGGCTCGTATTCTTCTTGGTTATTTTCTTGCATGTATTTTTCCCAGCGGGCGACGATTTCATCTATTTCGGCTTCCGACATGAGGATGTTCGCAGGATTTGACCGTTCCTCAGTAGTTTGAATTTTGCAGGATCTATGTGGTTAGTTTAAACAAAAGTTGTCCTATAATCTGTCCGCAGGATTGCTTCGCAGTGTTCGAATTTTGGCAGGATCAGACTGTTTTATATTGGTCCGATTTTTGCAGGATAGCCATGTGGTGATATTGGGATGATCGCCATGTAGAGATTGTGTTAGAGTTAGTGCAGATTCCTATAGCCCAATATATATTTACACAGCTGTAGGGGATCAGCTAAAACTTAGGCGTTCAAAAGAATTGCCAAAAGAGTTTGAGACTTTAAATAAATAATGCAACAAGGCTAAACAGCCGAATTATGTCTTTTCTAAATTAAGTCTGATTTTATTTACTACTTTCACTTTCTTATATACTACTTTTGAGAATCATTCTAGTCATCTAGAATGACTAGCACATGTTTGTTTACATACAAAGAAAATGTGTTACTAATAAATATTGGGTTACAAAATATGATTTATGATACACTTAAATATTGGGTTATGAGTATCATACAACATGGTCTTTGGCACACTTCAAAGGTATAACCCGATCGTATGTCGATTGGTAGTCACTCTACACATTTGAAGTTGGCCAGTATACACAGTCATGTTGTATGGCGCTGTGGGTACACTTCAACTTTAAACAAATAACTTAGGTGAATATCAACGGGGTTTAAATTTCTAAGGCGATTTAGAAAGAGTATACCTGCTGCCTGTTTTTGTAAAACGCAGAATAATAGTTTTCCATGCTTTATCTGTTTTGTAAAGCTTCTATAAGGATACAGATAGCATTAACAGAAATCAGGGCATAATAGAAAATTGGTACAACAGGTTTCGCCCAAACTTCTTTGTTTGAGAGCCATGTATGCCAGTTATGAACACAGTTCCAAAATGATGTAGAAGTGGGTAAACTAAACGTCAAATGAAAAAAGAATATGTTTACATGAAATGAGCTCTTATTGCTAATATTTTTAGTATAACAGATTTGCAACAGTCCTCCGACAGAAACAGTCGTGTTCATAATACTATGTATAGCCTCTGTACAATGCATACAGATTACCACTTTCTTTCCATTATTTCATATTAAGTACGTTAACTTCATCAGAATCAATTTTTAAAGAAATTTGGATTAAGCGGTATGTCAAATTTGTGTCTCTCAAGTAAAAAAGTTTAATGAATCCTGTTGTACCAATTTTCTATTATGCCCTAATTTTTCCTAATGAATGCTCACACTGCCGGTAGAAAAGGAAAAAGGGCCGAAAGTCGAATGATTATGCGTGCCTACACTAGAGATGACAAATATGTACGTGAAGTTAACAAATTGTTAGTTTGTTGTGTGACATGTGGCTATAACAAGGTTACTTACTACTTCTTCGTTTTCTGCTTGATGATGAACAGTCGTTAGATACATCACGTTCTTCTTCATCAATGACTGCATTACGGTGCTCCTCATAATTAACTGCATTATATTCCTCATCGCCGTCGCTACTTCCTTCACTACTTTTTTTATCGTCGACTTTGTCACCTCCAGCAGCCATCAAAAGCTTCGAAACGCAAGTAACTTCCGCTACTGGAATCGACATCATGCAGATGGTCTTGTGGACATCTTTGTGGTGCCCCATGAAATTGGCTAGACGATCCACGGATGCCTCTTCCATATTAAGTAGCGAGGAATATGTGGACATGTGTTTACGCAGCGCCGTGCCTCTGAGGGTTTCTGCAAGTCTAGCTCCACAGTCTTCAGAAAATGTTTTGATTAAAGGACTCGCTCGAATATAGGGCTTTGAAAATTCTGAATTAGTTGGCCTACAAAAAAACGTACTTATTGCTGTTGTTAACTCCGGCATTCCCTCTAAATTTAACCCTTTGTTTGTTTTTTACTTCATACAATTTGTACAAAATCTTATTGTTTATGTATGGTATGAGAGGAAGCAATTTTTATTTGTATTGAAGCACAAGTAAACTCCACATTTCACGCATTTGGAAAGCGGTGTTCCGGTTTTGCACAAACGGCAGCGACCTTTCGCACACCATACCACCCAGTGGCCCTTTTCATCATATCTGAAGGATTTTGGTGGATCTTGAATGTACTTTCTTTTTAAAAAGCATGGACTGCATGGACGAAATCGGGGATTGTGGCATTTGTGGTGTTTCCACAAGAGGACGACCTCTAGAGCGTTTTATGTTAACGGTGGGAGGGATAGAGCCTAGTAGCGATTGCGCAATTTCCATTTGGAAGACTTAAAATGTTTTCGGTCAAGCGTTTACACCAATAAACAATCCGCATGTATCACTTCTAATATATGGTATTTATACGAATGTGTGTGGACTTATCAACAATTACAATCAACTGGAAATTATTGCACATGAACGAAAACCAGATTTTATAATTCTTACAGAAACACATCTAACAGAGGACATAGAAGAACAAGAAATACAACTAAGAAACTATGATCAGAATACAACAAGATCAAATTCAAAGAGAACGGGTGGAGTTATGATTTATTGGAAAAAGCAATGGAACGTTATAAAAATTGGGGAAAAATTTTCTGATTATAAATATTGGATAAGTGCATACAAGGCAACAATCAAGAACAAGCAATTTATAATAGTAGCGGTCTATAGATCACCAAGAGGCAATGAAGCAGAATTTTGTCAAGTTTTTGAACAAGTAATGGAAGAAATATGCGAGGCACAGTACGATATAATAATAGCAGGTGACTTCAACATAGACTGGTGTAAAGAGGAAACATATAAAAAAAGAATAGAATGTACCCTTAATGATAATGGACTTAAACAAATAGTTGCAGATTATACGAGAATAACAGAAAACACAAAAACAATTATAGACTACGTCATCACAAATAATGAAAATGTATCAGCAGCAACTATCAGTTCAAATAAAATATCAGATCATGAAGCCATAGACATCAAAATTAAAATCATAACTGAAAATCGAGATGAAATCACCAAAAAAGGAATAGAAATATTTAAATATAATAGAACGATTTTTAGTCAGGAAATTAGCACAATATTAAGAAATAATGAAAATGATGATTTAAATAAGACTGTTGATAATTTAGATTCAGCCATTGAAAAGACTATAAAAAAATTTACAAAGAAAAAAATTATAAATACAAAAAGTAACATAAACAAATGGTTTAACAGAGAACTAAAATGTTTAAAGAAAGAAAAAGTTATTAAATATCAAACAGCTAAGACAGAAAATACAGATACAGCTTGGAGTAATTATAAAATAATTAGAAATACATATAAAACTAAAATTGAGACCGCTAAGAACAATTACATAAATAAAAAAATAAATAATGCCAAAGACCAAAAACAAATGTGGAGAGAAATCAAAGACTTAGTCCTTAAGAAAAATAAAGCTGTGATAAAAAAGGTGATATTTAACGATATAGAATATAAGGACAACTACCAAATAGCAACCCAATTTAATGAGTATTTTGTGAATAGTATTAAGTCAATAAATGATACAATAGAAAATATGCAATATATAAACAACATACCTATGATAACAACTAGATTTAGATTCCGTACAATAACAATGCAAGAACTCCAGAATATTTGTAAAAATATGAAAAATAAACCAGATTTCAATAACGTTACAATTAAACTCATTATGGACAACTGGGAGATTATAGGAAAATATATGCATGAGATAATAAATAAATCATTTGAAACAGGAGTTTTCCCGGATAGCTGGAAATACTCAATGATAACACCAATAGAAAAAATCGCAAAAACAAATAAATGTGAAGAATTCCGTCCTATAAATACCCTAAAAACATGCGAAAAAATTATGGAAAAAGTTGTTAAGGAACAATTGGAAACGTATATGGAACAATACAACTTGCTTTCAAAATATCAATCTGGATTCAGAAAAAAATTTTCATGCGAATCCACTGTAAATTATGTAATAAACAGATGGAAATTTAGGGATAGAACGAAAAAGATAATGGCAATATTTTTGGATTTCAAAAGGGCATTTGAGACCATTGACAGAGAAATACTTATTCGAAAATTATATATGTATGGCATCAGAGAAAGTGAATTAAAATGGTTTAAATCATATCTTACGAATAGAAATCAAATTACAAAAGTCAATAATGTAAAATCACACAAAGTAAGCAACGAATTTGGAGTACCTCAAGGTTCCATTCTAGGCGCACTACTATTCATAATATATATAAATGATATGCCAAATATACTAGAAAAATGTGAAATAATTTTATATGCGGATGACACATTAATCTTTTCTGAAGGAGACACAGACGAAGAATGTAGAGAGAATCTAATGCACGACATAAATAAAATAAATAACTGGCTTAAAATGAATAGATTAAAACTTAATGAAAGCAAAACTAAATTAATGGAAATAAATATGGACAGTGAAACAATAATTAAAATTAATAATAAAGAAATAGAAAAAGTAACAAAAATTAAATACCTCGGTTTTATAATCGATAAAGATCTAAAACTAAAAGAACACATTGATTATATATGTAAGAAAATTGGGAAGAAAATTGGTTTTTTTAAACGGGTTAGAAATAAAATATCTCAAATAACGGCAATACATATGTATAACACAATGATAAAACCACACTTTGAATTCGGCTCCACAATTTTATACACATGCTGCTCAACAACACAAATAGAAAGATTACAAAAACTACAGAATAGAGCTATGCGGTCGATACTAAAATGCAACATATACACCCCAATTCAACTAATGCTAGACACACTGAAATGGTTAAATATTCACCAAAGACTGGAACTAAACACACTGCATTTCATTCAGAATATGAAAATGGGAATCGCACCGGAGTATCTTACCGAACAACTAGGCTACGTGAGGGAATTACAACCATACAACCTTAGGAACACTGAAAACTTCCGACTACCGAGGGTAACAACAACAGCAATGCAACGATCTCTGTTCTTTAAAGGACTTAAATTATACAATATGTTACCAAATAATGTAAAAACAGAAAGAAATATTAAGATAAGTAGGAGAAAAATAACACAATTTGTAAAAAACAACACAGTCAGTTATGCATAATAGAAAAAAAAATCTAATTATATATAAATATGTAAACTTGTAAAATTTGTAAAGTATTAGAAATACTACTAAATAAACAACTAAACTAAACTTCTTTGACTTGTGGTTAATTCGATAGAATTCCATTAACATATCGATTATAATCTTCAACTATAGCTGGTCGGGGAATATTGATAAATTTTTTGTCTTTGCGACTCCAACGCTTGCAGGATCCCATTGGCTTGTCCCACATATGTGTGGACAAAAGTTTATTGTCGAACCAGCACAATGCAAATATGTTGTTTGTAGTTTCACATTTCATATCATACGAGCCCCTACCTTTCTTTTTTAACTCGGCTTCTGAGAGAAGATCACACTTCATCAATCTATTTCGTCGCACAGTTCCGGAAGAGAAGATGCCAATTTCTTTCAGAGCAACCATGAGACTTACCGACGTAAACCAATTATCAAAATAAAGTTTGAAATTTTGATTCTTGGGCATGGTGGAGGCCAAATACAGCACTATATCTGATGATATTCCAAGTCCATATGTTGGACACGTCCCATCACCGACATATAAAGCAAAATCGTTGATCATGCCTGACGCGCTAGCTCTGGTGAACATCTTCATTCCCCACTTATGAGGCTTTGCTGGATTGTATTGCTTTAGGCTTAATCTACCGTTGAAGGCTATAATTTGCTCATCTACGCATTGGTATTCTTCTTGGGGTAACTTATTGAATCGATTTTTTAATATTGTCAATAACAGACGCACTTTATATAGTTTGTCATAGTTCGGTTCACCTTTTCGTGGCTGTTTATACAGTTCACTGAGGTGAAAACTGCTTTTAATTTTCTCGAATCTTAGTCGTGTCATTGCATCAGTTATGAAATTTATTTGGAATTTTTTCGACCATATCATTATCATTTGCGGTATTTTTATAATACCCAAAAATAATAAAACCCCAATATAACGTCGTATTTCAAAAGGCTCACACTTTAATTCAGTAGCCATCTTTTCCATTGCATATAAATTGCTTTGGAGTGCGATTAGCTCGAAAACCTCGTCATCGAAAAAGTTTCAAAATATTCACATTGTGTTTTTACCTGACACTCGTCATCACCTTCAACATTTCCCTTCCACGCCACATCAACTGCCTGCTTTTCGCGTTTTCTTGATTTTGCAGGCATCTATTTTTTCATAGGAAAATCCACCACTTACATCTTTGCCATCACCTTTTTGGTCATCATCACCGTCTGGGCTTCGGTCATCTTTCAATAACTTTTCTATCACATCCGTTTCCATCTCCTCTCCTCTTTCCAAAATCTCTTCAATAGTTTCTTCTAACAAGTTCGGACTACCTTCATCTTCATTAGATGACAAGTCCCAATCAAGGTTCGCGATGGCTTCAATTCAAACAATTGTCTTCAAAGGGTTAATAATAAGTTCTACTGCCTTGGTGCACATGGGACACAACAATACACTTACGGTTCTACCGAGCTTGCCACGTAATGTTCTTCGAACAAACTGTTTCGCAAGATTTATAGATGTTTTAGAATAATTATTAAAAACACGTTTGTCAAAATTATCGATAATTTTCTCCTTGCTATTGAAGTTTTCGATGCTTAGCCGCTCTATTTCACCAGCCCTTCTTCTGTTAAACAGCTGCATACATTTGAGTGCAGGTTGGGATAAATTAATCCAACTAGACATACAAAAAGCTTCAGATAGCTTTACTATGGCATGAAGAATTTTTTTCTCTTAAACACAACTTTTTTATGTCTTCTACAATTGAAGGTAACACTACTTTTTTAATCTTTTTTGTTTGTTTGGTCCTCAGACGCTTTTTTATTGATTAAAGTTGGAGTTTCATCCTCCCACAATAATAGAAAATTTTCTAATTCCTCTTTTAGATCTTCCCGGCTTTCTTTTATTAGCTCTGCCTTCTGTTTTTTTGCAAATTTTTTTTCTTGTTAAAGACATTAAGTGTTGAGCTACTGCAGGTGCATCGAACCACATTTTTTTTTTCGTACCACTTAGCAACATTTCGAACGGCTACAACACAATTATCAAACAAACTTGGTTTGAAAATTTCTTTTAAAACTTTAACATTGGGATCTAGACCTTTCATCTAATAATAAAACGACCAAGTAACCTTAAAGTAGCACGAATCATGTCATGTTGGTGGATTGGACAATATTTTTCCGCAAGTCTATTTCCCAGTTTTATGATAAGTTCATCGCATCTAATTTCTTGTGTTATGGCATCGTTTCTCAAAACGGGAAAGATTTTTGTTTTGAGCACTGAACTTGCTGTCGGATGTGTAGTGTTTTGAGACTTAGAAAGGAATAAAGCTAGGCTAAACTGCCGAACTGTGTCTTTTTCAATTCAAGTCTGATTTTATTTTCAAATTTTACTTTCTTATCGTATATATTTGGTTGAATATTCTGATAGTTTTCTTCTGAACAAACTGCACACAATCGTTGTATCGCATTATGTTGTGCAAATCATAATCATACTGTGGTCGAATATTTGCGAAATGTTGATCCATTATGCCGTTTATTATTGCATATTCCAATCGCAGGTCAACTTTTTTTCGCTGTGTTAGATATTCTCTTATTATCGAACCACAGTACGCCATATATGTTTCGTCAACGATTTTTCCCATCGACCTAATTTTCAGGAATGCGTGTCCTTCGTCTATGCTTGGTGGTCGTGATTTGTCGGACAGGATTTCGCCCTGTTCTAGCTGTCTCACGCGGGCGCGTAATCTTTCAACTTCTATCTCTTCGGCAACGCGGTTGTCTCTGTCACCCGCGATTTCTCTTTCCAATCTAACCCTTTCCGCGTTGCCTCTTAAATCGTGTTGTGCCAATTCTCGTGATAATGTCAGCACATTCTTTACATGTTCGAGTAGCCTTTTGTGTGTCTCATTGGCGGCTACATCAATTATATTGCCATCTCTTATATGTTCTTCAATTCTTGCTATCAAAGCGTCTTCTTGGGCTTCGCCTGGCGCGGCTTGTCCCACAACTCGTTGGTATAAGTTTCTTAGAGCATCCATGGCTTTCTAGACCTGCAGTAATCGTTATTTTCTACTTGCAGCGGGATTACCACAACAAGCCTTGACTGGCTTAAGTGTATGTCGTATGACATGGGCTATCACACCCCTCCAATCAACCTAACCTACTTTCTTATAATCATGTGTTAATCATTCTAGTCATCTATACCAAAAGTACGAAAGTGGATACGAATGGTTCCTTTTGAAAAGAAACCCTTGCACTTTTTGCAACAAACATAATCATCAACATTATTTTTAAATCTGTGCTGTTGTTGCCGGCTTACAATTAAAACGCCGGCATTATGGGATGTCGATGTATTATGCTCAAAATTTCGTCGTTTTCTTAAATCAGCTATAATTTGTAAGCGTTCCTTGCTTTTTTTAGGTAAAGCTAAAGCTTTTGCAACTTGTTCCTCTTTAGCATGTTTTAAAAACAAATGGCGTGCAATTTTGCATTGTAGAATATGGAACGATGATTTCTTTTACGGCTACAGGATCAGCTATTATTTTAACACTTTCGTCCTTACAGATCTCGGAAATTTCTTTAGAGGTGTTATATGAATCGCTTGTTACATATTCTCAGACATAGCTTTCATCTGTGTTCGCTGTTATAGAAAGGGGCTGTTGTTAAGGGTTTAGCCTCTGAATACCACTTTAATTTATTTACAGCTCAGAGAAACGTCTCTTGCTTTAGCGGCTTTGTCGAGGGAATTTATAAAATTTCCTTCCCATACCAGAGAAATGCAGCAAACTGTGACAGACTTCTTTGCGATTTCCAAAAGTAATTGGGGCTATAGATTGCACCCACATACGCATTCAGTCACCTGGAGGAAACACCGGTGAAATTTTTCGAAAGAAAGGCTATTTTTCTGTCTTAGACTTACACTTAATAACTTCGTACTTATCTCGCAAAGCTTTCCAGTGGCGGTGTATCCCAATCCTTGCAGCAAACTACTTCAATTCTCTGCCATGCCACTTCCTTTTGCTTCCATACAACTGCATCAGATTTTTTGTTCTCGATACAGTTTTTGTGGACTTCCACCAGCTCTACCAGCAGTACTTCTTCCTCTGCCGTGAAGTTTTTAGCACGCTTACTTGGTATTTCCCTTTCATTTGGCGTTATATGATTGCGAACAAAAAATTTTAATATTTATTTTTAAAAGCAACTGAAAAACGTCAACAAAAGTAAGTACATAGTTGAGAGTTCGTATTTTTTGGTATGGCAAAAATAATCGGTATTTATTTATTATTGCCACATTTGCAAATATATTAAGTTCTTTTTATATGGAAGTCGTGAAAACGTATCGCTGGAGATAGCGCTTATCCCCTTAAATCCTTTTTGATAACGCCTTTTAGAGGAAATAGCATTGTACATACCAAATCTGAAAGGGATCTCTACAATAATCACTTTTCTAAGTATCGAGTCCGTATTGAAAATTGCTTTGGTATTTTAAAGGAGAAGTTCAGCAGCTTGAAAGAACTCAAATTTCGAATGGGTTCAAAAAAATTAGATGGAATGCAACGACTGGATCATAGTTTGTTGCATTTTATATAACATGTTGATTACCTTTACAATTGCGATATTTTAATTCCACATTCAATTAACTTACCTCCAAATTGCAATAGCAGAGCTAGTTTGCTTCATTTTATTAAAAACCAAAATATTGTTTAAGTCCTAGGGAAGATTTTGTGAAAAAAGTATTTTCATGTCAAACTCTCTCTCATTTCCTGCTCCAAAATTTCTAATTTTTCATTGCTTTGGATCTCCTTTTCTCGTAGCTCCTCTTCTCTTTTCTTTAAAGACAGTTCCATTTCTCTTAGACTATGTTCGTTCTCAGCTTTTTCCTTTCTGAAGCTGAGGATTTCTGCCTGCATCGACATTACATTGGAAAGACCGGTCCTGGAGTATATTTCTTTTCTGCTGGTGGAAGGTAAATTTTCATTTTCCTTGCATAAGCTGTTGGATGACGAGCTTTCTTCAATTTCTGCTTCTTTATAGTTATCAACATCATCAGTTGTTGAATCATCCAAGCTTTGGACTATGATTACATTTTCAACAAGCCGGCTACCAAATATATCATCCAGCTCGTCGAAAAATTTGCACATTTTTAATAATGTCGCTAAAATAATTACAATTGGATAAGCATAGTTATGTATTATGTACATATCTACTTATAGCACTCGAAATCTACACCAACCACAATACCTTTAATTGTTGTACCGTCCATGCTGCCAGCTCCGGTCGATCTCTCCCAACCTTTTGCCTTGTTGTAGTTCGTACTTTAGCCCGCACCAACTTCCATTCGACATCCACCTTCATCTCCGTTGAAAACCGTTTGTAATAATATTGAACAGTTGGCTTCTGCAAATACATATTTATGTGATGAGTATTTTTTTTTTGTTTATTTATATAAAGTACAAACCTCAAAATCTCTATTTGCCATTAAAAAAAAAACTCTATTATCGCCTTTTCTTCCAGCGGATTCCATTTTTAGTTGGATTTGTGCGCACACGTTTAACTTTTGGCTTAAATGTAAATATTTTTAAATTTTATTGAACTAATTATTATAGTCAATGAAAACGTGCCTGCAATTCTTCTAAATATTTCATTTTTATTTAGTTTTGTAAAATTTTTGTTTTGGTATACAAGACTGCTCAAAGAAATATGTATGTATGTATAAAGAAAAAAATATACTACGTATTACTTATTTGCAAATAAAAAAAATTTGCGTCCTGCGCAAGATCTGCCGAGTTGAAATTTTTGCAATAAGTTGAACCAAATCAAATAAATAACTTTATGAGAATCAATATCTAAAATAAAAAATTATATATTAGAAACATTTGCTTGCACATTTGATAAACTTACTTTTATGTTTTTTGAACCTCCGTTGATTGTCAATCCAACTTTTTAATTGTTGAGGAGTTCTTGTGTTCAGAACTGGTGAGTTACGAATGACATTGAAACATTCCTTTAGAGAAGGAAGCTTGCACATTCGATAAACTTACTTTTATGTTTTTTGAACCTCCGTTGATTGTCAATCCAACTTTTTAATTGTTGAGGAGTTCTTGTGTTCAGAACTGGTGAGTTACGAATGACATTGAGACATTCCTTTAGAGAAGGAAGCTTATTTAAACTTTCCAAACTCCCAAAATATGGACTTAACGGCTTTTCTTTAGGCTTTGCTCCATTTGGAACGTTTTGTTTTTCCGAATGGTGATGCTAAATACAAACAATATACATGAGTATATTGGTTATGATATACTATACATCAGTGATGTTACAAACTTTTTTGGAAAATCTTTACGTAGGCTAAAAAAAATCTCTACTTTTCCCCACGCGCTGAAAAAAAAAATCCTACAAAAATCCCTACCACTTTTAAAACTTAAAAAACAATGAATGAAAGCAAACAAAACAACAATTTATTAAAGTTTATTATAAAATCAGTTCTTTTTATAATATATTTAAAACAAAAATAAAAAGTGATATAAATTCACAAAAAATCACATTAAGTTCATTGATTAAAAAAGAAACATACATAAACATGTACTTTGTATTTTATGCATTTAAAAAATAATATTAATATTAGTTTTGACTGGTGCCTCGCAGATGATCATACAGTTGTAAGGAGATCATTTTTTTAAAATGATGTTCGGTACACTGGAACGTGTAACAATTTTTACATTCGTCTTGTAAAAAAGAGCGAACTAACAGCTTTCAGCCAACCTTTAAAATTATCGTCTTCTAGCCATTTGTTGCGGAATTTTTGTTTGCGATATTTTCGGGTTTCCTCAAAGCTGACTGAGGAGTCTGAAGAAGAAGATGAGTTCATTCTGCTGAATATATTAATAATTACTTCTCATATATGCATACAAAGAAGAAATACACAAACTTACCTGAAAATTCACAAATTTAATCACATGATTAACGGCTAGCAGGCAGACACTCACAGATAATTAATACTTTGTAATGTTGCCGT
Source organism: Germaria angustata (assembly GCA_963681545.1). NCBI lineage: Eukaryota > Metazoa > Arthropoda > Insecta > Diptera > Tachinidae > Germaria > Germaria angustata. The sequence goes on along the minus strand of OY813001.1, from coordinate 8,930,396 downwards.
ATCAACAATTTCATCTTGTCAGAACTGCAAAAGGGTGCCAAATTAATTTAGTTGGAGTATTTAGTTTTTGGGATTACTTACTGTCGGTGCTTTGTAATGGACTAATTTAAATTTTTACAGCATATTGAAAAATCCCTACATTTTGATGTTTTCAAAAAATCTGTCCTTTTTTCCCTACGGCCATTTTTTTAGAAGAAAATCCCTACGAGTAGGGATTTTTCCCTACGTTTAACATCACTGCTATACATACATACATACTTTATGTAAAATAGTTACTTATCAATGTTATAATATGCGCCGGTAGAAAAAGAAAAAGGGCCAAAAGTCGAATGATTATGCGTGCCGACACTAGAGATGACAAATATGTGGTACGTGAAGTTAACAAATTGTTAGTTTGTTGTGTGACATGTGACAAAAGGTCAATTCACCCATTCGTTTTGAACGTTCCGAACGCTTTTTTTATATGTAGTTTGAAGTCTCTATTTTTGAGAGAGAGAGAGAGAGAGAGAGAAAGAGAAAATTGCAACCAAAAATTGGTCCGCATTAAATTTACTCTCTTTCTCTCTCTCCAAAAAATTGGGACTTCAAACTACATATAAAAAAGCGTTCGGAACGTTCAAAACCAATGGGCGAATTCACCTTAAGGTCTAGCAAGGTTACTTACTACTTCTTCGTTTTCTTCCATTCTAATATTTAGCATACCGCCAATCTCAGTCCATGCGTTATTGCGCATGGGTTTATTATGATAGCCAGCACTTGATGCATTCCAAATGCAAGGATGGCACTCCACTTCGCCGATCAATTTCAATATATCTTCTTCGCTCCATTCATGCCTCATCTTCTTCCTTTTGGTTTTTTTGGCAAATGATGGGGGCGATTCAATAACTGCTGCATCGTTGTCGTCCATTTTCTTTCAGAAAAATATACTTTATAATTAAGAATTACGGAAACGCGTTTTTTACTTACCAATCTGTCAAACGAATTGACCAGTATTGCCATTTCAATTTATTTAATTTTTTATATGTTAAGCACTTTTAAAAAATAACTGTTGGCAAAATAACTGTTTCTAAAATTATTTGTCGCTGTTTGTTCCGCGAGAACAAACAAAATATCGAGCCAAATATTTGTTGCGACGTGCTGACAAAGTGTTTACACTATCCAAAGCTTTCTTCACAAACAAACATTTTTGTTAGGCAACAAACAGTCGAAAAATATTTGGAAGCTAACAAATTCGAGTGTTTACACTAGGACAAACAAAATTTTTATGATTTTGCACAAATATTAGCATAGTCTAAACGCACCTTAATAGTCCTTTCTACTCCTGTGTGACCTCCTGGTGGTGAGTCATTGTATTTTTTATAATCTTCATCTGTTCTTCTGTTATCAGTTTATTTTAGCTACGGTCACCATATTAACAAAAATCAAACATTGCACAGTTGTTTTCTGTTTAGTTGTTTCTTTATTACTGATTACTGATAGACTAACAGCCTTATGCATAAAAACTTTAAACAGGTTGGTAAACCAATGTTAAGCAAAATTCCTTAAAGTTTCATTCAAAAACGATTGTTAGCAGCTACTCACCTACTTTAAAGCGATGTTAAAATATTTTATGAAAAATATAAAAATAAAATATAATGTAAATATACAAAACTTTATAGTGATGTACATACAATCAACACAAGTAAACAAAGCTCGTTCTTCAAGTAATCGGTTTAAAACCTTTACAAAAAAATAGGCGTATTTATTACTTCACATTGCGATAAATCTATTTAGTTTATGTTTTTTATGTACTATACATTTTAAATTACATCTTCAGTAACGAAAAATGACATTTTATATTAAAACTATGCAAAACATTATCAATATATCCGACTATCCGGATGAATAATACTCGTTTTTTTTTGCATCGTTAACTACAAAGAGACAAGAGAGAATGATGGTGTTGCCAGTATCAACATGTAAAATTTATTATAGCTAACATACTGTTTATGCATACGGATTTTTAACATAGGTTTGTTAGCCTTAAAGCCTTTGGTAGCTGACGTGAAGTTCAAGCCTCAAGTAAGTTTTTTTTATGCATAAGGCTGTAAAACTAGACTAGTAGAAAGTGTCATGAATGCATGTGTTATAAAACATAAAGGGGTGTCTAATATTTAGGTCATATATCTTACTGCATTACAATAACAGCATATATGTAAATATTAATGAAATCTAAGAGGGATCTAGTTACACAATTGCTTGTAACAAAGTACCGCTTATTTGTATTGATCACTTAACAAGGCATTTGATAAGTGAGTTAAGCTGAAATCACACGATTGGTCTATTGTACAGATTTCTGTCCATTTTTATGTACAGATCGTGTGAATGACAGAAAATATTTGGCAAAAGGCAGATAGGGTAATTTTTTTGGCCGATAGACAGATAAAAAACAACTCTGTTGTACCAATCGTGTGAACGCTTCACAGGCCAATGAATACAGAAAAAATTCTTAAACGTACCGATAATTTGTTCTGCCACTTACTGCCCAATCAAGACCGATATGCGATTTTGAGAGTATACAAAATGCGTAATGTGATATGTTTTAAATGTGATTATGTGTACCTTTAAATATCCATTTTTCAATGCTTTGTAAATTGCATCGCAAACCTCTGGAACAAATCAAGATATGCAAAAAAAAATCTTACTTGAGACTTGAAGTTCACGTTAGCTACCAAAGACTTTAAGGCTAACAAACCTACATATGTTAAAAATTCGTATGCAAAAACAGTATGTTAGCTATAATAAATTTTACATGTTGATACTGGCAACACGCGATTGTATGTACATCACTATAAAGTTTTGTATACAGGGAACTCGCGATAATGTGAACTAATAAAAACCGAGGTAGTTCACATTGTCGAATTTGTTCACATTTTCGATTGTAAAAATTTGTGGTGAACTATTGTTTTTTGGTTACAAAATATTGAAGCTCTTATAATTTTTAACATAAAATGTAATTTATTGCAAATTTAACGATTTCTTGAATTTTAAGTTCACGTTTTATATTAAATTTTTGGAGCCACCCTTAGCTTCGACCTTTCTTAATTAATTATGTTAATTTATCGAGTTTGAGGTCTAAAAACAATATATTTATTTTTTATTTTTCAATATTTCGACACCCTGTGGGTGTCTTCTTCAGGAAAAATTTTTATACAATTTGAAACAAAAAACAAATGAAAAAAGTTGTTTAAATATTTTTAATACAAAATATTGACAATTGAGAAAAAATATTTTATAAAATTTGAAAATAAAACAAACAAAAAATATAACGGCCTTATTCATAAAAAATATTGTATGTTTCTTAAAAGTTTATTTGACAAATATCCCATAGAAATTTGTCAAATAAGCCCTTAATAAACATACAATAATTTTTATGAATAAGGCAGTAAATATTTTCAATGAGGAAATGAATAAACATTTTGAAATTTTATAAATACTAAATTACAACATTTTATTAAATAACAAATATTGATTTATTTTCTTTTTAGTGTCCGTTTTTGCTTTTATGAATTAAATGCCTATAACTTTGATCTAAATTATCAGTATCTGTTCTAAAATTCATTCTCTGTGGTAATGGTATATTAATTATTTCTAACAAAAAACGACGCTTGTAATTGTTTTCTTTATCTAAAATAGTTGTATTATCAAAGTCCGGGTAATGACTTTTATTAATGCAATGAGTTAACAAAGCCGTTTTTTTGCGAAGAAATATTATTTTTATGTTTTTGGTCCGATCTATGTCCTGCTAATCTAGTCTTTAGTTTATTTTTAGTAGTGCCTATATATACTTCTGAACATTGGTCATTGTTATTCCATGGAAAACATCTGAAAAGATATAGAAAAACATATGTAATATTTTTTAGATTAAAATATATGTGCGTACATACTTCTGATCACATTGTTGAAAATCAAGAGGATTCCCAGAGGAAGTTTTCCCCACCTCCCATCCCAATTATAGCCTTCCAGCAGGTCATCCGTAAATATATCACGGATGACGCTACCAACATCCTCAGAAGCGCCCTTGATCTTGAAAACGTACGATATCTATGAAGAAGTTATGTTATAAAAAAGTTATGTTGTTAAAAATCTTAATTTTATTTACCATTCCCTGGACAAAATCGTGAGAGTCTATTTACCCTTCTACTTCCTCCACGGCCTCAATAGTCCGCAGAGGAAGCAAGCTGGCGATCTCGTCCAGGGCTTTTCATACGTTTCCCCGGTCATGCGGCAGAGGGAGGCCATCAAGATTTTGGATTGGGCCATTATATCTGCCTTGGAAGCTACCTAGAAAACATTACACAAGAAGCGCCAGAATGCCTGAAATGAAGAAAAATTGATAATTTAATATGATTTAAAAAAATCTAAATTATTCACCTCGGTTTGATGGTGGAACTTCATTCTCGCCTAGCGGGTATGAAGTTCTTGGCAGTATTTGTGCCTCGTTTATTTCACCGCTGCACTCCTCGGCCTCGAAAATATATACTCATGTACAATATTTATTAGTATGTACTATATTTAGTCTATTTATAAATATAATAATTATATACATTTTATAAATATAATAATTTGTTTATAAATATAATTAATGTATAATAATTTATTTATAAATATAATAATTATATATAAACCTTCCATTCAAACCTACTTTCACACCATTTTCCTTAAGACACTTCTGCACAAAAATCTCTCATGAAATCATCCAAATTTTTATGCTTCGTAAAACCTGAAAAGCAGCCGTTCACAAGTGGAATAACGTTCGGAAAGCCTACGATTGATCCAAGACTAGGCCATAATACCCTGTTTGAACTTTTAAATAGTTTTAACCCATCAATTCCCACATCAATTGAAATTTCTTCTATTTCATTTAAATATTGGAATGGGCCTGAAAGAAAATATTTATGAATACCTAAATATAAGAATTGTCCAACAGAAATTGTAGAAATACGTACTTTATCCCTACTTGTACCTAACAGAGTTTTGGCAGACAACGGCAAATCTTCCACACCTACCCTTTTCAAAGTGTGTAACAAATCCTCTAACGCACTTTGGGATATTTTATTTCTATTAGCCCACGATTTTATCTCCCTAGATTTTGCCTCCCATATCTGTGAGTAGTGTTTTCATGTGTGCCGAATTTTAATATGCAATTCATGATTCAAGATTGCTTTTGCCACAGATTTTGTTGATTTATCACGTATGTGGACGGGATATTTGGATAGGTCGCACAACATTGTGACCGCATACTTATTTCCTCGTTCAATTTTATAAATGCACCTATTGCATCTACTATCACAATGTCAAAGGGCTTGGCCGGGGTTGGTGTAGGTAAGTGTCAAATTTTCTCTGTGTCTTTGTCGCGCTTTGTTCACCTGGCATTTCACGCAGTTTTTTAGTCTTTTCTAAGTTTATTCAACAATCCTGTGATCCCTGGGTGGCCACCAAGCAGTGGATCATCATGATTTGTACTTATTATTTCAAGTTTTTCTTTTTATCTATTATTATCTTTATTTACAAAATGTTCATTTTCAAAGTTTAAATTTTATTCTCTATCTTTCTAATCCTGGCGTCCTTATTCCTCAGAGTTCAACAAGTAAGTTGACCACATCTTGTTGAATATGTATGTAAAGCTTTTATCTTTTTTTTGGTTGCGTCCTTATCGCTGCGAGATCCAAAAGCCAAGAGAGCTTTTTCAGCATATACAAAGGCCCGTAGAGACGTTGACGCCAACGCAAAACTACAGACGGTTGGCTGCCTAATTTAAACAACAAAAGAGGGTTGCCATATTGCTTCGTTAGGGCACCACCGGACAGTTGTCTCGTGGTGACACGAGACCGTGTAATATATGTCGTGGCGTCAACATACCGCCCGCCTTGCAACAGTATTGCAAAAAAATGTTATATATTGAGACTCGCAAGTAAAACAAAAGATAAAATTCAATTCAAAATAATAAAATTCAATACAATTCAAAATAATAAAATTCAGTGCAATTCAAAATAATGAAATTCAATGCAATTCAAAATAATATGGGCCACAAAGCTGTTGAATTCAGCAATTGTCATCAGATTTTTCGACGATCCCCTCTCCAAAATAAGCAAAGCCGAAAATGGTTTTCTCCACATAGAGGAAGCGTGGCCTCCCTTTCGCTGCGCCTACTAAAATTCTGCTGGTCACATCAGCACCCAGGACTACGAAGTATTCTTGGCTTTTATACCAATACCGATTGGCGTCACACGAACGATATTCGTCGCGGACCTCCTGCTCTATATCGACTATTGGACTACAACCATTGGTGGCCTTCTCTACAGTCAGGTCGACTTCAAATTTCCGTTCCTCGTGCCTGTGGCAGATGGTGAGTCTGGTTCGCCCCTGTGCTACGCGACACTGTAGTCGGAATGCTTCGTCGCGTGTAATGGAGGACCTTGCGTTTGGCGTTAACGCAATTTCTAAATTATTTAATTTATTGTTCGCAATTTCTTTAAATTTATTAACTCGAGTACTTTCAAATATTTTATCATTAAGCGATAGTTTCAGATTTTGAATGCCAATATTATTAGCCATATTTTCTAACCTTGTTAAGAATTGATCTAAGTCAATCTTTCCATTAATAATAAAGTCATCCATTGCGGTTTTCATCAAGATATGTTTCCCTTTTATTAGTGAACACCTAAATGTATCTACTATTTGAGTAAACTTTAAGCAGTGGGATTGTGAGATATTCTGTTTCAAGATCTAACGAACATAATTGAGCTATGTGGCTGTGCATCTACTTCCAAAAATTGGGATGTAACATACTCAATTGAGTTGAACATGCTCACTTTTTAGATCTTGCGGCTAGCAACCGTTCACGTTGCTAGCACTCTTTATTCTCTACTGTAATAATTAAAACTTAGGGCCTGTTTGCCGATGTCGAAAGAAAACTTTCTTTCGCAATCTAAGCGAAAGAAAACTGATTTGGGTTTACCTAAATTGATTCTATGCGAACGATGACTCGAACGACAACTCGAATGAAAACGTAAGTGTTTTCATACAAAAATGGGTTTGTCTATTTCGAAGTTGTTGTCAACTTTGCGAACACAAATTTCAAAATCAGGCACCAGTTATTTTGTGTTCGAATGACAATATTTTTTTGAAAAAATATATAAATAAACAAATATTTTATGAAAAAATTTTTTAATAACAAATAGCTTTTTTAGTTGTGAGTACATACATACATTCATACATATGTATGTACATTTGGGGTGGGTTATTGCCTACATATACATATACATATATGTACATACATACATACATAGGTACTTATTTTGTATTTGCTACTTGCAAAAATGACACATATTGTTTGCAGATTTGAAATCTGATTTGAAATCTAGAACCAAAAAGACAACAAAAAAGTATGCAGGAAACAGGTGGTTGTAATTATATTTTTTTATTTTGTAAACTTTTAGTTTGTTTTGGTTACATTTTCTTTATTTCGGCAGCTGATTGATTTCAAAAGGAGTTGCATTTGACTTCAAACAATTTAGTAGTATTTTTTGTATTTTTAGAGGAAATTGCTGTAAAACAATTATACTTATAAGTTGGCACTACTTTGCTTTATTAACACGTAAGATACAAAAAATTGACTGACGTAAGTAGCTGCGAACGAAAGTGAGTGACATAGACAAACTCAAATTGATTCGAATGTGAGTGACTAGCTTTCTTTCGCATGAGTTTTCTTTCGACATCGGCAAACAGGCCATTATATTCTAAAGACTTAAAAAGTACACTAATACTAATACTATTGAATACTTATAAAATAAACATTTGGATGGGAATGCACTAGTCAGCACATTTACAGTATGTGTAAATGAGCCACTCAGCATATTCCCAGTGTGTGGACAATGTTGCTTCAACAAAGTATGAAGCTCGTGTTACATACAGAAGGTATGGTAACTACGACTTGTCAAACACACTACAACTCAAGCAAATTAATTGCGTCAATAAGTTGGCGCAAATTTATGAAATTACCATCAAAATCAGGTAAAATTATGCTAGCAGATTCTAGAAATTTGATGGGGTAAGGCATGGTTAACTCCATTGAGGTACTTTAAGGTAGATTTAACGTTGTTTATAAAATTGTGTTTTTCTTATTGTTAATTGTTTTGGTTAATGTGAAATTTAAATAACTTTTTAATGATAAAAGCAAACAATAAAATTTTACACTTTTTGCATAGGTTTTAAAATTGTTTCATTTGAGTTGAAGCAGCCTTTTTTATTTTTTATTTTTTATTTTAGTAATCTATCTTCCAATATACATACATATGTAAAAATATATGAACATATTTGTTTTTGGATACGAGCAAAATATGCAAATATTTATATAAATATGAATAAAAGAACTTACCAGCATCTTTATCATGAAGTAATGAGTTTTTGATGGTCCATGAGTTAAATTGAGTTCCTGAAATACCAGATGTTTGACGGCCTTGGGTTGCTGCAGCTTGAATGACTTTCTGATGTTGATTGTAGAAACGAATGTTGCACATTTGTATTCATAAACACTCTCACTGGCACAAGCATATTAGTCAAGACTGAAAGTTTTTCGATAAATTTTTAATATATTGTTTTTGAGATAAATAAATATTACCCAAACAACTATCGCGCATGCCCAATCATCAGTAGACTTGAAAACCTTTTTGTCTACTGATGATTGCGTTGGCTGGCATCCATGAAATACCGGCGTATAGATAGCTAGAAAACTATAACAACAACCAATCATCATGGTCAAAAAATATAGTTATAAAATTAAAAAACTACATATTTACTTTTTGTTGCGCAAAATTTCTAGCAGTTGCGATTGGAAATCAGCATTTTGGTTTGAAATGGTATACAACCTTTTTACCATTTCATTTACTTGCTGTTTCCTCTCTTCCTGCGTTTCTTTCAGAAGCTGCATTCGCTCCCTCGCCAATTTTACCAATTCTGCATTGGCATCAATTTATCTTTTTTTGCGTGGAGGTGGACCTGCACTTACGTCAAAGTCGCTGGGGACATAGCTACAACAAGAAGCGTCTAAATCTATTTCTATGACTTCGCTGTCATTTATTAAAGTTGATGTATCTAAAAAAAGGGCAAAAATAGAAATTATAGTAAGTGCAATCGTCATAACACATATTCACCTACCTGTACTTTCATGCATATAAGTATTTCTCAATATTGTGCTGCTTAAATGACCCCAAAACGCTGTGCACTTTATTGTAGTGCACCCAACTTGAAGGCGTACCACCCGTTGGCCCAATTTTACTTTTTTCAGTCCTACAATAAAGTAAAGCACAATAAATTTTGTGTGACAGACCAAAAGAAACATTCATTTGTTTACTTACTTATATTTACGAGTCAAATTGTCCAATTTCGTTCTGATGTCACTCTACGAACAGTTGAAACCAGCTTCATGCATGGTTGAAGCCATTTCTTGGAAGCCATAGGAGTTTTTCCGCGACCCTCTAAGCTGCTCGATTTTTTCCTCCCACAAATCCAACACCATTGCTTCCATATCATCGGTCCAACAAATTCGGAGACTGGTTTACTTTTTTACTACAAATACATACATATGTAAGAATGTACATACAATCAAATGATTGCATATACAAAGAATAATTATGTATGTACAAATATTTAAAAATTAAAATACTTAAGTACATGTTTCGCTCATTTTCAATAACTTCGTAAATATTCTTTTATGTCATTAAATGTCAAAAATTCAAGTGATTTTTTTTTTATTTATTTATTTAGTAGTATTTTGTAAATACTTTAAAAGACAAAATTATTATAAAATTAAAAACTTTTAAAATTTATTGTAAAATTAATATTAAGAGCTCTACTCATTATTAAAATTTCTAATATAATCACAAGATTTTTTTCTGAATATATTAGTATTTTGTTCATTTTTTAAATAATTTGGCATTGAATTCTATTCATTTAGTCCTTTATAAAATAATGTTTTCTGCATGGCGGCTGTATCTGCTCTTTGCAGTCTGAAATCTTAGGCATTCCTTAAGCTGTATGGTTGAACCTCTCCAACATATCTGATTTGTTCCGTCAAATAGTCCGGTGCATCTTCCATCTTCACTTTTCGAATGAAATTTATTGTATTAAGTTGTAGTCTTTGGTGTATATTAAGCCATCGTAGTGTATTCAGCATAAAATTTATGGATGTGAATCGGTTGCATTTTAATATTCCTCGCATCGCTTTATTTTGTAATTTTTGCAGTCTTGATTTTTGTAGGTCTGTGCAGCAATGTGTAAAGTATGGTTGAACCGTATTCAAAGTGAGGTTTTATAATAGTGTTGTATATGTTGATTGATGTTATCGTTGACATTTTGTTTCTTATTCGCTTGAAGAAATATATTTTCTTCCCAATTTTTTACAAATATATTCAATGTGTTCTGTTAATTTTAATTTATTGTCAATTATGAAACCCAAATATTTAATTTTATTAACTTTTTCTATTATTACATTATTTATTGCGTATTGTATATTAGTGTTCATGTTTATTTCCATTATTTTTGTTCATTTTCAACCATTCAATTATATTATCCATATCGGCATTTATATTTTCATAACATATTTTACATGTTGCTACTTCAGTGAAAATTAGGGTGTCGTCTGCATATAGTATTATTTTACATTTTTTTAAATATTTCTTCCATATCATTAATATATATTATAAATAGAAGGACACCTAAAATTGATCCCTGTGGTACTCCATATTCATTTTCTATTGCACTCGATTCTATATTGTTAACTTTTGTTATTTGGGTACGATTTGTTAAATATGACTGAAACCATTTAAGTTCTTTATTTTGAATACCATATTTGTAAAGTTTTTGTAATAGTATATTTCTGTCAATTGTTTCGAAAGCTCTCTTGAAGTCGAGGAAAATGGCAAGAATTTTAGTATCAACTTTCTTATACTTCCATTTATTTATCACATAATTGATTGTTGTTTCACAAGAGTAGTTCTTTTTAAAACCTGATTGATATTTCGATAATACTTTACGTTGTTCTAAATAGTCTTCTAACTGATCTTTTACTACCTTTTCTATAATTTTTTCACAAGTCTTTAGAGTGTTTATTGGACGATATTCTTCGCATTTATTAGTGTTTTTTTATTTTTTCAATTGGTGTTATCATAGATTCTTTCCGGTTTTCAGGGAAAATACCAGTCTCTAATGATTTATTTATAATATTGAGTAATGTGGATTTGTGGTTTCCATGGCATTCGTAACAAATTTCATCATTTCTGCATTCGGTCGCCTTATGATTATATCCTTGGCATTTAAAACATTGAATTAGATCTGTTCCATCAAATATTCGACATTTTTCCCAACCAATGTTTAATTTTTGTGCTGCTTTTATTTTTGCCCCTATTGCGGTTCACCACTCAACTCAGTTTGGTCGTGTGAGAGTAAACCCAACTTATGCACAACCAAACTCATTTTAGTTATTGCGATACACAACTGCTTTTAGTTGAGTTTGTCATAAAGTTGCCAACCTAAAATATTGAATTGCCAACTTTAAATATCACGTTTGACAAGTGAAATTTGAAGAAAATTAAACTAAAAGTATTTTTTTACCTGTTGTGGGAATAAAAAGTATAAAATATTTTATTTATGTATTGTGAAACAATTTGTTAATTGAGTCTTAAAAGGTTAAAAAAAAAGAATTCTGTACATATGTTTAAAAACTTGTAATTCTTAAAAAAATAATACCACTTGAGTTTTAATATATAAAAAAATAAAATATTATTAGTTTTTAAATTTATTCTTAAGTTTTTCTATTTTTAATTTATCGCACTCCACCTTAAGATTGTGGAGATCAGTAGCCTCATTTGCTTGTCGTTCCAACAATGCAAATTTTGTTTCTAATTTTTTTAATGTTTGCAGTTGATGCTACAACGCCAAAAACTTGGCCAGATGGTGCCGCTTGCTCTTGCAAAGACAAGAGTTATGAAACAGTATCCTCAAGGCTATTTAATGGGATTTCTTGTGATGGGCCTCAACCTGTCCCTTGAGTGTTGTGTTTTATTGTTTGCAAGTTTTTTCTTAATGCTTGCTTTATAGTGGATCCAAACCTGTACAAGATTATAATTATATTAACAATATTGTAATTGTTCAATATTATTTTATTGACACACTTACACGTTGCCATTCTTGAGATGTTCTTGTCGGTGGTCCCAAACTATTTAATTCTACAGCAAACTCTTCCCATAACTCCTTGCAAGTATTTTACGTTGCACCAAACCTTGGTTTTCCGCGAGAAATTTCCGGATTCCAGTCCATAATCTGAACAAGCCGCTCAAATTGGACTTTCGTTATTATTTTCAAACTAATAAAAGTGTTTAAAAATTGTGAAAAAATTATCACAAAAATTGATTTTCATTTTGTATTATAATTGTTCCGTTTCTTCTATTCTCAATATTTGCAATATTAAGATCAATGGGATCCACATTATTGTTTAAGTCATTTTTGGTTTTTTCGATTTTTTGTTTTTCTTTGGGTTTCACTATTAATGGAATTTGTTTCTTTACATCTGGTAGCCCCATATTTTTTTTAACTCTCTGCAAATGTTAGTTTGTTTTGTGTTTCGTTTGTTTCTTTGATTGCTTTTTTTTATCTCACGGCATATTTTTGTGTTACTTTCTCCTATTCTATTCTATATTTTTATTGTTGTTTTTAAAGCTATCGACTACCGCACATTTACATTTTTTTCACATATTTTCTGCGCGTTATCCATTTTCTTAAGCCTTTCTTCATATCTTCTTTCTATTGCTTTCAATAGCTTTTTAATTTCATTTTCATTTCTTTTTAATGACACCTCAAATTCATTTTTGTATTCAGCCAGGTTTATTTTGTTTTTGTTTACGCCATTTTGAATTTCTCCCAATACAGAATCTATGTTGTGGATGTATTGCATACAATCATCACATATAAATCTTATAAAATATCTTGATTCTAACATTTTTGCCGAGTACTGATCAATACCTGAGCATTTTTCAATGCTGTGATATATCTTGCCACATACACCTGCACATGCTATGCTTGTTTCGCCACGGACTGATCTCTTACATTTATGGCATTCAGCCATTGTAGAGTCGAAAGCTAATTATTTCACCTGTTACAGAATTACAGAGGCCAATATTTGTTTATAATCCACTTGCCAGGAATAAATTTTACTAATTTTTTTCTTTTTATAGTCACTATCTATATTTTTTTAACTTAATTAGCTGCAGCATTTGTGTGTCGGTGTGCTCGCTGAAATCCCGCAAATAAATTATATGTAGATCGCAATCCTCCTTGTTTTTAGTCTGCACCACATTTACACTTGCCGCCAGACAGACAATCTGGACTTGTAGAGCTGGTATGCTCGAGTTCAACTTCTCCAAACCATAGGCGTCCTTACTTCTTGTAATCTCTATGTCGTCCAAGCGCCACGTTGTATTCGCTGCAAAGTCAAACACACCTAAGTTGACTTGTATACTTAGTACATTCGGAGTTACTGTTACATCCCATTGCTCCGCATCTCTCAGTTCCAATGCGAGGCCTGGTACTTCCTGCGTTACGAAGAAAGCATTCATCTCTTCGAGGATCTGTTAATTTTCAATGTAGTTCTTATTGAGTGCCGAAAAATCGCCAATTGTGTCGAGAGTACTTTGCACTGTTCTCAATACATCTCTTGAGAACAGTGCGTCTGAATTCAACTTACGACTGCTTATTTGTATGCAGCGGGCATCGTTTTCGTTGTGTGCAGTTACATGTCTGCTTAAGCACGCAACTAGCAGCAATACTAGCACTCTGAACAGCTTCATGTTTGTTTCTTCAATTACTGAATACTAAACTGCTCACGACCCTATTTAAGTCAATCGATAAGCAGCAACATGTAGACTGATAAACACTAGCATCGATATGAGACGACATAACACAGCGAACACTGCTGTGCCAACAACGATTTCAACATTCAATGCATTAGAATATACTAGTTTGTCGAAATGTATTGATCTTAGTATATAAGCATCTATTAGTAAAACACAAAGCTAGAGTAATTTGCAAACATATCGGGAATAAGATTGACATACTTAGTTGCATTACAGCAATACTCGCGATATATGTTATCACAACTATTTAAACTATTGCTGATAATGCCTTGCATATTGATTAGTGCACTATGTATATAAATAGCACACTACTAAATGCATTAGCATTTGCACTATGCATATTTCTAGCTATGCAATGTATAACTAATATTCGAACTACGGTAGAAATACTCTTCGAAAATAACTATTCGCAATCTATACAAATTAAGATGAACAATACCAATGAAGAACTATTGCTGATTGAGCAGGAGTTTACCGTTATACTCGTCCACGAAGGACGCTTACACATTGCGATTATCTGGTATCCAGGCAAAAAATAGAAACTTCGATTTCTAAGAACTCTAACCACCTTTACAGCAAAACTGTTTATTTGCACGCAAAATTACATTAAGTTAAAAAAATTAATTAATTAATTAGTATTTATTATAAATTATTATAACATTTAACCAGAGCTTCGTTTTTTTTTTGCTTGTTTGCATAAACAGGGTTGCCACAGATGATGCCACAATGATTTTTTGTCATTTTTCAGTGATGGCACTAAAATAATCGAAAGCTGTTGAGTGGAACAAAATGAGTTAGGAACATTTTACAAAGATGTTGTTTTTTAGAACTGTATTTCCTATGGAAAAATTTCAACATCAACGCAAACTGATGGTAGATGTTGACAAGTGTGAAAAGGCAAACAAGGGAATTCCCCGTTTTCATATTTATGTATTATATTGTACATACATATCACATTGGTCGAAATGACCTGTTTCAGCGGCAGTAATTCACATGAAGAAGTTTGAGCTGTAATATTTTGCACATGTATTAGTGACGGTTAAAGAAGTGTACAGTGAAAAAATCAGCTAGTTGGATCGATATATAGGGGAGTTATGTCGATTTATATATCCGTCCGTCGAAATATTGTCAAAGGTTTATATATAACATCTATCCAGACGGTTCATCAATACTTATTCAAACTGAAATAAACTCTTACGTCAAAATATTCCAACGTTTCTTCGGCATCTAGTTCGATATGCAAATGAGGTATAAAGTCTTCATCTTCAGAATCTGAAGAATTTTCTTTTACTGCAGTACTTGGTGTAGGACATTGACTCTCAGGAATATTAGGAACCTTTAAAAGGTATAAAACTTCTCTTGGAAGAGGAAGTCGTTTCTGGGCCGAAGCGCGGTTCGTTAAACAAATGCTGGACAAAATAGGGTCGGAAGAGTCCATTGCTCTGTTGAAAACATCCATTAAATTATGCTCTAGAATCCTTTCTAGCATGCTCAATGCGGTCCTTTTTTTAGAGTGTGTTCCTCGCTTCAGATGCATTTTCTCCTGCACAACCGAGAGGTACGACTGAAGCTTATAAAATTAGTGAAGAATGTACGAGAATTTTATGTACAGTCGCGGACATTGGGTACCAATCGTATATTTTAAAATATATTTCAGCAGTCGCATTACATAAATCTTTAAACTTTTCGAGATTTATTTCATATTCACAGGAAATTACAATAAGAATAATACGCAAGTGCTTTATAAGGTCAACGTCAACGTTTGTTATATTCGCAAACCCTTCAGGATTTGAAAATGCTCTCCTTGTGGTATTGCCATCGTTTGTCGTTCCACTACCATTAGATTTTGGCTTATGAACATGAAGACCCATTTTTTCCCAAAATTGTGTTTGAATTTCAGCTTTTCTTTTTTTCATTATAATTTTTTCTTCAGCATTTCTAATTTGCCATTTTTTGAGCTGAAGTCTATAAGAAATATTTAGAATAAATTCAAAGCATCGAATCCAGGCATGTAATGGACTATACTTTGGGAGATAAAGCGATGAATTCAAATTTTTAATTAACAAAAACTGCTTAGGATTTCCTCCGCATATTGGACAAGACTGAGAAGACTTTGTTCCCGTAAGTACGTTTAAAACTTTGCCATCAATTAATGTCATAATAAGTTCATATTTTACTGTAATTTTTCTACCGTTTCCAAAAACATATTCTAAGTTAGTAAGATTTAATATTTGCTGATCCAGATTGTGTTTTGCTTTTAAAGTATGTTCTCTTGTTTCCTTCACAAATTCAATCTTAAGTGGTCGACAAAACCGAATTGATTGAGTAGTACGATTGATCCAAATAATTGCATTATCCAACGTGATTATTTTTAGGGGTATAACTGACGTTACAAAGAGCGAATTATCAGAACCTCCGGCAGATTCATCGGTAAATTTTTGATTAAAAGAATTTTGTCCTGTGGAACCGTCGAAACCAAAGCTCAGAATGACCGTAACTTCATTGACTTCAACCATGCGATTTAAAACGTCTTCCTGATAAGATAAAATCCTTTTTGCCGTACGGTTAAGTAAGCTTTGTAGAGGAACGTCGGCTTTTGATTGTGTTACCATAAGACCTTCAGGCCGGCATTGTATCTTATACTCCAACACTTTTTCGTAGGCAGGATAAATGTTACAGTTTCGTGAATTGTTCAAGTCTCTCATGTTAACATATTGTTGTTTTGTAAAATTATTTTCCAATATAAAAAGCAGTGCTTCTGCAGGGGTAAGTGGAGTTGGTTTTTTATCAGCAGAAACTATTAGTTTTCTCACTTCTTTAGCTTTTGATGGAGAACTAGCTGTATGCTTCAAGACAAAATTTAAATAGTGTTCTTTCGCAGCATGGGCTGACATTGAAGCAGCATGAAGCAATAACCTGGAATCATTTTCCTGTGTTGATAATACTTTGGAAGCGAGTTGTCGTTGTAGACGCTCACTTCCATCGCTGTATTTGAGATGAGGACGACCCTTTTTGCGTTCACAATTATTTTTCGACAGTTTAAAAAAGTTGTACCAGACAACCGCAAGCTTTCCTTTTTCTTAAATCGGTCGAAACATCTTTTGTTTTTGATCCATTTTTGTTTAATTTTAGCACAAATGTTATCTATTTGCTTCTTGACAAATGATTTGCAGTCTTCATCACCACTTCCTTTAAATTTCGCAGATATCCAATTAAAAACGCGTCTTGCATTGTGGTTATTTTCTAACCAAAAACTTACAATATCGGAATTGTTGATTTTGATGGTGCCTGAAATCAGTTATATTATGAGTTGGGGTAAATTGGGGCAAAAGATTTTTTCTCGATATGAAAGCTCACATCTTGACCTATCTACAGATACAAATAACTTTGCGAATGAACTCGAATGAAGACGGTTCTATTCCAATAAACACAGACGCCACCACCAAAACGTCACTACGAACCCGACACACTTTAACTCAGATTTTCATCAAACACAACACTTTTATTTAGAAAATAATTAGAACATATTGTTATACCTTGAGAAATAATTTCCATTTTTTAGTATTTGTTATATCTATTATTAAAAAAACACATGTATGTTTCTATTTCATTATTTTGAAGTAAATCAACAGAAAACGTAGATGAAAAAATAACTGTTGTTTTGACATCTTCGTAATAAAAACAGAGATGCCACCTGGTCATAATTTTTTCGTTTTCGGGTATTCTAAATAGTTTCCTACAAAGTGCAATTCTTAGTTTTAACAAAAACATAACTTTAAAAATGGACTTTCTGCCGCTGAAACCGGTCATTTCAACCAATGTGCATATGTATGAATTTGACATTTCATTAATTTTAGCAAGCAATGAAATGTCGGCATATGAAGAGCTAAAGCCATAACAAACAAACTTTTGACTTTTCTATGCATTTTGCAAAAGCTCTAATTGTTTCTAACGATTAGTTGGGGAGAATATCCCAAATAATGAATTTCCATATTAAGTATTTATATTAATTATTACATTTTTGCTAAAAAACTAAAAAAAAACAAAATTTCTATTTGATATTACCAAATCGTAAACAAATGCCTGAGGCGCATAATTGTGATGTTATTTTTTATGAAAAATAATTATTTTCTAGAACTAAAATACAATTGTTCAGATTTGTAGAAGTAATTTAAATTTTCTTTCTCAAGAAGTCGAAAAATGCATTAATGGATACTTTGCGAGCAATAAATAATCATTCCTTAAAGGTGAATTCACCAGTTTGAAGTCTCTATTTTTGAGAGAGAGAGAGGGAAAAAGAGAGTAAAAACCAATTCAAACAAAAATTGTTCCGCATCATGGCTGCCAGATTTGATGATTTATCGTCATTTTGACGATTTTACTTTCAAAATTTCCAAATTGACGATTTGACGATTTTTTTTAAATTTGACGATTTTAGTCTTTTGAACAGTGGCAGCTTTAAATGTGTTTTATATTTCTGTATGTTAAGCTCTAAACACATAGACGAAAGCAGACTTCACGACTTTACAGCTTCAAATGCTGCTCTGAAGTCAGCTTCATAATTATTTTGAAGACAGCAACAACATAATCAGCCTAATTACGAGTGTCGTTGTCGTATTTCGACTTACACATTTTTGTCCTAGATTAAAGAAGAACATTGCATGTTATCTTTAATCTATTACAAAACTGTCGAAGTCGAAATACGACAACGACACTCCTAATTAGGCTGAATAATCAGCTGATGTGTATTTTAGCAATACAAATTACAGGGATGCCGGATATATATTTTATAATGAATAAGATTAAAGTTATTGATAAAAAATGTAATAATATCACGAAAAACTATAAAAACACATAAATTTATTTCTTTATTGTATTTTTGTAATGTTCTTTTATGTTTAATGTTATATTTTTCCAATTTATATATAATGGCAACATTATATTTGTTTAATGCTGCCCGTCAAAATAGAAAATAGCCTAAGTTGGCAGCAGCAGCAAATGCTGTTGTGCAGTCGTGCTGCTGTGCTGCCGTTAAAATAATCGTTTTCATTTAAATACATGGATTTATTTTTGACATATTGCTGCTTGCTGTCTGCTATCGTCTATGTGTTTAGAGCTTTAGGCAACATAGAAGCAAAATATTGTTGTAAATTTGCAACGCTTTTGAGTACATCATAGATTTTTATTTTTGTACATATGTTTGTATCTATACGAAACAATTAATTTTTTGTGGATATGTAGGATTGAATTGTTAAGTTTTTGTTTAATTGCTTTGTAATAAAAATAAAAGTGTATAAAAGTATTTAATAGCCTT
Organism: Germaria angustata; assembly: GCA_963681545.1. Lineage (NCBI taxonomy): Eukaryota > Metazoa > Arthropoda > Insecta > Diptera > Tachinidae > Germaria > Germaria angustata. The sequence continues at coordinate 8,911,133 of OY813001.1, read as the reverse complement.
TTGCTAACTTAACGTTTTCGTTCATTCGTACAGTTATATACATTTAAAACAAGAACAAAATTTTGAATTTTGATTTCAATGTTATTATGCGAACAAAAGAAAACGTTCTTAAATCAGAAAAAGGCAATAAATATGATTGATTTATGATTTTTTCACTATTGTTTTTTTAATAATATTAAAAAAGTGTTTAAAAACTACATTTTTACAAGTTGCCCGATTTTTTTGACGATTTTCAAACACGAAAAAGACGATTTTTTTTCTCAGCAAATTGACGATTTTTTCACAAATTTTTCTGGCAGCCCTGTTCCGCATTAAATTTACTCTCTGTCTCTCTCTCAAAAAAAATAGAGACTTCAAACTACATATAAAACATGCGTTCGAAGTTCGAACGTTCAAAGCGAATGGGTGAATTCACCTTAAGAATCACTTCTATTCTTTCACTGGGACACAATTTGTTAAGAAGTGAATTTATTATACATTCAGGCATGTCTCACATTCCAATCGTTTTTGTTCTATATTCTATTCTTTACAGCCCTTTCGCAGCACTCAATTCCGATCGAAAGTGGAGGATTAAGTGTTTAGAAAACGAAAAGTGTAAATTTTCTATGGAGCCAACCAAACAGATTTTAATTTTCAAAATGGAAATGATAAAAACTTTTTCCACAAGCTTCTTTGCAATAAAAAGTAAAAATTGCATACTTTTAGGAGCCATATATTAACGTTTGCTCCCACGCTTTACTTGTAAATATGTAAGAAGTTTAAAAGTGGCGTGTTAAATTACTGGATAATTAATTATATATAAATAAGTATTAAATGCACTATAAATTTTTTTCATATCTTGTGTATTGATAAAAACCTACATATACATATGAATGAATAAGTAAATAAAATTTATGCACAAGTATGTACCCTGCAGGAAATGTTAATAGTGATTCAGTACTGACTCACTATAGACGTTGTCACCAGTACTATTGATTTATTATGCCCCAGCCAATGTAGTTTACTATAGACATTTAACATGTGCGTGTCATTGGAAATCTACTACTGACGGTGCTACTACTGATTAGGTAGTTCTTTTGGGGTCATATGTAGACATTGGAACCAGAGAATCAATAGTTCATTTTAGTAATTCTATGTTCTCAATTTGGTTTTTGGCAAATTTACCGCTGAATCCACAAATTCTTCCACAGGCTCTATAAGATTTTCAAAATCAACCCTTTCGCGTAAAATTGTTTCTTCTTCACTTCTATTTTTATATGAAATTAATTGTTTTCTTATTTGACGCTTATAAGTTCGTTTACTCATGTTTTATATTTTTAAATTACTTTGAAATAAACTTTTTTTACCTCTCGTATTGTTTTGGAATGATTTTTTTATAAAACTTAATTTTTGCTAACTGACCTTCGTAGACTAGTAGGTAGTGTACTAGATTCGTAGTGCGAAGGTCCCAGGTTCGAATCCTGCTGGAGAACTCTGGCAGTTTGTGTTTGAAAATTAAAGGGAGTGCACAACAAGCCTTCTTCACTGGCTTAAGTGTATGTCGTATGACATGGGCTATCACACCCCTCCAATCAACCTAACCTAACCTAACCTAACCTAATTTTTGCTTACAGCCACTTGTATTTTCAACAGAACATTAAAAAATAGTTAAGAAAATGCGCAGTTTGGTTACTAAGCTTCGATTTGCGTAGTTACAGTTCGTCTGCGAGTTGCCACCAACCTTATTTTTCGCTCATATGCCGCCGTTGAGAGTTGTTTGCTCTTGACACTTTTTTTCATCAAAAACAAACACGAAAGTGGTGACAATTTGTTGACAAAGGCGCCAGTAAGTCAACAAAATAGTCGACAAAAGTGGTGACATGGAGACACTTGCCCCCAAGTTTCCTTCAGGGTACATACTCACATGTCTGAGTATTGATATACATATGTACATACCTACCGGTCGCTCCTTTATATAAAATAGTCATATCTCAACAAACAAACAAAAAAAGACGAACTTACCAAAATGCGATTACATTTTTTAAAGTGCTTCCATATCGAGACTTTTATTATATATACTTATGTACAGTGTGCGACAAAACATATGCACGAACTACTGATTAATGCAATATGTCCCAAGAACTAAGTCAAACGCATTTGGATTTGTAATTATTTTATTTATTTACAAAACTAATAAATTAAATTTACAAAAAAAATTAAAAACACAAGAAAAAATTCCTATTACACTCAAAAAAATTCATATTATACGCTGAGTACAGCGTTTTTTATGCGACAAAACATAAGCACTTCTTGAAGAAATTCACTATAAATAATAATTTTACTAATATTTAGTGGCGTAACCTTTATTTTTTAAAACTTCTCTACATCTCCGTGGCATGGACTCGATTAGACTCGATAAAATTTCACCAGAAATTTCATTCCATGCAATTTCCACTTGTCGAAAAAGTTCGGCCGCATTTCTGCAATCATCGCGGGATATTTTGCGATCTACTATATCCCATAGATTTTCTATGGGATTGAGATCAGGCGATTGTGCTGGCCATTTCAAAACGTTGATTTTATTGTTTTTAAACCACTCCTTTACACATTTAGCTGTGTGTTTTGGATCGTTGTCCTGTTGATATCTCCACTTAAGCGGCATTTCCTCTTCTGCATGTGGTAGCGTTATATTTTCCAGGATATCCTTGTAGACGAAACGATCCATTATGCCATTTATTTTATGTATTGGCCCGATGCCATGACCAGAAAAGCATCCCCAGACTAAAACATTTCCTCCTCCATGTTTTACCGTACCTCTAGTATACCGAGGATTAAGGCGTTGTCCTTTTGGTCTGCGTACGAGCCTAAATCCGTCAGAACTTTTTATATTAAACTTGGACTCATCGGAGAAGAGTACGGTTTTCCATTGGGTCGCAGTCCAGTTTATGTGCTCCTTTGCAAATTCAATTCTGGCTCTTCTGTTTTTGGCAGAAATAAATGGTTTTTTTGCACTGCGAAATGTTTTTAATCCACCTTCAACAGATCGTCTTTGGATGGATCTAATTGAAACATTTAATTTTAATTAGTTCCCGATAGACCTAGCTGAAATAAAGGGATCCTTTTTTATTAAACGGATTATCGCCTGGTCGTCCCGATTGCTGGTTTTCCGAGGTCTACCACCTCTATGTATGGTTGTCAAAGATCCTGTTGTACGAAAACGGCTTATAATACGCGAAATTACGCTGTGATGAATTCTAAATTTATTTGCAATTGATGTCACGGATTCACCATTATAATAATCATGTATTATATTTTCTTTTAATTGCACAGAATATTTGCCGTTAGCCATTTTTCTTATATTGCAAAATATGATCAATTGACGTTAAAAGCTTTGGAATCACTAAAAACACGTGAACATTTTTCATAATTTTTCTTATAAAGTTGAAAAAATTATTTTTGTAATATAACGGTTTTTGTTGTTGGTAATTTGCTTAAAAGTGATGAAGAACATAAATATTAACTATTTCGTGCTTTTGTTTTGTCGCATTCAAAATAGCGGTTTTGTAAATTTAATATAAATTTCTACCGTGAAATTTGTTTTTTTGTTTTGTTTCTGCCTTGTGTTAGTAAAACGAACCTATTATTGTTATAAAATTACAAAAAAAATTAAAATTTAAGTGAGCTTTTCTATGTTATGAGGATACATGTTAGGAAGTACAAGTTCGTGCATATGTTTTGTCGCATACTGTAGATATAATTCTGGTTTTTGATAATTGTACATATACAGGCGATATTAAGAATCAATTTTTCCTCCGTAACAAAAAAAAATATTTTTGCGAATGCGAATTATAAATTTTTCAACTGCGCACACAAATAATTACACTTACTTACATACTTTGTATTTTATTGTGGAAAGAAACTTCATACAGTACAGCGGGGTAGCCTGTAAGCTGCTCCAATTTTGTTCAGATCGTTGTGTGTGCTTAATAAGCACAAGAGGTATCTTCAAGAGTTTCTCCGTGTGGGCATAGTTTTTTTGGATGGAATACAACATTCGCAAAATAATAGTAACGTTGTTTTTAACTATTAAGTTTGCATTTACATATTTCGGCATAGTCCTGAGTGATTGAGTTTATATGTTCTTCAGATGTGTGTGTGCATTCGAAAAATACAAAAAATATTTAAGATTTAATGAGCTTCTTTAACACTTTTCATAATAAAAGAAGTAAAACAAAGTGAATAGAAGCAAATGTACCTATTAACTACAGCTTTTTCGTTAGATTTCAATTTTGCACGACTTTTCGTTTAAATGGATGCGATAAATTCTTATCCATAGAGTACTAATTCGTGCGGTCCTTCTTCAAGGGATATCTTAAACATCTGCTAGTTTTAACTCTGTTAGATGAGTTAGCAAAACCGATAAACAGGAATCATTTAATTTTCTTGAATTGTAGACTCGATAGGCTAAACAAAGATGCGGGTTTAACCCTTTCGGTACAAGTTTGTATTCTCTTGCTTTAAAAATACCATTTTTTATTACTTGTTATAAAAAGTATTCATTAAGATTAATAAAAAACCAAAACATTAAAAATTTGTCCCTAAAGTTGTTTTTTAGAGTGATGCCATATGGCATCATTGGTACTAATAGGTGTAATATTAAATGTTTTTTTAGACAATTTAATTCATTTTAAATAAAATAAGACAATAAAAATAATAAATAAATACGTACATTTTTAAAAGTTAAAGTTAGGAAACAAAAATATTTAATTAATAAATTCATATTTAAGGCTAAAATGGTATTCTAACAAGTATGGTAAAGCCTATAACAATTTCGGGAGGAGTTTGGTATACACAAATGAACATTGCACTTTATACATTTATATCTTGAATAAGCTGAGCAACTGGAGGCTTTGCATCTTACTTTTTGCGCTGTGTAATCTGGCCAGTGATCTATTCCATCATATCTTAAAGAAACTGGTGGAGTAACTTCGTATTTCCTCTTCGATGTGCTAGGACTACTTCTTTCTAACACTGTAGGACTGTTTTCATTTGCTGCTGCTGTTGGACGGCCACGTTTACGTATACCAAATTTTTGGCCTGAAAAAGCTAAAAGTGCATCTGAAATATCATTTCGAAATGTCAAAAGGTCCATGCATTCTGGTTTCTTCATTCGGTTCATTTCACAATCATTTTTATACTCTAACCAGGAATTGCATACGGCTATATCAATAAAGTGATCAAACATTTTTAAAGTCCACTTTTTTGACCTAATAGATATACGATAAAGTGAGAGTAGAAAATCCATTTTGTCAACGCCACCCATGTTTTGATTGTAAATGGAAACAATCTGCGGTTACTCAATCTGTATCTTCTTTTTTTCAGTACTGCAAAAGCGAGACACCAAATTAATTTTTTCTGGACCATATATTGTCGATAAAAGTTGCACAATGCCACCGTCAAGCCATCTGAGGATAATAATATTTTCGTTTCTTTCAACGCGAAAGTCAAAACTTCCTCTCCCGACTTTTTTTAGATCTTTTTCGGATTGAAGTGACACTTTTCCTATTCTATTGGCTCTAATTGTCCCTGTGGCCCATATTCCACGTTGTTTTAAATATCTCATTAAGGCTAACGTAGTGAAGAAATTATCAAAAAATATTTTAAAGTTTCTACTGTCTGGAATCGTTTTTGTTAAATGAATGACAATGTCGGAACAGAATCCAAGCTTTTTCTCTCCAATTATAGTGTTTTTGCCTTGATAAATTTCATAATCATAGATGATTCCTTTTGAAATGCAAAGGCAAAATATTTTCATACCCCATTTAATCGGTTTTTTGGGCATATACTGCCTAAGGGCCGTTTTCCCTTTGAATGGCACCATCATTTCGTCAACGCAAAGGTTCTCATCTTTTGGTAAAGTATACAGCTTTTTGTAAAACGCATCCATTAGTGGTCGAACTTTAAAAAGTTTATCGTTTTTATTTGAGCCTGATGAGAACTTCAGACTATTGCGCAATGAATGAAATCGAGTTCTTGTCATATTTTGTCGAAATGAGGGAATCTCAGTTGCCTGCGACCAGTACATTGTCAAACGTGGATATCCAATTGTTCCCATCATTATTTCAAGACCAATGAATTGCAGTAACTCTTTATTGATTAGTTTTATTGATGTCCCCGTATGGATGAGTGATGACTGATTGGTTGCTTCAACGATCTCAGTAAGCAGCTCATCCGGAAAGTATTCTAAAAAATACTCTAAAGGAGTTTTTACATTGTTTTTGGGTACACAATTTTCAAAACAGGCTTCTGGAGTGATCCATTCGTCCTTTTTCCATCGATAATCATTTAGCTTTTTAAATGGTTCCAATATTTCTTCCTCAACTTCGGCGTCTGCAGATTCTTTGTGGACTTCATGGTGCTCAATATTTTCAATGCCTTCATAAACAATCGGACTTTGTCGAGATAGCTCTTCTATTACAAAAGAATTATTTTTGTCTATGGCCCCTATCAGATCATCTAAAATATCCGAATGATCAGACTCCTCCATATCAGATATATCGGAGTCATCGAAATCGTCCAAAATATTTTCAATTTCCCAATCTTTAAACTTGCGTGCCATCTTAACGTCTTTATTCTTTGCGAAACTAATGTCAACTGAGCTTATCATTTACATGTAACAGTCGTTATGTGTTGTCATGTTTTTTCTCCTTTCAGTAAAACTGATGCCACATGGCATCATATAAATTTTAAAAATATTACGGGCTCAATAACGACTATAACTAAAAATATACACTCTTTTTTAGGTTTTTATATATAAATTTTTATAAAATTATTTTATGAACTAGTAAAAAATTACCTTTTACTATGAGTGATTTTCCGACCGGAAAAATCAATTACTAAACCATTACTTGGACTTAAAATTTTTTTTTACCACGTTTTTAAAATTATATATTTCTTTTTCAAATGGGGCTTTTAAGACCTTTAGTATAGAAGTGCATCAAAGAAAACAGAATTTTTTGAACCTCGTTAGCTGTAAACAGCCTTAGAAAACTATGATGCCATATGGCATCAAAATACTGAAAGGGTTAACGCAAAAGAACTATTGGCTATCTATAATTCAAAATTGTTTTTAATGGCAAAAATGGTGTATTGGGAATGAGATGTGCATATTCGCCACTTTCAAGAGGTGTAAACTCAACGATTTGGCTTGTTAACCCTTGCTATTGCTTACCAGAACACAAAATTCGAAAATGGACTTGCAACGCAAGTCCGCATATTAATTTCTTGATTTACGTACTAGTGCACATACTTACATATACGCATATAAAACGTTGTGGGAAAAATAACACATTTTAAAACTATTTTTTAGATTTTTTATTAACAAATTATTACAATTTCCTTCATTATTTCATTATTACAAAATTATTGGGAGTTCCCATTCACAAAGGGAATGTGAGTTCCCATTCCCTTTGTGAATGGCTTGCGGAAACCGCAGCCAATGGATCCTTCAATAAACGTTGATTTCTATCAGCAGAGTCATCAAATCTTAAGCAACTAAGGTTATATAGGAATCGTTCCACGGACATTATCGATCTGAATATTTGTCTGCCCGTTCCATCAGTTGCAAAAATATGTCGTGTGTCTTCTTGGTTGGATTTGAAAACGGATGAATAAATAAGAATACCAAAGAACGCTCGTAATTCAATAAGATCAGGATTTTTCATTTCACTTCTTTGAAAGCTATCGAATTTAGCTTTTAGTTTTGTATTTGTATGCTCAAGAATTATGTTTTCTATATTTCAATCGAAAAACCTTGACCAATATCCAATTATTCCATTTTCGGGATTCTGCTCCAAAGCCTTTGGTAAGCGCACGATGTTATGTAGTGGGGTTTTGATGTACCGTGATGGTTCTTTTGTTGACCACTTGTACCCATTATTTCCATAAAAATAATTTGTTATTGGCTTAATTGCGTCTTCTCCATTTTTTTTCAATACTTTGGCCATCGGTAACATCAAATTCACTGCCTGCTTCATGTTCTATGCTTATTTCATCATCTGCATCACTTTCTTGAATGCAAAAATCTGGATCTTCAATTTCGTCATCAACGTCGCTGATTACGTCATCGTCTTCCAGCAATCTGGCTATCTCTAAATCATCTATATTCTTGGAATTTGACATAGTATGTAAAAATAAACTGCGATAAACTGATGAAGTGGTCAAAATGATTCCATGAAAAACTAACGCTAAGCCTAGGAGTGGTATTTTATTTTACATTAAATACTTACGCTAGGTCTGATGTGGGGTAAAAATATTTCCATAAAAAAAAAACCTGTGCCCGGACGAGTGGTAATTTTTACACCAGTACGTATAAATGTCCGCTTATACGATACCCAAGACGATCAAAAGACAACTGAGTAATAGTAATGGGATTATGAGAAGATACAAAGAGAATAAAATTGATAGCGCTCGTCTGAAGAGAATAAATTAAAAAAATAAATAAGAGAGGGTAAAATTTACCACCACCACAATAGTTAGAGGTTAACTCTTATGAACTAATGTTCATTTGAGGTACAGAAGGAGGAATTAAATCGGTTCCTTGATCAAATCTATCATTGCATCAATGTCAATTTCCTTTTGATAGCACTTGATTTTTAACAATGTATCCATGTGGTTATCTGTTAGCTTGTTTCTAAACTTGTTCTTTATCTGAGACATTGATGAAAATGCAAATTCGCAGATATATGTGCTGCCTAACATTGGAAAAAGATATAGTATTAAATCTCTAAGAATCTGGTACTTTTTAGGGCAAACATTTTTCCAAAAGTTTATACCCATTTCGCTTGAAATAAATAAGTCTTGCCGCATCAATATCAATTCATTTTCTATATTGTTTGGAAGACTTTCTAACGAACACGTCATTGGATTATTAAATATGTTTATAGACCATTGTAAGCCCAAGAAGTCTTTAAATCTACTTTGGAAGTTCTCGAAAAGTAAATTTACTTCCTCTTTTATAACATGAGTTTTTTCTACATTTGGAAGTTGTGTAAAAATTTCTTGAATTTTGGAAAAGTTTGAAAAAATTTGGCATTCAATTTGATTTTTCAGAATGATAAGTTTTCTTGAAAACTCATTAATTGCATGCAAGAGGTCAGTAATATTTTTATCTTTACCTTGTAATAAATATAAGGTTCAAACTATTGATGTGTTGAGACATGTCAGCAAGAAAGGCTAAGTCGTAGAGACAATTAGGACATTTTAAAGCATTTAAAATGTCTGCATCTTTGTAACAATCCTTTGATTTGAAGAATAGTTCTAACTCTGTTCTAAGATTAAAAAGACACTCTAAACATTTTCCTCGACTTAGCCATCGCACCTCCGTATACATTAACACGTCACCATAATCTGCATCTATTTCTTTCAGAAACGCTATTAGCTTTCTGTAAGAGCTTTGCGGCCTCCTCTTAGTCGCTTTATTATTCTAAGAGCTGTTTTCATTGATTCTTTAAGACCTATAGTTTTTGAAAACAGCGCTTGCTGGTGTATAATGCAATGAAATGTGCGTACATGTATTCCTGCTTTTAACAAATGGCCTCGGAAATCCTGTTTTCATCCAACCATTACTGCAGCACCATCAGTGCAAATAGCAAATAGCTTTTCTTTTTCTATCACAGAGAAAACATGTTTTCTCTGTGATAAATAGCTTCAACGGTAACATTTCCATAAAAGGACTCGACTTTTAATATCTCCTCAAATGAGGTAAAAAAATTATCAACCGTTTTTATGGAAATAATCATTTGGCTAGTATCAGATATTCCAACACTATCATCAAAACATATTGACAAATATCTGGCATTTTTAATCCGTTCTTTTGTCTTCCATTTTATAAATATTCCTATATCTTCCGTCCGTCGTACTATTGTTGCAGGAGATAACGGCTTTTATAATATTTATTTATAATATTCGCCATATCTTGTCCTGCTTCCCCAAATTATTGACATACATAAATCTTTGAAAAATATTCCATCTTCAAAAGGCCTACCTAGATAAGATTCTAAAGCTAAACTAATAATATATGTACCCTTAATTTGACTATGAGTGATACAACCATTCGCATATCCATTTTGAACATAAAGATTTTTGCGAAGCAAATCTTCTTTTAGTTTTTTTTATTAATTGATTTCTTTAATTTCCAGTAACAGAATGCAATTCAGGATGCATATTCTTTATTACCTGATTACATATAAGGCACTCTGCTTCCTTCAATGTGTTCAAAGAAAACAAAAAAAGATTTTCCCACTCAACGTCCCGCATTTTTATTAAATATTTTGTTTTGAAATGCTGTAAAAAAGTACATATAAGTTCATTCGCACTTCTCCATATCTTCGGTGGTTTTTTGGCACCAAATATTTCAAACGTGCTCTCATCCTTAAAAGGAATATTTTCCCAAAATGTTAAAGGGTGGTTTCTATATTTTTGGCGAAATTTAGGCGTTTGAGTTGATTGGCCTTCGACATGTAAGGCTTCTTACGGGGTACTCTACCATGTAGACCATTTTGGTGTAGGGATCTTCTGACGGTGCTAGCACTTACTGATTTTCCAGCATTTTGTTGTATGTTTTCTGCTATTTTTACGGCACTAGATGTCGGATTTGCTTTCACTTCTCTAACAACAGCCCTAACTTCCTTATCTGTAAGACGCTTCGGTGGTCTTCCACGTGCCAAATTTTCTACTGTCTTGTATTTAGGGTATTTATCCATAATTTTTTTTACAGTACAATGGTTCCTCCCAACAATTTTACCAATTTCGCGCAGTGATTTTCCCTTTTTATGCAAATCTATTATGATTTCGCGAGTATCACTACCTCATTAGAGCACATTCCATTGAAGTAACGATAAAAGAGCGTAACACATCCCACGTTGCGACGATGTTCCAGTGAGTCAATAGAGTTGGCTACACTATTGTCACCAATGAGTCATTTCGCCCTCTCCTGTACTCGGTCCAGTAGCTTCAAAATAGGTTTTGAAGCACCGGTCCATACATGAGAGTTGTATTCCATTTTGTCCTGTGACTGTGTGTACGATGCCAATATCTGCAAGAACTGTCCGCTTAGGAGAGCAATTGTAAACAGAGTAATAAGATTTCCACCAGAGTTTCACTTACTCGGAGACGCAGCTTATCCGCTGGAATCTTTTTTGATGGTTCCTTACAAAGAAATGGATTTTTGACCAGCAAACAAATAAGATTTCACAATATTCACAGCTCCACAAGAGTATTTGTAGAACAAGCTTTTGGCATTTTGAAAAAAAGTTTCGAATTTTATATTATTTGGAGATGACTAACTTTATACTTAAATATGTTACTATGTCATTATTTCATACTTCAAAAAATTATATTACAAAATTAGGGTTCAAATAACTTTGGTTTCTTAGATGATGAGGATTGCTATCGCCATGATGTAACAACTGTTTGGAACAGCCACCACTTGAACAAGAGAAGCGAAAAGAAAGCGAATTAAATCAATTAATCAACACTACTTTCAGCATAAATATAAAAAAACTTTTAATTTTGAAGTTAAAAAAGTAAATATAAATACTTTAATAAAACAGTTCATTTGTACTCTTCTTTAAATAAGCAGGTAACCGGAATAATAAAAATTAAATTCACATTAGATTAAAATTAGACACACATTATTTGGAGCCAGTTCGACTTCGGAATAATAAAAATTAAATTAAATTCAAATGAGATTTAAATTAGGCACACATTATTTGCAACGAGTTTGACTTAAAACTTCACGCAACTTTCTGATCTCTTCAATTTTTGTTTTCTCAGCACTTGATTTCCCTTTTCACACTCCAGGAACTGGTCCATTATTTCCTTGTCAGAATCACTCTCATTTCGCAAAAATTATAGTAACTCAGATTTTGCTCGTTTTCGCGGAGGTTCTTCTGGACTTTTTGGAAGATCAGAGGTGGCCAGTGAATCATTACTATCAGATAACAAATATTCCAAAGAGCTGTCTAGCATATTTTCAGGTACTGTTACATCGTTACGAGTGCCATACACTTCATCCATTTTATCAAAAAACTCCCATGATGTCGCCGACTCTCCAGATGTACAGTTTCTTTCTTTTTATTCGCTTGTATGTCACCATGAAGTTTAAATACTTGCGCATAATTTCATCGCGGCTGAATGGAAAGTCCGAGTCAATGGCTTTAATTTCCCGGAGCACCTTCTCCCATAAAACAATTCTTTTTTTTTAGAGACAAAATCCCTTTCATTTTGCAAACGTGTTGTTAACAACAGCTGCTTCCACTCAAAAGTCCTTTTTTTGTCCGTGAAGATATAAATGCATTCTGTTGAAATAATAATTAAATTTAAAAGAATATTTTCTTACTTTTCTTCCGCCATGATTGATGTGTTTGTAATTTATTTTGCACAAAATATGAACAAAGCAGTAACAAAATTAGTGATACACAGTTTGCTTTTTTTGTTTGCGTATCGATAACTTTTACTATACATTTAGGGATGTGTAACATTATCAATGTTTACATGGTTGCGTTTAGGAATGCATGACTTTGTTAAGTTGCATTGCAAATGACGTTTTGGAACTCACCCTTTATCGTGTGTCTAACTCTGTTCCAAAATATTGTACGGGTTCGTGTTTCGTTTATTCTTTTATTTGGTACAAGTTCAATTTGAACGGCATATGCGTTTAAAGGTTGTTTCACTTGTTTAATAATTTCTGTATAGGAACTTTTGACTGAATGCGCTGTATGAATTGATGATGTATTTATTTATACATTGTCTTGACAAAGCGTTAGCTACTACATTTTGTATACAAGTTTTGCTCCACAGTCTTCAATAATGGCTTTCCAACGTTTTAGTTTTGTGTTGGGGTTTTTTCGGATATGGCGTGTGTTAGAGACTGGTAATCGGTATAAATAATAAGGTCTGTTGTACCATAAATGTAATTCCTCAATTTTTGTAGTGCTCAAATGATGGCTTATAATTCTTTCTCATTGGTGGAGTAATTTTCCTCCGTTTTACTATGTGTTCTACTAAGGAAAAATATTGTTTTTTTTTATTTTGGTATAGCACTGTTCCAATAGCTATGTTAGATGCGTCCGTGGTCAGCTGGAATGGTTTATCGTAATTTGGTTGGAAAAGTTCAACCTGTTCTTTTAGACAATTTTTCAATTTGTTAAATGCCTGTATAGCGGCGTCTGTCTTTGTTCTTATTGTAGCTTCTATCGTTGTTGTGAAAAGTAATGCTCCTATGCCGTTGTTTTCTTTCATCAATGATACTTATTTTTACTTTATTATTTTTTTTTTTTTTTTTGGCCAACGTAATTTGATAATTATTTTCGTCATCAAAGTTTACTTGTTGCACTCTCTTTTATAATAACATTGTAAACGGCGCTCAAATTATACTAATTTTTAACTAACTCTTAAATTTTCAATTATCTTCTTAACCCATATAATCCCAAGACATTAAAATAACGATATTTTGTTATTTTTTTTAGCAAGTTATAAAAGAGTCACATCAAAATAGGAGAAAATGTAAAAAAATTGTTTTTTATACCTACATATGTGTATTTTGGAAGCGCAACTTAAATGGGGCAGTGGGATAATATGCCCACGGTTTTTGCTCAAAAGAAACTAAAAAATTTAAGTTATTTTTAACTTTGTTTATTAAAAAATTAATTCATTTCTTTCGGTATGTATACATATTAAAAAAACAAAGTTATTTAAAAAAATTTCAAATTATTTTGATGTATGAAAAACTTGGGAACAATGTTGGTGCAAGCCTATTCCACACTTGCTGCACTTGATTGAACTTTGTATTTTTATCATATCAATGTTTTGCCAATCATTTCCAAATAATTCGACACCTTTCTGATTTGCCATTTGAATAACAATGCTTTTTATATTTGGCGATATAAACAAATCGAACGAAGACTTTATATGTATCTGTAACCATATGTAGATGTTGCTCTTTTGGTAGGTCCAGGCTTATTCAATAAAATTTGATTTTTTTTTTGGTAATCTGCCTGTTGGAAGTGGTGGCTGCTCTTTCCAAACTACACTTTTGTCCTTAGATAAATATGTAACTGAAATGCTGTGTACTATTTGTACTGCATCTTCCACCTCCACACTTTCAATGCTATTATTTGATGATGAATATGATTCGACTCCTGCATCGATGTCGGGTGAAAAAAATTTCGTCTGCATCACTTTCATCAAAAAAATCATCATCTTCGTCATTCATTATTTGTTGCAACTGAAGATCAGTAAGAATCTAAAGCAATTTCATTATGAAACAGTCGTACATACATTAAAAGTTTTATTTTACACTACTTACTTTTCTTCTTTGTGCCATTATGAAAAAATACGCATTTATGATCACTGTTTTTGTTATCACAGTTTTTTGTTTTTTCATATAGAAAACGGGGAATCACCAAATTGCAATTTGAATGAACTCTTTTTGTTTACAAGTGTCAATGCGTTACCACATCATCATAAAACAAATTTCAAGAGATACCTTTACGGGATTCTCCAAATCCCACTCACAGTTTGAGAATACTAACATTTTTAATAAAAAAAGTATTCAATGAAAGCAATTTTATTCATTATTTTACTGTAAAAGTGATTGATCGTTGATTCCAAATGAATATAAAATCAGTTCAATTATATTCAATAGGAAAAAAATGGTAAAGAGGAATTAAACTTGCAATATCTCTTGTTGGGTCATATTGACCCAAAGGATATCAAGTGTTTGTAAATCGTGTTTTGAAATGTGCAGGGGGAAGGAAAAAATTAAATTTTATTATTTTCTTTTATAAGCATAATTTTGGTCCCTATAATGGATAAATTCAAGTTTAACGTTCATATCTTATAGTGAAGGAAAAATTTTGCGTCTGAAAATCAAAGTTGGGTCAAATTGACCCAAGGAGTGCAGAAGGGTTAAGCAACTTGTACGGTCTAAAATTACGGATCCAGTTTTTCTGAACATTCATTCAGATTCCGCAGAAGTTGCCGGTATGCACAAATACCTAAAGGCACAAGATTTTATTATCGGTAAATCGGTTCCAATATTCTGTAAGGTTAAATACAAGTTATTTGTTGCTAAATTTAATTTATTTTTTATTACAAAATTACTTTTCTATATTATACCTTCCAATATTGAAGTGGATCATTGTCCATTAGAGAATTTTCGTTTTCCAAATATTGTCTGAGGGATATTATAGCGTCCACTTGGTGACTTCTCACTTTGTTGGCTATTTAATTTCCAACAAATTTTAAAAGAGAAGGCTGTGGCAAGTAGACTTGCCAGATCTAAAGTTTTTTAAAGTTTTTGCAATCCTCATTAAAATTTATTCGTATTATAAGACCGAAGGACATTGTATTCCTATCTTTGGTATATAAATTAATTAGAACACTAAATGCTTTTTCGCAAATGAGATCAACTTTTTTAAATTTTGAAGATTGCTTTCTGCACACTTTTAAAAAATATGACTATATGTTATCATTTGGTATATTATTTGGTAAAATATCGTAAACTTCTCGAAGAACACAGTAATCGGCATACAGTTTATCATTGTCAATGTCATTTCAAATACCTAATAATTGCTGAAGCTCTAACAGCTTATTCCAAGTCACAAGGGACTTTTTTACATTTAAACAGAAAATTTGATCGTATATTGATGTTTATCCAAAATCATACCGTTCACCTAAATAACTGGTAGCTCTTTTAAGAAACTCATTTGCTTCGAACTTGAAAGTACATATTTATTTCATCAGGGGAAATGGATTTCATAATTGTAGCAACTTTGCTTCCATAAAAATTATCATTCATACGCCTCTGAATACTGTTCATGAGACTAGCCATTACTTTATGTAGTTCTACAATTGTGCAGGAGTCACTTTCTAAAACTAATGTAGGTAGCAACTTGGAATTCGTGCATCACATTATGAATGAAATATAAATATGCCTCGGATAAACCTTCAGTTGTGCATTCATCATCTTCATTTGTAAGTTCTATGTCGGAAATTGCATGTTGTAATAATGATAATATTAACTCGAACACATTTTCGTAGTGCTGGATCTTGCGACATTTGGATGGGAATGAACTCCCCTGTCGGACATTCAGTTAACTTTTAATTAACTTAAAGCTAATTATTTTCCAAATTGTGGTGGTTGACACTTGCATTACTGGTGAACGAGTTGCCCTAGAGCGTGAGTGTAATGAAAAACGTTCGAATTTTTTGCCCAACTCGACAACAGCTGCTCGTAACTCGTGGATTTCATTTGATGCAGTGGCGTCAATCTTTCCAATATTGTTCGAGACCATTGCATCGACTACGGCGTCGGCAACCTTCGTGTACTCGGCTGGAGTATTTGCCGAAGCAGCAACAACTGGCTGAGCGAAGTCTGGAAGCCGTTTTACCCATAGCCCACTTACAGCTGCCTCACCAAGTGCCGATACCGCAACGCGTTTCATCTCGTAAAATAGCTCAGAGGGTCTCTTATCACCCAAAGGCAACTCAGACAACAAGCGATTTAAACGGCGTTGCTCGCTATCAGCGAAAAGATTTATTATTTTTCCCTTTATATAGTCGTACCTGTTGTTAGGGGACATAGCTGCAATTATGTCTGCTAGTTGTGCGATGATATTAGGGTCGAGAGCTGCCAAGATGGTGGCGGTTTTTTTTGTTTATCCGCAATTATGCCAGACGCTGCAAACCGATATGAACCACGCGTCAATGTTGCTGCTAGTCATTTGTGGAACAGGCAATCTGGCATAAATAGCCGACACCGCTCCCTGAGAACCAGTAGCCGCAGCATCATCACCTACCAGACCGCTGTCGCTACAGTTGTCGGAAATATTTGGGTTGTTCTCCATTTCCTTTATGAACACGTTTTTTTTATTAAAAAGGAAATGGCGTCTGTCCGGCCTTTTTTTTAAGTATTATTGTTCTTGATGTGTGACTTAAAAAATGGAGTCTATTCCAGTTTGGTGATCTTTTGACAATTACCAATTAAGTTTTAAATACAAACAAAATTAATTTAATTTAATTAATTTTTAAAAAATTTAATTTTATTACTGAACTTAAATGTTGAAGTTTCGACCGCGAAACACAGAAAGTAAGTGAACGAGTAAGAGTTGATTGTCTAGCAGTATTTAGTAAAAACAGGGCGCCACATAAACAAGTGAACGAGTAGGAGTTAATTGCCTAGCAGTTCTAGTAAACACAGGGCGCCACATATATATATGGAATTAATTAACTATTTTAACATTGCGATGTCCTAGGAAGTAGTCAATTGTCCGACTCTGCATTACTTTCAATTAACTTTAAAGTAATTTTTTTGCAGCTAGCCTTAAACTAACTATTTTTAGTAAGCTTATAGTTGGTTTTTTGGTTTTGATTAGCTATAAGTTAGTTAAATTTCAGCCAACGAAGACTTGCTTTGATTTTAGCTTTCATTTCAATTATCTGAAATAAAACAGTTTTTAAAAATTTATATTTAAAAAAAAAATAAAAATTTATTAAAAAAAAGGAAAATCTTAAACGTATAAAAAGAAAATCTTAAACGTATAAAAATAAAATTAATATATTAAAAAAATTCACTCTAACGACAATGTATCAGAAACAATTCACATAAATTTTGTACTTTTGTTGATTTCTTAAAAAAAGATAAAAAAAGATTTCTTTTAAATATAACATACATTGCAAATATTTGCAGTTAAAATTAATTTTTTGTTTTTAATGCACTGAACATGAGTATAACGTTTTTTTATTATTTTTACGGCGTTACGTAGCTCATATTCTACGTCCTGAGAGCCAAGTGATCGACATGCATCTGTTTAAATGATATCTAATAAATGATAGAAAACTTACGTAGTCTTTACGGTTGTTATCGTTGATGGTTTTATTTATTTCACTTAAGACACTTATAGAATCTAAAGGGAATATAGAGGCTAAATTATTTTGTGTTACTTCTTGGTACAAAATTCTTCCTATTAACACTTTGTGTTCAGACAGGGTTTTCATGATGACATCGTTTTGGTTGACAATCATCTCTGTGAATTAAGAAATAAAGTTATATAAAATGTCAAAAGGAACGAAAAGAAATTATTCAAACAAATATTTTACGCTTTTAGAGCAATAAATTTTCAAAAAGGCTGTTTGTTACTAGTTTAAGTTGAAAGTTCGGCATGTCTGCACAGCCAGAAAACTAGTAACAAACGGTCTTTTTGAGAAGAAATTGTTAAAAAGCAATTACCTTGAATATTTTGTATTGTATCTGAAAGAGAATATACATATTTAAGTACGTATGTATGTACATAAATACATTGGTTATTGGAAGTTATTTTTTGTTAAATTGTTCTTACCGTTGAGTTGCGTAAAATGTTCTTCAAAATATCTGGCACAATTTTGGCATGGCTCCGACTGTTTTTGATCTGTAATATAATATATTATTAGAAGTTATTAATAACATTTTTGCGTTATTTTTACTTACATATAGTTACGGGTTTTAAGCCAAGAGTATGACGGCTTACTTGTGGAAGTGTCATCTAGATATTTTAATGTTTATTTTGTACAAAAGTAAAAATTTTATAGTATTGAATGTGGTTGTTTGAAACTTTTATTACATACAGCCATGCAAAAGTGGTACTAATAAATGTTTTTTCTGAAATGGAAACGCTAAGAATTTCAACTCAATATTTTCAATGTTGAAAAGTTCTTCATTACCCAAATCATCCTGAACAACTACAAAAGTACCTAATACAACAGCTGAATTAAATGGCTCCTGAAAAATCTAGGAATATTTGGAAATCGGCGACCCACTACTGACATCGGGCAAGTTAACGAGAAACCAATAATTTGAATTGGTACAAAAGGTTTTGATAGCGCAAAAATTATTGGGACGAACAGGAGAAAAAATATTCGTGAGTTTGTACGGGGTTATTGTAACCCCGTTTTTTTTACCGATTTTTATGCGAAAAGACGACACGCTGGTTTGTTTACTAATTAAAGGTCTAAGACGTTAACTACAGTCGACGGCGTTCAAAATTGGACGTCCTGAAGGTCCTGACAACGCCTTAACGGGATTTGCTTCCATGCATCTTGAACTATGCTCCATAAATCGTTCGCATTTGATGGCGCTTTTTCCGCAACATATTTTTTGACATCTCCCCACAGATGTTCAATGGGGTTAATATTAGGAGACTGAGCGGGCCATGACATAACCTCAACCCTGTTATCCGAAAACCTATCATTTGATCAGAGCACCCAAGTATTTCTTTAATTTCTCTGTATGTTTTACCTTTTTTTCGAAGATCATTAATCAACGCTCGTTTTTCTTCAGAACTATGTTTTCCTCGTCCCACTAATATATAATTATATTTTTAAATTACAAAATATGATATTCCGTAGCATTTTCAAACTTACCTTTCAATTTTTTTTTATATTTAAGAATATTATGTATTTTTATTTGAAAGAAATCACACACACTAACGTTTGTAAATTGTTTCCGATTGGTAAGGTATGATTTAAACCATTGCAGTTCGTCGCCACGAACACCATACATAACAACTTTCTGTTTCAATATGTCTCTATAAATAGTTTCGAATGCTCTTTTCAGATCTAGAAATATTGCCATTATCTTTCTTTTTTGTGTAATTCCATCTGCTGATATAATTTATTGTTGTTTCGCATGAATATCTCTTTCTGAAACCCGATTGATATGTTGAAAATAAATTAAAATTTTCCATGTATTTCTCCAATTTTTCTTTGACTACTTTATCAATAATTTTGCCGCATGTTTTTAACAGACACAAAATGTTTGCCAAAATTCTGCTCTCAGTACAAATCGCAAGGTAATTGAAGAACTTCTTCTACATCAGAATCGTTCTCCAAATTATACTTTTTTGCTGTAATGACGATAAACTGACTTATTAGAAGGCCATACTACACATATGTGTTGGCACATATTGTGGTAAGGAAAAGTAGTATAATTTTATGTGCATTTTTAAATATTTTCATCTGATTGAGATATTTGATGCCTTCTTTACCAATAAATTATGAAATCTTCTTGTATTCACTTTTATTTAGCAAAAATAATGATACTTACATTTGTTGCGTCCCGCAGTGCGAAACATGATCACCTCGCTCGAGCTCATACACACAAATACTAAGAAAAACCCACAAAACCATATTTCGGAGCAAAAAAAATATAATAGGCGTCTCTTCAATATACGGTAAATTTACCTACGCATTTGTGTAGGTGGGGCCAGAATGGATATCAAACGTACATAAATCCTGAGACACGTCTCGTTGCTTTTAATAAATGATTTAAAGTAATATACATTGTATGCCGCTTCAGATTATATATAGAGTTTTGAGACACGTTTTTCCAATTAGTTCTTATCGGCGAATGACCAAATGTTGGAGCAACCTTTGTCTTTCTACAAAAATCAAAAAACAAGAAGAACCAAAAACTCCGAGGTATACTATATTTCAGTTTGTACAGAGCCGCAGAATGCTGACGGCGGCAAAGCTCTGTGCGGCCAAATTGATACAATGAACCGCTCGAATTACGAACTTTGCAGTCAAATGCAGATTTTCAGCTTATTGTTTATATGGTTTTTTGGCTATAACTCGTCGACTAATTGATATTTTTTAAATCTGTAAATCCAAATTATTGCTAGAGACCTGTGCAACAATTAAATTTAAAAAAAAAGTTGGTTTAGAAAATTTTTGCGGTGCTTATGCAAAATAATGGAAAATTATTTGTTTTTTATGCTTGTTGAAAATATTTTCCACAAAACTAAGCCTTTTTTGCTTTCTGTTTGATCTATAATATGCTTCTCAGTTTCTTCTTTGTCTTCCCCTTCTTCCTCTTCTTCAACGGTGTTTTTATACCAACAAAACAACTTTTTTGTTGCACAGGTCTCTAGCAATATTTTGAGTTTTACATATTCAAAAATTTTTTTCGATTTGGCAACATTCGAAATTTAGTTCGAAAAAAAATTGAACATCATAGTCAGCTGTTAATTGAAAAATCAACAATCAACAAATAAATCTATTTTAAATTATATTAAAAAAATTTCATTAAAAATGCCCGGAGCTTTTATTATAAGTTACGATTATATTAAAAAACGTAAAATACGTCAGTTAAATATGTTTAAAAGGCAATTAAGGGATGCATCAAATCCTATGAGTGCTACAGATGAAAGGTATTTATGTGCAAACAAACAAAATTGTCTGATACTTACATCCATAAATACATAAATAATTTGTTACAAATGTTAAGGTACATTGAACTTTACTGCGTAAATAATGAGGCATTTGTAATGATTTTGGATATTGCTCATGTAATACAAGAACGCTCTATTCCGGAAAAACTTCAGCTAGCAACAACTCTCCGGTTTCTAGCAGTAGAATCATTTCAGGGCGTTATTGCAAATGAATCAAATTCAAGTATTGGACGTAGTACATTTTCGAAGGTTTTGTGGAAAACGATGGAGGCTTTAGAAAATATTTTATACCCACAAGTGAGGAAATTAATGAATCCAAACTACATTTTTATATAAAATTCGCACTACCTGGTGTTATCGGCTGCATGGATGGCAGTCATATTAGACCTATAAAACCAACCAAGTTTTTCAGTTTTGATTTTTTCCATTTCCAAGTTGTGTTTTCTTATCGCAGCATTATGTTTTTCCAGTTCTCTATAATGGCGTTTTACTCCTTGTCTATTTTTTTCATTTCTTTTAATTAAATTTTTTTATATCTATAATTTCTTTGTAATAGTGTTCTATTTTGCTTAGTTTTTGGTTCATATCTTCTACCACTTGTGTCAAATCATTTTTAGAGCTATTGAGTTTTGAAAATTCTTAACCAATTTCCTCTAGGTTTGCATTTTCTGGGGTATATGATGGTAAAGATGGCAATGGTGATGGCGATAGTAGAGTAGAGAATGAAGCCGTTGAAGTTTCTTACTTACATTTTCTTTTATTTTAGTTTCGTCTAACATTAAATTGCCGCTTTATACCTACATATGTATGTACACTGTACTGTATGTTATAAAACAAAACTTTCAAAACTTGTCCATTGGAAGGCAGCTTACATCCAACAATTTGGCTTTCGTCATATCCTAATAAATTTTTTCACTAGCTCTTGTGTCCATTTTGCAACTACCATCAATATCAATTCTCTTTATAGCAATAATGTTTCTATGATTCAAAGCTCAAAATGGCTACACTTAACTTTTTACACACTTTTCATTGCCACGTGGTTGACTTTACTCTGTTGTTGCCAACATTTTATTTAGCAATCAAATATTTGTTTACAGAGTTGTATTTCATTTGTCTTGCAAATGAAATCATTCAAAGTAAGTTAATTTCAATAAAAAAATATATTACAAACATATATGAAACATAGTACTTATTGTTTTATTGTTAAATAAAGTTTTTTTTTTTTTAATTTATTTTGTTTATATTTTTATTATACTTAGTAAAGAGAATAACTAAATTCTTTCCGACATTTTCATTAAAATTTCTCTTATTAAAAAAGTTTATCAAACATTAAGCATATTTGCCACTTATTGCTTTATTTCTTGCAAAACTTATGCAAACTGTTATGGGTTGCTTCACTTGTAGTTGACCTGATGGCTGCTGCTGTAACTCTCCGTGGGTTTCACTTCACTTGTAGTTGACCTGATGGCTGTCCGAGCAAGAAGAAAGAAGCCAAACTAAAAAAACCCCGAAGGCACATGTATTTGTACCGAGCTGACAGAACGCTGACGGCGGTAATGCTCGGTGCGGCCAAATTGATACAATCAACCGCTGGTGTTGGTGCAGCGCGGTTACACATGTTATGTTCATGTTGCGACATGAACACTTATATTTTCGAGCCTTGTCTCTTGAAAAGTCCATATAAACCATTTTTACCCACTTTAGTGGGCATGTGCCACGCCTTAATCTAGGGCAATCAGTCTAAGATTTTGGAATTTCACTATTGGCGTAAAAAGGAACAATTTGAGGGGGCGGTACACTTTTCTTTGCAAAAAAAAAATTTTAAGTCCGGTCTAATGTACACATTTAAGAAAATTTTGCTTTGTTTACTTTGTAGAAACATATGGTATACATGTACAGAGTGGCCAATCAAAATATTATAAATTTTTTATTAATAGTGGATAGTAATAAAAACATTTAAAATAATTAAACCTCCAGATTTATAATTTCTCTTTGTATTTATTTCCAATATTATTTTATTTTCTTAATTTTAATATTCAAATACTGCGTTTGAAAGCAAATGGGTTTGACACATACATTTCCACAAAAAGTGGTGACTCTATTTTTTCGAAGATAAAAATGTTGTGGTCGTCATATTAAAAAATATGTTATCAGTATTCATAAATTTTGTGATTTGCACAAGTTTTTATATTCAAATAAGTTTTTTTAAATTAACTTTACACTAAATGTTCATGTAATTATTTAAAAAAAGTTAGTGCATATTGTAAACAACGATTTGAAAGTGATTTCTGCTATGATGGCTCTTAAAGTTTGATGGAAAAAGAATTTTTAATCACCCGTATAATTTTTCTTCATACTTGAAGCAAAAACATGAACAAAATTGAGAAGGTTATTTAAATTAAATTTCTTAGACTTAAATGTGTTAAAATAAAAGTAAATTTCTTAAAATTAATAAAAAAGACTTAAAATTTTATATGTTAATGGTTTCTTTATATATTTTCTCAGTGCTTTATTAGAATATTAGCACATTCTATTTACTTTCGACCAGGTATGTTTACTCGATTTAAAACCGAGTAAAATTATGCGAATTCGGTTTACACAACACCAAAAAATGTGAAATCGTTTTAAAACGAAAAATTAACTCGGATTCGGTTTACAGAACAGACCCGATAGTTTCATATTTGTTAAATTACCGATGTGTTTTTGTTTTAGGTCTGGACCATTTGTCTAGTTAAAATTATCTTCATCCCTTATTTTATGACCTGTCTGCATTTGTTTATTGATGTGTTACTACTTGTATGCTTTGTGTTTGTTAGGTATGTTATGCGTTAACTTTCCCCTGTGTTGAAAAGAAAAAGTGTTCTGTAATTTTTGCTTAGCCATCATAAGTGCGTTTTATTTCCGGTATTGGTTTTGATTATAAAACAAACTCATGTTAAGAATAACAATTCTTTGGAAATTTGTTAAGTCGTTGCACTTTATTTGACTTAAAATTGCATGGGAATTGGTTCGAAAATATTTCTTAGGAAAATTGTCTGGATTAATAATAATTATTGATAAATAAGTGCAAAAGAATATTCACTTATGTAATCATTTTATTGGTAAACAATTCTATGGAATTGTTTACCACTTTTATTTTATATTCATTGTGGTGATTAAAGCGGAAATGCAAAAATTACAATTACAAAAGTTTAAAGCATATAATATGTATGTTTATATAACAAATGTTCTAGAGGCTGTAACTCTGTACCAAAGAGTAGATTATTGCTAAAAGTATACTGAATATTAAAATTATGTGTAGTGTGGTCATAAATGGATGTTTCTCCAAAGGAATGAATAATGTAGATATTTCTTGAATGTTTGTAAATTTATTTTCTGAATCTGTATACAGGATTCCGAGTATACATACTTAATTCTTCATTATGTCTTTTATGAATGATGTCATAAATTTATTGTTTTTCGTTAAAGTATATTTTGTCATGTAAAGTTATGTTTTGATCAAACTGCAGCAAATGTGGTCCGTTTATAGTTAGATTGATTAATGTACGTTCAGTTTTCAATGTCTGGGTTATTCTCAAGTTTTGTTTTACATTGTGCAGGCACAATTACCTTTGGATTCAAGTTTACTTATATGGGTACCAATAATATTTTTACATCTAGTTATTCTTTGATAATTATTTTTATATGAAGTAATCATATCATCTAATAATAATTTTCCGAGTTTATTTGCTAAGAGATTACATTTTTTCTTCAATAATAGGATATTTATGTATTACAATAATTGCATAGTTAAATTCACAAACATGTATATCTGAATAATCAAGTATATAGATTACAGGTATTTTTATTATTTTTTTTTTCATTTTTTATAATGGATTCAATTTCCTGTACGTTTAATGTTCCTGAATAAAAATTATTATTTTTTGCAAACATTAATTGTATTATTCACTGTAAACTTCGTTTAATGTGAATTCTTCATTTATTTTTAAATGCTGAAATTATTTAATATTTTTTTTTTTTCAAATTGTGAGTTTAATTATTTTTTGTTGATTACTATTTTCTACAAGTTGGTTTAATCTGATTTTTATTTCAATTTCATCGTCATGATCTGGAGTGATCCAGTGATGAATTTAAGAGCTGATCCTAAAAAGTTTATAGATCTTTTATTTCTATTATTAGTTAATTGTGTTTTTAAATTTAAAATTTTCTTGATTAAAACTTGAAGTTCTACATTTTCTTCTATATTGTATGCATTTTTCATTATATTTTCATATGGTCTTAATATTTTCGTAATATTTATAACATGATACAAGTATTCATAGTCCTTGTGTAAATATACTTGGTTGTCTTCAATTAAGACATATTTTTATTATTATTTTTTAAATCAATTATATTATTCGTTAGTATGGGCTGGATTATTAATAGTAGTATCACTATCTTTGCTGACATACATATTTACTTCTAATGTTGTCCTTATGTATTACTAAAATTCTAGATGTGGTAATTGTTTCGCCGTTGTCTGTCTTAACCCTTAATATCCTGAAAAAAATATATTGTATAAAATTCATCATTTTAAACAATATCTGTTCTACGATTTTTGTTATTTCTTGTGCTCACTTGATATAGGTGAAAAATACAAGGATATTTAGGCTGAGGTGTACTTGGTCCCTGAAGGAACCACTAGGACCTCTGGAAAGAATTAAAGTCGGTATGAATTTTATTATTTTTCATTGAAAATAAGAACATTTTATTTTTAGATTTTGGTTAAAATTTGTACATTAACATATAATTATAGTGGTTAGAATTTAGTTCTGATGGAATTCGGCAAAACAATTTTTTCCACCTGAAAAACATACATTTACGCCGTATTTTTGGCATCGAACCTTTGTACGTGATGTGCATTGCGGATTTTTGCAATGTGGCTTACCTTCTTTTGAAAATTCTGGCCAATGTCCAATGTTGTCGAGGCGTATGTCACGTGATAGAAGAGGAGCAGTCGACGGCTTCATACGTTTTGCTGCAAGTTGACTTTCTATGTTGCTTTTTCGTCTTTTTCCTCCTCGCATTTCACAGCCTGATTTTACTAAGCAGTGACCAACTTTAGCCACAAATTCATGTAGCTTTAGTTTGGGATCAGTTCGCTTAGATTCAGCGTCATGCCTAAAATGTTGTAGTGATGGATGATTGCTGGTTCTCGTCTTCCAAAATATGGTGAAGTGTATTTGATGATTGCTGGTTCTCGTCTTCCAAAATATGTTGAAGTGTATTTGATGATTGCTGGTTCTCGTCTAGAACAAGCGATTTGTCCACTTCCGTGATTTGATTCTAATACGACAACGGCCAAGTGAGGAGTCGACGAGGTCAACGCCTCCCATGTATTTGTTGTATTGACGGACTATATTTGGGCAGTGAATAGTCTCCATTACCTTCCTTTTTTTATTAAATCTTTCAATTGTTTGTGAATTATCTGGTGTTTGCCCATCCGTTGAAATAAAGGGCTTCACTCCGACCATTGCCGACATCATATTAACAACTTTATTGTTAATATGTATATTAGCGAATAAAAATGCATCTGCATATAGACACGTGGACGAACCGTGCCGAGTGTTACGCCTTAAACAATGATTAAGAAAGATTTCATTATGTTTTTACTTTAACTTCAACCAAAGCAACTTTATTGAATCACGCTCAAAATACAACTAACTTACTTATTAATAGGATTAGGAAGTAGACTCTAACAAATGTGATCATAAAGAGAGTAAAAGATTAACAGAGTAGTACAATAAAGTAGTATAATATTTGGTAGTCAGGGTTAGGTAATCATACAACTTTAACACAAATTATGGGATGTGTAGCATGATGTATTACTAGAACTAGTCATACATACATATGTTATATGACTCCTCCCCCTTTTAATGATCAACAAAACGTTTACAATAGTATTTCAATATATATGTATATAAACATAAATAAACATTTTCATTATTGTTGAAATTTCTTTTTACCTGAGTTTTGTAAGTTCTAGGAAACTTCCCATCTTTAGATATAAGATGATTACCAATTTTATTAAAATTGTGTACCATTTTGTATTTTGGATCAGATTTTCCAACTCTGTTATTTTGGATGAAACAGTTTTCATCATTCATTTCATTACCTATCGAACATCTGTTCGATCTTTTGTTTATCATGTCGGTTTTCGTTATCTTCGCTCTATGTAAATTCTTTGAAAATTCTTCCATTTCCTCTAAAGAAATTAAATTGTTCAGAAAATCTATAGGTCTCTTTTTTGTACTAGAGTGTATAGTGTTACTGTAAGCCATTATTGCCTTAGGCACTTTATCCCTTACTTCATCCGAATTATTAGGATCTGCGTTAAAAAGTCTTAAATGTTCGTTCTTTCTACGTCTGTATTTCCTGTTTTAACATAAGTTGTGGTAAAATGTACTTCGATATTATTTTCCTGCAAAAATTGTCTAATAGCTCCAGTTTTCAGTCTCGGGTTTCCTAAATATTATTTTCGAAACAATTTCCTCCCGGCTTGATTTTTCTAAAACGACCTGTAATTTAAAAAGATTTAACGGTTTCTCTGTCATTCTAATGAAATCAGAACTGTCAGTACCTGCACTGTGTACAGTGTCGAAGCATCAGCAATAACGTTCTCTTTGCCCTTGATATGTTCGATATCAAAATCAAACTCGCTTAACATAACTTTCCATCTCTGGATTTTCATGTTAAGTTCCTTGGTATTACTTAACCAAATAAGAGGTTTATGATCCGTTCTGATAGAAAATCTACGCCCATACAAATAATGTTTAAAATGTTCTACTGCCCATATAACTGCGCATAGCTCTTTCTCAATCGTACCATAATTCTGCTCATGTCGATTAATTGTTCTACTAGCATAAGCTATTGTAATAAAAGGATCGCCATGTAATAATAGGATCGCCATTGTAATGATTAATGCCACATGGTTATGTGGCCGGATAACTATAACACTATAACTTTGTTCTCCTGCATCAAAACTGAATCTATAGGCATCTGTCACAAGTGTAAATTTTTTTGAAAAATTGGGGCGAATTAAAATTGGATCGTTCTTTAATAACTTTTTAATTTATAAAAGGCTTCTATATAGTCAGGGTCGTTTACATTCAATTTAACATTCTTCCTTAAATATTTCGTGAGATTGTACGCTACTTTCGAATAATCCTTTATAAATCTTCGGTAAAATCCTGTAATTCCTAAAAACGTTTTTATTTCCCTCTGCGTCTTTGGGAGTGAGATTTTATCTATGACTTCCACTTTCAACGGATTAGTCTTTATTCCCTCGGCAGTTACAGTCGGGGACTAAAGTTTAAATACACCCCAAAAATTGTATGTTTAAAGAAAAGTAAACGTTTCAGAAAAACTTAAAGCATGCACTTTTATTTAGTTTCATAAATGACAAAAAACAATAACAAGAAATATAGACTTCATTACAAACATAACGGTAATCCTTAAAAATACGATAAAATTCACTGGAAAAAGAAAAACATTTCAATACCATGTTGGGCCGCCATGGCTATCAATAACTGCCTGCAAGCGGCGTGGCATAGAAAGTACCAAGCTTTCTGTTTCAGAAGTCGATATTTCTGACCAAATTTTTTTAATAGCTTCTTTAAGCGAATCTTTGCTTGTTATTGAAGTTGATGGTAATTTGCGCTCATTAAATCCCAAACGTGCTCAATTGGGTTTAAGTCTGGTGATTGGGGTGGGCTATGCAGCTGTCTGGGAGCATAATAAAGCAACCACTCTTTCACAGAAAGTACAGTGTGCTTTGGATCGTTATCCTGTTGAAAGATCCAACGAGGTCCAAGGCCCAAGATGTCGACGGATGCTTGCAAATTTCTCTCCAATATACTCTTGTAAGTATGTTGATTCATTATGCCATCAATAAACTCCAAATTTCCAACCCCAGCTGCTCCAATCGCTCCAAAAACCATTACATTGCCACCTCCATGTTGTACCGTAGGAACCAAATTTTGTGTTTGAAGAGCAGTGTTTGGCTTGCGCCAAACCCTTGCACATCCATCGCTTCCAAATAAATTAAATTTGCACTCGTCTTTAAAAAGAACTGTTCTCCAAAACTCGGCGTCTTTGTTTTTATACTTATGTGCAAACTCCAGTCTTAGTTTTCTGTTTTTTTCACTTAGTGGCTTTTTTCGGGGAACTCGGCTTTTGTAACAATTTTCTCGCAATGCTCTTTGAACAGTTCTTGGGTGAACATGTTTGTTATAGTGATTAGCAATATCATCTGCAAGTTTTGGGGCACTTATTCTTTGATTCTTCTTCATTTCTCTTAAAATGTAGTTAACATCACGATTGGTAAGTTTTTTTTGGAAGACCGCTTCTTGGCATATTTGCTACTGAACCATTTTCCTTATATTATCTAATTATATTTTGAACACTTGAAAATGGCACATTTAATAATTTTCCTATTTCCCGATAGGATTTTCCTTCGTTAAAATGTTTAATTATTAAATGTTTGATGTTGTACTCAATTTCTTTACCTTTGCCCATAACTTTCAATAAAAGGCTACTAATAACAAGATAAGAGGGCTACTAATAACAAGTGCTGGGTTATAAGAAAAGAATTTCATCGAAACATAAAATATAATTGTACTTTGTATTTGAAAAATGAAAGAGATTTCTTTGTTTTGGAAGATGTATTTAAGCTTTTGTTCGCTGCATTTTGTAGTTTGTGTATCTTTAAGGATTATCGTTATTTTTGTAATGAAGTCTGTATTTTTTGTTATTGTTTTTGGTTATTTATGAAACTAAATAAAACTGCATACTTTAAGTTTTTCTGAAACGTTTACTTTTCTTTAAACATAAAATTTTTGGGGTGTATTCAAACTTTAGTCCCTGACTGTATAACATGGCCCCAAAAGTCAGTTTCCGTTTTTAAAAATGAAATATTTTATCCAATGACTCTATATGTTCCTCAATGATAGTTAAGAAAACCAAGATGTCGTCCAGGTACACCACACAAATCTTACCTATAAATTCGCTCGTGTTTGTGCTGTTTGAAGTCTAAACTTAATTTCTTTCTCATACGCGTCTATGTTGTATATTGGTTCTATTACGTTTGGTTCTAAAAATGAGAGTGATGTTGGCAATTTACCATAAACTAACTCGAACGGACAATATCCGTGAACAGTGGATGGAGTAGTATTGAAACAATACGTAAAGTATTTCAGTCATCCCAATCAACTTTCTTTGAAGATAGATAACTTCTGACAAATACATTGAAAGTCTATGTGATCTTTCGACTGTCCCTAGCGTTTCATGACGGTATGCGGTTGACGTTTCTTGGTTGATTCCAAGTAATGCGCACATGTTACCCATTAGCTCATTTCTATATTCTTTATCTTGATCCGTTAAAATTTTCTTTGGTGGTCCGTATGTTAAAATTAGGTTTTCAAAAATTGCTTTAGCTATCGTTTTTGCATCTTTCGATGGAACTGGTATGGCTATCAAATATTTAGATAGATCGCACATGACTGTAACGGCATATTCGTTTCCAAGATTTGCCGTAATGAAAGGTCCTATGGTATCAATTATAACTGTGTCGAACGCTTTATTTGGCGTTTGTGTTATTTGTAAAGGTTCTATATTTTTTGGCAAAGACATCACGTCAAAGATCCAACACCGACATAAATCAAGAACTACCGTATTCAGCACACTCAAAAAGAGGAAATTGATAATCAAATTAGTAAATTGCTGAAAGATGACATTATTGAACCTTCGTTATCCGAGTATAACAGCCCACTTCTCGTTCCGAAAAAGTCACTTCCTGGAGATAATATAAAAAAATGGCGCTTAGTTTTCGATTTTCGGCAAGTAAACAAAAAGTTGGCGGCAGATAAATATCCGTTGCCAAGGATAGATGACATTCTTGACCAACTTGGGCGAGCAAAGTACTTTTCATGTTTTTAAATTTACTGTTTTAAGACTTTGGTTTTCGTTTTTGTAATTGCATTGTTTTTAACTCACTTCCACTTTTAGTTTATATGTATGTATGTATAGTTTCCATTAAAACTTTACTTGTCACGGTCGCCATGTCATAAGAGCGTTTATAGGCAAAAGAAAACACATGTTGGCTTTCTGGCTTCTACATACAGACTGCGATTTTATTCTTAATCTTACATGTTAAAACTAGAGAGAGAAATATAGAGAGAGAGAGGGTGAGAGCGAGTGCCAGCGCTGCATCACTCTGTAGTTGTGATGGCACTACATAGTTACCAGTGATGGCACTACAACTGTTTTTTCTTTCACCCTATTTCGTTTTCGAAATTTCTAGAACTTTTCCTGTTGCTAACGAAAATATAACGGATAAGTTTTCTTGTGTGTATCACTGTTTTTTTTCCTTCACCCGATTTTGTTTTTTAATAACTTTATTTTTAAGTTTTGAATTTTTAGTAATTCTTTACTTTACTTTTATTGAAAAAATTTTCCTTTGATTTGTTTTTTAATAACTTTTTATTTTTTTAAGTTTCGAATTTTCCGCAATTCTTTACTTTACTTTTATTTAAAAAAAAAACGTTATACTCGTCGTCAGACACGTGGACGAACCGTGCCGAGTGTTACGCCTTATACAAAAATCAAGAAAACTTCCTTATGCTTTAACTTTAGCTTCAGCCAAAGCAACTTTATTGAATGACGCTTAAAATACAACTAACTTACTTATTAATAGGATTAGGAAGTAGACTCTAACAAATGTGATCATAAAGAGAGTAAAAGATTAACAGAGTAGTACAATAAAGTAGTAGGCGCCGTGTTGCAATCCCATATACCGTAACCCCATATTGGCTTTATAGCACTTTTTCCTATGCTATAAACCCATAATTTGGGTTTGGGGTTATCGCACAAAATAAAATGCAATAAAGCCAATATGGGGTTATAGCACAAATTTTAAATTTTAAATATGGTATTATCTCACTTATTTGAAGGGAATAAACTCATATTGTATTATTAGACATTTGTATACAAATGAAACCAAATGATTTTGTAGGGTGTACGAATTAGCCCCCACGAACAGTTATAAATTAAAAATTTTATTTAATTTCTTTGTTTTCTTACGCCATATTTTCGTAAATCTCCGTTACAAAATATTACTTGATTAAGTTCGACATTATAGCTATAGTACTTGTGAGCGTTCGGAGAATATGCCAACCATAAGAGTAATTCTGTTATTTTTTTTTTCGTGAGTTTTTGTGAAAGGTATCCATCGTATGAGTTGAAGGATTTGCGACTCGCTGATTCCATTAACAAAAGCAAAAGCACAAGCTATTAGTTGCGCTTTATAAGTTCTTTTTCCGAAAAAAGAATCAATTATAAATCCGGGAACATTAGAAAAATTTATAATATCGCTTTTATTTAGTAAGATCTTCCTTGCGTTTAAACGATTACTCTCCATTCTTTTAAAATTTTCCATATTTATTTTTAAGCAGCATACGCAAAACTGTTTTTAATATTCGCTTTTTATGTGATAACATAGTTATTAGGCAATTCAATGCAAAACAGGTTTAACAGTTAGTTCACTCTCTATTATTGATTGCAAAAAAAAACCCAGCAGAAAATTCAGTATGCCATGAAAAAATAGTTGTAAGGGATTGATTTCGATTATTTTCAAAATATATGAAAAGTTTAAATCACTTATATTCCGCATTTCGTAAAAGGGGAAACCATAATTTTGCAAAAAAATATTATAATAGAAGGGAATTTTCCCTTGTACGAAAAGTTAAAATCAGTCATACTATGTTATTTCTATAAAAAGGAAACCAAATTATTTTGTCTTTTACAAAAACATAACAAAATATATTTATTCAACAAAGAGTATAATATTCAACGCAATAAATTAAACTCAATACAAAATTCACCAACAAATAATCAACAAAGAAAGAATTATACGTTTAACAAAATATAACTACGGCATCAATAATAACGGAGCGACAAACTGGGCACAATGGTTTAATTTTCTTTACTTCAGCATCTTCCTTCATGGTATCGTAACAGGTTTTACAAACTTTAAAATGTTTACATGGCTGAAACATAAGTTGACGTTCCCTATCACAACATATAACACATTGCAAATAATTTTGGTACAGTGCTTCGGTCTCAATTTGTTCATCTGCATCTGATTCATCATCATTACTGTCAATTGTGTTAATGAAGTCGGCTTCTAGCTTGCAGTTTTTAATATTCGAAAACTGAGCGAGAGCTGTTTGAAATGATATTTTATTTTCTTTTAATAAGTCATATGTTTTTTTTAAAAATGTATCCCTATTTTCAATAGTTAATTTTTTTTTCGTATACAATGATGTACATCCAGAAATAGATTTTAAAAAATCACATGACTTAGCGGCATCAATTTCACATAAAGCATCGACAAATTTATAAAAATTTCCATGTTTTCTAAGTTTCATATTGAGTTGGCTATGAAAATTTTCTGCACCATTGCTTGTTCTATACGGCTCCTTATAAACCGAAAAATTTGCCACTTTTTCCTTAAAAAAATAAATAATAATGTGTATAAATAATTATTCGGTAAACAAAGAGGGAATCATACCTTTTTAAGCCAATAAAATTCATAATATTTAAAAAACTGTTGAAATTTTTTTCCACATTCATCATTTGTTATATCAGTCTTTAAGCATTGGTATGCTGCTTCTATATCACTTGCCTTTAACAATGGAAGGTATAAAAACTTATTAAAAAAGTTTTTAGCGTTTTTATAACGATTTAGATGCTGTATAAAGCCAGTTATTTTTGATGCCTTTCTCCGTAATGCATTGGTGTAATGGAACCAACAACCAACCATTTTCACCGTAGGATATATTATTTTATTAGCATTACGTAATGCATTTTCATAATCGGTTATAATGGTTGTTGGTCGCAAATCAAAGACATTAGATTTTATATATTGAAACATATGTAAATACGCTTCTTCTGTTTTATTAGACATCAACGCATAAATAAATGGAAACACCTGAAAAGAAGAATAAATGAAATTATTTTTAACAAAGTACATATAAATACGTATATCTAGTACTTACATGATCTGCGTGAATGAAATGAATTATCAATAATTGCTTAAGAGTTTTCGATCTTGGTAGAACGTTGAAGGTTGCATCCATTATATAATTTCGTGGCTCAGATGAGCTCAGTGATTGTATACTTTTTGATATTGTCGGTGATACGAATAAGGTATATGAGAAGTCATTTGTTATCACAGAATCCAAATAAAACGATTTGTCTTTCTCATACCTCGACATACCAAATTCTTTCAAAATTTCTTCGTTTTTAAAGTTGTCAATAATATCAACTACATCATTTGGATTTTTCGGCATCTTAGCTTGTCTTATTTTGAACAATTGCCTACGCATATTTCCGTAATTAATGGTATGAGCCGCGTCTTTGAATTTTTTGCATTGCTCGTCAAAAATCTCACGAACGTTTGATCTTTTTAGTGGAGCTTTACGAACTTCACATTTCACTGAATTCATAATTTTCAATTTTTTAATTATTTCGATTTGAGATCCATGATTATGCACTTTATTTTTACCACATCGACGGCAATACATTGTGCTGTTAAAATCAATCGCGACTCCAACGTTACAATTTTTATTGTAGCAGTAATAATATGCTGTATTCATTTTTTTATATTTAAATGCAAAAATTTGTTCTTGTGCTTCTATATATAATAAATTACTGTTTGTCCGAAATCCAGGGATAAATTTAAATTCAAATATTTCTTCTTCCATTTCTAATGTTATTCATCTATTAATATTAGTTTCTTTTAAACACTTCTAGCACACGTTGGACACTGAACTAATTGATTGCAAAATGCGATAAAACACTGCATGCTGATATAAACTAATAAGAAATAGATGAGTGTACATATATACAAATGTAACTGTAAATTTGATAAACAATTTGATAATATATTACATTAGAGTTAGAAGAGCACAACAGGACGTTCATAACAACAAGTTCAATTTATAATATATTTATTCCATAAAAAGAAATTCACAATAGGTTTATTTTGTAAAAGGAACAATATTTTGTTTTAAATAGTTTTTGTTGTTTATGTACAGTTATGTACAAAACATATTATTATTCCTAACAAATGAATATGGAACATAATTCATAAGATAATGCATGTGATACAAAATTTTTTAATTATGAGGTTATCGCACAGAAAAAAGTGCAATAAAGCCAATATGGGGTTATAGCATAAATTTTAAATTTTTAATATGGTACTATCGCACTTATTTGAAGGAAATAAACCCATATGGGACTATAACACATCGCTGGTGTTATAAAGCCAATATGGGGTTATGGTATATGTATAATATTTGGTAGTCAGGGTTAGGTATTCATACAACTTTAACACAAATTATGGGATGTGTAGCATGATGTATTACTAGAACTAGTCATACATACATAGTATATTATATGACTATATGCATACATACAAGCAACAGCAAACAGAAAAAACGTACATATGTACATATAAACATTAAATTTTAGAATAGCATGTTCTCGAGTTTTGTTTGCTAAATGAGTGAATACATAAGTATATATGTATGTACAAACATTTGAAAACATTTTCATTTGTAAGAAGGGAATTCTATAAAGTTGAAATTTTTTGTTTACTTATTGAGAAAAGAAAACTGTAAAATATATTAATATACTGTCTGCTGAAAGAAGAGCATATTTTTTGGTTTTGAATGTCTCTATGCGTGTTAGGGCCACCTTTTGGTTTCCAGAAAAAGAAGTAAAAAAACACAAAGGAATATTTGAAGTAATAGTTGTTCCACTTTATTTCTCAATATGGGTTTTTAAGTAATAGTTGTTCCACTTTATTTCGTTCTAATGGTCTGATGGTTGCTGCTGTTCGCACAAGAAGAAGCAAAAAAAAAGGCAAAACCCCGAATGTATATTTCGGTTTATACAGAGCTAATAGAATGCTGACGACGGTAATGCTCGGTACGGCGAAACTAATACAATCAACCGCTCGTGTTGGTGCAGCACAATCACACCTGTTATGTTTATGTCGTAACATGAACATACAAACAAATATTTTGACAAAAGTATAATTTTTCTCAAAAAAAAAAATAAAATAAAAAAATATATATATATATGTGTTATCCACGCACAATTTTGAGCAATGTTGCACCCAATCGTATAGAGTAGTAGCGAGCTGATCCTTGATGTGGATAGACCCTTGCTACGATGGTCATTGCAAACCACACATGGCCAGGCTCTAAAGGGTGCAGAAGCGTGTTATTCATTCTTTGGCATCTTTTGCAGCGATCAACGCTGCGGCAGTTAAGTAAAACGTGCGACTGAGCCAAACAGCTTTTGCAGAGCTCATATTCCAAGACTGTTCGCCTCTTGAGCTCAACTCTCATTGTGAGGAATCTGGTGCATTGGCGAGTTGCATGGAGTCAATGACATAATGGACACCCATAGTTGGTATTGAACCACTTCTCTTCGATAATGTAATCTGCTTGAAAAAAAAAAACGAAAGTTAATTTACAAAAAGGGAACGGAAGGAGGACAGGTGGAGCCAACAATGTGACGACGTGTTTCAGAGGAATTCTACGACATACTTTCATAGGACAAAAGAACCAGTTTATGTATGGGTCGAGTAATAATGCCATTTTGGGTTTTAATATCGACCACACGTACTCGTTTGTCAGTACCAGGGTAAATTTTAACAATACGACCTAAGCACCATTCAGTGGGACAATGGGTTTCGTCTCTAAGAGCTACTAAGTCATTTTCCTTGAAGTTGATTTGAGGCGATTTTCATTTGTTTCTTTTGTGCAGTTCTTTCAAATACTCTTCGTTCCAACGCACTATAGGAAATTTTACCCCTTTTTTGGCCAAAATGAATTACAGCCAAACGGCTGGACCAATTTAAATGATTTTTTGGGCATGATTTTTGGAAGACTATTAAGAGGACCCTTAATGTTTTTCATACACTCAAAAAAAATATTTAACATTTTTGTAAATTTTTTTTCGAGTGTACACTAACTTTCAAAAGATAAAAGTAGAAAGTTATAATTTATTAAAAAAATTTGATTGTCGAGTTCTAAATCGTCAACTACATTTTAAAAAACATGGGTTCAAAATGCCACAACTCTCACTTTCTTCATCTTCGCTTTCGGAATTTTCTTCGTCTGTTTGACAATTCTCCACAAAATTTTGCTCTTCTGATCTCAGTAATTCTATCACTTCTGGTGGAAGATTTAATTTCTTCTGGTGCTTGATGCGTTTATTCAATGAAAGGCTGGAAATATAAGGATCTGATGTGTCCATTGCTCGATTAAAAACGTCTGTCAAGTTATTCGAACGGCTACTTTTTCGTGCATGAAGCAATCTATCAGTTTTATATATTTTGTGACGCGATTCAGAGGCATCCTCACCAAAGCATCCAACTGGAAGCACAGTCGACTCAATAATTTGCCAAAAATATTAGCAAACAAGAAAGTCCTGGTGCCATTTTCTGGTAGGAAATATATGCCATTATAAACGAACAGTGACTCCAACGCATAATCGGACAAGTGTTTGACTAATGAAAATGCACTCTAAACAAAAACAAAATGTAGTTAATCTATTGTTTTTTTTTTAATTTTATTTACACTTTACATACTTACATCTATGGATAATAACAAAAAACAACAACTTTTCTAACGATAATAATACATATAAAGAAAAAAATAAAAATAACTCAAAATCTATCGCTCAACGAATAATCGGACAAAACATTTAAAATAGAAAAATCAAACAATTAATATTTTGTTGCATATCCTTTGCTCTCCAGAACGGCTTGTAAGCGTTTGGGAATTGATTTCACCAAGTTTTGGCATATTTCCGGCTCTATTGAGCTCCAAGCTTCTAACAAATCCTCCTTCAACTGAACCAATGAGTTGAATTTTTTTTTGATACACTCTTCTACCTAATTCCTCCCAAAGGTGTTCAATTACATTGAGGTCAGGGCTCTGCGCAGGTGTTTCGATAAGTTTGGGACAGTTATGAATTAACCAAAGTTTTGCAACTCCTGACGTGTGCTTAGGATCGTTGTCTTGGTAAAAAACAAAGTTGTTCGCAATGCCCAATTTCTCTGCACTTTGCTTTACATTTTCCTGCAAAATGTTGAGATAGACAAATTTGTCCATTTTACCGTCTATAAAATGCAAATTGCCTACTCCAGCACTGGACATGAAGCCCCAAACCATTACAGAGCCTCCTCCATGCTTCACAGTAGCTTTTGTATTTTTATAGTTAAATTCGGTATTTGGTTTACGCCACACAAATTGCCTACCATCAGAACCATGCAAAATAAATTTGCAAATTAAAATAGCTTACGTCATTTTTCAAAGAAGGGTGCTTGGCTTCAAACAAAGAATGCATAATTTTAACATTCAGGTCAGCAGATAAGTATTTATACTCTTTGTTTCCATAATGTGTGATTTTCTGGGGATATGACTCGATATGCTCCCTGACAGTTTGAACAACATGACCTGGTTTTGCATTTCCTGGTGTACTTTTACCTCTATTATCCACAGGTACCTTTCCTTGAGATACTAAGTTGTACAATCGTCTAATACGGTCAGGTTTTATGCCATGGATGCTTCCAAATGTTTTTTACATACAGTGTACTTTACTTGAGGAGTGGAAACACGATAGTCATAAGATGCGCCATGAGGCTTTGATTTTGAGCCTTCTGCAGTATTTCGTGGCCTGTGGCGCTTAATGTTAGACGCAGAAATTAAACTGTGTAAATAGGCATCCTGTTCATTTTTTGTGTTAAATGTCAAAAATCGATTGAAAATGTCTATTCTCACTTCTTCACTAATACGACCATAGCAATTTTTTTTTTGCACCTAAAACCAATCAACCAACATTATTTATAGTAGGTACCTATTTATTTATATACACAAACATTCAAGTAGGTCCCTACATGACATTAATGCTATTAATTGATGAAAAACTCACAAGCAGTTATCTCCAGGTTTTGCAGCTGGCATAGATTGACCTTTCCAGTTTGTATAAGCTTTGCCTTTGACCCTAGCCAATTTAATAGATTCCGACTTGTATTCTGATTTGTTTACTACGCCTGTCTTCCTTTTACGAGGTGGACTAACACCAGGACTGCTGCTATCACTATTTTCTTCCATGCTAATTATTTTTCGAAGAATTTTTCGATTACAAAACGTAAATTAACCACGCGCGAAAATGATCCTCAACTTGACAGCAAGCAGCTGACGTTGACAAGACACTATAACTGACACTACTGGTGAGTGTTGCCAGTGTTATATTAGAGAAACCCCACATGTCCGGACTTATGGTGTTTCTCAACTAAACGTGAAAATCGACCGGCTATAAATCGTACGCATGAAGCAGGACTTGTGTGGTTTTTCCGTGACTTGTGTATTTACCCCTACTGAATTAATTGCCATACTTAACTCAATTTTGCCAAAATTGGGACTTGTGGGGTTTCTCAAATAATCGATTCATCTGTATGTTACGATATAAGTATGTTTACAATACCTTTAAGTACTGTCCCTTCAGTCGACTCCAAATAGCTTCACAGACTTGTGGCACTATGCCAGAAATAGCCGATCTCGATATTCTAGTTTGGTAGTCAATACTTTGAAAAGATTCTCCTGTGGAATTTATGTGTTATTTTCAATTTTATATTTCTAATAAAATACATGAAGTACATCAAGCATAACTTACCTGTAGCAAGGAATCTTAATGTTAAAGCCAACTTTGCTGCCGAACGAATCGCTTCCCTCATTTGTGTATCACAGCCTGAAATATCTTGATCCACTATGTTCAACAAAAATTCAAATTGAGACTTTGACATTCTCAAATAATTTTTATATGACGATTCATCACTCAACAAAAGTTCTTTTGTTAAAAAAGAAAAGGATCCGCGCACTTCTCTGGCTAATCTCCATGGTTTTATCCATTGCCTTTTTGCATTGTTAGCGGTAGGCAAGTAAGTGGCTTTTTTGCACAAATCTATTAAACCTGCAACAAGATTAAACTCATTAAATATATAAAAATTATCAAAATACTGCTTACCAATTAATATTTCCTTATCTACATCCATATCAACAGCAACATTCATCAGTTCCACCAATTCATTTATAATAATATTTCTCTCGCCGACTTCCATTTTGTCTTTTATAATTTTTTGTAACGCGTTAACTTATGTGAATGTCAAAAAAGAAAAATAATGTAAAGCAAATTTGAAAAAAACTTCAATTTCATTGAAAATAATTTCATTGTGTAGCAGCAAATGAAAATTTCATAGTGAAATAAAAAAATTTCAGAAAGAATACTTTCATAGTGTGACAGCAGACTTTTATACGTTTCAACAGCTACACTCATTTTTTCAGTATTACCAACGGCATCCCTTTCGCTGCTCTGCTTTTGATGCTGCCATATTCTGCCTTTGTGTTTCTTTTTATTTCGTTAAGCAAACGCTGGCTTTCTTCTGGGAATTTCAAGAGACGCAGCACTAATTGATTTTTATTCCCAGTTGTCTTTTCTCCAAATTCTTCTAGCATATTTTTTAACTCTTTTACAGTACACGCATTTAACATTTTTTCAGCCATATTTATGGTTTTATCCCACGACATACAGGCCCAAACCATGACACTGCCACCACCATGCTTTACTGTTGCTTTTAGGTTTTCCTTGTTTAGCTCTGTATTAGGTTTTCGCCATACGTACGACATGCCATCTGAGCCGAATATGTTGAACTTAGATTCATCAGCGAATATGACCGAATTCCACAATGCAAATTCCTTGGAAACATGTTCGAAATTTAACCTGCATAGTCTATTCTTCGGGCTTATAAACGGTTTCTTGCGTGCAACTCGGCGATGAAAATCATGTTGGCGCAAGACACGGCGAACCTTTTCGGCGCAACATTGTTTGCCCAGATCCGCTGCAACTTCGGAAGCCAGCTTTGGAGCTGATAGCTTTGGGTTTGCTTTTACTTTTCTCAAGATATCTCGCTCATCCTGGTCATTAAAAATTTTATTAGGTGCCTTTCTGCCTTAGTTATGAACCCGATTTTCATGGATGAAACGCTCAATGATTTTTTGGACCGTG
Organism: Germaria angustata; assembly: GCA_963681545.1. Lineage (NCBI taxonomy): Eukaryota > Metazoa > Arthropoda > Insecta > Diptera > Tachinidae > Germaria > Germaria angustata. The sequence continues at coordinate 8,869,704 of OY813001.1, read as the reverse complement.
GAAGCATTCATATTAACCATTTCTGCTATTTTTCGCTGTGAGTGGCCATTTTTGAAATGGTTTAAAACCATTTCTCTTTGCTCTGACGTTGTACGCGGACCCATTCGAATTTTTGTAGGTTGACACTTCATGTAATGAAATTAGAATAACAATTCCACAAAAAAAAAACTGCTAGAAGTAGCAATACGAAAATTGAAAAAAAAACAACGCTGCATTGAGATACCGTTACAGTAGAAATTTACTGCATAAAATAAGCCGTGATATGAAAATAAAGAG